>OZ022499.1:107945006-109315398 GCA_963989385.1 Ctena decussata
ACATTTTTGAAAACATTTTTCTTCAAGAACTGTGTATGAGTAGTTGCCGTCATACGTATTATTCCACTGAAGAACCTGCACTTTTTTCTCTGAGCAGCAATGCTTTATCATACTCTTATTTGTATACTCTGGTCTATCTTCGGCAATGCCTTCAAGAACGGTCTTGTCCACCTATTAAGGAGAAGAAATATTTTCAAGACCGTCAAAAATAGTTTTAATTATTTTTTTGCTATGTGCAGATATTCACTTAGGGTACAGCTTTGTAATAATGTTTCTAAAGGGAGTGTCACAGCCTTGTCATACCAAGAAAAATAAATTGTTACTTGTTTCTTGAATAAAATTTGCTGGTTTCCTAAAGTGAGCTCCGTTTATTATTTTCAAATTGTATTTTTGCCCTTCTTCATTATTAGGTATGGAAAATGATGTTACCCAGTTTATAATCGAGAGAATACATGTTATAAACTTCTTAATTTAGGTTAGAATCAGTGCTAAGAAAATAAAAATATATATTACAACTGTACCTGAATTATGAGCTCTGTCAAAGGTCTAGTAATCACTTTCAGAAACTCTTGCTTTCCGGCGTCATTTTCTTGCAAGGACAGACTTTTTAAAATCACATCAGTTAGTCGATATAGGTAGCCTATCATGTATGCAAAACAATTGTAGGTTGACATTGATTCGCTTTTGTTCTTCTAACCATATTGTCAAGATACAAAGGTAAATATTCGTGACTTTTATTCCGCAACTCTTCTAAGATGCATGAAATCTTGAATGGCTGTAGAAGTAATTGCGATTACCCTGTTCAAATATTGTTATTATTAATGACGATTTCATATTATATATACACTGAATGAATGGGTTTCCTACAAATTTAGCTATATTTAAAAACTATAACGAGAGTTAATAAAGTAAAATGTTATTTACTGTATTTACTTTTAGGTTAGGTTCTGCTACGCTGTTTCTCATTTTCAAACATTGCCCTATTCGCCTTATTCTAAAATCGTGTGGTACATGTAATTTTAAATTTATAAACCTGTATACTTTATGTTAGATGCAATAACATACAAATGGATAGATAAAGTACATACATGTACTTGGAAACTTGCGATGGGGCTGCATCTCTGCAAATGGTATTTGGAATAATAATTTATAAAACGAATAACAGGAATGTGTTTGTTTTAACCCATTCCATTCGGGATACCCCTTTAGGGGTATCTGGGCAAACAGTTTGGATCCAGATCAGGCCCTACAAACGTGGGGCCTGATCTGAGATTGAGACTGTTTGCTGCCTAGACATCATTTCTACAATAGTAAGTTAACCAATATTGTCAAAATATTCCTGATTTTTGATGCAGACGACAATTTCAGCAGACTACAATATTAACAGAATGCAATGTGTTAGTGTCAAAGTAACATCGCCATCACTTGTTTAAACATACCTGTTGCTGCCTCGAGTGGCAATAAAACAATGACACTTAGCCAGTTAAACATATCAAGAACTGTTGCACCAGCGAATGCTCGGCGAAAGTCATTCTTATTGTTGATCTGACCAATAGACACAATAGTGTTGGTTACTGAGGTACCGATGTTAGCTCCCATCACAACAGGTATTGCTAATTCAACTGTCAGTACTGAAATGAGGACAAATTATTTGGCTGCGGTTCAGACAGAGAAAACAGTTACAGTTTCAGTTAAAATAATAGCTTATTGACATATCAGGGTTCGAGGTTATAAAAATTGACAATATGAGTTTGAGAATGTACTCAAGTTTTATAACCTCTGGGGCCGTATTCATAAAGCCACTTAAGTCGTTGCTATGCGGTTGCTAAGGCTAAATATCTATAAAGGAGATTCCCTACAACTATGAAATTTGGTCTGGAGGAACAGTCTTTGCAAGACTGTTCCTCCAGAGCAAATTTCATAGTTGTAGGGAATCTCCTTCAAACAAATTTAGCCATAGCAACCGCATAGCAACCACTTAAGTTGTTTTATGAATACGGGCCCTGGGCCAGATAGTGTTCCTTTTTTTAAAAGTGTGTTTGGTGGTATTGTTTGGACAGCGCCTTTCTGAAAAGACACTTGAATCTTTGAGTAAAACAATTGTGCGTTTTTATAGTATTCTTTATTATTCATATTTTTGTTTTTATTTTTCATGTGCATAGGGAAAAAGAGACAAACTACTTGGCCATATTTGGTTACCCTTTAGTTTCTTAATGTAATTATATAGTATTTATCACTATTAACGTATGTTCATTTGAGCTCAATAATATTCAGAATGCCAGACATTTCAATGATACTATATTTTACAACAGAGAAATTACAATCTATAGATCTGTTGTTATCTTTTACAGAGTTGAACGGACATCGATTCGGGAAGAGTTAGAGGGATAATGAAAACGCAAATGGACTTGTGAACTGTCATGTTTTACTAGCAAAAATATAATGGTTGTATTGAAAGTCACCTTATTCTACCCCTGAAAGTTTCACCTAATTTCATCAGATTTGGATAAGAAAATCTGAACCTCTAAAACTTCCTTCTGAAAGTCGTGCATCACAAACGACAAAGTCAGTCATACTTGCGGACTTGGTTGGTTGTTTTGGGAAATACAAGGAATACAATTGTATATTTATTGATGCTTAATTCTTACAGATATTTCTTGTTATCTGACAGGTGTGACACTATATACATGCACCAGTTATCGGCCAATTACTCAATATGTGGCTTGATTATCTAAAAGACCTCCGAATTATTCTGATTACGGCACTCAAAACGCTGTTACTACGATCTGTTTAACAGTAACCGTAACGAAAATCAGTGTCAAAAATGGCCACTTTTCATAGACTTACAGTTATCAAACTCACGTTATCAAACTCACGGTTCATTTTCAATGACGTTTCGTGTTTATTTGCAACAAAAACAAAGTTGAATTGAATAAATTTATTTATTTTCAGGAGAGTTATCAGAACACTGGCCCTCTCAGAAATGAGCCGCGACACGACAAAACCAACAAGGTGGTTGTGCGCCCAGCGCAGACTCAGATAAGCCATGGCGTCCGCCCAGTCTGACCAGAGCATGGAGGTAGCTTAGACGCTTAGCTTCCCTTTAAGCGCTTAGCAAAGAGTATGATTAAACTATGCGGATGCCCAGGCTGATCTGAGTCTGCGCTGGACGCACAACCACATTGTTGGTTTTCTCGTGTCGCGGCTCAAATACAATTGTTGTCTGGTGTTAGGCTTGCAATATTGTTGTTGCTAATGTTGCCTCCCTTAGACCAGTTATGAGTTAGCTTATTGTTCGTCCTGGTATTGGGTTTCGAAATAAATCTGATTTGATCTGATTTGATTTGCATCTTTGATTTTGGTCGATTTAACTAAAGCCATTCGAAACAGTAAAAAGTCAAGGTACTAACTTTTTGAAGCCACCATACTGACAACAATAGTGGTTGTTGTTGAAGATGACTGTAATATCACAGTAGATAAAACACCTATCATTAGGCCAGCCACAGGATTGGAAAGAAGTTCACTCTCTGAAAACACAGATCCTGCAGCTTTTCCTACAAAGTAGAATTATTTGTGGTTAAGTGTGTACGAATTTCATTTATTACTCCTTAAATGTAAGTGTCTCTTATAAACTTAAGGACACTGTATGTTGCCTATTGGTGCATTTTTTCTTTAAAGGTCAGATACGAACATGGCAAAACAACCAGTTTAGAAGTGATAAGCATATATCTTGGAAGGACAAATCTAATCTAAGCATGAACAATAACTGCAATAGAACTGATTTGGAACAGCCATTAGCATTCCATCAGAGTGTGAGTTTAACATGTTAAACGCATTCCAACGCAGTTACAATGGCATGTTTTTGTTGTGGATCATTTTCATTATTGGTTTTGTCTGTTTTTTTCGGCTTTTTCGGTATTTCCTTGACAAAATGCTATTTTTCTTGAAGTCCCTTGATCTTGGAAAAATCTGAGCATACGTAGTTTTTTCTCCTTTTCACTTTTTGCTGTTTCCGACTTCATTTGTAAATCATCACATAAAACACTTACAATAATACAACAACAAGGACTCAACAACAACATTAATAAAAGAAACAGAGTTCCGCCTGCGGCAATCTAGTGATGCAATGTTAAACTCTGGCAGTGATAGTGATTGCCGTTCCAAGACGGTGCTTTTGTAGCGGTTTAATATTATTGTCATTGTTTTTAAGCTTTTTGTTGACCATTTGGACCTTATTTAGGAAAGCCTCACGGACGTCTGCTGGAAAGGACCTTACCCAGCAGGCAAATGACGTTGAAATGGCGTCGTACTGACGTCGATGCGACGTAATGATGTCGCATCCATCTACGTCAATACAACGTCATTTTGGCGTCATATGCCTGCTGGGTACCTTTTCACCTCTTGCTTGTTTTTTGTTTGCTTTGCGTGTCATTTTGATTGCGTTCTTTCTCGCAGGCGCGGAAACTGATTGACTGTGCTCGTTCCTGATCACTGTCTGCCCATATGCTTGAGATTGAGACGGCCTTTCAGTCCTAAGACTTTTCCACACTAATGCTTTGAATCCGTTAGCTAGACACTTTATGGCTGTTGCTGTCTGTCGTCATCTATAGGAAATCACGACTAAGAGCGGTGTTTCAGACCACAGACAACAATATGGAAACAAAACTTTCGTTTAAGCAAGTGGCAGAAGGTATAAATAAGAGTTTGCATACATTGTCAGGCACAAAAAAGAAAACTCACCGCCAATCAATCTGAATGCATTGCTAAGAAAATCCAGAGAACAGACGAAAAGATACAAAAAAGCAATCAGCAACAGTAATTTTCCGAGATAATCCCAAAATATCCTCTTGACCTTGCCGCCCTTGGACAACTCTGAAAACACACACACACACAAAAACAACAACAACAGATACTGTATTAACGTGCATGAAAGTACAATGATAAAGATGAAAAAAGTAAAACGCAACACACAGATAGACATTCAGTCATTTGTCGTCGATTGTTGACGGGGTCATTAAAACGAGTTCCTTTCATCTATATGTCCATATATCAGTCCGTCTGCAGACAAACCTTGCCCGAAGGTTTTAAAGCTTGAGTACATTCTCAAACTCAAAATAAAGCACACTGATTGGCTGCTTCCGAGCACATGCTCGGAAGCAGCCAATCAGAGTGTGTGTTTTTAAGTTTGAGATTATACTCAAGTTTTATAACCTCGAACTCTTAAATGAGAAGGGCAGCAAGAATAAAACTGACAGACTTGCATATCCATTCAAAACAACATAAATTTGCGATAAAAATGAAAAAAAAAAAAACCCGCATCATTTGTATTTGCACATGCACAAAACAAGCAAAAACAAAAAAAAAACAAAAAAAAAACAACAACAACAACAACAACAAACAAACAACAAAAAAAAAAAAAAAAAAAAAAAAAAAAAACAGTGACTCATATATTTTTGTTATCTGGTTTGATTATTTAAGAAATGTTGTTCCTTAGCGGTAAATTATCACTGATCAGCACATGACGTTTGAAGCGAGATTGTAATATTTCTCAACGGCGAAGCCGAAGTGAATTTATATTCGGATCTGCTCTACAATACATATGCTAATCATTTCGATTTCAGTACTAGCGAGACTCTTGCGACGTTTTTGGAGGTGGACGTCGGCAGAAATAAATCGTTACAAGGCGCAAACTGGCACATAATGACGTTAGCAGCGGGATTTATCATAAAATTTTACATGACGCAGCTTTTTATAGGCCTACTCTGTGGGGGAAAACACTGACAACATGTTAGAATTTAGGAGAAAATCTCTGTACCTTTGAATTATCGTTGATTAACACATGATGTTGGAGGGAAAATTGCGAAACATTGATTCAAGATGGCGAAACCTTAGTGTTTAAGCCGGGCCGCGTAGCGCAATCGGTAGGGCACCTGACTCATAAGTCAGAGGTCTTGGGTTCGAAACCCGGTCTGGCCACATTCTTTCGTTTCTCCTTCCGCTGATTCAAGAAGTCTTAGGGCAGTTGTCAGTTAATGGCAAAAGTGTGTGCACTTAGTACTGGTTAACTGCTTAGGAGGTCAAAGCCTGCCCAGGAATAGTGTGGTTAGGGTAACTGACTGTCCCGACATGACCATAGTTGTTTACCGTGGACGTTAAGCATCAAATCAATCAATCAACTTAGTGTTTAAATTATCGCAGCTGTCCGACAACACTTGTGTTAATCAGCAATAGTTTACCGATAAGGAAAATAAGTTTCGATCTAACATTATACAGAATGAAAATGCGTGAATATTTCGACGTTTTCTAAAGGACGTCTTTAAGGCGGACGTCAACAGAAGGTCATTGTAGCGCACAATGTGAAGGCCGTGACTTTAGAAGCGTGATTTATCACAATATCTTCACGAAGCTGATTCGCAAATGTTCAGTGAGGAAGAAGTGAACGTTATGCTAGAAATGTTTTTCTCGTACAGGTAACCTGCGCCGAGGACAGGACTGTTCATATATTCCGTGGTTAAAATGCAGAGTCGAAGTTTAGTAACTATGATGTTGTGAGAAGAAAACATGATGAAATTATAGAGAGACGAATAACCTGCTTGTTGAATGTTGTTTCTTCCATGCCTTAACAAGGTCTTCCTTCCCATACACAACCCAAAACAAATTTTACCTCAATCAGACTGCGAGAATACACATTGCACCCGCTGACATATAAAGCCACACCTACCGGCCCAGTCTTTGACGTCTATCTGAACGTCTGACAATTTCCAAATATCTTCACCTTGATCTTCTAAATTTGCATTATTTTGTAATTCTTTCTCCGAGTCATCCGCTTCAGCAGTAACATCCTAAAACATAAACAATACAGCTACCAACATTTCTAGGTGTTTATTAGCGGTGATGATTCATTGATGAGTTAGGAAACCTTCATGCGGACCAAACAGCTAACTTAATGTTTCAAACCTCTGAAGACGCAGAGGGCGAGGTTTGGGCCCAGTAAAACTAGTTTAAGGCCCCAGTAATCTTTTGCTGACCGTTCCAAAGCGGCACTTCTGCTGCGATTCCTTGATGTTATATTGTGCTATGTCCGCTTGTCTATGGTCTCTGGCGGCTTGGTCACCTTTATAGCCGCCCAATCTGCCTTCTGTTTTGTTTTGTTTGGTTTAAACAATATTTATTTCACGTAAATTACATGCATAATATTTACAGAGTACAAAATGGTGAACAGGATTTGATAACAAGCATCAAAACTTATACAATCATCTCCTGCAAAACAAGTAGCAATAGTGAATGGCAATACAAGAAATAAGATTACCTAACATGCATGTGTGATCTAAATGTGAATCTAACTGAATGAGAGAGAGAGAGAGAGAGAGAGAGAGAGAGAGAGAGAGAGAGAGAGCAATGCAGTAAAGGAGTTTCCCCATGGGCATTGTCCGAATGTCCTTTGGTAAAATCAAGGTAGTTTTCTGATACAGATAACATTTTCCCAACATTCCCTTTGGATCATTTTATTTTCAGTTGTCAGTGTTACTCAATAATCTGTTTAACATTTATGATGTGAATCTTTTTGTTCTTTCTATGTATTTTTGGACAGCTTTAAAGATATTTGTGTTTCTATCATTACATATTCCATCTATACCAAAAAGAAGGATGTCTGATGTAATATGTGTGTTATCGGGTAAAATCTGTTGGACAGTCATTAACATTTCTGCACGCATTAATTCATTAAGTTGTTTTGTTTTGTAATTAAAATAAAAGATAAGTAAAAATAGATGTTGATGCTGTTATTGGGATAGCTGAATGACCATCTGTTTGGGAACGAGCTGCTCTTTCGGTTTTCTGTGCTTGTCGTTCGAAACTTGTATCAATTAGAACTATGTGAATTTGCTTCCTTCCCTATTGGTTTTGAGAGCGGAATGTGAGCTTTGATTGTATTAGTTCCTGGTCATTGCCTATCTATTTACTTTAAAAAGAATCAATTTGTCACCCTGAATTCGGTATAGGTGCATTTATTGTAAGACGCCATTTCTGCTCCCGTTTTGAGCCGTGTAACCAGAAGTTTCGAAGATGCCAGCTAGAGAAGTCATGCTTGGTATACAGGTAAAGAACATTCTCTATGTTTGAAAAAAAATAAAATAAGGTAGATTATTAATATGTGGAATACAGGTTGATGAAAATTTTTTGTATCGTGAGGCTGGGTAACAAATGTCGCCTTCTTATCCTTCTCTGTATAATTTGCCTACAAAAATTTCGCCAGATGTCTCCACAACCATATCAAGGATAAAAATCATTTGATCAAAGCACAACTTTTTGAAGCATCATCTGTTCGAAATACAAAAACAATATCATTATGTTTATGATTTTTCAAAAAGAAATATATACACATAAGCATTTCATTTCGGCATGAAAGTGACGTCCTACAATGTTGTAGTTATCGCAGGAAAAACTTGTCCAACAACAGCACACATGAAACAAGCTTGATCAAAGTAAATGCAAAACCAACAAAATTTGGAAGCTATTCATGTTGACAGATTGCTCTGTTTTAACAGACAGCACACCTTGCTGCTTTCGATATGTTCCGTGCACTCCAGAAGCCTGAAATGGGTTAAGCCCTTGCCTGCTGGAGGTGGATAATTTTTAACCGAAAACGGGGTTCCATTACGCACACTCTTTCATTATCACCCTCTCAGCGTCCTGATATGACTGAAATGTTTTTGAATACGACGTACAGTCGCAAGTCACAATCCATTCGTACACTTGACTGATCAAAACGGCTTAATTTCGAGGTATTGTCGAGAGCTGAAGACGTATCAAATTGTTAGGTGTGCAGCTATAGAAGATGTTGCATTTGATGTACAGGTTAACAACGGCTTGTTCCATCTTAGGACTGAGAACCAGCATCCACCCCTTATATTCATTCGTTTATTTATTCAGCCAAATGTTTTTAACCAGTATAAGACAGCTTATTGAATACTTTTGTTCGTATTTGGTAAAGTGGTTCATAATGGCTTGTTTAAATATGAATCTGATGAGACCAATATCAGAATTTTCAGATCTCATTTTTTTCTCCTTCCATTGTTTACATATTAATGTAAATGACAGTTTTTCTTAAGCTGTTCAGCGGGATATATTCTGGTCCTTTGACAGTTCCAGTTATAATCGCGACACTAAATAGGTGCCGAAGACACCTTGATGTTGCTAAAAAGGTAACGTGTATAATTTATTACAAGTCGTCGATTATCGAGGCATTGCATAATAATAATGATAGTAACAATAATAGCTACTGGCAATTTAAAACTGAAGCTGAAACTTTTAGCACTATTTTTTCATATGTAAGATATATAATCCATAGGCTTCGAAGCTGGAAGTAAAACTAAACTTACCATGTCATCTTGATGAGCCTCATAGCCTTCATCTAAGTTTCCAAGATCACCCTAAAAGTTAAAGTTAAAAGAACAGCGCAATAAATACCCATATCATAATAACTTGCCCATATCATACAGCCAAATCTGCTGTTGCAATCTGCGTTACATGCAAGGAGTATGAGTGCACGTTCGTGGTTTCCCGTCAATTTCACATGGGGCAAAAGTTTTGGTGACTTCTTGTATTTTTTCTTGAAAAAAAAAAGTAATCGATCACAATTAGGGTAGTATCGACTCGTAAAGAAGCCCTGCAGAAAATGATCAATGCCCGTTCTGAGACGATGCCTCCGTTACGGTTTATCAATGCTACTGCTTGCTACTGTCGCTCATACGTAAAGTCTTCTAGTGCTGTGGACACTCGTACTTTGAACATCTGAGTAGCTGCCCATTTTGCTTTTTTTTGTAAAGTTTGGTTGTTTGTGTGTTTAAAATTGTTTTAAAAATAGTTATGATGTCATATGAATCACAAAGCAAGCTCTTGAATCCACGTAAGCCCCTCTGTATAATAAACTCAACAGCAAAAGAAAAGCATATTTTTAGAGTCTTGTTTTGACTCATTAAATGTAATGATATTTTACTTTCAACTTACGTAATACTGGGATTTGCCTAAACGTGGCCATAAGTTCCGCAGCGTTTTCTTGTCACAGTGCAATTCTTCGAAAAAATTATGAAGATTTTGTCAAACAGGCAAAACTCACAAAAGTTCAGCATGATGTAACCAACTGGAAAACGGTATAAAACTTAAAAAAAAATGATTCTTATACAGTTAAATTGCATCTGCAAAAATCTGCATTTTTCCAAAGTTTTTGAAAATCGTCTGAATCATCAAATTAAAAGAAAAATCTGGTAATTTGGGATTCAAAATTAGTAAGGCTATGGGTAAAGAACCCGTTTATAACAAATTTTGCTTTGAAATGAGCACGTATTTTGTTCACTTCCGGTTTGAGTTACGAAATTTAAAAGCCGATAAAAATGTTTCTCTGGAAAAAATCTTGTCTTCCGATTCGCTTACCATAGACTACCCTTTATAATAAAGATTCTATATGATTTTCATTTAATTTAGCATAGTGATTTCAAGGATCCAGCGCCCAAAAGTTCATTCAGTGGTTGCACTATTGGGAGGACATACAGAGTTACTTCCCTTTGTTACATACTTTATTTGATTATGACCATATACCCTTTTATTTAACCCGAATTGGAAAAGGATTCCTATTCGGTTTGCTGAAAATTCCACCAAATTTTCTTTTTGCTTATTTTACAAGTTTTGTAGAAAGGGGCATAACTTTGTTTGTAACAAGTAACCAATGCTGAAAATTCTTGATGATGTTTCTGTGACATTTTAAGGTCCTAGATAAAGAGGGCATCAGTTTGGTAGCCAGGCGCAATTCAGTTCGGGACACCGATTTAACTGATCAGTATCTGTGAATTTTGAGATTGACCCCTTGATTGTTTACGCTTTCGTTACGCATAAATAAACAAATAAAATTTCAATAAGTTTGCGACGAAGTGTACTCCATGCGCTGAGAATGTCTTCCCTGTTTTGCCAATTTCAGTAGATTTTTATTTTGACATAAAAATACCAAAAAAAAAAAAAAAAAAAAAAAAAAATGTGCTTTATTTTTGCTTTTGAGTACTTACCAATCCAAAGCGATTTATCTGTGACATTAATTGCTCTGTCTGCTCAAATGTAGTATTCTAGCTATGTGGATACCAGTAAATTGAAACTTTGCTTTGTTTTGTTTTCTTGATAGAGGTATATTGTGGTTTGTATGACTTACGGTGCTTTTCTTTTTGTGATGTCACATGAATCACAAAGGAAGCTTAGGCGAGGATTGGAGTTCCATAAACTCAATTTAAGCCCCATAGTAATCAATTAATTCACACCGTTCAAAGGCGGTGCGCTCATCGTGGTTTATCGATGTTGTTTTTAATAGGTCGGTCCGCTCATCAGTAGTCGTTAAACATTCGGTTTGTTTTGTAAATAGAGGGTTTGTACGCGAGAAATAAAGAATGGATACGCCTTATATATTTATGTAATATTCAGAAAATAGACTGAACAAGTAATTGATATAAACTTCAAAGGGGCGGATGCAATACAAATTTTGTATAAAGCTGGCGGTAGAGTTATTGAAATATGTGGAAAGGGGCCCCGAACGCAATGCGCAGGACCATTGTTCCTGTGCCTTGCGTCCTGGGCTTGACTCCAGCATATTATTGAATTTTAGATGAAAATGAAAACTCAGGATGGTAAAAATTTGAAACACATGGTCGTGTGCTTCGGGCGCGGGGCACGTGATCGCTTTTCCTCTGCCGTGCGTCTCAAGCTTAGTTGCAGTATAAATTTCGAATTTTAAATGAAATAAGATACATGTATTCATATGAAGATAAAAATTATAGAAATGTTTGGGTATGGGGCTGGGCTCTGGGTGCAATACGCAGGGCCGTTGTTCCCGTGTCTTGCGCCCGAGCGCAGCTGTAGCGTATTTCCGAAAGGTACTCCTGAAATGACTACTAGTATATTAGTCGTATGTAACATGCTTACACTGTTTCCATCTTAGCTCTTGAGCCTCTTTGAATCATTATTTATATTTTACCTCATATTGCCATTTTTGTATAATGGATTGAGAGAAATAAATGATTTGACATTTGACATTGGAGCGTCAAGAAGGTTATGTCAATTACGAGTACACATAATTTCCTAAATATTTTATATATAGGTCCAATCAGAAACTGCATTTTCCTTCATTATCATCAGCGCCAGTCAGTTTCTAGGTTATCGCTTCCCCTGATGTTGTTCAAAACAGTTTTATTTTTTGCAGCTCTTACTGTCGCTTATAAGGTGAGTGCCTGAGTTAAAATACAGAAAGTTTGAATTTCAAATATGACATTAAGATCTGGAGCAACTACGGTCAACTCTCAAATTTAATTCAAATGACAAATTCTAAGCAAATATAACATAATCAATACCCTAACTTTTTGCATGAGGCATGATATTGCATTTCATTACTTTTCATTCTTATATAGTATGACCGGAAATTATTGGGAATTTTATCAGATTTTAGCCAGTATTTTTTTAGCTCCATATGAAATAAAGAAACAGATTTGACATGTTGTTGGAAACTTAGTCACAGTACTTCAATGTGACGGCTTTGATATTTTTCATTCATCTTTATGGCGTGGATTATCTCCCCTTTAATCAACTAAGCACAAAATTTGAGCTGAGCAAAATTACAAAATAAGATGAAAGTCAAAATAAAATGTCTACAAGAAAATGCTAAAGAAAGACAAACTATTAAAATGACTTTTTCAGGTACTTAAACAACCCTGCTGTCGAATCAGCGAGTATATGTGATATAACGCTCGTCTTACAAGAACCTATTTGGCTCTGAGCAACAGCGAGAGTTTCGGATTTTCCCCAAATACTGAGAAAATTGTTAATTTTCAGCAGGGTGGTCAGGTACCTATGGTCACTGAATGAAAAATAATAATGACAGACACGTATAACTATACAACTACAAACACTAATGATTTGTATGTAATATGGTAAAAGAAAATAAATTCACTTTTCTTGAATTTTCTTTTCACCATGTCTTGATTATTGCAGAGTCCAAAATTCATGAGATTTTACCATCAATGCGCCAATTCAAATTTCCAGTTGCTTAAATATCATAGTTACCAACATCGAGACTTACATATTTTATGGCACAAAAGAACTATGGTCAACACGATACTGTTTAATGCTATTTAAAACAACCCAGACTCTATTGGCTTGCAGCAGTGTTGTCTATTACAAATACAAATACAAATAAATTTATTCAGCATTAAAGTCTCCATAGTCCTATAAGTGGTAAAAACGTCTAAACGCAAATCCTTATGAAAAGCGCTTCAATCTTTACATTTGGTGATAAAATATGGGATGGCGTGGCTGTAGTGATCCAAATACCTGGCAAAAAGAATGGGGAACGTGTTTTTGAAACACGACAATTCGTTTTACAAAATGCAGGTTTCTTATCTGGTTTCCCGTTGAGCAATGCAATATAAACAAAAGCGGTACAGTAAAATGGACTCCACTGCTGTACATTGTATTTTTACCATTTTTTCATTGTTAACGAAATCGAAAGTAGGTCATTTTAGTTGGCAACTAAATGACCTAAATCAATTTTCAATCCCTTTTTATGGGGAACTTAATGATGTTTTATTGGTTTAAAGTTGGCTAATCGCTGTGATTTATAATGACGAAAGTATGGCGAGAAGCTTGCAGCGATACCTCATGATAAAATTTTTCATCCTAATAGAGCAATGGGGCCTTTAAACATACAAAATATGTTTCTAGCCTACAGCAGAACATGAGAACATGAAAACATAGCATATATCAAATATTAGCTTAGGAGCCACTGAGTACTTTATTCATATTCATTTAACTTAACTAAGGTGACATGTTCATAGTCATATTTACGTTTTACACAATATCCCTTAACTTCATAGCAAAATACAAACATTTAGCCAAATTGATAATAACCGGTTTTGAAGTGTTACTCATTTGGTCATCAAACTTATTTAGTGATCACCAATGGCAATAATACTTTTTTAGGTGTTTTCATCTCAGATCTCTATATTTCGGACAAACCAATAAAAAAAGAAACTCGTTTTCAACCATGTTTAAATTACAATTTTTACATAATTCTTTCATCTCTCGGTATATTTTCATATCGACCTCGCTCGATGGCTAAATCGTGGGAAGAAACTCTAAATTTTGTAAGAGCAGCTTTAATTTTTTTTCTCATGTATAAAATCTAAGTAATTTTCGAACTGAAAGTTATGTTTGTATCGTGAGTACATCTGCAGTCGATTAGAATTATTAATGTTTGCATACCAACTTTGGTAATATGAATCAAGTATATGTTGTTTTATTAAGTTAAGAGGAATAGTAATATCTGTCTGTTGTTGCCATATGTAGGAAATATCTAGTTCAGCCAGGAGTGACTTGACCTGATTAAAGGACATATACTTTTGAAAATCTCTCAAACTCCAATCTTATTTTGCGATTTTAGTCGCCACAGGTACCAGTGTCCAACAAATAGATATAAATTACTGAAAATGCCAGTAAAACGAACAGTTATAGCTAAATGATTACATTCCTTTCTTAAAAGAATACTCCCTCGTATTTCATTACGAAATAATCACAAAATTATGAAACTGGCTAGCTGTATGCAACACAATTAAGATTTTGTACAAAAATCTTCAGCAAAAACATCTTTGTTACGGAGGCAGAGACGATATATCAATGCATACTCTTATTGAATATTCACGAAAATTTTGTCGTCGTAAATTGATTGACTCCCACAGGCGTTTCTGCAAGCATTGTTTTAATTTTATGATTGATGGAGTAAATAACTTTACAATAGCATTAACCTCTAATCTGTGACGTGAGTTATTTTCAGCCAATAACTGTCTGAAGTCGATTAAAGAAAGGGCTTAAAATTATTCATGATATAACTTTAACCTAATCAACTGTGATTGCTGGGCGTATCCAGTCTTCATTTTTGGCGGGACTGGCGGTCTGCTATTGCCGCTCTTTTTGTGTATTTTCTTAAATTCTCCTATTTTCAGTGACCATCACAAATCATAAATTTGGCAGATAAATGCAATCACTATCATGCCTAGGATATAATGTTTTGTGAGAAATTTAAAAGTAAATAGAAACATTGCGGGTGTAAATCTTTAATATTCCAATATGCAAAAGATTTACAAAACAACTATAGGATTAACATATTATACAATATTCAATTCTCAATAATTTCCAGTCATACTGTACTATGCATTGATGTGAATTGTAAAGCAGTAAATAAGACTCATTTCCTTTTTTGGAGCAATGCTACAGAAGGTGTCTGAAAAATGAATCAAAATCAACAGCCTCTGTTGTCTTAGTATGAACGAATTGTGTGCGGTGTCTGTTTACTTTGTACTGCATTGGATTGATCTTAGTGTAACTGAATGGGAATCTGAAGCTTCATCTACTCCACATAACAATGGTGTTTGGATATTTCACAAGCAACATCAAACAGAAAATGAAGACCATGATACAAGTTTGCTTAAGCTTATATTTATGAATAGCTATTCATTTTGCCATCTGTTCATAGTGTCTTTCCACTTGTGTAACTGCTTCGTGTAACTATTTCTCATCTGGTGTGGTGGGTGATATGTGGAATTTGATTGTATCAGTTCTTGATCTTTCCCCTTCTTCAATACTTAGAACAGTAGGGGCGAGTCTAGTAACTTCGGACAGCGGGTAAATTCGGACTTACCATTGCAAACAGTGAAAACCCAGATGAGACGGCTCATAATGAGCAGAACAGTAGGGTCGAGTCGGGTAACTTCGGACAGCGGGTAAATTCGGCCTTACCATTGCAAAAAGTGAAAACCCAGATGAGACGGCTCATAAAGTGGGGCAATACATAAAATTCTTGAAAATAGGCGACAGTGCAGATCTTGCTCAGATGGCGAAATGCCGATGCTTTTCCATTCGTTTTGTCAACAACTTTTTGGTGGGCCTATAATACTTCTAAACTCTTACACAAAATGAAAACTTCTACAGCAATGTCGCACTGAAGGAGAAAAATCGATCAACATGAAGACTATGTAAAAATAGCATACCTCAGAAACAATATATTGAGATGGTCTGCCCCTGGATGATGGCATCATATAACTCCTGACCGATCAGGAATAGTAGCTATGTTCTGTAGTTTTCCAAATGACCAATAGTTTTTCACTTGGTTGTCTAGTATGTTTTCTTTGATGTAGTGAAACAATATTCGAAGTTATGTGTATATTAAAAAAATGTTTGAAGATCATTTGAGGTTAATTAATATCGTACACCAGTTTGATACACCTTAATTGAGCCGCGACACGAGAAAACCAACAAAGTGGTTGTGCGCCCAGCGAAGACTCAGATCAGCCTGGGCATTCGCCCAGTCTGATCAGAGTCTTCGATGTCAACATGAAGAAAGCTTAATCCCTAAGCTACCCTTTAAGCGCTTAGCGAAGAGGCTGATCAAACTGGGCGGATGCCCAGGCTGATCTGAGTCTTCGTTGGGCGCACAACCACTTTGTTTGTTTTCTCGTGTCGCGGCTCATTTATTATCAGCTGTGACAGTTCAAGGTTTTTTTGACTATGTTACTATTTTGGACAGTCTTTATTTATTGTTAGATAACAAATATAACAAGCATGTAAACAGATTTGTTTGTTTTCCTTTGTCTATGATACATGTATATTCTTTCCATACTAGGAATCACAAAATTTTCGATAGTCACACTTGCCGCTAACTTTCCTTAAATAAACATACATATGTATACTGAGCAGCTCTCTTCATGTGCCAATGAAGAATAGTCGCACGCATGTCAGAGCGTCAAACTGAAGTCGTGATAACTAGGCGATTTGAGTGGACGTCGTAACGTTCGAATGTTCTAACGAGCCCAACTGTGGTTATGACTTTTGGCGTAAGGACACGACACGGCCATTAAAATTTCTGTAAAAAAATGGGTAGAAATGCTTAAAATAAAGTATAAATACTAGACTTCGACCTTCAACAGGCGATTAAGCTAGGGGTACAAGGACCAGATAACCAATGAGGAGGTGCACATAAACATCCAAGCAGCTATTGGAGAATATGATGAACTCCTGACGCTGGTCAAGAAACGGAAACTAAGGTGGTTTGGCAACGTCTCAAGGTCTTCTGGTTTAGCAAAGACGATTCTACAGGGCACAGTGAAAGGAAAAAGAAGAGGAAGACAGAAGAAGAGGTGGGAAGACAATATTAAAGAGTGGACAGGGATGGATTTTGCCAGCTCAACTAGGGCAGCTGTAAACAAGACAAGGTGGAAGGGGATTGTTTCGAAGTCATCTGTGGTGCCCAACGATCTAGTAAGGTTATGGGATAGAATAAAATAGAATAGTCGCTAGAACTTTACAGTAAATGTGTTACTACATTTTGAAGATTTTTCACATGATGAACTTTCAAGTCTTAATTATTATAGGAGCATGATGCAATACATACCTTTTTGTTTTTGGCTTATTCGACGTCACGCATCTGTCATATTTTGCGATCTTCACGATACAGTTCATTTATTTTCCTAACGCCATTCAGGGGACATTCGTATTTACAATTATCATTTGGAGAGGTAAGTCGTCGGTTTTATGGTCGCGAATTTTATTTTACAGAGACGTGTCACCGGAGCCGTAAAATGCAATTTGCTACCATAAAATAGCCGCTTCATCTTCCCAAATAAATTTTCATATAGTTATCCCTATTCTAATGCACTTTTCACATGTAATCCTTTCCGATTGTACTAGCTTTACACCCAGAGCAACCTCTTTTAGCGGCGTAAAACCAGACCTTACATGTAGCCAATGAGAAGCGATGTTACGTAAAGACGTTGGATTTTCGACAGGAGTTGGATATACTGTCGAATATTTTTGGAGTTATCCAATCAGAGGTTAAGTTAATAACGTATGTGCATTAGAATAGTATTTTCATGTTGTAATGTTGCATTTTCTGACGTCACGTTGCATAAAGTGTAATGTTAGTGATATATCGTCTCAAGATTATACTATCTAAGAAACAGAAACTGCATTTCCAGTTAGTTCGGTGAACAAAGTTTTAATCGACCTGAAATGACATACATGTTTTTGTTTCTGGTTCATAAAACTGCATATTTGGCTAACAAGGGTCAGCATTTGTATGTCGTTGTCGTGGTTTAAAAAGGGATGTTCTATGATGGTACTCATTCGAGTAACTCCTTTGGTTCTTCGTGCCAAATTTCGCTATCCTGAGTACATTTGCACAAAAGAACATCTTTGTCTAAACACGCTGAACACCGGTTCTTTGTAGTCAGTGCCGCTCTCATCATTCTACATGTACATTAGTGTGCCAAGTAAATGGAGACGAACAGACTCTTATTTTTGATAGCATTTTATGTGTTAAACTTTATCTTGTTTATTTAATTATTTATTCATCTATTTATTTGTTTATCTATTTATCTTATTTCATACCAGCACAGACATTAAAACTGCAGATTGAGATATTGATGGTGTATATAGCAACGCTACAAAGTAAAAAGAAAGGAGATGATCAGGAATTGATACATTTAGGTTCCACAACGGAAAATAAATATATTAATAGATTGAGAAAGACGCGCACGGTCAACCAAACGAACAGCTCATTCAAATATATTTTGTAGTTTATTTGGCTTTCCAGTTCTGTGCAAGCTTAATGGACGCAATTGTGTCATTCAAGCAGGCACACATACACACCAATTAAACAGCGTTTAATCAACATTGATTCAAATGCCTGTTACAGTGACTCGGCTTGATTCAGTCTTGTTTCAACTTTGTGTGTCTCCTGGGGTAGCAGGGAAATATAGAATGATAGCATGCGTACAGGGTTTTAACTGTTTTATTTTTTTTTGAGACTTAAAAAACCCGGGGCATTTTGGTCGAATAAATACTGTAGGCTCAAGACAAGCTTAAAAGAGACATAGGTTACTCATATCAGGATATCAGTTTGTGTATTCATAGTTTTGCAATGTGTATCCGTAGTACTATACCTGTACATGTCTTTTTTGTTGATGCTACTTTAACCATTCATCGAAAGCATATGTAAAAACTCGTGACACAGATCAGCATATGCTTCCTGGCATGCTCTAGGTTTCTCAAGGCCTTATGCTATACATGCGAACAACAAACGTTCTGACCAGTTGCCAAGGTGAAAATGAGTCCTAAGTCTATGCATATGGACCATTACTTCAAATACCGATTGATAGGACAAAAATGATTATAGAAACTCAGTATATCACGATTTATTCTTTAATTTTGTTAGAAACAAAGTATAAAAGTATGAAAATACTATATTGTAAAGATATCCGTTCGAAAAAGGAAGACGAAATGCAGAGCCTTAAAGAGGAATAGGTACTCCTAAATGGTTTACCACCATAACAACATTTGTGACTTCCTGTTCGCTTCCATAAGCGACAGGACTAGCTGCAGTCTTAAACATTGATTGAATAATTATCATGTCTGTAAAATTCTACTTTTTTCTTTGTCTAAAATTCTTCTTTTATTTTTGTCTACTGTTTCACCAAAAGACCAAAAGAAAAGTAGGATTTTAGAGATATATTTTAAAAAAAGACACTAAATAAATAAAACAATAAAAAAACTTAGAAAAAAAGAAAGAAAAGGAAATATATGATTTCAGGCAAATAAGTGGTTTCGACAGCAGCATCAACTCTTTCAGGTGAATGGTACATATTTGTGTTTTCTGCCATTTTTTAAAGTAAATAACTGTTATAACTTCCTGTTTATTGCTCTGGGACGTATTCATAAAGCAACTTAAGTCGTTGCTATGCTGTTGCTAAGGCTAAATATCTGTAAAGGAGATTCACCACAATTATGAAATTTGGTCTTGAGGAACAGTCTTTGTAAGACTGTTCCTCCAGAGCAAATTTCATAGTTGTAGGGAATCTCCAACATAGAAAGGACCAGTCTCTATAAGGCCATTTTCATGGCTAAAACCGAAAAACTTTGTATACTTTAACTGATATGTATTGACTGTTTCATGGTGCAATACCAGATTGTTTGGTTCTCTGGTTTTCGCTGTATGCATGATTTAAGTGGGTGGGGTAATTCCACCCCATTAAAATTATAGTTACAAAAATGCTATTTGTTCTATTCCAAGTTCATGCTTCAAAATGGTGGTTGCAATAGGAAAAGTACACTTCAGGACTTAAAAGATCATGATAATATTGTTCTGAAATTCATACCAGAATAGAGTTTATATTCGCTTGTAAGATGTACCCCAATTTCAGTATTTTTTGTTCTCCGACTTTACGAAAAACCACAACACGTTCACAGTTTTCAAGATTTTTAAAAAATCTTTTGCTATTAATATGTTGATATAATAGTCATTGCAGGCATATGTCAGAATTTATTTTATGATCATTAATATGAGAGTTATCTCCTCACGAAATTTGATTTTGTCCGTTTGTCAATATCAGCATGCATTTGTCATTCCATAGTACTCCAAACTCCATTTGGAAGTTAATAACACCTTTTGATGCAAATATTTGTTGATTTTTGTAGGCATTGGAGTTACTTTTGCATGCGGCGATATCATATTTTATGTAATTTTGAAAACAGGATATCTCTCATCTGGAAAATTAACAAATTGCCAATGACTTACAAGCAGGGTTTGCTTAGATTTTGCAACCTCATTAAACTCATGCTAAATGCTTAAAGGCCCCATCGCTCTATCAGCATGAAAAATTTTATCACGAGGTATCGCTGCAAGCTTCTCACTGTAGTTTCGTAATTGTAAATGACCGTGATTAGCCAACTTTAAACAAATAAAACATCCTTAAGTTTCACATGAAAAGGGTTTGAAACTTACTGGGTCATTTATTGTTGGCAATTAAAATGACCTACTTTCGATTTCACAAAATGGTAAAAATACAATGTACAGGTGTGGAGTCCCAATCACTATTCCGCCTAAGTTAATATAGCATTGCTAGACGGGAAACCAGAACAGGAAATTGTATTTTGTGGAGCTATTTGTTATTTTTCAAAAATTGTTTTCTCTACTTTTTGCCAGCTATATGTCTCAATATTTGCACACCAATCCTCATTTTATTACCAGACCTGAAGGTTGAACCGCTTTTTACAATGATTTGCGTTTAGGCATTTTTACCGCTGATAGGACTATGGAGACTTTAAATTAAAGTCCTTATGGCCCATTCGTGTTTTTACGCTGGTTATTATTCATCTTCTTCAGAATCGCTAGACGTACTCCATGTGTCAACAGCAGCATCTTTTACATAATCAATGTACATCTTGCTCGGTTTGGCTTCACTGTTTTCTGTTTCGTTGCGGTAATATCCTAAATACCAAAGCACTGAAGCCACATGTGCACAACACCCAACGGTTACAAAGGTAGGATGGGTTGTTGAATCAGCCAATGGCAGGATTAAAAAGTGGAAGGCCCTCAGCAACACAATGCTATGGCAAGCCAAATGCACACTAATTAGAAAAACCTGGTTTTTCTCAGAAAAACCTGGTTTTGCGATTTGATAAACCAGGTTTTTCTCAGATAAACCAGGTTTTTCTCTGATAAACCAGGTTTTTCTCTTGATATCATAGGTTTCTCAGATAAACCAGGTTTTTCTTTGATAAACCAGGTTTTTCCTCGCAAAACCTGGTATTTCAACAGAAAAACCTGGTTTTTCTTTGATATACCTAGTTTTTTTCTGATAAACCAGGTTTTTCTTTTGATAAACCAGGTTTTTCTATAAAACCTAGTATATCTCGAGAAAACCTAGGTTTTCTTTGAAAAAAACAGGTTTTGCGTAGAAAAACCTGGTTTATCTCAGAAACCTACGATATCAAAAGAAAAACCTGGTTTATCAGAGAAAAACCTGGTTTATCAGAGAAAAACCTGGTTTATCTGAGAAAAACCTGGTTTATCGAGAGAGAAACCTGGTTTAACGAAAAAACTTGTGTTATCACAAGTTTATTTTGATAAACCAGGTTTTACGATGGTCTGTGCTAATGCAGTTGTATGCGGCAAGCCGAATGCACACTAATTATCTAGGATAACGCTTCACCGAATGCATATTATTAGAAAAACTAGGTTTTTCTCAAGTTTTGAGAAAAACCAGGTTTTTCTCTTTTGTCACGTGACTTGATATCACAGGTTTCCAGAAATATGATTGGACGCTAGCTGTTTTGTTATACCTTGTTTTTCTCAATCTGATTGGATATTGAGAAACTTAGGATAACGCTCGAAGATCTGTTATACCTGGTTTTTCTCAGCCTGATTGGCTAACAGGTGTGTTGACATAGTGATTCGAACTAACGCGGTCGCGAGATCTCGTATTTCGCGAGATTGCAGACACCCTATAGGTAATATTGTTTTATGGCCCAGTTATGTCATTACCTATGTGCAATGGGGAATTTCCTTTGATGAAATATCAGCGCCGCTGTACTTGTACATGACAAGAATATGGTACACAATAAACAAAAATATTTATCTTTTTAAATATTTAGCGTCATTTAGATGTGTAATGTTGACCACGCCAAAGACGTAAATTGTAAATTTATACCGGAAACGCATTTCTTTTAATTTAAGCATACTTTGTTTGAATAACGTGTGTTTGTTTTCCCTTTTTAGTCATGAGCGCAATAAATATATAAAAAAGAATAATCGATATTTCTAATTAGACTGCATCAACTGAAGCGCATTTTCCAGTGGAATATAACACATGAAACATACTTGAGTTTCTCATAAAAATAGCGAGTTGAAAATTTGTTTGGATCATTTCAGTTGGCAACCAAAATGGCCAACTTTCGCTGTCTTAAACTTTAAAATGCGTAAAGGTACGTTGTATATTTCTTGTAATGATCATAAAGAAAATAAAGGAGGAATAAAAAAAGATTTTTTTTCTCAATGAAGTCATTTTCCGTTTTAAAAGTCTCGGTACAATCCCATGCTTTACTGTTAAGGTCCTGGCAACTAGTTGCCAAGTATATAACGGTAAAATTTACGTTTTTCATAGTGTAAAATACTCCGGCGTATGACCCCAGTCATAGCTTTTAAATTCTACACTGTAAAAAAAAGTCCGTAGATTTTACGGTAAAATACCTTGCTGCCAGTCCATTTCATGTTGTTTTACGGGCATCTGCCTAAAGATCGTTTGTTTTTTCGAAATAACGATATGGTAGTTATATTAACTGACCGCACTCGAGAATACCTTTATAGTATTGAAGGGCTATAGAACCAAAACAATATCTGTCTTATTCTGTCCTACTCTGCTTGTTGATTCCTGCCGATGTTTACGGGTCCGTAAAAATAACGGGAAACGGACTGGCAGCTGGTTTCCAGGTATTCTACCGTAAATTCTACAGAAATTTTTACAGTGTAGAATAATTACAAAAACTGGCGAAGGTGCACAAATATTTAAGGTAATTACAGTATTCTTCTTTCTTACACCAGTTTCATATCCAATCTGACAGTCTAGGACCAGTCTGTTTATGAGAATATTTATAGCCCGACATATCGCGGGTTGTATAATTTTTGCCTTTCTGTCCGTGTCTGTTTGTCTCCATTCGTATGTAAATTAAAGATTTACTCCCTTTATGTTAATAACGAAAAATGATTTGATGTAATATATCATGCAATGCCTCCGACATGGTCTAATTATATATTTGAAATAGATTTTAGATAATAATATTTTATAAAAGTGAATTTAAATTTTTTAAATGATCGCGGACCGCGCTCGAAATCGCATTATTGGACAAAAATGATTTATTCAAGCGTTACAATCACATGCACGAATAAGAAAAATACCTGTACATGATCACATGACATACGTGGTAAAAATCGATATTCTTACAGGCCGTAAGGAAATAGATAAATTGCATTTTAATTTGAAGATTTTTTTCATTCCCCATTTATCGAAAAAACATGCATTTCCTCAAAACTTGTGCGGTAATTATGGGACTATAACATATTGTTTAACGAAATTTTGTTGAAATATTTGTTTCTGAAAACATGAAATAAACGAGGGAGACACACTTTAACATTTGCGTTAAAGTTTTGCGCAAAGATTATTTATTTATTTATTTTTGTTTGTTTCTTTCTTTCTTTCTTTTCCTTCAAGCATGCTTAATACGTACATAATATAATGCAACGAAATGACAACAGAGAGCAGAGAGACAGAAGGATAGAGAGATCGACAATTTGTTTTAAAACTATTAGTCAACCTCCTAACACCTCAGGAGGTTTCAATCAAAGATTCTGGAAACCGACATTTTCAGCCTAATGGAGTCGAAATCGGAAATTTTGCTTTTGATTAGTACTTCCAGAATAGATTTCGAGAAGCACTAAGAAATAGCGCTTAGAATTACTACAAAAGCAAATACAATTCACACCAAACCGATTTTTGTTTTCATCTCACTCACTGGATTTTTTTTCTTCAAGGCAGTCATTTTCCGTTTTAAAAGTCTCGGTAGAATCCCATCCTGTACTGTAAAGTTCCATGCAACTCCTGGCAACCAATTGCCAAGTATTTTACCGTAAAATTTACGATTTCTTTTTATAGTGTAAAATGTAAAAGCGTAGGACCCCAGTCATAGCTCTATATTAGCGTGAAAAATTTTATCATGAAGTACCGCTGCAAACTTCTCAGTATAGTTGACCGTGATTAGCCAGCTTTAAACAATTAAAAAATCACTGAGTTTCACATAAAAAGAGTTTGAAAACTCATTCTGGGTATTTAAGTTGGCGAAAAAATCACCTACTTCCGAATCCATTAATGTGAATCAAATGGTAAAAACACAATGTAGAGCCTGGAGTCCCAATCACTATTCCGCCTATGTTTATTAGGCACAAAAACATTTGATTATTTTTCGATTTCGTAATTGTCACTGCGCTAAAACTTCCCACTCTGCGCAGATAAAAAAGAGAGAATTCCTTTGTGAAGTACAGATCCAGAGTTTTATTTGTCCTACTTTTTGCGCAATACACAAAAATCCTGAATGCATGTTTATTGTATTTCATGACCCCCAACACTGCTGGTGACATTGGCGATTATTGGAAGTGTGCGCGCGTGTCCTCTTATCTTCGAAAGCTAACACACAGGTAATAAAAATAGAAGCGGAAGCATGATTATTGTAGCAGGTCGATATCCTTATTATAGCTTGTCCAATCAGATGTTGTAAAACATGGTTTTGCAGAAAACACTCCATCCAGTCAAATTGCTAGAAACTTGCGATATCAAATCACGTGGTCCTGCAGAGAAAAACCTGGTTTTTCTCATTAGCCAATGAAATTGACAGAAACCTGTGATAACAAATCACGTGACTAGAGAGAAAAACCAGGTTTTTCTCCAGATATACTATGTTTCGCTATCCAAATGTATAATTAGAAAAACCTGGTTTTTCTCTATAGCCAATGAAATTGAGAGAAACTTGTGATTACAGGTCACGTGACAGGAGAGATAAACCAGGTTTTTCACCAGATGTACACTCATTTGAAAAACCTAGTTTTTCTCATTAGCCAATGAAATTGAGAGAAACTTGTGATTACAAGTCATGTGAATAGAGAGATAAACCAGGTTTTTCTCCAGATATATTAAGTTTTGCGCTTTTCACACTTATAAGAAATACCTGGTATATCTCTAAGTTAGTGTGCATTTGGCTTGCCTCTGCACGATGAAAAACCAGGTTTAGGAGAGAAAAACCTGGATTATCTAAGAAAAACCTGGTTTATCAAGAGAAAACCTAGGTTATCAAGAGAAAACCTAGGTTTTCTCTCGATATACCAGGTTTTTCAAATCTCTAGAGAAAAACCTGGTTTATCTGAGAAAAACCTGGTTTATCTGAGAAAAACCTGGTTTATCTGAGAAAAACCTGGTTTATCTGAGAAAACCTAGGTTTTCAAGAGAAAACCTAGGTTTCCTCTCGATATACCAGGTTTTTCTCTGTTAAACCAGGTTTTTCAGCCGAAAAGACACATTAGAAATGAAAACCTAGGATATCAAGAGAAAAACCTGGTTTATCTAAGAAAAACCTGGTTTAACAAAAGGAAAACTAAGTTTTTCACTGTTAAACCTGGTTTTTCTCGAAAAACCAGGTTTATCTCTTGCTATCATAAGTTTCAGAGAAAAACCTGGTTTATCTGAGAAAAACCTGGTTTATCTGAGAAAAACCTGGTTTAACAAGAGAAAAACCTGGTTTATCAGAGAAAAACCTGGTTTATCTGAGAAAAACCTGGTTTATCAAATCGCAAAACCAGGTTTTTCTGAGAAAAAACAGGTTTTTCTAATTAGTGTGCATTTGGCTTGCCATACAATGCCCAATAGCCAAATACCATATGTTGGAGACTATGTAAGAATAGTATGCTCTTTGTGTAATGCATTTAGATCTCCTTTGGTAACGAGCACAGATTCAGACAAAGTCATTGCCAGACGTATGATGGCTCTAGCAAAATCTCCAAAATAAGCTGCAGGATAAAGTTATGAAAAGTGGTTGGGATAAAAAAAACAGGTAATATGAAATAAGATTGATGACACAAAGCTTGACAATTTCCCAGAGTTGATTGAGGATGAACTCAGGGACCTGACAATGGGAATATACCAACTTAAACAGGCCAAACCTACACGGATGAACACTTTGACGAAAAGGGATCATATGAGATAATGGCACACAAAGAAAATGACGGTGTTCTCAAAGCACAGATATGTTCTCGTCACACATCAAATAAAACATATAACTTGTGGGTTGAATACACTCAAGGGCTGAACCCAATCACTGGATGGTATTGTGGGTGCAGAAGTGGTGCTTGCACCGTTGGGTGTTGTGCACATGTGGCTTCAGTGCTTTGGTATTTAGGATATTACCGCAACGAAACAGAAAACAGTGAAGCCAAACCGAGCAAGGTGCACATTGATTATGTAAAAGATGCTGCTGTTGACACGTGGATTATGTCTGGCAATTCTGAAGAAGATGAATACTAACCAGCGTAAAAACACGAATGGGCCATAAGGACTTTAATTTAAAGTCTCCATAGTCCTATCAGCGGTAAAAATGCCTAAACGCAGATCATTGTAAAAAGCGGTTCAACTTTCAGGTCTGGTAATAAAATGAGGATTGGTGTGCAAATATTGAGACATATAGCTGGCAAAAAGTAGAGAAAACAATTTTTGAAAAATAACAAATAGCTCCACAAAATATCAGTTAAAGTATACAAAGTTTAAAGAAAATCGGTTTTAGCCGTTAAAAATGGGCTTATAGAGACTGGTCCTTTGCCCTTAGCAACAACATAGCAACGATTTAAGTTGTTTTATGAATACGGCCCCTGGCCGACGAGGCTCTTCCAAAAAGGGACCTACTCTTCAAGGTAAGAATGTGTCCTTCCAGGAGCAAATATACCTTCTTTGAGAAGGGATGCAAATATAAATGGAACAATGGCTTCCTTAAAATTGTAAATGTTAATTTTAAATTGCGAGTACCATAAGTAATCAGACTGACTACATGTTCGGAGGGCAGTTGTGACGAAGATCATATCATAAGCGCGGGGAGCGCTTGTGATATACCTACTAGAAACTGTTCGACGAAATGTAAATTGTACCTCTATAAGCCGAACTATTTCAATTCGAAAATTCGTTTTTCCTTCATTTTCTCCTATCCGTTTTGTCTACATGACCCGTCATAACTCTGCAGTTCAATACAGATACGTTTTTTTTTCTTACAACTTTATATCGAAAAGAGCCGTTTCACCATCTAACGTCAAGGAATTTCACCAAAACGTCACATAATTGGCAGGATCAGTAATTGCCAATGACCAATGACGTCAGCAGTGAGACTCAAGCGACTCTAAATGTGACTGTAAATGGCATGATCATATTACAGAAGTTAAAACCAAAGCATGGCATAGAATAAACATTATGAGGAAACTTAAATTTATCCTCGACAGAAAATCTTTAGAAACTATCTATTTTTCCTTCATTAGACCTCTCTTAGAATATGCGGATGTGGTTTGGGATAATTGTACCCAATATGAGGCTGATGAGCTCGAAAAAATTCAAATAGAGGCTGCAAGAATTGTTTCTGGAACAACTAAATTGGTTTCTATTGAGTCACTATATATAGAAACTGGGTGGGAGACGTTATCTTCTAGACGTTTGAATCATAAACTTCTTCTGTTCTTCAAGATGAAATCTGGTCTTTGTCCTACATATCTATGCTCACTTGTTCCGCCTTCTGTTGGAACCAACGCTTTTTACAGCTTACGTAATGCAAATGATATTCAAACTCTGCAAACAAACTCACAGTTATATTATAACTCTTTCCTGCCTTCAGTTGTTCGCCATTGGAATGACTTGCCGGATGAAGTACGAACCTCTAACTCTATTGTATCTTTTAAGAGAGGTCTAAATGCTAATCGTCATTCTCCTCCTGCTTATTACACGGCCGGCAAACGACTTGGTCAAATATACCACGCACGTTTAAGGACTAAGTGTAGCATCCTAAATCAGCATCTTCATTCAAAAAATATAGTAGAAAGTCCTTTGTGCTCATGTGGTTTAGGTGAGGACACAAGACATTTTATTCTTGAATGTCCACTGTATTTCAACTTAAGACAAGAAATGCTAACAGAAATTTCCGAACTCTGTCTCCCTAGCCTTAATGTTATTCTTTTCGGAAACCCAGGTCTTACGACACACTCAAACATACAAATATTTAATGCTGTTCAAAGCTTTATATTAAAAACCAAACGCTTCCTAGCAAATCAGTAGCTCGTTAATAAATGATTTCAGGAATCTTCACCTAGGCTTTTTAAAAGTTTTCTTTTGTTTATCAAAGCGTTTATCTAAGCCGAATCTATTAGGATATTATAACCTTCAAACTGTTTAATGCCTTTAACCATCAAGCGTGAATCAATAAAGTGAGCAACAATATTCAAAATAGTAATAAGTTTGCCGTCTTGAGACACCGCCTGTCGGAAACTCCATTCCCCGTGGAGCAAATATTCAAATATTCAGATATTTGAGTATACTGTTATACTTGTTGTTTAAGCTATTAGACATTTAATGTATATGTAGAGAAACTATATGAATACATATATTTATGTACTAGTATATTCAACTGTAACGGAAAATTCTCATTTCACACGATGCTTTACAAGTTCCCTACTTTATATCATCTATCAATGATTAGTATATCGAAAAACATTTTTCTGTTCATGAAATCACTTATTTATTGGTTTAATTTTTGATATTGCAATTCGGGATACAGATCCATATAAGTCTTATGACTTTTTTCTGAATCCCTTTTGTATAAGGTTGTATGATATTTATGACTTTGATGTTTGTATTTTTGTATGTATTCTTATACAAATGAAATAAAGTTTAAACCAAGCGACTCTAAACAATGAATTACATGTAGTAAATTGCACCAGCATAACAGACGAATAATTTCCATTGCTTCCATAAATGCAGTGTGTCAGAACAGGCGGTGAGGTATACAAATTTATGTCATTTAAAGATAACAAAAAATATAAAGGAAAGAAACACACAAATGATTAATAATAATTATTATAAAATGGAGATTTCAGAAACAATTGTCTTAGTTTTGTTCATTCATGCAAGTCTGAAACAATTTACGTTAGAACTGGTTTACAGACAATTTAAATCATAACAAAAATGAAACTATATGAAGGCATTCCATAACATAATCGAAATAAACAGAAACAAGGAAGAGAGAACGAAAAAGAGAAAAGAGAAAAAACAAACTGTTCATTATGATAATCATGGAAGACACCAACTACCCTGTTATTCAAAATAAACAGAAATGACTAGATACCAGTTGATATATCAGATTGTAAATGGTAACTACCTGTGCAAATAGCGTAGACCTAGATCAGATATCTATTCTGATCAGGGTTTGGACTGGTTTACAGTTCGGCCAGTTTATCAAAAGAGTTCTTTAACACTGTAACCCTAAGCGCCACAGACGAAAATAGCTGAATTAGCAAACAGGGTGGATCATTATCATAATGAGCCGCCTGATCTAGACCTACACTGTTTGCCCAATAGTCTTTGAATTCTCGGTATAACATGGCCGAAACTGTTTTGAAAGTTTGCAGACATAAATTTTGTCGTCTGCTTTTTGGCGCTCAAAGTGTTAATGAAAACAGTAGGCTAAAGATGTGATAGAATATTGGGCTCTTATGGTAAGGACTTTGTCTCTTTTCTATGCGAATCGATTCGAAAGCAGCTGACATGCAAAAATTAATAATAATAATAAACTGGATCTAATGACTTAAAAATATTCAATGCAAAGTTGTCGTCCCTTTGACCCTTTGAGCCTTACTCAACAAGTAAAAACGATGAGCCTTTTTTCGCAATACCAAGTATGCCTCCTAAAAAATCAAGAGATTGCTAAAACACGAATAGACTGGCATTTCCTAGTCGTCTCGTTAAAATTCATTAACTCTTTCGGCGCCAATTTTTTCAGACGACAAATTTTCGTCTGCTCAAATCATCAGACGACAGATTTGTAATTGGAAATTTTAACAATCTAAAGACATTTTTCATAAAATCAGGCTTTTTAAGTTCATATTTGAATGGCAAACAGTGTAGATCCTGATCAGACGGCTCTTTTAAGAGCCGGCTGATCTGGATATACGCTGTTTGCAAAGTCGCATTTTTGCGACTTTGGCGCCGAAAGAGTTAAAGCACCTTTCTGCATGTCGCAGTTTGATATTATTTGAATTAAAGTCCAACCTGTTTCTCTCCTTGGCAAAATGGTCAACTATCACAACAGTACTGCTCACAACACTGTATTGTCTGTCACTGGGACTTTCTCTGTGTCATTTGATTGCTCAGTGTTCTTTTCAAGTTTGCTCTCTTCAGAACTGCAGCATGTACAACAACAACAGATCGGTTTCACTTTACTTACAACTCTGTCGTACGGTTCCAAAGACCGGCAGGCAAGCGGTAGGAATTTCCAGTTCCTTAACACTGGTGGAAGACAGCGAGGCGCTTTCCTCTGAAGAATTTTTATGATTGCGATGAAAATAATGAGAGCTGCAATCGGTGACAATACACCTGCCATAACTTTCCAGCTGACCAAAGAAAGACCAAACACAGTAGCTGGTAGGATGAAAAACGAAACAATGAGATAAAGTATGGCAAACCAGCGGTATTTTGCTGTTTCATTGCCCAAAAATTTCGCCATGCTGATGGGGAATCTTAAATATGGAATAGGATAAAATAAGACAATACCAGAAATATTGAAAAATAAATGACAAAGGGAGATCTGTAAGGATATCGGAATGTCCTCTGGCTCTTGCGCGAGCGCCGCCAAGATGGCGGTTGTTGTTGTTCCGATGTTGCTTCCTAGGGTCAAAGGGTACATCCGGTCAATTGTTATAACCCCGATTCCAACCAATGGAGTGAGAGCGGATGTAAACACTGAGCTCGACTGGACGAGAATTGTCATACCAGTGCCTATCAGAATGGCAACATAACCGGTGAAGTATGCAAGTTTTCCTGGAAAATCTGCGTTGAGGAACTTCTTGATTATTATAGCAATTTTTCCTTTCAGTAGGGAGTTGAGAGTTTTTACAATGCATATCAAGCACGTGCAAAGAACGACTAGAGCTACCACCAACAGAACTATTCCCACAGTCGTGTCTGTCCACGAGTTAGCCACGTTTTCAAACAAATAGCGACCTGCAATACATAGAAAGATAAAATTGCAAATATATTTGCACCATTCGCTTGAGACAACTCTTGGGAAAATTCTAACATGGGAGATTAGTAATGACTCTTATTTTCCCATTTCTTAACTTATTAAGTTGATTCACACATGTTGTTGGGTGGCAGATCACGAAATATTAATTCACGACGGCGAAGCAGAAGTGAATTAATATTTGTGTCTGTCCGACAAAACATTTCTGAATCAGCGATAATTAACTGACAAGGAAAATTTTTTCGATCCTAACATTATACAGAATGAAAATGCAGGGATATTGCGACGCTTTCAAAAGCACTATTTTGAGTCAGACGTCGACATACGTAGAAATTTACATTCGACGCAGCGAAAACTTGCGAAACTTGCACGCAGCTACGTTAGCAACGTGATTTATTACAACTTTTCACAAGATGCCGCTTTCTATACGCTCAATGGGAAAACAATTAAGGTCATGTTAAAAAGCTGGATCAATGTAAGATGTCCAATGGGCGAAACATATTTTCGAGATAATCAAGTGACGTCTGCCATTAGACTTACATTTTTCGAGACAGTGTTCTTCTGTGACTGTGTAAGAGTTATTGCCCTCGTCTGTAATATTCCACCTAAGAACTTCAACTTTCTCTTTGGTACAGCAATGTTTGATCATACTTTTATTCATTGCTGCTGGAATACCATGGGCGACGTCTTGAATTACTTTCTTGTCCACCTATTTGAACAAAATTTTGCTTAGTTACAGTAATGTTTTGGCAATTTTATTGTTTGTATTGCATCCATACTTTATCAGAGAAGTACTTTACCCAGTGGCATTTATCAACACATCAGATATAGGTGGTATGGCAAGAGTGCAGAAGGCAGAAGGTTGCTGAAAAAATATTGTTTCTAGTCTAAGGATTATGTATGACTCTTTTATAGCAAAACCATTCTATTTGAAAGCCTCTAAAAATAAATATCTAAGAAAAACGTATACTTCTACTAAATAAATTGCAATCAAGAATTCAAAACAGTATGCAACTAAAATAAAATGCAAACCTACGTATCATAGCCACTCTCGGTTGACTAGTAAATGCGGAGTTATGCTGGCAAGACCTTTCAAAATAGCTGAAGAAAGAGCTAATTTTGAGGCCCAAACAAAGCACAACTACATATCTAAACCTGATATGCTACCAACATTTATAAGAGGTATGGCAGACGTGCTGACGATGCTAATAAGAAGACATGAGGCGGCTTATAAAACAATTGTTCCGCCCAAGCTTGAGTACGCATTTTCCACTTGGAGCCCTTATACTAAAATATATATATACAAGTGGAGATGGTGCAAAGAAGATCAATCCGCTGGAAATGTCACTCTTATTCCCTTTATGACAGCGTGACTGCCATGCAGTCAGATTTTGGCCTCAGGTCACTGGAACAGAGGAGAGCCGATGCGAGTCTCATTAGTATATGGCATAGTAGCCATTCCATTTCCAGTGTACTTTGAGCAACTTACTAGAAGGACACGACATAGCCACCCCATTACCTTCCGCCAGATATACACCACTGCAAATTATTATAAGTACACATTTTCCCCTTGCCCATAGTTTATTGGAACAGATTGCCAGCCGAGGTTGTCATGCTGCCTTGAACAGTTCAGTGTGGCAGTTCGGTCCCTGGACCACCATCTGCCTTAATACAACAACGAAACTGTTTTAACCTGTTTTTAAACTCTGCACTTGTTCTTTTAACGCTATCACATTTTAACTTTTTCTTTTTCTGCTCTTGCACTTGGGCTTTAAGTCACAATCAACCTGCACATAATCCTCGCAAGGGGGTGCTGCAGTATGGACGGATGGAGGGATAGATAGATAGATAGATAGATAGATAGATAGATAGATAGATAGATAGATAGATAGATAGATGGATAGTCAAAACGACTGACTCATTTAACCCATTTATGCCTAGAATTTATAAAGGGGACATTCACAAACATAAGTTCTGATTAGGATCTATACTGTTTGCACAAACTTCCAAGCAATTTAAATCCATGCTAAAAAGTAAAGCCGACCTGCTAAATGATGACTAGACTTGTTCAAGTTATGAGGTTAGGAGAGTCCACTATGATTAATATCCTACCTGAATGATGAGGTGTGTAAATGGCTCAGTTATGACTTTAAGAAATTCCTGTTCGCCTGCCTTGTTGGTTTCCAGCTTCAAACTTTTCACAATCGCATCAGTAAGGTGAAATAAGTAACCTGTTGATATCAGAAAAAATAGTTTTCATTAGAAAGGATGGGTGACGACTTGTCGGATTTTACGTCTTTTCGAACAGTATTTCATTCATATCAGAACAATGGTAAGATGATAATGAAAGGCGCTGTAAAATGAAGGTAAGTTTAGATTTTGACCGAATCTTGCCTCCAACGGGACTCGCTTCCGCAAACCCTTGTTCCAAAGTCGGGAGAACTAATCACTCGGTCAGGCGTATGCTTCTCCATTTGAAAGGACATGCATGCTAAGTAATGCACTGCATGTTGTTATATATTCTTTGCGTTTGATTGCTCATTATATCTAGCAAAATCAAAATTTAAAGAATTTGTTTTATACTTAGCAGTGAAATCAATGCATATCTAGAACAAAAAAAAGAGATATTATTTATTACCAAATCGCGGCTGTTTTTGACAACTTTGGGCTTAATTTCTTTCCGATAAGGGCTAAAATATAGCGTTCTTGTCTGCCATGATGCTTCGGACGTAAGTACGCCAAATCATTCAATTGGCGTCACACTCTGACGTCACTTTTTGCGCTGGAGTATCGCTAATTTGCACGCGAAGTCAATCCGACAGCAGCTGCAAGCGGCTGTCTTAAATTGCCATTTTATTTTTAGTCTTTCGTTTAAATGACATTATAAACCATTTTTAGGTGTACACCCAATATCATACCCTATAAACAGGCTGAACTAAGCAAAATTAAGGAGAAATGCAAAGGAAAAAAGTTATTTGTGAAGCGGTCTGTTTTAAAAATAAAAAGAAAATTTACTTATTTTCAGTAAATACCAAAAGTGTTTCATGTCATATGTAGAAAATGTCAATAATTTCGATATTTTCAACACATTCGAAATTTGATATTCACCGAAAAAAGTAAATATCCTCTATGTTCTTCAGAAAACATGTAGATGAAAAAGCCGGAAAATCAACTTCACTCTGAAAATCCCTATTTGGTGAGAAATCAGTCAGTGCATATTATCTTTTGTTCAGCTCGTTATAAAATGTGTATGTCACGTTGAGGCTTTTACCTTTAATTCTAACACATTGCGCCTATAGAAGCAATGTAAAGTTGCCGTGTTTTATTCTGCAACAATTCACTGTTACGAAGCGCGTGAGTCTAATTGCTGACTTCACTGCAATTAATGACGTAATTTTGTGACGTTTTGAGACGTTAGATGGTGTTACGTCTCTTTTTCTTTCTAAAATCGTCATAAAACGTACATTTATCTTAGATACAGTTAAGAATATTGGCGGGAGCTTGAACGCGCTGGCAGGAAGGTTGGGAGAGTTTGAATGAAAAGAATACTTTTTCAGCGTTTTTGAGTATTAGAATCGAAATAGTTCAGCTCTAGCATTGAATTGTTGAGTAATAATTTACTGTTTGTCGGTCAGTTGTAAGTAAATATATCACTCGCGCTCCGCGCTCGTGATATGATCTACTTTACAACTGACCTCCAAACAGTAAATTATTACTCAACAATTCACTGCTAGAGCTGATCTATTTCTTAAATATCTGTTCCAAAGAATAACGTTATGAAAAAAGTTACAATTTTTACATTTTCTGAAATCGTGAAATTTGCACTCTTCTGTATATTACTAAGGTTTCCTTACTATGGAAATATAGTTGAACAACACAACGAGGGGATATATTTTAAAACTAACCTGTGGCAACTTCTAGTGTTAAGAATACAACGACACTAAGCCAGTTGAACATGTCATGGACTGTTGCTCCGGCGAATGCCCGACGAAAGTCATTCTTATTGGTGATCTGACCAATTGACACCAAGGTGTTGGTAACCGACGTACCGATATTGGCTCCCATCACGATAGGTATGGCAAGCTTCACTGTAATAACTATTAAAAGAAAGCTATCAGATGCAATCAAATGAGCTATCATTAACAATGCTCACATATTGCATGTATGCATATTTACAAACGAAATATGTTTACAAGGGAAAATCTTACAAAATATGGTATTGTACTTGGCTATTGCAAATAAAATGCCAAAACTAATTCCATTCCTTACTGGGTGATGAAAAATCAGTTTTACAGGCTTTAAGATTTCAGCAAGGTTCTAAATCATGGATAACACATACATTTATGAATGTTTGCTTTAATGCCGAAGGAATATTGCTACTAAAAATGGAAAGCTATCTACGGGAAAATTGAAGTCTTCCCTCGTATCATAAAGCCCAAAAGCAAACTTTCCATTGCCAATTCAGAGATAGTACTCTAAGTATGAGACAGACAAGCTGAACTATAAGGTGGGTATGAGAACTAACTTTTTGCGGCCACCATACTGACAACTATAGTTGTAGTGGTAGAAGATGACTGTAGTAATACTGTAGCAAGAACCCCTATCATGAGACCAGCGACAGGGTTTGACAATAGTTTATTCTCAGAAAATACTGATCCGGCCGCCTTCCCTGAAAAAAATAGCAATGAAATAAATTACAAGGAACATAATTCAATGAAAGGCAAAACGAACGTCGTCCAATGAGCTGCGGATGAAATATTCTTCCCCCGGGCTCCATCGATAACAGTCATAGCAGAGCTTTAGTATAAACACATTTATTTCGGTTTTCTGCTGACATGTCAAAAATATTAACTGGCAAACACAGCAAAATCTCATTTAGAATGTATTTAGTATTGTTATATTTACACAGAAGCCATATTTATTTTTGCAAATGGATCATATGCATAGAAAATAAATTTCAAAGTGTAGGTTTGAATTATGTCTGGAATAATAATCATGTTAACAATGTTAACTGGCTATACAATGAAGTTAAAAAACGGTTACAAAGTCAATTTTTACAAAAATGGTTTTCGGATATACATATAAGCGCAAAATGTGTTAATTACAGAATTTTCAAAACAGAGTTTATCACGGAAAAATACACAACTGAACATCCGCCAAAATCTTATATCCCACTAGCAAGGTTTAGAACCACTAATCACAGATTACCCATTGAAAAAGGAAGATGGAAAAATATTGAGAGATCTAGAAGGGTTTGTACATTATGTCATTATGATACTCTCGGTGATGAATTTCACTATTTGCTTGAGTGTGAATTTTTCAAAGAGAAAAGGAAATTATATTTACCAAAATTTTATCTTAGGCACGTTAATACTCTTAAGTTTCAGAAATTAATGTCTACAGTAAACATTCAATTACTTAAAAGGCTCAGTATGTTTATCTCTGAAATACTTAAAAACTTTTAGTCCCCTGTTAAGCTGCGTGTGCACCTTGTATTATATATGATGTATTATTAGATTAGTATGTATTGCCTCTTATGTTGCTTGTATGGCAATCTGAGAGAAATAAAGTCATGTTCTGTTCTGCATATATACATACAAACAGCATATCATTATAAGCTATTTGATTAGAACGGAAGCTGTGTGTTTATAGAGTTCTTTTCCCTAGCTTTGTCATTACCCACCTATCAAACAGGTTTTACAAGAGATTTCTCTCCGACCCAAGCCCTCATGGTGTTCTAGCATTTTTTTCTAGCACACATAATCTACATGCTGCAGATATGTTCCATTACATTCAACAAAGCAGATCGTAATTAATGTCAATTACAGGCTAACCATTCACATTTGAAATAGTCACGTGACAAAGTAAATACAAGGAAAATCTTTTCCTGTGTCACTGGTTTTATTAAGATGTATGGGTACCGCCATTTTTGTCTGCCATTCTCACGAAATGAAATAACTTTTGTGACAGCCTGTTTGGTACCCTACTGCCAGAATTCTGCAAAAATGGGTTTATTACAATTACAAAAAATGCTCCTACAGAGAAAAAAGTTCTTTCCATTGGTTTACCTTCATTGAGGAGGGAGACAAAATTATAAGTTGCTTTCCCTGAATGTGTACCCATTCACATTAAGAAACAAGGTAGGGTATCGTAACAAGACTCCTTTTTATGATAATCACTTTTATGAACATCAGTTTAACTAGTTTGTATATATTTCATTCTTAGCTTCATCACTCAGCAAGTCTAAAATAGACACACAGTTTCCTTTTGGCCTTTCTGACCTTGTACAATGTATGCTTAGCATTATATGTACAATGTATACTTAGCATTATATTATATAGATTTCTTCAAGGTACAACGAAAATCATGCGATTATGGCTAATAATTGACTGCTGGACAAAACAGAAGTCCATTTGAGCCGCGACGCAACAAAACCAACAATGTGGTTGTGTGCCCAGTGCAGACTCGGATCAGCCTGGGCATCTGCCAAAGTTGATCAGACTCTTCGTTAAGTGCTCAAAAGGTAGCTAAGGGTCCAAGCTACCTCCATGCGGACAGCGAAGGCTCTGATCAGACTGGGCGGATGCCCAGGCTGATCTGAGTCTGCGCTGGGCGCACAACCACATTGTTGGTTTTCTCGTGTCGCGGCTCATTTTGATTATACAGCTTCCCATGGACGGACATACGGTGCGAAGGTGTGCGCAACTATGGATGCGTTCCGCTGAGCCACCTTGGGAACATTGTCACGAGAAATGAAACAGAACGGAACAGAACTTTAATTTCCCGTGGCCCTCTCATTGTCGAGTATAGTGTTTTGGTCGCTGGTTGAATTATTACTAAAAGTAAAATTCTCACTTTGTGGGGCAAGTATATTCAGACCTTGCCGAGGCAAAAATAATTAATGTTCACATGCTTTCACTTAGGACAACTTTGCTATTCACATGCATGTCAAACATTCATAAATGAAATACCGAAAACAAACGTACCACCAATAAGTCTGAAGGCATTGCTCAGAAAATCAAGGGAACAGATGAACAGGTACAGAAAGCCAAGAAGAAGAATGAATTTTCCTAAGTAGTCCCAAAATACTCTCTTGAACTTGCCACACCCCGACAGCTCTGAAATACAGAACATAATTTTCAAATAAATCCTGTAGAAGGACAGTGTGCTCAGCCCGTTGTCTTCAAAATTTAGAAGTAGACTGTTTGCCAATGTCCCTTTCGTGGGACACTAGGCATACATGGATTCATGTCCCTTTCATGAGAGACTAGGCATACATGGGTTAACCCATGAATGCCTAGTGTCCCATAAAAAGGGACAATGACAAATAGTTATGCCTAGTGTCCCATAAAAAGGGACAATGACAAATAGTCCTGACTGAAATCAGACCGGGCCGCATTCCGAGGCGTGTGATCCGGATCAGAGTACACTGTTTGCCTAAGGAAAATATGGTTACCTCTCTTTAAAGGTAATAAAAAATAAACTTAACCAGACACCCCTTAATAGCATAATGTGTTCAACTAGTAAACATGCATACAGCTAGAAGAGTCCACTAAGCATAAATGGTTTAACAGAAACATCAATACGTACGGAGAAAGGAACTCTAATAGGATGTTGCTTTTGTTGTTGACTTTATACTGTATATAAATCATGGAGCATGTTAGTTGGAATTGGAAAAATATGTTTAACCACACAGAATTTTACTCATTTTCAGTCTTGAAAAGTTGTGGAATTCGGACTGAATGAGACTTACAAACACACCGAAAAATCACTAAGAAATATATAACTGCATGTAACCAATCAGGAAATGCTTATGGCATTGTATTTACATGAATTTAAAGCTAAAAGGTTAAAGCAGTTCTTGAATCCAGCAATGTTTCCGATACCTTACTTATTTTAAAATCTTTTAATTTTTTATCTTCAAGTGTTGAATGCGTGGCGTGCTCGCTATATGGTAACAGTGCAGAGCCTACTTAAGACGTCTACGAGTCTTTACTGTCTGCACTGGGATTTCTGGCTCATTTACTGACCTCTCCATGGCGTGACCTCTACGGTGACCTCTGATAATTTCCATGGGTCTTCTTCCTCCTCTTCTTCCAAACCCTTCTGTGTCTCACTGTCCTTGACACTAACGCTCTGAAATTAAAGACATGTACTAAAAAAACTTGTTAAACTTGATACTGATACATCTGAAATATTATTGAGCATGGTTAAATATAGAATTAAATTTAGTGGATATTTAGTTTTAATATTTCCCAAAATAGTTGTCTGACAGCAAATTCCCAGCAGACACACAAGGTTGAATCAACACTGAATCAACCTTGATTCAACTTAGAGTGCCCAGTGGGTTAAAGTCATGGTTTTAGGTAAATTAAGTTCAGAAAAGTTATCCTTCGGAAGCAAAGTACACGCGAATAAAAAGAAAAAACAAGAATTCCCCGAAGGGTTAGAACAGGAGAATGGGTATCCTGATGAAGGAGTAATTTTCAGTGTAAATTAAATGCAATTTAAAATGGAAAAAAAATTATTCTCTTCAATACTTTTAGAGGAATGCTCTGGACATGCATACAATTGAGAAAAAATAAGAAGGGAAGTAACTCCAAAATAACTTGGGATACAGTTATGGTTCTTCTGCTCTGCACATCTTGTCATTACCATCTACTATCAATATGTGAAGTTTCATTCATGTTCGCTTAAATAAGTACAGAGATATACTCCGGACAAGCTAAATAACTGAAAAAATTAGGAAGGGAGCTAACTCTGTAATTACTAAAGGTAGGGTTACGGTTCTTGTGAACTGCACTCTCTTTTATTACCCTCTATCATTGTGTGAGGTTTCATTTAGTTTCCTTCAATACTTCCTAAGATATGCTCCATACAAGCAAACTATAGCAAAAATTAAGAAGGGAGCTAACTCTGTAATTACTTTTGACAGGGTTATGGTTCTTGTGTTCTGCACTTTCACTCATTGCCCTCTATCAATGTGTGAAGTTTCATTAAGTTCCCTCTTATACTTTCAGAGATATGTTCTGGACATGCAAAATACTGAATAGGAAGGGAGCTAACTTTGTCAATACTTAAGACATGTTATGGTTCTTGTGCTCTGCACTTCCTCTTATTGTCCTCTTTCAATCTAGGAAGTTTCATTAAGTTCCCTTTATTACTTTTTGAGATATGCACTGGACAGGCTTAATATCGAAAAACACTGGAAAGGTAGCTAACTTCGTAAATACTTGCGAAAGGGTTACGGTCATGTGCACTGCACTTTCTCTCATTGTCATCTATCAATGTGTGAAGTTTCATTTAGTTCCGCCTAATACTTTCAGAGATATGCTCCGGACAAGCAAAATATTGAAAAAACTGGAAAGGGAGCTAACTTCGTAAATACTTGTGACAGGGTTACGGTTCTTGTGCACTTCACTTTCTCTCATTGTCCTCTATCAATGTGTTAAGTTTCATTTGGTTCCACCTCATACTTTCAGAGATATGCTCCGGACAAGCAAAATATTGAAAGAACTGGGAAAGGGAGCTAACTTCGTTAATACTTGTGACAGGGTTACGGTTCTTGTGCACTGCACTTTCCCTCCTTGTTCTCTAACAATGTGTTAAGTTACATTTAGTTCCCCGATGTGCTCCGGACAAGCAAAATATTGAAAAAACTGGAAGGGGAGCTAACTTCGTAAATATTTGTGACAGGGTTACAGTTCTTGTGCACTGCACTTCCCCTCATTGTCCTCTATCAGTGTGTGAAATTTCATTTAGTTCCCCCTTATACTTTCAGAGATATGCTCCGTACAAAAGTGTGACGGACGGACAAAGCGGCAACTATATGCTCATCCTTCGGGGAGCATAAAAAGAAAGAAAGACAACAGGTGGCCCAATTTTGTTGTTTCTGTTCATGAGTACATCATGAAATCTCTTTCACTTCATTGAGTCGTGAAAAACAAACTTCTTGAAAACTCAAAATAGTGATTTCAACGCACATCCTATCTTTGTCACTTTGCTTAGTAGAATTTTTCAGAATGAAAGGACCATACCTTTTAATTATGACCTTTTGTACATTGAACTTTTTGTACATTGATTAGTAATATATGAGCCGCGACACGACAAAACCAACAATGTGGCTGTGCGCCCAGTGCAGACTCAGATCAGCCTGGGCATCCGCCCAGTCTGATCAGAGTCTTCGCTGTCCTCATGGAGGTAGCTTGGACCCTTCGCTACCCTTTGGGCACTTAACGAAGAGTCTAATCAAACTGGGAGGATTTCCAGGCTGATCTGAGTCTTCGCTGGGCGCACAACCACATTGTTGGTTTTGTCGTGTCGTGGCTCATATCTCTTTTGAAACATTTAGTTGTTCAGCGTCTTACAAGCACATGTATCATTCCTTGCAACAGTTGCTGAGTAACTACGAGATATGAGCCGTGACACGACAAAACCAACAATGTGATTGTGCGCCCAACGCAGACTCAGATCAGCCTGGACATCTGCCCAGTTTGATCAGACTCTTCATTAAGTGCTCAAAGGGTAGCTAAGAGTCTAAGCTACCTCCATGCGGACAGCGAAGACTCTGATCAGACTGGGCGGATGCCCAGGTTGATCTGAGTCTGTGCTGGACGCACAACCACATTGTTGGTTTTGTCGTGTCGCGGCTCATATGTTATGACAATGGAAATCAGGGAAACAATCCTTATAATTATGACCACTGTACAGCAAGACAAAAATATCGGTGTTCAGTCAAGCTAGTTCAGTATGTAGCAGGGGCGTAACCAGGAGCAATTACACAGTACGCACAATCACGTTTTGTACTCATTGAGGGAAATAATAGGGGGTTAAGCCGCAAAGATATTTCCAATTTTAGTGTCTGTTGGCAGTTAGTATTAAAAACAACATTTCAGCATGAAAATACGCAGGTGTGTGTTGAAATTTTGTCAATTTGACAAAATTTCAATACGCACCTGGGTATTTGCGTATAGGCAGCTACGCCCTTGTGTAGCTGCAACTGATCTGAGTAAAGAATTCATCGCTTCCAAAACATCTCACTCGGTGTCTCCCAAAAGATTCACAACCACAATTCAGTACGTGCAGCAAAGGCGGAAGCGTTCTATAGGTTAGAGAGCTATAGTGGGGTAAAGATTGGTGTTCTACAGGGCCAGTCAACTATATAACGTCTCAGGTACAGCCATTAGTAGTAATAATAATGATAATGATAATAATAATCGTTATGAGAAAAACTAATCAACGATAAAAAAGCCAAAGTATTACAGATTGTATAGAACTAGCGTGCCTCATTGCACTCACAAGTTTATCCGTGCGTGAAGACAGTATGTAAGCTGCTTTACATAGAGGATCTTACATGAGTGCTCATGTATTATTGAATTTATTAAACGAGTTGGGGAAAAAGATAAGATGCAAGGCTCTGCCGAGCATCTTATCGTTTTCACCAACGAGTTTAATAAATTCAATAATACAGGAGCACGAATACAAGTATGACACTAAAATCGCATTTTATTTAAGAAATAGATCAGCTCTAGCAGTGAATTGTTGAGTAATAATTCACTGTTTGGAGGTCAGTTGTAAAGTTGATCATATCACGAGCGCGGAGCGCGAGTGATATATCTACTTACAACTGACCGACAAACAGTGAATTATTACTCAACAATTCAATGCTAGAGCTGAACTATTTCGATTCTAACACTCAAAAACGCTGAAAAATTATTATTTTCATTCAAATTCTCTCAACCATCTTGCCGGCGCGTTCATGTTCCCGCTAATTTTCTAAACTGTATCTAATATAAATGTACATTTTTATGGCGCTTTTAGAAAGAAAAAGGGACGTTACACCGTCTAACGTCTCGAAACGTCACAAAATTACGTCGGTATTGCCGGTGACGTCACCAGTTAGACTCACGCGCTCCTAAACAGTGAATTGTTGCAGAATAAAACACGGAAACTTTCCATTGCTTCTATAGGCGCACTGTGTTAGAATAGCAAATTTTGCACTCAAACGTCACGATTTCGCCATTAGAAAACGCGACGTAAAGTTTATGGACGTCAGTGCATAACGTTACGACGTCATTTGCATATTAAATCCACTAGTGGATTATCGTTTTTAATGCAAGGCTTTATTACACTCTCAGATGCGACGTCATATGATAAAAAAACTTACCACGTCGTCTGTATGAGTAACAAAGCCACCATTTGCGTAGGCACCATTTGCGTATCCTTTCTCTTTAATCTGTAACAAATACAAGATGTAAGCCCCCTGAATAGAATATAAGGCATGTCGGAAATGCATTATTTTATGCGGTTGCAAACTTTCTTTATATTTAGTTTGCGTCGGGAGTATACAATTTACACGGTGTCCGTGGATTTGCTCTTCTGCCATTATGGGTATAAATCGTGAGGTAAAATGGTACATTTTCAGGGAAAGCAATTCAACCATTTTCATCTCTCTTATATAATGTAGGTAAACTCCGTCAGGAGCAAATCTCTTCCTTCAAAAGTAGACCCCGTCTGAGATGGTTCAATCACCAAGGGAAGAAAAAACAGGAAGTCGCAAAAGTGTTCTTTCATAAAAATGTGGAAAGTCATGACGGTGTACTCATGTAAACTCATGGAAGGCCAAAACAGATTACCTCCTTTAATCACCAAAATCAAGGTAAGAGAATATTTGAGCCGCGACACGACAAAACCAACAATGTGGTTGTGCGCCCAGCGCAGACTCAGATCAGCCTGGGCATCCGCCCAGTCTGATCAGAGTCTTCGCTGTCCGCATGGAGGTAGCTTAGACCCTTGGCTACCCTTTGAGAACTTAACGAAGGGTCTAGTCAAATTGGGCTGATGCCCAGGCTGATCTGAGTCTGCACTGGGCGCACAACCACATTGTTGGTTTTCTCGTGTCGCGGCTCATTTGGTAAATGGAAATACTCAGGCGAAACAAAGTAGACATGAAATCTCATTATAACGTATAATTTCCTGACACAGAAACATATCCAAGCAGGCACACAACCTGTTGAATCGACATTGATTCATTGTTGATTCAACTCCACTACGTTGAATCAACATTGATTCAATGTAAAACGTTGTGTGTCCAGTGGGATGGGCCTAACGGACAGACATAGCTTGGGATGTAATAAATTGTGTCCCACACTTTGTTCTTGTCCTTATATATGGGCCACGAGTTGGTAAGGTTGGTTGATGCAGCAGACTTTAAATAAAGTTGTTGTGAAGTATTGTGAATCCAATTGGAATAAACAAAATCAATGATAATCGGTAAAAAACCTCTATCCCTTGTATGCTACAAACATAGGAACAGTGATTTGGCCCGGACAATCAATATATATAACTCATACCATGCGCTGGCGCAAACGGTATTATTTAAAACTAGAAGTTGAAACATTTCACTGTTGCAGAGCTAAAAAGACTTTTGGTTTGTGTGGTTGGTTTATCTTGGTTTAATGGCTCTTTGAGACAGTATTTCAGTCTATATCGAAGCGTCTTACATAGGGGAGAGAAAAATGTGCAAACACTCCCAACTCGCACCTACTGCAAGCACAGCAGGCCCTTACCCTATCATTATTCAAGTTAGCACCATTGTTCGACCACTGCCATTCTCACCAAAAATGGCACCAAGCCTTTAAGTCAGTTTCTTAATGAATGATTTCAAACACCAAGGTGAAAAAATTACAAAGCTTTAAGCCAAATTTTACTTTTACTCTAAAAAAAGTGTCTTCCTTCACGCCCTGACACAGGGCATAAGATAGACGTGTTTGACCTACTGATCTTGACATGGTCAACGTGGTAAGAGAATGAAATAAGGTGAAACAAGGTGACTCGGTCGTCGCCCACCGGTTGATAAAGAATTATGTAACGTAAGAGTACATACGCTTTCGTACTTAAACCTCATAATATGCTGCAACTAAATGGCACTTTGTCAATGGGCTCTAACATAAATTACTTGATGTACCGTCAAAATTCGAAATATTGGGACAGGTAAGTCTGAGCCAACAGTGCAGATAGAGGAGCAGTCTGATCAGAATTTACACTGTTTACCATTCCATTTACACCTTTCAAGCGCATTACAGAATTGAAACTAGAAAATGTGTTTATGAAACACTATGCCCCCAACCATATGCTTGTCTCTAGAGAAGGTTCATCCAATAATGCTTGTACCTTTGTACCATAGGCTTACAATGCACTAAGTCGAAAAAGGGGCTTAACTCAGTCAAAAATTCACGAATTGTTTTCGAAAGTTAATCAAGTCATCTACACCTGGGGCTATATCAACCTGCAAAAATCATGATCCTAGCATCAAGGGTTCTCCAGATATTTTGTTCACAAGCTTCCATAGGCAAATAATGCACTAAGTTGAAAAAGGGGCATAACTCAATCCAAAATTTACAAATTATTTTCAAAAGTTAATCAGGTCATCTACACTACAATCTTCCTGCATAAAATCATGCTCCTAGCATCAGGTGTTCTTGAGATATTTTGTTCACAAGGTTCCATAGGCTTACAATGCACTAAGTCGAAAAAGGGGCATAACTCAATCAAAAATTCATGATTTCTTTTCAAAAGTGAATCAGGTCATCTACACCACAGGCAGTATCTTCCTGCAAAAAATCATGCTCCTAACATCAGGGGTTCTTGAGATATTTTGTTCACAAGGTTCCATAGGCTTACAATGCACTAAGTCGAAAAAGGGGCATAACTTTGTCAAAAATTCACGAATTTGTTTCAAAAGTTAATCAGGTCATCTACGCCTTAAGCATTCTCATCCTGCAAAACCCCATGATCCTAGCATCAGGGGTTCTTGAGATATTTTGCTCACAAGTTTCCACAGGCTAAGTCGAAAAAGGGGCATAACTCTGGAAATACATGACCGGCGGAAAAATAAAAAAATACAGGTCTGCTTATTTTCCATACTGATCATGTGTATAAAGTTTCAAGTTCCTAGCTCTTATTGTTCTTGACTATGTGTAAGGGTACCTTTGTACCATAGGCTTTAATGCACTAAGTCGAAAAAGGGGAATAACTCAATCAAAAATTCACGAATTTTTTTCAAAAGTTAATCAGGTCATCTACACCACAGGCAGTATCTTCCTGCAAAAAATCATGCTCCTAGCTTCAGGGGTTCTTGAGATATTTTGTTCACAAGGTTCCATAGGCTTACAATGCACTAAGTCGAAAAAGGGGCATAACTCGGTCAAAAATTCACGAATTTGTTTCAAAAGTTAATCAGGTCATCTTCACCTTGGGCATTCTCATCTTGCAAAGCCTCATGATCCTAGCATCAGAGGCTCTTGAGATATTTTGTTCACAATGTTCCACAGGCTAAGTCGAAAAAGGGGCATAACTCTGGAAATACATTTCCGGCGGAAAAATAAAAAAATACGGGTCTGCTTATTTTCCATACTGATCATGTGTATAAAGTTTCAAGTTCCTAGCTCTTATTGTTCTTGACTATATGTAAGGGTACCTTTGTACCATAGGCCTCAATGCACTAAGTCGAAAAAGGGGAATAACTCGATCAAAAATTTACGAATTTTTTTCAAAAGTTAATCAGGTCATCTACACCACAGGCAGTATCTTCCTGCAAAAAATCATGCTCCTAGCTTCAGGGGTTCTTGAGATATTTTGTTCACAAGGTTCCATAGGCTTACAATGCACTAAGTCGAAAAAGGGGCATAACTCGGTCAAAAGTTCACGAATTTGTTTCAAAAGTTAATCAGGTCATCTACACCTTGGGCATTCTCATCCTGCAAATCCTCATGATCCTAGCATCAGGGGTTCTTGAGATATTTTGTTCACAAGGTTCCACAGGCTAAGTCGAAAAAGGGGCATAACTCTTGAAATATGTGACCCGCGGAAAAAAGAAAAAACACGTGTTCGCTTATTTTTCATACTGATCATGTGTATAAAGTTTCAAGCTCCTAGCTCTTACGGTTCTTGAGATGACAGACGGACAGACGGACAGACGGACGGACGGACAGACGGACAGGCCCAAACCAATATGCCCCCACAATTTCTCCGAAATTGGGGGCATAAAAAAACTATTTAAATTTTAATAAAAATTGGGACACATATTACAATTACCGTAACGGTAATTGTAATATGTGTCCCAATTTTAATTAATAAATAAATAAGCTGTTCGTAGCTATGGACACAGTCGCAAAACCCAGTTTTCTATTAAAAAGGATGTTCGCTGGTGAGAAAAATTCTGACCGATTAATACGAAGTTAGCATTTTTCTTTTTGAATGATAATTGTAATTATATAAACAAATTGTTTATTTTAAAAAAAATCATGGTAGGCGCTACGAAGCAAAAGAGCTTTTTTCACAAAAAGAAATGGGGAGAGGGGGAAAGAGAGAGAGAGAGAGATTTCCGAAAAATATATCGCAGACTAGATGTTAGTTTTCGAAACAACACTAGATGTGTCTCCCCACCCAAATCCGGCCCCTCCCCCCCACACCCTTCATCCCCATTCCCTCAATAAAAAGGTAGATAGTGTTATGGTTCTTATTCTCTGAACATCAACTCCAGTGCTTTAAGTTTTTCAAGTTTCGTAAAAAGTTTTCAGCTGTTTAAAAGTTATAGGTAGGACACAACTGTCATACTAAAAATTACCAAGGGTTACAATTCCGTCAAACATGTAGGTCGAGTTACGATTCTTGTTTTCCGCATGTCGTCAGAAAATGCTTTATATTTGTATCAAGTTTCATGAAAATATCTTCAACATTTTTAAACTTATCGAGCAGACACAATTTCCATCCTGAAAATTACAAAGGGGCATAAGATAGTTTGTAACTAAATATAGGTGGAGTTATGGTTTTTGTCCTCTGCATATTTTCTGATGATGCAAGAATGTAAATATAAGCTGTTACACAAAACTGACAAAAATCAAGAGTTACGTGATTGGCATGAAGAAGAAGAAGAGGAGGAGGAGGAAGAAGAAGATGAAGAAAAAAAGAACTTCAACTTCATGCAAAATAAAAACAGCATTACATGCATGCCTCATTCTTCTATCTGACTTTAAAATAAGATTCTGAGACGCGTCAAGTACCCCTGCCTAAAACATCAGTTCCTAAGTGGTATTACGCAGATTCTAGAAAAGGTCAAATATTATTAACCCGCTTACTAATGTACAATTCGCACTTCGCTAAATTTTATCTATTTGAGCCGCGACACGAGAAAACCAACAATGTGGTTGTGCGCTCAACGCAAACTCAAAACAGCCTGGGCATTCGCCCAGTCTGATCAGAGTCTTCGCTGTCCGCATGAAGGAAGCTTAGACCCTTAGCTACCATATAAGCGCTTTGCAAAGACTCTGATCAGACTGGGACGACCACATTGTTGGTTTTCTCGTGTCGCAGCTCATTTGTTAAAAATGTATCAGACTCTCCTCTTTGTCATTGTGGAACTGCTGAGACTACTGAACACTACTTTCCCCACTGTACATGCTACCAAAATAATAAACAAAATGCAACAAAATGATGAACAAGTGATAACCGCAATCTCTCCATATCAACATCCTTCCTTCAAAATATTTTTGTACAGCGATTTGTCCTTATCTTATAGAAATAACTGATTAATATATGAAGAAAGTTTAAAAATGTATTATAGCAAAAAATTAAAAATAATAAAAATGCTTCAAAGCAGTATAAAACATAATGACAAATGCAAATGCTATAATTGCTAAGACCCATTCCCGCTATACAATCCTGTTTTTCATTGGCCCAGTTCCCTCTTCTCCTGAAAACTTGGTACTCTTCTCCGCCAAACATTTTGTTAACACCCCATTTTCATTTTCGTATATGAAGTTGCATCTTAAGCTGTAACACGTTTTCTTATGTTATACTTTGTAATAAAGAGGTTAGGTTAGCATAAGTATTACTTTAATTATCAAGTTTTTCTTTCAAATACTGATTGTAGATTGAACATGCATCTAAATGAAGAGGAACAGCTTAAAGACTTACGCAAAGGTGAGTTTATCACTTTGGGTGATACTGATATATGAGTATTATTAGGTGGGATCTCCTACAAAACGGCTTGGATCGCCGCATCAGGCCCATAAAACAGCATGCAGAATCTTTTTGATTCAGAATACATCCCAGGAGGTACATGAACATTAGGGTGAATAAACTTTGAATCAACGTAGATTCAACGTCATGACGTTGAATCAACGTTGATTCAAAGTTGATTCAGCGCTGTGTGTCCAGTGGGATATAGTTAAGCGGGTTATGATAGCATTAAACTGGCAAATTTTCTGATTTCGAGAGCCACTTCCGCTTCACTTGCACATGCAAATCAGTACTAAAACGAAGAAGAGGAATAGATAAAACGTGTCTCAGTGGCCTCGTTGACCGCCATAGCAGCACTTTCATTGTACTTTAATTCATTCCATTCGGACCTGTGCAAACAGTTTGGATCCAGATCAGGCCCCACAAACGTGGGTCCTGATCTGAGATCCAAAATGTTTGCTGCCTAGACATCATTTCTACAAGAGTTAGGTAGACCAATATTTTCAAAATATATTTGATTTTTGATGCAGACGACAATTTCAGCAGACGACAAAAATACCCAGAATGCAATGGGTTAAGCTTTCATGATTTTTAATATCATACATGAAATATAAATGTGCGACTAGAATTCAAATATTGTAGATCTAGTTTTTTTCTGTTAGATATACAGTAATAATTAGCTTCTTTAATTTCAATAAATAGCTCAATAACAATCATCATCATAATTTATTATTGCAGCTTACCTCAAATTCCTCGTAAGAGGGCGGGTCTTTTTCTGTGGGTGCCATGTTATAAATTCCAAAATGTTATTCAGAAGAAGCTCTGTGATTATAAATTAAAGTACAGGTATGCAAAATTTATTGCACCCAAACTCTTATTCCATCTCAAAGAGTACTACAGTGACACTTGTCCAGACTTTATTGTCGGGCACTTAAAAAATTATCGGGCTCATATATACCCGCCAAAATTTCGATTCTACCACAGCTAAAGGTGCCTTGTGAACACTTTTACTGTGATTCCCCACCCATAGTCGGCAGTCCATCGGCGCAAGTGTTACATCTGTGTACAGTACATATTTTCTAAGTTGCAGGGTTGATAAATTGGCAAAGCTATATGAACTGTAAAAAGGACATGACCATCTTGATCGCTCCTTAGGGATATACATTTCGTTTGACGAGCTTTCCATTCAGGAAACCATACAGTGTGTCACCAGTGAAACTCTTGTTATCAGAAGAGGTGGCAAGAGGCCACATACATTATATAATACCAGACCATGTTTGTTGAAAACTGTTATCAGTCGGTGGATTATCGGGTCACTGTAGAGCCTACACTGATAGCTAAAAAATGCAAATGAAACATGAAATCATTTAAAAAGATATCAAATATATTTCCGATTTGACTCAAGGTACTTTGTCAACTTTTTCTTATTTGAACAAAAAAAAATGCAAGGATTTCATTTTACCATGAATTCCAGTTTGCAGAGAGTCATAGAAGGCTTTATTACACCGAAATACCGCACATATACATCACTGTTTAAACTATATCTGACCATGACCTTGCTTGGTTGGTTGTTTTGGGGTTTAACGGCCCTTTAAGAGTATTTCAATCTGTATCGGACCGTCTCCCAGAGAGAGGGAGAAAGAAGAGAGAAATGATAGACGAGAGAAAAAATGTCCAAAACATCCCCAACCGCACCTACTGCAAGCAGTACGCCCTTGCCCTACCATGACCTTGGTGATTTAAGACCGAGCTTTAACATTCATCTAGTGTATGGCTGAATGTACTGATTTGACCAAATTGGTTTGGATTATTTGACACCAACCGGCCACAGATTTATGCAAATAATCCCCTTCTCCTCAAGTAAGTCATAATGTTTCTCATTGAGGACACTTTTAAATGACGTCTTCCGAAAACTTGGCTGAGCAGATTTTAATCAAACATGTTCAAAAATATCTCGACAAGTACTTTTCTCAATGCAATAATGTGTAATAATAGGTCTTAAACATTCATACCGATAAAACTTCATTCTATGTCCTTTTGTTACCACGGACCTATAGAATTTTACCAGATATGAAGTGAAATTTCCTGTCGTCAAGCTTACCAATACATCGATCATAAAAAGGGGTAAAACCCTTAATTTATTTTTAAGCGTATTTTGATTCCCCTCTTTCATTGGAAAAAAAGAATAGATGTTTGTTTTTCAAAATTAAAAAAAAGATATCTCCACTCCCCCGTCCCCTCCATGCCCATCCCCTCATCAAACAAGAGGGCCATGAGGCCCTGAATCGCTCACCTGAGCAATTTTCTTTTTTATTGGCTTTTTTATCATGTCTGAAATTGTCAAAAATGAGTCTTGGGTCAAAAGTCAAAGAATAACCATGGCCACTTGTACCCATAAATCTTCATGTACTCGTTAAGACAACCATATATACCATTTTAGGCCAAAATCTTCAAAACTTTCCATGGAATCTTATGTTCTAGCATTTTCCCATATTTAACCATGCCGCAAAAAAGGTCAAGGTAAACCCAAGGTCACCATTTGAACATTCTTGGTGGTACTCTAGTACTCCATGCTACTTACCAGGTGTATTGGTTCTGGAGAAGAAAAATATTAAAAATTTATACCATAAGTGGTAATGGCGGTCATGACCGTTTGACAATTTTTTGGCTTGCGGTTTCGGCCGCAAGCCAGTATTCATGTCGTTTAGTGATACCGAGTTATTTTTAGAAGAAACGATACGTCACGCTCATTCGGAAAATACCAGGAGTGTTGGCATCTACTAAAATATGGAGTGGAGTCAACCTATGGAGTGGCGTGTTTTTTTGTTTTTTTTTTGGAGTGGTATTTTTGGAGTGGAGATTTTGCGTGAACTTATCTGACTTAAAATGTCTGGACAAGAAACCTTGTCGCACCATTTTCGGGCAATGACCAGTTGCAAAATGCAAAGGGGCATTTTCTGATTTATCTTCTGGACTAGCCAGATTATCTGAAATCACATAATAGCTAGCTTGAAAGCATAATACCATGAACCAAGCAAGGCCAGGCCAAGTATACATTTGGGAACAATAATTAAACACTATGGCCATACTGTATACATGTATTTATCCGAGTCAGCAGCATTAAGTTTTGGCAGTTTGAAAAAGGTTTGCCGGCTGAACTTAAAAGGTACATAAATCATGTCAAATTCCTACCAAATCAAATTTTACCATCTGACTGTTTGAAAAGAAGTATAAGAACTTACTTACTGGCTCACTAGCTGGCTGGTGTGATGGGCTTACTTGATTACTGGGTATGTATTTCCGTTTACACAGCCAGCTTATTTGTACACTGACAATAGACTAATGAGTAATAGATCTGGTTTTAATTCCGACAGTCTCTGAGTCAAGGAGATGTCATCATCTAACATCCTGCGACTTATCACCTGACTCCAAAAGAAACTCAAAAAAAAAAAAGAAAAAAAAAAAAGAAAGGAGAAACACTCCACTCTAAGGCTCCACTGCAAAGGTTGACTCCACTCTATATTTTAGTATATGCCGGAGAGTTCGTTCTCAACTATATAAAAAAATTGTACCGTCGCGTACGTCACAAAATACATACAATTTCGCCCGCTGCTTTGCCTCGATGCAATATTTTTTAGCCACATCCGTCAACAGGTAAATGTATACGGTCGCCCACATGGTATTGATCAGACTGCGCAAAATGCAATCTGATAGGTACCTTTGTTGGTCGTATATGGTATAAAACAGGATTTTCCAATGAATTACAAATATAGCATGTTTCAAGGGAGATAATACTTATATAATTTGCAACAAGTCTTCGTTAAGTTTGTATTACTCAGTAGACTAATGTCTTAAAAAATAAAGATATTTTTTTAAGAACATGATAAATATACAAATTTGAACGCAAATAATTACACGCCTGAGTGATAGCCAGCAGAATACATATATATTTGAAAGCTTGACGTATTACTGTATCATCACCTTTCACTAATAAAAATAAATAAATTTAATTTAAAAAATTGGAATACTAAATGGTTCAACATACACCTTAACTTCTATGCCGAATTACTGCGCCAACTTTATCATTTTATGGGTAAAAATAACCATGTTAATTCCTGTTACATGGAGTAAAAATATGATGAAACCTTAAGAGTTTAAGTCTATTTCCAATAATACATTAGGACGTGCTATTTTTCGCCTGTTTGCGCATTGTCACAAAAACCGCACAACCAAAAACGTTAAGTATACGCCACCGACGGTGATAATGCCGCAGATGCAGGAACAGTTAAGTAATACACATGTAAATCTACCTAGTTTCTGCTAGTAGCAGGCGAAACTAAAATATTGTCTGAATAGAAAATAAATCCGAGCAGCTTAGGCATCCATCATTATGATGCATGTTTGTCAAGAACCTGCCCACATGCTTATGACGTATACAGTAGTAGAAGAAAACCAATAAACTATAATCAGCTTGACAGCACCGCATAACTCTATATTAGGCTACCTTTGCTAGTGTCGAGATTCCTTTATATGTGCACAGTTAAGCCTACTGGGCGCAGAAGCTAAATGTGACTGACTGTCACGGCGTATTGATGTTCTGCATTGGTGTTTTATTGTAACACTATCTAATGTTGCCTTTTTAACAAATGTACAGAGACATATTTACACGTGTCGACGATTTCCTTAGATGAACCTTAACTGGGCTGACGATGTTCATATATACCAAACAAAAAAAACAAAGAAACGCACACAGTAATGTTTTGGTATTTTCTCGGGAATAACAGATATTTTAAAACAATAATTGGTACAGTGTTACATGTATAGATAGACAATCGGACAGTTCAACCCGAAAATTTCATTTGTGTCAATTCAGTACTTTGTGACGCGTCTCAAAACAAGGCAGGGGTCAGTTTTCAATGTCACAGTCTTCAATAAGAGGCCACTGTCAGCGATTTCATTAATGCGTATTTTTATGCATTTGGAAGGTACAGATACTCATCTACGCCATGATGAAGTCTGAGCAAGATTTGAGCAGAACTACGGATTTTTAGACATTTTCTAATCATGCTATAAAAGGTAAATTAAATGGGAAATCTTACTATATGCGTTTCTTTTTTTTTGTTTGGTATATACATTCATGAATAACACGCATTCATGCAATGTTACGCGTAAGCGACGTCACGGATAATTCGATAGGTTGATTGGCCGACGTAACGTTTGATATACGTCATGTCATTGTGACGGCTGTTGAACGTCATTACCAAACACGTTGGTAAATAACTATTCTTCGTCCTTGCCTTGTTAAATTAGCCAGAACGTCACAAATAACATAATTGATGTGATAACATCGTATAAATATAAGAGATAAATTTCATTTTTCAGAAGTTCATGGAAATATTAACATAATGAGTTCTGTGCTTTATTGTTCCCAAAAGGTGTAAAGCAAGTTATTATCTCAAACAATAGCAGCTTGCAAAATTTTCTTCTACTCACTGTCACTGGTGCTACTAAAATCAAAAATACAGTTCAGTGAATATAAAGTTGTTGTCTTCTTTTGATGCGAAGTCCAGATGTGCCAAGATTCCATAGACATTGGTTTGAAACAGTCTTTCCTAAAATTTTGATTCAAACTAAATGTGACTTAGCAGCCATATAGAAAAGACTTGAAATAGGCCCATATAGTAATTTTCCTTGAGACATGCCTAACAGCCAAAACGTTGGAAAACTGTGTGTGCGTGCGTGCGTGCAAGCGAGCGAGCGTGCTTGGGTGCGAGCGTGCGTGTGTGTGTGTTTAAATATTTCCTCGATCTGATTTTCAAATAAATTCTACACTTGTTTTTACCTTACACCTGTAGATAATGCCACCATTCAAGAAGTTAAGAAATCAAATACTTTGCTAAATGAAAATTAGCAACAGAAAATGCGCTAACAATTTGGTTCATTTGAATAAACAAATCATGAAAATTTCACTGTCTTAGCTGGGCAAGCCTTCCTTTTAAAAGGAAATTTTATTATTCAATCAACCCCTGGAGGTTCTATATGAAATGTATTTACAACTGGCCCTTAGGCTTTTGAGGAAATGGTGGAAAATGTCAAATATGAGCGATCTGGATCAAAGGTCAAGAAATGACCATGACCTCTTGTACTCATAATTCTTCATGACCCAATTAAGAGTACTCAATGCTACATACCAAGTCTGAAGGCCATTAGTCAATTGGTTCTGGAGAAGAAGATTTTTAAAGGTTTTTACCATATATGGGCGTGGCGGCCATGTTGGTCATGTGACCAGGACCATTAGAAATATATTTCATTCCCGCAACCCCTTGAGGCTCTATATGAAATTTGGTCACAAGTGGTCCAATGGTTTTTGAGGAGATTGTTCGAAGTTGTCAAATATGATAGTTCTGGGTCAAAGGTCAAAGAATGACCTTGACCTCTTGTACTGATAAATCTTCATGTACTCAATAAGATGACTGTATATACCAATTTTGAGGATAAAATCTACAAAACTTACCACGAAATCTCATGTTCTAGCATTTCCCATATTTGACCTTGCCATAAAAAAACTCAAGGTCAACCCAGGGTCATAATTTGAACATACCTAGTCTCAAGGCCATCAGTAAACTTCTGGAGAAGAAGATTTTTGAAGGTTTTTCCATATATGGGCGTGGTGGACATGTTGGTCATGTGACCTGGTCCGTATGAATAAATTTTGGTTCCCTCAACCCCTGAAGGCTCTATATGAATTTGGTTTCAATTTGCCCAGCGGCTTTTGAGGAGTTTGTTAGAACTTGTCAAAATATGAGAGTTCAGGGTCAAAGGACAAAGAATGACCTTGACCTCTTGTACTCATAAATCTTTATGTAGTCATTAAGATGAGTGTATATACCAATTCTAAGTCCAAAATCTTCAACAGTTTCCAAGATATCTTACTCTGCATTAGCATTTTGCCATATAAAAGCATAAGGAAGCAAATTTGACCTTATCGTAAAAAAGGTCAAGGTCAACCCAAGGTCATAATTTAAACAATCTTGGTAGTACTTGCTTACCCGATGCTACATACCAAGTTTCAAAACATCGGCCTTTGGTTCTATAGAAGAAGATTTTTTTCAGTTTTTTTTTTTACCATATATGGGCATGACGACCATGTTGGTCATGTGACCAGGACCGTTTGAACAACTTTTCGTTCCTAAGGTCCAAGGAGGCTCTATATGAAATTTGGTTACAATTGGCCAAGCGGTTTCAGAGGAGAAGTCGTTTGAAATTGTGGACGGACGGATGGACGGACGGACGACGGAGCCTTACCATCCTATAAGCTCCCCCGGAGCCGCTGGCTCAGGTGAGCAAAAAAAAATGGGTAAAGTTACTTTTTTATTCTCTGAATGTCAACTTACAATGCTTTACATTTGTACCACGTTTCGTGAAAATGTCTGCAATGGTTATAAAGTTATAGTCTAAACTTAAAGGATTCTGGCAACAAATATCCTTTCATTTGCCCTAAAATCTAAATATCAATTAACATCTGTTCCCATTCAAAGTATTTCAGATAAAATCTGCACTTGTTTGTAAAGTCAATAAATACTCTCTGAGTGTCAGCTCTGATATCTTCCGCTGAAACTCGGAAACCGATCTGTGAGCCACGTCATGCTAGGCATATTAATGCCTCTCTGGTAGTGAATTTATACACGATTCTGCAGGTTTTGCTAAACTGTATTATGAACAGACTGTTCTATGTCTGCAGTGAACTTGGTATAAAACTGTGGAGACCCTGCCATGCCCGTGAATCAGAATACAATTTTTATAATGATGTGTGTACTGTAATTGGTTGCTGAAGTTAAATGTCTTAAGAATATGGTATACCGTTTTCTCAGTTTTTGTCGCACCTGCTTTAGCAAGGTGCGATATAGGAGTTCACTTTTCCGTCCGTCCGTCCGTCAGTCATTCCGTCCGTCCGTCCGTACGTACGTCCGTCCGTCCGTCCGTCCGTCCGTCCGTCCGTCCGTCCACAATTACCTCGACCCTAGTGGTTAAGTCCATTTCTCTCAAACTATGACACCCACAATCATCAAACCTGGTATAAAGTTTCTTCGTAGAATGTTCTCGAGATATGTTGCACTTTTTTCTACCCTTGACCTATATTTCACGCTCTACTGACTTCGTAAAATTTTATGTCCAAAATTACCTCGACCCTAGTGGTTAAGTCCATTTCTCTCAAACTATGACACCCACAATCACCAAACCTTGTATAAAGTTTCTTCTCAGAATGTTCTCAAGGCATGTTGCACGTTTTTCTATCCTTGACCTATATTTCATGCTCTGCTGACTTCGTAAAATTTAATGTCCAAAATTACCTCGATCCTAGTGGTGAAGTCCATTTCTCTCAAACTATGATACCTACAATCATCAAACCAGATACTAAGTTTCTTCTTAGACTGTTCCTGAGGCATGTTGCACTTTTTCTATCCTTGACCTATATTTCATGCTCTGCTGACTTGGTAAAATTTAATGTCCAAAATTACCTCGACCCTAGTGGTTAAGTCCATTTTTCTCAAACTATGATACCTACAATCATCAAACCTAGTACCAAGTTTCTTCTTAGACTGTTCCTGAGGCATGTTGCACTTTTTTCTACCCTTGACCTATATTTAACCCTCTGCTGACATTGTAAAATTTCACGTCAAAAATTACATTGACCCTACCCTGTCGGTCCATTTCTCTTAAAGTATGATACCTAGAATCATCAAACTTGGCAAAAAGTTTCATCATAAAAAGATCTCAAGGGATGTTGCACTTCCTTCCGCCATTGACCTTTATTTCAAGGGGCTGCTGACTTTGTAAATCTTACCTCCAACAATGCATTGACCCTAGCATTTAAGTCCATTTCTCTTTAAACACAATGGTATAAGCATCAAACCTTATGCTTGATGTATATTTCATGCTTTGTTGGCTTTGAAAATTTGTAGGTCAACCTGGCATCCACATTTGTATGTACTCTAGCATTAAAGTACATTTCTCACAAACTAACCCACTTACCATCATCAGGCATGATGGCATAAAATGTTTTCTTAAGCTGGTCTGTTGGATTGTTTAACTACTTTATACTTTAAATGATTATTTCATACTCTGTTGACTGTTGAATTTTATGTCCAGAACTGCATTCTTCTTAGCTTGCAAGTCCAGTTCGCTCAAATTTTTATACATGAATTCATCAAATCTAATCAAACCATGATCTCTGCTACTGTTGAAGAGCAAGGCAGGTGCGACATAGCATTCTGCGGAATTCTTGTCTTAAATAATTTAAGCTCCACACTTTTAAATAATTTTACTAGTGATAATCCACATTATTTAGAACTTTTATATAATCCACTCAAATTAACTGAAAGGTATAATAATTTTGTATGCAGATTTGTGTTCTTGATTATAGATTTAAATAAAAGATTTAGATAACAAGAAGTCTTTAGTTTTAGTTCTTGTCAAGGCAAAAAATTAATCAAATATCACCTTCCACGGAAACGGTATTGAAAATGTGAAATCATATGCAATACATATCTAGGGGTCACTTTAAAATATATATGAACATAAGCCATTTCAGGCCATGTAGAATCAGATCAGATGCCACTGAAAGAGGCACCTGCACTGGGCCTACACCTTTTCTATATGCAGAAAATCACTGAAGGCCGACTCTGGCTCCCAGAGCTACTTTTCTTTGACTGGCACTATTTCTTCTATTTCTTATCTTTATCAGATAAAAAGCCATAATTCTATAAACTTAGGGCTTCAGATTAAATACCAGCACACATAATAGTCTAGCAAGGTTCATGGGGTTATTATGGGTCAGATCCATCAGTGTATTGTATTTCAGAAAGTTAATACACACAAAAACAAAAAGTAACACTTTATGCCACTTATTCAGTATTTGCCTATCCTAGCTGGTACATCGGTGGATTTAGAACTGGCCTGCTAATCATGTAGTCCCTGGTTCGAATTCCGCTGGCAGAATTCTTTTTATAGTAAAAACGGTGCCCTTGCACCTAGCCTTTCATCTTCATCGCTCCGTCGCCTTGATATGACTGAAAACTATGGGAAAAGTATCGTTCTACATGCCTGCACAACCATATTATTCCCATGTATGGTCAGTCTACCTTAAGCTCCTTAAAATTGGAGCACCTTGCCAATTTATCTGACAAAAAAAAAAAAAATACTGCCTTGTCATGTAAAAAACAAGAAATGCTACAGTATGTAACAGATGCCCCCGAAGGCCCCTTAAACTGACCTTTGACCCTGATTGTGACCTTGAACTTGGCCAAGGCAGCCCAAATCTTGCAAGTGAGATGCCTTTTTATCATGCTTTACCTTTCTGTGATGTTTGATGAAATTCACTTCAGCAGCCTCCAGTCAGTTTGGAGATATAATCTGACCTATTTGCCCTGATTATGACCCTGACCTCTGGAACAGGAACCTAAATTTTGGTTTTGACATACCATCTCATTATGTATTACCATTCCAGGAAGTTTAATACAGTTTGCTTAAGAAGTCTTTTTAGTAATTGGGGAGAAACGACCTTTGACCTCAGACTGACCTTGAACTTGGGTGTGATTCCAGGAAGTTTAATACAATTTGCTTAAGAAATCTTTTTAGTAATTGGGGTTTGCTTTAGTACATTATGAGCAATTGTTGAGACATGATTTGACATCTGACCCCAGATTGTGACCTTGACCTAGGGTTTGGGAATATAAATATTATGTGTGACAAACCTCTCATTATGCTTAGTATTTCCCTGAAATTTGATGAAATTCAGTCATGCAGTTTTAAAGTAATCGCAGAAACACTATTTGACCTCTAAGCCCCGACAGTGACCTTGACATTGGGTTTGGGAATATGGATATTATATGTGACAAATCTTCTCATTACTCTTTACATTTGTGAAATTTGATGAAATTCAGTTATGTAGTTTTAAAGTAATCGCAGAGACACTATTTGACCTCTAACCCCCGACAGTGACCTTGACCTTGGGGGTGGGAACCAAACTCTTGTGCATGACACACCTTCTCATTGTGCTCTATCTATCTGTGAAGTTTCATCAAATTTGCTTCAGTAGTTTATAAGTTATAGCTGAGACAGGATTTAAGACATGATTTGACCTTTGAGGCTTTGACCCAATTGTGACCTTGACCTTTGGCGTAGGAACCAAACTCTTGTGCGCGACACACCTTCTCAATGTGCTCTATCTTTCTGTGAAGTTTCATCAAATTTGCTTTAGCAGTTTTTAAGTTATGGCTGAGACACGATTTGTTACGGACGGATGGACGGACTGACGGACTGACGGACGGACGGACGGTGCGATTTTAATATGCCACCCGAAGTCCCTTCGGGGGCATAAAAACTTGCTTTTGGACAGAGGACTGTGAATGATATGAGTAGGCTGTGCCTATATGAGAAGTAAGATCTGGGTCCATACTTGCTCAGGCATATCTGTCCAGTAGTAAGATCTTACATGCACCGATAGTAATAAGTAATATAAAGTTTATTCTGTTGGTTTGATTGATCACAGAGAAATGAGTCACTAGTGTTCTAAAACTTATTCGTAACAAATGAATATTAAAGTGGTAGGAAAGAATTTTTTTCCTTTTTGTTTTTCTCTTTTTGCGTCTTCTTCTTTTTTGTAAGATAGGCTTGGTACATATGGAAATCAATCGAAACAAATGAGTAAACTGTTTATTACATTTCTTTCAATAAAAAAAAGAAAAACTAAAGAAATGTATAACTATTTGCTTTTCTTTTCTCCAAATAATTCACTAGAGTGAGACAACCACTTTTTTCACCAAGAAAAATAGCTCAAATTGACAATTCATTTTTGACACTTATATAATTAATGCATGCTTAGAAAATAGATACATGCACTTTTATTAATTAATTTCACCAGTCTGCACTGTATTTCTTATGCTGTGAAGTTAGCTGTGGTATCTCCTCTCTTTCTTGTTCATTTCTATTGTTTCATTCGCCTTAACAGGCCCAAGCATATATGGGTGAATATCTAAGCTGAAACTACCATAGATGTGAGAAGCTCTTGCTCAGTTTGCTCCATTTATTAGTTCTAACGACAATTTTCCTGCTTATTTTACTATGTAGAGACACACTTGCTGCCTAGAGTGACGTCAGGGCACATCTGGAGATTAATCTCATTATCTCTCGGAATTCTCACTGCCAGAAGCAGCAGTAATAAATACCTGTAGATTACACAGTGATACAAATACTTCTAGACGGTGTATAAACATGCGGTTTTCGGCAGTTGGGTGTATTTATTGATCTTTATCTATTTCTTATTCACAGTATCCGAACTACATGTACAATCTCTTCCGGTTTTCATAGCGTTGAATCGAGAGTACAAACGTTCGCTTATAACCAGTAGTCGGAAATCATTATGTTTTGGGATTTTATCTGGAATCTGCTGCGTCATTTATAGCTATTCAGCTTCGAAAATGTAAAGAGGTAAGTTTAATATAATTTGCTCTTCGGTCTTTTACTTTATTACCCTGTACAATGTCGTGTATGGGTGGGTAGTAATTGGTACAGTATTCAAATCGCCCTTGGCATGATTCTTAAACCATTTTGAGCATTTTCTCACATGTTTTATAAAAAATCTTTAGAATAAACGGAACGCGTTATCAATCTACAGTTTGTTAGTTTTGATAAAATAATGATAGCTAGGTTTTGCACGACACAATCTCGTGTTAAATTAAGCTGTTCGGAAAAAAAAATCTGCGACGGCAAGGAGTTTTTCATTTTACAGGGCAATAAAGTAAAAGACGAAGACAAAATTATATTAAACTTACCTCTTTACATTTTCGAAGCTGAATAACTATAAAAGACGCAGCAGATTCCAGATAAAAACTCAAAACATAATGATTTCTGGCTACTGGTTATAAGCGAATTTTGTACTCTCGATTCAACACTATGAAGCCGGAGGAGATGGTACAGTGCGTTCGGATACTGTATTATTATGCCATATTCATTTCCCGTCTCCTTTAATATTACAGACGGACAGATTTCTGTATACAAGAGGCCGTCCACGGGCCACAAAGCTTACCAGATTTGAGCTCAAAATTGCTATCACGTTTGCATAGGCTCCAAATTGCCGTCGCATTTTTACAGGCTGACACAAAATATACAAAATCTCATTCTGACAGTCTTTTGAGTTGAAAACAAAAAATACACAATTTCCACATTTTGATTACCGTAACCAAAAATGGATACCTTCCAACATTTCTCATATTGGTTGCCATGGCAACCGATCACACTGAGCAGTGGGCAGAAAAAAAATCAGGGCCGATAGAAGACCACTCAAGGACTATATCTGAAAATGTGGTCTGAATATCTGCAATGTCCCAGGAATGAATTCCATTTTTCCATTATAAGATGCCATACCAAACATGTCTTTTGAACAATGACATGGAAAACATAAAAGTTAGTATGAAAAGTCTCAGGAACTGACACTATTCAATTTTAGATCCAACCAAAGACACCATGTGGGAAAGAGACAATACAAAATGAGTCACCACCGAAGACAACATCAGCGGCAGTCATGTGAACAGCCATCTCCAAGGTTGGTGATCAACGGTCTAGCTTGTATATCACAAACAATATTTCAATAACAGACATAGCAACTATTAAAAAACATAAAACAGCCAAGAAGAATACAAACCGGACTGCCGCCTTGGGACGGCCAGTAATGAAATTACTGGGAGGGGAGTAGGGAGGGGGTGGGGAAGGGGTGTGCTTAACCTTGGCTAATATAATTAGTATGTCTATTAAGTCTCTGTCTAATAGAGCATATGGTCTCTGAGAGGATAAATTAAGGTATTTTTTATTTTTGCATTTTGGTTTCCATGACAGCAAATAAAAGTGAGCAGTGTGTGCAAAATCATATGGCTTAATATACGACTACTCAGGGCACATTTCTATAAAAGTGTTGTCAAAATATCTCCAAGGGCTTGGCAGTAGATGCCATTTTTGTCAATTTCCCCATTATATGTCTATGGAAACTCTAAGTTGCCATAGCAACCTTACTAAACAGCTAATTTTCATAAAATACAGCATCAACAACAAAAAATACCTCTGTAAAAACTTATATGATTGACATTTCTATAAAGTCTCAGTGTCAGAGCTTATGGTTTCTGAAAAGATAATTCTAAGTATACTTTTTCCCTTTTTTTGCATTTTGGTTTCCATGGAAACCAATAAAAATAAGCAGTGGGCCAAAATAACATATGGCTCATAGAAGAATTATCAAGATTTTTTTCTATAAAACGTTTGTCGAAATATCTGTAATGGCTGAGCAGTAAATGTCGTTTTTCAATTTTCCCCATTATGTGTCTATAGGGAGCTCTTAGTTGCCATAGCAACCAAACTAAAAAACCAAGTTTAATGAAAAAAAACCCCAAAAAACTTTCAATCCCCAAACCCAAGGATTCTACAGATCCAGCCAAGTGGCTTTAGAGGAGATGATTTTTTAAAGTATTCTTTTTTTTTTTTCATTTATTTTTGCATTTTCGTTTCCATGGCAGCCAATAAAAATAGCAGTGGGCCAAAAACATAAGCTGATAGAAGACTCCTAAAGAAATATTTCCATAAAAGTTTCATCAAAATATCGGCAATTGCTTGACAGTAAACGCCAGTTTTCAGTTCTCCCCATCATAAGTCTATGGGAACTGTAAGTTGTCATAGCAACCAAACTGAAGAGCAGATTTTCATAAAAAAAAACCACAAACTTTCAATTCCCATCCCAAGGATGCTACAGAAGAAATATGGGCCCAACTGGCTCACTGGCGTCAGAGGACATGTTCTTTGTTCTAATCTTTTGTATATATATTGTCTTATCATGTTTTTGATGTGTACATTGTTTTATGAAAATATACAGTTACAGAGAGGACATCATTTCAAGTAAAAAAAAATATCAAGGGTCATAATACCATCCAAAATGTAGATGGAGTTGTGATTCCTGTTGCGGATCATCTGGTAATGCTTTATATTTTGTACCAAAACATGAAAATATCTTCAACAGCTTAAAAGTTATAGAGCCGACAAGATGGATGGATGGACGACTTGCGATTTTACGTCCTTTTCAACAGTATTTCAGTAATATAAGGATGATGGGCGGGTGATAATGAAAGGCTGTGTGCAATGAAACCCCGTTTACGATGGAAAGAACTCCGCCTTCGGCGGGGCTTGAACCCGCGCCGCTTGATCAGTAGGCCAGCGCTTAACCCACTGAGCTACCGGTGCTCCTGAGCCGACAAGATCACCCTACTGAATATTACAAAGGGAAATAATGCCATTAAAGTGTAGGTGCGGTTACAGTTCTTGTTCTTTGTACGTCATCTGAAGCTGCTTTATATTTGAACCGCGACACGAAAAAAAACAACAAAGTGGTTATGCGTCCAGTGCAGACTCAGATCAGCCTGGACATCCGCCCAGTCTGATCAGAGTCTTCGCTGTCCGCATGGAGGTAGCTTAGACTCTTAGCTACCATTTAAGCGCTTAGCGAAGAGTCTAACGAAACTGGGCGGATGCCCAGGCTGATCTGAGTCTGCGCTGGGCGCATAACCACATTGTTGGTTTTGTCGTGTCGCGGCTCATTTGTAATAAGTTTTGTAAAACTGTCTTCAATAGTTTAAAGCTGCAGGAACTATTTCTATCAAGACAATTACAACGGGACATATTCAATACAATCTGTAGGTGGAGTTACTCTTTTCATTTCTGCATATCATCGGATGATGCTTTATATTTTAAAGTTCCATGAAAAGATCTTCGGTCATTTTAAAGTACGATTTCGATGCTTGAATTAAAAGGGACATAAATCTGCAACAAATATAGATGGAATCATTATACTTATTTTAATGCGTATTGTCTGATGTTGCTTTTTATTTGTACCAAGATTTGTGAAGACATCTTCAACAGTTTTAAAGCTAACGAGCTGACGAGATTTTTTTACTGAAAATTAAAAAGCGACATAATTTCATAAAAAACTGTTAGTGAAATTAAGACATGTTTTCTGCATATCATCCGATGCTATTTTATATTTGTACAAAGTTTCAGGAAAATATCTTTGACGTTTTTGAAGCAATAGAGAAGAGGCTATTTTCATACACAAATTACAAAGGGGCATGATTTTCATAAAAAATGTTTGCTGAGTTATAGTTCCTATCCTCTGCATCAAGTTAAGCAAAAATATCGCGAATGGTTGCAAAGCTAAGGAGCGGACATTATTTTCATACTTTTAGTTTAATTTCCGTAAAATGTAGATGGCGTTACCGTTCTTAATCTCTGCACACAGTCTGATGATGCTTTATATTTGAACGAAGTTTCGCGAAATTATCTCAACTGCTTAATGGCCATGCTTTGGGACGGACAGACATACAACTATGCGAAAAAAGATATGTCTCCCCACAGATGAGAAGAAACGTAACCAAATCTTCAATAGATCTGTCTTGCACTGCTTATAAATACATGTAACTTCAAAGGTGTTCCACCCTGTTAAGACGGCTTCGTCTGGCGGTTAATAAAATTTCTCCGTAAACCATCAAAATTGTTTTTGGTCCTTCGGGATTACTGGACTTATTTTGAGTCGGTTTGAAACTTTAGTTCCGCTAGCGCAGACGCTAGAGGCATGGGCAGTATTACATTACCGCATTTATTAACCAAATCTGCTATTTTCGTTTGCCTGATGCGTTCCATGCTCTAAAAGGAAGTTCCAAAAGTATTTATTGAACAGTTGTAAAACGACCCTTTGAAGTATCACAGTCAGCATTTAGCCGTCTGCGCAAGAGTAGAACAGCAACCGCTTCATCCCCACAGGGTATAGTCGATTCCGCTAATTTTCGCTTCCTGCAGAGACTGTGAATCATATTTGGCTTCCGCCGAGGCTGTCCGCGATCTCTTGCTTCCTGCCGGGACTTCTGTACATGATAAATGGCTTCCTGCACAGACTGTCCGCGTGATTCTGCTTCCTGCCGAGGCTCTCGGCAGGAAGCAGAGTCACGCGGACAGCCTCAGCAGGAAGCCAATTTTCGAGGACAGTAGTCCCTGCAGGAAGCAAGAGTTGGCGGACAGTCTCGGCGGAAGCCAAATATGATGTACAGTCTCTGCAGGAAGCGAAAACTAGCGGAATCGATTGTACCCTGTGATCCCGAAACTGTTGCAAGCTGAGCAAATATCAATCAGTAGGCAATAAGAAGCCACAGTGCTAACGTTTCGCGTCAACATCGCTCCTCTCTACTACCCTAACGGTCTAACAAGCCTGACCATAAAATGATGACCTCGACTCTGAACCGGAAAAAGTTTACTTCTTACACATCAAGGGACATTCACCAGCGATGGGAGGGCTCAAATGTAAGCGCCCCGCTATCGTGATACTCTAGAACCGGACGGCCAAGCCCCGCATCAAATGTTTCATTGGCATCCCTAGGGCATGCAGAGGTGTCTTTAAAATAAAATGTGATTTGTTTATGTGCAAACATTTGCAATATGAGAATTCCATTTTATATAAAAAGTTATAATGATAAAAAGCTTATTACTATCAACATCATCATGAAGGTTTCCTTAAACGTAATAATTGAGCCGCGACATAACAAAACCAACAAAGTGTCATGTGCGCCCAGCGAAGACTCAGATCCGGTATGGCATCCGCCCAGTCTGATCAGAGTCTTTGCTTTGCGCTAAAAGTGTCTAAGCTACGTCCGTGTCTGATCAGACTGGGCGGATGTGCAGGCTGATCTGAGTCTTCGCTGGGTGCACATACCACTTTGTTGGTTTTGTAATGTCGCGGCTCATATACTTCATAAATGTAGTTCATCCGCTACCGAGTTGGCCTCACCATGTTATATTTGACAGATTAAAATTTCCTCACTGGCCACATAACGTTGAATCAACATTGATTCAGTTGATTCAACGTTGATTCGATGTTGATTTAACAATGTATACCTACTGGGATTATACCGATTTTCTAGTGCAAGTTCCAAGTTTACCAGGGGGTGGTAGACGTCGGGCAATGGTGCTTTGAAACATTCAATGCCGGGGCATCCTTCTAATTTTGATAATTGTAGAGAGACGGTCTACTGTGCTTGGAGTTGGTACGGGTTGGTGTTGTTTAGATATTTTCTCTCCCCTATCATATCTCTTTTCTGTCTCACTCTTTTTGGAAGACGCTTAATATAGACTGAAATATTATCTCAAAGAGCCGTAAACCCATAACAATCAACCAATCAAGTTTCCCAATGTCCCTTTCAAGTACCTGTACCTCTGTCCTTGCTATCATGTGTAGAATGTAATGACCACTAATCCTAGTGACTGAGTTTTGGCTAGTACGAAAAGGGCGATGATCGCTGGTTCACATTTGATTTCCACTCAAGACCTTATCCCGTTGTAAAATGGTCATTCATTTCAGTCCATTAAAAAAACAGTTGCACCACCCATGTCGTGTTTCTTGACTGCGTATACCGATTTCATGTCGACATACTCAGGCCCCGAGGTTATAAAACTTTTTTCATGCTCAACTCAGCTGAGCATGAAATTATGCCTGCTAATAAATAGCAAATTACTGATTTGCATAGTGGTTTTCATGCTCAGTTTAGCGGAGTATGAAATTTTCTCTGCTTATGAATATGAAAATGCCAACATTAGTTGGCATTTTCATATTTATCAGCAGAGAAAATTTCATGCTCAGCTGAGCTGAGCACGAAAAAAGTTTTATAACCTCGGGGCCAGGGTAAACGCAGCTCGCTTTGTGTTTTGTTGAACTGCACATGATCCCATCAGGCTACGCATTTGCAGGCTGATTTGATCATGCTGGGTTTCCGAAATCCTGAGCCGTGGACTTATTTTCCTTATACTAGGTAAGAAAGTGGACACCAACTAAGAGCGTGTGTACTGATCAAATTTTATCTATAACTCGTAAATCTACTAATTGGAGCATATAAGCCCATGATTTTCACTCATGTTTGACTTATTACTTGGTTCAAAGTTAATACTTCCGTAAACAGGTATATAAAACTGCCTTACAAGTTACTTTGTTCACTCATGATAGGGGTCATGACCTGTAGGGGTATGTTTCATGCAAAAATAACTATCATATTGAGACATCATTGTTGTGAAATATAATAATTGGGACCTGATATCATGGTTATGCAGAAAATTCTGCATATGTTAATTGTATTAAATGTCGCATACTACATGCAGTTTTATGACGTTTTTTTTTTGTTTTATTTTTCATTAATTTTTATTTTATTTTTTTTTTATTTGCTTGGTAATAGTTCAAGGTGAATGCTTACAGTTCAATGTGTTCTACAATCTTAACATACGGGAACAACTTTCATAGCTTCCTTTGTGAGAATTTGTGGTCCAACCCCTTTGCTTGTCATTTACAGCAATAAAATGAGCCGCGACACGAGAAAACCAACAATGTGGTTGTGCGCCCACCGCAGATCCTGATCAGTCTGGGCATCCACCCATTCAGATGAGATTCTTCGCAATACGCTTAAAGGGTAGCTAAGTGTCAAAGCTACCTTCATGCGGACAGCGAAGACTCTGATCAGACTGGGCGGATGCCCAGGCTGATCCGAGTCTGCGCTGGGCGCACAACCACATTGTTGGTTTTCTCGTGTCGCGGCTCAAATGTGCTTAAACTATCCCCTGAAGTTAACTGTTTACCCTGAGAAAAAAGAAATAAATTAATACTTTTTTTTTTTTTTTTTTTCTAATTCGACAATTAAGTTCCCTTATCTTTTTACTCGCAGCTGTTTATTGTGTTTAATTTTATTTTTAATCAAATGTTCAACAGTCAGGTACATAACCTTTAAAAGTTAGAAAAAATATAACTTGAAGCAGTTATAATTTTTGCGAATATAGCAAATGTAACCTGTTTAAGTTAAAGTGTATTTTTTCATCTTCATATTCTGGAGTTATAGCAATTTTTATGGACAGGTGGGTAATTTTCACTGAAAGATCTCTTACATAACTTTATGATCAAGCAATAAAATTCTGTACGTATCGTCTAGAAATTGGTACGCAAGGCCCTTGAAGATCGAGAAATTAAATACTTTTTAACTTAAAAAAGTTATTTTTTGGAGATTGCAAATTTGACCTTGGCCTAAATAATTTCGGACATAACCTAAATAAGTTATTTTCTACAGCCTCACTTTGAAATTAGTGGTAAACAGGCTAGTTTTTAACTGCTTCAAGTTATATTTTTTTAACTTTTAAAGGTTATGTACCTGACTGTTCAAGAGGTTTTGTTTAAAATATTTACTCTGCTTTGCAATGGACTCGTTTACTGTTCGTTTTATGAATTTTCGGTCTTTTTAAAATCATAATTTTATCTTTAACGCAGGAGCCCCGGTACCTCAGTCGATTAACGTCTCGGTCCGACAGAGCTTGCGACTGCGATGCGACCCCTTTTCGACTGATTTCGTCTGCGACTGACCTGCGACCTCTGCGACTTTGCTATTTCTATTCCTCTTCAAATATGATCGCCGATCAGTCGCCGATCAGTCGCTGTACAGTCGGCGATAGCTTTCACATGCAGTCGGTGATCTTACTGCATATGGTCGCCATAGGATTGCAACTAGTTTAGGATGATCGGCGACAAGTCAGCGAACAATCGGCGACTCTTCGGTGACTGGTTGCAATTGAGCGGCGACTGGTCGGAGACAGATTGGCGGCCTTTCTGCGATCAAAAGGAAATTTCAATAGTGAAAATGTGTTGACAAGAATGAAATCATTTCAGTGAAAATTGTGAAAATGACACATAACACAACAACAGATTCAGTTGCTTCGCTTGCAACGAAACAACCGGAATGCAGCTCTGTGATGTCTATGATGATGTACAGGCGATTAAGACGCAGGAGGCGAACACAGTGCTGGATAAGACCTCGGATTTCAAGAAGGCCGCAGTTTGTTGAGATTCCTCCTTTGACTGTCGAGATTCCAAATCTGAAGCAGTGAGAGACCGCAATATTCACAGAACGCATTTTTCACACGTGTGTGATGAATACGGTCGTATTCACCATATTTTGCCAGTGTGACAAATGCGTTCGGATTTTGTAGCGATTTTAATAGAAACGTATGTTTCACACATTCGGAAAGGGAAGATTTAGAATGAATGACTTGTTGTCCCTTTCCAACTACAGCTATGACTTTGAGCCTCAACTGTGCCGAACTTTCGGCTCTTGGGGAGTTTATAGGAAAGGCAGTTCCCGTTGTCCGTCGTCCGTCAAAACCTTCGAGCTTCTATCTATCTTTAAGCGTCTGGGTCAATCACAACCAAATTTCATATATAGCATTTACAAGGCTGGGGAACGATGACATGTCCTTTTATTCAGTCACTTGAGATTTTGGTTGCTATGGCAAGTAAAATATCCCGAAGACTTATAACTGAGAGATGCTTCTTATAACTGAGAGATGGTGTTGAAATTTGATTTATGTGTTTACCGTGATGATTCATTGACGAGTTAGAGGGTTATCATGCGAACCGAACAACAAACTAAATGTTTTGTACCACTTCAGAAACTGAGGGTGAGGTTGGGCCTGTAAAATCGATTTAAGCCCCCCAGTAATTCATTACTGACCGTTCCAAGGCGGTAGTTCTGTTGTGGTTCTTTGTTGCCTGTTTTTGGTGTCAGAGTTTCTGTGATGTTTCACCTTATGTATGTTATTATTATTTTTGGTTCGGTTTGGGTTGCTGAGTGGCCACCTTTTGGGAACAAGCTGCTCACTCGGTTGGCCATATGTTCTCTGTATCTTGATTATTTGTAATCTTAGTTGTTTCCAACTATGGTTTGAGGGCTGGATTTGGATTTTGATTGTTTCAGTTCCTGGTCTTTGCATACTTTTTACTTTTTTTTCTGATCACCCTAGCTTCTTGAAACTTGCAGATGACTAACAGGCTTTAAATCTCTGACGAATTGACTACTGCTCAGATCCAACACACAATGTCGAAATTATGTGTCCCCACGATTGCCGATGAAGTCTATAATTGACCTCTTGACAAGCCTAACACCTTCCTCTTTCGACTGGTGATTTCCTTTCCAAAAGAGAAGGTAAATCATACAATATACTGCTTGAATATTTTTTAACTCAGCATCTAATATTTTCGGGGGTAAATCCCTTTCTCAGTGATATAGAATGCTTTAAACCACAATGATGTTCTGCTTTATTTCTATTTTACTTTTAATTTTTCTAGCAGCCCTAAGAACGTTAAAACACCGTTGTCACGACGTCATGACATCACGACGGCATATCATTATAGATAACAAAAAAGAAAAAAAGTGGGAGTGGGGCAGTGGGGTGTGGAGAGAAAATGTCTTGATAATAATCACCGTATCATCCTAAATGTTAGAACATTTAGTAAGTAAGTAAGTAAGTAAGTAAGTAAGTAAGTAAGTAAGTAAAGTCTTTATTTAACGAGGGTTACAACATTTAGCAATTTAACTAATCTTCCATGAGGCCCCTAGTATAACACGGTGGTTATTCTAAGGACATTTCCTCTCTCCAACCCCCTCTCCCCTTTTTTGGGGAAATGCCTATATTATATCTTTTGTTCAGCCTATCGTCTTCATTCTCGTGTCGACCGGCTTTAAGAAGCGTTTTGCAACGCAAAAGTAGACTAAATGCAAAAATAAAGTTTTCCCGGAGCCTTGTGGCCGTGGGGCAGTTAATGTTAGAACCCAACGTGTCTAGGCACAGCATACGAAAGACGGATTGCATCACATTCCTATCGCTGCCTTTCACCTGCCCTAAGTCGAAAAAGGTATCCAGTTTGCTGCTGGGTTGACAGAGAGAGTTTTTCAGTCGTTGGCCTGGCTGGCGACTCGAACCAGCGACCTTCTGCGCAGAAGAGAAGAGCAGATTTCTATTTTATTATTTATTTATTTATTTTCTTTTTCATTTTTTTTTTTTTTTTTGCTTGCTGTACCGTTTTTCCGTCCACTATAACTTTCATACTTTCATAACCTTCATTATAACAAGGTTATAAAAATGTCAAGAAGTGAAAAGTGCGTTTTTGTGATACTTTGTCATATTTTAGGGGTGTTGCATGCGTTTGGAAAATTACGTTTTCATGGTACATATCAAACGCAGAATTCACAGATATGTGAAAAATGCGTTCAAAGTCTGTGAAAAATGCGACCGGATTTGTTCGGTGTGAAAAATGATTTGTCCGCATGTGAAAAATGCGTTCTGTGAATATTGCGGTCTCACAAAGCAGGCACCCGAACTTCTTGAGTCATTTCTGCTGTCTGTTTTAGCGTCGCTGTTTTTTCTTTTGTCTGTTTTGGCGACGCTGTTTTTTTTTTTTTTTTTTTTTTTTTTTTTGTCTTTTTTTGGCCTCTTTTACGTACCATGATGCGAACACTTTGAAGCACGGTAATAAAATGATGCCAGGATACGAAGATACCTTTTCGTTTCACAGCTAACACTGCAACCTTCGGCGATCTATCGGCGCACGCTGAAACCAGTCGGCGTCCAGTCGCTGATCGTTCGTTAGTGCAGGCTTGCTGATCAAGCGGTCCCGTGCTCGATTCCCGCTGGAGGCGGAAATCTTTTCAACTGTAAACGGGGTGCATTACACATAGCCTCCCATATCTCTCATATGACTGAAATACTGTTGAAAAAGTCATAAAGTTGAAAGTCATCCATCCATCAACATCTTAACATCTTACACGCACAAAAAGCAGGCCAGAGTGGCTGTTGGAGATACTTTTGTAGGAATCAGTTTATCAAAGAATCGTTGACTCACAGAAGTCATTACAGTAAAGGATGCGTTATAACTTAACCTTTTTTTTTTTTTTTTTTTTTGCTAGCAAAAATAGTGAGCGTTTTTCGTAGTTTCCAGGCGTTCTTGTTATTAATAAACTTAACAAAATTGAATTTATTAAAAATGTCAGAACACTTTTAAAAATATTTATTCAGTTTTAATACTTTTTTTTCGAAAGAAGAAACTATATTTGTTCATTTTTGCTATTATAGCTTCACATTATCACTATTGTATTGTATTGTATGATGAATAGACGGTTTCACTTTTTCTCCATTTTTCGGTCATGTATATATGTTATGTATGTATATATACAGACACAAACAAGAAACGTCCGCTTTACAACTGTGTGCCTGAATTCCAAATGCACACAGACATTTCATTCAACTGTTTTGTTTTAATAACGTTGATTATTCAGCAATGGTGTGCGTTGAACGGAAATCCGTTAAATGAACATCGGCGACAATGACGCAAGCGCCAGTACCCAAATTTCGAAAGTCACAAAATCAGTATCTCTTGTGTTCTTCTAATTTTAACCATCACAGCTCATCCTAGCATCACTAAGCAGATACCTTGCTGAGATTTTATGGGTGCTGGATGCATTATAAATTGTCACAACCACTGGCATAAATCTGTCACGTAAAGTGACGTCACAAAACGTCGATCATGACAGTGCGTAGATACACGCAAACATTACCTTGTTGGTTCATCAGTTTGGAAGTCAATGGCATAGGACTACTTCAGAATTCATTTCTAGCCATCAATAGCATTGAAATCAGTATCATTCAGCATTGCAAAAATTTGGTTACAAAATTACTCGATTACTTTTCTGTAGGAGGTGGGGTAATAAAACCGACTTTTAGTGCACCGGGATTTCAGATTTTAGCCTTAATTTTTATACTCTGATACATGTTGTCATCATTGAACACAAGTATAGTCAATTGAAACAAAAACGGTGTCAAAATGATGAACGGTTATGGAGATACGGAAGTTCTAAAATCTTTATTAATTTAATTAAAAGGGAGATAATTTTATAAATCGAAGACTTTGGGCTTCTTTCTCGTTCGTTTAATAAGCAGATTTTGCTTTTAAAAGTTGATTTTTCCTTTGTCGTTTTTCTAACCCTTGTTTTACGCAGAACGATTCCGGTTTTGATGAATAAAATGCTGCTGAGAATGAAAAATGGTGTTTTGACATTAGGTTCGATAAATCTTGTGGCTATGGAGAAAAATTAAATTGGATGCAACTTTATGTGTGCCAGACGCTCGGGACACATTTTGTTTTATTTTGTATGGCTACAACTTTACCGGTTTAAAAGATACAAAAACTTAGAAAACGGACGTTTCTGTTTTGTGTCAGTATATGTTATGTATGTTTTATGAGGGCCTCAGGGAAGATTGGCTTTGCCAACTGAGCCACCCTCACTAAATAAAGTCTACTTACTTACTATATTTGTAGTGTTACCAAAAATTCAAGACATTTTAGACAGTCATGAATATGCGCTGTATGTTTCGATAGGATCACGAGATATCACTCGTGTATCGGATATGGGCGGCAGTTTCCTACTGTACATGTTTTAAGCTGTTTATGTTTTCTTCGTTAGATGCTTTACTTCATGATTATTGTGCCAGCTATAAGAAAGGAAATAGCATACTAAATTTGGGATTGTGTGATATTGTGGCTTTGTTGCATATCACAGATTCAATGTTAGTGTTAGATCCGTTATGAACATTTTCCCGGACAGTCTTGCATTTTGAGCAGCGACACGACAAAACCAACAATGTGATTGTGCTCCCAGCGCAGACTCAGATCAGCCTGGGCATCCGCCCAGTCTAATCAGAGTCTTTGCTGTCCGCATGGCGATAGCTTAGACCCTTAGCTACCCTTACAGACCCTAGCGAAGAGCCTCTGAGCAGACTGGGCGGATGCCCAGGCTGATCTGAGTCTGCGCTGGGCGCACAGCCACTTTGTTTGTTTCTCGTGTCGCGGCTCATATGCGATAGCTTTTAACGTCAGTCTCGTGAACATTCAGTATCCCATTGGGCACACAACGTTGAATCAACACTGACGCGACGGTGATTCATCGTTGTTGGTTCAATGTTGATTCAATGGTGTGTGTCTATTTGGGAATATTTCTACTAATGCAACAGTGTTTTTGAACGAGTGTGTGGTAATGTTAAAAAAAATTAGAAGACAAAAACGTGGCTTTACGTGTACGTGATCAGATAACGCACAGGAGGCTGGACTTTCATGCGTGGAAGAGTACCAATCCTTACACTTTGTTAATCAATTACTTTTTGTTAAAATGAGTCATTGCCGCATTATATGGCTTCCATTAAAATAATAATTTTTTTTTTTTTTTTTTTTTTAAATAAATAAGCAAAAAAAAAAAAAAAAAAAAGTTGGGGCTCTAGATACAGTCAGTCTAAATGGAGGCATCCCATTCGGATTTGCCCATTAGTCTTTACTTTATGAGGTGCCATTCACTCTTTATTGCTTGTTGGCAATCGAATAAATCGAAATAGTTTTGTAGTCTCAAAAATATCTGTATTTATTTATTTGTTTATTTATTTCTTTGTTTGTTTACTTATTTTTCCGACTTTGTTCAAATCCGATGAATGGGCAATATTTAAATGATAATAAAAAAATCGTTGTTTTCATGGGCAACTGTTTTCCTCTGTCCCGTATAATCTACCTGAAAACAACGGTATCGCGTGAGCTTGAAATAGCATTAAATTACATAGGACATTGACAGTTTTTCTCTCTTCTTCTTTTTTTTTTCTTTTTTTTTTGTCTTCCTTGAAGAAAAAATGAAATGTTGTGTTAGGTCAATATAGTGCACTTTTTAGCTGCACAGATATTTTTCAAACTTTTAAGTTTACATTTAATGCGGTCATTTTTGCTCTGATTAACATGGCCATCGTTTCCTAATAGTCATATAGGGAAAATAGAGAAAATGAGCAAAAAGTTACTGTTTTCTACGTTTTTCTTAAAGGTATACTCCCTCGTATTTCCTTATGAAATAACCACAAAAGAATTAAACGGATTAGTTGTATGCAACACAATTAAGAATTGTGCAAAAAATCTTCATCCAAAAAATCTTTGGTACGGAGGCAGAGACGAAATATCATTGCGAACCCTTCTTGAATATTCATGAGCATTTTTTCGTCATAAATTGATTGACTCCCACGTGGGAATAAAAAGGCGTTTCTGCAAGCACGCTTTGCATTTTATGAATAGTGGAGTAAATAACCTACAATAGTATTAATCTCTAATCCGTGCACGTGAGATCTTTTCAGCCAATAACTGTCCGATGTAGATTAAAGAAAGGGCTTAAAATTATTCATGATATAACTTTTCCCTGATTAACCATGATTACTGGGCGTATCCAGTATTCGGTTTTGGCGGGAATGACGTATATCTTTAAAGCACGGATCTAAAGTAAAAAATGTTGTGTTATCCTAGTATTCTACACTATCTAACAAAGCTTTTGATATACGAGGGTTGATCCAGAAGTAATGTCACTGAAGCTATAAAATCGTGAAGAATAAAGAGAGAGTAAAACAAATTCGTAACCAAGTACCTTAATCTATTTGCATTATAATCTGAAAATGTCGTAAAAATATAGTGCACAGTAATCGAGATAGCAAAATAGACAGAAGGCATGGTAACGAAACGCGCCGCACGTCGATGACGTCGATGACGCACAAGACGAAGTTTCGATATTGTGTCATGTCCAAAGTAGCATATTCACTGTTCCAGCATAGCACTATTGTCTGTTCACCATGTTTATCTCATCCTTCAATATTATTTGAACAGCCCTGCAACTTAAGTTCAAGAATTTACACAATATTCGAATTGCAGAACAACGATCTTCATATATGGGATCAAAACAAGAGTTGCGTGATTGTCTGACATTGTACATAATGGTCTTCTGGTTTTCGGACTATCCTCTAGCGACTCATCTGCACCCGTATCGCGCTGATTGCACCTTTACACAAGCCTCATAATAACTGTTATATCACCACATGTCAACTAAACAGCTCTACACTCTCTAACGGTGATATTCTAAATTTGTAGCAAAACCGCATACATATACGCTGACGCGTTTGTCAGAAATAAACATTTTTACTCTCGGCAGTAACAAGCCTTAGCACTAGCTAGCGAACTTCAAACTGCAGTGACGATATTAAAATTTCAACAGTTGGCGGCAGAAATATATTTCGTCATCGTACCAAATTTTCATCTGATTTGGCGCGTTAGTTTAATTTTAATTTGTGAATGCCTTTGAAACTTATGTTCATGTAATTAACGTTATTCTAACGCGCGGCGCGATGGCGTCAGTGGCATACTTTGAACGTCTTTATGTTTGGAACGGAAAAAGATTCCAACTTTATATTCATTCTGTAAATCAGAACTGAATTATAGTAGAGCTTGATATAATTTCTATAATAATGCTACGACGAATAAGCGCGCAATGGATACAGTGACATTACTTCTGGATCAACCCTTGTATTTTGTAGGAAAATCAAAGAAATATTAGTGCGGTCATTTTTTAGAAACTTAATACTACCCTACATCCAAAAACTGAATTTTCACTACCCTGCGTGACTATATCGAGGTGAAGAGAATTGTTGGGGACGTTCAATATCAAAATGTCTAATATTTGTTATCTGAATTTCATTTTTATTACACCCAGAGACAAAATATATTTTTGATATCAAGAAAATTAGCGAATCGTATTTATGACATAGTTTAATTTATTTATTTGTTTTCAATTTATTTATTAATTTACCATTTTTTTCTGATTTTGTCAAAATCAAATGAAGGAGTGATTTTATATCAATATTTCTATGTCAAAAATTTTGAATCTTTTGTTATCTGGAATTCGTTTTTCATTTCAACAGAGAAAAACTATATTATTTTATATGATGAAAATGAATTATCGATAGAAAACCTTTATAAAGAATTAGATCTCTTGCAACAAATATACGTTGTATTGGGTGGCACATACTGTATATTGCCGATGGATCCCGTGAATTCGATTTATCAAACATTAAAACGCCATTTAGAATCAATTAATATATATAAGAAAATCCTATTTTGTGGTATCAGAAAAAAACAGTCGGTAATGACCGGATGTTTGACCTAAAAAAACAGTCGGTCACAGTGATCTATATTTCATAGTCTAGAGATATTTCCCTATCATTTGAAGACTATTTGATGCACGAACATGATTTCTTCTGATAATGACTAAGTATGACCAAATGTTTGACCGAAAACTAAAAGTAGGTCACAGTGACCTATATTTTCTGATCAACTGATTTTACCTAATATCTGAAAGACTGTTTGATTTTTGTACATGTTAGCTTGGGATAATGACTCAGTATGACACAAAAACTTGACCTCAAACTAAAACTAGCAGCAGGACACGTTGACCTATATTATCTTGAAGACTATTTGATGTACAAACAAGAGTGCTTGGGATAATGACTCAGTATGACCCAAAGTTTGACCTTAAAGTAACAGTAAGTCACATTGACCTTTATTTCATTGTCCAGTGATTTTGCCTTGTATCGTGAAGACTATTAGATGTACGAACATGATTCTTGCGATAATGACTCTGTATGATAAGATGTTTGATCTCAAACTAACAGTAGGTCACAGTGACCCGTATTTCATGGTCCAATGTCTTTGCCTTATTTCTAACACTATTTCATGGATTAACTTTATACTTGAGTAAATGGTTTGGGCTAACACTCACGGTGAGTGTCCTCATACTGATTGTAGGTCAGCGTGACCCCTATTGCACTGTTCATTGATATTGTCCTATCTCTGATAATATTTTATTGGCTTGCCGTTTCGGCGGCAAGCCAGTATTCAAGTGGTTTAGTGATACCGAGTTATTTTCGGAAGCCGATACGTCACACTTAGTCGGAAAATACCTGGGGAGTGTGTACTGCAACGATTCGTTCTAAACCTTTTTTGGGCCGCAATATTAAGCCAAAGAGATTGGAAAGCTTGTTCCGGTTTGAGACTGCATTTCTTCATGTGTTTCTTCACAAATACGAACGTTTCATCGCACCAAGTGGAGAACTCGTCCGACTTTGTCTATTTATATCCATATCTGGTTTACCGCATCTAATACAAATAACAGCTGGAATTTTATTCTATTTTTGGTCACATTGTCGCCAACGGTCGGCACTTTCCGTACACATGACGCTTACCAAACAAGTATTAGCTTTTCCAAAAGCTTGCTGTTTTTAGCATACGGCGGCGTTTAGGCCCAAAAAGGCCTAAGAGTATTGTGTAATGTAACTACGTGGAGCAGACACCACGCTCGATCTGATGCATCCGTGCAGACTGATCAGGGTCTTTCTTTTACGGTATTCATATTCTCCATGATCCAGGAATACGTCATGCTGAGGATGGATTGACCAGACTGCACTGATGCGTGTGGAGATTTGTGTAACTGGAAACCGTCAGAGCAGAAAAAAATCAATGTTCAAATTTATTGTTTAAATTCAACTATCAGGCACTTCTGAAGATTTTTCCTCATCACTCATCACATTTTACAACATAAAGTATCCCATCTATCTCTGTGTGTGCGGCTAATATGCACAGTGACCGTGTTAATATATGCAAAATACGGTAACACCGGTGTATTAGTAACGTGTATTCATTGTAAAGGCCATTTTGATGGCAAGCAGCGATGTAATGTACACAATTCAACATCTAATACAATACCGTTTGACCATTCATGAATAGTCTGTCTTGGAAAACTCTTGTAGTGATACAGGTAACGAAAAGAGTGGACAGTTTTAGAACCGTTGAGATTTTATTCTCTTTGACAGTTTTGAGACAATGGATGAGGCACTGGTCTATCTCTCTCAGCCAGAACCGAACCAACACTCGAAACTATGGAAACATGCCACAACGTCTCGCCATGTCTCCAAAGAAGGCAATGACTATGCCTTCAGCTGACAAAGTGATCGATTCAGTCATTCGGGATTAATAAAGTGTTTGCATGTTAACCACCTGTTTAGGGACAGGTAAATAGTGGGATATGCGAGGTCAGTTACTTAAGCAGCTGAGACAGAAAATCAAGATCCATCGCCGAGAAAAGTTATCAATGGCGTGTTGTCCATGCATTTCTGTTGATTACTTCCACCGTTTTCAAGAATTGGCTGGGAAGCAGTTTGCAAGTGATTATGACGTCATTTTGGTTGTAGATGAATTTCTTGACATGCAAGAAGAACCTTTTTTATGCAACTGGAATCCAAACACTGCAGAATCGCTGGCCTAAGAGGGGATTTAGTTAAAAAAAAATAAATTGTAACGAGAAGTGTACGACAACAGCATCATAATTAGGCTAAATTCCTTTCGTTTAGTCCTCATACGCTAGTTCTCGTAATTCCCGTTCCGTTGGTAATAACTCAGCGGGCACATAATGTCAAAATGACGTCGATGCGACGTGCTTACATCACGACGTCAGTAAAAGCTCTGCAAGCCTTTCCTTTTAAAAGGAAACTTTATTGTCCAGACAGCTAATAAACCTGTTTTGTCTTACTATGAGAACTGTTTATTCCGACACTGCAGTTGGTCTGTCAAGCTCCCGCAAATCGCTTTTTTATTATCTTCTGACAATTCTTTTTGTAGATTGTATTGGCAAGCACAATTTGTTTGAAAAGAATATTGGTAAAATAAGGAAAATATATATACAGGTAAAAAGACAAAATAATGTCCGGAACCAGAATTCTGTATATGAAAAATCAAACTGACGAGATGAAACGTCTGAAAATAATTTAATTTTCCCTATGCATTTCACTGTCATATCTGTATATAAATAAAGCGATTTTGGCAAGAATAGGTTTTAAGACATAAAAGTCATTAGAAACAATTAAGGAACCAATCAAAGAAAATAAACGTGAACTTTCCTTCCACTGGCCTTCGGCAGGTTTCATGCTTTATTTATTTATTTATTTATTTATTTATTTATTTATTATTTTTATTTTTATTAAAATCAATGTATTCTGTTTTTCTTCTTTTTGCGCTCATTATTTCAACGAAGAATGCGTTTCAAAATAAAAATTAAAAGTTTGGTCAGGAATTCCAGTTAAGACCACATGTATTTTATCATGTCACAGTTCGCAATATTGCCGGTCTTACAACGGTATTCTCAGGCAAAATTGGCGTTTGCAGCAGGAACAATTGTGGTTCGTCGGATTCAGTTATTTAAGACCATGTGTCTGGCATGATTTTTACTCGCAGATAAGATATGTTATTTTATAAGATACTTATTACTTCTGGGTATTTACATACGAAATTGAAACTGTCCTTACAAAGCGCACCTTTCTGTTCGCCTGCCATTATCTTCTGTTGCTTTTGTTCCGCAGACGAAAATTGAGCCGCGACACGAGAAAACCAACAATGTGGTTGTGCGCCCAGCGCAGACTCAGATCAGCCTCGACATCTGTCCAGTCTGATCAGACTCTTCGCTTAGCGCTTAAAGGATAGCTAAGTGTCTAAGCTTCCTCCATGCGGACAGCGAAGACTCTGATCAGACTGGGCGGATGCCCAGGCTGATCTGAGTCTGCGCTAGGCGCACAACCACATTGTTGGTTTTCTCGTGTCGCGACTCAATTTGCTTAATTCAGTGACAAGTGTAGTATTTCGAATAAGACGCAAATGACCCAGTAGGTTGACGCGTCAGTTAAAACCCCCGTTCTCACTGTCTCGGTTCTGGTCCCGGTATACCCCGGTGAAGAAAAGCCGGTGTACCGTGATGATCCGGGACACTTTTCCTAAAAAATGAATTGCGTTCTCACAGTGCCGACGTTACCCCGATGTATCCCCGGTACTCTTTCACGGTTCGTCAAGAATGTCCATGGTGCCGCAAAGGTTGTAACCTGGTTCGACAAGGTTTACCCCGGATCACTGAACAGGGATGAACCGGGGTCTCAAACCGGGACAGTGAGAACAGGGCTTTAAACTTTAACTCATCATCAAAGCTAAAGCCTGAAATATAGCTTTTAGACCTTAAAATTTGTTATTATGTACGCTCGATAACCCTAGTACATAATCTGCGCTATTTCTTGCTGAAAAACCAATCTGCAATTTACTTATATGCCAAAATAATAATAATAACAATAATTGTTGGTTTGTTGTTTTGGTTTAAACAGCCCTTTGAGACGGAGAGATAGAAGAGAGATGGGAGTCATTCAAACAGCCCTACCTGCCCTTAGTGCAAGTACAATACTACAGTGTCTAATTTAGCCAATACAAACAGGGTACCCAAATGCCGACAAGTTCCACGGCATCTTCGCCGGTTTACATAACAGAAATATTCCATTGGTATTCTTAGGTTGGCCAACAGAAAAACGTTTAAAGAAATACTTTCCCACGATGCTTCCTGATAGTCACTTTATTTTTATTGTGCACCTATAAATTTCAGCTTTGAAAGACCAAATTAATTTTGGCCCTGTCACTGGCCACATTTTATGTTATGGGGAGGGTTTATAGCTTGTTTTGCTCTATTTGCCTCACGTTCAGTCACAAAATCAACCCAAATTTAAACTGGCCACGTCAACAAAAAAAGGAGTTTTGGCAAAGTGCGAACAGATCAGATCAGACTGTGCATTTGCGCAGTCTGATCTGCTTTCTCTTTTCGCATTCTACAGATTCTGTAAAAGGAATAAAGAGTCGAGTGGAAGTCTTTAATCGGAGTGCACGGTTGCGGCGACTGACTTTTGACGGTGCACACTCAAAGGGATCTTTTTCCCTTGCATGTGGGGCTCAGAATTTACCTTGGGCTCATGAACAAAGAATCACAAGTGATCTGTCGTGTTCAATACGTGAGGAGGCATTTAAAAGAACCAAGTCGTGAAAAGACCTATTTTAAGGCAAATGCGATTAGGGGATGCTTATACCAGCCTGCATATATGCAAGTCTGGTAAGAACATTCTCAGTTTTGTACGATAAATCCTGGACCTTGCAGATGTAAAAATGCGAAATGCAACCACCTTGCAAGACTGGTCTGGAATGCGCAGTGCCAATTAAGACAGGTACTCTCACAACGCGACTCAGCCAAGTTTAACAAATCCAACAAACTCAACATGATTAAGCAAATAAGTTAGTGTTTTTCTGTTTATAGTCAGCAATTTCTTATTTCATTTTTCATTTTTTTTTATGTAAATCTAAAAGGAATATGTCACATGGCACTCGCAGTGATAAAGTTTTGTTTGTATTCTCATCGACAATGAGCATGTAGACCATCGTACAATACAAACGTGATTACATATGATATTGGTATAAACTAGAGCCACTGGCTTTGTTAACCAAATCTGCCAGAAAGAGTACTGAAAAGATGGGTTGTCGGTTTTTGCTATTCTTGCACTTTTAAGAGGGAGAAAGAATGGTGATATGACAGAGGAAAGAAAAATGTTCAAACAAACCTCACCCGCACCTACTGCCAGCATCACAGGCCCACTTCATTTACGTCCATGTTCAAGCTCAATTTTACAGCTAAAACATGACAACAATTTTGGTGGGCATAGCAACAGCATACAGCCTTCGGGCACAATTTAACTGTCTGAAATTGACAGGAAGCAGCAAGAACAGTGAATGTGCCTACTTTTGCTCCGAAAGAAATCTTATCATTGATGATTATTTGTTTTTCTCTTGTAACCTTCGTGTTGGCGACTGGTATATTTTAAAGTCTCCATAGGCCTATCAGTGGTAAAAACGTCTAAACTCAAATCATTGTGAAAGGGGGTTCAACCCTCATGTTTGGTAATAAAATGTGGGTTGATGTGCATATTTTGAGTCATATAACTGGCAAAAAGTAGAAAAAACAAGTTTTTGAAAAATAACAAATCGGTCCACAAATTAAAATTTCCTGTTCTGGTTTTCCGTCTAGCAATGCTATGTAAACATAGGCGAGATGGTGATTGGGACTCCACGCCTGTACATTGTATTTTTACCATTTTATTCAAGTTAATGAAATCGAAAGTAGATGACCCAAATAAGTTTTCAAACCCTTTTTATGTGAAACTCAAGGATGTTTTATTTGTTTAAAGCTGGCTAATCACGGTCATTTACACTGACGAAACTATACTGAGAAGCTTGCAGCGATACCTCATGATAAAATTTTTCACGCTGATAGAGCAATGGGGCCTTTAAGCTGTTGTATCCCTTTAACTGTCAAGAATATTTGAGCCGCGACACGAGAAAACCAACAATGTGGTTGTGCGCCCAGCGCAGACTCAGATCAGCCTGGGCATCCACCCAGTCTGATCAGACTCTTCGCTTAGCGCTTAAAGGCTAGCTAAGGGTCCTAGCCACCACCATGTGGACAGCGAAGAGTCTGATCAGACGGGGCGGATGCCCAGGCTGATCTGAGTCTGCGCTGGATCAGATCAGCCTGGGCATCTGCCCAGTCTGATCAGACTCTTCGCTAAGCGCTTAAAGGCTAGCTAAGGGTCCTAGCCACCTCCATGTGGACAGCAAAGAGTCTGATCAGACGGGGCGGATGCCCAGGCTGATCTGAGTCTGCGCTGGACGCACAGCCACTGTATTGGTTTTCTCGCGTCGCGGCTCATTTTAGTTTTAATTGACTCAGCAACGTTTTCAGAGCTACACACTTCCCAAGAAGGAACTCTTACAATAGGAATTGACATTTCTTCTGATGATTCCTTCTTTAATGTATATGTGGCAATTTCGGCGTGTCCACGCTGAATCTCCCAAATGTAGAAATTCTGAATCTCTTGATTGTAGAAATTCTGAAGAATCTGGAACGTCAAGCGATACTTCGTGAAAGTCTTTCAGAGATTTGGTTTAAACTATTACAAAACAGAAATAACAGAAATTACAGTATCAAATGGGATTCAGAAGGAAGTCATTATACTTAAACAAGTCTGTATCCCATTGCATCAATCTGAGGTACTCTAATAAAATATGATTTGAATACCAAATTCAAAGTACAATACCTTACTACATTGGTTATACATTTCAGTAAGAAAAAGAAAAGAGCTAAAACCCAATAGCAGGATTCTCGATTACCGAGAATCCTGTCATTCGGTTCCAACCTCTTATTCACCAAAATTCATAACCTCAAACTAAGTATCTAAATGTTTCTAGAAGAGATCATATTGTTATACATTGTTGGTTTATCAATCTAAATTGTCAAATTCTATCTAAAGTACGAGCTCCATGGGGAATGGAAAATGAAGTACAATCCAGGAGTATACATTGGTGCTAAGTGAACCAAATTTTCAAACCTAGTCGTCAAGTTTTACACAGCTTTATATGTTAATACTGAAGCTTACTTAATGAATATTTTCCTTCAAAAATAAGGATAATTATAGCAAGATTTAGTACTTAGTAATAAAGTATTACATCATTTGAAAACGTTTCGATTTTAAGATGTACTCATGAACGGCTAAAACTATATGTTTGTTTTCTGTATCTGAAAGCTCGTGGTTACCATAAAGAAGAATATTTAGTGTAGGCTGGCAAATTTGATTAACTTTATCCACGAGTTCCTGTCTTAAATCATTGAAATTGATCACATACAAATAAATAATGATTAGTATTTTCCACGGCACCGCAACCACAGAGTGGGTTATCAATAATATTTTTAGAAAAGAGATGTTTGTGTAAGGAGCTACAATTGGTCCTCAATCTAGCATGATATATTTGACCAAGTCTTTTTCCTTCAAAGTAAAATTTAGGCGGTAAAGTAATATTTTTATTTAGCTCGTGTTTAAATGCTAAAATACTACGTAGGTTTCGAGCTTGCTCTGGGAGGTCGTTCCACTCACGCAGAGCAGATGGCAAAAAGGATTTATAATATTGCTGAGAATTCATTCGCATGTAGAGTGTTCAAATTTGTTGAGTTACGTAGCTGATAAGTTGTGGTACTTCCAACAGTTGGAGGTACGAGAGATGCCAAATAATCAGGAGATATATCATCACGCCTGGTAAACTATCACAGGTACCTCCGGCGGAGGTACCGATAAAAAGTTGTGACAGGCACCTGGAGCTGCCTGTGACTGTCCAAAAAATGACAACAAACGGTAGGTATTCCTCTTTTTTGACAAAATATAAACTAACCAGGGAGCTTATTAAAAATAAAAAAGTGCTATTCGACCCTTATAGACATAAAGTTTTGTCACACATTATATCCCCCTGAACTGAACTGTCCATATATACCAAAAATACGACTTGTGAAGTGGCTTTGATGTCAGCCCACAGTACTCAAAACATAAAGAATTCGGCCGTTTTGGGGCTTAAATGCAGTGATCTTGCATACGATTCTGTTTTTCTCGGCACACTGGTGTTAAGGTAGCCTCCTTGCTAAAATATAAATGTCGATTGACTAGAAATAAGGCTTGATTTTTCAAGAGCTGGAGATGCCTGCAATGGTGTGGAGGTGCCTGTGATGTAAGCAAATATAGTGAAAATCTGAGTAGTTATTGCAGCTGGAAATATTGACATTTTCTCTTAAACACTGCCTGGAAAGAATCATTCATTCAACGTCCCATTAAGCTATCATAATGGGTATATCATGAAATTCCATGATAAAATTTCTAAAACACCATCTCAAAGAGTTGTTGCCTTATTTGTTTCCGCTTCTGTTAGTCAAACATTGACGAATTTCACATAGTTGCTGAATATTAACTGCCTAATTCAGTGTTAGAATCGTTATGAAATTTGCTCTTAAATAAGAGTCAACATTTTTGTGACTGGTGATGACTGTGATCGGGAGGTGCTGGCTGTGAGTCATTCCAACTTGTCAGAAATTGTCGAGGTCACACGTCATGCCAGCTACACGTATGGTGTGTCAAACTGTCAAAATTGCCGATACCCGTCAACAGGCATACACGTACAGGTATCTATAATATAATAATAATATAAAATCTATATGTATTCTCGCCATAAATAATGAATTCAAAAAGCTTATATCATACCGCGGAAGTCTATGAATTGGGACAAATGGGTCTGTGCGATTACTGCAGAACAGGATCAGAGTGCTCCTAAACCAGCAGTCTGATCAGGGTCTGCACTGCCCGAATGTCATCCCGCTTGCATCTTTCGGACATATTACAGTTGTACGGCTGCATGGCCCATGTTTATGAAAAAAATGATAGTGTGTAGGTGTCCCAATATTTGGAGTTCCTGCGGCACCCGGTATTTCTATTATACCGTTATGAAGAAAAAATACGATATTAAATAATAATTAAATAATATTTTGTTTGGAGCATTCTGGTCTTGTTTTTGTGCTGATTGAATATATAGTGACATGTAGTTTTGATCCATACTGGGCTGGTCAGTGGGGCCTATCGTTGAATCAGCGTTGATTCAGCATTGATTCAACGTCAGAACGCTGAATCAATGTTGATCCGATGATGATTCGACATTGTGTGCATGTAGGGGCCTATATCATCAGCATAAACAAGACTGGGCGAGCATGGATGATATTTAAATGGTTTGCTTATTTAAAAAAAAAAAAAGAAAAAAAAAAACAATATATGGTTAAGTCTTACAGAAATGTTTAGTTGTGTTTGTAAATTTCATTAAGGGCCCGAACTTTGAGAGTGATTTTGTGACTTTTCTGTCTTGTCTTTATTATTACGCCGGTTTTTCTTTATCCACCTGCACTCTGTGTGGGATCCCACTGAGCCGTCTCGATGAGGCGATTCATCTGGGATCCATCAGGGGGTGTGGTGGCTGCTGGATTATCACACTCAAAGTTTTGGCCTGTTTATTGAAATACTAAAATATTAGTATCTTTATTAGTATCTTTATAATACCTTCTAAATATCATACTTGACGTATTTTTGAAATTATATCCGTTTTTGTAATATTACACTCCATTTGCTTCATCAAAATGTGATCAGAATTGCACGCTTTCCAACGAATCGCTTGGACGGTTCCATTTGATCACGGTTGAGTGCCGCTTTATATGAGGCGTTTTCAGTAATTTGCAACGTGCCTTCCCTGGCTTTCAATGGAACCTTCTAACTGGTTTGACTGGTTTATTATTAGTAGCTTGCATTTATCTTTTTTTTTTTCTACAGTAACTTTGCAAATTTTGAGAACCATATATAATTAAGTGACATGTTACCACTACATCAAAGACTATAATTATAAATATTAAAAATGTGTACTTGAGGACATTTCTTCTAATTTCAAATATTGCAACCCTTGCTTGTTATTTTGGCAAGGATTGCAATAAGGAAACAGAAGGCTATAGTATTCCCATATTCCTCGTTCTTGCCTGTGGCCCTTGCATTTCGTTTCGGTAAGGGTGAGGGTGGTGAGAACTAACTCTCTATATATAGATAATTTTACATGCATATTTTCGATATAAGTACTATAGCTCTTATACAAATTTTAAGAACAGGTCTGATGCGGAACCGCCAAGTCCACTTTTTGCTAAGGTTGACTGCCCATTTTAGCACCATTAAAACCTATTCTGCTACAGCTGACTGCTTATGCCTGATATAATACCTTATCATAGCAGCTTTAATATTGACAGAAGCCATCTCTGCAGCAGATGCCATTGTAAACTTAAATTAAGTTGATTTTACCAGAAGCTTCACTGATTTGACTATCATCAATTTGGCACAAAGGTGCTGGCAGAATGGGAAATACTATTGCTGTCCCTGAACAGTCTGGTCTTGGTCTACAGTGTTTGCCCAGACATTCCTGTCCCAATATTTAGTGAGGTGGTGCAAGTTTTACAGATCATTTTGGAACTTTATTTGCTTGTAAGACCACATTCACACCTGTGTTTTAATATCACTTTGAGTAAAAATCCAAGTATATGCATGTACATGGTAAACAGTAAAATGAATAAGATGAAGAGGGAAAGATATCAGAATCCAATAATGTCTATGCAAAGAGATATATTGATAAGCATCAGTTCTGCAAAGCCTATACTGCCATGCCGAAAGCCAGTCAACAAGTTCTTATAAATAGTTTGAAAACTGTTTCTCAAGACCTTCAGTATTGCATATGTCCTTTATTCAAGGTCTTCTGAATAGCTGTCTTTAGGTCCAGCTTCCACAAATATCTACTTTTAGTTATGAAACCAGTTCAAATATTTCAACAGAGTATTAGCTTTGGAATCATGAAGTTCAGAATTTGGCCTTTTTAAGGAGTCATAGGATGCATGGCTTCTAAGCATGTATTTACGCACAATTAGCCAGGTAAGAGATTTTGAACAGTGCATTCATTGCACATGCATAGTATGCTAAATCTAGACAGGTGTGACATCCCTTATTCAGTGAATAAACCTTACCACCACTGAACTAGAAAGTGTAAACAGTTTTTAAAATTCGTAGAAGACCTATACTTCATGCTATCTCTAACGCAATGTCTCCTCCATCTGCACTGTATTCATTCATTATGAAGCCTCCCCTTAAAACAGGTTTGTGTGTGTGTGTGTGAGTCTGTCTGTCTGTCTGTCTGTGAGCATGCGTGCGTATGCTTTTGTGTATGTTATGAGTGAGAAAGGGCATGCGTGCATGTGTATTTGTTGGCGTGTTAGTCTGGTCCCTGATCTTCTTTAGTTTAGGAAAATATTTCTTCTTATCTGATACATATTCATGTATAGCCGCCATGATACTCTGTTAATTATTACTCAAACATTTGCTCATATGTAACTATACTATGTTATCTGAGCTCCTAATAAAAGTCTATGTATGTATGTATGTATATAATGTTGATCCTTTTGGTACCGCATATGAGTCGCTCGCATGTGTCGTATGACGCTCGCTGTATGTGTTAACTCTGTGGTAACTGGAGTGATAGGTGCTACAAGTGATTCAGTCTGGCTAGTTTGAATTGTTGGCGCTGGAATCCAAATACATCCGTAAGGCCTACAAATTACATCATCGGCAGGTGACATGTTCTCAATATTACACCTTTTAGTATATTGAAGTGATCGGAATCTTACTGTAAATAACGTGTAATTCAAAGTTTCCGAATAGCCACTGCATCAAATTTGGTAACAAAAGAGCACTTTTACTACATAAAAGTCATGTTCCGAAACGTTGTTTTTGCAAACGTTTCGAGTAGCTAGCATGGCGTGTGACCTCGACAATTTCTAACGATTTGGAATGACTAACAGGCAGTCATCACCATTCACAAAAACGCTGCCTCTTATTTAAGCGCATTTCATAACTATTGTAACACTGAATTCGGCAGTAAATTTTCAACAGCTACGTACGAATTGTCAATGTTTGACTAACAGATATGGAAACAAAACGGACAATAACTCTTTGAGATGATCTGCTATGGATTTTGGATTTCTGTTGTGAAGCATCAATGTTACGTGTTCTTAATGTCATAGGGTGTAGGCAATTAGGTATATAAACACTTGTACTGCCTTGCGGTACAAGCCGGCTTTTAAAGCGACGTTGTAGAGTGCTCGACTTTAGATCGAAAGGTCCCGGGTTCGATCCTCGGCCCCGGCGTGAGATTTTTTAGGAGTCTGTGACAAATGGCGCCCAACGTAAAATCCATCCTGACCCCTGTGCAGTAATTCCTCGAGCCTATTCTTATATGCAGCTCTTAAGCCTGGAACTTCGGGGACGAAGTCCAGTTTGGTGGGGGAGAATGTCATAGGGTGTAGGCAAATAGGTATATAAACACTTGTACTGCCTTGCGGTACAAGCCGGCTTTTATAGCGACGTGGTAGAGTGCTCGACTTTAGATCGAAAGGTCCCGGGTTCGATCCTCGGCCCGGGCGTGAGATTTTATAGGAGTCCGTGACACAAGTGTTTATATACCTAATTGCCTACACCCTATGACATTATGTCCGCTTGTCTGTAGTCTTCTGGCAATAAGGTCACCTGTACAGCTGCCGACTTTGCTTTCTGGTTTGTTTTGTAATTCAAAATATAAAATAGGTAAAACAGAAGTTAGCGTTGTTTTCATTTGGGGTAGGTGAAATTCCACCTGTCTGGGAAAGAGCTCTTTATTCGGTTTACCATGTGTGTCTTTTATGAACTATTGTCAATGTATACTTACTTCCCTCTTGGTTTTGAGAGCAGGATGTAGAATCTGATTGTATAAGTTCATGATCATTGTCTGTCGTTTTAACAAAAATATGCTTGATATTCGCATTATGATAGATTAAATTGCGACGTTGAATGAACTATTCTTTCAAGGCAGTGGTCTAGAGATGAAGAATATCAATATTTGCAACCGCTATAAATCTTCAGATTTTCGCTATATTTTCTTACATCACAGGCACCTCCATTCCGTCACAGGTACCTCCAGTTGTTTTTTTTACCGATCCAGCCTTATTTGGAGTTTGTCGGCATTTATATTTGGGCAAGGAGGTTTACTTTACGTCAGTGTATCCAGATCAACAGATTCTTATACAAGAAAAATTGAATTTAGGACCTAAAACAACCGATTTGTTCTTGTTTTGAGTACTTTTGACTGACCTTAAAGCCACTTCAAAAGTCATATCTTCTGTATATATGTACAGTTCCCGGGAATATACTGTGTGCCAAAACTTAATGTATACAAGGGTCGAATAGCATTCTTTGATTTTCAATAAACTCCCTGGTTATAATATATTTTATCAAAAAAGACGAATGCCTACCGTTTTTTGTTTATTTTTGGTCCGTCACAGGTAGCTTCGGATGCCTGTCACAACTTTTTATCGGTATGATAGTTTACCAGGCGTGATCATTTTGTATTTTATATAACATTATCAATTTGTGCTTTTTCCGTCTAGATGAGAGTGGTTCCCAACCAGTTTCTAATAATAAGGAACTGATTGATACTAATTTGGTGGCCCCCGTTACAATACGTTGTATTTTTTCCAAGTCATCAACTTCATATTGCGAGCAGTTGCCCCATACAATGTCAGCGATTTGAGAAGATATTAATCCCAATTGATTTGTTGTTTTACCCTTTGCGCCTACAGTGCCAATCAAATGCGCGACACCCAAGCCGCATGGCATTCAACATTTGCTTCTACTGCGCGCTTAAAATATTCATAAAAGGGATAGGTTCATGTTTTGGTTTCTCCACTGACTTCGTATTCTTCCTTACTTTCAGCTGACAGTATCTGAATAGCTTCGTTCGCATAAGCTCGACCATCGCTTGCTGTGCCTCCATTAGATTGAACCCACATTTCTATGTCATCAAGTTAGTGTCGTCTGCAAGAAATGCGCGTCATATTCTGTTCAGCCGCTTACACTAGAGCTGCTTCATTGTCTGGACCTAGAACAACAACATTTCGTGTCATGCTCTTTACTTGCCTCTTCAGAATGTCAAAAAATTGGGAAAGATTGTATAGCGAAAATACATTATTCGCCACTGGGTCAAAACATACAAGAAATTGCTTTATTCTCAGTCCTGCTTCCGTCAGCACCTCGAAAGCACATTATAAAATTCACCTTCATCATTATCACAGATACTTAAATGTTCTAGTTTGATATCTGGCTCAGAAGATACACTTTCAACTTCAAGCTCTTCCTATTAAGAACCAAATATCAGTTATTAAATCTGTTTCGGTATTTCAAGTGATGGAGTGACAGGTCTCATTTCAATCAAATATTCTCTTCCATATAGAACACACCCCCAGTTGTTAGCGGCTTTATCACCCTGTTATGTCATTACCTGCGTGAAATTGGGTACTTCCATTGTTGAAATAGCAGTGCCAATGGGATGTTGCATAACAGGATTAAGACACGAATGAACATGAATATTTGCGTTTAACTTTAAAGAAGAATCGAAATTGTTTCGGTGTTCTTGTTGACATCTTCAACCGCGTGATACATGTACCCACTGATTTAGATGGCGTAACTAGGTTCTTTCTGATTGTAAATGGGCTTTTTATTCTTTTCTTCTGGTTTGGAAATTTCTCTCTCCGCTTGAACACTTTTGATTAGTAGAGAGATAGGTCTCATTCGCGACTTCGTTCTCATTTTATTTCGATTCAGCCTGCAAGGAAGTGCTAATGACTACGAGAAGATGAAACACACACACACACACACACACACACACGTACACACACACACATTAATGAGAAATAAAGGAGTTCTCACTTGGCGGCCAGCATTCAAACCCATGCCGACTGCGGCAACTCCGCCTAGCCATTCAGAGACATCAGCTTTGTCATATGCGCCACGCCACTACACTTCCTAAAAACTATGTTTCATGGACAATTTTAACCTTGATTTCTCAATATATATATATATCAGCACATGCTGATCTATAAAACATACACAAAACTACTGTGTACCATTTAAACAAAAAACAATTAAAAAAAAGAGATATCGCGCATACAAGAAATCTGTCACAGGGACGCCGACGCCGACGCCCGGGATCCGCACTGAAAACAATATGTCCCCCCTCACCTTTGGTGGGGGGACATAAAAACTAAAGTGACTCGCTGAAAAAGAGGAAGAAAGAAAGTATACTCATTTCTGAAGGGTGCAGCCAGTATACTCACAAATGACCTTGTTCCCCAAAGCTGGTGTACCAAGAAGCATCCCTGGCATTTCAAGTCCCTTTGCTGGGACTGACATTTACGTAGGCGTCTGCAGCTAATGCGACAGTAAGTGTGGCTCGGGAGAGGGATACTTGTTGCCTGCCGAGACCTGGCATCATATCTTTTCTTTCAAACTTTTGGGGTTAATCGACACTGAAGAAGCTAAATACAGAAACGCGCGCCTGCGGCACTAAATTTGGTATGAATACGTTTATTAACGTTACAAGTCCAGTTTCCTCCCCGAGACTATCTCCTGTAAGGGCTGTGAACTAGCTTTTTTGATCACAGGTCCTGATGTGTGATTGTCTTTGGACGTATCACCAGTCAACACTTCTGATTCTTAAGCCGGATAGAAGATAGCTTCTTGTACTATTTTATCTGGCGTTACTTTTATTTGGCCATAAAACTCTTATAACGCGCGCTTTCAACGCATCTTCTTATTATAAACGGTAAAATTACTATTCTATATACCCAAACAGTCACCGAAAGCAGCCGATATGTTCATAAGCTCTGTATATTTTCAAATGTGACTACGAACAGTTTGCAGACAAATCGGCTAGAATGCCCATGGCCGAAACTGTTGCACCAATTCCGGATCGAACGTTTGAAGAAATGAGAAACAAAGCAATATGCGTCGAATCAAACATGATTAAACAAATCGCTTCACTATGCACCGATTTCACTTTATATTTCAGCAGAAACTTTTATTTGCAAACACAAAACAACACAATTCTTACCCGGTATGGGGGCGGCATAATATTTTGTGCGCAAATCAGTCGTTGACTGGTGTTATTAGACCGTGTAACCGGTATTTCGATTGGATAAGGTGTATACGAGAAGAATTGCTCCAAGGAACATTTTCAATCTTTAAGCGTACGCACCCACCAATGTACTCCGGGACAGTGAACTCCTTGCCGTTTAAGAGACACCTACCACGACCCTGATACCGGATTTGTTGTGCTCTTCTCGTAAATGGAACTCGTTATCTAGCCCTAATCTTTACAATTACTAAACAGATGGCTGAAGAAAACGGATAAATTTTCAGTACCACAGCCTAGGAGCGTACCCAGTTTCTGTAATGGTAGTAATCGTCATTGAATTGTTGTTTTAAGTTTAATACCATGGTTACTGAAGCTGGTGCAGTCAAAGTTCAGATGTGGATTAACAAAACAGGGATATTTATGTTCATGCGGTTTTACCAAAGAAATTATGCGTAACCCGCATCCGCTACCTTCTGTACCGAACACGGTTTAACATAATATTTGAAGTCAAAATAGGATGTAGATTTGTATAAATAATTGCTCTTTCGAGTTCCGCATTTTACCGAATATTTGTGAACCTTTCTTTACTTGACAGCCTTTGAACACATTGATTCCACCGCATAGCAATGGGTAAAAATGGCGGCGACATGCTTGATCAGTCTCCTGCCTTGGAGCAGTGTTAATTTTGATCGCATTATTTACTCTGCAAAAAGTATGACAAAATGTATGATCATGATAGGGTGACCTTGTAGTATTACGTCACGTGTTTACATCTGTTTGTGCGGTTTACATAAATGAGATGTCAATCCTACATTGAAGTCTCAGCAACAAAATAAAAGAAAAGTCACACATATGACTACTTCGATATACCTTGATAAATCAAAACGATAAGCAATGACCTGGAACTAATAAAATCCGATCCCCTATAGTTCCCATACATTCTACCCTCAAATTTAAAAGCGAATATACAGGTTGAAAGCATAGCTCTTTCTGAGACAGGTGGTGGCTAGGAGCCCCGGTAGCCTAAATGTTAAGCGCATGACCTTCATCTTGAGTGGAAGGTGAGGGGTGTAAGGTAGAGCACTCTATAAAACTTTGGACCAATATCTAACCACAGCGCAAGTATCAACTTAATCCTTGGTGGCATTGTAAAATTGTAAGTCGTTAAAGTGAATGAGTGAACTAGGGTTTAACGTCCCACCAGCAACGAGGTCATATGGAGACGAGACCTCGATTTAAAGTCTAATCCGAAAGACCAGAGAAGCGGGAGATCGATCTTGCGACCCCTGGATTGGTAGTCCGGAGTGTTATCCACTACACTACAACCGCTCCTGTAAATTTAAAGAGTAACTACACTTCAGGAACTGACTGAATCAGATCCCAAACCCTATCCCCAACATCAAAGGGAAAGATTGACAAGACATCCCAACAAACAATAAATTACAAGTGATAAGCCGAGTCAGCAACTCTTTCCCAAATAGTTGGCAACTCAGCTATCTTTACTGAACTAAATAATTTAGACCAACAGAAGGGTTACAACAGACTAAGCAAATTGTATGAAAAAATTTAACAACTAGTTTTACCCATTTTCTATTTTTATCATAGAAGGGTTAAAATGAAAACACAATAAATTAAACATCACCGAACATAAAACAAATGCAACCGCAACAAAAGTACCGCCTTGGGACGGTCGGTTATAACTACTGGAGGTGTGTGTGTGGGGGGGGGGGGGGGTAAATCGGTGCGTATGGAGGTCCCCTAACTCATCAGAGAGTCATCACGGGCAACAATTAGAATGAAGAAAAGACTGTGATGAATCAAGGATGAGGACTCGACAGCCAAAACGTGTTGAGACACCTGGAGATCCCTGGGGTGTCACCAACACCACTGGAACACTGTGCCAAAAGAAGACCACCAGTTGAACCCCGGTGGGCCAAGAAACAGACAAACATCCGGCCCCAACCAACTAATATATAGCTTTATGTAGGGGCTATCATAGTGTCTGAACCCCGACCCACCGGCGTGCAATTAAAGAGTATAGCAAAGTTGTCAACCGTGATTTGGTAAACCACTAAGCAATCAGGCTGTCGCATTACGAGGGTCATTTCAGAAATAGTGTAAATGAGTCGGTCTTTCCCAGGAATATTGACCGATTTTTGAAATTTATGTCTTAACTTTTAAGTTTACATATCACCCAATGACATTCACTCAAAAAGAATTTAGGCACTGGTATTGTCTTCAAAATATGCCTTGACAATTGTTGTTAGGGTAAGGACACTGAGTAGAAACGGACGGAAAATTTATGTGAAGACAAATTCATATTTTCTTAACTCTGGATACAAGCAGCTCTGGACTGATACCTATAATATCTGTTATATTGAAAATATTCCAGTATCAAAAGCATTGTATTAGCGTTGCTAACACACAATATTTACCTTGCAAGATAGGCTAATCATGGAACTATTCGCATTTTTGATGACGTCACTTCCTGTGCTATTGAAATATATAGTAAGTTGTTTAAACTTTGGTTTTGAGGTCAAATTAAGAGACAGTGAATATTTGGTGACAGATATGAAACAAACAATAAATAAGATTTAATTCGTCATGCTTGTTTTCTGTTATAAATTATCCTTTACGGCACCTTATGCTCTTCTGTCAGTGGCCTACCTGATTTTTTACGATAAGTTTCCCCACCCATTCACGTATTTCAACATCATTATGTCATATTAAATATCAGGTCTTTCAAGTCTTTATATCCGATTTTTTCTAACAATATGTCCCTCTAATTTTTGACATCAAACAAAATTAAATATATTTAGCCTGTGTCTTTTTATTAGAAGATAGTTTTGTATTTTACATGAATTCCTGCTACTTTGCAACTTTCGGCGTGGGGTTTCACACGTTTCATCAGTGTTTTGATGCCAGTTGTAACATAATATCATGACCTAATCATTTCAGGAATAAAATATCTATCATTTGTTGAAATTGGATGCGATTGAGTCAAAACTCACAATCTTATTGATATAATGCATATATAATAACTTTGCATTTATAGCCACCTGGCAGACAAAACATCTCGTTTATTATGTTACTTGTGTAGAATCTGAAAACGATTTCTGTATAACGTTCTTAATCTATATTTAAAGGACTGTATTACGTGTTTCTTCATTAAAATATAACATTTTCTCATTGAGCAAACAGCAATAGAACACAAGGGACTTCCAGGGCAAATGTATAGTTTCCAGTATCCACACCCTTATGACGTATAAGCACGTGCTGTCATACATGGGTGACTTAGAAATTCTTTTAACACATACCATTCTAAAGCACTTGAATTTACCTTTCCAATGATATATAACACCACCGCTAAATATCAGCCTATAGGCTACTCTGAGATCATTTACATTATTTCTGTCGGTTCAAAAGCTCATCAAGAGCTTATGTTGTATTGTTATGAAACTTGCCGACTTTAAATAAATCTTATCTTATCTTATCTTATCTTATCTTATTTCTGAAAAGCCCCTCGTACATCTATGTTAAAGCCAATGCGTTTAAATTGCATGATAATTTTCTTAAATTGATCAGGAAATTCTGTTTTCCCTATGATTTTGCGTAATTTATATAATGAGTCACCATAGAATTCAGGTTCCGATAGGCCTTGTTGCAAAAATGAGCTTAACCCTGTTTTATATTTAGCAACCAATTCAAAGTGTCTACGATAAAATTTTGAAGTTTATGATACCAATACCCCTGCTGTGAACGCTTGGCAGTCAAACTTTTATTACGAGCATTGAAATCAGCCAAATGACTAGGCACTCTAGCGAAGCGAATAAGTTGAGAAATGTTAACACCATAAGAACTGGTGCGGGGAACATCACCGTCCAAAAACGGAAAATTAACAATGTCGAAATCAAAATCATCGCGTTTGTCATAAATTTGAGATGAAACACATCCGTCTAAAATTGATAAAATGTAAATCCAAAAACTGGGGCCTCGGTATCAGAAGTATTTGCTTTATTTAACTGCAATTCAGCAGGATAAATTTAACTAACCATTCCTTCAAAATAAGGATTGTCAATATTTAAAAGGTCGTCCAAGTATCTAGACGTTGAGTTGAATGTTTCAATGACATGAGCTTGAGTATCATCAGAAAGAGACATTATAAAGTGTCTTTCATAGCAAAATAAAAACAAATCTGCTGCAAGAGGAGCGCAGTTAGTACCATCGGAATTCCTACAATTTGTCTGTGTAACTTAGTACCAAATCTGATCAAAATGTTATCTATAAGATATACTAAAGCATCACAAAATTTTGGCAAGACCAAATTTTAAACCTTTTTTTGGTCATCGGAAGTACAAAAAGCATATGTAACATTACAAGCAAGATAAAGAGCAACCTCTCTCTGAAAAGTAGTCTCAATTAAATGTATTAGTTTCTTTTTTATTAAATTATGAGGCAAAGTTGTATTGAGTGTAGAAAAATCGTATGTAGACAAACTAGACGCGCGATATCCTCTAGACTTCAGTTTATCAAGAACCTCAGGAGAATTTTTAATTGACCAAAACAAATTTTTGCCCGACCGTTCGTAAATTTTTTCACAGTGCCTAATTTTGGAATTTTGATAGCGGTAAGGCAAGAAGTTAATGATTTGGAAAGTTCAGTAGTGGAACAAGCACTAGAATAAGCAATAAACCTGGCTTAATATGGTCGTTTATGAAGTTTAGGTAACCAGTTCATCGTAGGAAGTTTGTCCTGCCGTTTATCTACATTTACAGAAAACTAGAGGGCTATATCGTTACAGTGCCTAAAGACAACAGACTTTTCGTCTTCTAAAATGTCTTCATAGGCCTTGGTACCGCTAAGTTCTTGTTTTAATGTGTTAATATAATGTAACCGACAAACAGCGACAACGTTGTTTGCAGCCTTGTCTGCTGGAACCAAAACGTACTTATTTGTTTTATGTTCGGTGTTGTTTATTGTGTTTTTATTTTAACCCTTCTATAATAAATATTGAAAATAGGTAAAAATAGTTGTGAAATGCTTAGTCTGCTGTAACCCTTCTGTTGGTCTAAATTGTTCAGTTCAGTAACGATAGCTGAGTTGCCACCTATTTGGGAAAGAGCTGCTGACTCGGCTTTTCACTTGTAATTTATTGTTTGTTAGGATGTCTTTGTCAATCTTTCCCTTTGATGCTGGGGATAGGGTTTGGGATCTGATTCAGTCAGTTCCTGAAGTGTAGTTACTCTTTAAATTTACTATGAAACTGCTGGATACCCAACTTCAGATGACGGAATGTTGATTTAGGTTTAGGCGGCAAAAGATTTGTGTTTTGGGAATAGAATTTAATACGTTTATCCATTACTTTAAAAATGTTCACCTTCCATTCCTCCAAGGCATCAGACTCAACATGCTCCCGCTTGCACCATCGATTACCAAAATCACTTAAAGAACACGCTATATCTTCCCTACATTTTTTTAATCAATACGGTTAGGATATCTATAGTTTGGTCCCTTCGAAATAATGTTACGAATGCTTGAATCTGAAATAATATTAAGATTCCCTGTAATGATATGGCCAGCGTCAGGATAGATAAATTTGGAATCTATACAATCTCATGTATCAGGGGTATTTGTGTGAATATCAAGGTCTGACACCAGTTTATTAAAGTTAAATATAGTGTTTCTAATTGGTTTGTTATATTTATAACATATGATAGGTGGCTCCTTATTCACTAAATAATCCGGGATCGATGCAGTTACAGACCGATCCTTAAAAATACTTTGTAGGTCAATAAAATAAATTCCTTTATTTATAAAAGGAAGTTTGAAAAAATGTCTTTTATGGTTGATCTCAGATTCGATTAGTGAACGAAGAGCATGTTGAGTATAAAATCTTGTCAGGAGTGCGGCCTCGTACAGCTGATGACCCTTAGGTCGTTAAAAACTTTAACCTAAACCGTTACTATTGGATGCATTTCAAAGACCATGACCTTGACTGCAAGGTCATCTCTATTAAACGTTGTACCTATTTCAAACTACGGTAGAAGTATCAGCTAGATACATGATGGTGTTGTAAAATTCACTGTCTGGACCGAGATCCGGAACATCCTTTTTATGAAACGGAACAGACCACCAAATATGACAGACCGGTTTACACACGCTGGGCGGGTGTTCGTTTTATCGAATACCCTGACTATATATCTTATGCATCATTCAAACGAGCTATATCAGCGAAAGGAAAATACATGTATCCATGCAAAACAGACAGCGATGTGGTGAAAAATATACACGGTCGCTTGTATCGGCATGTTTTTAAGTCTGTTATTGTGCAATTTAAAGTTTTAGTGGTGACACAATTGTTTTCTTGACTTTCCTATAACACGCCATAATCTTTTTCTTACAATTTTTATAAAATACGATCCCCAGTCCAGTTCAGTCCCAGATCCCAAATTCCGTGTTTAAATCTCTTGGCCGGTTTTTGAAAAAAAAATCATTTTAATTAGCTGTGCATTTGTCACTGGAACGTACTCCGAGATGTTCCGTAGACATTTTGTGTTGAACACTAGCGAGTATAATAAGGTGACAAATGCACATTATACGGCTAATATAAATGAATATTTCTCAAAAACAAGTCAAGGGATTTAAACACGGTTTTCGGGGTCTAGGTCCGAATTGAACTGGACATCGTATTTTATAAAAGTGATATAAAATATAAATGAAATTTTATAGGAAAGTCAAAAAAATATTTGGGTCACCACTAAAAAATTAAACTGCTTCAATAACAGACTTGAAACGATGTCGATAGAAGCGAATTGGGTATATTTTTCGTCACATCACTGCCTGTTTTATCTACATCTGCATCTACCAATTAAGCGCATGGCCAATACTGGCATAGTCGCGCTGTGATTTTGAGATCTATATGAAGGTATGTCTTCTACGTTCAGTGAGATGGCTTGTTTGACCGATGCATGCGATATATGGTCAGCAAGTTTAATAAAAAGAAGCATCTACCGCGCGTGTGTAAACCGGTCCGCCATCTTTGGTGGTCTGTTCCGTTTCCTAAAAAGGATGTTCCGGGTCTCGATCCAGACAGTGAAATTGTAAGTCTTAAAAGATTTAAACAAAAATTACACGATAAATTTTAAAATCAGTGACCTTGACTTCAAAGTCACCAAGAGGGACAGGTAGTATTTTGTGAAACAACAATCTCTCCGAGCATTATAAAAGAAAATGCCCACAAAAGAAAACCTTTAATCCAATCGCATATTTCTAAGTCCGTGACATTGACCTTTACGTCAATGACCTGAGTGGTGATAGTCTTTGTAAAACCAATATACGAGGGTCATTTCAGAAATAGTGTAAATAAGTCGGCCATTCCTAGGAATGTTGACCGATTTTTGAAATTTATGTCTTAACTTTTAGGTTTACAAATCTCCCAATGGAATTCACTCAAAACATTTGAGGCGCTGGTATTTACTTCAAAATATGCCTTGACAACTGTTGTTAGGGTAGGGACACTGAGTAGAAACAGACAGAATATTTATGTAAAGATAAATTCATATTTTTATTCATGGATACAAGCAGGTCTTGATTGATACCTATAATACCTGTTATACTAAAAATATTTCAGTATGAAAAGCATTGTATCAGCCTTGCTAACACACAAGATTTACCTTACAAGATAGGCTAAACATGGAACAATGCGCATTTTTGATGACGTCACTTCCTGCGCTAAATTGAAATGTATAGTAAGTTGTTTAAACTTCGATGATTTTGAGGTCAAATTAAGTGAAAATGAATGTTTGGTGACAGATATGAAACAAAAAATAAATGAGATTTAATTCGTCATGCTTAATTTCTGTTATAAATAATTTTTTATTGCACCTTATGCTCTTTTGTCAGTGGCCTACCTGATTTTTTACGATAAGTTTTCTCATCCACCAACATATTTCAATGACAGTATGTCACGTTAAATAACAAATCTTTCAAGTCTTTATATATGAATATTTCTATCAATATGTCTCTATTTTTTTTTACATTAAACAAAGTTAAATATATTGAGCCTGTGTCTTTTTATTAGAAAATAATTTCTCTTTATTGTTTTGTATTTTACATGAATTGCTGCTACCTCGCAACTTCCGGCGTGGGGTTTGCACACGTTTCATCCAGTTTCATCAGTGATTTGATGCCAGTTGTAACAAAATATACTGACCTAATCATTTCAGTAATAAAATGTCTGTCATTTGTTGAAATTGGACGTGATTGAGTCAAAAATTACAATTTTATTAAAATAATGCATTTATGATAAATTTGCATTTATAACCACATAACAGACAAAAAATCTCGTTTATTATATTACTTGTGTAGAATCTGGAAACAATTTCTGTATAACTTTCTTATTTTACATTTAAAGGACAGTATTACGTGTTTCTTCTTTAAAATATATCACTTTCTCATTGAGCAAACACCAATAGAACACAAGAGACTTTCACTGAAAATGTATAGTTTCCAGTATCCACACCTTTATGACGTATAAGCACGTGCTGTCATGCATGGGTGACTTAGAAATTCTTTTAACGCATACCATTCTAAAGCACTTGAATTTAGCTTTCTAATGATATATAACATTACTGCTAAATATTAGCCAATAGGCTGCCCTGAGGTCATTTACATTATTTCTGAAATGCCCCTCGTATAACTACGGTCCAAGCATTAAAGGATGGTGCGATGATGCTGTGTATAACTTCCAGTGCCGGGGCGTCCTACTGATTTGGAACATTAATGCGTGGGAGCGAAATAGTAGTTTGAAGGAACGAAATGTTAAATTGGGGGAATGCAAAAGTAATGCATGGGAATGAAATGCTATTTTGATGGAACGACAAAGTTAAGCTTGGGAACGAAATGTTTTTGAGAGAACGATATATATTTAATTGAAGGAACGAAAGTGTAATGCGTGGGAACAAAATATTATTTTGAGGGAACGAAAAGCTATTTTGAGAGAACGAAAATTTAAATCGTCGGAACGGAATATTAAATTGAGGCAACGAAAAAGGAAAGCATGGGAACAAAATATTATTTTGAAGGAACGCAGTACTATTTTGAGGGAACGTTAAGGTACTGCGTGGGAATGAAATGCATTTCGTGGGACCGAAATCAGTATATGTATTGCTATCTTCCCTCCCGGGCTCCGTAGGATATAATAAATGAATGAGAAAGCTTCTTTAAAACCTGTGGTTGATAACATCTCACTAATTATGAAAAAGTCATAGACTTACGTAAGATAATCACAGAATGAGTCGGTTACTTAAAAAGAATTTTGATGCTAAAAGTATGGCTCGGTCACACTGATATGAATTTCATTTTATCGTTCGACCGAAGGTCGAATTTCATTTTATCCCTCGGTTGAGGGATATAACGATGTGTCTTGCCTCATCCGTCTGTCCATAAACATTTTCTTAACTAGAGTACCCTATTGAATAGTTTCATGATACATCAGTTACGTATAACATGTCACGACAATGTGTTGCGTAAATGAATGGTAGCTCTTGCTTCTTTTCTCATTTGTTCTAAGATTCATATCCGCTGTGTTACTGGAATACATTTTGAAATATTTTCATGATACTTCACAGATTTGTAGAATAGGCCATGACAATTTGTCGCGTACAAGATTGACAAATCTTGCTGTCTTAAGTTTGAGTTATTACCTCTTGATGGTTTTCGCTTTGAGTTTGTGTCCTTTCCATAACTTGAATATCCTTTGTGATACTTTACAGTTATTAAAAACAGACAATGACAATGTGCTGTGTACACGAAAGACAACTCTTAGAGTTGTACATTCAAACATAATTTTTTGTTGTTTTGAACTGTTGTTTCTATCATGTGCAGATGGTTGCTGTTTGGCATTTTATCTCTTTTGGCAGTTTGGCATTATGTTTGGTCAGTGCTAGATGATCATGGATAGATAATGTCAAAATGAAGTGAGTAAATAAGCACATCTAATAGAAGCACATTATCTTCATCTTCTTTGTTATTAAATTTCAAAATAGTGCAAGTAGTTTTAACTCACGCACAACGAAAGTAATACCTAATAATAATGATGCTGCAGCTGCACCATTGAGCCGCGTCACGATAAAGGAGCCACGACATGTCAAAACCAACAAAATGGCATGTGCGCCTAGCAAAGACTCTGATCACACTGGGCGTCCGCCCAGTGTGACCAGAGTCTTTGTTCTGTGCGTAAAGGGTAGCTAAGGGTCTGAGTAGCCTCCATGCCGACAGCGAAGACTCTAATTAGACTGGACGGCTTCCCAGGCTCACCTGAGTCTTCGCTGGGCGCTTATGCCACTATCTTGGTTTAGTCGTGTCGCAACTCAATATGTTGTTTGTGCAAGTATTGAAGACTGACCTGACAGTGTGTGTTTGCGCCGACATATCCTACCGGTCGGTGTTTACATGTGTTCTAAGCCATTTTTTCTACCAGGAGGCTTATATTACACTTTGAAAAATTGAACTAAGGTAGGTTAGTATGATTTTTGTACCAGGCTTATTTTTTGGGTTTTTATTGTATAACAGGGAGCAAATATACAATCAAACAATCGTTTGATATTTTGCGCACTCATATCTTCACTTGTGACAATATTAAATAAAATTGCTAGTCGTCTTGAAAATAGTATCTTTGTTTTGTAAAATACTTTAAGGTGATTGGAAGTATCTTGAAAGCGTCAAGGGAGATTACTCCTGATCTCGCAGAGTTTGTGTCCTTTCTCACTGAGTTATTCCTAAAGGAAAGAATTTGTTCTCCGAGACAGAAGTCTCCTTCAATGTTATCCCCCAATGGAGAAGGGATTCTCTAATTACGGAAACAAATAATCAAACCTGTCTAGATGGGTAACTCTATTAAGGCCTGAAAGGGGTCATTTTCCTCAACAACAACCTTTTCAGGATCTCTCGAACAAAAATATAGTGCTTACGAACCTGTATTAGGGAATGCCCAGTGCAAGTAGCCTAATACTTGCGTTCGTCTAGGGCAACCCTAAAAGACAGGTCTAATTCATATATTTCCATCATTTTCACCAGGAGGCGCAACGGTTGTGGCCTCATGTTAGCTTCCAGCAACGGTTGTGGCCTCATGTTAGCTTCCAGGGAAGCTAACATGGGGCCAAAACCGTTGCGCCTCCTTGTGAAAATGGTGGAAACCAGGTAAGCTAACATGAGGTCACAACCGTTGCGCCTCCTTGTGAAAATGGTGGAAACCTGGGAAGCTAACATGAGGTCACAACCGTTGCGCCTCCTTGTGAAAATGATGGAAACCAGGGAAGCTAACATGAGGTCACAACCGTTGCGCCTCCTTGTGAAAATGGTGGAAACCTGGGAAGCTAACACGAGGTCACAACCTTTGCGCCTCCTTGTGAAAATGGTGGAAATGTTTGTAGGAGCATATTTTTTTTTTGCTGTAAGAGTTGATCCTTCAATGATAGAGTTACTTTTCCTATAAGTGTTGCCATTCACCTTAGAAACGACGTGGTTCGCATTTGAATTATGCATGTATCTCTTAAGTTTACGCAATCTATATCTTAATTACTGTCTTTTAGATATAATAAATTTGAGCCGCGACAAGTCTGATCAGACTCTTCGCTAAGCTCTCAGAGGGTAGCTAAGGGTCTAAGCTACATTCAGGCGGACAGCGAAGACTCTGATCAGACTGGGCGGATGCCCTGGCTGATTTGAGTCTGCGCTGGGCGCACAACCACATTGTTGGTTTTCACGTGTCGCGGCTCAATTTACTTTATTCATTTTTTTTGCTTTTAATCACTTGTGACACAGTGACATGATTTTAAAAATACAAAAAATCGACGTGAATAAAATTCTAGTAGTATGTGGCACAGAATGCTGAATATTTATACTATTTGTATATGTCGCCCTTGGATAACATCCTCTTTGTATTCTTCATCCTTTTTTAAATCTTCATGTACGATAGGATTTCAACATCTCATTGTCTAAATGTATACCAGATGTATATCTTGAATAATTCCTTAGAAAACTGTGACAAAACTTCAATGTTCAAAATATAAAAAGAAAAACATTGTAGACAGATATGAGCCGCGACATGACAAAACCAACAATATGGTTGTGCGCCCAGCGCAGACTCAGGTCAGCCTGGGCATCCGCCCAGTCTGATCAGAGTCTTCGCTGTTCGCATGGAGGTAGCTTAGACCCTTAGCTACCCTTAAGGCACTTAACGAAGAGTCTGCTCAAACTGGGCGGATGTCCAGGCTGATCTGAGTCTGCACTGGGCGCACAACCACATTGTTGGTTTTTTCGTGTCGCGGCTCATATAGGGAAGAAAAGGGGCAATGCACCCAACTCTTAGTCTGACGAGACAATAATTCAATATCCAGCCATATACCACCCTTAGTATTATTAAACAGAATCCGTATTCAGCCAATACTCTATATCTCAAAGTCAAAGTTCATCAAAATCTACTGATATCTCGAGGTAAATTTTCTGGTCCCAATTTAGATACCAGTAGTTTGCGGTACCCGGAGTTGAAATGTGATGAAAAATAGGAAATGTGTCCGAATGCATGTGCATGTTTTGATATAAGCAGATACTTAGAGATGTCAGTGTTTGAGATACCGAGATTCAACTGTTGTATCTGTATTGGCCACTATGAATTTGATAAAGCTTACTTACTTACTTACCTATAAAGCGAAGCCATATCAAGCAAGCCAGGCAGAGTAGTTTTTACGATGCTCGACTTCAAATCTTAGTTCTAGTCTCTAAAATGGCTACCTGTAAAGGTGTCTAATGCGGCTAAGTGTGTCAGTAGCTACGATGGTACGTGGGCTAGTTCGCACTTTCAAATGATCATTTGACAAAGAAAAACGGTTTTACTCATACACTGAATAGATAAATGATAGGCATAATAAACAGAAACTACCAGTAATACAATCAGAGTCCAAATCCTGCGGTCGAAAATAAAAGGGGGAAAATATATACATAAATTGACAGCAGTCCACGAAAGGCACACAAGCACACCTAGTTACTATGTTTTCAAGGATGTTATGAAACGAAAATGAGCTGTTACGAAACGAGAGTCATTATTACCATACGACCTAGCCCCGAGGTTATATAAAAAAAATTTTCGTGCTCAACTCAGCTGAGCATGAAATTTTTTCTGCTGATAAATATGAAAATGCCAACAGTATTCCCTACTACTATGAAAACTGCTCTGGAGGAACAGTCTTTTTCAGACTGTTCCTCCAGAGCAAATTTCATAGCTGTAGGGAATACTGTTGAAAACGACTGTTCCTCCACAGCAAATCTCATAGTTGTAGGGAATACTGATGGCATTTTCTTATTCATAAGCAGAAAAAATTCCATACTCAGCCAAAATGAGCAAGAAAACTGAATAGTAAGGACTTATATTCGCACAGTCTGAGCAAAGTCATGCCTGTTCGCTAAAGATTGACGTTTTCGTCTTTCGTTCAGAATTTATTTTACCATATTGCAGGTGCGGGATTGGGACATTGTGGACTTTTGAACTCTTACAAAGGACCGTAATATCAAATCAATGCTTTAGTACTTCATGTTTGTTTATTTATTTTTTTTTTTTTTGCGCTTCGAAACCATTCGGTACACTTATACTTCACTTCTGACAGAGTTTTAATTTATTTACATGTAGGTTTGCCATCTTTTGTACATACTTTTATCACAAACTCAATACTAAATATGTTTTAAGTGTGTTGTTTGTCATCAATACCTGACATAGTAAACCAGTTTTCGACCCTGATTGAGGAATGCAATTAATAGTTTGTCGACAATGACTTTGCTAAAAGCGGCGTTCGTTAGACCCTGTAAGATAACCAACCTGTAGACCCAGTACGAAAACCAACAGAACCCAATCGCTACAAGAAAATGGGCATCAGAAATGTGCACTGTCCGATAACTCTGACCATGATCTTGTCTTAAGACATGATCAAGCGAAACCGGGATCGATTAAGGTTGGCAGAAATCTTTCTTGTTAGGAGGGTTTCATTCCACACAGCCTTTCATTATCATCCATCCGTCGTCCTGATATGACTAAAACAAGATTGCAAAACATTGAATAAAATACGATTGAAAAACATGACGTAAAATCGCAAGTTCCATTTATCCATTTGTCTTCAGACAATGCTTTGTAGAACTTGGATAAAATTGCACGTATGCATAAGCTAAGATGGGTCTTTCGAGCCCTCAAGAGACAGTGCAGTTATCTTCTAATTGAAACAACGTTGTTTGCCCGCTAGTTGGCTATATGCGCATGTTGCAAGTTAGAATGAGCAAGGAAGTCTATAATACATGTAGTTATCTTGGGTAATAGTGACTTTGAAAGCTTCACATGTATCGCGTATTCACCGCCGTTTTTTTTTTTTTTTTTTTTTTTTTTTTTTTTGTACACAAAACGCTCCTTTGAAAAAAGTTCGAATTGCTTATCGTTTCAACTTATTATGATTAAACTTAGTTATTAGCAAGTCTATTCAGTAAACCTAGGAATATTGCAAAAGTTTTTTGCTCGCAAATGAAAAGTTTCGCAAAAATAAAACTATATATAGTAATATGAACCACAATTTGTGAATTTAAACAATGTGGAACTGGTAACAAGCTAAGTCTCTGATCAGACTGCACTTGAGTGCAGTCTGTTTAGAGCGTTCACTGTTACCCCAGCCATCTATCATATTGACCCAAACCATACAGCAAAGAGACTTGGTGTAAATGATAAGGATTATCTGAATATCAAATGACAAAACTGCCACAATGTTGGACGTCACATGATATGGCTCATATAAAATCTATCAATATAACCATTATAAGAATCGAAAAGTCTAACTTCGAGACCCCTCTTTTAGAGGTTAATGGAACATTTTCAGGGACAGTGGGAGGGAGTGAAAATGGCAGGGATAATAGGTATAGTCGGGAGGGCGAGGGACAGGCATAGCATGGGACATCATTATTATGAGCTTTAAATATCTATTGTAACTTTATTCCTTGTAAAGAAAACTCTATTAAACACATTTTTCTAGCAGTTTTCCTTAAATTAGTGTAATAACACAGGCATGTGTGAAAAATCATAATATTCTGAGAATTCAAAAGGAAAATCAGGAAATTTTACACGTTCAGATGATAAGCAATAGAAACCATGCCAACTGAAAGTGAGTTTGAATGGGGCTAACAACAGCCCTTATCCATACCAGATCCTTTTCTTGCGGAAATTTCTTAGCATATGGCTTGTACTAAAATTAAGTATATATTGTACAGTCGAACCTGTCTTAAGGGGTCACTGTATTAAGGGGTCACCTGTCTTTAGCAGCCTCTTTTTGGGGTCCCCTAGACCAAAATACAGTGCAAATGAACCTGTATTAAGGGGTCACCTGCCTTAAGCAGCCAATTTTTGTGGGTCCCATAGGGTGACCCCTTAACACAGGTTTGACTGTATTTGCTCTGATTCTATATTTGCATTCGTGACACTTCCATCTTGATTGCCTAGTCCGTTTTGATTTCTAAGTTAGACCCTGACTCACTTGTAGTTATATTTACTGCATTACTGAAAGGTGGACTCATTTGTCTAATAGTTTGGACGTGGTGTTTTTGCTCTAATATTTAAATATAATTTTCTTTTCCAGAAGTTCTTAAGATATCTTGTTTGTAATAAATTTCCCTTCAGAGAACGCAATTCGGCCGATGTTTGATATTTAACAAGAGTTCAATTTTCGGGAGCGTGTGTTCCGTTGCAGCGCCGAATCCAAGGGATGAGGCTTCTGGGCTTCAGCTCGCCATCTGGGCCTCTGTGTTTGCGTAATATGTAGGCGTCCAGATAACAATGACTACTATCTGATAACAGTTTGAGATAATTTCCCATGTTTCCATGTGGTTAGAATATATGTTGTGATATATCATTAGAATCGCCTCGGCGAGGCGATTCTATTGAGATATCACAACATTTATTTCAAGGCAAAAAAGACATCAAACTTTTGCATCAAATAAATCCCTATTCCATATACATTTAACCGACCACACCCTCACACACTCACATACACATACATACATTTCGACACCTCCGAGCCCCGCCAGTTATCCTGAGCCCCACCAGTATGTGGTGGTTTTGATCTGGGCCTGTTTTAGTGTCCTGTCACAGGCAGATACACGTAAACTGTAGGCTCCGTTTCTTATCTACAGAGTAAAGGCGTTGTCTAGCCCTGATGTGTAGAATAATACTACCCGCTTTATAAATATACAATCCCAGTGCGTCCTGCAAAGAGAAATTCCTTCATCAACCCATCAACTGTATCTTATAATTTTGGTAAAAAAAAAATAGCGCCAATTTCTTTTTTATTTCATAATTTTTCCAGTTATTGTATTGCACAAAATACTATTTTCTCTTTTTGAACTAGCTGAGATACCATTTTTCTTAATACTATAGGGTTATGTCCGGAGGTGAAATTACCATTGGTAATGTCGTCAGCGTTTCATGAAATTTTGCCGTTGAGGATTTCCTGTATGTCTGTTGTTGGGGTAAACGATATTTATTTCATGAAATTATCACATAAAAAAAACATGTACACAGATAATCAGGATTTGGTCGGAAGCTCAAGTTATCCCAATTGTTTCTATCGTAAAAGCAGAAAACTCAGATTTAAAAAAATACTTTGTTCTGGAGAATGTTGACATTCTGGGGCCGTATGTATAAAACAACTTAAGTGGTTGCTATGCTGTTGCTATGGCTGAATTTCTATGACAGAGATTTCCTACAACTATGAAATTCGCTCTGGAGGAACAGTCTGAAAAAGACTGTTCCTCCAAAGCTAATTTAATAGTTGAAGGAAATCTCCTTCATATACATTTAGCCTTAGCAACAGCATAGCAAAGACTGAAGTTGTTTTATAAATATGGCCCCTGGTGCTCTGACAGACAATTCTGAAAATGATATCATTAATACAAAACAGAACATATGTGATACTCGTGAAGCTTATATAAAAAGAATATCATTTGATATTTCACCACTTTCCACTGTTCGATTTATGCTGATCTTTCTGCTGTCCCACATATCGCAGTAAAAAAGTCGCTTGGCCCACTGCACAGGGTACTCGAACGGAAAACGAGCTGATAACTGAGGAAACTGAAACGATTCTTATATGCATATCATCTAGTAGAAAACTTGGTATACTGCAGTTTCATATTTTCAACTTATAAATCTGAAGACTGTTAATTGTTTTTAGTTTGTTTTCATTCTCTTAACTTCTGTAACGTGAGATTCCTCTTTAGCACCAGCCTTAAAAGAAAGCACAATGAACTTGAAGCTAAATGGCTTGGTTCTGAACTAGTGAAGCTATGTGCTAGGCCATGCAACAACACGTAATAGGTTCATGGAATGGCCTGTACCATTATGACTTCTTACCATTTGCTACATAATATCAGGATTACATTGTATTTTCATATATACATGTAACTAAGGATAAGTCATAGGGACAGATAATAACCATAAAAAATAAACAGTTCAGGACAAACTGACGCAAAGCGTGGTGGTCGGGCGATGTTGCTGGTTGAAACTTCCAGTGCCGGGGCGTCCTACTTATTTGGATAAAAGTAGGTCAATGACATCCTGTGAATGCACTAGGTGCTGGTGGGGGTTGTTGTGATATTTTTTCTCTCATCTACCTTTTCTCTTCTCCCCCCCCCCCCCCCCCCCCTCTCTCTCTCTCTCTGGGAGACGGCCCGATATAGACTGAAATACCGTCTCAAAGGGGCGGTGAACCCAAAACAATTAAGCAACCAACAAACTGACGCTGATCAGTATCAGTTTAAGTTCATTTGCACTCAAGGTACGCAAATAAATTGAAACATTTTTACTGTAATAATTTGAAGTGAAATTAATACGCTATTCGGCGATGAAGCAGAAATTTATTGGCTGAGTGACATAAGTTAATCTACATGTACACAGAAAATAAATAATAAAATACAATAAAATATTAAAATATACAAACAAAGGAAATAAAATAAGCCCCTCCCCTCCCCAGCGGTAATCTCTTCTCAAAGTTGTCATCATGAGCTCTATGATCCCAAAATTGCAGTATTATAATAAGGAAGTCCTATTTGATGACTGACGCACTTATCATGTGGATGTTTAATCATTTTGGTTTCGCGTCAGATATTTTGTAGAGAAGAGAAAAGAAAGAAATGAAGAAAAAGTGCAATGGGTTTATAACTGTTTAAACCCATGAAAACCCAGTTTTTGACATCGCCTGATACCGGGTTAACATCGACTTTAATAAGACTCATTTTTTGTCACAGTGTGTCCGCAACGGCAGTGCTTATGTCCTAATTTAGGGTCAATAGCACCAATACAGAAACACCGAAAATAGTAGCATCTTCTACAATGTAGATGGCACAGATGTACATCTATAGGTGCACAAATTGGTGCAGGTAACTCTGTTCAACCTGTGCACATTTTGCAGTCTGCAATATGTCAGCATATCTGTAAATAACAGGGGCGTAGCCAGGGACAATAACTCAGTACGCACAATCATGTTTTATACTATTTAAAGGCAATAATAAAGGGTTTAGCCGTTAAGATATTTCAAATTTTCATGTCCGTTGGCAGTAAGTATTAAAATTATGCCCAATTAACAACATTTCAGCATGAAAATACTCAGGTGTGTGTTGAAATTTTGTCAATTTGACAAAATTTCAATACGCACCTGCGTATTTGCGTATAGGTAGCTACGCCCTTGACTAAGTTATCTCTAAATGCATCTCTAACTTTACGCACTGAAGGTTTATATTAGAAATAAGCGCTGTCTAGCTGTGTCACAATATAGTTATAAAAATTAAAAGATACGCAATGATAAGGCATTGATTCAATCAGATCCCATATCCCGCCCTACAACACCAAAAGGGAACGAAGTATATACATCAATTGACAAAAGTTCACAAAAGACACGCACGGTAAAGTAAAACGATAGGCAATGATCAGGAATTAATACATTCAAATTCCACATTCCGCTCTTAAAACCAATATGGAAAGAAGCACATACACACAGAATTTGACAAGTTTACGAAAGACAGGCACAGTAAACCAAAGGAGCAGATGGCCGTTCAACTACCCAAATCACAACATCAAGTAATACAAGTGACCGAACCGCCAGAAACTATAGACAAGTGGACACAGCTTAATATAACATTAAGGTACCGCAACAGATGTACCGCCTTTGAACGGTCAACAAAAGAGGGTGGGGTGGGAGGGGGGGGGGGGTAAAGTAGTTTTACCGCACCCAAACCCCTTAGTTTCCGCAACGGTTCAATCAAACAGAAAAAGCTTATACCACACCGCAGACTGAACAAACTATAGGAAAAAATATTTTATTTAAAGATAGTCCCCCTCGTTTATTTCATGTTTTCAGAAACAAATATTTTAACACAAATTTTCGTTAGACAATATGTAATAGTCTCATAATAAACCGTACAAGTTTGGAGAAAATGCATGTTTTTTTCGATAAATGTGGAATGAAAAATAATCTTCAAATTAAAATGCAAATTACCTATTTCCTCACGGCCTGTAAGAATATCGATTTTGACCACGTGTGTCATGTGATCATGTACAGGTAAGTTTCTTATTCGTGCGCGTGATTGTGACGTAAGAATAAATTATATTTGTCCAATAATACGATTTCGAGCGCGATCCGCGATAGTTTATCTATCTTCTTATTTGTTTAAAGTCACTTTTATCAAATATTATTATCTAAGCTCTATTTCAAATGTATAGTTAAACCATGTCGGAGGTATTGCATGAAATATTTCATCAATGTATGTTTTGTTAATATTTTATCAAGGGAGTAAATCTTTAACAAGTATGTTTACCTATTTTCTATCTTTTATAAAAAACAAAACAGGAAGCAAAGTGGGCAGCTGCGGAATAACCAGGTGGCCACAATGCTAGCAGATTACAAACAAATTAACTAAAACACAAGAACAATAATGAAGAACCACAACAGAAGTACCGCCTTGGAACAGTCAGTAATAACTAATAAGTTACTGGGGATTAAACTAGTTTTACTGGACCCAAACCTCGCCCTCTGCTTTTGCAGTGGTTTGAAACATTAAGTTAAACAAACAAATAACGGATAAGACCTATGATGAATCAGAGATGAGGACTAGACAAAAAAAAAAACAAAAAAAAAAAACGTACTGCGACACCAGGAGACTCCTGGGAAGTCAGACAACACCATTGTAATACCGGAGCAAAAGAAAAGTATCAGTTGAACCCCGAAAAACCAAGCAACAGTCAAGACAAACTCCGGCCCCAACCAACTAAATTAACTAGTTTTATGTCGGGCCTAGTATGTCTGACCAACCGGCGTGCAATTAAAGAGGGAAGCAAAATTTAGGCCTTGTTGCAAAAGACTTTTTAATCCGACATTGAATTTAGAAACCAATTTATAGTGTCGGCGAAAGAATTTTGAAAATGCTTTTCGAAGTAAATGATACCTATAGCCCTGTAGGAGAAGCTTAGCAGTTAAAATTTTATTACGGCATTGAAGTCAGTAAGATGACTAGACGCTGTAGCAAACCAAATAAGTTGAGAAATGTCACCCCTGTAGGAGGCAGGACGGGGAACATCACCATCCAAATTTGAAAAATTTACTATATCAAGAACAAAGTCATCGCGTTTATCATAAATTTTGAATGAACTAAATCCATTTGAAACAGATAAATGTAAATCCAAAAATGGGGCTTCAGTATCGGCAGTATTAGATTTGTTTAACTGCAGCTCAAATGGATAAATTTGATTCACCATGCCTTTAAAGTAAGGATTGTCAATATTTGATAGAGAATCTAGATATCAAGATGTAGAGTTAAAAGCTTCAATAATTTCTGACTGTTTATCATTAGAAAGAGAGGCCATGAAATCTCTTTCATATAGCAAAATAAAAACAAATCCGCTACACGAGGAACACAATTAGTACCCATCGGAATACCAACACTTTGTCTGTATAACTTAGTACCAAATCTAATGTAAATATTATCTAATAGGTATTTTAATGCTTCACAATTATTTTGACATGACCAAAGTTTATATCGGTTTTGGTGTTCATAGGTAAAGAAAGCGTTTCTTTCGTTACAAGCAAGAAAAGGCGAACCTTCCCTCGGAAGGTCCACTCAATTAGATCCTTCCATTTGGTATGTCCACTCAGTTAAATCTATAAAGAGTATTAAGATAGGCAATGATTAGGAATTAATACAATCAAATCCTACATTCCGCTCTCAAAACCAATCGGTAAAGAAGCACATACACACAGAAATTAACACAAGTTTACGAAAGACACGCACAGTAAACCAAATGAGCAGCGCTTTCCCAAACAGATGGTCATTCAGCTCAAACCCTTAACAGCATCAACATCTGTTTTTACTATTTTTTATTTTAATTACAAAACAAAACAAAACAGAGGGCAGATTGGGCAGCAATACAGGCGACCAAACCGCGAGAGACCGTAGGCAAACGGACACAGCACAACATAACATCAAGGAACCGCAACAGAATTACCGCCTTGGAACGGTCAGCAAAAGATTACCGGGCGGAAGGGGGTGGGCTTAAACATGTTTACTGGGCTCAATCCTCGCCCTCTGCTTCCGCAGTGGTTTGAAACATTAAGTTAGCTGTTTGGTCCGCAGGAAGGCTTCCTAACTCATCAATGAATCATTACAGGAAACAAACAAATCACGGATAAGACCTATGATGAATCAGAGATGAGGACTAAACGAAAAAAAAACGTACTGCGACACCAGGAGACTCCTGGGAAGTCAGACAACACCACTGAAAAAAACTTTCATTTAAACCCCGAATAACCAAGCAACAGTCAAGGCAAAACCCGGCCCCAACCAACTAAATTAAGTAGCTTTATGTCGGGCCCATCATTGAGTCTGATGCCAGACCAGCTGGCGTGCAATTAAAGAGGGAAGCAAAGTTTTACACCCTGATTGGGTTAACCACTAAACATGCAGACTGTAGCCTGAACAGGGTCCACAGTGTTATCACAGCATTCAGCCAAGTCACCAGAACAGTATAATACATAAGAATGCCCACTGATAACAACGGAGATCATGGTCAGAGCAGCCTGAATAGGGTCTACAGTGTTATCACAGCATTCAGCCAAGTCGTCACCAGAACAGTATAATACATAAGAATGTCTACAGATAACAATGGGGACCATGGTCAGAGAAGCCTGAACAGGGTCCACAGTGTTATCACAGCATTCAGCCAAATCACCAGAAAAGTATGATACATCAGAATATCATAAATAACAGTGGAAACCATGATAAGAGCAGCTTGAGCATTCAGCTTTGTAACCAGAACAGTATTATACATAAGAATGTCTATTGGTAACAACGGACACCTTGATCGGGGCAGCCCGAACGGGGTTTACAGTGTTATCACAGCATTCAGCTAAGTCACCAGAGCAGTATAGTACATAAGAATTTCTACTCGCAACAATGGAAACCATGACCAGAGCATCCCGAGTAGGGTCCACAGTGTTATCACAGCATTCAGCCAAGTCATCAGAACAGTATAATACATAGTGACGTCTTTCACAGCATTCAGTCAAGTCATCAGAACAGAATTCTACTGATAACAATGGAAATCATGATCAGAGCAGCCTGAGCAGGGTCAACAGTGTTGTCACAGCATTCAGCTAAGTCACCAAAACAGTATAAGGAATGTCTACTGATAACAATAGAGATCATGATCAGAGCAGCCTGAGCAGGGTCCACAGTGTTATCACAACATTCAGCCAAGTCACCAAAACAGTATAATACATAAGAACTGTTCAGAAAAATCAGACTTACCTACATTTTTTTTCTAATTTATAGACAAAATCACCATAAAATTCTGATTCCGATAGGCCCTGTTGCAAAAGACTTTTTAATTTTTAAAAGTTTTTCCTTGATCGAATGAGGGTAAACCGACTGAACAGCTTTCTTCTAAACTGGTGCTCATTCAGCTACCCTTAATGAAAACAACAGTAACATCTAGTTTTACCTATTTTCTATATTGAACCACAAAACAGAAAGTAAAGTGGGTAGCTAAACAGGTGACCAAACTGCTAGACGATCATAGACAAGCGGACATAAATGAGCCGCGACACGACAAAACCAACAATGTGGTTGTGCGCCCAGCACAGACTCAGATCAGCCTGGGCGTCTGCCCAGTCTGAGCAGAGTCTTTCCTCAGCGCTTAAAGGGTAGCTAAGGGTCTAAGCTACCTTCATGCGGACAGCCAAGACTCTGATCAGACTGGGCGGATGCCCAGGCTGATCTGAGTCTGCGCTGGGCGCTAAACCACATTGTTGGTTTTCTCGTGTCGCGGCTCAAATGCAAGTAACACTGAGGAACGTCAAACAGAACTGGAAATGTTTTCAGAGAAAAACTAATGTCCCCCTAATGTCATCTAAGTTCTCCAGTGACCTTGAAAATGAGGTCAAGGTCACCAAAACCTAAATAGTTCTTAAACTTGTCCCAATGATGTATCCATGCAAGTTTGATGAAATTCCGTCTATTGGTTCAAGAGATATCGCGCACGCAAGAAAACTGTCACAGGGACGCCGACGCCCGGGATCCGCACTGTAAACAATATGTCCCCCCCTCACCTTTGAAAATACTGCAATGGAACGGTCAGTATTAAATTACTAGGGGGCGCTTAAACTAGTTTTATTCGATTCAAACCCTCGCCCTTAGCTTCGGCAATAGTTCAATACCGCCCACATAACAGACCGACAAAAGCATACGGAAAAGATCAAACTTCTGAACCAAATGTAAAAGTACAGACGCACCTGGACTAAGTACTAGAGTACAATGACACGTGGCCTTATGAAACGACATCCCTGACCATACATTGTTAAAGAAGTTAAAGAGGTAAATATTTACAAAATCTGGGTCCAAGTAAACTATACACACATTAAAATGCGAAAAGTATGTACAGATCGTTGTACTTCTATACAATTGTAGAGAATCAACCTATTGATTGAGTGATTAGAAGGTTTATACCTTATTTTCATATCAAGGAGAAGGCACATCATTAAACTTAATTCGAAATAAGGTCGATATAAGGCTTTTTAGGGTTTTACATATTCATTGTTCACAAATAAGATTTCATCAAATGTCCAAAATTTTGAATACTTTGAACAATATTTTGGGTACTGTGAACATTTCTACTTTGAATATGGCTTTGTATATCACTGCATAACTAGTGAATTTAAATGAGATTGATGCTTTTTTTTCTGAGTCTGTAGATATAGTTATTAGGCCATGAGCCAGATATGGTTTACCCTCCCCCGGGGAGTTTTGTAGACCATTTTTTTCTTAAAGTCCAGCAACTAAGAAGTATTTTGCAGCATGTTCGCCCTCTGGCGAGTGGGGTGCTAAGCTGCATCAGCTCGTTACAAACGTTACTCATTAAAAAAACAAGCATAACATAAAAATTATCAAACATTATAAAATATAAGTCACTTTCTTTTGTTTAGACTTATAATAGAAACTAATAGAATCTAATAGAACAATTCAGTAGCTAAAAGTTATGATGTTTGAAAGGTCACATTAGCCTACATGGTGTAATATACGTGACATTTGTCGTTACACCCAATTGAAATTGCTATTTCCGTCCAAAATACTTTTTTGTAAGTTAAATCTTTAATATTAGACTATATATTTGTAACTATATTAAAGATAATAATTGATCTAAATCCGCAACAATTATTATCCTATCTTGTATACTGTGGGAGAAGTAGGCTGCTGAACAGAGTACCCCATATAAATTTTCTATATTGCAGTTATCACTTTCCGTATAATTCAAGTGCTTGAACTACACTGTTGGAATCGAGAACAACTGTAAATTTAAAGGTAATATTGAATATGTCAGTCTATTTAAACAGCAAGGAACGGTTCTATATATACATATTCAAAAAGATTAAGGGTAGGACTGATTTTTCTGATCAATTCCGAAAAATAATAATACGTCACGAACGTATTGGCTATAATTTAAATGTTATGCGACAGTCTGCATGCTTAGTGATTAACCCAATCACGGTTGATAACTTTGCTGCACTCTTTAATTGCACACCGGAGGATCGGGCGTCAGACTCTATGATGGCCCCGACCTAAAGCTATATATTTTAGTTAGTTGGGACCGGAGCCTTTTTGTCTGTTGCTTGGTCCACCGGGGCTCAACTGGTGACCTTCTTTTGCTTCAGATTTCCAGTGGGTTGTTTGGCAGGACAGGGATCTCCACCTGTCAGACGGCCCGTTGTATCTGTTGAGTCCTCGCCTTTGCTTCTTCATGGTGTTGAAATTTGATTTATGTGTTGCCGTGATGATTCATTGACGAGTTAGAGGGTTATCATGCGAACCGAACAACCAACTAAATGTTTTGTACCACTTCAGAAACTGAGGGTGAGGTTGGGCCTGTAAAATCGATTTAAGCCCCCCAGTAATTCATTACTGACCGTTCCAAGGCGGTAGTTCTGTTGTGGTTCTCTGTTGCCTGTTTTTGGTGTCAGAGTTTCTGTGATGTTACCTTATGCATGTTCTTATTATTTTTGGTTCGGTTTGGGTCGCTGAGTGGCCACCTTTTCTTAGTTGTTTCCAACTATGGTTTGAGGGCTGGATTTGGATTTTGATTGTTTCAGTTCCTGGTCTTTGCATACCTTTTACTTTCCACAATAATTTGAACTCATTTAGTCCGCCATAATGATCGATTATATACGTTACCTAGGGCTACTTTTGTTTAAATCATATAAGTTTAGCATAAAATCATTTTTATTATCTTTGGCAGCAGTTTCTTCATATAAGAATCTCAAAGTTTAATATAAGAGAAAAATTTATTTTGGTTTATTCTTTATCAATAGCTATTTCTAGTAGTAACGTAAATAACATTTAACATTTAAGATATTTCATTATAATACCTTCAATCAGTTTTTTTTTTCACTTCCACATGTAGAAATTAGTAGTATAATCTGAAGAACATGAGAATGGCCTACCCTATCAAGTCATTCTCTGATGGTTACATTCACTAAATCACTTCATTTGCAAGTCTCACGCGCGGCGAATGGTTAAATGGTTGGGTGCGCGCTCTCGAATATGGTGCAAAGGTGGAGGGTTCGAATCCCTGCGGTACCAGCCTCAGGGACTAAAAACCCCTCTATCAACTCAGCAGTAAATTGGCAACGCTTTCATATGCTGTGCCTTAGATTCGGTGGTCCTCCAACATTGGTTGGTTGGTTGTTTCAGTGGGCTTAACGGCCCTTTGAGACAGTATTTCAGTCTATATCGGGCCATCTCACAGAGAGAGGGAGAAAGAACAGAAATGATAGACAAGAGAAAAAATGTCCAAAACAACCCCACCCACACCCACTGGAAGCACAGTTGGTCCTTGTCCTGGTCCTCAAACGCTCTCTGTCCCTGTGTCCATGAGGCTATGGGAAACCTTTATCTACAACTTTACCGGAACTGTAGAACCATCGACCCCATTAGCCACCCGAGCAAAGTAATGCTGAAAGTCATCTTGAATAGCTTTTAACCCAAAGCTGAAGGAACATGTTGATTCAGTGCATGTAGACCCACCACAGTCGTCAACCACAGAAGCCTATGTGAGAAATACCTTCAGTATCAGCAAATGCACAAGTAGGATAAAAGTTTCAAAAAAATGTAAGAACAGTAAGTAATTAAGAAATGATGGAAACAGAAAAAAAACGTTGACAGATAATGGCATGCAGTTTTGTGGACCGCCATGCGGAAAGCAAATATTGGTGACAATCTAGGTCGTGCCACTTCGCTCCTCTACTACAAAGCTTGTCGGTGGCTGAATTAGGTCACGGGAAAATTGCTCAGTCCACGAAACTGTATGGTTTAGAAAAGATACCTACTTTCAGCCTCTCCGACATCGTCTTTAAAGGATTATGCCTAATGCGCTGGAAGAACATGATGGAAAGATAAACATAGGCAGCATATTACCATCAATCTGCGGTTTGCCGATGACATTGGTGATCTTTTTTTAGCAGTAGCTGGAACTGGGAGTACTAGTTGAACGTCTAGACATAACCTGGCTTCGAGGTTATAAAACTTGAGAATAATCTCAACTCAAAATAAAGCACACTAATTTGCTGCTTCCGAGCAAAATCCGAGCTCGGAAGCAGCCAATCAGCGTGCTTTATTTTGAGTTTGAGAATGTACTTAAGTTTTACAACCTCTGGGCCTGCACAAGGTATAAAGTGGGGAGAAATGCCGAGAAGACCAATTGATAACAAACAGCGCCAATGACATGCAAAGCGAGATTAAGGTGAAAACACAGAATTTGGGAGTTGTGACAAGTTTCAGATATCTTTGAGCAGTTCTCTCGGAGGATGGCTGAAAACCGGATGTCCTTTCAAGGACTTGCCGAATGAGAAATATCCATGACAACTACAGCCAAACCTGTCTTAAAGGCCACCTCTATTGAGCAAAAACCTATCTTAAAATGCCATAATCTCATTCCTTTGTGTAGATTGACCTATATTAAGCAAACAGTTTTGACGCTTTTCTACGTTGCTTGCTTAAGACAGGTTTGACTGTATTTCATATATTTACTAAGTTTAGAAAACGCGTAATACAGATTCTTTGAGCGTTATGACGCTGCTTAGTACCGGGCTTTTCTTAAATGCGTTAAGTTACGGCTTGATATATTTATACGGAACCATGTGATTAATTCTCTTCTCAAACGATTTTTTTTCATGCTGATAGAGCAATGGGGCCTTCATGTTACCCTGAGCATTGCAGAATCTTCTGTGTAATCGAAATAAAATATAGTTTGACAAGCCTTTTCAGCATCGTATATTTACGTTTCGGACAGAAATAGTTAAGATGTTATAACCGGTCATGGACATCTTTGTCATTACCCCACTGTGGTTTCGAATTGCTTCACCAACGAAAAATATCCGTAATATCCATTTCAGTATATTTACCAAGTTGCCTGTCTCATTCAACCATTAGTTAATCAAGGCACCCACATGTGACATATACATATCTGCGATTTCTGTTTAATTCAATGTTTTATTCTCACACAAGTGGTCAGGCTGTCAAAATGAGGCTCGGAAAAAATATAAAATAGCCAGTGGCTAAGGTTCGTTGGAGTCTGATTTAGACGGATTTATACATTGTATAGCAACACTGATTTCTTTTGCGCCAGCAACATGGTTAGTCAATTTTCTCTGTATAATTACAGCCCAGCACACATTGCACGTGCCATCACATGCTTGGCATCAATACATGAGCCGCGACATGAGAGAACCAACAATGTGGTTGTGCGCCAAGCGCAGATTCAGATCAGCCTGGGCATCCGCCCAGTCTAATCAGAGTCTTCGCTGTCCGCATGAAGCTAGCTTCGACCCCAAGCTACCCTGTAAGCGCTAAGCAAAGAGTCTGATCAAACTGGGTGGATGTCCAGGCTGATCTGAGTCTGCGCTGGGCGCACAACCACAGTGTTGGTTTTGTCGTGTCGCGGCTCATATATCCATCAGTTACATGTATGTCACGTGGCATTGAAAAATATGATAACATTTGGGCCGTCATGTCCATTAGCTTGTTCGCGCTACAGAAGTTATTCTCTTGGTCCATGTAGACGCAAGTGAGAATACTGAGCCTCTTACGCCGTCTGAGCTGTATCTGCGTGATCTCCTAATTAAAACCAATTCCTGCAGTTCAGTCAGGGAAACTGACCAGCACAGATTCGGTTAAATTGGTAAAATTTTCCAGATTGAAGCTGTTCGCTGATTTAGTAATTGTAAATGACCGTCATTGGCCAGCGTTAAACAATAAAACTATCCTTGATTTTCACATAAAAAGGTTTTGAAAAACGATTTGGGTCGTTTTAGCTGGCATCTACCATGACCTACCCAGCAGGCACACAACATTGAATCAGTCTTGATTCAGCGTAATGACGTTGTTGATATTTTGAAATTTTTGCAGACGTAAATTTTGTCGTCTGCGTTTTGGCGCTTGAAGGGTTAAATATAAAGCATCACCAGACAATATGCGGAAATAAGGAACCGTAACCCCACCCACGCCTTCTTTGGAATAATACCCCTTTTTAGTTCTCAGTATAGAAACCGTGTCTGCTCCTTAGTTTAAAGCCATTGAAGATATTTTCACTAAACTTGGTACAATATGAAGCATTTTCAGTCAGTATGCAAAGATCAAGAAACATAATTCCATCATTTCTAAACAAAACATTGGGTTTTGTTTAAAAAAAGAAACATCTACTGTCTTTTTATTTACTTTTTGTTCCCTCTCTCTTCATATTCGATCGTATGTTCATGTGTGCCCGTAATTGTATCAGAGGACTGTTCTGTGGTGGAAGAGAGTCAAAAGTAGTGCTGTGTATTTGGGCTGGAAAATCCTGTGAATCACCGTAGACCCGAAAGTAAGTTAGCCAGCCAATTACACCCTTGCCAGCGCCGGGTTTATACCTGCGCGGCAGAGGTATGAAACAGGTCTAAAGACAAACCTCGCTACCAAGTGAGCTGTAGGATCGCCTTTTGGTTTGACTAATCGGACAGAACACTAGTGATTCGAGCTCCATAACCTTTGGTTAAGCGGCCATGGGTTCAAATTTGTCAATAGCATTTAGTATTGCATTTGCATTGTGCGTTGTTCAGATTACCGCAACCGTTCGAACACAAAGTTGTGATTCCATATCAAAACATAGTACAAACTGAGAACGACTTGATGCAAGAATGCGATAGTATTAAATAAATTTTGTAAAAATTAGGGATAACAATGCTGCTTGACCAACCCTGAGGACATTTTCGAGCTTTGATAGTGTAGGTAAAGCAATAAGTCGGTAACACTTCTTTCTTCTACTTTCGGGGTGTAATTTGAAGCTTGGATAAATGTTTATTAATTCACGGTTGAGAACATCAATGAGTATTACGATTTAGACATCGAGTGCGCGGACACAGGTTCTCTACTCTTACAAAAAGGAAAAGTAAAATTGTAAAAATATAAAAAAAAAAATTGATAAATAAATACAATAACAGTAATAACAATGGATTACGATCCACCACCAAAATATTCTGTAAGTAATGTTCGATATTCAGGCTTTATTTATTTATTCATTCATTGTCGTATAATTTTAGCATCAATTTATTTCATTTCTTTTTACATATTTATTTACTTATTATTTTTTTTATCATATTTAGACTGGCTATTGCCGGATATAATAAAACCAATAAATGAAAAAAAAAACGAAAAAAAGCTAACGCAACAGTACGGTTGTTACGTGTAGTGCTAAAATATTTCTTTAATTATTATTTATTTATTTTTTGTATGTGTGTGTGTTTTGGGAGGGGGGGGGGGGATAGACGGATGTCATTAAAACTTTTAACAAGAAGCTAGTCAAAGTTAAGCCATAGCATAATATGGGGTTTATGGGCATATTAGCTATTCCTCACGGCCTGTAAAAGTGTATCGATTTTGACCACGTGTGTCATGAGATCATGTACAGGCATTTTTCTTATTCGTGCACGTGATTGTGACGTATGAATACATTATTTTTTGTCCAATAATGCGATTTCGAGTGCGGTCCGCGATCGTTTGAAAATTTGTTTTTTGTTAAAGTCACTTTTAGCAAATATTACCATCTAAACTCCATTTCAAACGTATACATGTAATCATGTCGGAGGTATTGTATGAAATATTTCATCATTTTTTTATCACTATCAAGAGAGTAAATCTTTAAGAAGGACTGCTTCTGTAGTGCTTATAATGTTGACAGTTACTCTTCTTCCAACTGATGCAAGTCTGTCAGTCTGTCTTATTTCGACTCAAGGTTTGTACATGGTGTATTCCAGTTTTGAATACACAAAAATTCCATATGCCGCTGTCTTTGTCTCTATAGCTGTCAGAGCCAACCCAGCAGGCACATGACGACCAATGACGTCGTACTGATGTCGCTGTGACGATGAGGTGACCAACTGACGTCGTACTGGCGTCGATGCGACGTCACCTCGCCGCATCGACGTCAGTTGGATGGCATGTGCCCACTGGAAGTTCCCATGGAGAAAGCCAAGGGCTTTTCCCAGCAGGCACGCAAAAATAAATCAACATCGATTCAGCGTCATGAGGTTGAATCAACGTTGATTTGATGTAGAGTCAGTGCCTTTTACCTGCTGGGAAATCGCCTTCGAAGAGATTTCAGAGATATGTTTACCATAGTCTAGTTATTTTTGATTCTGTATAGTTGTCGATTTCTGATTATTTTCTGATTGGGTACATTGGGTACATGTAGCAAAAAAAAAAAAAAAAAAAAAAAAAGGACACGTGTACTTAAAAAGCGTTCCGGATCTGTCTGTTTCATTTTTTCATTCTAAAATGAAATCACACACCCACAGTCCCTATTTATTGACCCATGAACCCGGAGTACGAGAATGTTTATATGTTTTCCTCGTTTCTTTTTCGCGTCAACAACCTTTAATTGGTGGTTTTAGCCACCTTCAGGGTTTTTTAACGTTTTTACTGACCCAGTCAAGATTTTTATTACTACTCTATTTTCTGAAAGTAATTACATGTACGGTACGTCTTTACAAATTGTAAGAAAAGATGTGAAAAGAAAAGAGAGTTCAAAGGGAACCCCGTTTTAATGTATACGCGAACTGCACATGCTGAAACCAAAGTTCAAATTTGGTCAGACCATCCATAGTTGCAACAGTTTATAAATTTCACAGCACCAGTACTGACCTGACGATACAGGCTAATCTTGGAATGCGACGAGCAACAAGAACACGCGACTCAATCTATCTGCAGATGCAGATGAATTGAGACACGTTTTCTTGTTACTAGTTTTATATAAGCTACCAATAAACTCAATAAACTTTCTCGCCTGTTTTTTTGAATATTTAATTTTCAGTTTACGCAATATTGCAGGACTGGGTCTAGACTCGGATAATGTCATTTAATTTGGTGCATAAACATAAAACCATTGTTTGGGTAGAAAGTGCTTAGTGTAAAGTACCATTAGGCCAAAATAATAGGTACAAGTATTTAACTCATTATTGCCCAAGCGGAGTCTTCCATTTCTAAGTTCATGCGATTCCTGTATAAAGGTTATCTGATTTGAATTTGATTTCAGTCAGCTTTCGATATCACAAAGTCAAATTCAATATCAAACTACTCATATCTCAAAGTAAATTTTCTGGCCCCAGAAAATTTATTTTGAGATGCCTGTAATATGAATAAAAAAAAACAAACAAAAAACAAATTACAAGCTGAATGCACCGAAAATTGGACCTGTCTAAAGGATATTCTTTGATATAAGAAGATAGTTTTGAAATATCAGTGTTTGAGATAATGAGTGTCAACTGTATATTGTTTTTTTTTTGTTTTTTTTTAAATACTTGAGTTTTATGCAAACAGTGTAGACCCTGATAAAACACCGTGTTCTGCGGCATGTGATCTGTGTCTACAATGTTTGCCGTCAGAGTTCCTTTTGGACTCTAAGCATGGGGGCTTGGAATCAGATACGATAGGCCAGAGAAAAAACAAAACAAAACAAGCAACCCCTCCTTGCATATATTGCAAGCACAGAATCGCTATGCCCCTCTATCAGCCAAATCAGTAGGACGCTCCTGCACTAAAAGTTTACACAGCGCCATCTCCTGGGGCCGTATTCATAAAGTCATTTAAGTCGTTGCTATGCTGTTGCTAAGGCTGAATATCTATGAAGGAGATTCCCTACAACTATGAAATTTGCGCAGGAGGAACAGTCTTTGTAAGACTGTTCCTCCAGAGCAAATTTCATAGTTGTAGGGAATCTCCTTCAGAGAAATTTGGCCTTAGCAACAGCATAGCAACCACTTAAGTTGTTTTATGAATACGGCCCCGGTCCGACCAGCCCCTGGTAGTGAAAAAAAAAAAAGAATCCTCCAAATGCGATTCAAAGAGTGTCTGTATGGTTAAAATTCTAAGTATTTGGACAGAGAGATCTGCAGGTCTACAATGTTCGCCATTCAGTCTGCATGATTTGAACACACTACTGCTTTGTTAAACCAAACTGTCTCTTTCAAGGACATTTACGATATTTTTTCGGTGTTCTTAGGTCACTTTTATTCGGTTAATTTAATGCGAGAAAGGTGCAATGGTCCAATTGTTGTAAGTGAGGCGGGTTGCGAGCTCGTTACCGCTGATTTGCTACGCTTCTGCTACTGATCGCCGTACCCCACCCGTTCCGTAGGGATATACCCTATGAATGCGTAATTTCCATTTTGAGACAATAGATTTGGTCTTTGACACCTTGCATATCTGATGGCAAGGATTATATTTTATTTTTATCGCACACATTCAAACCTTTCTTTTTCACTCATGATAAAATATAACAATTAACAAACGAAACGCAACATGTCTTTCGGACTTAGGCTAATTCGTTCTTTATACAGAACAATTACGCAATATGAGACGAGACAAATGTTCCTAAAGATAAATCACTCGTGATAAGGTTTGTTATTAGTCCTTGGGGATGATCTTGCAAACCCAACATATATATAATAGTGGGTCACACTAAATATTACGAAAATATCCTCCTCCTATTTAACAACCTTGGTCTTGTGACAGGCCCGGATCCAGACCACAACCAACTGGGGCCCTCTGGACAATGGTAGGGCTTAGGACCCAAAGAAATAGGCCATAATCAGGGTTCCAGATAAAATAGAGTATTCAACGAAAAATCAACCACTTCTATCGAGCCGATCGTCGAGAAGAGATCGGCGTAAACCGGGGCTCCTGAGGCTGACTTCCTTTAAGCAAAGGTTGTATGTCTCACATGTGCGCGGGTGTCTCACATGTGCGCGGGCCCAGGCTTGAACTCAGCGGTGAGACCTAATGTTTGGTTGAAACAGTATTCATTCATCAAAATGAACATGCTAGAACAGCATTTAACACAATTACACTGACAAGATTTGAAAACAAGCAAAATGTTTATATCAATCATATCCTGAAGAGAAAAAAATAAATAAATAAAAGAGCAAATTCAACATCTCACACTTTTAAGCCCAAAGCAACCCGTATTACCAGCCAAAAAAAGGCATGTCATCAGCCCCTCATACTAGAGTTAGCGTTTTTATCCATTAGCAGCTGTCCTTTCAGGCATTGTTTTTTTTTATTCGTTACGAGAATTAAAACAACGGCAACATCGCTTTTTTGTTTATTTTCAGGAAGCAAACAAGGATGTGTATATGTTGGATAATCCAGCATCCGTCGTAGCGGATGAAAAAGGCCTTGAACCCACGAATGTAAGTATACGAGCGTAGGCTCCCGAAATTATTGAAATACCCCGCAGAGCAACGTATGTAATATATTAATCCTTTAAGAACTTAAAAACGCGGAGGACTAAATTTGCGTCTGCAAGATTTCAAAACATGTTTTATCTAAGCAAAAAGATTGATCAAAATTCAAAGACTAGAAGGCAAACAGTGTTAATCCAGATGAGACGGCTCATGATGAACGGTCTCCTCTCGATCTACGCCGTATGCAAATTTATCTATATTTGCCTCTGGTTCCTTTAAATCTGGAGTGAATTCCTCTCGGGGTCTAATTTGGCCGACAAAAGGAAGCGAGTAAATACGAAATACAATAACAAGAAATGAGCCGCAACACGAGAAAACCAACAAACAGATGGTTGTGCGCCCAGTGCAGACTCAGATGAGCCTGGGCATCCGTTCAATCTGACCAGACTCCTCACTTAGCGCTTAAAGGGTAGCTAAGGGTCTAAGCTACCTCCATGCAGACAGTGAAGACTAATCAGACTGGGCGGAGGCCCAGGCTGATATGAGTCTGCGCTGGTCGCACAACCACTTTGTTTGTTTTCTCGTATCGCAGCTCAAATTAGCTCTGCGGATTGCGCTGTCTTGCATTTCGGCACCTTTTTTCAGAAAACAGCAAGTGAACGCAACGAAAGATTTACGCCACTGACGCCCCGGATAAGATGCCTCGCTTCTGCTAATCGCAGTGGCAGTGATATTATATCTTGGGATGTGTGGATGGATGGCTTGCAATTTTACGTGCTTTTTTAACAGTATTTCAGTCATATTAAGAGGATAGGAGGGTGATAAAGAAATCTGTATACAAGGGAACCACGTTTACGGTTGAATAAATTTCCGCGGAAATTGAATCCGGGATCGCTAGATCAGGTCAGCGCTTAACCCACTGGGTCTCCCCACTACTATTTCAGGAGAAAATGTCTCGAATACATATTATATTAACATTACAATATTGCACAGCGACTTTAAACATTGTTTTTATAGTACATGTTACAAAAACTCTAGCTTCAGTCTAACATCAATCAAAAGTATAAGTCCTAAACCTAACCTCTTTCGCGAGAATACCGGTATCCCCAGTCATAGAGCGGCAGGGCTACTCTTGACGATTTTCAGTCCGGTTGGAAATTTGGATTGTTTCTCTTGAATTTTGCTTACTTGCCTGAATTTTCACAGTCCCATACGCATAAATATATTTGTACTGTGTTATTTTTTTTTTACAAACAACATTAAAATGCAACTCGTTCAAATGACTCTCTTCAAAAATAGCTTGTATATGAAAACATACGATGTGTTGTCAGGTTGAAATAAAAATTACATTTAGTTTTAAAATTACACATTTTTTAGGCGTTTGTCTGCGAGTTGGGTTTTAGAAAGTAATGCAGAACTAGCAGGTTCCGTCCTAGTTTAAATGAAGTATATAGGCTTTGTTCGTTTGGTTAAAAGTACGTTTTATGCCCTAAATAAGTTGCGGCTAAATAATATAGGCTAGGCTGCAAAGCGTCACTAAGTTTTGTAGAAAAAATATTTTCTATTTTAATCTTAATAAAATGATCATTAAATGAGTCGCGACATGACAAAACCAACAAAGTGGCTGTGCGCCCAGCGCAGAGTCAGATCAGACTGGGCAGCCCAGTCTGATCAGAGTCTTCACTGTCCGCATGGAGGTGGCTTAGACCCTTAGCTACACTTTGGGCGCTTAGCAAAGAGTCTGATCAATTTGGGCGGATGCCCTTGCTGATCTAAGTCTGCGCTTGGCGCACAAATACGGCCCCCGGTCCGACCAGCCCCTGGTAGTGTAAAGAAAAAAAAGAAGAATAGAATCCTCCATATGCGATTCAAAGCGTGTCTGTATGGTTAAAATTCTAAGTATTTGGACAGAGAGATCTGCAGGTCTACAATGTTCGCCATTCAGTCTGCATGATTTGAACACACTACTGCTTTGTTAAACCAAACTGTCTCTTTCAAGGACATTTACGATATTTTTTCGGTGTCCTTTGTTCACTTTTATTCGGTTAATTTAATGCGAGAAAGGTGCAATGGTCCAATTGTTGTAAGTGAGGCGGGTTGCGAGCTCGTTACCGCTGATTTGCTACGCTTCTGCTACTGATCGCCGTACCCCACCCGTTCCGTAGGGATATACCCTATGAATGCGTAATTTCAATTTCGAGTCAATTGATTTGATCTTCGACACCTTGCATATCTGATGGCAAGGATTATGTTTTATTTTTATCGCACACATTCAAACCTTTCTTTTTCACTCATGATAAAATATAACAATTAACAAACGAAACGCAACATGTCATTCGGACTTAGGCTAATTCGTTCTTTATACAGAACAATTACGCAATATGAGACGAGACAAATGTTCCTAAAGATAAATCACTCGTGATAAGGTTTTGTTATTAGTCCTTGGGGATGATCTTGCAAACCGTAGTGGGTCACACTAAATATTACGAAAATATCTTCCTCCTATTTAACAACCTTGGTCTTGTGACAGGCCCGGATCCAGACCACAACCAACTGGGGCCCTCTGGACAATGGTAGGGCTTAGGACCCAAAGAAAGAGGCCATAATCAGGGTTCCAGATAAAATAGAGTATTCAATGAAAAATCAACCACTTCTATCGAGCCGATCGTCGAGCAGAGATCGGCGTAAACCGGGGCTCCTGAGGCTGACTTCCTTTAAGCAAAGGTTGTATGTCTCACATGTGCGCGGGTTTCTCACATGTGCGCGGGCCCAGGCTTGAACTCAGCGGTGAGAAACCTAATGTTTGGTTGAAACAGTATTCATTCATCAAAATGAACATGCTAGAACAGCACCTAACACAATTACACTGACAAGATTTGAAAACAAGCAAAATGTTTATATCAGTCATATCCTGAAGAGAAAAAAAATAAAAATAAAAAAGCATATTCAACATCTCACACTTTAAAGCCCAAAGCAACCCGTATTACCAGCCAAAAAAAGCCATGTCATCAGCCCCTCATACTAGAGTGAGCGTTCTTATCCATTAGCGGCTGTCCTTTCAGGCATTGTTTTTTTTATTCGTTACGAGAATTAAAACAACGGCAACGTCGCTTTTTTGTTTATTTTCAGGAAACAAACAAGAATGTGTATATGTTGGATAATCCAGCATTCGTCGTAGCGGATGAAAGAGGCCTTGAACCCACGAATGTAAGTATACGAGCGTAGGCTCCCGAAATTATTGAAATACCCCGCAGAGCAACATATGTAATATATTAATCCTTTAAGAACTTAAAAACGCAGAGGACTAAATTTGCGTCTGCAAGATTTCAAAACATGTTTTATCTAAGCTAAAAGATTGATCAAAATTCAAAGACTAGAAGGCAAACAGTGTTAATCCAGATGAGACAGCTCATGATGAACCGTCTCATCTCGATCTACGCCGTATGCAAATTTATCTATATTTGCCTCTGGTTCCTTTAGATCTGGAGTGAATTCCTCTCGGGGTCTAATTTGGCCGACAAAAGGAAGCGAGTAAATACGAAATACAATAACAAGAAATGAGCCGCAACACGAGAAAACCAACAAAATGGTCCGCCCAGTGCAGACTCAGATGAGCCTGGGCATCCGTTCAATCTGACTAGACTCCTCACTTAGCGCTTAAAGGGTAGCTAAGGGTCTAAGCTACCTCCATGCAGACAGTGAAGACTGATCAGACTGGGCGGAGGCCCAGGCTGATCTGAGTCTGCGCTGGACGCACAACCACTTTGTTTGTTTTCTCGTATCGCAGCTCCAATTAGCTCTGCGGATTGCGCTGTCTTGCATTTCGGCACTTTTTTCTAAAAAACAGCAAGTGAACGCAACGAAAGATTTACGCCACTGACGCCCCGGATAAGATGCCTCGCTTCTGCTAATCGCAGTGGCAGTGATATTATACCTTGGGATGTGTGGATGGATGGCTTGCAATTTTACGTGCTTTTTTAACAGTATTTCAGTCATATTAAGAGGATAGGAGGGTGATAAAGAAATCTGTATACAAGGGAACCACGTTTACGGTTGAATAAATTTCCGCGGAAATTGAATCCGGGATCGCTAGATCAGCAGGCCAGCGCTTAACCCACTGGGTCTCCCCACTACTATTTCAGGAGAAAATATCTCGAATACATATTATATTAACATTACAATATTGCACAGCGACTTTAAACATTGGTTTTATAGTACATGTTACAAAACCCCTAGCTTCAGTCTAACATCAATCGAAAAGTATAAGTCCTAAACCTAACCTCTTTTGCGAGAATACCGGTACCCCCAGTCATAGAGCGGCAGGGCTACTCTTGACGATTTTCAGTCCGGTTGGAAATTTGGATTGTTTCTCTGGAATTTTGCTTACTTGCCTGAATTTTCACAGTCCCATACGCATAAATATATTTGTACTGTGTTATTTTTTTTTTTACAAACAACATTAAAATGCAACTCGTTCAAATGACTCTCTTCAAAAATAGCTTGTATATGAAAACACACGATGTGTTGTCAGGTTGAAATAAAAATTACATTTAGTTTTAAAATTACACACTTTTTAGGCGTTTCTCAGCGAGTTGGGTTTTAGAAAGTAATGCAGAACTAGCAGGTTCCGTACTAATTTAAATGAAGTATATAGGCTTTGTTCGTTTGGTTAAAAGTACGTTTTATGCCCTAAATAAGTTGCGGCTAAATAATATAGGCTAGGCTGCAAAGCGTCACTGAGTTTTGTAGAAAAAATCTTTTCTATTTTAATCTTAATAAATTGATCATTAAATGAGCCGCTACATGACAAAACCAACAAAGTGGCTGTGCGCCCAGCGCAGATTCAGATCAGCCTGGGCATCCGCCCAGTCTGATCAGAGTCTTCACTGTCCGCATGGAGGTGGTTTAGACCCTTAGCTACACTTTGGGCGCTTAGCAAAGAGTCTGATCAAATTGGGCGGATGCCCTTGCTGATCTAAGTCTGCGCTGGGCGCACAAATACGGCCCCGGTCCGAAAAGCCCCTGATAGTGAATAAAAAAAAAAAAGAAAAAAAAAAAGAATAGAATCCTCCATATGCGATTCAAAGCGTGTCTGTATGGTTAAAATTCTAAGTATTTGGACAGAGAGATCTGCAGGTCTACAATGTTCGCCATTCAGTCTGCATGATTTGAACACACTACTGCTTTGTTAAACCAAACTGTCTCTTTCAAGGACATTTACGATATTTTTTCGGTGTTCTTAGTTCACTTTTATTCGGTTAATTTAATGCGAGAAAGGTGCAATGGTCCAATTGTTGTAATGGAGGCGGGTTGCGAGCTCGTTACAGCTGATTTGCTACGCTTCTGCTACTGATCGCCGTACCCCACCCGTTCCGTAGGGATATACCCTATGAATGCGTAATTTCAATTTCGAGTCAATAGATTTGGTCTTTGACACCTTGCACATCTGATGGCGAGGATTATGTTTTATTTTTATCGCACACATTCAAACCTTTCTTTTTCACTCATGATAAAATATAACAATTAACAAACGAAACGCAACATGTCATTCGGACTTAGGCTAATTCGTTCTTTATACAGAACAGTTACGCAATATGAGACGAGACAAATGTTCCTAAAGATAAATCACTCGTGATAAGGTTTGTTATTAGTCCTTGGGGATGATTTTGCAAACCCAACATATATATAATAGTGGGTCACACTAAATATTACGAAAATATCCTCCTCCTATTTAATAACCTTGGTCTTGTGACAGGCCCGGATCCAGACCACAACCAACTGGGGCCCTCTGGACAATGGTAGGGCTTAGGACCCAAAGAAAGAGGCCATAATCAGGGTTCCAGATAAAATAGAGTATTCAATGAAAAATCAACCACTTCTGTCGAGCCGATCGTCGAGCAGAGATCGGCGTAAACCGGGGCTCCTGAGGCTGACTTCCTTTAAGCAAAGGTTGTATGTCTCACATGTGCGCGGGTGTCTCACATGTGCGCGGGCCCAGGCTTGGACTCAGCGGTGAGAGACCTAATGTTTGGTTGAAACAGTATTCATTCATCAAAATGAACATGCTAGAACAGCATCTAACACAATTACACTGACAAGATTTGAAAACAAGCAAACTGTTTATATCAATCATATCCTGAAGAGAAAAAAAATAAAAATAAAAGAGCAAATTCAACATCTCACACTTTGAAGCCCAAAGCAACCCGCATTACCAGCCAAAAAAAGCCATGTCATCAGCCCCTCAAACTAGAGTGAGCCTTCTTATCCATTAGCGGCTGTCCTTTCAGGCATTGTTTTTGTTTATTCGTTACGAGAATTAAAACAACGGCAACATCGCTTTTTTGTTTATTTTCAGGAAGCAAATAAGGATGTGTATATGCTGGATAATCCAGCATTCGTCCTAGCGGATGAAAAAGGCCTTGAACCCACGAATGTAAGTATACGAGCGTAGGCTCCCGAAATTATTGAAATACCCCGCAGAGCAACATATGTAATATATTAATCCTTTAAGAACTTAAACACGCAGAGGACTAAATTTGCGTCTGCAAGATTTCAAAACATGTTTTATCTAAGCTAAAAGATTGATCAAAATTCAAAGACTAGAAGGCAAACAGTGTTAATCCAGATGAGACAGCTCATGATGAACCGTCTCATCTCGATCTACGCCGTATGCAAATTTATCTATATTTGCCTCTGGTTCCTTTAAATCCTGAGTGAATTCCTCTCGGGGTCTAATTTGGCCGACAAAAGGAAGCGAGTAAACACGAAATACAATAACAAGAAATGAGCCGCAACACGAGAAAACCAACAAAATGGTTGTGCGCCCAGTGCAGACTCAGATGAGCCTGGGCATCCGTTCAATTTGACCAGACTCCTCACTTAGCGCTTAAAGTGTAGCTAAGGGTCTAAGCTACCTCCATGCAGACAGTGAAGACTGATCAGACTGGGCGGAGGCCCAGGCTGATCTGAGTCTGCGCTGGTCGCACAACCACTTTGTTTGTTTTCTCGTATCGCAGCTCAAATTAGCTCTGCGGATTGCGCTGTCTTGCATTTCGGCACTTTTTTTAGAAGACAGCAAGTGAACGCAACGAAAGATTAACGCCACTGACGCCCCGGATAAGATGCCTCGCTTCTGCTAATCGCAGTGGCAGTGATATTATACCTTGGGATGTGTGGATGGATGGCTTGCAATTTTACGTGCCTTTTTAACAGTATTTCAGTCATATTAAGAGGATAGGAGGGTGATAAAGAAATCTGTATACAAGGGAACCACATTTACGGTTGAATAAACTTCCGCAGAAATTGAATCCGGGATCGTTAGATCAGCAGGCCAGCGCTTAACCCACTGGGTCTCCCCACTACTATTTCAGGAGAAAATATCTCGAATACATATTATATTAACATTACAATATTGCACAGCGACTTTAAACATTGCTTTTATAGTACATGTTACAAAAACCCTAGCTTCAGTCTAACATCAATCGAAAAGTATAAGTCCTAAACCTAACCTCTTTCGCGAGAATACCGGTATCCCCAGTCATAGAGCGGCAGGGCTACTCTTTACGATTTTCAGTCCGGTTGGAAATTTGGATTGTTTCTCTTGAATTTTGCTTACTTGCCTGAATTTTCACAGTCCCATACGCATAAATATATTTGTACTGTGTTATTTTTTTTTACAAACAACATTAAAATGCAACTCGTTCAAATGACTCTCTTCAAAAATAGCTTGTATATGAAAACATACGATGTGTTGTCAGGTTGGAATAAAAATTACATTTAGTTTTAAAATTACACACTTTTTAGGCGTTTCTCAGCGAGTTGGGTTTTAGAAAGTAATGCAGAACTAGCAGGTTCCGTACTAATTTAAATGAAGTATATAGGCTTTGTTCGTTTGGTTAAAAGTACGTTTTATGCCCTAAATAAGTTGCGGCTAAATAATATAGGCTAGGCTGCAAAGCGTCACTAAGTTTTGTAGAAAAAATATTTTCTATTTTAATCTTAATAAATTGATCATTAAATGAGCCGCGACATGACAAAACCAACAAAGTGACTATGCGCCCAGCGCAGACTCAGATCAGCCTGGGCATCCGCCCAGTCTGATCAGAGTTTTCACTGTCCGCATGGAGGTGGCTTAGACCCATAGCTACACTTTGGGCGCTTAGCAAAGAGTCTGATCAAATTGGGCGGATGCCCTTGCTGATCTAAGTCTGCGGTGGGCGCACAAATACGGCTCCCGGTCCGACCAGCCCCTTGAAGTGAAAAAAAAAGAAAGAAAAAAAGAATAGAATCCTCCATATGCGATTCAAAGCGTGTCTGTATGGTTAAAATTCTAAGTATTTGGACAGAGAAATCTGCAGGTCTACAATGTTTGCCATTCAGTCTGCATGATTTGAACACACTACTGCTTTGTTAAACCAAACTGTCTCTTTCAAGGACATTTACGATATATTTTCGGTGTCCTTAGGTCACTTTTATTCGGTTAATTTAATGCGAGAACGGTGCAATGGTCCAATTGTTGTAAGTGAGGCGGGTTGCGAGCTCGTTACCGCTGATTTGCTACGCTTCTGCTACTGATCGCCGTACCCCACCCGTTCCGTAGGGATATAGGAGATAACGGGAATCCCCGGAGTGACGTCATCGGATGATCACGTGGGTTGATTGGTTGGCAAAAAGATAGCGACAGACAGTGGCCTTCTATGGGATTTTGCTGAAAATTAACCTCTGAAATGCGTAGAATATAGTTTAGAAAGCTGCGAATAAATAGAAACCAATAAAACCAGTGCAAATATTGTTTTAATCGCTTGTCGCGCGAAAAAAGAGAGTTATTTAAAATATTATTTAAAGTTATTTAATTACTCGACATACATTGACTGGCTTCGGAACAGGACTTTTTCTCTTGATAACTTTGACTTAAAAAGTAAAATAAATAAATGAAATAAAAATACAATAAATCGGAGGTACTAAAGATCAGTATTTTAACCTTTAAACCTTTTCGACAATCAAGGTGATTAGCAAATATAACACGGGTAATGGAAAATGAAAGACAATAAAATATAGAAACCTGTATCCAACGAGAAGTAATGCAAATTAATAAAACATATTGATCTGATTTAGGGATAAGAAAATGTAAAAAAATAAATAAGTATATGAATTTATATTCATGACTGCGATTCAAAAGAGAATGTTATAAAACGGTAAAGGATAATATACACGTATAAGCAGAGGACCTTTTGTTTTGAAATTACTATCAGTAATTACCACATTATTTAGTCCGAGCTCATGACATCTGAACAACAAATTCACTCTGTCTGTTTCTCTCTCTGTCTCCCTCTCGCTCTAATGGTTTGATAAAACGGTAAAGGATAATATATAAACAGAGAATCTTCTCTGTTTTGAAATGCAGTAATTACCATAGTATTTAGTCCGATATTTGTATTTTTATTTCATTTATTTATTTTACTTTTTAAGTCAAAGTTATCAAGAGAAAAAGTCCTGTTCCGAAGCGAGTCAATGTATGTCGAGTAATTAAATAACTTTAAATAATATTTTAAAGGTAGGTTCCTGGCCTAGCGATAACAATTATGTTCACTAAATAATTTTGTCTTTTTATGGGTAGTATTGAATTCTCTAATTTTTCTGAAACTGTTGCTACTGAGAAAATCATCAGATGTTGCAGAAAATAGTCATTTTCCCTTTGGTTTATTTTCTTTTGTTGGAATTCCAGTTCTAAAAATAAATATGTATATATGTATATAAGTCCGCAGTTTCTGATGTCATTTGCCAACGGTTAATTTCCTCTTGCCCATGAGCTCTTCCAGAGGTCCTGGCATGGCGGATGGGTTAAAACTATCCCGAAATGCAATGCAGCATGACGTCAGCTATGTTGTCTACTTTTGGCGCGAACTAAAAATAGCGCTAACTGGTGTGCGAAGCAGAGTTAGGAAATCCCTTGCAAAACGTCTTTTCTACGATTTTTTTATTTACACTTTTTAGTGAAACTTATTCATTTCCTCTTTATAAGTGCTTTCCAACAACTTGGATTAAAAATCATCAAAATTATGATGCATTGCAAAGTACAGGAACCTACCTTTAACAAACGAAACGCAACATGTCATTCGGACTTAGGCTAATTCGTACAGAACAATTACGCAATATGAGACGAGACAAATGTTCCTAAAGATAAATCACTGATGATAAGGTTTTGTTATTAGTCCTTGGGGATGATCTTGCAAACCCAACATATATATAATAGTGGGTCACACTAAATATTACGAAAATATCCTCCTCCTATTTAACAACCTTGGTCTTGTGACAGGCCCGGATCCAGACCACAACAAACTGGGGCCCTCTGGACAATGGTAGGGCTTAGGACCCAAAGAAAGAGGCCATAATCAGGGTTCCAGATAAAATAGAGTATTCAATGAAAAATCAACCACTTCTATCGAGCCGATAGTCGAGCAGAGATCGGCGTAAACCGGGGCTCCTGAGGCTGACTTCCTTTAAGCAAAGGTTGTATGTCTCGCATGTGCGCGGGTGTCTCACATGTGCGCGGGCCCAGGCTTGAACTCAGCGGTGAGAGACCTAATGTTTGGTTGAAACAGTATACATTCATCAAAATGAACATGCTAGAACAGCATCTAACACAATTACACTGACAAGATTTGAAAACAAGCAAACTGTTTATATCAATCATATCCTGAAGAGAAAAAAAGAATAAAAGAGCAAATTCAACATCTCACACTTTTAAGCCCAAAGCAACCCGCATTACCAGCCAAAAAAGCCATGTCATCAGCCCCTCATACTAGAGTGAGCGTTCTTTTCCATTAGCGGCTGTCCTTTCAGGCATTGTTTTTTTTTTAGCTCACCTGAGCCGAAGGCTCAGAGGTGAGCTTATAGGATGGGAGTCGAGCCGTCGTCCGTCCGTGGGTCCGTGGGTCCGTGGGTCCGTGGGTCCGTCAACATTTTCAAACATAAATATCTCAGAAACCAGTGGGCCGATTGCAATCAAATTTTATCTGAAGCATCATTGGGGTGGGGGAAAGGCTGCATTAGGTTTTGGTACAGATCAGCTCAGAACTCTGGTTTCCATGGCAACAGATAGCCCCCATAGGGTTATAATGGGGAAAACGGCGTCATCACGTTTTCTCGACTGTTTTTGATTAGATCCTTATCATACTTGCAGGTAATGGTGACATACATAAGAGCTTGGATGAGTTCGAAATTTGGCCGGATTCGAGCACAGACTACGGAGTTAGCTGCCCTTGAGCGTTTGAAAAAAATCCCACAGGGTTATAATGGGGAAAATGGCGTCATCACTTTTTCTCAACTGTTTTTGCTTAGATCCTTATCATACTTGCAGGTAATGATGACATACATAAGGGCTTGGATGAGTTCGAAATTTGGCCGGATTCGAGCACAGACTACGGAGTTAGCTGCCCTTGAGCGTTTGAAAAAAACCCCATAGTGTTATAATGGAGGAAACAACGTCATCACATATTTTTAGAAAAACTTTGTCATCGCTCTATTGCCTACATTTCTCAACGGATTTTAAAATAACTTCACACAGATGTAGGGCATGACGATATCTCGAGCAAGTTCGACTTTCAGGATGCTGCGCCCAAGGTCAAGGTCACTGTGGCTATTTTTAGAAAAACTTTGTCAGCGCTCTAGCACCTACATTTCTCAGCAGATTAAAAAAAACTTCACACAAATGTAGGGCATGACAATATCTCGAGCAAGTTCGACTTTCAGGATGCTGCGCCCAAGGTCAAGGTCACTGTGGCTATTTTTAGAAAACCTTTGTCAGCGCTCTAGCACCTTCATTTCTCAGCAGATTTTAAATTAACTTCACACAAATGTAGGGCATGACAATATCTCGAGCAAGTTCAACTTTCAGGATGCTGCGCCCAAGGTCAAGGTCACTGTGGCTATCTTTAGAAAAACTTTGTCAGCGCTCTAGCACCTTCATCTCTCAGCAGATTTTAAAATAACTTCACACAAATGTAGGGCATGACAATATCTCAAGCAAGTTCGACTTTCAGGGTGCTGCGCCCAAGGTCAAGGTCACTGTGGCTATTTTTAGAAAAATTTTGTCAACCCTCTAGCACCTACATTTCTCAGCAGATTTTAAATTAAATTCACACAAATGTAGGGCATGACAATATCTCGAGCAAGGTAGACTTTCAGGATGCTGCACCCAAGGTCAAGCGCACTGTGGCTATTTTTAGTAAAAACTTGGTCATGGCTCTAGCACCTTCATTTCTCAGCAGATTTTAAAATAACTTCACACAAATGTAGGGCATGACAATATCTCAAACAAGTTTGACTTCCAGGGTGCTGCGCCCAAGGTCAAGGTCACTGTGGCTATTTTTAGAAAAACTTTGTCATGGCTCTAGCACCTACATTTCTCAACGGATTTTAAAATAAATTCACACAAATGTAGGGGATGACAATATCTCGAGCAAGTTTGACTTTTAGGGTGCTGCAATCAAGGTTTTTGATTAGATCCTTATCATACTTGCAGGTAATGATGACATACATAAGGGCTTGGATTAGTTCGAAATTTGGCCGGATTCGAGCACAGACTATGGAGTTAGCTTGCCCTTGAGCGTTTGAAAAAAATCCCATAGTCTTATAATGGAGAAAACAACGTCATCACATTTTCATTTTTCATCGGATCCTCTTCATACTTGCAGGTCATGAGGATATGCATAAAAGCTTGGATTAGTTAGCATTTCGGCTAGATCCCACCACTGACTATGGAGTACTTGCCCTGAGCATCCAAAAAATCAATGTCGCCACTTTTTCTTGGTTTCTACTGATCCGATCCTTTTCAAACTTGCAGGTAATGAGGAAATGCATAATATCTTAAACAAGTTCAAATTTTGGCCAGATCAGGCCAACCACTACGAAGTTAGCTGCCCTTGACAGCTCTGTCTATTGTGCTCTTGATCAGATACTTTTTAACCTTGCATATATTAAATGAGGGCAAACATAATGTTTTGGATGAGTTTAATTTTCAGCCTGATTGGACCACTGACTGTGGAGTTAGCTGCCCTTGAGCATCTTAAATATCCCTATAGGTTTACAATGTCTCTCAGGTGAGCAATTGTTGCCCTTTGGGCTACTTGTTTTATTCGTTCAGAGAATTAAAACAACGGCAACATCGTTTTTTTGTTTATTTTCAGGAAACATGCAAGAATGTGTATATGTTGGATAATCCAGCATTCGTCGTAGCGGATGAAAACGGCCTTGAACCCACGAATGTAAGTATACGAGCGTAGGCTCCCGAAATTATTGAAATACCCCGCAGAGCAACATATGTAATATATTAATCCTTTAAGTAAAAAGTATGCAAAGACCAGGAACTGAAACAATCAAAATCCAAATCCAGCCCTCAAACCATAGTTGGAAACAACTAAGATTACAAATAATCAAGATACAGAGAACATATGGCCAACATATGGCCAAGAACTTAAAAACGCAGAGGACTAAATTTGCGTCTGCAAGATTTCAAAACATGTTTTATCTAAGCTAAAAGATTGATCAAAATTCAAAGACTAGAAGGCAAACAGTGTTAATCCAGATGAGACGGCTCATGATGAACCGTCTCATCTCGATCTACGCCGTATGAATTCCTCTCGGGGTCTAATTTGGCCGACAAAAGGAAGCGAGTAAATACGAAATGCAATAACAAGAAATGAGCCGCAACACGAGAAAACCAACAAAATGGTTGTGCGCCCAGTGCAGACTCAGATGAGCCTTAGCATCCATTCAATCTGACCAGACTCCTCACTTAGCGCTTAAAGGGTAGCTAAGGGTCTAAGCTACCTCCATGCAGACAGTGAAGACTGATCAGACTGGGCTGAGGCCCAGGCTGATCTGAGTCTGCGCTAGTCGCACAACCACTTTGTTTGTTTTCTCGTATCGCAGCTCAAATTAGCTCTGCGCATTGCGCTGTCTTGCATTTCGGCACTTTTTTTTTTAGAAAACAGCAAGTGAACGCAACGAAAGATTTACGCCACTGACGCCCCGAATAAGATGCCTCGCTTCTGCTAATCGCAGTGGCAGTGATATTATACCTTGGGATGTGTGGATGGATGGCTTGCAATTTCACGTGCTTTTTAACAGTATTTCAGTCATATTAAGAGGATAGGAGGGTGATAAAGAAATCTGTATACAAGGGAACCACATTTACGGTTGAATAAATTTCCGCGGAAATTGAATCCGGGATCGCTAGATCAGCAGGCCAGCGCTTAACCCACTGGGTCTCCCCACTACTATTTCAGGAGAAAATATCTCGAATACATATTATATTAACATTACAATCTTGCACAGCGACTTTAAACATTGTTTTTATAGTACATGTTACCAAAACCCTAGCTTCAGTCTAACATCAATCGAAAAGTATAAGTCCTAAACCTAACCTCTTTCGCGAGAATACCGGTATCCCCAGTCATAGAGCGGCAGGGCTACTCTTGACGATTTTCAGTCCGGTTGGAAATTTGGATTGTTTCTCTTGAATTTTGCTTACTTGTCTGAATTTTCATAGTCCCATACGCATAAATATATTTGTACTGTGTTATTTTTTTTTTACAAACAACATTAAAATGCAACTCGTTCAAATGACTCTCTTCAAAAATAGCTTGTATATGAAAACATACGATGTGTTGTCAGGTTGAAATAAAAATTACATTTCGTTTTAAAATTACACACTTTTTAGGCGTTTCTCAGCGAGTTGGGTTTTAGAAAGTAATGCAGAACTAGCAGGTTCCGTCCTAATTTAAATGAAGTATATAGGCTTTGTTCGTTTGGTTTAAAGTACGTTTTATGCCCTAAATAAGTTGCGGCTAAATAAAATAGGCTAGGCTGCAAAGCGTCACTAAGTTTTGTAGAAAAATATTTTCTATTTTAATGTTAATAAATTGATCATTAAATGAGCCGCGACATGACAAAACCAACAAAGTGGCTGTGCGCCCAGCGCAGACTCAGATCAGCCTGGGCATCCGCCCCGTCTGATCAGAGTCTTCACTGTCCGCATGGAGGTGGCTTAGACCCTTAGCTACACTTTGGGCGCTTAGCAAAGAGACTGATCAAATTGGGCGGATGCCCTTGCTGATCAAAGTCTGCGCTGGGCGCACAACCACTATGCTGGTTTTCTCGTGTCGCGAAGTTGTACAAGAAGTTGTACTACATGTAACATTAATCTTCCCAACAGACTGTAACATAATTATGAAAGGGCGTTTTATGTAGGCTCTGTAAACAAAATTATAGCACATTTCATCTTGATACCGTGTTGTATAATTGACAACGACAGTGTTTCTTCAATCCAGTCATCGAAAATGAATTGATAAACTTCCACACAGGATATAATCGATTCCGCCAATTTTCGCTTCCTGCAGAGACTGTCCGTCATATTTGGCTTCCGCCGAGACTGTCCACGAACTCTTGCTTCCTGCAGAGACTACTGTCCTCGAAAATTTGCTTCCTGCAGGGACTGTCCGTGAGACTCTGCTTCCTGCCGAGAGCCTCGGCAGGAAGCAGAATCACGCGGACAGTCTCTGCAGGAAGCCATTTATCATGTACAGAAGTCTCGGCAGGAAGCAAGAGATCGCGGACAGTCTCGGCGGAAGCCAAATATGATGTACAGTCTCTGCAGGAAGCGAAAATTAGCGGAATCGATTATACCCTGTGTTCCATAAAATGTTTGCAGTGCACTATGTTGATTTCTGTTGCAGGTAGTAGTTGAATACGATCAGGAAGATATTTGGGCTCTTCCAAAGCTAGCTGTGAATTTCACACCATGGAATGGTATTTTTATCTTTTTTATTGCTACATAAATTAAAGGTAGGTTCCTGTACTTTGGAATGCATCATAATTTTGATGATCTTTCATCCAAGTTGTTGGAAAGCACTTAGAAAGGGAATGAATAAGTTTCACTAAAAAGTGTAAATCAAAAAAATTATTAGAAAAGTTGTTTAGCAAGGGATTTCCTAACTCTGCTTCGCACACCAGTTAGCGCTATTTTTAGTTCGCGCCAAAAATAGATAACGCAGCTGACGTCATGCTGCATTGCATTTTGGGATAGTTTTAACCCATCGGCCATGCCAGGACCTCTAGGAGAGCTCAGGACAAGGGAAAATCGACCTTCGGAGAATGGCATCAGAAATTGCGCACTTAAAGACATCATAAACATAGTTATTTTTAGAACTGGAATTTCAACGAAAGAAAATAAACCAAAGGAGAAAACGACTATTTTCTTCTACATCTGACGAGTTTCTCAGTAGCAACAAATTCAGAAAAATAAGAGAATTCAATACTGCTCAGAAAAAGACGAAATTATTTTGTGGACATAATTGTTATCGCTAGTCAAGGAACCTACCTTTAATGCTGCATACGTCATTTCTTACGAGGGAATATCGAAAACTTTTGAGCCTCATACAGAAAGAGCAATATATTGGGATTTATACTGTTTTAGTTTTCAACATAGTCCACTCCTAACCTCACACATTTTCTTTTTTCTAATTTGCCAGTAACTGATACTATCTTACTCCCATAACCCGATCTCCACAGCAGCAGTCAGCTCATCATCGTCCTCAAATATTCGGCCCGGAGGTATTTTTACAGCCTGGAAAAGAGGCAGAAGTCGCTGAAGGGCTAGGTCTGGAGAACAGGGTGGTTGAGGGAGGAGTTTGTTGTCAAACTCGCGCACAGTTTCTACTATTGGGGGCGGGGGGGGGTGGAGGGGCAGGGCGGGTATGTCTCTTCCAAAAGTGTTTTATGACTGAACAATTGCAGCCAGCAGCGGACCGAGTTCGAGTCCCGCTTGAGGCGAGAATCTTTTCTACCGTAAACGGAGTTCCATTGCACACAGCCTTTCATTATCATCGTCCCGATATGACTGAAATACTGTTGAAAAGGACGTAAAATCGCAAGTCATCTATCCATCTATTGCAGCCAGCAATATGGTTCTACATCGAATCAGTATCTAAGACATTGATGTTCATCAGGTGTGGTGCAGTTAGCTCAGTAGGTAAAGCGCTGGCCTGCTGATCTAGCGGTCCCGGGTTCGAGCCCCGCTGTACGCGTGGATCTTTTCAATCGTAAAAAGGGTTCCTTTGCACACAGCCTTTCATTATCACCAAGCCATTGTCCTGATATGACTGAAATACTGTTAAAAAGGACGTAAAATCGCAAGTCATCCATCCATCGCTCAGGTGTGGTGCATTGTTCTTCCAAATGGAACAAGATGTGAGAGGCTCAAATTTTTTGATATCCCTTCGTAACAGAGATAAAATATGACTCGCTGGGAGTATTATTATAAAAACTGAAGAAAAAAACAACAACAACAATTCAAAACAGTTAAATGTGAAAATAAGTGTGTTTGTTTTTTGTGTTTGCATACTCCTGCATGAGTGAACCAGACCTTAGCTGGATCCGAGACACGACAAAACCAACAAAGCCAGCGAAGACTCAGATCAACCTGGGCATCCGACCAGTCCGATCAGAGTTTCAAGTTGCTGTCCGCATGGAGCTAGCTTAGACCCTCAGCAACACTTGAAGCGCAGGCGAAGAATCTGATCAGACTAGGCAGCCGCCCAGGCTGATCTGAGTCTTCGCTGGGCGCACATGCCATTTTGTTTCGTCATGTCGCGGGTCTTTCATAATTTTCTGTATCAGTAGCTTTGCACTTTGCCATTTAAAGATGCTTTATATATACACATCAAACTTTCTCATTGGTCACCTTTTTGTACTTTACAGAAACTTTATCTTGAAGGCATATGTTCGAATAATTTTAAAGATTGTATCCCTCTCTCCCTCGTTCATTTCACATTTTCAGAAACAAATATTTCAACAAAATTTCGTCAGACAATCAACATGTAATAGTCTCATAATTAACCGTACAAGTTTTAAGAAAATGCATGTTTTTTTCGATAAATATGGAATGAAAAATAATCTTCAAATTAAAATGCAAATTACCTATTTCCTCACGGCCTGTAAGCGTATCGATTTTGACCACGTGTGTCATGTGATAATGCACAGGTATTTTTCTTATTCGTGCACGTGATTGTGATGTATGAATATATTATTTTTGTCCAATAATGCGATTTCGAGCGCGGTCCGCGATCGCTTAAAGATTTATTTTATTTTTTGTTTTAAGTCACTTATAGCAAATATCATTTCTAAACTCTATTTCAAATGTATAGTTAGACCTTGTCGGAGGTATTGCATGAAATCATTTTTTTGGTATTATTATCAAGGGAGTAAATCTTTATGCAAAGATCTGAACTTTGATATACGTATTGAAATGATATTACGTTTCGCTTTCAAACCGGATATCACAAAAAATTGTTTCCCTTTCAAACATGGTGGTGTATCCAGACTTCTTCAAACGTCATAAGGTACACATGCAGAGCTCTAGATAAGAGGGAGTACTGAGTGATAATTAGGGATAATTTTTGTTAATTCTGCATAAAATCATATGTTGTGACCCCTCATCTGAACCGTCTCGACGAGACGGTTCAGATGAAGGGTCACAACATATGGTTTCCATGAGAAATAAGAAAAATTATCTTTAATTATCTTCAAATACTCCCTCTTATCTAGAGCTCTTACATGGGTCTTCATTAGAGTACTTGTACAGACTTCTTCTCAACAAAGGTACCCTAACATGCTTAAATATTGGGACACCTAAAACCATTAATTTTCCATTTCGAACAGATAGAAAATTAATGGTTTTAGTGTCCCAATATTTAAGCATTTTAGGGCTACTTAATGTTGCGTCAAACTGCATTATTCTACACATTTGACTGTTATAGATCCGATTCTAGCCAGTCAATGTATGGTCAATTACATTCCATTTTAAGAAGAATCTTTTATACATGTACCTTCCATCCCAGTCCAAACCCAAACATTGGGCTGGCATAAGGCATATTAAATAACAGTAACTGAGCAAACTGGGTGAATATCATTACGAGAATAGAAACAACAACAACAACATTCATGGCTCGTATAAAATATTTCTATAAACGGCTGGTATTGATCGTAGTATGACTGCGCTGATCAGATCTAAATACATTCGAATGGATTTTTATCCATTTCAGAACTCACAGAATTTGGAAAGGTGAAAAGAGTGTTATGGCATTATTTCGGGAAGGTAATCCTTCTCCTTGGCCTTCTCTACCTGTTTATTTGCTCTCTTAGTTTCCTTGGAGACGCTTTTAAATTGCTTGGAGGTAAGAGTTTTTAAAGGTATTTTTCATGTTATTTTTTTAATTGGAAGATTTTTACTAACGTACGTGGCCCTAAGGTCGTCACCTCAGTGCATTTAAATGAATACCTCATGCATATGGTGGTAGCTATTAATAGTTGCGTTATGGTACCGGCAAGACAAGCCATTTAGAAGGGATGTTCAACAAAGAAACTGGTCAATTTAATACAGAAAACATCGAAAAACAGACTGTTTACAGGGGGAGGGTTGGCCTGACGACCTTAGGACCTGTGGGACCATGAGTCGTCATCGGTGCGGCCCTAGTGTCGTCATGGGGTCGTATTGTCATTTTTTTGCGTTTTTAAAGAAAAAAGTTCATGTCAAGAAACAAATTAACAAATATTTATTAATTTTGCTGTTAAATGATCATCAAACAGAAAGAATCTTATAAAAATGCTGCTTTAAAACCAGATTGGCCTATGCAAACACAGAGTCTGGTCCGGGTTCTGGTCAGATTGTCTTCCTGTAGCAATGGTGGTATACACCTTTCCTATAATTCAGAGTCTGTTCGAGTTTTGTCCCTTGTAACGCCTGTGACGTCATCTATAGGATAGGCTATTGTTTTTCATTGTGTAACCAAATAAATGCCGGTTTTCCGTATATTCAAAACTAACATTCAACGGTTAAGATTAAGACAACTATTTTGTTTCAACTATATTTAGCTCTTTCTTTGTCGGAAAATAAGCTTTATAACTTATAGCATTTGGGAATTTGACATAAAACAAAAAGATTTCCCACTAAAATTTCGGGCCAAAATTACCGTAATCGAAAGAGTATGTATCACTAAAACAGCTGCCAAAACATGTGGAAAAGAAAGGAAATCGCGGAAGATGTTCCGACCGTAATTACAAAAGATACAAAACGAACGATTAGCTGATTATAAAGCAGACACACGCTAAAAATTACAACAAAGTGTGCTGACACGGAATTCGTTTGTGTAATCACCGAATTGCGCGCATTGCCGCAATAAACAAACACCTATGATTGTGTATTACCTAGACACGTGTTCGGAAGGCAGCTTTAAGAACACCTACTGTGAAATGGAAACGATCAAATAAATAATACCGAAGATAAGTAAGAGATGGAAAAAAATAATATAAATTCAACCTCGGGTTCAAACTTACGGAAAACTGTCCGGATGCTGATGCTTTTAGATCGGTGTATCGCACAAGAAACCATAAATAGGCCTATCAGCGTTATAATCTGTCCGATAATAATACGTAGTTACTATCTGAATGTCGGAAAAATGGAAATAACTTTTCAGATTTACGAAACTTATTTATACGAAATGTAACTTTTTTTTATATTGATCAAACGTGAATGTATTGCCGGGGTGTCAAAACACGGCGTCGATGAAAGGGGTCATGAAAATCAAGAGCGACTTGTCGGGATTCTCAATTTGATATTAAAAATATATAAATAAAAAATGTTACATGAATACGGGGCAATTATACTTTCATTTGGTCTTTCAATGATTTTTTTTTGCAGTTTACATTTACAAAACGTCTGCTTTATGCATGTTATGTGTGCTTGCAGTTGTACTGAATTATATGGGATATCCTATAGATGACGTCACAGTCTACTTGGGTAGATAACTCGTGCGCGACTTAATCGATTTATAGGAAAGGTGTATATAGGTATATGTTTTAAGATGTCAAAATATGATCATTGAAGATCCCGACAAGACTGCACACGTTTTCTTTTGCTTTGGGATACCTTCTTGTCAAAAGTTCTTATTCATTTGACAGATAACATTGAAATGGAATATAAAATTATTGGGATGTGGCTGACCAACTGAATTATTTGAGGTCTCATGGCGTCGAAGATTCTCTATTTTATTTTACTTTTCTATTTTCATAAACAAAATACTTGAGTCGCACAAAGAGAAAATGTGTTTTCGTATTTCTATATGAGGTTAAAAAGTGTCACTAAATGGGTAAAAGCTGTATTTCTGGAACATTTACTAATGGGTAATTTCCTTTTTCACACCAAACCCTGCACAACTGAAACTGTGCCTGTTTTTATAGACAACTTTGCTACATTCTCCACTTTTAAATTTAAATCATTTGTGTTTCATTTGCTTATATGAAGAAAAACCAACATAAAATTGTTAATTTATACGGAAATAATCACAATACATGCTTGTCTAACTGGAGTGAAAGAAGAGCATATAAGAAGTGGAGAAATGAATTTTTGTTGCCTAGTAGTATGTGCCCTAGAGTCGTCAGGTATGACCTAAAGTCGTCATCACTGTTCTTTGGTGTCTGATTCGTTTAATTTCCTCTCTGGCCGCCAAAGGTAAGAAAATCTTGATGCTTTACTGTATAATGTGTTTGGGTGAATGCAAACATACATCTGAAACTTGAATCTAGCGTGACAATTTTGGTTCGCCAGACCGATATCAAAACCAGCTTGCTCCGTCGACAGACTTGGAATTTTAAGTAAAAATGGGTTACCTTGTTTTCTCTTCGTTAGTTGGAAGAACGTTTAAAACCAGCTTTAAATGTAAACTGCAAAACAAAATTAAGATATTTATCTTCTGAATTCCGCCTGCCTCTAGACATTTCTGTGACACAGATGGAAAAGAACGAAGCTAAAAGAATGACGACGACCTTAGGACCCTGACGACTATAGGGCCACGTACGTTAGCATACTTTCACACGGGCGCATGACGTCGTAATGACGTCGATGCGACGTTATGACGTCCCATCGACGTAATTTCGACGTCATGCGCCCGCTGGGAAATATTCAGCGAAAACTAGCATTCTCCACATATCAAACATTTAAAAAGTATATATGAATATTTAGTACGTGATTTGGCATTAGGAAATAAGTCATGTATGTCTTTTATGAATCTATATATCCCAAACTGAAACTCCTAGGAGAAGAACTAAATGAGCCGCGACACGAGAAAACCAACAATGTGGTTGTGCGCCCAACGCAGACTCAGACCAGCCTGGGATTCCGCCAAGTCTGCACAGGCTCTTCGCTAAGCGCTTAAAGGGTAGCTATGGGTCTTAGCTACCTCCATCCGAACTGCGAAGACTCTGATCAGACTGGGCGGATGCCCAGGCTGATCTGAGTCCTCGCTGGGCGCACAACCACATTGTAGGTTTTCTCGCGTCGCGGCTCAAATAAGCCTATGCTTTTGTTCCAATCCTATTATGTTTATGTATGTAACAATTTTGTTACTGCCATGTATGTTAGACTTTTTGAAATAAAACATGTTTAAATCAACTGATAATGATAAATGATAAATAATGATAAAGTAAACATGTTAAATGTGAGTTAAAACAAAACTAGCATTATGACTACCATCAGTACTTCAAATAAGATGATTATTTGATAAATAACTAAGGGGTATATTTACTTATTTCACGAAATATATATCATAACCACATTCTAGAACAGCCTCATCTAAAGATGAATATATACTGTGACCGTATTTAAAACCGCCTCATCGAGGGGTCATGTGTTCCTCATCGAGGCAGTTCTAATGAGGGGTCATAACACATTTTCCTCACCGAGACGGTTCTAGTGAGGGATCATATTTTCCTCATCGAAGGGGTTCTAATGAGGGTCATAACAGGATCCTCATCGGAGCAGTTCTAATGAAGGGTCACAGCATGTATTTTAATGAGGCGGTTCTAGTGAGGGGATCGCAACAAATGTTTTCATTGACAGTTAACAAAACTCATTTTCAAATTATCAGCTTTAGCTGTAGCTTTTTGTAACAGTACCATAGCTCGACTCGGAGTGGACAAAAGGAAACAGTATCCCTTATCGGGCACACTCGACACTTTCCGCAACGATCTCGGGGAAACCGGTAAACGTTCATTAGGGTTACTTCGGTTCCGGGCCTCAGTTGCTGAACACACAACGTTACATCAACATTGAGTCAACTGTGATTCAACGTCATGACGTTGAATCAAAGTTGAATCAGTGTTGATTCATTGTCATGTGCCCACTGGGACTCATTCGTGCTTTATTCACCATCTTCAAGTCTTGGTAGTACCCATACTTTCCAAAGCACTAAATACACCGAGAGGTCCTAATGAGATACCGTTTTCTTCTCGCGAGAATGAGCATTTGCAAAATACGATGTTTGTCGATAATTGACGAAGTTTGACGAATATTTATTTATTTGCCTTTCTCGTCTTCAGGTAAAGCAGCAGGGCAGGCTCTGTCCGAGAATGAACTTCTCTCGAACCCAATAGCGGGACTCATGATCGGGGTACTAGGGACGGTGTTACTGCAGAGTTCGTCCACTACAACTTCCATCGTTGTCAGTATGGTCGGCAGTGGAGAACGTAAGTTGAAAATGAAAAAACAAAACAAACAAACAAACAAACAAAAAAAAACAGAGAGAATAAAAAACATGCTCCCATGCTTTTCCGCAATTTTTACAAACGGAAATAAAATGCTGCGATTTTTCTGTTGGCTTCCTTAAATGATTAAGTCCGGTCTAAATTGAGACTACTTTAGAAGAAAAAATTGCTCTCCGAGGAGCAAATTCGTTTTTTAAGAGGAGCCCCTACTTAAATGGGAGACAAATTCTTAAGAATCGCCTCCCTTTGAAAGGTTCCGAGTTTATGACCTGAAAGTAGTATATAATGAAGCAAGAGCTGTTGTCTGACAGCATATCTCTCTCATCGCACAGTCAAAGTTCTAAGTCTGTGACCTTGCATTGAAGGCCAATTTGGGATGTGACTTGCACTACACAAAACTGTATGCCAGCATGGACACGTTTTTTTTCCAACCTATTTATACAAACAGAAGCTTTATCAGCAACCTGCCTTTAAATAGAATTAAAACCAAAACTTTTGATGCTGGTTCTTATAAATTACGCATCTATTGCGTCATATAACTGGCAAAATGTAGAGAGAGAGCAAACTTTTGAAAAGAGACAAATGAGCTACGGCACGGCAAAACCAAAAGAGTGGCATGTGCATCCAGCAGGGGCGTAACTAGGGGCAATTTCATAATTCGCACAACCATGTTTTATTCTCTACTTCTTGAAAGGAAAGCAAGTATTTCAGCCACTTTGGTAATTGGTATTGAAATCTTGTCTAATTTATACATTTTTCAGCATGCAAATATGCAGGTGAGTTTTGAAATTTTGTCAATTTTGACAAAATTTCAATACGCACTTGCGTATTTGCCGTATACGTAGCTACGCCCTTGCGACAAAACCAAAGGAGTGGCATGTGCATCCAGAGCAGACTCAGAGAAACCTGGCCATCCGCATGTCATGTTCCTATTTTCTTTCTTTGAAAAATAAAATGAAAAAAAAAAAATCAACGTATAGAGAATACTAGCTAGCCAAGAAGAAGAAAAAATCTGCATATTGCTAGTTTTGACTTTTCAGCTATTACCCATCAGGTACACAAGTTGAAAATGCCATTCAATCAACAGTGATTCAACGTCATTGAATAAAAGATGATTCAGTGTTGTTTCAAAGTTGGTTGTGACCACTGGGTTTCTATTTCAGTACTCTCAGTTAGACTGGCTATTCCAATCGTGATGGGGGCCAACATTGGAACATCCGTCACAAACACGATCGTGTCACTCGGACAGATTACGGACAAGAACGACTTTAGACGAGCTTTCGCGGGAGCAACTGTCCATGATATCTTTAACTGGCTCACAGTCTTGGTGCTGTTGCCTTTAGAAATTGCATCAGGTAAGCAGACACGGGACAGATTCTGCACAGCTTCTGCACAGTGTATCGTAAGAGGGTGTATTTCGCGATCCTTCATGTTAATTTTTGTTAAAACTGCAACAAGGGCAACAAAGGAAAACAAGCAACAAAGGAAAACAAATAATGATAACAAATAATAAAGACAAAAAAAAAAAAACTTTGTTCCCCGATTAAGGGTCACAGCCCTCTTTTTTTTTCGTATTTTTTCCATCTTAACAGCCCTCTCAAAAATATTTCACTCATATACAGCCGATCGTCGTTAAGCAGAGGTTGAATTATTATTACTGTATATATACGTAAAGCAGGTTTGGCGAAGGTCGACCATCGGTATTAGCTTTCTCACATGTGCGCTGCCGAGGCTCGAGCACACAGTGGTGAGAAACCCTATGTTGAATCTAATGTCTTATCCATTAGGCAATGGAGGCCTGTCACAGCCTATTCTTTTAAGAACAATGATTATACCAGACTCATGCCAGTCTGATGATATTGAGGATATGCTTCATACTTGGGGTGTGTGGCTCATTTGTATAATTTATGGGGGGTTTTTTCACAATTTTAGTGGGGGGAGGGGGGGGGGCAGCTTTTCTAACTTCTCATTTGCTTCCTTGGACAACCATTCTATAAAAAGGTCCACTCTTAAAGAAAAGAATTTGTTCCTAGAGTTCTTTCCTTTGAGAGTTGACCCGTATTGAAAAAGGAGGTAAAAGCAAGAAAATGCAGAGATGTCCCTGTTTACGTTAACCTTTTTCTTGTTATAGGCTATCTGTTAAAACTATCACAGGCTATAGTTGACGAATTCGATTTAAGAGCCGATGAAGCTCTAGACAGAGATTATCTTAAAGTCATCACAAATCCTTTCACAAAGCTCATTATCCAGGTAAAACAGAACTTACTTCTTTTTTTAAAAAAAATTATGAATTTAAGATGCATGCCTATATCGTCGACTAGCAATAATTGAGCCGCGACACGAGAAAACCAACAATGTGGTTGTGCGCCCTGCACAGACTCAGATCAGCCTGGGCATTCGCCAAGTCTGGTCAGACTCTTCGCTAAGTGCTTAACGGGTAGCTAAGGGACTGCGCTACCACCATGCGGACAGCGAAGCCTCTGATCAGACTGGGTGGATGCCCAGGCTGAACTGAGTCTGCGCTTGCCGCACAACCACATTGTTGGTTTTCTCGTGTCGCGGCTCAATTATTATTCTGACAAGGTTACAGCGGACTGTTCTTTAAGACAAAAAAATCTCTCTATAAAGAATGTAGTTTTCTTTTAAAAGCAGCTACCGTTTGGAAAAGAAATTACCTACTAAGGAAGAAAAAAACTACTCTTTTATAGTTGTCTTTCTTTGGTAATGATGGCTTGACCATAAGTTGGCCAGATGTTATATCCGTCTGTCTGTCTGTCCGTCTGTCTGTCAGTCCGTCCGTCATCATTTCATGTCCTCTCCACAGCTCTGAATCGGTTCGAGCTTTTTTCATGAAACTTTGTATAGCAACATCAGACAATGTGCAGAGAACAAGAACCATAACTCTACCTACATTATTGACTGAGTTATTCAGCGTATCCGCTGCTTAACACTGAAACCGTTTGAGATATTGTCATGAAGCTTGGTACAAATGTAAAGCATCATCAGAAAATGTACAGAGAACTAGAATCACAACTCCACCTACATTTTTACTGAATCATGCCCCTTTGTAATTTTCTGGTACGGAAATCGTGTCTGCTCCATAGATTTGAAACCGTTTGAGATATTTTCACGAAACTTGGTACAAATGTGAAGCATCATCAGACAATGTGCAAAGAACAAGAAACGTAACTCCACCTACATTTTCTACTGAATTATGACCCTTTGTAATTTATGGTACGGAAATTGTGTCTGCTCCATAACTTTGAAACCGTTTGAGATATTTTCACAAAACAATACTGTGCAAATGTAAAACATCATCAAATGATGTGCAGAGAACAAGAATTGTAACTGCACCTACATTTTGTTATTGAATTATGCTTCTTTGTAATTTTTAGTAAGGAAATCTTGTCCACTCTATAACTTTAAAACTCACAAAAGATATTTACAGGAACCTTTTGTACAAATACAGAACATTGTACAAAAGGTTCCTGAAATTACAAAGAAGCATAATTCAATAACAAATGTAGGTGCAGTTACGATTCTTGTTCTCTGTTACGATTCTTGTCACTGTCTACATTTTTTACAGAATTATGCCCCTTTGTAATTTTCAGTATAGAAATCATTCTCCTTTCTAACTTTAAAACTGTTGAAGATATTTTCTTATTACTTGATACAAATATAAAGCACCATCAAACAATGTGCAGAGAAAAGAACCATAAGTGCACCTTCATTTTCAACAGAATTACATCCCTTTGTAATTTTGGGTATTGAGAGTTTAACTTTAAAGCCTTTGAAGATATTTTCACAAAGCTTGGTACAAATTTAAAGCATCATCAGATGATCTGAAGGTTTTCAGAGTGCAAGTATGGTAACTCCAGTTTCTTGCTTTAAAGAGTTGTTGTTGTCAGAGAGTGGTTTTTCCCCCTTTCCCCCTGGAAAACTGGCTATAGGAAGGACGTCTATATAGTGGATTGTCCGGACCTAATAGAGCCACTTTTCCCCCATAGTCCTTTTTCCCCCACCGGGAAATTGACTATTAATGAATTTTGTATGGCTATTGGTATTTTGCGGAACGGACCGAAACGGAACGCAATGGAACAGAGACATTTCACGGATTTAAACGCACTAGACATGCATCAGTTTTTCAACAAAGGTAATAAACGGGATTGATTCCAAAAAATCAATATGCAAATTTAGCAACCATATTTTTATAATAATCAATAATTACTAATTTAAGAAACGAGGAAGGTGTGATTTCTTCCCATAGCAGATATTTATATAGGTATATATATTCATGCAAGCTTACAGAAAGATGTTTTATCCAGTCATGTTTGATTTAGCAGGCAGTTTATTACATTGAAAATAATTATCGGACGTGTGTCACGATGGGAGTCGACCCCACGACTCCTGCATGAAAGGCGTACACTAGTCCAGGCACTCCGCTGCGCGCACGCACAGATGAACGTTTGTACAAACACAAAATTGTACAAAATGCACATAACCACGTATACTCATAGCCGTTTTTTTGGCTAACATGGAAAAGCAAAAATGCCTACCTGTTTTCCCAAAAACAAAAATAAGACAGACTGATTGACACATGCATGCGGTTCTAGCATCTGTTATCCATCGATATTTTACGGACAGATACTCGTATTTCTGTTTCACCCCACTATTATGATTGAAGAAGGAGCAAATTCCACTATGTAGCGTGTTTTTCTGCTATCATATTACCAGGGGGAAAATCCACTATAGAGGGGAAAAACGGCTATGCAAAAACACCTATAGTAGATTTGGCTATATAGTCGTATTTCCGGGGGGGGGGGGGGGGGGGGGGGGATTCTACTATATAGCCATTTTTCCGGTGGGAAATTATACTATGGAAAAATCATAGTCATTTTTCCGGGGGGAAAACTACTAGGGGGGGAAAAGCTACTCTCTGACAGTTATCTTTGTTTTAATCAGTCATGATTTTGTATTTTGCCCCATATCTTAATTACTCTACCAGAGGCTTTTTTCCAAACAACATATTAAATATGAAGAAACTACATGATTATAGAAAGCTTTCGTTATGTCTTATACGGGACATACGACTAAAATGCCAATCAACAGTCCCATAAAGGCGGGGCCTTATTATTTACCATATTTCTCGTTAGTTTAGGTGTACCTAGTTTTCTTGAATTTTTACTGTCAAAACAACTAGCTTTTATATTGCCATTACAGCCACGTCTTGTGACTTCCAACAATGTGGCGATTTTGTCATGTGATATTCAGCTCATTCTTGTCATTCACACAGGGTTACATGTACCAGAGACCTCATCGTAGGTTCTATGGGTTGCGTCACTTCCATGGTTGGCTATTGTGACAAGCTTAGGCTCATATCAGACTGCACTTATGTGCAGTCTAATCAGAGCCTTTGCTTGTAACCAGTGCCACATTGGTGACATTTACATGATGTGGCTCAGTTTTGTGTTTTGATTGTTTTCGCAGCTGGACAAGGGAGTTATAAAGAAAATTGCTCTTGGAGATGAATCGGTCCTGGGCAAAAGCATCATCAAACACTGCTGTGACAAGGATGATCACTTCAAAAATGAATCCATTACACTTCCTAATGGCACAACGTCGTTTAAAGAAGTGCCTGACTGCTTAAAGCCTTGTAAGTACAGACAGACGGATGATTTGCGATTCTATGTCCTTTTCAGCAGTATTTCAGTCATATCAGGACGATGGTACGGTGACGAGGAAAGGCTTTGCGTAAAGGAAGCTCGTTTACGGTTGAAAAGATTTCCGCATCGAGGAGGTTCTAACTCGGGCCGGCTGTATCAGTAGGCGCTTAACCTTCTGAGCTAAAGGGGCTTCTTAACTGATACATTTTACGGAATTAATCGCACAAGAAATCAGTTCTTCGTGGGAGGCAATAAGTACGATTTATTGCGTAAAAGCTATACCAAATTCTCAAATAGCCCATTTCCGGTGGGGGAAAAGGACTCTTGGGGAAAAGTGGCTCTATGAGGTCTGGACAATCCACTATATAGTCGTCCTTCCTATAGCCACTTTTCCGGGGGGAAAGTTTTTTTTTTTTTTTTTTTTTTTGGGGGGGGGGGGGGGGGGACCACTCTCTGACAGCACACACCTAGCGCCGGGCACTGTTGAAGCGGTTTACTCGGCACAGTCTTTCCCTGATACATGCATGAGAAACTGTGCTTGGCCAAGCTTGAAAAACAGAAATCCTTCAATAATGTGAATATTTAGGACACTTTAGGATCATTTGTCTCAACATACCTGGCCAGTATCAGATGTTTTAGGGAATGTTGGGTCAGTTGTGATGGACTTGGTGCGAGGAAAGCACACCTGCAGACACACAACGCTGAATTGAATATTGAATCAACGTTGATTTAACGTTTTGATAGTGAATGAATGTTGATTAACGTTCGAAAGTTGTGTGCCCAGTGAGTCGACTCCTCTCCTTCGCTGCCTTATTCTTCCCTGCTGCGAAAAAAGGTACCCATTCACTGCGGGGCTTACAAGGAGAGAGTTTTCCGGTCACCGCGTGGCCCACCGTCCACAATACCTTATTAAATAACCAGATAATCCTAAATTACTTGATAATCTGAAATTTACTTTCTAATTTCAGGTGTATTTATGTTCGAGGAGGCCGCTAGTGAAAAAGGGCTTGGTTGGAGTGATACAACGATTGGAATCATCCTATTGTTTATTGCTCTTGTCATACTCTGTGTCTGCCTGGTTGCCATAGTTAAAACCTTGCACTCCCTTCTAAGAGGCCAAATGGCAGTCGTCATAAGAAAGTTTGTAAATGCTAATTTCCCTGGGTATTGCAGCTATTTCACAGGGTACCTCGCCATTCTCATAGGGGCAGGTTTAACTGTTTTGGTTCAGTCAAGTTCAATTTTCACATCTTCTATAACCCCGCTGGTCGGCATGGGGGTCATTTCGATCGAGCGTATGTATCCATTGACCCTTGGATCCAATATTGGTACCACTGCAACTGGAATTTTAGCCGCTTTCGCCCAGGATGAAGACAGGATCCCAGATTCACTTCAGATTGCTCTTTGTCATCTTTTCTTTAATATATCCGGTATAGTTATCTTCTACCCAATTCCGAAATTCCGTCCTCCCATTAACGCGGCAAAGTTTCTCGGCTGCCAGACAGCTAAGTATAGGTGGTTTGCAGTCGTCTACTTGATATTGATGTTTTTCTTGCTCCCGGCTGCAGGATTTGGCCTTTCGCTTGTCAGCTGGATAGCTCTTGCCTGTGTGTTTGGCCCTATTCTCCTTCTCTTCATTATTATTTTAATAACAAAACTGTTTCAAAAGAAATGCTCAAGAGTCCTGCCAGTAAAATTGCGTACTTGGAAATGGCTACCGGTATGGCTGCGTTCACTGGAACCATACGACCGGATGCTGCTGAAATTGACTGGAAATTTCTTCCTGTGCCGAAAATTTGGATGCTGCAAAGGGTTTGGTGAAAAAAATAGTGGTAAACAAGACGACATTATCATTAACGGAAACGCAGAGCCGGTAAAACAGCAAAATGGTTTCAACTCAACAGCCAGTCACAAATACGATACCAAACTATGAACGCTGGCTCACTAAAATGACAATTTAACCCACTGGCAGTGTTCAGTATGACCTGTCTACACTTAAAATTGATATTGGCCCAGCCCTTAACTATTCTCAGTATAAACAGTCTGTATTTTGGTTCTTTTTGAAGAATTATGGTCAAAATTAGGCAAATATTGCTGTGTATTTGACTTGTTTAATTTCCAAGAAAAATACAAGTTTACTTTCTATTTTTATAAAGTGTTACGATCAAAATTGTCTACAATGCTTGTTTTTTCTAATGGATACTAACCTAACTGTACGAGTTATTCAAGGTTTTGCACCAGATACTCGACAGAAAAGTACCTGGGGGGTTTCGCCCTTGTTATGGTCCAGAAGAAACCAACGTTCTGGCTCCATCACGTTTCATCAATCGGGCATGTAGTGGCATCTTGTGGTAAAAAGTTCAGTAATTATGCTATGGTAAGCCATTATGTCAGTTCATTTAAAGTGCATGGTTAACCATTACAAATATGCGTGATGGAAATCCATAAGTCCCCTGACTGTTAACTCAGTATACTGCTTCTCCATTAAAAATCAGGGTTCGATATGGTGATCCTATAAGGAGAAGCTATAAATAATTTCTGGCATCGTATAAAGGTGGTTCTAATGGGCGAGATTACTTGGCATGGAAAAGCAGCTGTCTAAATTGAATAGTAGGCTTATTATCTCTCTTATATCTAGGGCTTGTTCCTAATGGAACGAACTTGCTCGAGAGAGAAAGTTCTTTCCTTTAAGAGTATTGCCCCTGCCCATAGGGCCCCGCAAAATAAATGGACTTCCTGGTGCCTCTGCGCAGCGCGGCTAGTAGCTGTAGCAGGACCTGGGGCCGTATTCATAAAACGACTTAAGTGGTTGCTATGCTGTTGCTAAGGCTTAATTTCTTTGAAGGAGATTTCCTACAACTATGAAATTTGGTCTGGAGGAACAGTCTTTGTAAGACTGTTCCTCCAGACCAAATATCATAGTTGTAGGGAATCTCCTTTACAGATATTTAGCCTTAGCAACGGCATAGCAACAACTTAAGTGGCTTTATGAATACAGCCCCTGGGTGTCATTGATCTTAGACCCGATAAAAAAAACTACAAAGTCGAAGGCAACGTCCCGATATGACTGAAATTTTCTTTACTGAGATGTTAACTCTTTCAGTACCAAAAAGCAGACGACAAAATTTACGTCTGCAAAAATAAAAAAAAAATGCCTTGTCCAAGACTTTTTATATTCAGAATTCAAAGACTAGAGGGCAAATAGTGTAGATCTAGATGAGGCGGCTCATTATGAGCCGCCTCATCAGGATCTACGCTGTTTGCAAATTTTGCTAATTGCGTCACTGGGGCTTAAAGAGTTAACCCACAACTCAGCAACTTTTTACCAGGCATGAAAATTCGAAGTTGTAAATAAAACTTGAAAACTCCGAAAGACACAGAGTGATCTTCGTCTCGGGCGCTGGCACATTTCCTGAGGCATATTTTGATTTGATGCTCCTTATATTAAGTTTTTATGTATAATTACACTTTAAATATTGTAAAGAGTCAGAAAAACGTCATCTTAGAGTTTCACTTACAAAAATACCAACTGGGCACACAACGTTGAATAAACAATGAATCAAAGTTTTCGACGTCGGGACATTGCATCAACGTTGATTCAGTGTTGTTTCAACGCTGCGAGCATAAGTGATTTTTGTATATCACAGGGTATAATCGATTCCGCTAATTTTCGCTTCCTGCAGAGACTGTCCATCATATTTGGCTTCCGCCGAGACTGTCCACGAACTCTTGCTTCCTGCCGAGACTTCTGTACATGATAAATGGCTTCCTGCAGAGACTGTCCGCGTGATTCTGCTTCCTGCCGAGGCTCTCGGCAGGAAGCAGAATCACGCGGACAGTCTCGACAGGAAACCATTTTTCGAGTACAGAAGTCTCTGAAGGAAGCAAGAGTTCGCGGACAGTCTCGGCGGAAGCCAAATATGACGGACAGTATCTGCAGGAAGCGAAAATTAGCGGAATCGATTATACCCTGTGTCAAAACATCGAGGCGTTACGCTTGAAACGGCAGGGTTACGTCAACATTTGCTGATATTCACATCATTACCAGTTAGACTTTGCTCGATTTGATGACATAAACCCATTTATGCCTGGTGGATGGATCCATTTGTCAGTTTAAGAATGTATGGTTTAGTTTATTTTTATTTATTTTAAGGAGAAATCCTCATTTGTTTTATGCAAATAGTGTAGACCCTGAACAGACAATACGCGGCGTCGTCTGATCTGAGTCTGCATTTTTTGCCAATGTCCCTTTTTTGGGGACACCATGCTTAGAATTTCTTGACACTATTTGATATGCAATAAAATGTATATATGAATCATCATTTGTAAATGCATCTGCATGTTGCAATGTACATAAATTGTAAAAAGTGGAAATAAAATTATTATAACAAAAATGTCTGTATTATGGGAATCCTAGTATTAAATTTGTTTGGCTACTTATCCAACGGACACATAATGTTGAAATAGCGTCACACCAACGTGGATACAACGTCATTGACGTTGATATGAACTTATTGCAAAGCTTTATGGCTACCGGGTGTAAATCTGATGCGGGGTCTCTTTTCTCATACTAATAAGTAATACAATCACTGCAAAAAAGTATTTACAGTAGGCACACAACATTGAAAACATTAAATTCAACGTTGATTCAATGACATGACATTGAAACAACGTTGATTTGATATTGTTTCAACGTTGTGTGTCTTTTGGGATTGCAGCTAGATTATAACATCATGATTTGCAATAAAATATACATAAGTGGCTGTCTTTAAAATTGAGCCGCGACACGAGAAAACCAACGCAGTGGTTATGCGCCCAGCACAGACTCAGATCAGCCTGGGCATCCGCCCAGTCTGATCAGAGTCTTCGCTGTCCGCATGGAGGTAGCTTAGACCCTAAGATGTCCTTTAAGTGCGTAGCAAAGAGTCTGATCAGACTGGGCGGATGCCCAGGCTGGTCTGAGTCTGCGCTTGGCGCACAACCACTTTGGTTTTTTTTCATGTCGCGGCTCATTGATGTTAGACATGCATCATAAATTCATCACTCCTGTCATTTTTATGCCGTTATTTACGTCAATGTCTGTCGCGCTCTCACAATAATCATCTAAAACAGCTTACGCGAGAAACGCATACAAAGTCGTCTTAGTGCTTCCTGTTATTCTACATGTACATGTAGTCTGCAAAACGTCTCTAGGAAGTGGATGATATAGCGTATTTGGGTAAACATACCTTTTTTTTTTAACCCGCGGCCCATTTCACGCCTACCAATCGCTCTCATGCGAAACCACGGTTTAGAACGCCAATCCATGAGAGGAGTTCCCGGTTTTGCAGGAGAGCCAAAATCGTAAACAAATTTGACATCGGCCCAAGGTTTGAGGTATTTTTTTTCTATGAAAACTATTTATGCAAAATATAAGAATGCTATTTTGTCACATATAGATTGTTTCTTCGGCACATGAAAGGATTAGGCACATGGTCTTGCATTTTTCCAGATATACATTTAGTACGGCGGAGCATGTGTTCAAGGTCAGTCTCTGCGATATATACATGTAGGGAAAAGTCGCATTTTCTTGCTTGGTTTTGAGTCTCTGACCTTGGCAGTCGCAAAGAAGTGAACAGAACTACTGTATGGGTGAATCCAAATGTTGGAAGTAAGCTTTCCATGATGGACAATTTAGAATTTAGAAAATACATGTATACGCAAAAACTTGGCATCGTCAGCCCGGTTCCGCATGAGATAATAGAAAATATAAGGAATTTTTATCAAACACAAAAACAGCTTCTGAACAATAATTGGATCAAATCTAATATGAACTCTGTGATAAATCATTATTTTATACATAGCAGATGACTTCCTGGCTGTTTTTATTCCCCGTTTGTCTTTTAAGGCCTTTTGCAAACCCTCTTTCAAACCCTCTTGCATGCCTCAGAAACAGACAAATGGGCAATAAAAACAGCCAGAAAGTCATCTGCAATGTATAAAATAATGATATATCACAGAGGTCATGTTAGTTTTGATCCAATTATTTCAGAAGCTGTTTTTGTGTTTGATAAAAATTCCTTATATTTTCTATCATCTCATGCGGAACCGGGCTGACGATGCCAAGGTTTTGCGTATATTTTCTAAATTCTTAACTGTCCATCACGGAAAACTTAATTCCAACGTTTGGATTCACGTATACAGTAGTTCTGTTCACTTCTTTGCGACTGCCAAGGTCAGAGACTCAAAATCAAGCAAGAAAATGCGAGTTTTCCTAACATGTATATATCGCCGAGCCTGACCGTGAACACATGCTCCGCCGTACTAAATGCATATCTGGAATAATGCATGACCATGTGCCTAATCCTTTCATGTGCGGAAGAAACAATCTATATGTGACAAAATAGCATTCTTATATTTTGCATGAATAGTTTTCAGAGAAAAAAAAATACCTCAAACCTTGTGCCGATGTCAAATTTGTTTACGATTTTGGCTCCTCTCCTGCAAAACCGGGAACTCCTCTCATGGATTGGCGTTCTGAACCGTGGTTTTGCATGAGAGCGATTGGTAGGCGTGCATTTCAGGTAGGCGCCTTTCAGAGAGAGGCGCCGTAGTCGAGGGGTTAGAGTGGTTTGGCTATTGTGCAGAAAGTTACCGTAAGGTCGTGAGTACGCGGCTCACTGTCGCCATACGATGACTGGAAAACTCTGTCAACCCAGCTGTAAATGGGTACCTTTTTCGAATCAGGGAAGGATAAGGCAGTGAAAGAAGAGGGATGGGCTCCGCCTTTCATCAGCTGTGCCCAAGATACAGTGGGTCTCTAACCCCCACTGCCCCTACGGCTATTAGGCTATGGGAAACCTTCACCTTTTTTAGCTCACCTGAGCACGAAGTGCTCAGGGTGAGCTTTTGGGATACCGTGATGTCCGTCGTCAGTCATACGTGTGGACGGACGTCCGTACGGACGTCCGTCAACTTTTGCTTGTGTACACTCTAGCGGGCACAGTTTTGATCCAATCTTTCTGAAACTTTGTCAGAATGTTTATCTCCATAAACTCTAGGCCAAGTTCGAAACTGGGTCATTTCGGGTCAAAAACTAGGTCACTAGGTCAAATCTTAGAAAAACTTTGTGTACACTCTAGAAGGCACAGTTTTGATCCAAAGTTCATGAAACTTTATCAGAATGTTTATCCTTATATTATCTAGGACAAATTTGAAACTGGGTCATGTCGGGTCAAAAGCTAGGTCACTTGGTCAAATCTTAGAAAAACCTTGTGTACACTCTAGAGGACACAGTTTTGATCCAAGCTTTATGAAACATTGTCAGAATATGTATCTCTTTAAACTCTAGGCTAAGTTTGAAACTGGGTCATGTCGGGTCAGAAACTAGGTCTCTAGGTCAAATCTTAGAAAAACTTTGTGTTCACTCTAGAAGGCACAGTTTTCAACCAAAGATCATGAAACTTTGTCAGAATGTTTAACCTTATTATATGTAGTATAAATAAGAAACTAGGTCATGTCAGATCAAAAACTAGGTCACTTGATCAAATCATAGAAAAACCTTGTGTACGCTCTAGAGGACACAGTTTTGATCCAATCTTTATGAAACTTTGTCGAACGAACGAACGAACATACACTTTATTACTCTCTACAGATCTGTACAGACATATGAGGAAATAAATACATTACATTTACTCGGACATGATAGTTACTAAACATCTTGTAATAATAACAACATATATGGTGGATCTTGCTAAAGTTTACCCTGCGGGCACGCAGATTCGAATCAACATTGACTCAACCTTGAGTCAATTCCAAGACGTTGAATCAAGGCTGACTCAACGCCGCGTGCCCACCGGGTATTTACTATATATTTCTACCCTGCCGCACGTTTTAACAACAGACAAATCGAAAAATAATGATGGGGGGGTGGGGGGGGGGGTGAAGTAAATTATTTAGCATCTTCTACATATGTTTGCCGTTAGTGGATTAAATCATCAGCTTCTAATTTGCGACCATCAAAGGGATGCATCTCCGCGATGTCAGTCGGCTGGCGGTCCAGTCTTCGCGGCCTTCAAAATTCGGGCGAACTCCAGAAGTGTGTCAACTCCAAGAATCCGCAATGGCACGGGCGAACGGGAAAAGACGCGTCCAGACAACTGACCCCCGGGGAGACACCTCCCCTCCTGAAGAAGTTCACTAGACTGAAACAGTCTGATATTTGTGCATATTTACCATCGTATATATAAGAAATTCCAAATTAAACCTGAGAATCCAATATTAAAATGTGCAACTATACATTATAACAAATTATTGTATGGAATTATCTGAGCTACGTTGCGCGAAAATGTGGCTACACATGTCAATAAATGGACTTGTGTTAAGTTGGGCCTTCAGGCACCTGGATCCATACACGTTGTGTGCGAACAGTAAAGGCGTCGGGACGGTTCCAATGCACAGGCCGGTCCGAGGCCCTGCTGATCGCGTTTACATTAGTCTTCCTCTTCGCGCATCGTAACTGAATGTTCGACCTTATTAACAGAATGAACCCCGATCAGATGCCACATTTGAGGCATCGGATATGAGTCCGTACTGCTGGCCTATGTCGTCTAATGGGGCTCCACGCATCAGTGGATTAAGATGTACAAATAGAGTTGTATGATCTTTCTCTAAACTATAACCCTTTACAGCAAATATAAACAATGTGTAAATAAATACCTGACATGAATAAATGTTACTCACTTTCGAGATTCACGTGCAATAGGTTACTGGGCCACGCGGTCTAGACGTTACTAGTTGTTGGTTGGAATTAGAAATTTGGTTAAACAGATTCCGATAAAGGTAGGACATATATACTTGATTACTTTAGCAGTAAAGTCTTAATTTTCGACGCTTGTTCGTCCGTTGATGAAGCTAGTGATAGAAGCCAAAATGCTTTGTAGCTCAAAGCGCTTTAGAAGTCGAGAAGCAAAGTCCCAGCAGGCACATAACGTCCAAATGACGTCGTACTGACATCGATGCGACGTCAGTACGTGGCATCGACGTCAGGACGACGCCACCTAAACATCATGTGCCTGCTGGGGTGTCAACCTTTATATTTGCACATTGTTTAAGTATATAAGGTTACTACATGTACTACAGATAACAGGTCTACACAGCACTCTTACAATAAATTTATGGTAAATTCATACACTTGCGGGGAAAGCAACCTTGTCTTATCCATTGTTCTTCCCTTTCAATGATGACCAACTCTCAGAGGGAGAGATATGCTCCATTGGGAACACATTCCTTCCTGCAAGAGTAGGCCTCATTTTGGAAGGGCACCGTTCTTTGGGGAAATAAACAGGAAATCACATTAGTTGTTCCCCTTTGTAAAGATGGCAGAATAATATGAAGGTGTATCCATACACCTTAACCGCTTGCTACATTATGTTTAGCTGTAAAAATGGCCAGTTTTTGAATAAGGAAACAGTATCGATTTCGGTAGAAACTGGTACTTTCGCTGCTTTTAACGTTAATTAATTCACTACCCTGTACATACGTAAACATAATTACACAAGGGCGTAGCTACGTATACGGCAAATACGCAAGTGCGTATTGAAATTTTGTCAAAATTGACAAAATTTCAAAACGCACCTGCATATTTGCATGCTGAAATTTTATAAACTGCACAAAATTTAAGTACCAACTGCCGATATACATGGTTATATGAAATATTTTAGGGGCCTAGCCCCTATATTTACCCTCAAAGAGTATGAAAAATGATTGTGCGTATCAACTTATTGCTCCTAGCTACGCCCATGTTACATGTTACATGGAACTTCATATTTCTAGATTCAAATATATTTACACGAACAAAGTCTGTATGTACACTCAAATCATCCAAATAATTAACTCATTGACATTATTACTAAGAATTGCTTATATATTATACACATCATGTACTAAGGCATAACGACACATCGACTAATAGTATAAGTGTGAGGCTCGTTCTGAAAGCAAACGAACATATAAATATGTAACTTTCGGAGGAGCAGGCCTCATAGGAGGAAAATCAAACTTCGTTAAAAAAAAAAAAAAAAAAAAAAAAAAAAACATACTGTGTATCTCTAGCTATGAAAGCACTACTCGCATCTCGGCATGCTGTCGTGGAGTATTTCGGTGGTCTGGAGACAGGGAGTCATGTGGCGGACCAATGTCCAAACAGGCATGTCCCCGCCTCCAGCTACCCATCTTTGATCTGTATTGAAGCGCTGCCGGTGACGGAGCACAGGACGTCCCCGTCACCGGCAGCACTTCACATGAGATGCAAGTAGTGCGTATCCGATATGATTTTTTTTTTTTTTTTTTTTTTTAAGTCCTATCCCTTTTATAGAATTCATAGGCATATCCCTTTTGAGTTTCACCCTTGTCGAAACTAAACACAAGGGCGAGATAAAGGGATAATTAGAAAATTTATGCGCGGTTCGCTTCGGAACATAGTACCGCGCCCGGATATGGTGAAGCTATGACATAAATGAGAGGACGCTCTTGGACGCGACAGTATATTATCAAACCCCTGATTGATACAAGATTCAGATTAACTATTTTAACTGGTTATTAATTGTTGGCTTATCAGTACATATACATGTTTTGGTACAAGTGGTAGAGTAGATGGATGGGTGCCTTGCGAATTTATGTTCATTTCAACAGTATTACAATCATTTCAGGGCAGTGGAGGGTATCAATAAAAGGCTCAATGCAAATGGGACCCTGTTCAAGTTTGGAAAGATTTCCGCCTTCAGCCGGAATCGAACTTTTGCTGTATTTTTGTGGCAATATGAACGGGATATATTTCCATATACACATTCGCTACCTTGTTTAGAATATAGATATATAACATTATTTGGATGCACGTCGGATAATCAAGGCATAAATTTGCTTAAATTAGTATCGATTTATTTTCGCGTTTAAGGAGCTCCCAGAATTTAAGCATATAGGGTAGGATAGTAGTGTTTTATATATGTTTTCCTTTCTGATTCCCTTGTTTAGAATAATAACGTAATTAACTAATTATATTATTTGAATGCACGTAGGATAATATTTATAAATTTGCTTAAGTTAATTAATGTCGATTTATTTTCGCTTTTAAAGAGTTCACCGAATTTGAACATATTTGGGCGGATAAAATAGTAGGGTTTTATAAATGTGTTCCTTTCTGAATCAAAATAAGGGCATTTACATATGTAGTGGAATTCATCTCCGACGTCGTTGAGAGGGCATAATAAACATTTTCGATCTGCGATATCAGTACCGTCCCATCTGCCAGTTTCTATCGGTAATTTGTTATTTCCTGTTCTGAATTTGAAAAGAGAGATATATTGTTTGAAAGGCAAGGATATAAAATATTTTTCTAAAGCTAAATTCTGTTTAAAACAAAAATATACCATTGCTTTCGAGGACTGTGTATCTTTAGTAAGCCAGCTTTGTATGAATTGGTCGGTAAGTATTTTTTTTGTTATATAACTTAAAGACTTTATATGGACATTTTGTTGTACCATCCATAAATCTGGTCGACCCAGCTGAATTAAGATACGCTCAATATGGCTGAGCCATTTAGACGAAGTGTTCGAGGAGTGCATTAAGCACTGGTATATCAAAAAGGAAAGTTTTGTATATTTACTATGAATCAGAATGTTTATCTCCACAAACTCTAGGCCAAGTTTGAAAGGAGGTCATGTCCGGTCATAAAACTAGGTCACTAGGTCAAATCTTAGAAAAACATTGCGTACGCACTAGAAGGCATTGTTTTGATCCAGTCTTCATGAAACTATTTCAAAATGTTTATTGTCCATATATCTAAGCCCCCTATGAAACTGAGTCAAGTTGGGTCAAAAACTAGGTCACTAGGTCAACTCTTAGAAAAGTTTGTGTACACCCTAGAGGGCACAGTTTTGATCCAAACTTCATGAAACTCTGTCAGAATGTTTATCTTTATGAAATCTAATCAAGTTTGAAACTGGGTCATGTCTGGTCAAAAACTAGGTCACCAGGTCAAATATAAGGAAAACCTTGTATAAGCTCCAGAGGGCACAGTTTTGATCCAATCTCAATGAAACTTTGTCAAAATGTTTATTGTCCATATATCTAAGCCCCCTATGAAACTGAGTCAAGTCGGGTCAAAAACTAGGTCACTAGGTCAACTCTTAGAAAAGTTTGTGTACACCCTAGAGGGCACAGTTTTGATCCAAACTTCATGAAACTCTATCAAAATGTTTATCTTTATGAAATCTAATCAAGTTTGAAACTGGGTCATGTCTGGTCAAAAACTAGGTCACCAGGTCAAATATAAGGAAAACCTTGTATAAGCTCCAGAGGGCACAGTTTTGATCCAATCTCAAGGAAACTTTGTCAGAATGTTTATTCTTACAATATCCAGGCCAATTTTGAAACTGGGTCATGTCGGGTCAAAAACTAGGTCAACTATTAGGAAAACCTTGTGTATGCTCTAGAGGCCACAGTTTTGATCCAAACCTAATGAAATTTTGTCAGAATGTTTATCCTCACAATATCTAGGCCAAGTTTGGAACTGGGTCATGTAAGGTCAAAAACTAGGTCAGATCTTAGAAAAACCTTGTGTACGCTCTAGAGGACAACGTTTTTATCCAATCTTTTTGAAACTTTGTCAGAATGTTTATCATCACAATATTTAGGCCAAGTTTGAAAGTAGATCATGTCGGGTCAAAAACTACGTCACTAGGTCAGATATAATAATGACCTTGTGTACACTCTAGAGGGCACAGTTTTGATCCAATCTTTATGAACCTTTGTCAGAATGTTTATCCTCACTATATCCAGGCCAAGTTTGAAACTGGTTCATGTCAGGTCAAAAACTAGGTCACTAGGTCAAATTTTAGAAAAACTTTGTGCACACCCTAGAGGGCACATTTTCGATCCAATCTTCATGAAACTTTGTCAGAATGTTTATCTCCAAAAAATCTAGGTCAAGTTCGAAACTGGGTCATGTCGGGTCAAAAGCTAGGTCAAATCTAAATTAAGTTATGCAGCAAGAATCAGAACTAACATTGCAATGATGCCAGCCACAAACGCCTTGGAATACATTAGTTTCACCACAGTGAGATAATGATACTACCCTTCTATCATCTGTCTTTGCTTAGTTCAGTCTAGTTTATACCCATCAAAGGAACTCAACATGAATGGGAACTTTTCGGAGAAGGAACTCAACATGAACAGGAACTTTTCGGAGAAGCGACTCTATCATTTTCAGCTCACCTGAGCCTTACAGTATTGGTGTTAGCTGCCTCTGTCATCCATCCATAAACATTTTCAAACATCTCTGAAACCACTGGGCAGACTAAACTCAAATTTCATATGGAGCCTGCACATGGGTCAAAGGATTGAAAGTTCTTCAAATGATCTTTGTCACATGACCAAGGTGGCCGCCATTCCCATGTATGGTAAAAACTCTTATAAATCTTCACCAGAGCCAGTGAACTGATTAATGCTCAGGTGAGCGATTCAGGGCCACCATGGCCCTCTTGTTTTACCATCTCAGGTATGGGAGTGCCTTCAGTCCAATGTCTGCGGTTTCATACTACATGTACTGACATAGCCATCTGACTAACTAACCACAAAAATTGTACTGTTATCTGATGACTTCCGTGAACAATTGTTCACATCTAATTAAAAAAAAAAATAATGATAATTAAATGACTGCTGAAACAGCGTCCTGTCATCGTCGATGCAACGTCATGTCGCATCGACGCGAATGTAACGTCTCTTTGTGTTCCTATTGAAACATTAGCGGAAAATGAGAGAGATCTAAAATTACCCATCCACAGACGAAAAATAAAAAAGAACAACAATTTGATCGATCAGTTAACGTTTCCTTTTCATACTTACTTTTTAGCTCACCTGAGCACGAAGTGCTCAGGGTGAGCTTTTGGGATACCCTGATGTCCGTCGTCCGTCGTACGTGTGGACGTCCGTCCGTCAACTTTTGCTTGTGTACACTCTAGCGGGCACAGTTTTGATCCAATCTTTATGAAACTTTGTCAGAATGTTAGTCTTTATAAAATCTCGGCCAAGTTCGAAACTGGGTCATGTCGGGTCAAAAACTAGGTCACTAGGTCAAATCTTAGAAAAACGTGTACGCTCTAGAAGGCACAGTTTTCATCAAAAGTTCATGAAACTTTGTCAGAATGTTTATCCTCATAATATCTAGGATAAGTTTGAAACTGGGTCATGTCGGGTCAAAACTAGGTCACTAGGTCAAATCATAGAAAAACCTTGTGTACGCTCTAGAGGACACAGTTTTGATCCAATCTTGATGAAACTTTGTGAGAATGTTTATTTCCATGTACTCTAGGCCAAGTTCGAAACTGGGTCATGTCGAATTAAAAACTAGGTCACTAGGTCAGATCTTAGAAAAACTTTGTTTACGCTTTATTTGGCACAGTTTTCATCCAAAGTTCATGAAACTTTGTCAGAATGTTTATCCTCATAATATCTAGGATAAGTTTGAAACTGGGTCATGTCGGGTCAAAAACTAGGTCACTAGGTCAAATCATAGAAAAACCTTGTGTACACACAAGAGGACACAGTTTTGATCCAATATTTATGAAACTTTGTCAGAATGTTTATCTCCATAATCTCTAAGTCAAGTTCGAAACTGGGTCAAAACAAGGTCACTAGGTCAAATCTTAGAAAAACGTTGTGTATGCTCTAGAAGGCACAGTTTTCTTCCAAAGTTGATGAAAGTTTGTTGAAATGTTTATCCTCATAATATCTAGAATTGTTTTAAAACTGGGTCATGTTGGGTCAAAAACTAGGTCACTAGGTCAAATCATTGAAAAACCATGTGTATGCTCTAGAGGACACAGTTTTGATCCAATATTTATGAAACTTTGTCAGAAGGTTTATCTCCATAAACTCTAGTCCAAGTTCGAAACTGGGTCATGTCGGGTCAAAAACTGATTCACTAGGTCAAATCTTAGGAAAACCTTGTGTACACTCTGGAAGGCACAGTTTTGATCCAAAGTACTTGAAACTTTGTAAGAATGTTTATCCTTATAATATCTATGATAAGTTTGAAACTGGGTCATGTCGGGTCAAAAACTTGGTCACTAGGTCAAATCATAGAAAAACCTTGTGTACGCTCTAGAGGACACAGTTTTGATCCAATCTTTATGAAACTTTGTCAGAATGTTTATCTCCATGAACTCTAGGCCAAGTTCGAAACTGGGTTATGTCGGGTCAAAAACTAGGTCAATAGGTCAGATCTTAGAAAAACCTTGTGTACGCTCTAGTAGGCACAGTCTTCATCCAAAATTCATGAAACTTTGTCAGAATGTATATCCTCATAATATCTAGGATAAGTTTGAAACTGGGTCATGTCGGGTAAAAAACTAGGTCACCAGGTCATATCATAGAAAAACCTTGTGTACACTCTAGAGGACACAGTTTTGATCCAATCTTTATCAAACATTGTCAGAATGTTTATCTCTATAATCTTTAGGTCAAGTTCGAAACCGGGTCATGGGTCAAAAACTAGGTCGCTAGGTTAAATCTTAGAAAAAGATTGTGTATGCTCTAGAAGGCACAGATTTGATCCAATCTTCATGAAACTTTGTCAGAATGCTTATCCTCATTATATGTAGGACGCGTTTGAAACTGGGTCATGTCCGGTCAAAAACTAGGTCACTAGGTCAAATCATAGAAAAAACTTGTGTACGCTCTAGAGGACCCAGTTTGATCCAATCTTTATGAAACTTTGTCAGAATGTTTATCTCCATAAACTCTAGGCCAAATTTTAAAGTAGGTCATGTTGGGTCAAAAACTAGGTCACTAGGTCAAATCTTAGAAAAACCTTGTGTACGCACTAGAAAGCATGGTTTTGATCCAATCTTTATGAAACTATGTCAAAATGTTTATTGTCCACGGTATATGTAAGCCCCCTATGAAACTGAGTCATGTCAGGTCAAAAACTAGGTCACTAGGTCAAATCTTAGAAAAACTTTGTGTACACCCTAGAGGACACAGTTTTGATCCAATCTTCATGAAACTCTGTCAGAATTGTTATCTTTATAAAATCTAGGTAAAGTTTGAAACTGGGTTGTGTCGGGTCAAAAACTAGGTCACCAGGTCAAATATAAGAACGACCTTGTATACGCTCCAGAGGGCACAGTTTTGATCCAATCTCAATGAAACTTTGTCAGAATGTTTATTCTTACAATATCCAGGCCAAGTTTGAAACTGGGCCATGGCGGGTCAAAAAGTAGGTCAAATATTAGGAAAACTTTGTGTATGCTCTAGAGGTCACAGTTTTGATCCAAACCTATTGAAATTTTGTCAGAATGTTTATCCTCACAATATCTAGGCCAAATTTGAAACTGGGTCATGTCGGGTCAAAAACTAGGTCAGATCTTAGAAAAACCTTGTGTACGCTCTAGAGGACACAGTTTTGATCCAATCTTTTTGAAACTTTGTCAGAATATTTATTGTCATAATATTTAGGCCAAGTTTGAAAGTAGATCATGTCGGGTTAAAAACTACATTACTATGTCAGATATAAGAACGACCTTGTGTACACCCTAGAGGACACAGTTTTGATCCAATCTTCATGAAACTCTGTCAGAATTGTTATCTTTATGAAATCTAGGTAAAGTTTGAAACTGGGTTGTGTCGGGTCAAAAACTAGGTCACCAGGTCAAATATAAGAACGACCTTGTATACGCTCCAGAGGGCACAGTTTTGATCCAATCTCAATGAAACTTTGTCAGAATGTTTATCTCCATAAACTCTAGGCCAAATTTTAAAGTAGGTCATGTTGGGTCAAAAACTAGGTCACTAGGTCAAATCTTAGAAAAACCTTGTGTACGCACTAGAAAGCATGGTTTTGATCCAATCTTTATGAAACTATGTCAAAATGTTTATTGTCCAAGGTATATGTAAGCCCCCTATGAAACTGAGTCATGTCAGGTCAAAAACTAGGTCACTAGGTCAAATCTTAGAAAAACTTTGTGCACACCTAAGAGGGCACAGTTTTGATCCAATCTTCATGAAACTTTGTCAGAATGTTTATCTCCATAAAATCTAGGTCAAGTTTGAAACTGGGTCATGTCGGATTAAAAGCTAGGTCACTAGGTCATATCTAAATTAAGTTATGCTGCAAAAATCAGAACTAACATTACAATGATGCCAGCCACAACTCCTTGGAATACATTAGTTTCACCACAGTGAGATAATGATGCTACCATTCTATCATTTGTGTTTGCCTAGTTCAGTCTAGTTCAAATCCATCAAAGGAACTCAACATGAACAGGTACTTTTCGGAGAAGCAACTCTGCCATTTTCAGCTCACCTGAGCCTTACAGTATTGGTGTTAGCTGCCTCTGTCATCCATCCATAAACATTTTCAAACATCTCTGAAACCACTGGGCAGACAAAACTCAAATTTCATATGGAGCCTGCACATTGGTGAAAGGATTGAAAGTTCTTCAAATGATATTGGTCACATGACCAAGGTGGCCGCCATTCCCATGTATGGTAAAACTCTTTTAAATCTTCACCAGAGCCAGTGAACTGATTAATGCTCAGGTGAGCGATTCAGGGCCACCATGGCCCTCTTGTTTACGCTTGAAACAGCGCCTGTTTCTGTGATGTAACGTGTCAAAGATACGAGACAATAACTATCGCATTCCTTCTAATAAACATCCCGGAAGCGTTGCATTTTGTATATATGCCATACTTGGTGCAAAATATTAGAAAATAAGAGTCAAAAGCTAGTTTTGATGGAATTGGAACACTTTTCACAAAAAAAGTTGATGGGCCATCTGTTAAGGGGTGGTTGGGGGTGGGGTGGGGGTAGGGCGAGGGAGAATTGGGAGGGGAGGGGGATTTGGGTTTGTTAGAAAATATAGGGTTTGTCAGTAACATCATTATTGTTTGACCTTATACACAGGGTATAATCGATTCCGCTAATTTTCGCTTCCTGCAGAGACTGTACATCATATTTGGCTTCCATTGAGACTGTCCGCGGTCTCTTGCTTCCTGCCGAGACTTCTGTACATGATAAATGGCTTCCTGCCGAGACTGTCCGCGTGATTCTGCTTCCTGCCGAGAGCCTCGGAAGCCAAATATGATGTACAGTCTCTGCAGGAAGCGAAAATTAGCGGAATCGATTATACCCTGTGTTATAGTGCCTGAGGATGTGTATCAGTAATGAAATCCAGGAATAATGAAATCGGCTCATTATAATAATTATACTGAACAACAAAAGTGTAGCGCGAGAGATTTATACTTAAGAAATAGCTCAGCTCTAGCAGTGAATTGTTGAGTAATAATTCACTGTTTGGAGGTCAGTTGTAAAGTTGATCATATCACGAGCGCGGAGTTCATATTCATATTTAGGTATTGAAAGAAAGTCTACTTTTAGATGACTCTTCACTTTCTACGTATTTCAGCTTTCTTGAAGGAGTGGATTCAAACATTTTGAGTTTCTATAGACAGCACATGTTGCACTGCACATCTCCTTGGGCCTGAGTGTCATGTCCAGTTCTGTTGATAAAAACCACATTGAAATTTTCAGACCAACAGACAATTTAGAAATCATTTGCATTTTTCTTTGGAATTTATTGATTCCTTTCGTTCAGCTAATCCGTCAAAAATGATGCATTCTTGCACTTGTCATCATCCATAGTTATAATCGTGCTAGACTTTTATTGTTCAGTATATTAGGAAGCTGCTTATTAATGCATGTGGCGGTTTTAAATGTAATTTTATTAATCAAGCGTTCAACTAAATTACGTGTTCGTCGCATATGTTTCACCGACTGACCCAAGAGACGCACTTCGTGAAATGTCCTCAATACATCTGGAAAAAGTCAAACAAAGCCATTTGGCCTAATATGGTCTGTTTTTTGCACTAAAACTTTTAATTAGTTTACTGTAGTCTTTAATCTGTGCCGTCAAAACGGCACAGATTAAAGACTACAGTAAACTCATATGAGGACTACAGTGCCCAGATTCGCATTAACGCCGTTAACGTAATAAGGTCCTGCTTGTCTGACGCTTCGACGTGTTATATATAGCGTTTGTTGTGACGTATCACCTTGAGGTTTGACAGGTACTAGCATTACCTGAGGCAACTTGTAGACCATAGTCTCAGGCTGAAAAGCTAGATTGTCGTTTGTGTTCGTTCTAAGTAAAGGAACGTTCTAATTGGAATACAAATACATGTATACGAAAATACACGAGTGCAAAGAAAACATACAAGAATCGGAATACAAAATAAACGTGAAAACGACTTAAAAAGATACCTTTGTTTTTCGAGATAAAGCAAGTGTTATGTTTACAGGATAATCCATAAAGTCGGTACAAAGCCTTATTACAAGAAAGTATGGCACGTGACGAGGTAGGAGAGATTTTATGGTTACTTTTATGGCCTTTGCTAGTAGTACATTGTATAGGCAGTGATCTAGAGTCCGTCCCTCACCCCCATTTTCATTGACATCTGTTCTAAAACTACAATTCTCTTCAACCGGATTTCGAGGATGGGTACTTTTGAAATTAGCTGTATTTACTTTCAATAGAAAAATCAATGTGTGGGGATGGGGGGCTAGAAATGGTATAGTACAGATAGTTTGGTAGTTTCTTTACTAAAGTACTGAGTGAAATAAAGTTTTCAGATGAAATGCTTTCAATGTGTGGGGATGTGGGGATAAAAATGGTATCTTACGACCTCAGAAGTACAGATAGTTTGGTAGTTTCTTTACTAAAGTACTGAGTCAGATAAAGTTTTCAGATGAAAGGCTTTCAATGTGTGGGGATGGGGGGATAGCAATGGTATCTTACAACCTCAGAAGTACAGATAGTTTGGTAGTTTCTTTACTAAAGTACTGAGTCAGATAAAGTTTTCGATAACCATGGTTTAAAACAGCAACAAATCTTTGAAAATTTAAATGAGCCACGACACGAGAAAACCAACAAAGTGGATGTACGCCCAGCGCAGACTCAGGTCGGCCTGGGCACCCGCCAAGTCCGATTAGACTCTTAGCTAAGCGCTTAAAGGGTAGCTATGGGTCGAAGCTAACTCCATGCGGATAGCGAAGACTCTGATCAGACTGGGCGGATGCCCAGGCTGATCTGAGTCTGCGCTGGACGCACAACCACTTGGTTGGTTTTCTCGTGTCGCGCTGCTCATTTCATTGTAGATTGCAGTTGAAATCGCAGCGTTTCTAGACTATAACTGGTATGTTTTCAGCTGCGTCTTTCTGGTTCTCTTCTTTAGTTCTGGAACAAAATATCAGAGCAACTAGCTTTTTTAAATCGTGTCCAAAGCACTTGACGCAAGTTCTGTTTCTTCAGATAGCTCAAAATAACCAGAAACAACAGATAGTTGTAGTTGTGTAGGTATTATGTTCGGTCTGGACGTGTCAGTAAAATATCTAAACATACATAGTAAAACAAGAGGAAATTGTCAGCGTTGTAGACATATGTTTCACTCATAAATCTACACTTTATAATGATAGTGATGGATTGTGATGAGATGGGGAAGAGATGACTAAATAATAGTAGGGCTTATATTGTTTTAGGCCTGATAATTATTTGAATTTTCCAAAAGTCGTTATATCAAACTTCCAGTTTCAGTCACTACAATTAAGCAGTTTACAGGTTTGAAAAAAGCGTAGCGAGCTAAGGCCAGTATACCTTTTATAGGCAAAAACTCACAGACCCTCTTCACTCAAGAATACTATATTTAGACAGGCCGTTCTTTAATTGCCTGGTGCCAACTGTATTTTATTCAGTGCCTTCTGGCACAACTTTTTGCTGCAGCTAGTGTCTGGAAATTCATTCTATCATTATGGACCCGTTATACAGATCTTACCGTTAATAATTTCCGTTTTCAGTAACTTGTGTTAATTCTGTGGGCTTGCTGCATGAAATTATTCGACAGGGCAGCTTTGTTTGCAAAGGATAAGTAATGTCCATTGGACTCTTCTCACACAGTTAGGACCGGTTTATTCCCAATATAATTGTGTCTGATTAATGAGCCATGCCATGTGACTTCCAACAATGTGACAATTTTTTTTTCATGAGATAATAGATCATCCGTCACATTTATATAGGGAAATCAGAGACCTCACTGTTGCCTCTATGGCTTTGGTCACTTACATAGATGGCTGATGTGCCAACCGAAGGCTCTGATCAGACTGCACTTATGTGCAGTCTAATTCTGATCAGACTGCACTTATGTGCAGTCTAATCAAAGCCTTTGCTTGTCACCAATACCTGTGTTGGAAATCGCATGATGTAGCTCTATTTTGATTTCAATCATAATTGAGCCGCGACACGAGAAAACCAACAATGTGGTTGTGCGCCCAGCGCAGAATCAGATCAGCCTGGGCATCCGCCCAGTCTGATCAGTCTTCGCTGTCCGCATGAAATGTAGCTTAGGGCCTATGCCCAGGCTGATCTGAGTCTGCGCTGGACGCACGACCACATTGTTGGTTTTCTCGTGTCGCGGCTCAATTCTCTTCTTCAGAAACTCCTGTTTCCCTTACCATTGCAAGGTCGTTGGGGCAACACAGATGCCTTTGCAACTTTGAATCTCTTTCCACCTGGTTTTCAGCTGGCCTAGTTGTGCTTGCAAAGTCCACTTCTTGTGTTTATGCAAATGGTGTAAGTCATGGCGTGGCACCAAGTCTTGCAAAGGTGTCATTAACAGAAAACAATGCATTAAAGGGCTGCTTGTCTGGCGATATTTTGAACTTCCCATAAACCGTGCACGTCGTCTGAGAATGCAAACTGCCGAAATCAACTCATAAAAAATCTTTCGTGACGTCTCTTTTTGAAATTTCAGCATTTAGCTGGCTCAAAAATCTGCACCTGTTTGCGATAATTAGGCACAGAAAGCCACAGGCTGACTACAAACATTTAAAATTCAATTTCATATTATTCATCTGCTTGTAAACTGTTCTAGAACACGAAGAGCACGTGCTTCTTCCTGACCGATTCTGTCGAACGCCTTCAAGTTCGGGATACTGACATGGTCCGGTATAAGAAAATATGTATGTTGTAAAATTTTGATGAAGGTAGCTGCATCAATTTTGAGTTATTCAAAATTAAAGAGTTAAGGTTTTTTTAATCCCTACAGTACAGTCAAACCTGTCGTAAGGGGTCACCCAAGGGAAGCCAAAAAATTGGCTGCTTAAGACAGGTGACCCCTTAATACAGGTTCATTTGCACTGTATTTTGGTTCAAGGGACCCGGAAAAGGTGGCTGCTTAAGCCAGGTGACCCCTTAATAGAGGTGACCACATAAGCAGGTTTGACTGTATATAAGGCCCACTTCGAATCAAACTAGAGTACATGTACCTACCATAGTAGTATTTTTGGGCATGCGCAATCGCATTACCAACTGAACGCCAAAATTGCTATAGTACTAGATTGTCATGGAAACGGAAATAAATACTGTGCATTTAATTGCCTTTTCCGTGCATGAAGTCTTTAAAAACGATAATTTATAGATCAGATGATAATGTATGCCCTAAAATAATTGTATGAACTAAGATCCGGAATATAAAAGAAAATGGTTTTTCTTTGTTTTTTTTCGAAACATATTGTTCATTGTATGATCGTCGGGTAAAAGGGTAAAGATAGACCTCAGTAAAACAAATACTTATTGTACACCCACAAATCGCGAGAGTCTTCAACGGTCGCCATCTTGCTACTAGAGTAACGGCGGTCCAGACCTCGGTTGATGTTTGGTAAGTCCATGAAGTCACTTAGTAGCTACCATAGCCCATTGATTGGAACTTTAGTAACTATAGTAGCTACTGTAGTTTTATTCGAAGTGGGCCTAACATGACAAAACTGTGGTAGAAGCTTGCAGCGATCCCGTACAATTAGAATCAGAATACATTCTCAGACAATCATTCACCAGAACCTGTGATCAGGGAAGCTAGTACCTAGCATTTACAAGAGAAGTAAAGTGCACATTCATTAGCAGAACCAGGAAATCTGCCAGAAAGTTCCCATTTCTGACAGCCTGGTTGGTGTATGGTGTGTTTGGGCAGGTGGGGGAGAGAGAGAACCTCACATGCAAATGTCAATCCCAACCAATGGGGTTTGAAATGTCAGGGAATTATTCTTCCTGGTACGCCTGCTTGGGGAAACAAGGTCATTAATGGGTACACTGACTGCACCCGTTATACCTTTGTACAGCACCATAGAGCTTCTATCTTTTCTCCTCTTTTACAGAGATCCCCACTTTTTTCTGGAATGCCAGTCATACCAGGGGCGTAGCTAGGGGCAATTACACTGTACGCACAATTATGCTTTATACTCACTGAGGGCAATGATAGGGGGTTAATCCGCTATAAGATATATCAATTTTTCTGTCTGTTGGCAGTTAGCATTAAAATTATGCCCAATTAACAACATTTCAGCATGAAAATACGCAGGTGTGTGTTGAAATTTTGTCAATTTGACAAAATTTCAATACGCACCTGCGTATTTGCGTATAGGTAGCTACGCTCTTGCATACTTACAGTTTCAGATGTGTTATTGCCTGTTACAACTCAAGCCACCCTTTTCTGAATTTCTCTTTCTGTATATACCGTCTGTACAGAAATTAAAAACCTTGGTTAAAACATAGAACGAAAATATCTGTTATACATGTTTGCTAAGATTTAAAAAAAAAAAGTACATGCGTACTTGGGAAATCACAGTAATGTAAGACTAGGCTAATATGAAAATTAGTGCCCATCACATATACCGGTATTTAAAAAGAAGTGCCGCCAACCCCCAACAAATGGCGAGACCGGGTGGCGGAAACCAATGTCCAGGTCCAGCCTCGCACTCCTGGGGTGGAGATCGACGACTATTGTCAGTGAGTCATATTAAAGAACCGATTACACAGTTTGAATTATATTGCACTAAGTTCAATATTTAAAGGTTTACACCCTCAATATTTCTACTAACTTTTAAATTTCTCACAAAATATTATCTCCTAGGCATGATAATGATTGCTATTAAGAGTACATTTATCTGCCAAATTTATGATTTGTGATTGTCACTGAAAATAGGACAATTTAAGAAAATACACAAAAAGAGCGCCAATAGCGACTTCAGACAGTTATTGGCTGAAAAGAACTCACGTGCACAGACTAGAGGTTAATGCTACTGTAAAGTTATTCACGTCCCCAATCATAAAATTCAAAATATGCTTGCAGAAACGCATGTGGGAGTCAATCAATTTATGACGACAAAATATTCGTGAATATTCAAGAAGGGTACGCATTGATATTTACATTCTTGGCGTATTTACTGAAAAGCCCTATAGTAAACCATTGGAACGTAATGTCGTTTACATTCCAATAATTACATTGAGACACGCGACGTCAATGACGTCAAAATAAACAATGACTCTATACAACCTGATCGGACGTCAGCAACGTCATTACGTCATACATGCCGTTCTTCTGATAGCAGAAAAATCTGCCTGTACATGTTTTACTGCTTCAATTTTAAGGCTTATAAAAGATTTTTCATGCAAGATTTGATTGAAACGAATGTAGATATAAGCAATGAACTTAATTTTTCTGATGTTTATCGAAGTTTAAACTACACTGGGTCACTAGCAAAGTTTACATGAACCACTTCGGGGTCTATTCACTTTGCACGTGACCCAATGTAGTTTACACTTCGATAAACCTCAGAAAAATGAAATTCATCCCTTAAATATATCGTCTCTGCCTCCGTAACAAAGATGTTTTCGCTGAAGACGTTTTGAACAAATCTTAATCATGTAGATACAACTAACCGGTTCCATAATTTTGTGATTATTTCGCAATGAAATACGAGGGAGCATCCCTTTAAAAGGCAACAAAACAGTATTGTATGATAAAAGCTGTTTTGAGCAGTAAAATAAAATAACTTAAAACCACCCTATGATTCTGTAATAAAGTAAGATAATTATCATTATGGCTAAAATGAATTCTTGAACAGACTTTTTGAAAACATTAAAAGATGGTGTCAACCTGGCTGACTCTGGGAGGGAGTTCCTGAGCTTAGAAGTTGAACCGAAAAGAACCCATCATCATGAAAGCGCAGTATTTGATCTAGGAACTGTAAGATGATCTTAGAATCCTATTATTTGTTTTTGAGGACGAGATTAGTAAGTCTGCGATATAAGCAGTATGCAGTGAGTACTTTATTACATGTATATACTCAACAGCAAAAGAAACGCATATTTTTAGTGTCTTGTTTTGCCTCATATTAAATGTAATGATATTTTAGTTTTATCTTTATACTGGGATTTGCCTATATGTGGCCATAAGTTCTGCAGCATTTTCTTGTCACAGTGCAACCCTTCGAAAAAAATATTTAGATTTTTGTCAAAAAGGCAAAAATCACGAAATTCTGGCTCATAGTTGCACAAAATAATTTATCAATACGATTTTGCTGCACGAGCCTGAGTTCAGCATGATGTAACCAACCGGAAAACGGTATAAAACTTTTTAAAACTTGATTCTTACACACTGAAATCGCACATGCAAAAATCGGCATTTTTCCAAAGTTTTTCGAAGTTTTTGAAATCGTCTAAATCATCAAATTATTAGAAAAATCTGGTAATTTGGGATTCAAAATGAGTAAGGCTATGGGTAAAGGACCCGTTTAAAGCAAATTTTGATTTGGAATGAGCACGTATTTTGCTCACTTCCGGTTTGAGTTACGAAATTTAAAAGCCGATAAAAGTGTTTTCCTGGGAAAAATTCTTGTCTTCCGATTCGCTGACCGTAGACTGCCCTTTATGATACAGATGCTGTATCATTTTCATTCAGTTTTGCCCATCGATTTCAAGGATCCAGCGCCCAAAATTTCAATCTGTGGTTGCATTATTGGAATTACGTACAGAGTTCTTTCCCTTTGTTACACACTCTATTTATTTCTGACCACTTACCCTTTTATTTAACCCGAATTGGAATCCATTTACAATTCGGTTTGCTGAAAAATCCACAAACGTTTCTTTTGCTATCGCAAAACTTGCCTACTTTACGGGATTTGCTCAAAGGGGCATAACTTTATTTATAACGAGTAACCAATGCTGAAAATTCTTGATGATATTTCTGAGACATTGTAGCGTCCTAGATAAAGAGGGCATCAGTTTTGGAGCCTGGCACAACTCAGTTCAAGACACTGAGCTAACTGATCAGTATTTGTGAATTTTGAGATTGACCCCTTCGTTGTTTACGCCTTCGTTACGCATGAATAAACGAATGAAATTTCAATAAGTTTGCGACAAAGTATAGTCCATGCATTGATGATATCTTCCCTGTTTTGTTTCAGCAGATTTTTATTTTGACATAAAAACACCAAAAAGAAAAATATGCGTTATTTTTGCTTTTGAGTATATATTAAGCGACTGCTAAGAGACATCAAGCCCAATCTTTGAACATTACTGAGGTTGGAGTAGTAAACTCCGCTTGTAAGATAATCCGCGCGTTTCTGTAATTTATTTATTCGTTCGATATTTGTATTTGTTGTGTCCCAAGTATTTAAGCCATATAAAATCAGTGGAAGGATGTACCTCTGATTAAAGATCTTTTTGAACATTCTCTGGAACATACTGAAATAGCTGCTTATCTCTAAGATATACGAAACAATGATACATCATGTAACCTTGATCCGTTTCCTTGTAATCTGCACTTTAGCTGTAATTACTGAATATGTTTTCTGGCCTTTTCTTACTCCCTCTCCTTTCTTTTCTGTAGTCTTAGTTAATTGTATCGGTACATTTAGTTTTATATGTTAGTAAGATGCCTGTAACTGCTATGTTTTGTATATGTACAATTCCTCTTATGTCATGTTTGTGATCTGACTGATTAAAGTGATTTTGACTGGACTTAGTATTGCAACTGACTGGTTGGAAATCGGTATAAATTATTTCATTAACGAAAATTGCGCTAGTCATAACAGACTCATCATATGCATGTTTCTTTCTGTAGCGAGTCAATAGTCTCTTGATAAACCCCGTAACTGTTAAAGGCACATTACCTCTCTGTGTGTGTGTGTGTGTGTGTGTGTGTGTGTGTGTGTGTGTGTGTTGCGTTTTGTGTGCAATTTGATAAGGATGGCACTTCGCCGCTTACATTGTAATCACCGGTCGCTGCCCTGATATCACCTTTTTTCCCGCTCAGAGCACTCTGAATGCGAATTTCCTGATCTGAAGGGTTGAAGAAACTGATAGGACATGCGCCGCCCGTTGGGAATCAAAACCATAACCTTCGTGAAGGTAAGCAATCAACTGACTGTGCCAGCGTGGCTCCACACTTCAGTACCACGATTTTGACCTAGATCGTTTACACCGATGACGCTTGTAAGATTTTTATAGTCTAGTCAGACTGACCTTTCAGTGCAAACATACTGACTTATCACGTTTCAACTACCCGGTATACATAGAACAGAGACTACAGATATTGAACCTGTCATGAGTGACAAAACGAAAAATATTAAGTCAGTAAATTTAGCCGACACACGGCGGGACATGTTTGCTTTTCAGACCAGATGATAATGCATCCAAGTTTATACATGTATTTCTTTAACACGCACATGCCCTGTACATTTTCCAGGGTCAAATCAGTCTGTGTGTAAACAACAAAGCCCCTGATCAGCCTGCACGACTGTGCAGGCTGATCTGAGGCTTTCTTGTTCGGGTAAACGACATGGACCTTTTGTGCCTGCTGCAGCTCAGTCTTGCCGTGGTACATTGTAAGTTCAAACTAAATATACCTGGTCATGAGTGCTGAACTAGTCAACCGTTTCTCTTCCGCCATCTTTACCTATTTCATAGGACCTTTTATAACACTCTTAAAGGTAGATATCTGTCGTGATTTTGACAATAAACATTTCTCAATAAAAATAATTTAGATCAATTTGTGAATACTGTTGTGTCAATGCACTTTTAATATGAACCAAAGCTCGAAACATGTTGAACAGTGTTCGTCATGGAAAGAGTCGGCTCTTCCTATCTCATTCATAATTACACCCGGTTAACTATGTTTTCAAGGGTTTACGAAATGAAAAAGAGCTGTTACGAAACGAAAAAGAGTCATAGTTACCAAACGACCTGGTCATCAGGTCGTTTGGTAACTTTTTCGTTTCGTAACAGCTATTTGTCGTTTCGTAACAGCCCTCGTATATATACACAGTTCACCAGGGCTGATAGTGCCTTCATGAAAATATCTGATATGTTGCAGTCTGCTCTAGTGGTTCAGCCAAAGCATCTAAGAGATATGAGCCGCGACGCGAGAAACCCAACAATGTGGTTGTGCGCCCAGCACAGACTAAGATCAGCCTTGACATCAAACCATTTCGATCAGACTCTTCACTAAGCGCTCAAAGTGTAGCTAAGAGTCTAAGCTACCTCCATGCGGGCAGCGGAGACTCTGATCAGTCTGGGCGGATGCCCAGGCTGATCTGAGTCTGCGCTGGGCGCACAACCACATTGTTGGTTTTTTCGTGTCGCGGCTCATATAGTCATTGATCAGTGCTACGACACACGTGCACTTTTTTCTGTCTTTTCTTCTTCATCTTTTTAATTTCTTATTCTACATGTATTTAGTTCCTTTTCTTCCGCTTTTACTGTTTATATTATAGTACTACTAATATTTTGCTACATTCGAAGTATATCAAGCTAAATGCATCACTAGTCATGCACTCAGTTTTAATAGTCAGACGCAGCAAACCGGTATATGAGTCCGCAACTCAGTTTAAATGAGTCCAAATACTGCGCGAAGCAGTACGCATGCACTCAGTTTAAACAGAACCTTTGGTATTACTAGTACTTGAGAAATAAGAAAAGCACAATCGCCATCTTACTCCCATACGCTGTGCCGAAAGAACAGCACATAGCCAAAGCATACCACCGTAATCCCTCGCCCTCTCCAGCTTCAGTAACACAAAACAAGAGAAAGAAACAATAGTACAACATTAAAAAGAAAAAAAGAGAGAATATTCAGAACTTTTGTAAATATTTTATAATTTGCCATGTACATAAAATAATACGATGACACATCTATCATAACGACTGTAAAGGTACTTTTGTGTAATTACCTGTATAATGGAATCGAATCACTCATATTACATGTAAAGTGTCCATACTAACTTGATGACTAGTTGCTTTAGACCAGCCTGCCATGATCAATTAAAGATTGTCTCCCTCGTTTATTTCATGTTTTCAGAAACAAATATTTTAACAAAATTTCGTTAGACGATATGTAATAGTCTCATAATTAGCCGTAAAAGTTTTGAGGAAATGCATGTTTATTCGATAAATGTGGAATGAAAAATAATCTTCAAATTAAAATGCAAATTACCTTTTTCCTCACGGCCTGTAAGAATATCGATTTTGACCACGTGTGTCATGTGATCATGTAGAGGTATTTTTCTTATTCGTGCACGTGATTGTGACGTATGAATGAATTATAGTTGTCCAATAATGTGATTTCATCCGCGGTCCGCGATTATACAAAAAATTATCTTATTTTTTGTTTAAAGTCACTTTTCTCAAATATTATTATCTAAACTCTATTTCAAATGTATAGTTAGACCATGTCGGAGGTATTGCATGAAATATTTCATCAAATCATTTTTGTTATTATTATAAAGGGCGTAACTCTTTAAGGATATTATAACATTCTGTAGTGCCTATCTAAAATAGCAATAATAATAGCAATAATACGACAAAGGGTGTCTTATCAACTTTGACGAAACATTGAAGTCTGGTAGTATAGATATTTGAGCCGCGACACGACAAAACCAACAATGTGGTTGTGCGCCCAGCGTAGACTCAGATCAGCCTGGGCATCCGCCCAGTCTGATCAGCGTCTTCACTGTCCGCATGGTGGTAGCTTAGACCCTTAGCTACCCTTTGAGCGCTTAACGAAGCGTCTGGTTAAACTTGGCGGATGCTCAGGCTGATCTGAGTCTACTCTGGGTGAACAACCACATTGTCGGCTTTGTCGTGTCGCGGCTCATTTGTTAATTGTGTTTATTATTCCTTGAAAGCAGAAGGCGTGAGCTGACTGGCAAATGATACGACTGTCCACACCTACTTGCCACTATATCCAGCGGGCATATGACGTCGCAATGACGTCATACTGACGTCGATGCGACGTCGTCACGTCGCATCGACGTCAGTACGACGTCATTTCAACGTCATGTGCCTGCTGGGTATGTCAGCTCAAGCACCTCTATAGTGAATAAAGTGTTTATTATAGGTATTATTATTTTTCATTATTATTATTACTGTTATTATTATTATTATTTCATTAGTATTGTTATTTTCATTATTACCGTAGGTAATATTGTTACATTTTCCCTTCCATTTTATTAATGTTTAAGACTCAAACAGATCAAGACTTCATCATAGAATGAGACAGAAACAGAGTACTGAAATGTGCCTCTCTCAGTTTAAAAATATGTTTTTATCATTTAAAGGTTGGTTCCTGATCATAATTTTCATGATTGTTTTTCTAAATTATCGGAAAGCACTTATAACAAGGAAATAAATAAGTTTCACTGAAAAGTGTTAAGCCAAAAGTATTTGGTATGTCGTTTTGCGAGGGGTTCCCTAACTTTGCTTCAAACACCAGTTAGCGCTATTTTTAGTTCATGCCAAAAATAGATAACGCGGCTTACACCACGCTGCATTGCATTTTGGGCTAGTATCAATCTATTCACCATGCCGGGACCTCTAGGAGAACTCACATCAAGAGAGAAAATGACCTTTTGGAGAATAACGCTAGAAATTACGCACTTATGAGCATATGACAAAATTATTTTTAGAACTGGAATTCCAAGGCATTGCTTAAACCAAGAAAGTGAACCAGAGAAAAACAACAATTTTCAACAAAATCCATCGGTTTTCTCAGTAGCAACAATTTTAGAAAAATAAGAGTATCGAATATCACACAGAAAAAGACAAAATTATTTTGTGAACAGATTTGGTATCCTTAGTTCAGGAACCTACCTTTAACGACATACAGCAATGTAACTTGTGGTAGGCAAGCTCATTTTCTACGAGGATCAAATGTGCTGAATATCAGTGCACAGATATTCCAGCGTTCGACATGAGCAGAGTTAAAAAAGTCATTTATCATGATATGAAACTAGATGGCAGCGCTTCGCATGTGGCAGCCCAATTGATAAAAACACGCTCCGCAAAACCATCTAGCAATATCCTAAGCCCCAGCCCAAGTTGAACAGATATATGTGCGGAAGCTAAGCAAAAACAAAGAGTTTAAATGTTGTCTGAAAAGCACATTTCCATCAACAACATATTATGATTAGATGCACAGCAGGCACACAAGGTTGAACCAACACTGAATCAACGCCGGTTTAACGTAACAACATTGAATCAACGTCGATTCACGTCATTGCGGGGGTAATTAGGTAAAAGAAATTCCGTAAGCACATATGTAATGGAAAAAAGCTATTAATATTCTATAGAAGACAGAGCTTACAAACAATCTATACGCTGTACTCGTATGTGCTTGTATTTGATATTTTACTTATACATGTGTATAAAAGTCTGTATGAAGGAGTATTCTTTGCGTATAGGCGGTATGCTTTTACTAGCTAATTAAATGATAATAATTAAATGATAATAAGTATTTGTCTGAATTTCGTGCATGCGTATAGAGTATATCAGTATGTAAGCGAATTGGCAGTTTGCGTAGAAGACATAATAAGGGAACTGCGAAAACATACTTATGTAGCAGGTGTAGTGTAGATGAGTAGTTTACAGGATTCTGGTTCATGGGCTTACATAATGAATGGACAGACATTCTGTACAAGAATTGATATGCACATTTGTTTGTAGGTACAAATGTTTGGCCGGGCCGGGTAGCGCAATCGGTAGGGCACCTGACTCGTAAGTCAGAGGTCCTGGGTTCGAATCCCGGTCTGGCCACATACTTTCGTTTCTCCTTCCGCTGATTCAAGAAGGGTAGTTGTCAGTCACTGGCGAAAGTATGTGCACTTAGTACTGGTTAACCGCTTAGGAGGTCTAAGCCTGCCCAGGAATAGTGTGGTTAGGTTAACTGACCGTCCCGACATGACCTTAGTTGTTTACCGTGGACGTTAAGCATCAAACCAACCAACCAACAAATGTTTGTAGGTATGCTGTTCGATATTTTGATATTATGAGAAATTATATGATTAAATTGCTAAATAACTGAGTGTGACTTTTAAGTAGTATAATATGTATGTGTATCTATTGTCACACTAGTAGGAACAAAACCTGATGCGTTTATCTCTGGACTGAATCGCTAAAACCCAGCAGTGCCCGATCAGGCCCTAGTCCGATCTGACCATAGACTAGTTTGATCAGACCATACTCTGATCCGGGTCTACACTGTTTTTCAGGCATGGCTAGGCCGCTACGCCATATTATGATGGTCAGTCGTACCGAAAACCTGCTGATCCGCTACTTTTATAACAACCAAGAGCCTATTTAGAGCATCGTCTGTTGTAAAGTCACATAATCCACCATAACAATTATTTGACGGTTATTTGCAATAAGTTTACGCATTACCGTATTAACAGCACACCAAACTGTCACAGTGTCATTTCCGTGTCATTTGTGCTCGGAAGTTCCAAGCCACCCTGTACAACTTACAGGCCCAAACACGGCAAGGTCAGTCAGAAGCTATTCTGTGCTTTGTGTCTCCAAAGTCCACAGGGTACAAGTATTAGCTTTTTCAAAAAGCTGGCGACCGTTCAGCTTTTCTTATCGGTAGAACGGTATCTTGTCATACAACTGCTTGAACGGAAAAGAGGGGAGCTATTCCACTGCAGAATCGCTGTAGGAAGTAAAACGATAGGCAATGATCAGGAATTAATACAATCAAATTCCACATCCCGCCCCCAAAACCAACAGGGAAAAATTGACACCTGTTCAGGAAAGTCACGCACTATAAACCGAATGAGCACGCACGGTAAACCTGACATCTACGATATTGGGAGCTGCGTGGCGCTCTAATACACAGTTCCGAGAATAGCCGCTAAGCTCCGCCTACTTAGTTACTGTTACTACGTCTCACAAGCTTTACCCAAAGATGGCGGAAAACAAATGACAAATGCCAGTGTCTGCTAAATGTTGGCGATCTATGGCGAAGAATCAGCCTCCACATGACCTACACATGGCACTTGGAGTACCATGCATTTCCGATGCGTTCTGTTCTTGCAAAGCAGGGTAAGGTAAAATCACGGACTTCTGTTGGATATTGGCCACGTGCGATTTGTTTGTGAGACTATGTCACGTGCTTAGTTGTCGTTGCATTGGCCAGGTATACGCTATCACGTGATTTTGCGTGACATTCTGGGTGTGGCTCGGAACTGTGTATTTGTAACAGTCCTGACCTAGCAAAATATCTTCAGTAGACATAGTGTCCATATATTTTGTTTCTGTTTGCTTCGGCAAATTCTGGTACTTTTCACTTGAGCCAGTTCTTTCATTAACCTGCGGCCCTGCAGCAGGTTAATGAAAAAAAACTGGCTCAAATACAAATGAACCAATTTTGCTTTTTGCGCATGTTGCTTACCGCGAAAATTAAAGATCGCGATAATTAATGTTTATTATTTGCCCCTAAACCGCGAAAATTTGAACCCGTGAATATTACCGTGTATACGGTAGATGATGCACTCAAGTTTAGTTGAACCAATGCTTCATATGCAGCAGCCTTGTTTACGCAAGGGATAAATTGCGTCGAAAAATTTCTGGTTTCATAATTGCCTTTGATGTTAACTCTGAGATATGTTGATCCCAAAAAAAGTCGTCTGCTATAAACATTTGCTAGTTCGTTCATTCGTGTCTGTAGATCTGGGTCACCCTATAGCTGGCGTTTTCACTCTGCGTCATACACGCTTGTTGTTATGTTTATCATTTATGATATACAACTTAAAAGAGTATGACAAGAAGTGATATTTGGTGCATAACTTGAAGTTGTTTGTTAGAAAATCGTAGTTACAATTTTCTGCAATAGGTTTAAATGACTGTGACTACAAGTCATATGTAGAGTTATGATTATAAGTCACTGTCATAGGCAGCTTTATACATAGGCAAGAGAATATGAGTAGAAAACGTAATTTCAGGAAGACGTTGTCCGTATTCTTCCGCCGAGGCTACATTAACAACAAGCTAGTTCTGACGAAATGCCGTCAGAGAAGTCAAGCCACATTGTGACAGTCCATCTCTGGGACGACATTTATGTATCAGCAATGTAAAACATTGCACTGCTTGGGCTGTTCTTGGAGATGAAGTCGTTAGTTTTCAGAGAGCTAAAACGTGTTACAGTCGAGACAAATACTTAAGTCCTTTATTATTATTATTATTATTATTATTATTATTATTATTATTTTGGTCTATTGATGGGGATTTTATGGCCAAAATTTTCAGATTTTGGCCATATTCTGAAAGCTATAATGCAGTGAACCAGAGGCATATGAATTACTCAGTAGTTATAAGCCTATGAGTGAACTGAATAGTTACAAATATATTAACTGTATAAAAGTAGCAAAAAATGCGAAATCAGTGGACAATGATATATGAATCAAAATAACCTAGAAATATCGGTAATTGCACATTGCTGATGTACTAAAGCACAAGTTGCTACCGTAACAGGCAATCTATTCTTCTATTTCTTACAAAAATCTATACCCGAGTCTAACAAGATTGGGGACATACTACGCACACGCTCAAGTACACATACGCAGGCAATCTGAATATAGTATACAGTGACTGACTAGAATTTTAGGGTAATCGGGCACTAGAGGCACGTAGCGATTAGCTTATTAGATAATGGACGTTAATCATTCTTTTGTAGTACCACTCTGTCTTTAGACAAAAAATGCAGAATTTCCGGGAATTTCCATGTGCACCTGGGTGGCACGGAATATGCCTAATATGTTTTAAGCATTTGATCAGAACACAGGAATTTGACTTTTTAGTTAGAGTTTCATATTAAAATTTCATCAAAATGACGTACAACAGAAAATGATCGTCTAAACACTTCTTAAACGTTGCGTACAGAGGAAAGGGTATTTATATTATAAAACTTCACCGCAAAGGCTGGGGTAATGATACCCTGATCAAATCAGATTTCCTGTACAGCACAGGCACTTGTTTCTCAAGAGGAGCTATAAGAGTAAGGGCATTTTTGTGTTGCAAGAGAGGAAATAATAGTGGGGAAGTGTTTGTATGAAACAAGTGCTGTACAGGTAAAGCTATGAAAAAAAAAATCAATCAGTTGACTAGAATTCCCGAACATGCATTTTCTAAAGGGTATCGTTATGTTAGTCTGCTGCACAATAATAGTATATGGCTCAAATAATGATTTTCGCCAAATAAGCACTTCATGTTAAACCCCAAAAATGGAGTATCTGTGTTGGAAAACCATATTTATTTATATATAGTTCGTTTCGGTAAAACACGTGCATTCTGGTGCGTTCCCGTTTTTTCGTGTTTTTACGTATTTTGTTAGTGTGTATTATATATCATTTGTCTTCACCTTTAGACGTACATTTTACCGCTAAGAAGGCATTTATGGGATTTTAACTCCCAACGCGGGTATTCTATCGCTGGTACGGATTACACATTTTACCTACTTTGAATTCGACTTTTTGTGTTTATAGTCTCAACTAGATCAGACTTACGTATTTTCTTAGTGGGTTTGAAATGATTAGTCCTATATGTAACTATTTCAATGCCTTAACATTATTTATTTTGCTGCTACATACATGTTCAGCCATTCATAAAATTCCAATGCGGTTTACGCGGATGCGAGTGCGAGTTACACTTCTTATCTATTCTCCATTCTCGTTCCGGTATTTCTACGGACCGAATCCAAAGTACTCATTTCCTTTACTACTTGCGCATCTAGATCTAGTCCCACGTTTCAATTAATAATTGTTATCTACATGAGACTATGAACAGACAGGTTTTAAGTTTTCTTTCTCGTATAATCGATTCTTTATTCATTAGTATGCAATTAAAACACCAAACGCATCACATAAAAAGCTTGGACTCATATCAATATATAGTCAAGCCGTCTTGACTAAAAATAGAAATGACTAGAAGTCACATTCAAACTGACCAAACTGCGTTGGTCCCGGTATTTACAGGCACCGCATTCCGGAAGTTCTACAGCGTGCTCGTCTCCCCGCACTCATCTATAGTGCAGATTATATTTTCCTTTTGGTCCTTTGAGGTCATGGAATATATTCTGAGAAGTCAGAAATGATCATACGTTTAGGCCCAACTTCTTACTTATGAATGTTTTCTTTGCTCTTAAAGGATCTAAACTTTTATCATTATTTAACACCATGATTTGCCTGAATACTATAGAATGCGACCGTGTCAAAAACAAGTCCGCCAATTTTCGCTTCCTGCAGATTGTCCGTCTTTTTTGGCTTCCGGCGAGACTGTCCGCGATCTCTTGTTTCCTGCTGAGACTTCTGTACATGATAAATGGCTTCCTGCAGAGACTGTCCGCATGATTCTGCTTCCTGCCGAGGTTATGCTTTCTGCAGAGACTGTCCGCGTGACTCTGCTTCCTGCCGAAGTTTCTCGGCAGGAAGCAGAGTCACACGGACAGTCTCGACAGTAAGCCATTTTTCGAGGACGGTATTCCCTGCAGGAAGCCATTTTTCGAGGACGGTAGTCCGTGCAGGAAGCAAGCGATCGCGGACAATCTTGCCGGAAGCCGAATATGAAGGACAGTCTCTGCAGGAAGCGAAAATTGGCGGATTGGTTTATACCCTGTGAAGTCTCGCACGAGAATTGTACCGTCACTAGACCATGCATCCAATTTTATGGAAGCGTCCTAGTGACAGGTTAAAAAATATTTATCTAATACGTAGGAGCTAGGAAGTCCTACGTAGGACTTATAAACTCCTACGTAGGACTTACTAACCCCTACGTAGAACTTATTAACTCCTACGTAGGACTTTCTAACTCCTACGTAGGACTTTCTAACACCTACGTAGGACTTAGTTACTCCAACGTAGGACTTACTAACACCTACGTAGGAGATAGTAAGTCCTACGTAGGACTTACTAACTCCTACGTAGGACTTACTAGGTACTTCGTAGGACTTACTAACTCTTACGTAGGAGATAATAAGTCCTACGTAGGACTTACTATCTCCTACGTAGGACTTACTATCTCCTACGTAGGACTTAATAGGTCCTACGTAGAACTTAGTAAGTCCTACGTAGGAGATATTATTACAGAAAGAAAGAGTCATAAGAAAGCCAGAAACTGCTACAGTATGTACGTATGTACGTAGGCGTATAAGGTTGAAAATACGTCGTATAAACGTGTTTGCAACATAATCACTTTGCATCGACGTCGATATGACGTTGTTTCAACGTTGTTTGACACTTCCAGATCTTGCATAGATCTTAGATAGATATGAAGCTTGTCTTGAGTCACCTACTTTCAGAGAGTTAGTGTAAATGCTTTAGTCTTTTGACAAAATGTAGTACGTGAACTTGTGACAATTTTTCCGTATGTGTGTGTGTGTGTGTGTGTGTGTGTGTGTGTGTGTGTGTGTGTGTGTGTTCGTGAACTTGTGTCAATTTTACCGTGTATGTGTGTGTGTGCGTGCGTGCGTGTGCGTGTGTGTGTGTGTTCGTGAACTTGTGTCAATTTTTCCGTGTGTGTGTGTGCGTGTGCGTGTGCGTGCGTGTCTTTCCCTATTGGTTTTTAGGGCAGAATGTGAGATTTGATTGTATTAATTCCTGATCATTGCCTATCTTTTTCTTTACTATAATTTATCTGCTTCAAAACCTGTTACTCTAGGACGTGTGGTCAGTCTTTAACAAGGTCATAACAACGTTAATAATTTGAGCTGCGACACGAGAAAACCAACAAAGCAAACAGCGCAGACTCAGATGCGCCTAGGCATCAACCCTGTCTGATCAGCACCTTCACTAAGCGCATTAAGGGTAACTAAAGATCTAAGTCATCTCCATGCGGACAGCGAAGACTCTGATCAGGCTGAGCGGATGCCCAGGCTGATCTGAGTCTGCACTGGGCGCACAACCACTTTGTTGGTTTTCTTGTGTTGCGGCCCAATTGTTTTTATGATTTTTATTATTGATCTCAGACAAGACAAGAAATATTCGTTCAGAAGGCTGCATAATCCGCGGAACAAATATTAAATTTTCACAATATAACAATAAAGCTGTTTGTATTGATACAAATCTGGATAAATATACGCTGTTACATGAAAGCGATTTGATCAAGTATTTCTTAATCTATTCATCATGCATCAGTAACTATTGAGAAGATGCTTTATGATGATTAAAATGTAGCTTTTTATTCTCCATTGATAGAAAATAAGACTGTTGCAATATGTAACAATGTAATTGTGACTTCATTTTATCAGATACTTAAAGCGTTATCCAAAAAATAATTAAAGTTGCATTAGAATGGAGATAACCATAATACAGTTTTCCCATAATTGAGGTGCAGATTAATAAATAATACGTTTCGAATTTATGAATTTTGTTATATAAATAAAAGTATTTGAAGCAGGCAGTAATTTGAGCACAGACACACATAAAATACAAGTTAAATATCTCTCACGAATGAAACAGCTAAGTCCTACGTAGGAGATAGTAACTCCTACTTATCATCTCATACGTAGGACTTTTTAACTCCTACTAGGACTTATTATCTCATACGTAGGACTTTTTAACTCCTACGTAGGAGTTACTATGTCGGACTTATTAACTCCTACGTAGGAGTTAGTAAGTCCTACGTAGGACTTACTAACTCCTACGTAGGACTTACTAACTCCTACATAGTAAGTGCTACGTAGGACTTACTAACTCCTACATAGTAAGTGCTACGTAGGATTTACTAACTCCTACGTACGAGTTAATCCTACGAAGGACTTAGTAACTCCTACGTAGGACTTACTAACTCCTACATAGTAAGTCCTACGTAGGATTTACTAACTCCTACGTAGGAGTTAATAAGTCCTAGGTAGGACTTAGTACTTCTTACGTTGGACTTCCTATCCTACGTATGAGATAAATATTTTTTTAACCTGTCACTAGGCGCTTCCATACAAATTTACCACCTTGCGCGCTTTAAGTAAAAGTTTACTTCTCGGTATTGTGAGAGCTTCATTCATGTAAACCCCTCTGTAACCCTTATCTTTTGCTTTGGTTCGGTTTTCTTGAAAAAAAAATTAATAATCCGAAACTACGGCCTTTGCTGATACACTCACTGGGTGGCTTAATTTTAAGCGATGAATGACTAGGAAACATGTGTTACGACCTGGCGGAGGTAACAAAAATGATGGAAGTAAACCAGCAACAAGCCTGTTTTAAAACTTAACAGAATTTATTTACATTTACATCAAAATTAAAACAGTCATTAATCAATCAAGAAAAATGTAATTTACAATACCTTATTTTAGTCTGAATGTCCCTCAGAATTTAAAACACAAGTCCTTAAATAATTTCTGATCCCAGAAGATAAAGTCTGTATGAGCACATGAATATTTCCAATAATTCCAGAATGAAAGTCACAAAAGTAATCCCATATATTTAAATTCCAGTATAACTTATTCAACTATAGATTGGTGAAAGCTTACAAAGATGAATTAAAGTGAAAATCTGCTCTGTGCTCTTTATATACTATCTAGGAACATTCAGGAATTAACCAGAAATAGATTTTACCAAAAATTACTCAATTCTGACATAATTTTATACCAGAAGATTCTTAATGTTTACAACAGAAAGTTCTAATATTTTCTCAATACTAAAAATAGTTATTCCAGAATGTTCTAAAGTACAATGCAAACAACTTGTTTATTTCAAACCTAGTAAACATCTAAAAACTGCAAAATCATGGTAAAAGAAAATATTTACACCAAATTAAACACCATATTCATAACACTTCCCCTCTTCAAGGAAAAGAAAGTTTTATGAAATAAAGCTCTCTTTTGCCATATGACCAATTATTATGAAACAAAATTAAGTTTAATGCTTATATACTGTAAATATATCAGTACTTTTCCAGACATCGTGTAGTAAAAGCCAAATTTAGGCTCTTGAAAGTGCATCAGGGATAATATTATCTTTTCCTCTGATATGTCTGATGTCAAGATTGTACTCCTGCAACATGAGACTCCACCTGAGTAACCGCTGCTTTTTGTTCTTCATTTTATGACTGAAGGTCAATGGATTGTGATCACTGAAGACAACAGTTGGTGTGGCTGAAGAAGACAAGTACACTTCAAATTGCTGAAGAGCAAGGATGAGAGATAAACACTCTTTTTCAAGAGTAGAGTAGTTTCGTTTCTCTGGTGTTTGTTTAAGCTTCTTAGAAAAGTAACAAACAGGGTGATCCACACCATCATTATCTTCATGAATCAAAACACTGCCTGCACCAACGTCACTAGCATCTACCGCCAGTTTAAATGCTTTGTTGAAGTCTTGTGCTAAGAGAACTGGAGCACTCTTAAGCATGGCCTTAAGCTGATCAAAGGACTTTGACAGTCTTCATTCCAAATATATTTCTTTCCTTTACCTAGCAAATTTGTCAAGGGTTCTGCAATTACAGAGAAGTTATTACAGAACTTCCTATAATATCCTGCCATACCAAGAAAGCGCATCAGTTGTCTTTTGCATGTAGGTCCAGGAAAATCCGAGATAGCCTCTACAGGTTTTACCCGACCTTGACCCACAACATGCCCTAGAAATGTCAAATTTGCATGACAGAATTCACTTTTTGCTAAATTGATTGTCAATTTTGCATCACTAAGTCTTTGAAAGAATTCTCTGATAGTCTGTAGATGTAGTTTCCATTCATCGTTGAAGATGATTGCGTCGTCGATGTAGGCTTTACAGCCACCCAGATCAGATGTCAAGCTATTTATAAGTCTCTGAAACGTTGCTGGAGAGATTTTCATACCAAATGGCATAACCTGATATTGATAGAGTTCATCTGGTGTAACAAAAGCTGAAATCTAATCTCCTTAGCTCTGTCTGTCAACGGAATTTGCCAAAATCCTTTCAGAAGATCAAACTTAGTAACATATTTTGCTTGTCCAATTTGATCAATACAGTCATCAATACGTGGGATTGGAAATATATCTGTTTTTGTCACAGAATTTACTTTTCGATAATCTGTACACATGCGAAAAGTTCCATCAGGTTTTGGCACCAGAATACAAGGAGAACTCCTGTCACTTTGACTTGGTTCTATAAAATCATTTTCCAGCAAATATTGAATTTCTTCCCTGAGATATTTTTGTTTCACAGAGTTCATTCTCTACGGATGTTGCTTCACAGGCTTTGCGCCATCAATGTCAACATCATGAAAGATTTTGTCAGTCCTGGTTGGAATGTCCGGAAATAAGTGCTCATATTCAAAAATTAACTGTTTCAGTTTAAGTCCCTTGACTGGATCCAGGTGTGACAGTTTCTGGTCGAGATCCTTTAAGATGTCAGAATTCTGGAGGTTTGATGACAAGAGATCAGATTTTATAAAGTTCATATCCTCAGAGTCCATTTTAGATTGCTCTTGAGGGACAGAATTTACTACACTTATTGGTGAAACAACTGAATTATCCCTATCAATGTACTTTTTTCAACATATTAATATGACATAATTGGTTTTGCTTGCGCCTCCCAGGTGTGTTGATAATGTAATTTACATCACTGAGCTTTTTGTCAACAGTGTAAGGGCCATAATATCAGAACTGTAGGGGTCTGCCAGGAATTGGAAAAAGAGCAAGTACCTTCTCTCCAGGTTTAAAATTTCTTTCCCTGGCATTTTCATCATAGTGAAATTTCATTTTGTTTTGAGCTGATTTGAGATTGGACCGAGCAGTTTCACATGCCTTTGACAATCTGTTATTGAAGTCAGAGACATACTGAAGCAAATTTAAAGAATTGTTATCATCAGAAAGAAATTTCTCTTTCAAAAGTTTCAGTGGTCCACGCACTGTGTGACCAAATACAAGCTCAAATGGACCGAAACCAAGAGATTCTTGTACAGATTCCCTAGCAGCAAATAAAAGGAAATGAATGCCTTCATCCCAATCCTTTTCAGTGTCAAAGCAGTAAGATCTGATAATGTTTTTCAACGTTTGATGAAATCGTTCTAAGGCACCTTGACTTTCAGGATGATATGCTGATGACGATATTGCTTAATGCCTAGTTCATGCATTACTCGCTGAAATATTCCTGACATAAAATTAGAGCCTTGATACGACTGAACAGATTTAGGGAGACCTACAAATGTGAAAAAAAACTTCACAAGAGCCTTAACTATGGTCTTTGTCTTGATATTCCTAAGTGGAATGGCTTCTGGGAAACGCGTGGAAGCACACATTATGGTCAGAAGATATTCACAGCCTGACTTTGTTCTGGGTAAAGGACCTACGCAGTCAATAATTATTCTACTAAAAGGTTCTTCAAATGCAGGAATTGGCTGCAAATGGGCTTTAGGGATAGTTTGATTAGGTTTTCCTACCATTTGGCATGTATGGCAAGATTTGCAATGTTTAGAAACATCAGACTTTACCCTGGCCAGTAAAAATGGTTAAGAATCTTGTGGTAGGTCTTGTTTACACCTAAATGACCTGACAAGGGAGTTTCGTGAGTTAAGATTAAAATTTCAGGGCGATAAACCCTTGGAACCACAATTTGGTGATGAACAGTCCACTCGTCTCCTGCTGAGACATCAGAAAGACGTCATTTTCTCATCAAAATGTCATGTTTGACATAATAGCAAACAGGAACCTTGGACATGTCATTTTCATCTAAAATCCTTTCAAGTAAAGATCACTGTGTTGTTCTTTGCAAAGCTGTGACCTTGACAGACGGTCATGACCTTGATCATTTGAAAATGAAGGAGAGTGGTCCGTGTTGGACGCTGATGAGTTGGGAGGAAAGTCTGTCTGCATGTCAGACAGGCTGGGTGAAAGAGATTTTGAAATCTTGTCATTAAAAGACTGACCTATAAAAGTATCAGTTAAATCAATGTCCTGCTTCCCATCATTCAACATGGCGTTCTTTGTCATAGCCCCAGTGACAGCACACGAAGGGTAAAGGTCAGGAATTTCCTGCTCAATGGGGTCAGGTGGTTGATCAACACACAGTGTGTTGGTCAAAAGTGGATTAACCACAACCTTATCTCCTGCTAGGTCATTGCCTAACAATAAGTGAACACCTTTAAGAGGTAATGAAAGTCTAATACCAACAGCCACTGGACCGGAAATTAAGTCTGAGAACAAATAAATGTTATGAAGCGGTACATTAATACATCCACATTCTACTCCCTGAATAAGGACACTTGTCCCAGAAGAAGGTTTCTCAGAAAATGGCAGAGTATCTGCCAGAAAAAAAAAGGGATTAAGAAGCTCCAGTATCTTGTAAGATTATATTGGGGTAGACTAGGCAAAGTCACAATTTAGTGACACAAAACCTTCTGATAAGAATGGTTCATAAATTTCTACAACAGAATCAGTCTCAGAAATTTTGGCCTGAATAGGAATTTGATCCTGAACACAAGACTGTGTTGTTGACCGTAAAGAGGTAAGACCTGTGGGTTTCGGACCTTCTTGTTTTTCTCTCTTCCTCTTCAAAAGTAAGCACTCAGATATATATGTCCTGATTGCTTATAATAATTACAAATAGGTTGAGATAAGGGATTTTGACCTTTGTTTTAACCAGGGGATTTGGGTTTTGGAGTATATGTGGTACTGGAATTGCCAGATGGATTACTGGGACTGAATTTTGGACCTGCCTGAGAGGAAAAGGTCTTTTTAGGAAAAGGCTTGTGCACAAAAGAAGTCTTATGACTTAAAGCATAATCATCAGCCAAACGAGCCGCTGCCTCTCAAGTTTCGACCTGCTTTTCGTCTAAAAATGATTTGATGTCAGAATTAATGCACCTTTTAAATTCTTCAACAAGCATGAGCTGTCTAAGTTTTCCATGATCAGAGCCGACTTTCTTTGATGAGCTCCACCTATCAAATAACTGCTCTTTTGTCCTAGCGAATTCAAACTAATTCTGTCATTTTCTTTTCTGCAGTTCCTAAATTTCTGCCTGTAAGCCTCAGGGATCAACTCATAAGCCTTAAGAATAAGCTCTTTTACTTTGTCATAATCTGAGCTCTGCTCAAGAGAAAGTTGAGTATAAATTTCGCGAGCCTTGCCGATCACAACGCTCTGTAGAAGCAAAGTCTATTGCTCTTTTGGCCATTTTAAATTTTCTGCAACTTTTTCAAAGTGAAGAAAATATGTGTCAACCTCTTTTCCTTGAAATGGTGGAACGAGTCTGATGTGTTTAGTAACGTCAAAAACTTTTGAAGAGTCCAAAGGTAGAGATTTTGATTTGCTCTTGTCTTGCATTTCAATTTCTTTCATTCTAATTTGAAATTGTCTTTCTCTTTCTTTTTCTTCATTTTCAAATTTCAATTTCTCCTTTTCTATTTCAATTCTTTCTCTTTTTTTTTTTTTTTTTTTGCATTTTCCTTTCTTTTCCTTTTTCTCGTTCTTTCATTTCTAACCTTAATTTCTCTTTTTCTAATGATTCAAGCCTAATTCTTTCCTCACGCTCAGCATTTTCAAGCCTAATTCTTTCCTCACGCTCAGCATTTTCAAGCCTAATTCTTTCTTCATGTTCCAATCTAAGCTTTTCTATTTCAATTTGTCTCTGAATTTCTAATTCTATCATCTGCAAATCAGTTTGAGTGACGAGAATGTGAGAGGTTGCAGAGGAACCAAAAATTTCCTCATCAACAAAGAACTGAATCAAAATATTCTTAATTTCATGTCTCAACATGGACCCTTTGACTGATGTTAATTCATAATGTGCTGCAATATCCAATAAATCTGTTTATTTATTTGAATAACATTGAAAACCCTTTTTTTTAATTCAAAATTGTTTGGTGCACAAGAAATTTCTATCCCGGACGAGCCCCCAATTTGTTACAACCTTGCCCTTGCGGAAGTAACAAAAAAGATGGACGTAAACCAGCAACAAGCCGGTTTAAAAACTTAACAGAATTTATTTACATTTACATCAAAATTAAAACAGTCATTAATCAATCAAGAAAAATGTAATTTACAATACCTTGTTTTAGTCTGAATGTCCCTCGGAATTTAAAACACAGGTCCTTTAATAATTTCTGATCCCAGAAGATAAAGTCTATATGAGCACATGAATATTTTCAATAACTTCAGAATGAAAATCACAATAGTAATCCCATATATTTAAATTCCAGTATAACTTATTTAACTATAGACTGGTGAAAGCTTACAAAGATGAATTAAAATGAAAATCTGTGCTCTTTATATACTATCTAGGAACATTCAGGAATTAACCAGAAATAGATTTTACCAAAAATGACTCAGTTCTGACATAATTTTATACCAGAAGATTCATAATGTTTACAACAGAAAGTTCTAATATTTTCTCAGTACTAAAAATAGTTATTCCAGAATGTTCTAAAGTACAATGTAAATAACTTGTTTATTTCAAACCTAGTAACATCTAAAAACTGCAAAATCATGATAAAAGCAAATATTTACACCAAAGTAAACACCATATTCATAACACATGACTTAAGTACAAGCTAAATAACATTAATTTTATAATTCAGTATCCTTGTTTCTTTCTTCTTCTTTTTCCCTTTACTTCGTTTAACTGTCTATTAAGTTATTGAAATATGATTTTGTACCAATATACATGTACGTACCGCCAAAAGGTAAAAAAACTTTTTTTTTCTCTTGTTGCACAGAAGCCTTTTTACATGTATGCGTCACCTTTCCTATAGACAACTTTCTGAGCTTCTATTTATAGCACTGCTACTCAGCACCAGGAGTCAGCTGATTTACTGGGGGTAAAAAAGTGTAAACAAACCGATGATCCTAGCATTCAACACAGCATCACTAAGATTTGAGTGCATTATTTAATTTAAGCAAATGATATGCAGCCAGAAATATTAACACACTGATAGATCACAGTTCCAGATTCATTTCAATTATTTATTAGTGATATAAAATGGTACGTTTTTGGAATATTATGGCAGTACATGTCACGGTGGTACATGTATTAACCAAGTTGTGATTTTCTTGATCAGAATATGCTAAAATATTAAATATTGACGACTTAGCTATCTGTCTAGATCTATCTATATAGGAAACTCTAAAACATTGCCAGACCCATTTGTTTTAATTAAAGGTCAGTGGCTGAACAATGCCAAACTGTGGCCAGATATCTGTTACCCTGATATATACAACTATTTTGTTGACAGAAGCAGCTTTTATACAAAGGATGAAGGATGAATTCTATAATTCTGGAAGAATATGATTACTCCACTGACCGACCTGTACAGCGAGAACTTTATGCTTCATGACCAAGAAGTGGATGACTATGCATATTTAATGGCTGATGTTTTGCCAAGTCAAAGTGGAAAGAAAAATGACCTGTACCACACATACCTCATTATACCCCGATATACGAAGTGTCAGGGGGATTATAGTTTTTGTCATTTCGTTCTTTCGTTTGTCTGTTCGTCCGTCCGTTCGCGAACTTTACGTCAAAGTTTTGCCACAGTTAAACCTTCTATGATTGCTCATATCTCTGTAACCACACATCAGATTCTTTTCATATTTGGTTCATGATATCTCTAAAGTTGTACCTTTGTTATAAACTATCTAGGAACCTGGATCAGACCCAGGGTGGGGCCAGGGGCCAATAATTAGGACTTGGGCTTTTTCATTATGTCAAAGTTTTGCGTTAAGCCTTTTTGAATGCTCATATCTCTGTAAATGCATTGAGGATTTCTTCCATATTTGGTTCATGATATCTCTATAGCATTGTTTTCAATGTGGACTACCTAAGCTGCTGGGTCAGGATCATGGGTGGGGCCAGGGGTCAATAATTAGGACTTGTCAATTTGTTGTAGTATTTTTTGCTCAAAGTTCTAATATATGTGAACGGAACTCAATGATGCATAAAGAGGTTTATTTCATTCTATTTTCATCATATGAATGCTGATCTGACCTAAGGTCAAGGTCATGGAATTGCAATTTTGTACATGTATAACATTTTTATTGAAGTTTTGAGTAAAGGTATGCTTTCATAAGGTGAGCCCCTCCTCACTTGCTCTAGTTGCCGGTAAAACTGGAGAAATTCACACAGCACATTGTACTTGCATGGCTGGGTATGTTACTTATTTTTGTTTGCAGTGTAAATGTATGATATTTAGCATGTATCATAAATATGCGCCACAACATGACACGACCAACGAAATGAGTGCATGCACAGCGAAGACTCAGATCAGCCTGGGCATCCGCCTAGACCGATCAGAGTCTTTGCTGTCTGCACGAAGAAACTTTGGGCCCTTAACTACCTACTGAGCGCACAGTGAAGACTCTGATCAGACTGGGTGGGTATTGTGGAGGGTATTGTGGAATTTTATGTGAAGAAATTTCCCTTTCCTTATTCTGTTTGTTTGTACATCCTGCCATGCAGCAGCTATTCACCGTTGTTGGTGATTTTATAACACATTCTACTGCTGCAGTTTCACTGATAGTTTAATTGTGGGGGATGACCTTTTACCCCCACTAAATTATTCATGAGAAACAGCTGTGTTTACCTGTTCTGCAGAAAGTTGTCTATTGATGGTACCTCCCAATATAAATAGATAACAATGATACCAACTGTTCTCACATGCAAAGCATCAATACGACGGGAATTTCAGCTAACAACTCTTTCTTAATATTTCATTTGAATCATGCAGGTACTTACCTGTCGGCACGCAACAGTTAGGAAGATTCCTACATCTGTGTCCCTTCTGCACCTTCTCTCCGATCCTTTAGATACTCAGAGTATGCACTTAAAGATTGTCTCCCTCGTTTATTTCATGTTTTCAGAAACAAATATCTTTAAAAAAAAATCGTTAGACAATATGTAATAGTCTCATAATAAACCGTACATGTTTTGAGAAAATGCATGCTTATTCGATAAATGTTGAATGAAAAATAATTTTCAAATTAAAATGCAAATTACCTATTTCCTCACGGTCTGTAAGAATATCGATTTTGACCACGTGTGTTATGTGATCAGGTAGAGGTATTTTTCTTATTCGTGCACGTGACTGTGACGTATGAATAAATTATTTTTGTCCAATAATGCCATTTCAACCGCGGTCCGCGATTGTATAAAAAAATATCTTATTTTTTGTTTAGAGTCACTTTTATCAAATATTATTATCTACACTCTAATTCAAATGTGTAGTTAGACCATGTTGGAGGTATTGCATGCAATATTTCATCAAATCATTTTTGTTATTATTATAAAGGGAGTAAATCTTTAAACATCCGTCTTTAAGAAAGGTAGAAAGATAATCTCTAATGCTTTTGTCCATAAACTGAGCCGCGACACGAGAAAACCAACAATGTGGTTGTGCGCCCAGTGCAGACTCAGATCAGCTTGGGCATCCGCCTGGTCCGCTCAGACTTTTTGCTAAGCGCTTTAAGGGTAGCTAAGGGTCTTAGCTACTTCCATGCGGACAGTGAAGACTCTGATCAGACTGGGCGAATGCCCAGGCTGATCTGAGTCTGCGCTGGGCGCATAACCACATTGTTGGTTTTCTCGCGTCGCGGCTCAACTGGTAAACGAATGGAAGTCAAGTCAGCAAGCAACTTAAAGAGTTTAGGTCCATAATGACAAAATAGAAACCGTTTATATTTTGTCATTATGGACCTAAAATCTTTAGATTGCTTGCCGACATGATATTGGAACATGTTAAGACATTTATAAATACATGTGCGACCAAACACCTATAAAATTAATATAGTGCTCTACTATTGTCAGCTTTGCTTGGTGTCGCTTCATAGGAGTTGTGGAAAACTAATGATAATAATAGTAATAATAACAATTTTTCGTGTAAAAGATATTAACCCTTAATGCGCGAAAAGCAGACGACAAGATTTACGTCTGCAGAATTTCAAAAAATGTTTCGTCTAAGCGATATCAAATTGATATTTCGAACACTAGAGGGCAAACAGTGTAGATTCAGATGAGGTGGCTCATAATGATCTGCATCTGGATCTACACTGTTTGTTAATTCAACAATCTTAATTTTTGGCGCTTTAAGGGTTAATTATCAGGAAATTCCGTTTTTTTTTATTTTTTTTATTTTATTGTTTTTTTTTGTTTTTTTTTTTTTTTTGTATAAATAATATCTTTCTTTTGAGTGTGAAACAAATAAATTCTGTTTCTTTTTCAGTAAAGTCTTAAGACGGCTATAGTGATTTTACGTTTTAAGCGAAATAGACAGCGCTCAAATATTTCGTCATGTGTTTTATGTCCTTTAAAGTATTTAGGGGGGTGGGGGGGGGTGTGACGAAATAAAGTCGTTAAATATGTGATAAATTTTTTTTAAAGAAAGATGTATATATACCATTACACGATGAAGATACGTTTACTGACATGTATCTAAAGTAGCGATTTTTTCTGATTCTCCGAAAATGTCTTTATAAGTCAGATAGCAGTTTTTGAGAGTACTGTTTGACAAAAAGTAACTACAAAACAAATAAAACAAGTTCAATTCAGTTGTATCGCAGAACAATAAGAAAGTAACTTGTACATGATCACATGTCATATTCTTCACTGGCTGTTGAATTATACAGGGGCGTAACTAGGGGCAATTTCATGATACGCACAACCATGTTTTATGCTCTACTTCTTGAAAGGAAGGCTAGTATTTCAGCCACTTTGGTAATTGGTATTGAAATCATGTCTAATTTATCAAATTTCAGCATGCAAATATGCAGGTGCGCTTTGAAATTTTGTCAATTTTGACAAAATTTCAATACGCACTTGCGTATTTGCCGTATACGTAGCTACGACCTTGTTATAGGTTATCGGCATTTTATTATGAAGATTCCTTTTTAATTCATACATGTTTTTAAAGCATTTTCTCTTGTATTTTACCAAAGAATTTTGAAATAAAGACATATTATCTGATAAAAAAAATTGATGTGAAACCATACAAACAAGGAGATTCATCTCTAAGCCTGAAATCTTCAACTTTGAAATAACACTATCTCTTGAAAATAAATCCGCAGAATTTGATTTCCCTACAATTGCTATTCTTAGTAGTTAGTAGTTATATTATGTTATATAAGGAATGTCATGTCATGATAATGATAATTTTAATCCTAATCAGTTTTGGATTGACAAACCGATAACACTAATGTGAAGAGGGTATTATCCGTCACCAGAAACTATCTGTCAGCAGAAAATCGATTTTTTTTTTCTTGTTTGTTTTCCCTCAATTTATGACATTATGTACCATCAGGCGTTTCAGGAGATTGTATAGTCTCTGTATTTATGATCCTGCACACGTAAATTTCAAGTAGCAACATAAAAATCAACCATTGCATGAGGAAACGAGCTTAATAGGTTGGTGCGAACAGCGAGGACGCAGATCAGCCTGATCTGCACAGGCTAATCTGAGTCTTCTCTGTTCGAATCAACAATCTATGTCTCCTGGGAAGCCTACATATTATAAGATAAATTGTCTGATCCGATTGCCTAGATGCACAGGCTGGTCTGAGTTTTCACTTCCGTCTATGCCATAAGTCCCCTTTCCTCGTTGCACGGTAGAAGTAACAATAGTCAATAAATAGTCATAGAAAGGGTGCTTCATAAAGATTCGAACCATCAGTGGCACTGGCTGCAGATCATAAGTGAGATCCAACTGATTAACGGACTTTTTTGCGTGATTTGGTCAATAACAAAGAATTAAGAAAATTCTGAAATACATGTAGGCCTTTAATTAATGTAAACAATTTTGTAAATTGAGACTACTCAAATCAACTATATAGATAAATATGCCAAAAACGGCTTCGAAACTGAAGGTATGGATTATACATTTCTCTGTTTCAATTTTATTGTACATATTTCTGTGTTTATTTGTTGTATTTATTATAAATATCTTATTATTGTTATTATTATTATTGTTATTATCATTATTATTATTTTCGATTTTTGATTTTCAAAATGACAAGCATCACCATAAAGGGATTTTGGTTACTTTTCTGGTCCTGTGGAACCACTGACTTCATACACTCTATCTGAAAATAGAGTCACTATATTAACCCTCAAACGCTGAAGCCCCATACGACCAATCTATCTGCAAAATTTTAAAATATGTTTCTACCAAGTTATGTCGCATTGAGAATAAAAACACTACTATAGAAGGCAAACAGTGTAGATTTAGTTGCGACGACGCTCATGAGCCGCCTCATCTAGATCTGCGCTAATTGCAAATTCAATATTTTTTTAATTTATTTTTTTTCATTTATTTTTTATATCATTTTTTGCACTTCTGCCGTCTTATAATATGCTGATGATGATATTCTTTGCTTAACCAATTAACTTAAAATAGATGATGCAACATTCTGTAGAAAGAACCCAGCAGGCACATGACGTTGAAATGACGTCGCACCAACGTCGATGCGACGTGATGACGTCGCATCGACGTTGGTGCGACGTCATTTTGACGTCATGTGTCCGCTGGGAATAACCATAGAATTTTATTCGCCTACTCATTAGGATAAAATACTATCTTATCTTCGCAAGAATTCAGTTTTGTTGCTTTTAAAGCTGTCGGAATATACAATCAGTGAAAGCTGTTCTGCTATTTTAATTGTTGTCTCTTTTCTCAACGGAAATCAACCCAGCAGGCACACGAGGTCGCATTGAAGTTTTAAAGGATAGAATTTGATCCTGGAGAAATCCTTTCCTTTCAAAGTAGACCATTTTGTCTACTCCTATTTCGCTTATACATGTATGTAGGAAGCCAATGCTAAACCCCCGAAAGTAGTGTCCTTGTGAAAAATGGCAAGAAAAAACTTGTAGATGTGTCCATTTACGGCAAGGCGCTTCAGCAGTACGTGGGAACAGATTGACTCTTCCGTTTATAACAACCTGATGTGACATATGTTGGATTTCATAGCTATGGTGGTTCTGATGGGTGCCAATATAGAAGTGGTATGCATGGCAGCCTCATCTTCGGATGGGGCTGTGGTGGGTACATGTGGAATTTTGAGGTGGTGTGCACTTGACACATTGGATGGAGTGACTCTAGGGGGTACTTGCAGTATGCCCTGGATTGCTTCATTTCTCTGTGTTTGGTGGGAACTTCATAGATAGGGCATGCACCAGTCTACCTGCTATGGGTCTCTATGATGGTACCACTGCATTGACTTGTCAAGGCAGTGGATGATCTTCATTTTAGGAAATTGTTAATGTAGTTAATATATCATATCACTGAGACTACTTTAGGGCTAGTATGTGTTTCTCCTAATTGTATCATGTATATGGTACTTGTATTATCTGTTAGGAGATATGCTTTATTAATTTGTATCTTTTATTTTGCTCATATTCTGTCATTTGGAATTCTTTCCTTGATGTGTTTGGTTGCTCATTCTATACCACTATATGTGCTCCTATGAGGGCCGAAAATTCGTAATAAAGAGCTTGTATCTTGTATCTTGATTCATCAAAACGTGTATATACCTTTCCTGGATCAAACTTTCTTAATTCATTCTTGATCTGTTCTATAGCAAAAAGGAGGGAGGGAGAGAGAAAAAACATAATGTGACCCAGTGGGTGCGAGACGTTGAGGCAGCGTTGAGTCGGCGTTGATCCAACGTCAAACCAGCACTGAATCATCGTTGACATGGCGATGTGCAACTGCTGGGTAAATGATGTCTTTTTATTTTTGTTCTTGCAAAAATGGAATGTAGACTCGAAAAGTCAGATGCCTTCATTTTGTATATCATAGTATCTTTGCATATGAATGTACCAGTTCCTATAATGTTATATAAACTTTGCATAGCAAACGTATACGGCTACTTGGTTGCTTCAGAGACATATCTAGTATACAATCAGATAGAAGCCGTCTTCAAATTTGAATCTCAGCTTCCAATGTGTGTCATCAATATGCTTTTGTTTACAAAAAATGGTAAGTTCTTAAGACAACTGAAACTTTTGTAAAACGAAGGAGAAAACTCAGTGCTGAATAGGGGAGAGTCGGGTAACTTCGGACAGCGAGAAAATTCGGACACTGACTTTATTTCCTTTATATGTGAGTTGTTTAGAACTAAAATAAAAAAATAACTGGCCAAACAGAGAAAATCCTGCTGAGACGGCTCAAGATAAGCCGTCTCATCTGGATTTTCACTGTTTGCAATTGTATGTCCGAATTTACCCGCCTGTCCGAAGTTACCCGACTCTCCCCTAGTAGTGATTAGTTTGTTCTCTGACCGATGATGAAAAAAATCTGTTTACAATTCAGTTAATGACGACAAGCTTAAAACAGATAATGTTTGATATTTCAATATCTATTTAGGCAAAGTGGAAAAGTTTTAATATATAAAATTTAAGTGGATTTTTCGCTATCTTCAGTTGATTATCAAACAATCTGTTGGCCCTTGGAAAACAAAACGATGTTTAAATATTCCGTATTTGAATAATTATTATATATGATATAGTTTAATATTTTATGCATGTTTAATGCAGAATAAACTAGTTATACTTTTAAATATTCAGACATTATATAAAACCCTCGGGAAAGTTAAGGTGTGTATGTATTAAGTACGTTTGACCGCTTTCCTCTGTTGAAAGGTCAAACAATATACAGTCGGTTGAAAGTGTCACATGGTGCCCAACAAGATCACTACATACAATGTGTTATTTCAGGAGTTCGCGTGCTACGGTTAACGTTATGATTTCCTACGGCTTTTGATGAAGATTTCTACTGTTAACGGCCGTTTAGCAGACGATTTTATCAAAATAAATATTTATTTTCATATTTTAATGCGAATCTAGCCTTTTATGCTGTGCCGAAGCATTCCAACCCATACTGTTATCCCTTTGCACACAAAAAATTCGTTTTTTGGCAGTTTTATCGAAATAGGCTTAGAGAGAATCCCGGTTTTTACTGACTCTATTTACTCCTGTATTTGTCCATGCAGAGGAATATTGCACTAAATTGTAAATGTACACCGATATTTACTGCAGCATGCACGAATGTATGAAAAAATGTGAAGTTTAGCAAAAAGCTTTTATTATATGCCATAATTCCCCTTTCCTCGTTGCACGGTAGAAGTACCAATAGTCAATAAATAGTGATAGACAGGATGCTTCACAAAGATTCGAACCATCAGTGGCACTGGCTGCAGATCATAAGTGAGATCCAACTGATTAACGGACTTTTTTTGCGTGATTTGGTCAATAACAAAGGATTAAGAAAATTTTGAAATACATGTAGGCCTTTAAATAAGATTCAAAATAGTATGTAAACAATTTTGTAAATTGAGACTACTCAAATCAACTTCATAGATAAACATGCCAAAAACGGCTTCGAAACTGAAGGTATGGATTATTTTTTTCTCTGTTTCAATTTTATTGTACATATTTCTGTGTTTATTTGTTGTATTTATTTATTATAAGTATCTTATTATTGTCATTATTATTATTATGATTATTATTCTCAATTTTTCATTTTCAAAATGACAAGCATCACCATAAAGGGATGTGGTTCTGTGGATCCACTTACTCAATACACTCTATCTGAAATTAGAGTCACTATATTAACCCCCAAACGCTGAAACCCCATACGACCAATCTATCTGCAAAATTTTAAAATATGTTTCTACCAAGTTATGTCGCATTGAGAATAAAAAGACTACTATAGAAGGCAAACAGTGTAGATTTAGTTGAGACGACGCTCATCTAGATCTGCGCTAATTGCGAGTTCAATTTTTTTTAATTATTTTATTTCATTTATTTTTTATTTTATTATTATTATTTTTTTTTTTTTTTTTGCACTTCTGCCATCTTAATATGCTGATGATGATATTCTTTGCTTAACCAATTTAAAACTTAAAAAAGAATGCAACATTCTGTAGAAAGAACATCTCTTTCAATAAAACCTTAGAATTTTATTCGCTCACTCATTAGGATAAAATATCATTTTATCTTCGCAAGAATTCAGTTCTGTTACTTTTAAAGCTGTAGGAATATACATTCAGTGAAAGCAGTTCTGCCATTTTTATTGTTGTCCCCTTTCTCAACTGGAATCAACCCAGAAGGCACATGACGTCGCATTGACGTCAGTACGACGTAATCACGTCGCATCAAGGTCAGTACTACGTCATTTCGACGTCATTTTGATGTCATTTGCCTGTTGGGAAGCTTTAAAGGATAGAATTTGATCTTCCTTTCAGAATAGAAAATCGTGTCGAAGCTCATTTCGCTTTAATGTAAGAAGCCAATACTAAACCCCCGAAAGTTGTGTCCTTATGAAAAAATGGCAAGAAAACCCTTGTAGAAGTGTCCATTTACGGCAACGCGCTTCAACAGTACGCGGGAACAGATTCATCAAAACGTTTGTATACTTTTCCTGGATCAAACTTTCTTGATTCATCCTTGATCTGTTCTATAGAAAAAAGGAGAGAGAGAGAGAGAGAGAGAGAGAGAGAGAGAGAGAGAGAGAATAATATAACCCAGTGGATGCGGGACGTTGAATCAGCGTTGAGTCGGCGTTGATCCAACGTCAAACCAGCACTGAATCATTGTTGACATGGCGATGTGCAACTGCTCGGTAAATGATGTTTTTCCATTTATTTTTGTTCTTGCAAAAATGGAATGTAGACTCGAAAAGTCAGATGCCTTCATTTTGTATATCATAGTATCTTTGCATATGAATGTACCAGTTCCTATAATGTTATATAAACTTTGCATAGCAAACGTATACGGCTACTTGGTTGCTTCAGAGACATATCTAGTATACAATCAGATAGAAGCCGTCTTCACTTCCAATGTGTATCATCAATGTGCCTTTGTTTACAAAAACGGAAAGTTCTTAAATATGATCAGTTTGTTCTTTGACCGGTGATGAAAAAATCTGTTTACAATTCAGTTAATGACAACAAGCTCAAAACAGATAATGTTTAATATTTCAATATTTAGGCAAAGTGGCATTGTTTTAATATTTAAAATTTACTATATTTTCGCTATGCTTTCGGTTAACACGATGACATACGCTTATGTCCTTTTCATTCACTTGGAACGGTGGGTCGGCCTCAGCACCATGACTGAACATATCGTTCAAGGTATCAACAACGTTCTCAGTCAGTGACTTCCCTTCAATAACTGGTAGGTTATGAACCCGAATATTCTCCCTCCTGGTATACTGCTCTAGCCGATCATTCTCTTATTTATTAACACGTATGTTTGCCTTCGCCTTATCAAACTCTGGTCTCTGGACTGAATAGGATTCAACTGATGCTCTTACAGTCTTCCCAAGGAATGGAATCAATACTTTAGCAACATTGTAAACAATCTTGTCAGTGTCATTTTTAACTTTCAGGTTGCTAAGGTTATTCATAGCTTCAACAACAAATTCATCATCATCCTCCGGATCTGGTGACTTAGATGCGCCAGCTTTAGGGGGTGTCACTGATTTGCCCGGGCCTTTGGGTTTGGGCGATTTAAATTATGTCCATGAGTCCAGTCTTGATCAAATTAATATTGAGTTGGATAGATTAAATCAAAGTGATTCAGTAAATGCTGATGCTATAAATAGTATTACTACCAAAATTTCACAGACATTGGTTAATGCAGCAGAAAATTGCAATATGATAAAAAAGAAAAATAATTCACTTGCCAAATCACAGAAAAAGGTAAGAAATCAGAAACCTTGGTTTAATAAACAAAGTGAATTAAAACGTAAAGAGTATCTTACAGCTAAACGCAAATATAAGCAACTTAGCTCTAGAGAAAACTATGCAAATATGGTGTCCTCTAGTAGAACATACAAGAAATTAATTAACAAGCAACTTAGGGAATACAATAGTACTTTGACTAACAAGTTGAAGTTAATGAAAAATTCTGATCCTAAATCATAGTGGTCTATTTTAAATAAATACTCATCTGAAGGTAGGAATAAATTACAAAATGTATCTGTTGAATCCTTTTATGAGCATTTTAACAAATTAAATGAAGGTACACCTGAAAATGACTTTGATGACATTGATTTAGAAAATCTCTCCAATTTTAACACAGAACTTAATGCTCCAATTACTATGAAAGAAATCTCAAAGGTGATTTTAAACCTAAAGAATCAAAAAGCCTGTTCAATGAATGATAATGTTTTGAATGAATATTTGAAATATTCCAAAGATGCTATGTTACCCACTTACTGTAAACTGTTTAATCTTGTTTTAAACACGGGAATAATACCAGAAGCTTGGTCTAAAGGTACAATTTTACCAATTTATGAAAATAAAGGTGATAAAAATGATCCAGACAACTATAGAGGTATAACCATTTTAAGCTGTTTCGGGAAGTTGTTCACTGCTGTTTTGAACAAAAGATTAAATAATTACTTAGAATCAACAGGACTACTAATAGAAGAACAAGCAGGTTTCAGAGAGCATTATAGCACTGCAGATCATATATTCTCACTTAAAATGTTAATTGACTTTTATCTTAACAAGAAAAAGCGTTTATACTGTGCATTTATTGATTTCCGTAAAGCTTTTGACTCTGTTAACAGGGTTGCTCTTTGGAGAAAGTTATTACGTAATAATGTTGATGGCAAAATTTTCAAGGTAATTTTTAATATTTACGATAATGCTAAATCTTGTGTAAAAGCAGGTGGAAGCACGTCTATGTTTTGTAGCAGTATGTCCGGTGTCCGTCAAGGTGAGAATTTGTCACCAATATTGTTCTCATTGTTTCTAAATGATCTTGTCCAATTCATGTCTAATTCATACAATGGTCTGTCCACTCTGTCTGGAGATATTGGTTCTATTTTGAATAATGATGACATTGAAGTATTTTTTAAGCTGTACTTGCTGCTGTACGCAGATGATACGGTTGTTTTTGCAGAGTCACTTGAAGAATTACAAATTGCTCTAGATACAATGCAGTCATAATGTGACACATGGAAGTTAAAAGTTAATACATCTAAAACTAAAGTGGTGATTTTCTCTAAAGGAAAAATATGGCAAAAGCCTGATTTTTATTATAATGGTGAACCCATTGAAATTGTAGATGATTTCAGCTACTTAGGCATTTTAAATTCAATTATAATGGAAAATTTGGTAAAACTAAAAAACATCTAGTAGATCAAGCTAGAAAAGCTATGTTCTCATTAGTAAGGAAAGCAAGAAAATTATTTTTGCCTATTGACATCCAGTTACACTTGTTTGATAGCATGATTACCCCTATATTACTTTATGGTACTGAGGTTTGGGGCTGTGAAACTGTTGATATAATTGACCAATTTTATCTTAAATTCTGTAAATCCTTGTTGGATGTAAAACAAACGACACCTAGTATTATGATCTATGGAGAGCTTGGTACTATGCCACTGCATTTGAAGGTAAAAAGCAGAGTTCTAAGTTTTTGGTATAGAATAGTTAGTGGTAAAAAGGACAAAATCTCAGTGTTATAAATTATATCAGCTTATGCACTAGTTACATGTAAATGACTTATTTCATTCTGATTGGATACAAACAGTACATGATACACTAAATACGTTGGGATTTTCAGATATTTGGTTGAATCATGATACCTTCTATTCTCAGGCAGCCTTTAAAAACAAAATTAAAACTAGGATAGCTGATCAATTTAAGCAAGCATGGAAAAGCAACATTGATGAATCTGAAAAATGTTTAAATTATAGGTTATACAAAAAAGATGTTTGCTTTGAGAAATATTTCAACATTCTTCCATTACCATTATCTAAATATATATGTAAATTCAGATGTCTCAGTCATAAACTACCCATTGAGAAGGGCCGCTTTTTAAACATTGAAAGAAATGAACGCATTTGCCAATTGTGTAATAAAAATGAGTTAGGAGACGAGTTTCATTATCTGTTTAACTGTGAGTACTTTAACAGAAGCAGGCTTAAACTCCTCCCTCTGTGGAGCTTTCAACCACCTAATACTATAAAATTTGAGAAATTACTGACCTCTGATGATAGAACAGTCTTGGTTTTAACAATATTTTATTCATAGAAATTACATATATATAATACAAAAATAGATAATGGTACAGGATCTGACACAGTCTTGACTAAATTAGCACTTTTTATAAAGATAATACTTACTAAATTTAAATAATACAGAAACTACCATCTTCCTCTTAAAAACATTTATAAGCAGTTTTGTTTCTCTTATAGTATAATCTTTTCCTGACTTTTGTTGTGATTGTCCTTAGTTTTCGGACTTCAGTATAGAGGAGGTGTGAACCCGGAGTGGTCTGCTTCAAGTGGAGCAGGCTGCTTGGGGTTTACACTGTTCTCTTTAAGTAAGGTCAAAGTACTTTTACTGCTCTTCAGGTGAGTGAATTCAGCAAATAACTGGGGTCCGGATTCTCAGGATTTTCATGCTTAAGTGTTGTGACATTTAAAACTTTGTGCATAATTATGTACTTCACATGTCATTTATATGTTTGTTTATATGTTTGTTTCATCTTTCATTTTAGCTCTTATGCCCGCAATGGGCCTGGAGTAAATAAAAACTTGTTGTTGAAAACTTGTTGTTGCTAACATCAGTTGATGGTCAAACAATCTGTTGGCCCGTGGAAAACAAAACGATGTTTAAATAGTTCGTATCTGAATATATATCATATAATTTTAGATATTTTATGCATGTTTTATGCTGAATAAACTAGTTATACTTTTAAATATTCAGACATTATAATCAGGAAAACCCTCCGGAAAGCTAAGGTTTGTATGTATTAAGTACGTTTGACCGCTTTCCTCTGTTGGTCAGTTTGACAGGTCAAACAATATTCAGTCAGTTGAAAGTGTCACATGGTGCCCAACAAGATGCTTGTAGTGAGTGCGGATATTAAGCGCTAGCGAATTGCCCGCAATTCATTCTTCGGCAATATCGACACTTTCAGTTGAATTTTCGGATTTAGAAATTATCCTTGCACACGGCCGCTTATCTCCGTCAGCACAACACCGTGTTGTGTTTAGGAAAATGTGCAGGAGATTTCCGGTGGTTCTGCAGGCGATTCGGAAATAAAGGTCACGAAAGGTAGGTGTCTCGGTTTAGAAGGATAAATTCCTTTCCAGCGTAAAACAAAAGAAAAGGAAAATGTCATGCAACCCTTCAATCGTTTTTCAATGAATACGAGTCTTGATTGAAGCCAGATTCTCAGTTATACAACAGATTTCCATTTTTTCCCGGAGCGAGGTGGCCGTTTTGTTGACATGCAAACATTTCAAATTTGCATTCCTGAAGTCGCCGAGTATTAATGTTTTCATCTATCACCTGTATATTAAAGGTCTCTCATATAAGTACCAGTTACGAGCCTAAACAGAATTTGCTACCTTCCTTCAGCCCAGATAATGAATGTTGTTGTGGAATTCGTGATCCAGGAGATCGGTGGTGCTGAGGGCGATAGGTGGCGGTGCAGGAGATTGTTTTATGTTGTGCCACCAATGACCGTTTTTAAGTGTTTTATAACGTAAATAATGTAATAGCATGGCATGGTACAGATTCGCACAGCTTTCAGATTCGTACACATGGCCGTACAATGCCTCTGCTGCATTAAACATGCTAATTAAAATGAAAATAACGACTCCAGCAATCAGATGATTGAATTATCAGTCAATCATTTGCACTGCAAAGCTTCTGTTAGAACTAAATGGTACGAAAGTAATGCTAGTTTGTCAATTGGGTACTTACATTCGTCCCACTTTCTTTGTTTAATTACATTGTGCAAACGGCCACCAATCCAGCTCATTCATCGCATATACCAATGGGGCAAAACTTTCTGTTCCTTATTTTTGAGACCAAAATTCGATAAAACAGGCAATGCTATGCGAATGGACATTCATTGGAATTTTGGACACAGGTATTGGTTTATAAAGAATTTTATGCTTGATCGTTTGAAATGCTTTGTAGCGGAGAAAAGGGCACTTTCTCCAACTTCAACGCAGATTCTCCTTCCAGTCTGTGATCCAGAGCATTACTTTTAAGGTATGTTGTAGGTCGAAATCAACGTTATCGCATAGCATTGTCGGGTTCAAAAAAGTGGCTACTAACAAGAAAAAACAACAACAATTTTATTGAATTCAAGGTCCATCTCATTCATACTGCAAACAATGAGTGAGATAGACCTTAAATTCTATAAAAGCTTTAAATTTTCTTGTTAGTGAATAATTTTTGAAATCCGATAGTGCGATGTGATTACCTCGATTACGACCTATAACTTACCTTAAAAATAATGAAGTTGACGAAAGTGCCATTTTCCACACTTCAAAACATTTCAAACCGCCAAGTATAACATCGTTTATAAAACAACACCAGTATCCAAAAGTCCAATGGATTTCTCATCGCATAGCATTGCCGATATCTGGTTTCAGTCTTAGAAAGAAGGAATAGAAAGGTTTGCCCCCATTGGTATATACGATGAATGAGCTGGATTGGTGGCCGTGTGCACAATGTAATTAAACAAAGAAAGTGGGACGAATGTAAGTACCCAATTGACAAACTGGAATTACTTTCGTACCGTTTAGTTCTAACAGAAGCTTTGCAGTGCAAATGATTGACTGATAATTCAATCCCCTGATTGCTGGAGTCGTTATTTGCATTTTAATTAGCATGCTTAATGCAGCAGAGGCATTGTATAGCCAAGTGTACGAATCTGAAAGCTGTGCGAATCTGTATCATGCCAGTACTACATTATTTACGTTATAAAACAGTTAAAAACGGTCATTGGTGGCACAACATAAAACAATCTCCTGCACCGCCACCTATCGCCTTCAGCACCACCGATCTCCTGGATCACGAATTCCACAACAACTTTCATTATCTGGGCTGAAGGAAGGTAGCAAATTCTGTTTAGGCTCGTAACTGGTACTTATATGAGAGACCTTTAATATACAGGTGATAGATGAAAACATAAATACTCGGCGACTTCAGGAATGCAAATTTGAAATGTTTGCATGTCAACAAAACGGCCACCTCGCTCCGGGAAAAAATGGAAATCTGTTGTATAACTGAGAAACTGGCTTCAATCAAGACTCGTATTCATTGAAAAACGATTGGAGGGTTGCATGACATTTTCCTTTTCTTTTGTTTTACGCTGGAAAAGAATATATCCCTTTTAAACCGAGACACCTACCTTTCGTGACCTTTATTTTCGAATCGCCTGCAGAACCACCGGAAATCTCCTGCACATTTTCCTATACACAACACGGTGTTGTGCTGACGGAGATAAGCGGCCGTGTTGCAGGCACATGACGTCACAATGACGTCCTACTGACATCGATGCGACGTAATGACGTCGCATCGACGTCAGTATGACCTCATTTTGACGTCATGTACTCGCTGGGATTGTAGTCCTTGTGCATTAATTATTCCCTAGACAGTACACCACAAATTGTACTGCATTGTTTTCAATCTGTCACGTTGTGGTCTGACAGGCGGAATGTTGGCAAAGGAGACGTTTCTTTGCATATATAGAAAGCCATAGCCTTTAATGTTAGACGATTTTATGAAAGAATTTATTGTCAAAAACACTTAATTTAACCGGGAAGAGAAAACGGATACTATACAGTTTTAGCCGGATACTATGAGAATACTGAAAGCCTAACACAGGTGTATGATGTCTACAAACAAAGTAAGCAAATTGTATTCCTCAGGATGCCCACTCTTCGGGGCTCACTCCTCGTTGGAAATAAAATTCCATGATTTTTCCCTGACTTTTCCCTGACCAAATTCTAGTTTTACTGACTTTTTATGAGAACAAAAGGTCAAGGTCATTATTTGACCTTTGGTCCAGGTCTCTCAGGACCTTTGACCCAAGTCTCTCATATGTCATTATTTTACCGTCACTACCTTCCACTTCAGCCCTAAGGTTTGCCCGTGCAGTACCTGTTTTGGGACGCAGAAAAATCAGCTAAGCAACTGATATACTTCAAAGCTTTGAAAGGCTTTGCAACAATACATATGGACTAAACCACTTGTTTCAGGAAAGCATTTATGGAAAAGTACAATATAGAACTTTCAACAGACACGTTAACCATCAAACATTCAGATTTTTTGTCCAAAAATTATAAAATTCCCTGACTTTTCCCTGACTTTTTAACATGTTAGGATTTTTACCTGACCATTTTTCAAATTTCCCTGACTTTTCCCTGACCAGTAGGCACCCTGTAACTGCATATATCTTAAGGCATTTACAAACAGCGATTTTTCACATTTCGTCTACTCCGATTTTCGTGGACTCATCGACTTAATCACCCAACCCGCTTTATACAGACCAATGAAATAGATTGACTGTCTGAATTTGTTAGTGTTAATTGGCACGTACCAGAGCTACTTACACGTAGCGTCACGAATATGATGTCACCAGTGGGTAAATAGTTTCGACATGTGTTTGACGCCACGTATGTAAACGTAATGGAAAAGCAGGAGACAATAGTTTTGACTTTTGCAACGCCGATGACTTCAAACTTCAGAGGAATGGTACCGGTGTAAATGTCACGAACTTACCGACGTCGAGCACCAATTAAGCTAGCGTTCGTTGAAATCATTAGGGTTTCAGGCTCGGTTGGACAATAATTCACTGAAATTATGGCTCTTTGGCGGAATAGTCAAAACTTTGCCTTGTACCATGGACAGCTCGTTGACTGTTGCTGTCTGAGACCTTGGGCAATAGTGCATCGAGCTGTCTACGGTACCTCGGGCAATAGTTTTGCTTTTTCACCACTGGAACAGTATAGCATTCCGTAGACTAGCGAAATGGTATTTCTCATCATAGTATACATTCAGAAATCACGGATACGTTTTGCCGAGAACCCTGTAGGCGATCAAATTAGGCAAATAAATACAACGAAGTTTATTTCCAGCTTTGATATCTAAACTGCTCTAACCCTTCCAAACTCGCCCCCACCCCACCCCCCACCCCACCCCAAGCACACATACACACACACTTTCTTTGTTCGTCTAAACATCTCCCCAGATCGATGGCGTAGCACCCTGAAAAGTTCATATAAAGGTTTTCGTCGAACTGGCGTCTAATAAATAATTTACAAACAAGACATACACGTTCTTTATGTTTCATTTCGGTAGAGTGATGCTATTTCTTGATCCATAACTATGACAGATATGTCACTTTGAGTTACAGTTTGTCATTTCAAAGCAAACTATGAGAATATGACAGTTTCTAACATTACTACCATAGTTTTAATGCGCAATGTTTATAAACTGTCACAATTTAGTGAATGGCAAACATGCCTCTACAATAGAAGTCACGCCACGCGAAAAGATGCATTACGTCGGTGCAAAGTGCAAAGACTTATCCCAGCCAGCTCTTCCGGATATTAACAGCTATTTCACAATTAAACCAACCGAAATTATAGTGTCTTACCCTGCACTGACCGGGTCTATTCATAACCACAGGGTATAAACCAGTCCGCCAATTTTCGCTTCCTGCAGAGACTTCCGTCATATTTGGCTTCCGCCGAGACTGTCCGCGATCTCTTGCTTCCTGCAGGGACTACTGTCCTCAAAACATTGCTTCCTGCCAAGACTGTCCGCGTGACTCTGATTCCTGCCGAGAGCCTCGGCAGGAAGCAGAATCACGCGAACAGTCCCTGCAGGAAGCCAGTTATCTTGTACAGAAATCGCAGCAGGAAGCAACAGATCGCGGTCAGTCTTGGAGGAAGCCAAATATGACGGACAGTCTCTGCAGAAAGCAAAAATTGGCGGACTGGTTTATACCCTGTGATAACTCAGGCATGTGCTTATTCAAATTTATTTGGCTTTAGTATTAATATCTATTTATTTATTTATTTATCTATTCATTCATAAATGAACACATAAATAAAGATTGACTGACTGACTGACTGACTAATTGATTGATTGATTGATTGATTTTCTACAATCCATTTAATTTAATCAGATGTCTCTATATTTCAGAAGAAACAGGACTATGGCCTGGACAACCCAGCATTTGTCTCCACGGACGAAAAGGACCTCAGAATTGTGAGTAGTCAGCGCAGTCACTGTACATAGCTTATTTTCGAACTTTCAAATTTCAAATAGCCCAAAGTTTGTACAAATAGTATCACGTTTCTTGGATGTTTACAGATCTCAGGACACATGATCCTGGATTCCTAAAAGATATTTGGTTTTTTACATGTATTTTTTTTTTAACTTTTATGATGCTAATACAAATATAAAACAATTTAAAGCAATATGCAGAGACTTAAAACGCAGCTTTATTCTTAATATTTTCGACGGATATATACCCCTTTTTAATTTTTAATTCGGAAAGCATTTCCACTCCGTAACTTCAAAACAGCTGAGGATATTTTCACAAGACTTGGTACCAATGTGGAAAATTATCAGACAGATATGACAGCAATAATTGTTACCAATTTTTTATAGAATTGTGCTCCTTGTTTATTTTTAAATGTGGAAACCACTTCTACTCCATAACATTAAAATGTTGTAAAATATGCACACTTGATACAAATATAAAAAAAAAAACATCCGATGTGACAGTGTGCGGTGAACAAGTGCCAGCTGTGCGCAACTATCATGGATACGTTCCACTGAGCCACCTGGTGAACATTGTTATGAGAATGGAACCAATAACAACAATTGAGTGAACAAGAATAATTACTCCATTTCTTATTTAATCGAATAATGTCCCGTGTTAATTTTTGATATTGAAAGAATGCATTTCAGCTCCGTAACTGTAAAGTTGTTGAAGATATTTTCATGAAACTCGGTACAAATATGAGACATCATTAGCGAGAGTAAAATTTTAGCACCGTTTTCTTTTTTAAATAGTATTATGTCCCTTTCTTAATTTTTATGTTCCCTCCAAACTTCAAAATAGTTGGAAGTATTTTCACGGAACTTGGTATAAACATAAAACAACTTCAGAACATATGCAGAGAACAAAAATAGTTATCCTCATTCAGTTTGTATAATCCCCACCCCACCTCAGCGGGACGTATCCATGGCCATAGTATGGAGATTCGTTCGTTCGTCCGTCCGTAATGTTTTATTGGGCTCTGCACCCTTGAAGAGATTTTCACTTTACAAGATGCAAATCTATAGCACCGTCAGACAATGCAGTAGAGCACAAGAACCATAACATTTTTTCTTAACAGAGAATTGTGTCCCTTTTTCAATATTTTAATATTGAGTTAATACTTGCTCCAAAACTTAATAACGGTTGAACGTAGTTTCTCGAAACTTAGTTTTGGGTAGTCTTGGTTGGGCGATGGTGCTAAGTAGAGTGCGTCATACTAATTTGAATAAAAGTAGGACAAAGGCCTACTGTGCGTACAGTAGATGCGGGTGGGGGTTGTTTGGACATGTTTTTCTATCCTCTAGCATATCTCTTTTTCCACTCTCTCTCTCCGTGAGACGGCTCGATATAGACTGATATACTGTGTCAAAGTGCCGTTAATCGAAAACAGTCTTAGTACTATTTCATTAAACCATAGGCAGAGGAAAAGAATGGAAACTACAAGATTGTTTCTAACGAAATTATGCTTTTTTTTCCTAAACTTGTTGCTTGTCTACGGCATGCAATCATAGAAATGATAGAATATTTCTGTTGTTAACAAACTTTGATATTCACCAGCCCTATAAAGATGTGTGGTGGGCAAGGGGAAGGGGTAGAGGCGGTTCAAAGGTTGGGTGGGGGAGACGTCTGATTTTTTTTTCTAAAACAACATCTAGCTGTTTCTCTTTTATTGGTGGTCACAAGAATGTCATTTGCTCTTCAGGCTTTAGGTTACTGGCACAACTTTCCCGTATTACTACCATAATCAACATGTATCTTCTATTTTACGAGATATTTCATTAGTGCATACAAGAACAGCAAATGGGTAAAATTTTCCCCATTCGGCAAAAACATACTAATTTTATCGCATAATCTTAAATCTCATATTATGCCACACAGATATATCCAGGCTAATCTCTAGGTTATGATGGTTTATGTTAGTATTACTCTGAACTGCAATGAGTTCTTCTCATCGGCTTAACTCCGACCCATATTTTGCCAAACCTTTCTAAATAAGATTTTACTATGGACAATCTAAATTTAAAATCAAAGTTATTGGCATATTTTAAGGTAAGGCTTTTTCATTTCAAAGCCAGTTAGTTTGCTAACATTTGTTTTCGGATACCGAATATATTTACAAAATAGACACCAAAAGTAATTACAATGAGCCGTGGCACGAGAAACCAACAAAGTGGTTGTGCGCCCTGCGCAAACTCAGATTTGCCTGGGCACCCGCCCAGTCTGATCAGAATCTTCGCTTAGCGCTTATAGGGTAGCTAAGGGTCTAAGTTACCTCCATGCGGACAGCAAAGACTCTGATCAGACTGGGCGGATGCCCAGGCTGATCTGAGTCTTCGCTGGGCGCACAACCACTTTGTTGGTGTTCTCGTGTCGCGGCTCATATAACGTTACTTTTCCTAAAAAGCAGGGGCCGGTTTCACAAAGGATCTAAGCAAGAACTTAAGTCAAAAGTTTGTACTTACGTGGTTTCACAAAAAATCTAAGTTCAAATGTTTGCTTAGATTTTGCTATAAACTTAAGGCATCCAGAAGAATGCAGATGGAATGGCAAACAGTGTAGTCCCTGAACAGACAGTCTGATCTGAGTTTTCACTGTTTTTCCAGTCCTACCTGGCACTATACTTAGAATTTCCACGGTGTGTCCAACTGTGTGTCCGTCAGCCTGAAAATAGATGACAGCATTATATGTTTGACCAACAGTGTACTTTTGTAAGAGAAAAAGTCTGACCAGGATGATCACCGTTTTTCAACAGACCTGATAGGCACTGATAGGATACCCGAATTGATCATTATTTGAAAATTGAAGAGCTGCATAAAATTAAAATTTCAAGCTTCTGAAAATGGATAGGCGAAATATGATGATATATCTCGAACAATAGATAGAAGGAAAATAGACTGACTTTTGTTACTGTATAGCAGCGGTCCAGGTATAGGCATAGTCATTCTTTTGTGTTAATTCCAGGGGGAATTTCTATATAATGACACCTTGGAAATTGTCTGAAAATATATTCTAGTATAGACTGTAATATATTGTTATTTAATATCCTAAATTGACCACCTCGACTACAGTTTTTCTAGGATTTCTATATTAATTATGAATGGTATGAGCAGCAAGTATGACTGATGCTGGAGTCCTCGACTGAGGCTTCGAAGGTTTGATTATTTTCGCGGTAAGGCAATGAAACAAACAATTTTCTTATTCCTTCTTCAGGATGTTGCTGATTCACAAGAAGAAGAAGACATATGGGCATTGCCAGACCTTGATGTAAAGGTCACGCCTTGGTCAGGTGAGAGATTTTCATCCAGTTCTTATAACGTGGTTCCCTGGGAGGCTGAACTTAACGAATGCATGACATTTACCTCCTGGCACTGAGTCTGACAGATTCCTCCACAATCTGAAGAAGAGGTTGTGATGATGTGAGAAAATACATATTCCAAACTATTATAAAATAAGTACATTACCCACTGGGCACAATATTGTTGAATCAACATTGAATCAACGTTGATTCAACGTCATGTTGATTCCGAATTGCGTGCCTGCTGGGTCAGTTTCAAAAGTCTATGGAAACAAAAAAAGATGTTTATATATAATTGAGCCGCGACACGAGAAAACCAACAATGTGGTTGTGCGCCCAGCGCAGACTCAGATCAGCCTGGGCATCCGCCCAGTCTGATCAGAGTCTTCGCTGTCCGCATGGAGGTAGCTTAGACCCTAAGCTACAAAGCTACATTCTAAGCTCTTAGCGAAGAGTCTGATCGAACTGGGCGGATGCCCAGGCTGATCAGAGTCTCCGCTGGGCGCACGACCACATTGTTGGTTTTCTCGTGTCGCGGCTCATATGGAATTGTTCAGTTGTATGCGTCATGATAGGCAAGTTTGGAATTTTTGTCAATTGCCCTGTTCTGAATAACTGTCCGAGTTTATCTTGAAACTTACATACGTACATGTATTAGAGAAAGCTATGAAATATATTTATTTCTTTGCAGAGCTGACAACAGCGGGGAAGGTACAGCGAGTATTATGGCATTATATCGGGAAACCTATTCTTCTTCTAGGCTTCCTCTACTTATTTATCTGCTCTCTTAGTTTCCTCGGAGATGCCTTCAAATTACTGGGAGGTACGTTCCAATGGTGAAAAGTTTGTACATATTATCAATTTTGGAGAATAAAAAGCACTTTAATGTCTAGGCTGTTTACCTAGGTAGAATTTTACTTTGATATCTGTATCAGTAAGCTATTATCATGCCCATGATGACATAAATGTTTGGAACTTATTTTTATGTAATATTGGACTTGTCGACAATTTCCTTAGATGAACCTATACTGGGTTGATGATGTTCATACATCCATTAGCAACACTCGTTCACGCGACGTTACGCGTAAGCAAGTAATGCAAGTGACAGTCTGTAGTTGACCGACGTATACGCCATGTGTCATAGTGATACTGTTGAACGTCATAACCAAACACGTTCGTTAATGACTATTCTTCGTCCTTACCTTGGCGTTAAATTGGTCAAAACTTCACGAATAAGTAATAAAATTGATCTGAAAACAGTATAGATATAAAAGATAAATTTCATTTTTCGGAAGCTCATGGAAGTATGAACGCAATGGGTTCCGTGCAAAGTTTACCTAACGCTCGAAGGACGTCACTTACATTGCACGTAACACATTGCGTTGATACTTTCATGAACATCCAAAAATAAACATTTATTTCTTAAATGATTGTTTCGTTTTTTCATGCTTTAACAAGATGAATGGACACAATTTCATAGACAACAATTCTACCATTTTCTATCTTTAACTCGCTTTTATTTGGGTCAACTCCTTAAGGAAAGAAATTGCTCCTGTACGAGCTATATCTTTGCTTTACAAGCATACCCCTGTCTGGAAAGAATACCGTATACAAGATAATTTTTGCGGTGTTCCATTTTTCTCGATATTTCGCGGTCACTTAGAAACCGCGAATATTAAATTCGCGAATAATTTCCTGTTTCTTACAAAGTATCTTTTGTAGACACGGTGTTCATATATTTTGTTTCTGTTTGCTTCGGTAATCGCTGGTACTTTTCATTTGAGTCAGTTCTTGAGTCAGCCCTGCCGCAGGTTAATGAACGACCTGGCTCGAGTGACAAAGAAGTAGTTTTGCGCTTCGCGCATGTTGCTAACCGCGAAAATTAAAAATCGCGAAAATTAATGTTTATGTTTTTTACCCTTAACCGCGTTAATTTGAACCCGCGAAAATTACCGCTTATACAGTAATGCAAACACGAAGTTCTATTTCGTAAAAGTGGTGGAAGAGACATGGAGCTGTATCAATTCACCTTGATATTTTATTATCAGGTAAGGCGGCGGGGAAGGCTTTTGGCGAGAATGCTATTCTCTCTAACCCCGTGGCGGGCCTCATGATTGGCATTCTGGGAACAGTTCTACTGCAGAGTTCTTCCACAACAACGTCAATCGTCGTCAGTATGGTTGGCAGTGGAGAACGTAAGTAATTGAAACTTTTAACCTTATGCCTACATGACATTTTTGTAATTTATACAACCGAAAGTAGTTTTATCGAAAAAAAAAATGATACCGCCTTCTTAGTCTGCTTTCAGATGTATGACTTACAAGAAACCTAAAATTCAATATGATTAATGGAATTATAGTGTACCCAGTTTTAGGACGTCGGTATCTTAAAGGTATTATTGACTTCTTAATTCAAGCTGATATTAAGAATGATATTTATATCTTCGAACAAGTGGAAATCTTTATAGAACTTTATGATTTCATAAAAAAAAACACTTTGAGCACATGTCGCTTGTGATTCCTGGACTACGAAATGTAGCTTAACTTTAGTTTTTATTGGTGTACCTGCCAGTCAGTCTGTAAATGCTTTCTGCTCTGAAGATATGAAACCTTTAGTTGTTTCCTGTTTATGTGTATCGTGTCGTTTCAGTCCTAACAGTGAAATTGGCGATACCAATCGTGATGGGAGCCAATATCGGAACATCGGTTACAAACACGATAGTATCGATCGGACAGATCACGGACAAGAACGATTTTAGGCGAGCTTTTGCTGGAGCTACAGTTCACGATGTCTTCAACTGGCTGGCTGTTGTGATTCTGTTACCTCTAGAAATTGCTTCAGGTACAAAAATAATTATATAAAACTGTAGGTAAGGGAGTAGACTTGTACCAGTCTCCTACTTAAAACATAATATTTTCTCTTTTATCTGAAGTTCAAGCATCAGCTAAAGATTTGCTCGAAGTTCCTGCTCCTGAAACGGAATCTGAGAGGTAAAATAGGTGAATAATGAGCAGACAATCAGAATAAGAGCCTGAGTATCAGTCTAGTATGGAAGAAAGGACCTCTGACAGTTTCAATGCAAATTTAAAGAGTAACTACACTTTAGGAACTGACTGAATCAGATCCCAAACCCTATCCCCAACATCAAAGGGAAAGCCCAACAAACAATAAATCACAAGTGATAAGCCGATTCAGCAGCTCTTTCCCAAATAGGTGTTTGCCAAATTTGCCTATTTTTTGACAAATTACTGCAGTTTTCTGGGGAAGCTGATAATGAAATTTTAGCATTAATGGGTAGACTTATCCATTATAAAGAGGTTTTGATATTGATTTTGAACAATTATTACATCTGCACACTAACTCTCATTGATTCAATCGTAACACTTCGACCAATTCCGTATCCTGAATCGAAGATATCGGCGAGGATGTCCGATTGTCACTGATTCTCACAAAAGGGGTTACGAAATTTTTGGTCATGCTGAATACATATATTTTTTGCTTTCTCTTATTTACTGGATTTTATTTGTTGAATAAGCTTAAATTGAAGTAAAAACACTATAACTGCTCACAGTATGCAATTATATGTAAATAAAAAGTATGCTGGCCTTATTTTTAGACAAAGAGGGTCTAATTACCCCACCCACTTTTCAGTTTTTCAGCTGTAGACTATATATCTCCCCCCCCCCACCCCCTGCCTCAGCTTGCCACTCATATGTAATGTGTATATTCATAGTACACATATGTATGCAAAGTGGCTTGCTGAGGCACGGGGTGGGGGGAAGCATCTTTATATCTTTATAAAACGTTTCCTATTTTCCATACATTCAATTGTAAAAACTTGCTTGTTTACACCAAAAATCTAAGTCTATGTGGGATATAATTGAAAAATTATTTTTGTGCCAATTATGGGAGGCTCAGAGCAACACATTTCACTAAAATTTTTGAAGTATACCGAAAGTTCATTTTTCCCATTTTTTAGAGGCAAATTTAGATTACAACTGTCAGAGGTCCTTGATTACATTTATGGGATAGGGTCAAGTCAGGTAAATTCGGGCTGCAGGTAAATTCGGACAGTGACATTGTTTCCTGACATTGTGTCAGTTGTTTGGAATTAAAACAAAATAACTGGACAAACAGTGAAAATCCTGAGGAGACGGCTCTCATAATGAAGTTTCACTGTTTGCATTGGTATGCCCGAAATTACCCGACTCGACCCTATTCTTTTCCTATTTCTTTACATGTCACGTGTAGAGGCCGATCATTAGAACCCCTCACCATGGCAAGTCGACTACGACGTCAAAACATAATGGCAATACCATTTTTTCTTGTATAATTCAAATGACGTAATTATGTTGGAATTACCATCCGGCTGAAATACTTCCTTTCCTAGGGTTCTGTGAGGAAAATTACTCTTAAATTGACGCAGTCAGACTTAAAGTAATAATTATCAAATAAAATTTTAGTTGCATGTAGACGTTATTACTCATTATTTCAGTGCTTTAAACAGCTCCAATATAATGTTTTAGAGACTATCGTGTTTGTGTGAAAATACTGTTGCCAAGGATGATGAACATATTTATATTTTTCACTGGCATTACCACTATAGTTTTGTCCCCTTTAATGACTGGCCCCCGCCGTCAGTAAAAGCAGCCTTGTCTATCGATCTAAGGAATGAAGTTTATATTTCTGATGTTTATTGAAGTATGAACTACCTTGGGTCGCGTGCAAAGTAAGTGAACCCCAAAGGGGTTCATGTAAACTTCGCCAACGACCCAATGTAGTTTATACTTCGATAAACACCCGAAAATAATATTTACGTTCTTTTCTATCTATTATTTGACTGAAAATTTGAGTAAGGAGCTACAGTTGAAGCAGAAAAACATTTATACACAATTTTTCTACTAAAAGTGGAGCAGCGTCAACGACGTCATGACGTCGCCTACGTCCAGATTGGAGAACCATGTTTAATTCTGACGCCATATAACGTTGTGTGAACCAATGTAGTTATTGAAGTATAAACTACATTACGTTCGAATGGTTTACCATAGGGCATTTCAATAAATGCACGGATAATGAAAACATAACGAGATGTTTGCGTTTTCATGAAAGTTTGGTATAATAAGGTGCTAGCATAGTTGACGCCTCTGGCTCATTGAAAACATTTTTTACTTTAGCTTTCCTGTGTTGCAGGCTATCTGGAGAGACTGACGAGTGCTATAATTGAGGGATTTGAACTTCAGAGTGACGAGAACTTGAACAAAGATTATCTCAAAGTTATCACTAACCCCTTTACCAAGCTCATTATTCAGGTGAGAAATAACTTCACAAGATTTTCCTTATCCGGCAGGTAAATTGTGTGATTTCACCTACCATAAAACTCTAAGTATTCGGACAGATGGGTCTGAGCAAACAATGAAGACCCAAATCAGACTGTTTCGAGCAATCTGATAAGAGTCTACACTGTCTGCCATCTATGATTCCAGAAAAATAAGATCTACAAACAACCTACAGATGGCAGTTTCTTTAGCTTGATAAGAATATAATTCAAAATAGTTTCTTGATATGACCTTAAAGTGTTCGGGTACTGTAAACGCAAATGCGTGATCAGGCAGAGAGCCATGAAGCAGAGCATTGACCATTTCAGCCCTAAATATCCGAAATGGCTGTTTCATCTTTAATTTGGACAAATGAACCGTGTCAAAATCACAAAATATCACAGTTTAGATCTAGACCAAGACAGCTCTTATTGAAAAAAAATTCTGTTTCTTTTTTACCTTTTGAATGGATGGATGGATGGATGACTTGCAATTGTACGTCCTTTTCAACAGTATTTCAGTTATATCAGGACGATGGGAGGGTGATTATGAGAGGCTATGTGCAGTGTAACCCTGTTTACGGTTGGACACGACAGATAATCGCCTCCAGCGAGGCTCGAACCCGGAACCGCTAGATCAGTGAGCCGGCGTTTAACATTCCGTGCCTCCTTTTATTTGATGTTTTGTTTCGTTTTTTCCTACAGCTCGACAAGAAAGTAATAACAAAAATAGCTCTTGGAGAGGATGATGGGAAGAGTGTGGTCAAACACTGTTGTGACAAGACCAAGCACTACATCGAGACGGTAACTGAACAGACAGTTAACGGTACACTGATGAACGTCACCACCAAGGAGTTGTCATGCAAAAAATATTGTAAGTGTAGATACAGACATATTGTGGTTTACTAGTCTCTGGCTGTTTGTACATGATTCAGGACAGCCTTGCGGCTATATATGCAGCGTAAGCTTAGGTCAATTTATATTCGGCGTAAACTTTCGTCGATTTATGTAGACCACCTTCCGCTGAATTCTCGTATTTTATTGTATTTTTTTTCTCTCGCCCGCGATGAATAGTTTTAAGCGAGACATAGACATTGTTTCTCCGGTAGTATCATAGGAGGTGGTAAACTCGGTAAAGTTAGCAGAATAGCAGACCGAAATGGTAAAGTTAGCAGAATGGCAGAATAGCAGAACGAAATGGTAAAGTTAGCAAAATAGCAGAATAGCAGAACGAAATTTTTCGTTCTGCCCATTCTGCTCATTCTGCTAGCAGAATAGCAGAACGAAAAGGAAACGTAAGCAGAATAGGCTTCAACTAGCAAGGAAATAATATTTATCATCAAATCCTGGTGTGACCAGCAGGTGGGCAGACTCATGTCATGCATGGAAATCATGTTTTTCGCCGCCCGAGTTTATCTAGTAAAAAATAAACTTGGAAATTTTCGTTCTGCCCATTCTGCTCATTCTGCTAGCAGAACAGCAGAATGAAAAAGTTTGTCGGAATTTTGTTCTAAGGCAACCAGCAGATGGGCACACTCAAGCCATGCATAGAAAACATTTCCCTCCAGGTCAGGTTTCAACTAACAAGGAAAAATCGACAAATTTGTTAAAGAAAATAATCATTTATTATCAAATCCTGGTGTGACCAGCAGGTGGGCAGACTCATGTCATGCATGGATATCATGTTTATCGCCGCCCGAGTTTATCTAGTAAAAAATAAACTTGGAATTTTTCGTTCTGCCCATTCTGCTCATTCTGCTAGCAGAACAGCAGAATGAAAAGGTTTGTCGGAATTTTGTTCTAAGGCAATCAGCAGATGGGCACACTCAAGCCATACATGGAAAACATTTCCCCCCTGGTCAGGCTTCAACTAGCAAGGAAAAAATCGACAAATTTGTTGAAGAAAAGAATCATGGATCATCGAATCCTGGTGTGACCAGCAGGTGGGCAGACTCATATCATGCATGGAAATCATGTTTAACGCCGCCAGAGTTTATCTAGTAAAAAAAACTTGGAATTTTTCGTTCTGCCCATTCTGCTCATTCTGCTAGCAGAATAGCAGAATGAAAAAAACTTGTCGGAATTATTTTCTAAGGCAACCAGAAGAAGGGCACACTCAAGCCATGCCTGGAAAACATTTCCTTCCTTGTCAGGCTTCAACTAGTAAGGAAAAAATCCAAAATATTTTTGGAGAAAAAAATATATCATCAACTCCTGCTGTGGATGAGCAGAATGGGCAGAACGAAAAATTTCAAGTTTATTTCTTTACTAGAAAAACGCGGGCGGCGATAAACATGATTTCCATGCAATACATGAGTCTGCCCACCTGCTGGTCACACCAGGATTAGAAGCCAACCTTTTTTTCTCCAAAAATTATTTTTCTTGCTAGTTGAAGCCTGACCAGGAGGGAAATGTTTTCCAGGCATGGCTTGAGTGTGCCCATCTGCTGATTGCCTTAGAACATAATTCCGACAAACTTTTTCATTCTGCTATAATTCTGCTAGCTGAATGAGCAGAATGGGCAGAACCAAAAATTCCATGTTTATTTTTTACTAGATAAACTCGGGCGGCGATAAACTTGATTCCCATGCATGACGTGAGTCTGCCCACCTGCCGGTCACACCAGGATTTGATGATAAATGATTACTTTCTTTAACAAATTTGTCGATTTTTCCTTGCTAGTTGAAGCCTGACCAGGAGGGAAATGTTTTCTATGCATGGCTTGAATGTGCCCATCTGCTGGTTGCCTGAAAACATAATTCCGACAAACTTTTTCATTCTGCTATTCTGCTAGCAGAATGAGCAGAATGGGCAGAACGAAAAATTCCAAGTTTATTTTTTTACTAGATAAACTCGGGTGGCGTTGAACATGATTTCCATGCATGACATGAGTCTGCCCACTTGCTGGTCACACCAGGATTTGATTATAAGTGATTCTTTTCTTCAACAAATTTGTCGATTTATTCCTTTCTAGTTGATGCCTGACCAGGAGGGAAATGTTTTCCAGGCATGGCTTGAGTGTGCCCTTCTGCTGGTTGCCTGAAAACATAATTCCGACAAACTTTTTCATTCTGCTGTTCTGCTAGCTGAATGAGCAGAATGGGCAGAACCAAAAATTCCATGTTTATTTTTTTACTAGATAAACTCGGGCGGCGATAAACTTGATTCCCATGCATGACATGAGTCTGCCCACCTGCTGGTCCCACCAGGATTTGATGATCAATGATTCTTTTCTTCAGCAAATTTGTTGATTTTTTCCTTGCTAGTTGAAGCCTGACCAGGAGGGAAATGTTTCCCATGCATGGCTTGAATGTGCCCTTCTGCTGGTTGCCTCAGAACATAATTCCGACGAACTTTTTCATTCTGCTATTCTGCTAGCAGAATAAGCAGAATGGGCAGAACGAAAAAGTTTGTTCTGCTATTCTGCTAACTTTACCATTTCGTTCTGCTATTCTGCTAGCAGAATGGGCAGAACGAAAAATTTCGTTCTGCTATTCTGCTAACTCTACCATTTCGTTCTGCTATTCTGTTAGCAGAATGAGCAGAATGGGCAGAACGAAAAATTTCGTTCTGCTATTCTGCTATTCTGCTAACTTTACCATTTCGTTCTGCTATTCTGCTAGCAGAATGAGCAGAATGGGCAGAACATAAAATTTCGTTCTGCTATTCTGCTATTTTGCTAACTTTACCATTTCGTTCTGCTATTCTGCCATTCTGCTAACTTTACCATTTCATTCTGCTATTCTGCTATTCTGCTAACTTTACCACTTCGTTCTGCTATTCTGCCATTCTGCTAACTTTACCATTTCATTCTGCTATTCTGCTATTCTGCTAACTTTACCGAGCCGAGGTGGTAGTATAATCTTTATTCGAGCTTTCTGATTTAGCTTTCATTGATATGCAGACAGGTGAGATCCAGCTTTCCGAAAAATTCTGGTTTAAAACAACAAAGTCAAATATGTACCCACTGGGTTACTTCAACATTTACTCAATGTTGATTTAACGTCTTGACGTTGAATCAACTTTGATTCAATGTTGATTCAACATTGCGTGCCTGTTGGTAAAACGGTAACCGTTTTCTACTTTTATCTTTTCAGGCAAGTTTCTGTTCGAAAGTGTTTCTCGGGAACAAGGTTGGAGTGACAGCACGATTGGGATCATTCTGCTGGTTATCGCCCTTTTCATACTCTGCGTGTGCCTGGTCTGTATAGTAAAGGTTCTACATTCACTGCTGCGAGGACAAATGGCGGTACTGATTAGAAAATTTGTGAACGCCAATTTCCCTGGGTATTGCAGCTATTTTACCGGGTACTTGGCAATTTTAGTTGGAGCTGGTCTAACCATCTTATTACAGTCTAGTTCAATATTCACATCCTCTCTGACTCCGCTCGTTGGCATGGGTGTCATTAGCCTGGAACGGATGTACCCACTAACTCTGGGATCGAACATTGGAACAACTGCCACAGGTATCCTGGCTGCCTTCGCACAAGACCAAGACAGAATCAAATTCGCACTTCAAATCGCTCTCTGTCACTTATTTTTCAACATTTCTGGAATATTAATCTTTTATCCAATTCCAAAATTTCGACCGCCGATTGGTGTTGCAAAGTACCTCGGTTGTCAAACGGCCAAGTACAGGTGGTTTGCTATAGTATATTTGATTTTGTGCTTTTTCTTACTTCCGGCAGCTGGCTTTGGGTTATCTATAATCAGCTGGATTGCGCTTGCTGCTGTCTTCGGTCCAATTTTGCTTGTCATAATAATCATCTTCTTAATCAAGCTCATGCAAAACAAGTGCCCCTCATCACTCCCGCCAAAAATGCGGAACTGGAAATGGCTTCCAAAATGGCTGCGATCTTTGGCGCCATATGATTGGCTGTTTAGGAAGCTGACGTGTAACTGCTTCGTTTGTCGAAAATGTCACTGCTGCGAAGGTGTGTACTTAGAGGACGAAGAGAAAGATGAAAAAGTTGTTATCAATGGAGGAATGGACTCAGAAAGACAGCACACGGGCTATAGCGAACTGGATGATAACGCTACGAACTCGAAGAAAATCGGTGCAATGAATAATACAAAACTCTGATTCTAATATCACACCGGGTTAACTATGGTTTCAGGGCTGTTACGAAACGAAAATTGGCTGTTACGAAACGAAAAAAGGGCTGTTATGAAACGAAAATGAGTCATAGTTCCCAAACGACCTAGTCATCGTGGCTAAACAAATTTGTTTAGCCACAATGACCAGGTCATTTGGAAACTATGACTTTTTTTCGTTTCGTAACTGCTCTTTTTCGTTTCGTAACATCCCTTGTATATACACAGTTAACCAGGGGTGAATATATTCTGCTGATATCAACAAGCTATAATATTGCTGACATCTCCAGTTTAGCGAGTCTTTGTGGAAGCAAGGGGAGGAAACTGGATATTATTGCCATCGGGCGTCCTGACATGCGCTTGAACCAGATGTACCTTCGGTAATCATATAGAAAATGTCCACAGTTACCTCGAGATGAAAATATCTGAATGCAGCTGTCTATTTTCGAGCTTGGTCTATATTCTACAACTCACAGGCTCTACTTTTTGGCGCATAAGTTTCTTAGTAATTGTATCTAGGATCTTCCGAATATAACAAAACAACTTTGGATCTTACTTGCCAACATTTGACTCTTCATTGATTTTTCTTTATTTTAAGCGCACCTTTTGGCAAAGAAAAGTTAATTCAGTACATGGTTTAGTGTTCAGATTATTGAGACACTTGGTAATCGCTATCATCTATTAAAAAGTGTACAAGTATCACTACCTCTGACCAGCTTAGCCTTAATTGTAGGTCACTTGATGTGTTGTGGGCTTTAGCCTTAGGATTGTGATACTTCTCTCTAAGTACAATTATCCACTGCTGAAGTTGTTCTACTGGCTTCGTAAAATATTAGTAAATATTAAGATAGGCGAGCTTCCTGAAAACTAGTTGGTTATGACGGCTGGTGCTGCTGACCAATGTCTCAAACCTGAAAGGCCAAGAGTTCAAGTCTGAGTCTTATCATGATTCTTATGTTGACTGAATTATTTCATTTTCATCCTCATTTCATTCATCTTAGTCTGAAATAGATGTATAACTATAAATCATCTATCCGTCCATCTACGGCATATGTAGCCCGTTTACAGTATAAAAATTACAGTTTCATTAAGTGTTTGAGTTAGCTCGTGATTGCGTATGACAGCATCCACTTTTGCTATTTATTTGGGTTCATTCACTTCGTATAACGTATTTTGACCCTCTGACTTTATATCGTTTTTAGGTACTATTTCTCCATCTTCTTTTTTTCTTTTCTTTTTTTGACAAATATTTTGACCTTCTCAACTTATGTTTTTTTGGATTTTTTTCTAGTATTGTCTGTTGCATTCTCTTCTTTTTTTTTTTTTCCTTTTTGTTTGTTTGTTGTTTATTCACCTTTTTATCAAAACTTGATGAGGGTTTTAATCAGCACACCTTATACAAATTTCTTAAAAATATTCTGTACTGGTAATATATTGCTGACAGAACATACTAAAATCAGCCTGTACATATTTGGAGTCGGGTCAGAATGTTCTCTGTACATTTCAGCAGTAAATTAATAAGAAGCTAAAATATCCTAATGAAAGAGCAGATAATCATTCAAATCATGGTCTGAATTTTAATTTGAATGGGTACTTTCAAGGAAAGTAACTTATTTTTTGCATCCCTTCTCAATGGAAATCAACCTTTATAGGAAATAATTTCCTCCTAAGGGAGCGCATTATTTCCTTTACTTGTAGACCCTCTTTAGAAAGGGCCTCGTCATCAGTTGGGAAGCAACACTAGTTTCTCTTTGATAAAATCTCCCCCATTTATCTTAAGTACCAATGAAAATATTCTCTGATAATCATTCAAAAGAATAAAATGTGTCGTTTTATTTTGAAAATTGTATATACAGGCTGTCTTTCATAAAGTGAACCACGTCATCTTTGAGTTATTTTCTGCAAATATCATTCATCATTCATGACATACAATTTTATCATTGTCATTTTAGCTGGTGACTATACATCATGTACATGGTCATTGTTTTACTGAGCATTATTAAAAAGTCTTGTCATTATTTTATTAAATAAATATTTCGTAGAAATGATTGTTACTTGTTTGTCCATTGCATTTGTCGGCATGTAACGGGATTCAGGTAAGAAGAGTATGCAAATAGCCCCATGGGATTTGTTTTATTTTAAATTATCCATGAATGATATACTATGACGTTAATTCGTGACAGTATAAGCTGCCACTAAAACATACCGTATTAATCCCTATTAACCGCCCTGGGGCCGTATTCATGAAACGACTTAAGTGGTTGCTATGCTGTTGCTAAGGCTAAATTTCTTTGAAGGAGATTCCCTACAACTATGAAATTTGCTCTGGAGGAACAGTCTTTTTTCTCAGACCAAATTTCATATTTGTAGGGAATCTCCTTTATAGATATTTAGCCTTAGCAACCGCATAGCAACGACTTAAGTGGCTTTATGAATACGGCCCCTGGCTCAAATAAACTTCCATGCCTCTTTTCCGGAAGTAATGTTATATTAGCTTGTAACTTGCAAGAATTCCTGCTTTCCTCTCTAGATGAGACAACTCTTTGAAATGAGGTCTACTCTAAAAGGAAAGAATTTGAACCTACAGGACAAATTCTTTCGTTTAAGAGTTGACCCCTATAATTATATTTTACAGATGCCTAGAGCAGAGATATCACCTTTACTTTGACGGAGCCCCGGTAGCTCAGTGGGTAAAGAGCTGGCCTACTGATCTAGCGGCCCGGGTTCGAGCCCTGCTGGAGGCGAGAATCTTTACCTTGCTGATTCCTACACGCACTATGCATTTCAGGCCATGGTCAGCAATCGCGAATTCTTGTCCAACCTTTACCAGCAATTCACAAGTCAAAATCAGTTTCACTAAAATATTCACTCATTGCCGCCTACTCTTAAAAAAAAATCAAGATTGCTGACCATGGCCTGAAACGAAGATTTTTATAGAAATGCATAGTGCGTGTAAGAATCTGCAAGGTAATGGCGATGCGGCCGAAAAATAGTGCCCAAATATTTTCCTTATTTTTAAAGCATTAAGATTGAATTTATGCAATAATAACGATCAAACATGGTTTTTCATTGCATTAACTTTTACCAGGTACCTCGGGCTGTTGAACGGCCAAGGTTTTCAACAGATCCCTTGGGACTTGGCATATGTTAAGGCATAAAAAGCATGTTTGATCCCTATATTGAAAACTAGGTGCACATGGATATATCCAAAATTTGAATTTTTCAACTTTTCGGATTCTTTCTTGGATGATTAGGTAAGAACAGATTTGGTGCCTTGTCAAAGGAAAAAATGCTGGGCTTTCATCCAGCAGCTCAGATCAGACAAACTTTAGTTGCAAGTCTCTGGGTGGATTGAAACTCACTAAAAAGGTCAAGGTTTCCCATAGCCTAATAGCCGTAGGGGCAGTGGGGTTAGATATTCACTGTATCTTGGGCACAGCGGACTGAAACTCATTAGCTTGAGTAAAAACAGTATTATGGGTAAGAAATTTGATTTATTGGCTTTCTTTGATGCCCATCGACCTCATGTTGTGGCTATTCAGGATAGTTCAATTGCAACTTCGGAATCATTCCCTGAAACATTTTCATACAATGTATTCAGGAGGTACAAAACCTTCATGGTGGCGGAGTGATGCTCCTCATTCGTAAGGACATTCCGCACATGCCCCTATCAGAACTGGAAAACGACTCGGAATCGGTTTGGGCTAAAATATTTGCAAACAAACCTTCTCATATTATGCAGCAAGTTGGTATCACCAACCTGGTGGCTCAAGTGAAGAGTTTCCACTGTTTCGTGATCAGTTATACATGTATCATATCAAAACAAAGCGTAAGGGCAATAAGCTCTCATCAGTTCATGTACTAGGAGATTTCAGCTTCAAAGATATTGCCTGATCAGTCCGAATCAATGACAAGTCAGTCACTAAGTATGGTATGGATACGTTTATATCATAAGGAAAAAGTATATTTTACGAGGGGCATTTCAGAAATAATGTAAATGATCTCAGGGTAGCCTATTGGCTGATATTGAGCAGCGGTGTTATATATCATTGGAAAGCTAAATTCAAGTACTTTAGAATGGTGTGCGTTAAAAGAATTTCTAAGTCACCCATGCATGACAGAACATGCTTATACGTCATAAGGAAGAGGATACTGAAAACTACACATTTACACTGACAGTCTCTCGTGTTCTTTTGCTGTTTTCTCAATGAGAAAATGATATATTTTAATAAAGAAACACGTAATACTGTCCTTTCAATGTAAAATAAGAAAGTTATACAGAAATCGTTTCCAGATTCTACACCAGCAAAATAATAAACGAGATTTTTTGTCTGCTATGTGGTTATAAAAGCGAAGTTATCATAAATGCATTATATAAATAAAATTTTGATTTTTGACTTAATCACATCCCATTTCAACAAATGACAGACATTTTTTTATTACTTAAATGATTAGGTCACCATATTTTGTTACGACTGGCATCAAATCACTGATGAAACTGGATGATACGTGTGCAAACCCCACGCCGGTAGTTACAAAGTAGCAGCAAATTATGTAAAATACAAAACAATAAAATGAAACTATCTTCAAATAAAAAGACAAAGGCTCAATATATTTAACTTTGTTTAATGTCAAAAATTAGAGGGACATACTGATAGAAAAATTCGTATGATAAAGACTTGACAGACTTGTTATTTAATATGACATACTGACATTGAAATATGTGGGTGGGTGGGGAAACTTATCAAAAAATCAGGTAGGCCACTGACAAAAGAGCACAAGGTGCCATAAAAGATTATTTATAACAGAAAACAAGCATGACGAATTGAATTTAATTTGTTTTTTGTTTCATATCTGTCACCAAACATTCATTTTCACTTAATTTGACCTCAAAATCGAAGTTTAAACAACTTACTATACATTTTAATTTAGCGCAGGATGTGACGTCATCAAAAATGCGCATTGTTCCATGATTAGCCTATCTTGCAAGGTAAATCTTGTGTGTTAGCAAAGCTGACACAATGCTTTCCATACTGAAATATTTTCAGTATAACAGGTATTGTAGGTATCAATCCAGAGCTGCTTGTACCCAGAGTATAGAAAATATGAATTTGTCTTCTCATAAATATTCCGTCTGTTTCTACTCAGTGTCCTTACCCTCACAACAATTGTCAAGGCATATTTTGAAGAGAATACCTGTGCCTCAAATGTTTTGACTGAATGCCATTGGGTGATATGTAAACCTAAAAGTTAAGACATAAATTTCAAAAATCGGTCAACATTCCTAGGAATGGCCGACTTATTTACACTATTTCTGAAATGACCCTCGTATGAGCGACCTTGGTTTAGAACAATTGGTCAATTTCAAGAAATACATTCCCCAGGCATTGATCATGATTTTACCTCAGTAACATTAAAACTTTACATACACCCCAACCCCCACCCTCAAAAAGGCAACCTCGAAGGGAGGTTTTTGTGTACCAAACGGGAGATTTTGAATCAAAGAGGGAAGACAAGCCAGACTTCGCAAAAGATAGGTTCTTCAGTGGTTACTCAGATAATCGCTCGGTTCAAGAAAACTTTGACATGATAACTTACTTTATTCAGAAGTCTGCGGAAAATCATATTCCTCAAAAACAGTAGATCGATCTCTTCTGTCCCCTGAACTAAGAAGGAAGATTCGTAGAAGAAATCTGACACATACAAAGGCTTAAAAGACTAACCGTAGCAAACTTGAGTCAGTTAATGTAAATTAAGGCTAATGTGAAAAAGCAGCATGAATTGTATGCCAGTAGCTTGGTTCGTGATGTTAAAATTTAAAGAGTAAATACACTTCAGGAACTGACTGAATCAGATCCCAAACCCTATCCCCAACATCAAAGGGAAAGATTGACAAAGACATCCCAACAAACAATAAATTACAAGTGATAAGCCGAGTCAGCAGCTCTTTCCCAAATAGGTGGCAACTCAGCTATCTTTACTGAACTATACTGAACAAAAAAAGAAACGTTAGATAGATAATTCATGAATTTTAAGCCAAAGAACACTATTTTCAAATAATGCTACGTTATTCGCCCACGTGTCAGACATCAGACAACCTTGAGAACTAATCGGTTTGCGATTTGCATAAATTGTTACAGAATTATTCCACTTTGACTGAAAACACTACTGACGATGTAAAACGCTCGATGTGCATGCGCAAACGCTTAAATTTTTGCACTTTCGGATTTGCCTTTTAACCGCCAATGAGAAACCCTATGAACCGTATGACACTTAACCAGCAGCTAAAAGAAAAAAATATGTTCAAGATCATGTGTCTTTGAAATCGTCTCCCTTGCAATTAAAAGTATAGCAAATCATTTACTCCGATTAACCAGTACGTTTCAATAAAATTTTCAAGTTTAATCCATGGACCTTATTCTAGCTTCTCCAGACAATGGTTCATGATGAAAAAGTTTGATAAAACTGGTTAACTGCCCGTGGTATATCACCTTGCATTGTCTATGGGAGTTTCAGTGCATAACATGAAAGTCAGAGTCAAGTGTCATGAAAAGCGATATTCCAAGCCTTGTGCTTCACTGAACAACCCTTTGGAAGCGGCGATTGGACCGTTTTCGTAACAACTAGTGCCTGATAAACGTCTCAGAAATGACTTGCTTACATGCGCTGACAACTTGAGTGAAACACGGGTCTTCAAAAGGCACCTCAAAATAGCACTTTCAAATTCTGACCCCTCATTGAATCAAACTGATCTGTAGACATTAATCTCGCAGCTTATGTGGTGATATTCGTCGTCTTAAATACTAATACGTTTTGGCAGTTAGATATAAAATAAAATTAGTAAAGTCTTAATTCAGTTCAAAGAAAACGTGCATTGAATGTACATGTAACGTTTCTTTTTTTTTCTTTTTTTTTTTTTTTTTTTTGTTCAGTATAAATAATTTAGACCAACAGTAGGGTTAAAATGAAAACACAATAAGTTAAACAGCACCGAACATAAAACAAATGCAACCGCAACGAAAGTACCGCCTTGGCTAATTCCAAAGACTTCCATCGCAAGCTATTGTTAGGGTCACTGATGAGGCGTGAATAGCCGAAACTTCGAAGTATGGCCCATGTTCCTTCTTTAGAATGTGTTCTCTGCTCTCGAGGTTTAAGATTTTAATTCTACTAATACTTTTATAGTCAAAAGAAAGCCACTCAAGGAATTCCACCTCTTAAGAGGAGACACGACAACAGTGTTGCTGAATCGGGAGTTGGAACAGGCAGGTGAATTTAATGGTAAGTTTAAGGATGTGTTCAATAAAAGTACACACAACCAAGTCCCCCTCTCTTATCGCTCGGACCCTTTCAAAAATGACATTCTTGTTTCGGCTGAAGGAGTAACGAAACTTCTTAAGGGCTCGAGCCCCTTAAAAGCTTTAGGACCTGACGAACTACATCCTAGAGTTCTAAAAGAACTCGCGTCCCAATTAGGCCCAATGTTTGCGCATCTCTTCCAACTATCTATTGACACAGGCGAAAGTCCTAAGGAATGGTTTCTGGCAAATGTATGCCCGCTCTTCGTAAAACGAGATAGGTCGTCGGCTTGTAATTACCGGTAGATTTCTCTAGTTTGCGTACCATGCAAGTTACTCCAACACATTGTTTGCTCTAATATCATGGCAAATGTGAACATAAACTTTTGTCAGACAGACGACATGCAGTTCAGGAAAGGCATAGTCGTGAAACTCCGTTGATAACGGTTTTAAATGACTGGGCTAAGCCTTTAGATAAGGGCGGACAGGTTGACACATTTATTTTGGGACTTCGAAAAAGCTTTCGATACACCCCCTCATGAACTACTTAAATGTAAGCTGTATGACTTACATTTAAGTAGTTCACGAGAGGGTGTATCGAAACTGGTGGAAAGATACTGGTGGAAAGATACTGAAATGGATAGATTCTATTGTCTGTTACAGGCAGCATCGTGTTCTAATAAATGGAGTTTATCAGATTGTGCCCCCGTTCTGTAAGGTATCCCCCAAGGCACCGTTCTAGGAACAGTATTGTTGTCGTTGTACGTCAATGATATTACAGAAAGTATTGGCGTTTTGCTGACGACTGTGTTTGTTATGGCGAAATCAGAGAAAGCGAGGACACTGAAACTTCAGAAGGATATAGATCGTTTATGGCATTAGGCACAGAAATAGAGCATGAGATTCAAACCCATCAAATGCAATATAATGCTGATTACGAGGAAATGGACCAAGATGATCAATGCTTCCAAACTTAGAGAAAACGATCCTTGATAACTTATATCCTCGAATATCAAGTATCTTGGCCTAAACATTGCCAACGATTTGAACTGGGTCACCAGTAAACAATTTTGATGCTGAATGGAAATATTTGGTTTTGAACAACAGATTTGCTTCAAATTTTCCCAAAATTTTAGGACAATATGGTCTGTTTTCAGAAGGGGATGGTACTAGATTCAGTCATTGAATAAAAATTATGAAAGCGTAAGTAATCAAATTTGATCTTGCTATATAAAAAGTCAAGGTCAGAATCAGAATTGTTTAATACTTGTGATACGTCCAAAGACAATCATTCACCAGAACCTGTAATCGGTTAAGCTATTCCCCAGCCCTTACAGGAGAAGTAACTGAATCCTCAGCACACTCAGCAGCAGAACGGAATCTGTCAGGGAGTTCCAATCTCTAATAGTCCGGGGGACGAAACTTTACTTGTAAATGTCAGTCCCAGCCAATGGGGTTTAAAACGCCAGGGAGTGATGCTTCCTGGTATGCCTACCTGGGGGAACAAGGTCATATGTAGGTATCCTGGCTGCACCCTTCAGACCTTTGTAAAGCATTGTGAGTCTGCTATCTTTCCTCCTCTTTTTCAGGGATCCCCTCTTAAGTTTCCCCGAATGTCATTCATACTTCCAGTTTCATAGGTGTAATCCAGCCGCCCTTTTCTGCACCTTGTCAAGTTCAACTTGAAGAAGTATACTTTGGGGGTCCCCAACTGAACTACCAAACTCCTGCTCTGAACGCACCAGTCTTAAGTATGCTGATCTTTAACGTCCTACTAAGCTACGTCTGAGGAAGTCAAGGGTCCTGTTAGCACTGGTTGGGAGCGCACAGTACGTGTGACCCGTTGTACCGATGTGTATAGTGGACACATCTTTGTTCAAATATGGCGGGTAAGTTTCAGATCTGTTTATTTTTGTGTTTTAAAAATATAAAGTAAGGGAGTTTCAACTTAGTACCGATAGTTCGACAAGCCTAACTACAGATCTTTTTGACATGCTACCTTGATTTTCTGTAGATTGTTATGATGTGCTTTATTTTCACATTTCATTTGAGAAAATCACTACTCTATTTTCGTTTTCAAAAGGTGCATCCGTACCATTTCTTCAAATCTGTCCATCAATTTTACATGAAACGACCGTATCTTCGTTGCAATTATTTTATGGTGTATGTCGGCTCAGGATTCATTGATCTTGTTAGATATCATGCTATGTAAGGGCAATTATTTTCAAAGAAAATGATAGAGTGGTCAAAATCTGTTCTGTATCGTGTGTCGCAAAACCGATTCTCAGTACTGTATGTTGTGTCTCAGTTATGCTGTATAGTGTACGATAACATAGCACAGAACTCTTTTCAATATTTTCGTAGGATAGGCTACAAATATATTACAACTAATGTTTTGGGCATGTAGAAACTTGGCCTAATAACAGCTTATAAACCGAAGAAGAAATATAAACTGTCAATTTCGCTGCTTACACAAAACAATCTGGGTGTGTTTACACACTCTTTAAACATAGACTCAGTATTGTGACACGGCCATTATTTTTCTCGTTTGTCCACCTGGTGATTGGCTAAGGGACGACTCATTTATTATCAGGTTGGGGTGGGGTGGGTGGGGCAGGAGTACATTTTCATACGATTCACTTATTTATTTACGACCCTCTCAATCCTCAGCCTCACCAGAATCCCCTCAACCTTTCTCCCCCTCGATAGGTGAGAAAAAAATTACGAACCTCCCCACCCCCCTCCCTCCACACCACCACCCCTATGCCCCACAGCGACCCTTCACACAAACAGCATATTACCTATTTTATGTCAGACTGGCCTATTCAAACCTGTGTGAAACACAAAGAACATTTTCTTAAATATACAGGTTAAGAATCCTTGATGAGCATAAGCAGCAAAAAGATGCAGGAGAAAATAAATTAACAGAAATCTGACGCTGAATGCCCCATAAAGCTGGCCGGGCCGCGTAGCGCAGTCGGTAGGGCACATGACTTATAAGTCAGAGGTCCTGGATTCGATACCCGGTCTGGCCACATACAATGTACTTTCGTTTCTGCTTCCGCTGATTCAAGAAGGGCACTTCTCAGTTACTGGCGAAAGTATGTGCACTTAGTACTGGTTAACCTCTTAGGAGGTCTAAGCCTGCCCAGGAATAGTGTGGTTAGGTTAACTGACCGTCCCGACATGACCATAGCTGTTTACCGTGGACGTAAAGCAACAAATCAATCAAAACCCTATAAAGCTGGTAATAATATTAAGTGGGGTCTTGGGCGCAGTCGCCAGCAGCCACAGTAGTTTTTTCGCTGATGGCAAGGCACCCCAGGAGATCTGATACCACAAACGCAGGAATTAATTTTACCTGAGGACGAAATCGTCTTCTCGACATGATTTTATGGTTTTGAAGTTTTAAAGTTGAATTAACAGAATCTGAAAAACAGTAGGAGTAATGAGGTGTGTGTGTGTGGGGAGGGGGGGGGAGGGGGTCTGTGGGGCGAAATTGAAGACTGGTGGAAGAATTATGTCAAACAAAACATAAAAACATATGACCTCACGCCCTGTTTGCCCCTGCAACCCCCCCCCCCCCCCCCGCAGGGATTTCGCTAAGGACTAAATGACTGGTGGTCCACAGACCCAACTTATCCACAATTTAAGTGGTCCTCCCGATGTTTCGGCTATTCTTTATTATCATGTGTTTACATTAAATTCCAAAATCAGTTGGTCTGCAGGACCAGCTACCAAAGACATCAACTGGACATGCCCAAAATTAACTAGCCCAGGACCAACGGACTTATGGTTATTAAAACCCCTGCCCCCTCCCCCCCCCCCCCCCGCCCCCTCCGATAACGGCTTATTGTCTATTCTATTCTATTCTATCCCATAACCTTACTAGGTCGTTGGGGTACCACAGATGACTTCGAAACAATCCCTTTCAACCTTGTCCTGTTTTCAGCTGCCCTAGTTGAGCTCGCAAAATCCATCCCTGTCCACTCTTTAATATTGTCATCCCACCTCTTCTTCTGTCTACATCTTCCTTTTTCCTTTCACTGTGCCCTGTAGAGTCGTCTTTGCTAAACCAGAAGACCTTGAGACGTGGCCAAACCACCCCAGTTTCCGTTTCTTGACCAGCGTCAGGAGTTCATCATGTTCTCCAATAGCTGCTTGGATCTTTTTGCGAACCTCCTCATTGGTTATACGGTCCTTGTACGAAATGTACACTAACATTCGGTAGCATCTCATCTCAAAGGCCTGCGTTCTTTTCTCTAACTCTGCTGTCAAGGTCCACAACTCATAGGCATACAGAAATATGGAAATGACAAGGGAGCGCATAAGTTTCACCTTTGATCCAAGAGATATGTTGTTATCTCTCCAAATTGATTTCAGCTTGGTAAGAGCTGAAATGGCTTGTGCAATCCTTGAGAGACCCTCGTGTTTTGAGCCATCATCTGAGACAACTGCTCCAAGGTATTTGAAGCTTGTTACTGTACCCAGCTTCTGCCCTTTTACCTTGATCTCCCTCTAGATGCCATCTGCGCTGTTTGTCATCAGTTTGGTCTTCTCACAACTGATCTCCATCTTATACCTTGTGCAGGTTTGGTCGAGACTTTCAACTAGGGCTTCTAGTTCCTGCTCTTCCTCAGCTAGAGCGTTTATGCCATCGGCAAACCGCAAATTGGTAATGTTTCTGCCGCCTATGCTAACCTTTCTGTCTCGTTCTTCAACAGCATCAGACATTATCCGTTCGAGAAAAATGTTGAAGAGGGCTGGTGACAAAAGACATCCTTGTCTTCTTCTAACTGTTGTTCTGAACCATTTTCCTGTGCTGCCAGTCATCAGGACTGCATTTTCGCTTTGTCGTATAGCTGATCGATGGTGCGAACTAGATTTGCACTGATATTGTACTTCCGCGTGGTGCCCCATTAGGCCGCATGCCATACCCTGTCAAAGGCTTTTTTGAAATCAATGGAGACATGGTACAGATTCTGCTGATGTTGACACACTTTTCACACAGGATTCTAAGGTTGAAGATCAGTTCTGTGGTGCCCCTTCCTGCTCGGAACCCAGCCTGTTCCTCAGCGAATATCTCTTCGGCTTGTGGTTTAAGCCTGTTCAAGATGACTTTCAGCATGACTTTGCTTGAATGACTGATGAGGCTGATGGTTCTGTAGTCCTGGCAGAGCTGTAGGTTGCCCTTTTTAGGGAGTGTAATAATCAGCGACTGAGTCCATGGGGTAGGCCATATTCCCGTTCTCCAGATCCTGTTACAGATATCTGTTAAAACATCAATCATGGTCTCCCCGCCAGCTTGAACAAGTTCTGCTGGTATATTATCAACTCCGACAGACTTCCCCTTCTATAGTGTTGCTACTGCAATCTCAACTTCCTTACGAAGGCTCGGTTGTTGATCTTCTTCTGGGGGATGATTGCAGTCCAGAACCGCATTGTCACCGTAAGTCTCATGGTTATATAGTTCTTAGCAATATTCTGTCCATCTGCTGAGAATCTCTTGTTCCTCTGTAAGGCATTTCCCAGTTCTGTCCTGGATAGTTGTGGATCTGCCCTGTTTCTCTGAAGTTAGATCCTTCACCAGCTGGTATGCTTTCTTGCTGTTGTTTTGTTCAGGCAAGTTTCGATCTCCTCGCACTGAATATCTATCCAGTCCTCCTTCGCTTTCTTCACTGCCTTTTGAATCCTCTTGTTTGCTTCCCTGTATCCTTTTGCTCCCCATGCTTCATACCGCTTCTTCTTCAAATTTCCTCTGTCATCACAGAGATAGAGAACATCTCTGGTGACCCAGGGCTTCCGACGTTCCTTCCCAAGTATCTCACTGGAGCCAGCTGCATCAGTCACTACTGTATTGTAGGCGGTAATCATGGTATCTTTGTCCATGTCATCATCCCTCAGACCAATGAGTGGTGCAAATTTCCCACCTATTGTTGCTTGAAAAGTGCATGCCACATCTGGGTCCCTTAACTTCTCAAGATCAAACTTCAGTCTTGGCTGGGTTGGCTTTCTAGCCTTCTTCAGATGAGCCATCATCACCAGATCACGGTCACTTCCTATGCTTATTGTAGATCACCAAAAATATTCCGATCCCTCCCCCCTACTCCCCCTCCACACCCACCCACACACACACACACCTGAATGCACCCGCTACCCCTCCCCACCACCCCACACCAGCCTGATAATAGTAAATCTTCCCTTAGCATGGCTATACTATAAGCTCACAAATGAGCATAAAAGGCCAAGGTGGGGTAAAAATCATACCCCGTTTTGAGTGACAGACTGTAAAAAATGCCATTTCTGGCACCTTTTGAACCAAGATATTGTGTAGAATAGGTCATACTTCCTGCTTGTGGTCATTTCAATAGACTAGTACTTCAGCCTTTTTCTCCAAGATTTTGTGAATTAATAAGTAATTGCTATTGTAACAAAGATTCGCTAGACGTTTAAACATTTATATTTAATTGAATAAAACAAAAATGCAATAAATCTTTGAATAAGTATAACACCTAAATAGGACATCCCATACAGTCAAAACAGCGTATCATATGACAAACCATACAGCAAATATGACACATCCCATACAGTCAGAAAAAAATGGGGACGCTCAGTCTTGCTTGTCGTGTGGTTTCGTCCCGTACTTTAAGGATATTTATCATGAGTAAATCTCTTTTTAGATTATTAATCTCTCTTAGAAAGGGATTTACTGACAAGTTTTTCGAATTTAAACGCTAAATCGGTCGATTTTCTGGTTACAGGTGGACTGATCTTATTACAAACACCAGTGATTTGCAGATGGAAAAATAGATTTAGAGCTAAGAAAGCAAAATCTAACCGGCTCCAAAGACGTCCATAATGGATAACATAAATAAATATAACACGCTTACCAAGTTGTTTAAATCCAAATAGTAAAAAATCAATAAACGAAAGCAAAGTTCACGCAGATACGTCCTGAAGGTCACAAAACGGACAAAGATTTGTCCACTATACAAATCGGACAACCTGGTCACATGTACTGTACGCTCCCAACCAGTGGTTAGCCTTTGTGCAAATATTGCTAACGTGTGTTCCATTTCAAATCGTTGGTAATGGTTATGCCAACATGCTTGATATTATCTACATTATACATGCATTTTCTGGATACATAAATGTAGAAGCTACATGATACATCTTGGATTTGTTTAAAAGTGGAAAACAAAGCATTCTGTCACCACGAAGAAAACTTAGGATAACCTACATGCCATACTGGTCGACAGAATTATTTTCGTTTAGACACTAGACCATCAGGGGAAAACCCCTGGCAAATTTCAAGACATTCCGCCAAATAGTCTGGCTTTGATACCATAACGAGTAAATGTTTACACAAAAATGTTGAAGTGAACACTATGATATCAGCTCTCCTAGAGTTTACTGTAGTACAACTAACAAATGAGATATCTTGAACTGTAAGATGGATTTTACCAAACTTCCATCACTATGTCATTCGGACAAGCCAAAGAGCCAATTAGGTTTTGTTGACTATGACACCATTGTAAAGGTCCATTAAGACAGCAATATCTCTTGAACTAGTAGGTGGATCTTCACTACACTTCCATGGACATATGATTGGGACAACCCAAAAAGCTGATTTTGTTCTAGTTACCTTCGCCATATTTTCAAGATCCTTTAAGGCAGTGTCTAGGGGTCCGGTACCGGATCTCTAGCTTCTACGGCTAGGGGTCCGGAACCGGACCTCTAGCGTTATGGGCTAGAGGTCCGGTACCGGGTCTCGTGGAGGCTAGGGATCCGGTAGTATGTTATTGATTGGTTTAAATAGCATTTCCTTGCGAGAGTTTCGATACACTTCATTTAATATAGGGAATCTACTTTAGTCTAGTAAACCCGGTTAGAACGCACAATGATTGTGTAAAGTAAACGACTAAAATTTTATTCTTATTTTTCTTTCCTTTTCAATTATAATCATTATAAATTAAACTGTTTGCAGTGTTTGTGTTTTTTATCGATGCATGAAAATGATAATTGCATTGATTAGTTCTATCAAAGTATATGCTTCATCTAGTCGCGGATGTGCGAATAACAAATACTGCGTTAACGAGGTTGATTAATGTTTTCATAACTCTACAAAACTAGCCAGTGGAATGAGCCTATTGTCTGAGATGCTCATTTGTCGCCGAAAAACAGATCTTTTATAATAGATAATGCAAAGCAAAAATAATTATGTTATTACTCATTCACCGTACAATTTTGTCCATTTCAAACAAGATTCGGGTCATTTGGCCAGAATGGCTCATAATATTCACATCGGACAAAAATTTGAAGACTTTCGTGCATTTGAAAGCGCAATAGAGCGCTATCAAAATGTAAAAAGTGTTCAGTTCTTTAAAAGAGATTCAAAAACAGTAGAAAAAGCCCAACCGCGCATAACGAATAGGATACTGAACCCAAGGCTGAAGTACTATGAGATTAAATTTAGCTGTATACATGGCGGCAAGAAATTTAAGTCACGGGACAGGGTTGAGAGAACAGAGGTATCTATCTATCTATCTGTCTGTCTGTCTGTCTGTCCGTCCGTCCGTCCGTCTGTCTGACGTAATAAAACATAGATAACCGACTGGAGATAACCCCTACAGTGAAATGATGTAGTGTTTTGAAGTAAATCATGCATGTTCCAAACAAAACAAGTCTTTTAACATCTTACGGTGTTAGTCAGTCCTCCTGGTTAACTACCGTATACAAGATAGGGAAAATGAAAAAAATGTGGGAAGAAAAGCACATCTCTGATATCAATTTGGCTACTGTCTAACTTAAATTCTTTCTCTGTTTTGCATGTATATGAAAATGTTTTGCTGTATTATTGTTCTCCACGCATGCTTATTTGTCCATATTTATATTTAAACCTCTGTTGCCATATTTTGTATGGAAAGAGTGAATAAAGAATATATATATATAAAACCTATCTCACTAACTTTGACATTATAATTGCAACATCCGAGCGGCCCAACTTATCAAGCGTAATAAACAATTACAGAAATCAATAGTGGAACGGTTGCAACTGTCCATTATGAATACAAAACACTTCTTTTAACAAATTGATCGATATACAAAATATAATTCTGGATCCCTAGCCACCACGTTAGAAATAGCTAGAGACCAGGTACCGGACCTCTAGCCTATACCGCTAGAGGTCCGGTACCGGACCTCTAGCCGTAGAGGCTAGAGATCCGGTACCGGACCCCTAGCCACTGCCATCCTTTAAATACTCGTTGAACCAGTTGATGGAATACCGGGTATCACTTAAATTGGAAGAATACTGTTTTAATCCTATCAAATGTCTCCACTTTAATAAAACCCCTTCCCTCATTTTTTCTGAAAATGCTGTTATACTGACTTGCTGAAACTGCATTTCCAGGATATTGTAATTCAAACAGGATAAAGTGGGGTAAATTCGGACAGCGGGTAAATTCGGACAGTGGCATTGTTCTCTTTATATGTCAGTTAATTGGAATTAAAACGATATTAACTGGGCAAGGTGAAAATCCTCATGAGATGGCTCATTATGAGCCGTCTCATCTGGACTTTCACTGTTTGCAATGTTATGTCCGAATTTACCTGCTGTCCGAAGTTACCCGCCTCGACCCTAGCCATATGTTAATCGTGGTACATGAGAAACATCACTCAAGTGTCAGGTATTAAAGTGATGAAGAAAGTTAAGCTATTATTTTCACATTGTCAGAATCACTTATTACTGCTTAATGAGGCATTTTTCTGAGAGGCTGATTTGTTTTTCTTCAGGCTCTAAATAAGGCCCCTCTCCTCCGCCCCTGCCATTCATAAAATTCAATGTCCCCTGGGAATTTAACAGGATTAATACAGTATACGAGGGGTGATCATTAAATAGTGGAAACTAGCATTTATTTCATAAGCTATGCGTCAAAACACCATTTTAGATATATAATACCTAAGAAGCAAGCATATGACAGATAATTAAGTCTAAAAGTACCGTTTAAGGATATCGTTGTCATGGCAACGATGCCTTAAACTATAAAAGGGTTTAGTCTCTAATTTTTTGCATATTTTCATGTATATTTGCTGCTGATTAGTAACAAAGTATGGATAAAAGTTTGTGATAGTATGATTGCCTTATGCAAGGCTCAGATACTAAAAGAAATATACAGTTATCCATGACTTGCTCTCAAACCTGGCAGAAGTACAGACCTTGAAAGACATTTGATCGAGCAAAATTTGACGTTTTTCGCTGATTTTAAGCCGGAGGGCCAGAATTGTGACGTCATTGCAGATTAGCAAACAGAGTCTCGGGAGCATTGTACAACAGAAAGAGCCAAAATCATCCTGTACTTGACAACCGATCAAGTAACTTTAGCATAATACCTGCAATAGCGGAATAAAACGTCAAACTCCCTAAAAGTCAATTATTTTAACCCCTGTTTTAGCTTGAATTCATGCAAAATTTAAGAACGTTTTCATAAAGAATCATTATATATGTGCTTCTAAAGCCAAAACCTAACTTAAACGGACGGTGTTCCTAAATTTTCAATGTCCCTTTCCATAGCGCTTAAAATAAGCAAAAAACCACGCACCTCCCTACCAAATTGACGTCGAAAAAATTCACAAGCTGTACCCAGCATGAACGTGACGTCATATGCTGCTATGGTAACACGTTGAAATTTTAATTTCAAATGAATTCGAAAGCTCAAAAGACACCTTTTGGTGATACATGAAGGATACTTATTTCTAGATATAATTAACTAATCTACAAAGGTGTTTCCATTATTTAATGATCAACCCACGTATCACTGGAATGATCCAAGAGTTCAATCAGTTTTGCTATTCTTGGTTTCATTCGATCTCTCTCAGGTCACATGACTAACAGTGTGATAATATATCTTTGACTAGTGGTGGATTTTCACCAAACTGTCACGCATATGTCACTGGGACAGGCCAAGTTTGGGCATCTTCACCTCATTTTCAGAGTCACAAAGTGGCTATTAAGAAAACAACAAAAAAACTTATTTGTAGATTTTGACCAAACTAAAGATTATATACATTTATATGCCAATAATTGACCTTACTTTTAGAATCAACCATCATACCAAGATCATTGGAAAATGACACTGTAGGGAATACCCTAGTGGGTTTTTGGTGAGTGGGGGTTATCAAAAACATCCACAAAGAAATCTCGTTTAAATCTTATTTTATTTTTCACAATAGTAGCACTTTGTGATTGTGTTGTTTCACATTTCCTGTTGCAGTACAATAAAAACCACATAATTAACACTACAGATAATACAAATTCTGCACTTTTCGTTTTGCTGGTAATAGTTTGGTTTAACATATGAGCCGCGACACTACAAAACCAATAAAAGGCCATCGGCCAAGTGTCACCCGACGTTTGAAATGTGTCACAAACTTCAGCCCTTTATTCTGTTTCAGAGTAAATGTACGGCCAAAAACAGAAAATATATATACATGTATTACAGAACCTGGTAAGCAAATGATCACTGAACATATGCAAAGACATATACCCAATTACTGGGCCTCTTTATAAAATACTTAAGTTCAGAACGGGGCATATATGTGTAAAATCAGGTTACTGAAACTATAGGCCCTTACAAAATGACCAAAACATCAAGACTGTATACCCAGTAACAAAAAAACAAGAGTCATAATCCTGCTTATATGAATCTGATGAAAACTGAACAATGCATTTATGAAAATTCAGCCCATTAATATGAATAGTTCTGGAGTTATCCCTTTACCTTTAAGTGAATGTCTATTATCTATGAAAGGGGAATAACTCTGTCACTTATAATTTAGCACATCCTTACAATAATCAGAATACTCAATTTACCAAATGCTAATAGCATACCAAATTTCAGCTCTCTCGGTCAAACGGTTCAAAAGTTGGAAAAATATCAAAAACCGACAAAGGGCCATAACTTTGTGAAAAATAGGACAAATGAAATTTCAAAATCACAAGCATATCTTCAGATCATGATGAAACATTCTGCACAATTTCAAGTCAATCTGATACAAGATGTTGCAGGAGTTGCGGGGACAAGGTCTAAGTCAGCAAGGGCCGTAACTCCATTAAAAATGGCCGAAACAAAAATAAAAAACCACATGCACATCTTCATATCGTAAGAATATAATCTGTAAAATTTCAAATCAATCCGATGAAAGATGTAGGAGGAGTTGCGGGGACAAGATTTCGGAAGGTCTGAGTCAGCAAGGGCTGTAACTCCATCAAAAATGGCCGAAACAAAAATCGAAAACCACATGCACATCTTCATATCATAAGAATACAATCTGTAAAATTTCAAAACTATCCGATGAAAGACGTAGGAGGAGTTGCGGGGACAAGATTTCAGACGGACGGACGGACGGAAGGACGGACGGACACACACACGGACGGACGAGGGTCATTTCTATTACGTCGGGTGACAACAAAGTGGCATGTGTGCTCTGTGCAAACTCAGATCAGCCTGAGCATCCGCCCAGTCCGATCAGTCTTCACTGTGCACTTAAAGGGTAGCTAAAGGTCTAGGCTACCTCCATGGCAATAGTAAAGACTCTGATCAGACTGAGTGGATGCCCGGGCTTGTCTGAGTCTTCCCTGGGTGCACATGTCACTTTGTTGGTGTCCTGGCTCATATCATATACTAAGCATAACTTCTAGCCCACCACTTCTTTTGTCTTAAAGAATGTCGTAAGTAAATAGTAACTGACCACTTGCTTTGTTTTAAAGAATGTTGTAAGTAAATGGTATCCAGATACGCAGCCCTGCATGCAGCCCTGGAAGCTCCATGGTTTAAGTTGTGGCCTGCTAATCTAGCATTTCCCAGTTTGATTCCCGATGCCGGAAATCTTTTCAATGGTATATGGGGTTCCATTGCCCACTGCCTGAAATGATCACCATTCCATCATCCTGATATAATTTAAATACTGTTGAAAAGGATGTATAATTGCAAGTCATCCATCTATCCATCCATGATATACGGACATAAATTTCTTATATTCTCTTCATCCAAATAGTCATGTAAACGTTTTTAAAGATCTGAAATCAATACAATTATTACCGTTTTCCTGGCAACCGAGGATCTATATGAACAAGAGCTGTCATCTGACAGCATAGCTTGCCTGAATTGGTGCTTGCCCATCGCACAGTTACTATGGTGGTGTGGATTGCTATGCATAAAACTTCAGACAAGCATGTCCATAATGACAACACATTTATAAACAATTGCTATCACAGAAATAAGTCTTAAAACAAGAGGGCCATGAGGCCCTGAATCGCTCACCTGGGCAATTGGCAACGTGGCTTTTTCTTATCATGTCTGAAATTGTCAAAATATGAGTCTTGGGTCAAAAGTCAAAGAATGACCATGACCGCTTGTACTTATAAATCTTCATGTACTCATCAAGACAACCATATATACCATTTTTAGGCCAAAATCTTCAAAACTTTCCAGGAAATCTTATGTTCTAGCATTTTCCCATATTTGACCATGCCGCAATAAAGGTCAGGGTAAGCCCAAGGTCACCATTTGAACACTCTTGGTGGTACTCTAGTACTCCATGCTACTTACCAAGTTTCAAGGCCATAGGTGTATTGGTTCTGGAGAAGAAACATATTAAAGATTTATACCATAAGTGGTAATGGCGGCCATGTTGGTCATGTGACCTCGACTGTTTGAACAAATTTTTATTCAATCAACCCCTGGAGGCTATATATGAAATGTGTTTACAATTGGCCCTTTGACTTTTGAGGAAATGGTTACCAATGTCAAAATACAAGCAATCTGGATCAAAGGTCAAGAAATGACCTTGACCTCTTGTACTCATAATTCTTCATGACCTCATTAAGACAACTGTATATACCAATTTTTAGGCCAAAATTTTTAAAACTTTCCATGAAATCTCATGTTCTAGGATTTTCCTATATTTGACCTTGCAGTAAAAAAGGTCAAGGTCAACACAAGGTCATAATTTGGACAATCTTGATAGTACTCAAGTACCCAATGCTACATACAAAGTCTCAAGGCCATCGGTTAATTGGTTCTGGAGAAGAAGGTTTTTAAAGGTTTTTACCATATATGGGCATAGTGGCCATGTTGGTCATGTGACCATGACCGTTAGAAAATTTTGTCATTCCCTCAACCCCTGGAGGCTCTATATTAAATTCGGTCACAATTGGCCCAGTGGTTTTAAAGGAGATTGTTTGAAATTGTCAATGGGAGTTCTGGGTCAAAGGTCAAAGAATGACCTTGACCTCTTGTACTCACAAATCTTCATGTACTCATTAAGATGACTGTATATACCAATTTTTAGGTTAAAATCTTCAAAACTTATCATGAAATCTCATGTTCTAGCATTTTCCCAAATTTGACCTTGCCGTATAAAAGGTCAAGGTCAACACAAGGTCATAATTTGAACAATCTTGATAGTACTCAAGTACCCAATGCTACATATCAAAACTCAAGGCCATCGGTCAACTGGTTCTGGAGAAGAAGATTTTTTAAGGTTTTTACCATATATAGGCGTGGTGGCCATGTTGGTCATGTGACCTGGACCGTATGAATACATTTTTGTTCCCTCAACCCCTGAAGGCTCTATATGAAATTTGGTTTCAATTGGCTAAGTGGCTTTTGAGTAGATTGTTAGAACTTGTCAAAATATAAGAGTTCAGGGTCAAAGGTCAAAGAATGACCTTGACCTCTTATACTCGTAAATCTTCATGTAGTCATTAAGATGACTGTAGATACCAATTTTTAGCCCAAAATCTTCAACAGTTTCCAAGATATCTTATGTTGTAGCATCTTGCCATATAAAAGCATAAGGAAGCAAATTTGACCTTACCGTAAAAAAGGTCAAGGTCAACCCAAGGTCATAATTTGAACAATCTTGGTAGTACTCGCGTACCCAATGCTACATACCAAGTTTCAAGGCCATCGGCCTATTGGTTCTGGAGAAGAAGATTTTTTCAGGTTTTTACCATATATGGGCATGGCGGCCATGTTGGTCATGTGACCAGGACCGTTTGAACAACTTTTCGTTCCTAAGGTCCCAGGAGGCTCTATGTGAAATTTGGTTACAATCGGCCCAGCGGTTTCTGAGGAGAAGTCGTTTGAAATTGTTGACGGACGGACGGACGACGGACGACGACGGACGACGACGGACGACGGAGCCTTACCATCCTATAAGCTCCCCCGGAGCCGCTGGCTCAGGTGAGCTAATAAAAAAATCCACATGAAATTTCAAAGTCCATGAGCTTAAGGTCAAAGAACTGAGGGAGGCAGGCTGTATTAAAACCTAGCATCAGGCCAAGTATTAGTATCAACTAAGTCCATCATGGCTCTGTGAAACTATGTCTTCATAAATATAAAACTTTAACCAAAATCTTTAAGACAAAATTCTAAGTCGATGCCTTGACATCAAGGTCATTGAGTGGGGTGGGGTGGTACCCTGTTAAACCTTGGACCAGTGGGGTGGGGTGGTACCCTGTTAAACGTTGGACCAATATCTAACAACAGTGCAAGTATCAAGAGATTCCATCCATGAGTTAAAGAGATATAGGTCTTTAAAAAGCTTTAATCACAACATCCAATCCGGATGCCGACCTGGACTCAGATGAGGATGCGGAGGCCGACGCCAGGATGACAACAATAGCTCTTCCTGAACTTTCATTCAGGCGAGCTAAAAGTTGCAAGAATTAGGCCTGTGAATTAAGGCAAAGTTTTTCCAGTTGTGACTGGAATTGTGAATTCTATATTAAAGTGATGCTTTATAGTGCATTATCAAGTTCAGCTGATCATTTTCTGCATAGTAACACAAGTGATAAGCATATGCTGATTAGATTCCGAAATATGATTTTGTCTGAATTACGATAAACTTCTGAAATGTTGTGATTTTGGGAAAAGGGGTATATAATTAAGTGGTTGGTAAGAAGTTGTTTCTAGTATATATTTAACAGGTTGATATGAGTGATGCCGAGATTTTAAAAAGGAAATTCTGCTTTGTTGTTTTTAATAGATACATCAGGACTGCCACTCATTCTCCACTTGAAAAATTCCCAGACTTTTCCATGATTTTTATTCAAAATTCATTTATGGGCCCAATTGATGATTATAATCTTTCACAGTGATAAAGGTATCACCTCAACAACAGGGAATACTTTTAAAGACAAGAATTCCGCGGAATGCTATGTCGCACCTGCATTGCATTTCCACAGTAGCAGAGATCATGTTGAGAAGAACTGAGAATAAAAAGAGAACAAAATAGTTTCTGGCATTATTCTGACACAAATTTTGTCAAAATCCACCCAATGGTTCTTAAGGTACTGCCATTTTCATGTTTGTGCTATTTTTAGTAACAGTGGATGGCAGCCATCTTGGATCGCCAATTTGCCAAAAACTGAGATTACTATATGCAAGGGTCATTCTGACACAAAATTGGTCCAAATCCATTCAGGGTTTCCTGAAATATAGTCATTTTCATATTTTTGCTATTTTTAGTAACGACAATGGTGGCCATCTTGGATGATACATTCCCATAAATGTGAAAAAAAGAGAGAAAAACTCCTTTCAAGAAGCATTCTGATTAAATCTGAGCAAAATCCACTCAGGGTTTAATGATTTATTGCACCCAAGCAAAACTGAGACCCGTAAACCAAAAATAGGTCACTGTGACCTAATTCCGCTACAGATTTTTTTCATTTTGATAATTTTCAAAAAGAAGGTCCTATTGATGTTCCATGCAAAGTTTCAGCCAAATATACCTGGTGGTTCTAGAGAAAATGTTGATTATGTTGTTTTGCTATTTTTAGTAACAGGCTGCCATCTTGAATTCTCGACCACGCTGAATTTCTGTAATCTGAAGCCCTGTAGTCTGATCATGCTCCATATGAAATTTGAGAACCATGGCTGCAGTGGTTTTGGAGAAATTAACTGTACAAATCTTTAACGCCAGGGTTGACGTAAATGTGAACGGACTGACGGACGGACGGACGGACGGAATGACGGACGGAAAACCGGACGCCTATATCGCACCTTGCTAAAGCAGGTGCGACAATATTCTGACACAAATTTTGTCAAAATCCACCCAATGGTTCTTAAGGTACTGCCATTTTCATGTTTGTGCTATTTTTAGTAACAGTGGATGGCAGCCATCTTGGATCGCCAATTTGCCAAAAACTGAGATTACTATATGCAAGGGTCATTCTGACACAAAATTGGTCCAAATCCATTCAGGGTTTCCTGAAATATAGTCATTTTCATATTTTTGCTATTTTTAGTAACGACAATGGTGGCCATCTTGGATGATACATTCCCATAAATGTGAAAAAAAGAGAGAAAAACTCCTTTCAAGAAGCATTCTGATTAAATCTGAGCAAAATCCACTCAGGGTTTAATGATTTATTGCACCCAAGCAAAACTGAGACCCGTAAACCAAAAATAGGTCACTGTGACCTAATTCCGCTACAGATTTTTTTCATTTTGATAATTTTCAAAAAGAAGGTCCTATTGATGTTCCATGCAAAGTTTCAGCCAAATATACCTGGTGGTTCTAGAGAAAATGTTGATTATGTTGTTTTGCTATTTTTAGTAACAGGCTGCCATCTTGAATTCTCGACCACGCTGAATTTCTGTAATCTGAAGCCCTGTAGTCTGATCATGCTCCATATGAAATTTGAGAACCATGGCTGCAGTGGTTTTGGAGAAATTAACTGTACAAATCTTTAACGCCAGGGTTGACGTAAATGTGAACGGACTGACGGACGGACGGACGGACGGACGGACAGACGGACGGAATGACGGACGGAAAACCGGACGCCTATATCGCACCTTGCTAAAGCAGGTGCGACAAAAATCATTTTCTCCTCCTCAAGAGTAAAGTTTTTTTTTCTTTATAAGTAGTCCCCAATGAGAAGGGAGATAAGTGCTTCTGTACATGGATAATCTCTCTTTAAAGTACATCATTTACCTGAAGGAGAATAAGTATATTTTCTGAAGGCTGAATAAGTTTACAAAGTCCCTTTTTTTCAATCTTTTCTAAATTTGCTGGGCCAATAACACAGTTCCCCGTTTTATCCCTGACCTGGAAAAAATCATTTTCGTTTTCCAGACGTTTTTCCCTAACAGTGGCAAATCTATACATATTATATCTGGCTAATGATCACAACTAGCTTGTTGGCATAGTTCTAATGTATTAGCAGAAACCATCTCAGAGTTTTGACCAAATCCTGCCATAAAATACCCTTTAAATAGTTAAATAAGGCTCCAATGCAAATAACAAGACCTGTCACAGGGCCAGGATAGCTCGCCTGACAGTGCCTTGCCCATCACATAAAAAACTTTAACGTAAAACTTTGATATTTTGCTAACGCCGACGCAGCCGCCAACGCCAACGCCAACGCCGACGCCAACGCCGCCGCTGATGCCGACGTCGACGCCAGGGGTAGCGCAATAGCTTTTCCTGAACTTGGTTCAGGTGAGCTAAAAATGAAAACAAAAATGTTTTTCCCAGGGTGATAAGGAAATGTCAAGCAATGTCATGTAAACAAATATGGCCTTAAACATAAATAAACAAGCCTAATACAATGTTCAAACAGCAAGAGAATTCCATGATTAAACCATGGATTTTAAAATAGCCTTAAAGAGTTACACATATAAGCAACTATGCAAAAATATACTTTCCAAGTTGAAGGATTTTTTTGAATATGAACTCTTAGCTAAAACCCTTTCCAGCAAGACTAAAGCTGAACTGCAAATATGCAAACAATCTAAGAAAAGGAATACAGTATAAATCTTAATAAATGAGCTGCGACACAAGAAAACCAACAAAGTGGTTGTGTGCCTGGCACTGACTCAGATCAACCTGGGCATCTGCCCAGTCTGATCAGAGTCTTCGCTGTCCACTTGGAGGTAGCTTAGAGCTTTAGCTATCCTTTAAGTATTTTGTGAAGTCTGATTGGACTTGGCAGTAGCCCAGGCTGATCTGAGTCTGCGCTGGGCACACAACCTCATTGTTGGTTTTCTCGTGTCGAGGCTCAAATGTCAATGCTCTTATAAATGCCCCCTGCCTCTTTCCAAAAATGATATTATATTAACTTGCATGAATTCCTGTTTGCTTCTCTGGATAAGGTAGCTCTTTGAAATGGGATCTACTCTTAAACGTAAAATTTTACTCCTAGATGAGCAAATTCTTTCCTTAAAGAGTTGATCCCTTCTGAGAAGGGAGACAAAAATAGAGTGGCTTCTTCTGAAAGTATACTATTTCGCATTAATATTGTTTATTGGAAGTGTTTTGACAGTGGCCAATTTACTAGATTTAAGCTCTAATAATGCCCCATTTCCTAAAATACAACACCCCGGAGGTGTTTAATAGGATTTATGCAGCAGTATGGTTTATATAAACCATGTTTAGTTATGCTAAATGGATACACTTCCATGCATTTCCATAATCTTTTCACAGGAAGACAACTTTCAGAGTTTAGTATTGCTTCCTTGTGAAACAGGCCCCACCCTAAAGAATTCAACACTGAAAAAAAAGAATTTGCTCCTAAAAGAGCAAATTTTTTCCTTTAAAAGTTGACTCCCATTTAGGAGAGGAAAAATGAAAATGGCAGAGTAGCTTCTCCTGAAGGCATATCCACTCACCTTAAACTATTGGATGCACAACAACAGGTCAACAAGCAGTAATAATACAATCAGCACAAAAAATACTCTTTGGCATAAAATGTAAACAACACTTAGAATTCTTACATGGGAAAAAGTACATGCAGGCATTAAAACTATGCCCAGAGCCAATATGCCCATAGGTCTTGATAGGCCACCTACAGCTCACACTCCTTATAATCCGGACATAAATGATAGAAGAGTTTAACTTGAATGGTACATTCTAGGGAGAAGCAACTTCACTAGTCTCATTTTTGTCACCTTTTTCAATGGCAGTCAACTCTTCTAAGGAAAGAATTCGCCTCCGTAGGAGAAAATGCTTCCCATTCAGAGCAGACCTAATATTCAAACAACCTCATTGCTCAGAGAAGCAAACGGGAAGTCACAAAAATTGTCCCCCTTTGTTAAACTGGTGGAAAAACAAGTCACTGTTCCCATTCACCTTAAAAACATAAACTATGCATACCCTCACCGGTCAGAGTGCATGTAAGCAGCCTGGTCTGAGCATGGATACTCTCCATATGCCTTAAAACAGATTTTCTCCGGGATGTTGCTCACATATAACTGGCCAAGTTAAACAGTAACCGTAACTTCAACAGTCTTAATACTCTTGCTACCTGACAGAAGAAATACATCACCATATAAGACCAACGTATTTAAACAGACAGGCCTGAGCAAACTGCATACCCAGATCAGACTGCTCCTTGTGGAGCAGTCTGATCAGGATCTGCACTGTTTGCCATAAGCCAATAGTTTCACAAACATACCCAGACAAGACAAAAGAGACTGCTCCTGTTTGAAGATGGAAAATTTCATTTCAGATAATAGCAGCAATGGCTTTAAGGTGCTGTCATGGTTGACTAACACTGTAATGTAATGCCACAGTACCTGTTCTTCCATGCAAGTCTCCCAACAATTTTAAAATAACAATATCTATAAAATAGCATTAATGCATGAAAAATTTCTATACATTTTCCTCACTAAAGAGCCTACAACACATGCACCAAAAGTTTAACATCACTTCTACCAACATTCATGCTACCAATTAATTTATATCTCTGCTGGAGAATACATCTTGTCTTTTAGCTCAAAATTGACAAGCTGACCAATGGTCCTGTAGCTCACCTGAGATCTTACTGTCAACAGACACATTTTGTTACTTCACTCATTTGTTACAAACCTTAAACCAGTGGTTTTAGAAGAGTGCAGATTTTGATGTCAAACAAATCCAATACAGCTGTGAAGTTATACTGGTAACAAAACTGTTTAATAAAGGAGGTCACTAGAGCACCTTGTTCTAAATTACATAGAAATAAACATTCTGAGCAAAGATTGGATCAAAACTGTGCCCTCTAGAGTGTACTCAAGGTTTTTCTCATATCTGACTTACTTTTTGGCCTGACATGACCCACTTACAAACCTGCCCTAGATTTCATAAAAATAAACAGTCTGACTAAGTTTCATGAATTGGATAAAAACAGTGCCCTCTAGAGTGTACACAAGATTTTTCTAAGATTTGACGTAGTGACCTAATTTTTGACCTGCACCACTTTCATCTGAATAGCGCCGCTACTTACACCTAGTGTACACGGATAAACGTTACGCTTAGTGTATATGTGGTAAAGGTTTACAAAATTTATATATCGTTTAACCGAACTTGAACACATGGTAGACCACCAACATAGTAAAATATCTTAGAGTCGTCAGTAATAGTCTATTTTAATGCACTTGACGGCTTCCTTGGAAACATCTAAATCTTTATACTCTAAATTCTGCGTATTCTTCTGCAAACCAATATCAAGTACATATTAAACGAGAATACTGTTTCACCATAATTGGCAACTTGTTTTAGACGTTGCTGATCAGAGACAAAAGAAACTTTGAGGAAAGCACATGCAGTGTAATTGAAAAATTCAGCCTACCTGTTTGTCACAGAATAAGCTTACCAGGAAGGTGAGATTATTGCACTGACAGTAAAAATAGCCCCTTGATCTTAGCCCTAGAATGCTGAAATGAGAACTTGTCAAAGATAATGTCATACTAAACATCTGTGCCAAAGAAACTGAAAATGGTCCATAAATGAAGGCGCTAGAGCGATGAAAAAGTTTTTCTAAAAATAGCCACTGTGACCTTGACCTTAGACTGGTGAAAAGCAAACTTGTTCAAGATATTGTCATACTAAACATTTGTGCGGAGTTAAATCAAAATCGGTCCATAAATGAAGTCACCAGAGCGATGACAAAGGTTTTCTAAAAATAGCAACTGTGACCTAGACCTCAGAACACTGAAACACAAACTTGTTCAAGATATTGTCATACTATACATTTGTGTAATCGGTCCAAAAATAAAGTTGCCAGAGTGATGACAAAGTTTTTCTAAAAATAGCAACTGTGACCCTGACCTTAGAATGCTGAAATGCAGATTTGTTCAAGATACTGTCATACTAAACGTTAATGTGAAGTTAAATCAAAATCGGCCTGTAATGAAGGTGCTAGAGCAATGACAAAGTTTTTCTAAAAATAGCAACTGTGACATTGACCTTAGAACACTGAAACGCAAACTTGTTCAAGATACTGTCATATTAAACAGTTGTGTGAAGTTAAATCAAAATCGGTCTGTAAATGAAGGTGATAGAGCAATGACAAAGTTTTTTCTAAAAATAGCCACTGTGACCTTGACCTTGACCCAGAATGCTGAAACGCAAACTTGCCCACGATGTTGCCATACTTATCACTTGTGTGAAGTTAAATCAAAATTGGTCCATAAATGAAGACGCTAGAGCAATGACAAAGTTTTTCGAAAAATAGCCACTGTGACCTTGACATTGATCTTAAGTCCCTGAAATGCGAGCTTGTTCAAGATATTGTCATACTTAACATTTGTGTGAAGTTTTAATCAAAATCCGACCATAAATGAAGGCACTAGAGGGATGACAACGTTTTCTAAAAATAGCCACTGTGACCTTGACCCCAGAACATTGAAACTCGAACATGTCCAAGATATTGTCATACTAAAGATTTGTGTGAAGTTTTAAACTTCAATCAAAATCAGTCCATAAATGAAGGTGCTAGAGCGATGACAAAGTTTTTCTAAAAATAGCCACTGTGACCTTGACCTTGACCCCAGAACGCTGAAATAGGAACTTGTTCAAGATATTGTCATACTTATCACTTGTGTGAAAATAAATTGAATTTGGTTCACAAATCAAGGCGCAACTCTGAAAAAATGATCCGACCTGGCCAAAATTCGAACCGGTCCAAGATGTTTTGGCTGTCCTGGATACCTGCAAGTTACAAGAAGTTGCAATCAAAAATGAAGAAGCTATGGCCCGAACAACATTTTTTCCCCATTATAAGTCTATGGGAAAATATTTTATCGCCTAAGGGCAGGTAACTCTGAAAAGAACGATCCAACTTGGCCCAAATTCGAACTGATCTGTGATGTTTCGACTGTCCTGGATACCTGCAAGTTACAAGAAGTTGCAATCAAAAATGAAGAAGCTAGAGCCCGGACAACATTTTCCCCATTATATATTTCATCGCTCAAGGGCAAGTAACTCTAAAAAGAATGATCCAACCTGGCTAAAATTCGAACTGGTGCGAGATGTTTTGGCTGTCTTGGATACCTGCAAGTTACAAGAAGTTGTGATCAAAAATGATGAAGCTAGGGCACTGACAACATTTTCCCCATTATAAGTCAATGGGAAAATATTTTATTGCTCAATGACAAGCAACTCTGAAAAGAATGATCCAACCTGGCTCAAATTCGAACTGGTCCGCGATGTTTTGACTGTCCTGGATACCTGCAAGTTACAAGAAGTTGCGATCAAAAATGAAGAAGCTAGGGCCCGGACAACATTTTCCCCATTAGTAGTCTATGGGACCTTTTTGTTGCCATGGTAACCACAGTTTTAAACCAATCTGTCCCAAAACTATATGCAATCAATCCCCCACCCCTACCATGCTATACATAAAATTTGATCAAGATTAGCTAGCTACTTTAGCAGATATTAATGCATAAAAGTGTGAACGGACGATGGACGACGTATGACGGACGACGGACCAAGCCTATACTATAAGCTCCCCTTGTGAGCCTTTGGCTCAGGTGAGCTAATAATTAGAGGTGTTACATGTCCAGACATAATGGCCAAAATAGCTTCATAATGGCCAAGGACCTTTATGCTAAAGGCCAATATTGAGCTGGTGGGCCCATATTCCTGGCAGTGTGACACTTAACATGACATAACCTTTCTATTCCATGTTAATTTTAAATGACAGAATGCATCAGCGGGCCCATATGGCTGCACAAGCCTGCCTATATGGGTGCCCGAGTGGGCCAATATGGCTCTGCACGAGCGGGCTTTATATGAGGAAAAGAATCATGTGCAATATTGGACTGTGTATCCAAGACATTTGTTACTAAATACATTTAGTAATACATATAATAAAATACATTAATTGTACAGTAAACTTATACTAACTTCAAGTAATCAGACACTGAGCAAACAGTGCTGAGCCAGATCAGAGCAGTATGATCTAGATCTGCACTATTTTTCAACAGTTTTAAGGTTAACAGATACACTTTCAGGGAAGCAACCCTGTCATTTTCATTTTTGCCTCAGTCTCAATGAGATTCTAATTTCATTATCCAGGGAAAAACAGAATGACAAAAGTTGTCACCCTTCTAGAAATGGCCAGAAAAACATGTATGTATCCATTCACCTTAACAGTCCCTCAAGATATATGAGCTGCGACACGACAAAACCAACAAAGTGGCATGTGCACCCAGCACAGACTCAGATCAGCTTGGGTATTCTACCCAGTCTGATCAGTCTTCGGTGTCTGGATGGAGCTAGCTAAAATGCTTAGCTACTCTTTAAGTGCACAGTGAAGACTCTGATCAGACTGGGCAGATGCTCTGGCTGATCTGAGTCTTCACTGGTGACATATGCCACTTTGTTAGTTTTCTCATGTTGTGGCTCATATGAACTTGATTATCTTGAATACTGAGACACCTGAACAATTTACATGTATACATTATGACAAGACAAACAGCCAGTAACACCTATGCACCATCCCACAATGAGCACTTGGGTAAATCAGACGACTAGTTATCTCCACTGCTTAGTATTTGAGCCACCTCATGAGATAACTCCCCCCACTGGACCTGAGCAGCCTGCACATATGGCCAGTGTCTTGTGTCTTAATGACCTGCACATGCCCTAAATAACACCATTGCTTAGTATTTGCACCACCTCATAACATAACTCGCCTCACTGGAACAGACCAGCCTGGGCATACGACCAGTGTCTTGTGTCTTAATGACTTGCACATGCCCTGCCTTGACTTAATCAGTGCACAGGCGGGTCTAGGTATGGCAGTTCACATCTACAGACCCCATGCGAAACTCTTGATAAGGACGGGTAATTTCTAAAACCGAATTTGTTTCTCCATCAAAAGGTATTTTATGGACTATATCTGACTTGCTCCTTTAATGGGAAACAACTTTTGTGACTTCCTGTTTGCTTCCAAGGTTGGAGAAACCCTTCCAATCAGAGTTAACCCTTAAAGGGAAGAATATGCTCTTAAAAGAGAAAATTATTTTCTTAAAGATTTTACCTTCATTATGAAGAGAACCAATACAAAAAACACCAGATTTGCTTCCCCTGAAAAGATACCCATTCACCTTAAAGGAAGGTACACAACATACTTACTTTTTATGGAGAAAATAACACAGTTTATCTCATAATTGTCATCTAAACTTCAACTGAACCATGTCCTCGTGTGGCTCACTGAACACAAAGACTGTTTGGCAGTTATTAGCTAAGAGTAAAAGACATATAGGCATAAATTTCAGTCATTCATTTGAAAAAATACATGGAAATTCCTTATAAGATCCACTTGCATCCATTTCCAGCATTTCATTTCAAACTACATACGCATCCATTTGAAGATATACAGACATTTATTTAAAGTAAAACAGGCATTCATTTCATTGACCATTTCAAAATGCTCAGGCAATCATTTCAAAATACCTAAGCATTCATTCTGAGACCAAGACTAACAACCTACTTAATTTTTGCATGTGATCTCTTTCATTTGGCATATGAAAAGTTGATCAGAGTACACCTTTTCCAACAATCATTTATTGGGAGTGCCAACAAAATCTACATAAATTACCAAAGCATTCATTTTAAGATACACTGACATCCATTTCTGGAATTTCATTCCTAAAACCAAAAACATCTCATTTCAAATTTATCACAGGCATTCATTTTTAAGCTACACAGGTATTCATATCGGTCATGCATTTCACATACACAATGTTCATTTCAAGACACTGGTACTTTCATGTTCATTTCCTTGCAGACTTCTTCTATACACACTAACAGATGCCTCATATCCTCTGCTATGAGATGACCTATATTTCCTATCCTGAAACAATCAGCATTCAGAACTTTTCCAGGATATATCACTTGGTCTGAAAATAAACAGAATGTAAAAGTCATCAATATGGTTCACCCTTAAGGTACAGTCAACTCTCATTATCTCAAAGTCCAAGGGACCAGAAATTTGGCTTTCAGATAACAGTAGCTTGGGATAAAAGAAGTTGAAATACAAATAATTTATAGGAAATTCAACCAAAATTATCTCAATTTGGCTTTGAGATAAGCAGGTACTTGAGATATCAGAGATTCAGATAACCAGAGTCAACTGTAAATGGGTGCATTGTCATGGGAAGAAACTGACATTTTCATTTTTGAATTCCTTCTAAATGGGGGTCAACTCTTAAAAGGAAAGAATTAACTCCTCTAGGAGAAAATTCTTTCATTTTAGACAAAACCTTGACCCCATTCAGGCAGGTTTTATTGCCCATGGAAACACACTTGGTGTCACATAAACTATTTCCCTATTAAAAATGGCAAACAAACATAGAGTGCCCGCACATCTAAGAGCTTGCTTCACTATCTGGGGCCGTATTTATAAAATGACTTAAGTGGTTGCTATGCTGTTGCTAAGGCTAAATTTCTTTGATGGAGATTTCCTACAACTATGAAATTTGCCCTGGAGGAACAGTCTGAAAAAGACTGTTCCTCCAGGGCAAATTTCATAGTTGTAGGAAATCCCTTCATAGAAATTAAGCCTGAGCAACAGCATAGCAACGACTTAAGTGCTGTTATAAATACGACCCCTGATCTGTCTGAAGATACCCACTTCAGTTGGCAAGAGGAAAGGCATGTTTGGCTATCTGATGCTCCAAAAATTATCCTGACAGTCTCGATAGGACCAGTTTCATACTATGCTAACCGTGGTAACCATGTCCGACCTGCACCTGTACTAAATATTTCAGTTTCTACAAAATTTGTGGACTGCTATATCAAACCTACATCAAACATGCATGGATGTATCCTTGATAAGAAGTCTGATCTGGATCAGTATTTGTCATGCACTTCTGTCCCAATATACACAAACTATTACTACAGTAACTTGAGCTGACTCTATACAGCCCTCCAGGGACCTGGCAAATGTTAATGCAGTGAAAAGCATGTTTAATTGTTATTATTGCATCAGCCATGATGATTTTACGTCCAATCCTTAGCAACAGTTCAAAAGTAAAAATCATTTTCATTTAATTTCACTCAATATTGCCTCTCTTCCAATTTTACAATATCCAAATCTGTAAACTTCTTGCATACAAGTCTTTCATCGATAGCTACAACTGCACACTTGCCTCTTGTTCCTGTACTGACTGAGAATTACCCTACATCTTTCATACAAAAAATTGCAAAGGCAGTCATCAAAGCATGTGAATCGCCTTGTTAATATAAGGTTTTGTGTTTGTTAAAACATCGCTGTTAATAGCATGTGGCACCAACATTTATGCAATAATATTCATTTCTTAACTGATAGATTCCCATGTCAAATAAAGTAAAGTGGAAACATTATGTCTAACATCTTGTTTGTTGATGTTGCGTAACCATTCTCATTTTTCTGGTTCTCACTCATAAGATGTCCCTTGATAACAGACACATCTGAAGCTGGAATTCACACACAGCCTAATTTCAAGGGCTAAAAATACAAAATTGAAAAATGCCAGTATGTGGATCCAGCTTTCTGTGTATGGCCTGAAAATAAGGTGTATCATTGATACATGTATAATTTTTATGATTTTTATAGTATATTTCTCTAGCTTACCTCGTTCATTAAGTTTTGTGTAAAATTGTTGAAAATTGAAGTTTTTATCACTGGGAAACTTGTAGGAAGTAATAATATATCCCTTATGGATGGGATCAAGAAATTCCTCAAAGCCAAGTTTGCTCATCCCTGCCTTTAATATTGCACGGTTGTCTTGGTATCTGTAAAACAAATGGATTAAGCAGCTCTGTAATAAATACTTTTACCAATAGAAAATTTCATCCCTAGACAAAGGTATGAACTAGATTTAAGGCTTTGCTTATACTAACTGGCATACAGTTTACATCTGACTTGTCACTTTTCAAATAATTTAAAATCTAACATTTCTACAATAAGAGAAGGTCCCAATTACCCTGCCAAAATGAAAAAAAAAGGAAATAATCATTGTTTTGAAATGCACTGTGCTTTCATATAAGAGAAGTAGAAGACATTGTTTTGTTTGTAAAAATGCCTTCAAATATGAAACCAAATCAAAACACATGTGCATGGACCCAGCACTATGAGGTGTGAGTTATAGCTTCATTGGGGAACATCATTATGAGAAAGGGACAAAAAAAAAAACACAAGAAATTAAACAAGTTCTTACTCAGACTATATTCTAATGTGCTTTATTTATAGTTTGTTTAAATTTTTCATTTACTTGCAATTAAGATGTTATATGCAAACATGGGGCTTAATGCATACAGGACCAGCAATAGCCCAAACTAGCCTGCGTATCTTATCAGAACCTTCCCTGTTTGCACATACCATGACTAGACCCCACAGGCAAAAGCGTCTTTCCCTAGACTGCACAGACTGGTTAGAGTCTTAGCTGTGGCATGTGGCACATTTTAGCATGACATAACTCAGTTGCTTTTGACAGGGCTGTAAAATGTTTGGTTACCAGAACTCAAGATAAGCCAAATTTATGAGGGGGTGAACTTGAGATTTTTCTTTTCTAATAGTTTTCCGAAGGAATGTAATATGTTGTAGGATCTAATTAGAACTAATGTATTTTTTTGGCTATAAGGCGGAGGGTTTTCCCTTCCAAAACAATCCCAAAAACCTAGATCCATCTTATTAAAAGGATCTAGATTTTTGGGATTGTTTGGATAGAAAAAAAAAACATCTTAAAGCAGAATTTCATAAGACGGATTTTGTTATTTGGGCCATTCTAGAGATAGATAGATATGATAGATACAGCAACTCTAATGAGGTCCACTCCACATGATAACTGACTTTTGTATGAAGATAGCAGAAACTGTCAAAATGTTGATTGAAAATTCTGACTTTATACAGCTCCAGTAGTTACCTCTGAGATCTTCCTTTAACTCCACCAGAATCTACAAATTCCTTGAGAGCTTGGCTAAATGCTAACATGGTGTGAGTGGGTGGAGTAAATCTGAATTGACTAGTTTTTTCTAAGTTGTCATACTGGTCATAAGCATCTAAACTCAGGCTTCTGGAATTACCTACAGTGAAACAGAGGTTCTTTTATAAGGACAAACATTTGACTGTTTTATTTGCAAATTAGAAATGGCTGATATAATAGCATAATGACATTATATATATCCATGTTAATGTATATAACAAATATTACATATGCTGCAATTAAACCTGTTTACAACATGGACAGTGCAAAGGCTGCAAAATTTTCAAATCCGTCAACTTGCCATGCAAGATGTTGAATTTTCACCCAAATCGTTGCAAAATATGTTTATATTGGTATAATATATATATATATATATATACTCCCAACTAAGTAGGATAAATTCTAACATTCTCTACATGATATTTCATGTTTCCTACTGTTTTTTTTTTTTTCTATCTTTATTTTTTCCCCATTTGTTGCCTTGTTTTGTGCTATACTATGATATTAAGCTATCATAGAGGCCAACATTCATCACAATACCTCAGAGGAGCCCCAGTGGCTCAGTGGGTTAAGTGCTGGCCTGCTAAGTAGGGTTTGAATCCAGCTGCAGGAGGAAATCTTTTCAACTGTGGATGAATTGCATTGCACACAGCCTTTAATTATCACCATTCCATCTGCTCCATATGACTCTATTAGTGTTGAACAGACCAAACTGCAATTCATCCATCCATCTACACAATACCTTTGCACTTGAGAAGTTTATCCATCCTGGCAATGATAAAAGCAAAGCCTGGTACCCCTTCTAAACACTTGTTGGCTGAGCTAACTATATAGTCTACATTAGCCTCTTTCAAATCTAAGGGCACAGCACCAAAACTGCTCATGGCATCAACAAAGTAATCTGCCCCTGCAAAACAAGAACAGTGAACATTAGTAAGTTGTTCCCCTTCTCAACTTTACTGTCTTGTTGATATGCATCTTGAGAATTTATTCCCTCACTGTTTCATAGGGAAAGCAGAGCTTACAATATACCTGCATCCACAACCCTCAAATAGTGAAACAAACTGTTTTTGTATATCTAACTACAGCAAGCTTCCTGAAATGATTGTTTGAAAAGATGTATGCAAAAACTGAAATTTCATGACAAAACTTCTTATTGCACATCTTCTTGGTGTCTGCAATATGTGTTTATAGGCAAAGTTTCAAACACATTTCTTAGAAACTCTAGGCCTACACTGTTGGCCTTTTTGAAAGCAATGCTTTGCCACATTGAAGAATAGGAAAATAAACTTACTAAAATTCTATTGTAAAACCACAGTTACTGACTACAAAGGTGGCCAAATATTCAGGATCTTTATCAGTGCTCCAGATAAGAAGGGGTAATAAAAAAAGGTAAAGGTGCTCCAGATAAGAAGGGGTAATAGGGATCATTGAAGAATAATTTTCCTAATTTCTGCACAGAAACATATATTGTAACCTTCATAAGAACCCTCTTGCTAAGACAATTTTAATGAGGGGTCACAATGTATGTTTTTGTTGAGTATGAAGACAAAATATCACAGAATTATCTTCAGAAACCCACCTTATCTGCAGCTCTGATAGTTATGGTACTCTACCTGGACAATGTGCTTTTACAACCTTTCCAACTTCCACTACAGGGTTAAACACTCCTGAGCTGGTCTCACAGTGAACAATAGCAACCATGGTATATGACTTGTCTTCTTTTAATATGTTCTCCACTCTAAAAACATCAACGTAACTGTCCTCTGGGAATGACTCAACACGACAATCAATTCCCATGCATTCACAGATTTTACCCATTCTTTTTCCATAAGCACCATTTTCCAATATTAAAACCTGTAATGAAATATTCAAAATTAACCATTTTATTCTCAGCATTTGCTATTTCCAGTGCTAGCTCATACATAATCATGGCGTATGATGTATTTTACCAGATCAACTTTCTAATATGAGGTTATTATTTTCCAAACCCTTGAAGATAGGAAAAATAGATTTTTTTTAGATCAAAGTACATAGTAATAAGTCCTACGTTTCAAGACTTCCATATTAAAGCAGGGATTTTGAAGACAGTTCTGGTATACTTCTAATCTCGAATATACCAGTACAAATTGTTGTCACCTGTAATGAGAAATGCTAAAAGAAGATTTTTTCATATATAAAGCTACTGTTAAGTAATGACAGCCATCACAAAAGGAAGATTCTTGTACCATATTAAAATTACAATATTTGCTAAAGCTGGAAATATGTGCACAATGTACAAATCACATACATTTGACATTTCTGGGGCCTCAGAAAGTACACAGTCCCCTCAGATATGAAGTCGTATCTGACCATAGAAAAATGGTTCTGAGGCCCCAGAAGTGTCAAATGGCTGTGTTCAAACATTCGTCCACTTTTTACTGTTTTTACAATTTTAGGATAAACTATACAGCATATAATTAAAAGTTGCTTATGTCTTAAGCTCTGTTTCAAGTTTTGCTAAACGCGAGTTGTCTCACCAACCTTTCCACCTGTTCTAGGCACAGCTGTCTGAAAGACTGATTCTACTGAGAATGTCCCACTGCCCTGCATTGGCACTGCTGTATATTCTTCTGTTGAAACTCCTGTAACAATATGGGATTAAGCCTGAATGGGAAGCGACTCAGCCACTTTCATTTTTGCCTCCCTTCAGAATAGGGGTCAACTCTTAAAGGAAAAAAAATTGCTCCTGTAAAAGCAAGTTCTTATCTTTAAGATTAGATCCCTTCTTGGAAGAGTTCCTCATCCAGGGAAGCAAACATGAGGTCACAAAAGTTGTTTCCCTTGAAGGGAAAATGGTGGGAAAACATAGCGGTGTAGCCACTAATCTTAAATAAGTAAAAATATGGCTACAAACCAGTATTACTGAAAAGCATACCTAATTTACAGAGCTTTTATTCTCTAAATGGGAGGAGTGACTGTATGATGTGTTTCATAACAAATCACCAACAAATGGAATCCTTAATATGAACCACAGATAAAGTGGAGAGATATGAGGGGTTGGTGTTATGTTTGACTACATAATGACATTTCTGAGTTTTCTCTCTTCATTCTCTACAGAAACAAGACAGTTCTAAGGATAATATTTATAGTAACGTAAATGGGTATCATTAACATCATTACCTAATTACAGTTACAAAAATGCTTGAACAAACAGTACAGACTCTGACTCAATTGCAGAAAGAAGCTAACCGCTCAGAATTTAGAATGTGTGTTATTCAGGGGGACAAATGGCTGACTTATTCAAATTTGAAGAAGAGGGGTGTATGATATAAATTTGTAATGTAAACTAAGAGTTCAGGCAGATTCCATTATGATTTGTACCTGCAATCTCCACCAGCTTTGTTCGTAAAGATTTTACCAGGTTAATGAACTCAATATCTCTTGATCCTAAATCTCTGAGCATCGCAGACTTTACTGTAGCTGAGGTGCATAGTGGTCCTGGAGTAAACAACTTCTTGTCTTCCGCTGTTAAAAATATTTACTTTCATGTACAATTACAAAGAAATTCGGATAAATATTTAACAGGTTCAGAATTTACCATAAAAATTCAGACACTAAAGGTGAATGGGTACACTTTCACGGGAAGCAAGACTACCATTTTCATATAAGCCTCCCTTCCTCCCTCCTCAATGGAGGTCATTTCATAAAGGAAAGAACTTGTTCCTGGAGGAGTAAATGCTTTCCTTTAAGATTAGACCATATTCTGGATGGGCTTTATCATCCAGGGAAGCACACAGGAAGCCACAAAACTTGTTTCCATTTGTAAAATGACAAAAAGACCTGCAGTGGTATTAATTCTGATTCTTCTATCGTAAACTGTATTGGAAAGGTCCAATAGACTTTCATATTTCAGGCCCAAATCTAAACCACAACTAGCTGGCAGGGCTTTCTCTGGACAACTGGATGGGCTTAGGGCCCAAAGAAATCTGGGTTCCTGATAAAATAGAGTATTTGATGAAAAATCAATATAATATTATGCTTATCTTTAAATATATGTTATGGCAACTCATTGGAATCCTTCAGAGAGGCGATTTCAATGAGATGTCACAGCATAAATTTCAATCTAATCTTATGGAATATTACAGTCAACCCTCTGTACAACTGCACTCTTTACAACAGCAAAATTCTTTATAACGTCATTTTGATATGCACAGAATGGCCAAATTCTTCTTAATATGCATCATTTACAACAGCAAATTCAGTTTAATTAATGTCAAAATTTTTGGGAACATATGCTGTCGTTGTAAAGAGGGTCCACAATATCTAAAATTATCATCAAGTGCTCCTTATACCTTCATTCTTGCATTATTTTAGACACAGAGCTCCAGGTGGCAGGGCTTAAGCCCCAAAGCCCACCACCTGGATCTGGGATCTGGGGATGTATTTGAGTGGCATCATGAATAAAGGTGGCTTAAGTTGCTATAGCATTCTTTAATGTCAGCAGATTCTTCTTTGTCCATACATATTGTGTGCTAACAGCAAAGGCTCTGATCCATTTTTTCTGACTTTGCTGCTCATAAAATGCATTAAGCATCCTTTTAGCTCGACTATGCACACCTCAATTATTCAGTTCCTTGTGAACTCTGTAATCTTGGTCTATGCATAAATACTGCAGATGAAAAATGGAGCAAAAAGGACCAAACTTGTAGAAATTTGTTGAAGAATATTGTAGACAGTTTTGATTCATTCATGGAAATGTAATCAACTGGACTGAAAGTGTTTTGATAATAGTCACTGTGGAAAAAATGGCACCTCAAAAAATCAAAGCTATTTGTTTATATGAGCCGCGACGCGAGAAAACCAACAATGTGGTCGTGCGCCCAACACAGACTCAGATCAGCCTGGGCATCTGCCAATTTTTGACCAGACTCTTCGTTAAGTTCTCAAAGGGTAGCTCAGGGTCTAAGCTACCTCCATGCGAACAGGGAAGACTCTGATCAGACTGGGCGGATGATCTGAGTCTACGGTGAGCGCACAACCACATTGTTGGTTTTGTCGTGTCGCGGCTCATATTTGATGACATCAGCATAAGGGGAAGCACATCCCCAGAATGGACTTGAAATTTCCTCATCCGAATCTGAATAGTTTTCAGTAAGACTCAGTTGATATATGAGCCGCGACACGACAAAACCAACAATGTGGTTGTGCGCATATTGCAGACTCTGATCAGCCTGGGCATCTGCCCAGTTTGATTAGACTCTTTGTTAAGTGCCCAAAGGGTAGCTTAGGGTCTAAGCTACCTCCATGCAGACAGCGAAGACTCTGATCAGACTGGGTGGATGCCCAGGCTGATCTGAGTCTGCGCTGGGCGCACAACCACATTGTTGGTTTTGTCGTGTCGCTGCTCATATCAAGCAGACATTTATTTACAGGGTGGGAGTGACTGGAAGATCTGTCTCTTGACCTTACCAAAGAGTTTAACTAAGTTTAAAAGTATTCTCCAAAGGTCAGCAAGAGACAATGGGACTGAGCAGCACTGGGCAAACACCTGGAAGATTCTACCAAAGGAGTCATTTCAGCCTTAAGGCTTAGAAAACCTAAGATTTAGGAGGGTTCGCTGTACTCATACTTTGTGGCAGTATCTCACAGCTGAAGCTGTCTCATCAAAGACAGATGACGCTTTTAAGGCTGAAATCTAAATCAGGAATGGATACAGGAATTTTGGATAGGGGGTTCAAATTAGCTGAGAGGGGTTTGAATTGTGTTTGTGCAGATTTGTGTTTTATTAGCAGATGATCAATGAACATATCACTTGTATCACTACATGAAAATGAGGTGGTCTGTCACTGCTCATGGCAATTGTAAGGTGGGAGGGTGTGTTTCCATATCTTTTTTTCTGCCTTTTCTATAGAGGGAGACTTGTTGTGACTTCCTGTCTGTTTCTTTTACTGTCGCAGCCCTTTCCAGATGGGGGTCTACTCTAGGTACAAGAGTTTGTTCAAACAAATTCTTCTGATATGAGGGGATCGGCTTTGGGAGGGGAAGCAATTGTCTAAATGACAAAGTTTGTCCCCCTGAAAGTGTGCCCATTCACCTCAAACTATAATTGTATTTAATTAGTGTGCATATCCATCTTTTTGTTCCTGATATGTTCTGTCATTTGGATTCCTTGTCTTGGTTTTACTTAGTAACTCTATTGTCTTACATTTGTAGGTGATCCTATGTGGGCTGAAAATCTGAATCTGCCAAGTACTCCAAACACCTCTAATGAGTATTACATGGAGTGCGTACGCGTGCGCAAATGACGGTTTTCAAAAACACCGAAAAGTATTTCAAAATAGATTTTGCATACAATTAAATTGAGTTTTAGAATTTGGAAGTTTTGGTCTCTAAAAAAAAAGACAGAGCCTGCAGTATTTGAGAGGGTAATTTAATGGGGGTGAATTTAAGATGATGGATGATGATGATGATGTGATGTCGGTTTGTTTAGAGAGTATTGAGGAGCCCTGCTCGGAATGATCCGAGGTCAGGGCTGTTACAGATGTCAGGTGGGAGATTGTTCCAGATTTTGGCAGTTCTTGGGAAGAATGAGTGACTATGGGCATTTATACTTGAACGTGGAAATATGTATCTGGACCTCATGGATGGCTGGATATTGTTAGGAAATTTAATGTTTACAAGGTTATGTTTTATTTTATAGAACATTATGAGGGATGAAATTTGTCTACGTTTCTCGAGAGTAGGGAGATTTAGTTTTGATAACATGTAACTGACACTGCTAGTGGAACTGTAATCGTTGAGTATGTACCTGACGGCTCTGTGCTGGACCATTTCAATCTTTTCTATGTATTTTTTCTGCCAAGGGTCCCACACAGAAGCCGCATACTCAACGAGTGGGCGGACATAAGTCTTATATGCAGATTCTTTTATTATTCAAAAAAGCACTTAATGACCTTTCTGAAAAATTCATCCCCAAAAAATTATGCAGACCAAAAGACGGTCTCCCTTGGGTCAACAACACTATCAAGCGCCTCATGCGAAAACGCGATAAACTTTACTCTAAACTCAAATCAAATAGGACAAATCATATCATCAAGAACAAATTCATCCATCTTAAACATAGAATTCAAAAGGAGATCCGTCAAGCATATAACCAATACTTACATTCAATCATCACTGACCAACCGGAAAATACTAATGAACCTGCAAAGCCAAATAAACGTTTTTGGTCACTATCCGTATCACAAATAAGAAAAATCCCTAACCATTCAACTATACTTTGCATGGGGTTAACTTAAAAGAAACTGACTCCGCAAAATACTTGGGGGTTAATATCACACGTGACTTGTCGTGGGCTAAACACATCAACCAGATCACAACGAAAACAAACAACTCACTGAGGTTCATCAAACGTAATATTCAAACTTCATAATAAAATTCATAATAAACTTCGTGTATCTTGTGCGGTCTTACCAATTTTCCTGAAATTCCCCATGAAAATGATGTAATTTGGGCTGAAGAGGGGGTTTGTTTAAACCCCCATTGGATCTACCACTGAAGAGGGGGTTTGTTTAAACCCCCATTGGATCTACCACTGATCTTAATATTAGGTTAGTGGAAACTGGTCAAGTGCACCTACAGAAAAAAAAAACAGTCACCAAAAACGGAACCATGCTTACTTGATCACTATGCCTAATAATTGCACACTTTAAAAAAATGTTTTAAATGGGCTTATTTGCCATTCTGTTGTGTTTTGAGTACTAGCAGTCCGCACCTTTCCAATGGGATGTTGAAAAGCATCTAGGTGAATTGGCTGCTGCCGGTAGGCAGGAAATGTTTGTCTTCAAACACTGTTTCACCAATGATGTCACTCTTCCAAACTGTCTGTTAAGTAAATGCATTATGTAGATTAACACTCTGTTACCATATCGGGTTTAAATCAGCGTTTTTATAGCTATATTGATGAATAAATACAGCGTAGTACAGGTTGGGGACAAGCTTCAATTGATCTACAGTAGATCAATTGGTCTTTTTTAGATCAATTGATCTACCAAAATGCACTGAAATATGTATTTTGAGCTCTGTGTATGCCCATCATTGAAAATTGCAAAATTCTTTTATGACTGAATTGTTACTTTAGATGACAGAAATTTATAAGTGTGATCAGGTAAAATTTTCGTCTGGGAATTTTTTGCAGAAAAGCATTTTTTGATTGATACACCTGCTAATTTTCGAAATTACTTGATTTTTCTGATAAGTGATTTGTTATGCTAGTTTATTTTAAAGATTTATTGAAGCAAAAGTGAGAGTTGTCATTTTGGAATCAACAAGCACTCCTTTAAGCCATTTGAGCCACGACGCGAGAAAACCAACAAAGTGGTCGTGCGCCCAGCGCAGACTCAGATCAGTCTGGGCATCCGCCCAGTCTGATCAGAGTCTTCGCTGTCCGCATGGAGGTAGCTCAGTCTCTTAGCTACGCTTTAAGCGCTTAGCAAAGAATGTGACCAGACTGGGCGGCTGTCCAGGCTGATCTTAGTCTGCACTGGGCGCACAACCACATTGTTGGTTTTCACGTGTCGCGGCTCATTTATTTTTTAAAAAACTCTTTTTTTTAGCCTTAAGAATCGGAAAATTTAGTAGACATTCTGACTTGACACTGCTTTCAACAAAAGTGAAAAATTCTGGCCTGTTTCACTACAAAATGATTTTTTAATTATACAATTGTGTGTTCATACATTTTCTTCCCAGGTTTGGACCAAATTATCTTGGTTTCAGACTCAAATAGTTGCACATGAAATGTGCAAAATTTGGAAATCTTTTTGTTCAGACTAGTGCTGTAAATTTTAGCCTTGTGAAGTTGTGTACCATATGCTTATTGCTGATGCATAATACCAATTTTCCATTACTTTTTTTTTTTTGATTTATCTTGATTCAAAGTGATAACAAGAAATCTTGATATAGAATTCATTATGCGACTAATATTTATAATTCATTGGGATTATTGCTCTTTCGTATCAAAATGACAGCTTGCATGTTTGCTTAAAACAAATACTTTTAAATAACCAAGCATAAGAAATAATTTATCTGAAAAAAATGAAAGAGTTCTAAAATTAGCATATATATGCTGTTTTCTCGTTGATTCGTGCCCCTTATTATAATTTGCCAGCTTTTGTGACAAATTGAGGAACCGGTAAACTGAGTTTGCTTTCAAAAGCTGCAAATACACCTCTGACAGCATATCAACTTGTTAAACTGGTGTGAATTTTTATTTTTACTATAAAATAGGACACTGTCTTATACTACCCCTCAGAGCAAAACTTGAAAAAAGTTTCTCATTGAGTTCATGCCCTAGAATCAACAGCCAAACTTTTAAAACGGTTTTATTAGTATGTCAATATTTTAAGTTATAAAGACTAGTCCACACTATTTATAAGTAAAACTGGCAGTTTTATGGCATGGTTTTTAATAAAACAAGTTGGGAAGGATTATCTTTGGGGCAACTGGAAAAATTTAAGGACTTTTTCCAAAAAAAATGATTTTCTAACCAAAAATTTATTTGGCACTGACAACCAAGTTTTCTGAAACTTAAATGTTGTTTTTCAACCTTTTTTATCCAAAGAGTTGATCAATTTAATTGCAGTCCTAAGCAAACCTTAAAAACGAATCTATGAGAAGGCACGAATCCATGAGAAACGGGGATATGTATTAAAAAATGCTTTTTTGCAAAAAAATCCCTGACGAAAATTTTATCTGATTACACTTATAGATTTCTATTATCTAAAGTAACAATTCAGCTATAGAAGAATTTTGCAATTTTCAATGATGGGCATGCACAGAGCTCAAAATACGTATTTCAGTGCATTATGGTAGATCAATTGATCTAAAAAAGACCAATTGATCTACTATAGATCAATTGAAGCTTGTTCCAAACCTGTAGTAACCAGTGTTGTCCAGCCAGACTTCAAACCGGAAATGATTTTTGGTCGATTTCGATTGGCTTTTTAGAGGTGCACACTAATCGCCGGGAAGGCCGGGAAGAAAACGCCGGGAAGATGGGGGGTCGATGTCTTTCGGGTTCAATATCTATCTTACTGTGTAAGCTATCTGAACAAATTAGGTATCATTTTAAAGATGAGACTCTAATTTAAATAGTGAATATAAAATAAATAGATTTTGTTGAGTTTTAAATGACTTTTTGGTACTTTAAAAATTCCGGGAAGAGCCGGGAAGGTACCCGGGAAGATCGGGGTAGTTGTCTTTGGGATTCAATATCTATCTCTCTGTATAAGCTTTCCAAACAAATTAGGCATCATTTTAAAGAAGAGTCTCTAATCTAAATAGTGAATATAAAATAAATAGATTTTGTTGAGTTTTCGATGACTTTTTGGTACTTTAAAAATTCCGGGAAGAGCCGGGAAGGCAGCCGGGAAGATAGGGATAGTTGTCTTTCAGATTCAATATCTATCTTTTTATATAAGCTTTCTAAACAAATTAGGCATCAAATTAAAGATGAGGCTCTAATCTAAATATTGAATATAAAATAAATAGATTTTGTTGAGTTTTTGATGACTCTTTGGTACTTGAAAAATTCCTGGAAGAGCCGGGAAGATGGCCGAGAAGATAGGGGAAGCAATCTCTCTCTACATGCATAAGCTATCTAAGCAAATTAGGCATTATTTTAAAGAAGAGACTCTTATCCAAAGTGGAATATAAAATAAAATAGTTATGTTTTTTTTTCAAATTCCACTTATTTAAACCATTGTTCGCAATTTCTTAAACCCATATAAGCCTAGCATCCATTTGTTTGTTTCTATCTTTCCTTCTTCCTTGGACCGATGAACGCATCGTTTACATCAATCGAATGTACCTTTTAATAAATAAAAAGCAATGCAATTAAGTGATTATGGATTTAACGACCCGTGAATGAGTAAAATCAGACCGATACTGTCCCTTTTCGTAAAATTATCGCCCAACATAAACTTAAATAAATAAAAAATAAATAAATAAATAAATGAATAAATAAATAAAATGAATTTTTACTTCATGAGTTTATGATGGGGTTCTGCTTTTAAGTATATGGAATAAGTGGTCTGTCTAATTTTCAGTGTCTCCTTACAAAAATTGTCTAGGTTAAACAAATGATTTCAACTGAAGTTTAAGAAGCATTACCTCAACATCTAAAATAATTTTATTAACGTCCCTTTCGACAGGACGACTCTGCATGCGTCTAAAAATGAAATAAAAATATGAGCAGCCTCATGATAAAACCAGTAAGTTGGCTTGAGCGCCCAGCGACGGCTCAAGCCAGTCCGCCCATTCTGATCGGAGTCTTCGCTGGGCGCTAAATGGGTAGCTAAGGGCCTAAACTTTATTTATGCGGACAGCGAAGACTCTGATCAGACTGTGTGGGTGCCCCGGCGGATCTGAGTCCTCGCTGAGTGTACGTCATTTTGTTGAGTTTGTCATGAGTGGGCTCTCAAATTTTCTCGCTTTTTCATAGTTTCTCAGTTTCAGAACAAAAAATAAATAGACATAATATACCAATATAGAAACTTATTACACACGAAAAGCCTTGGTCTCCCCACAGGAGTCTGAAATTTCGTCAGTAAAATAATAATAATAAAAAAAATCTACAAAATCACGTTCAGTTAATACAACTGTTTTTCGTAGACACAGTTCGCCAACAAGCTTACGTTGAAATGGATGGACCAAGCTGCAATTAAATCTTAATTAGGTGATAATCAAAGTAAGTACAAGCATACTGCAACCATGATTCTCGTTTTATATATATAATAAAGTCGAGAAAAAAAAATAGATAGAAATAATAAATGAATAAATGAATATATAAACAAATCCCGACAAAATCCAAAACATTTAAGGAGTTTTAGAACGGAATAAAAGGAGAACATTACTAAATTATCCGTATGTTTATTATAAATATGTACTGTAATTCCTGCATTTCCGGCTGCGCTTCCTTATCTTCTCAGAATTTTTAGAGCAACATAAGGTCATCATTTTTCCCAGAAAGCACTTGTCTTATAATCAACATTTAGCTTAGAGACTGTTTTCAAAAGGGTGCAAAAATTATATCATTAAATATTGCAAAATAGGAGATTTTGGGTCCCACAAACTACAATCCCTCTCTTCTCGGCTGCCTTCCTGGCTCACCCCGGACATTCTAAAGCACCAAAACGTCATCAAACTTTCGACATAACTATTCATTTTGATATTCATCATTTAGATTAGAGTCTTGCCTAATTTGCTCAGATAGCTGATACAAAAATAAAAATAAAAATAGATATTTAATCCGAAAGACAACTACCCCTATCTTCCCGGCTGCCTTCCCGGAATATTTGAAGTACCAAAAAGTCATCAAAAGCTCAACAAAAGCTATTTATTTTATATTCAATATTTAGATTAGAGTCTCTTCTTTAAAACGATGCCTAATTTGTTTAGATAGCTTATACAGAAAGATAGATATTTAATCCGAAAGACAACTACCCCTATCTTCCCGGCTGTCTTCCCGGCTCTTCCCGGAATTTTTAAAGTACCAAAACGTCATCGAAAACTCAACAAAATCTATTCATTTTATTTCAATATTTAGATTAGAGTCTCTTCTTTAAAATGATGCCTAATTTGTTTAGATAGCTTACACAGAAAGATAGATATTGAATCCCAAAGACAACTACCCCCTATCTTCCCGGCTTTTTCTTCCCGACCTTCCCGGCGATTAGTGTGCGCCCTTTTTAGAGAATAAACCAATCTTAGGATCAGCTTAATCTAACGCAGTCCTACTAAACACCAAAAGCACACTATAAATTTCGTCGTTTTAGGCGGCAAGATTATGGGAAAAGCATATAAGAATGATAGTTGTCTGAATAATGTAACAAATATTAAGTTCCTTTCGTATTGGCTCTTATCACAAGACTATGTTTCGGTGGCCATTATCAATTCTGTCAAAATTATTAAAGGATGGTTTCCATTTATGATTGTAAAGGTAAGATAACGGATAAAGAAGCTTTATTGTGGCATACCCTGGACCTATTTTTCCTTTCTGTTGGTCTTACTCAATGTATGAACAATGTAGGTCAAACTCTGAATATAATTTAGAGAGTGTTTGGATACAATCCACGATATAATAAAGAGGTATGAACCGTCGCATACTATTGTCTTGCGTGGTGATCTCAACGGTACCCTGCTTCAAACGAGAAACAATAAACATGATATCATGCTTAAAGACTTCATCAGTGAACAATGTCTTTCGGTGGGTCCCCAGTCCACTACAGACCCCACCTTTTATCACTTTAATGGAGCTGTAACTTCCCAAATAGACTATATCCTGTGTTCTCATCCGGGGATCCTGAAGGGTTACTCTGTTTTTGATAGACAGCCTGAAAATGCGTCTCCCCATGTGCCGGTTGGCGCTGAACTATCTGTTTCCTCTGAAAGTGTAAATTCCAAACTAAGTGATAGTAAGCCTAAGCGGAAAGTAGTATATTCCGGGAAGAAATTGGATCAGGAAAAGTACACTGCGCAACTAAGACATTCGCTTCCTCAACACTTCAATGGCAACGTTGATTCCTCGATAGCTTTAGTGACAACCTGTTTAAAGTTGGCAGCAGATAGGGCTGTTCCGACAAAAACTGTGAAATTAAAGGGCCCTAGGAAAAGAGCATCACAAAAGGTTCGAGAGCGTCTAAAATCTGTGAAAAGCACTTATAAAAACTGGGTCATGGCAGGAAAGCCTAATTCAGGTCAGTTGTATATGGAAAATAAATTAGCAAAAAAGTGTCTTAGAAGTCAGCAGCGTACTAAAGAGACTGTCAGTCGCAAATCTTTTTATCAAACTTGAATGGAAAATCCTTCATCTGAAAAGTTTTACCAGTTAATAAGGAGAAGTAAATCACGGAAAGAATCAAATACTACATGTCTTGTGGTGGACGACCAAAAGTTCTATGAACCCAGTGGGCAGCGTAAATGCTTCGCACAATATTACGAGGACTTGGAAGTACCCAAGGACAATGATTATGATGAGGTCTTCTTAAGGCTCTGTAATATCCATTGTGATGAAATTCAAGATAAGTGCTCCAGATCTGAAGATGATGTGTCTTTCTGTGAAGCGGATATTGAAAAAGCCATTGACAATTTGAATAGTGGTAAAGCCATGCATGAATATGGACTGTCCTCGGAGCATCTTAAGGCTGGCAAATCCGAACTTATTCAAATTGTTACAAAAGTCTTTAATAAAATCCTAACTGATTGTTCAGTTCCACCCGTGTTTAAAAGTGGTATAAGTACTCCAGTCTTGAAGAAGGGAAAAGACCCGAAGCTTCTTGAAAATTATCGTGGTATAACTGTCACGTCAATTTTGGGAAAATTGTTTGAATATGCTCTGCTGGATAAATTAGTTATACTCAGTCAGACCTTCAGTTCGGATTAACAGAGGGATTGTCTCCTATGATGGCTAGTCTGATAGTCAGTGAGGCGAAAGCAGAATCATCGGAACATAAGAACACTGTATTCATGGCAACATTGGATAGCCAGAAGGCCTTTGATGTCGTACATCATTCCATATTGTTAGTTAAACTCTTCGAAAAGGGCATATCAGAAACAACGTGGTTAACGGTAAAAGATTTATATCAAGACATCTCGTCAAAGGTCAAATGGTTGGATGGTCTGAGTGATAGTTTTCCAATCAACCAAGGTGTTCGTCAGGGCGGAATTCTTTCTACTCACTTGTATAAAATCTACATTGATGAATTATTGAATATCTTGAAATCAAAACGTCTGAACCTCAGAATTGGAACTGTTTTTGTGGGTAATCCAACCTGTGCCGACGATGTGGCCTTGCTGGCATCTTCAGCCGAAGAACTGCAGATAATGTTACAGGAAGCAGTTAGATTTGCCCGTAAAAACAGATACAAAATTCATCCAACAAAAACGTGTGTTACAGTCATTTCCAATCAAAAATCTGGTCAGAATAATACATGGTTCCTTGGTGATACTCCTATAACGTTGTCGCATAGTTCCTCTCATCTCGGGATGACTAGGGCCGCAAAAAAGGAGTCTTCATTGAACGTTAGTGAACGGATTAGCCTAGCGAGGAGGACAGCATACTCCTTGATGAATACTGGAATGCATGGCTCAACTGGATTAAACCCAATGACCTCATATGTAATATATAAAGCATACATTCTTCCACGCCTTCTTTACGGCATTGAAGTGTTAAAACTAACGAATGGACAATTAGATCAATTATCGAAATATCATATTCAAACTCTTAGAAACATTCAGTCTCTTCCTCAGCGAACTTCAACGTCTGCAGTGTTATTGTTACTTGGAGCCTTACCTCTTGAAGCTGAATTGCACAAACGACGTCTATGCCTTGCATATAGTGTATTCAACAGTGATAATCCAAGTCTGAAACTGCTGGTACAGAGGCAGTTAGCTTGTTCCTTCAACAACAGCAACAGCTTTTTCTTCGAGTTGGATGTTATTCTTCAAAAATACAGACTTCCGTCTCTGTGTCAGCTGTTTTGCAGTGATCTCAGTAAATTGCAATGGAAACGTGATCTCAGTAAATTGCAATGGAAACAGATTTGTGTTAAAGCTATTAACTCTTTTTTGACAACTCAGTTAGTTAATGATATAAAGACAAAGAAAACTCTGAAATACCTGTCTGTAAAAACCCTACGTATTGGCACAACCCATCTGGTCTGGAGAAATGTTGATTCCTCAGTTAGCGACGTCAGGAAAGCAGTGGTAAAAGCACGGATTCTGACTGGCACATACATACTTCAGAAAAACCGTCAGACTTTTAGTAAGAGTACAGTGGATGCAGTGTGTCGTCATTGCCGTTTGGGAGATGAGGATCTACTACACCTAGTGTCACGATGCCCAGCCTTCTACGATATCCGTGAATCAACTATTACTTCATTGAGAGACATTATTTCACACTTGGGTGTAAACCTGTGGGAGCAGTATTGTACGGACTGGTTATTTGTTCTTAAGACATTGGTTTGTGTTGAGTCTGTTGTAAAGACAGTCCCAGAATTGAAAGATGTACAAGATAATATAGAACAACTGTCATGTTACAGTTAGAACATCCCAGGGGGTAATGGCTGTTTGCTGCCATCCGACGTGTACATAGACTTTCCATAGAAGTTTTTAGGTGTCGGCCAGCTAGACTTTTATAAGTTGTAGTTTTTAACATAAACTTTTAACCTGAACTTTATTTACGTTCCTGTGTGGAACGGTGCTCCTACTTAGAGGAGGAAAATACATCAACAAAGAACAAAAAAGAACAGCATTCTAGCTTTGATGCTTCAAAGGGTACAGTTTTCCATTACAACCTCTTTTTATACATTTTTCTTATCACTTTTGGTTTAAACAATATTTTATTCATAGATTTTATACATACATATGAATAATACAAAGAAGCAATACAGGATCTGACAGTAAGCGTAACGCTTATATGTAAGTCATCTCCTGTGTAAGTCATCTCCTGCTTCTCATCTTATCACTTTTATGACCCTGTTCAGTTTCTATATACTTTATTATTAGATTATTTTTTTTTATTTTTATTTCCTATTTTGTACATGTAAGACTTGTGTAAAATGAGCATGATTTGTTGCCAACATCGTTAGAACATGACAAGCATATATAGGCTGTATATGGCTATATTGTATGGCTATACATGTATGTACATATGTTCAAGTTCAATATGCACGCAAGCTTTGGTTCTTTTTAAACCCAACAGGGCTGTCATGAATCCGGAACATCTCACTCCAAGCAAACTTGGTCCCTTACAACGTCGGTCTATAGCAAACTCGGCTCAAAAGAATAAATCGTTGTTGGTATGCAGCATACAAAAAGGTTTTGACATATGCATGATACGATGTCATCATACGAAAGAACATTGTAAACTTATTTTGCATGTCATTTCTACAACCAAAATCTGCTCGTGGGCCGAATGCATAGAGCAGATATATGTCAAGGGCAGACACTGGATCACACCTGGTAACCGCGCAATTTTATTCCCACTTTGAAAAAAAAATCAAACTTGTGCATATACCGATGCTATTTGACTTATATGATAGTGAGATATCATATAAAATTTCAGCTTTGTAAACGATAACGTGGAGATAGAAGATAATTTTTTAAACAGATCAAAAATTTCGGTTGGCCAATTTCAGAACTTTTGGTATCGCTCCTAGTTCTTCTGCTTCAAAGCCAATATTGCGAACAAATACGCCTTCCGTCCATTGCTGTATTTTAGCCTTCTGTTTGCTGAAGCCTGAATTTTCAAACGCTATGTTGGAATGGAATTGCGCGTCTACCTTGAAAATACCCATATAGCAGTCTATTTATACATGTAATATAACTTCCCTCTTCTTCCTCTACAAGGACATATAGATATTGTCATGTCCAGACCCATGTCACACTGCTCCTTAAGGATTTACTTGCTCGATTTTGGAACAGTCTGATCAGAGTCTATACATTTAGTCAATCCGTTATCAATGTTAAGGCGCGTTGTTTGAAACAACTATTTACTTGATCTCAATTTAGGATAATTGTTGTGATTAAGTTGTCCCAATATTTTGTTTACGGTGAAAAGGTCCTAAATGTAGTTTCTGATTTCGTGACGGTGCCCCAACTCATTCTGCCAAAGTCCTACGCATGCAGTACAGCATGTGACAAAGCCAAGGTGATAACGGCCGAACGGACGTGGTATCTCTCCGGCGACAGTATGGAAGCTAAAACGCTGTATGTACATGAAACGTGAAAAAGAGGGGGGGGGGGGCGGTCATATACTCTTTAGATCTAAATTAAATATGGTTGATGTTAAAAAAGAGACGCACTATATAAATTCAAAATATTGATTTACTAATCATTTAATCATTTAAGCATTTTGAATATGTTCAGTTCCTATGATAAATTTTATTTTACCATAAATGAATAAATTAGGATCTTTACTCGTGCGAAGCACTCTTATAACATCAACCATATTGGGAAATATACAGCTACTGAGCAATCAACTTTATTAAGACAAATACAGCTAATGGAAAATGTTTCAATAGCAAATATCGAACCATTGCACATTTGTATGTATGGGCTGAGTTTGTTATGTGCCGAGTTTGTGTGGGACGACTTGGTAATGAAACGAGTTTGCAATGGGCCGATTTGTCCAGTTACCTTCATAACATCTCCATGTTAAAATATTCATTTAATATGTTTTCATGTTCAATGTATGAGTTACAATCTTGAGCAACAGTAACAAGCTTCATATTACGGCTTGTTTAAAAATGAGTGGGAGTCACTATAACTGTCCGAATTTGATGTAGTATTGCCCAGTAGAGGTCTCTGAAATAAACACAGTTAAAACTTCATGTTCAACTTTTCCTGAATAACATCCAAAAGCTAAAAGACCACACTAAAATAGTTTATCGAAAGAAATCCTGCCTTTATGTGAAACTTTGACATTGAAACTGGTCCTTCAAGGAGAAAACTCAAACGTTAACTCTCAAAACGCCATTGGTTTAGATGCCCCATAAGCAGCCATATTGACAAAAGTCGTATTCTGATTCCCTCAACTAATATTATCTTAAAATAAGCCGCGACACGAGAAAACCAACAATGTGGTTGCGCGCCCAGCGCAGAGTCATTTCAGCCTGGCCATCCGCCCAGTCTGATCAGAGTTTTCGCTGTCCGCATGGGGGCAGCCTAGACCCTAAGCTACCCTTTAAGGACTTAGGGAAGACTGGGTGGATGCCCAAGCCGATCTAGTTTGCGCTGGGTGCACAACCACCTTGTTGGTTTTCTCGTGTCGCGGCTCAAATGCTGTGGCTAAAGGAGACCCACATACTAAGAACCGGATTGCCCAGATAGAACAGATCCGACGTTGAGTCGCCCGTTGGACAGTAAACAACTTTCAACGGCAGACAAGTGTAACTGAAATGTTAAATGAACTTGGATGGCTAAAATTGGATCAGATCCACTACAATACACTAGATACCTTGCATATAGTGATGACCGCATATGTCAAATTTCGATTACAAAGAGCCAATATGCCATTTGGAAATATTTAAAATCAATGGATGGCTGACAGACACTGGACCACAACCCTATACTATGACCGTGGCCCAGTAGAGCTAACAATTGACTTATATTTGTCCCAAAACAGTAGCAGATAACCTGTGCTGCGAAGAAACTGTTTTGTAAATTTCCTATTAAATGGACAATACTGGCATTTCTATTCTATCTATTCTATCCCATAACCTTACTAGGTCGTTGGGGCACCACAGATGACTTCAAAACAATCCCTTTCCATCTTGTCCTGTCTTCAGCTGCCCTAGTTGAGCTGGCAAAATCCATTCCTGTCCACTCCTAGATATTGTCTTCCCACCTTTTCTTCTGTCTACCTCTTCTTCTTTTTTCCTTTCACTGTGCCCTGAAGAATTGTCTTTGCTAAACCAGAAGACCTTGAGACGTGGCCAAACCACCTTAGTTTCCGTTTCTTGACCAGCGTAAGGAGTTCATCATATTCTCCAATGGCTGCTTGGATCTTCCTGCGAACCTCCTCATTGGTTGTATGGTCCTTGTACGAAATTTCAGTAACCTTCGGTAGCATCTCATCTCAAAGGCCTGCGTTCTTTTCTCTAACTCTGCTGTCAAGGTCCATGATTCACAGGCATACAGAAATATGGAAATGACAAGGGAGCGCATAAGTTTCACCTTTGATCCAAGAGATATATTGTTATCTCTCCAAATTGGTTTCAGCTTAGTAAGAGCTGAAGTGGCTTGTGCAATCCTTGAGAGAACCTCCTGTTTTGAGCCATTATCTGAGACAATTGCTCCAAGGTATTTGAAGCTGCTTACGGTACCCAGCTTCTGCCCTTTTACCTTGATCTCCCTCTGGATGCCGTCTGCGCTGTTCGTCATCAGTTTGGTCTTCTCAGCACTGATCTCCATCTTATACCTTGTGCAGGTTTGGTCGAGACTTTCAACTAGAGCTTCCAGTTCCTGCTCTTCCTCAGCTAGAGCATCTATGTCATCGGCAAACGCAGATTGGTAATGTTTCTGCCGCCTATGCTAACCTTTCCTTCATGTTCTTCCAGAGCATCAGACATGATCCGTTCGAGAAAAATGTTGAAGAGGGTGGGTGACAGAAGACATCCTTGTCTTACTCCAACTGTTGTTCTGAACCATTCTCCTGTGTTGTCATTTATCAGGACTGCACTTGTAGCCTTGTCGTATAGCTGCTCAATGGTGCGAACTAGCTTTGCACTGATGTTGTACTTCCGCATGGTGGCCCATAAGGCTGCATGCCATACCCTGTCAAAGGCTTTTTTGAAATCAATGAAGACATGGTACAGATTCTGCTGATGTTGGAGATACTTTTCACATAGGATTCTAAGGTTGAAGATTTGTTCTGTGGTGCTCCTTCCTGCTTGGAACCCAGCTTGCTCCTCAGCGATTATCTCCTCGGCTTGTGGTTTAAGCCTGTTCAAGATGACTTTCAGCATGACTTTGCTTGAATGACTGATGAGGCTGATGGTTCTGTAGTTCTGGCAGAGCTGTAGGTTGCCTTTTTTAGGGAGCGTAATAATAAGCGACTGAGTCCATGGGGTAGGCCATTCTCCTGTTCTCCAGATCCTGTTACAAATATCTGTCAAAACATCAATCATAGTCTCCCCGCGAGCTTGAACAAGTTCTGCCGATATATCATCAACTCCGGCAGAGTTCCCCCTTCTTTGTGCTGCTACTGCAATCTCAACTTCCTCACGAAGGATCGGTTGTTGATCTTCTTCTGAGGGGCTGATTGCAGTCCAGAACCGCATTGTCACCGTAAGTCTCATGGTTGTATAGTTCTGAGCAATATTCTGTCCATCTGCTGAGAATTTCTTGTTCCTCTGTAAGGCATTTCCCAGACTTGTCCTGGATAGTTGTGGATCTACCGTGTTTCTCTGAAGTTAGATCCTTCACAAGCTGGTATATGCTTTCTTGTTGTTGTTTTTGTTCAAGCAAGTTTCAATCTCCTCGCACTGACTATCTATCCAGTCCTCCTTCGCTTTCTTCACTGCCTTCTGAATCCTCTTGTTTGCTTCCCTGTATTCTTCTGCTCCTCCTGCTTCATACCTCTTCTTCTTCAAATTTCTCCTCTCATCACAGAGGTCGAGAACATCTCTGGTGACCCAGGGATTTTTCCTGCGACGTTCCTTCCCAAGTGTCTCACTGGCTGCCTCAGTCACTACTGTCTTGTAGGTGGTAATCATGGTATCTATGTCCATGTCATCATCCCTCAGACCAATGAGTGGTGCAAATTTCCCACCTATTGTTGCTTGAAAAGTGCATGCCACATCTGAGTCCCTTAGCTTCTCAATATCAAACTTTAGTCTTGGCTGGGTTGGCTTTCTAGCCTTCTTCAGACGAACTCGGAAGGTCATCATCACCAGGTCATGGTCACTTCCTATGTTTGCTCCAGGAAAACTCCTTGTCCTATGGATGTTGACTCCTGATCGGAAGCGCTTCCTCACCAAGATGTAATCAATCTGATTGTGGTGTTTCCCATCTGGACTGTGCCATGTCCATCTTCGTGATGGTTTGTGAGGGCCAAGGGTGTTTGTCAATACTAGGCTGTTACAGGTTGCAAACTCTAGAAGTCTGAGACCTCTCTCATTAGTCTTGGCATTGCAGTAGGGTCCACAAACGTTTTCCCAGTCTGCCTGTGCATCCTTTCCAACTTTAGCATTCCAATCCCCTTGTACAACCAGAATGTCCTTCTTAGGTGTTTGGTCTATGATTATCTGGAGTTGCTGGTAGAAGTGTTCTACCTCATTGTCATCATGCCCAGATGTTGGTGCATAAACCTGTATGATGGTGACGTTGAAAGGAGCTGCTCTCAGGCGAATTGAAATCAGTCTGCTGGAGACTGGTCGGCATCCCAAGACATTGTCAATACTAGGCTGTTACAGGTTGCAAACTCTAGAAGTCTGAGACCTCTCTCATTAGTCTCGGCATTGCAGTAGGGTCCACAAACGTTTTCCCAGTCTGCCTGTGCATCCTTTCCAACTTTAGCATTCCAATTCCCTTGTACAACCAGAATGTCCTTCTTAGGTGTTTGGTCTATGATTTCCTGGAGTTGCTGGTAGAAGTGTTCTACCTCATTGTCATCATGCCCAGATGTTGGTGCATAAACCTGTATGATGGTGACGTTGAAAGGAGCTGCTCTCAGGCGAATTGAAATCAGTCTGCTGGAGACTGGTCGGCATCCCAAGACAGTACTCACCATGTCCTTATGCACAAGAAATCCAACCCCATACTCATGTTTGTCCTCTTCTCCACTGAAATAAACCTTGTGTCCGTCATCTATTGACATCTCACCAAAGTTTTTCCAGCGCATCTCACAGAGCCCCAGTATGTTCCAGTGGTACCTGTCCATTGCATGTGTCAGCTCCTCAAGCTTCCCAGCTGGCCTCAGAGTCCTCACATTCCAGGTACCAATTGAAATTTTCTCCGTACCTCTGAACTTCCTAATCTGTGTTACACCAGTTGCATACTTGTCACCTACGTCCCAGTGTCCAACAGTAGGCGCGGTCATTGTTAACCCGGGCTGCGACCGATCCGGTATTATGGTATACCATGATGTTACAAGGGCAGAGTTCAGCCTGACGGAGCCAATTCCTCTCCAGGCTAAAAGGTGTAAACTTGCATTCGTTTCTGTGATTTCTGTCTGTCTCAGAGAGACCTTTCATTACGTAATTTAAACACAAACGTTGTGGTTTGATTAGGAAAACATCCGAAATTTCAAATACATATCAACAGCAAAGTGATGATCCGAAATTTCAAATACAGAAAAATAGCAAAGTCATGTTGTCAAGTTTGTTGCATACATGTGAAAAACGTGTAAAATCGACATATGTACATACAGTGTGGCTAGTCAAACATTTCCTTCGATCAGTAATTTTGCTATTCCACATCAGTTAAAATTGCCTAGTCAGTCTAGCCTAGTCTATAGTACAACCTTGCTAGGTCCTTGGGGCACCACAGATTACTTAACAGCAATCCATTTCCACATATTCTGTTTTCAGCTGCCCTAGTTGAACTCGTAAGCAGTTAATCTTGAGAAAAACTAAAAATCATGTAGAATTTGCATGAGCAGTAAAAGACAGTAAAATAATGACATTCAGAAAGTGTATACTTTCTTTGCCTCTAAGTTACTTTTCTTAAAATCTGACAGAAAATTAATGCAGTTTAACTCTGATCAACTGATTAAAAGTGTCGAAAATTTTAGGGACCATGCTTGAATATTTTTGGGGAGCTAGGGAGAATCTGTATTACTTTTAAGGATTTGGGGAGCAGCGGCAAAACAATTCAAACAGGCAGTTCAGAACACTGTGAAAGGCTCTTGAATATGTTTAGCCTTGTGAAACATGCATATCTGCTCCAGTTATTACAAACTGAAGTAGTCCTACTAGGTGTAGCTCGGAGGCTGGATAGGGTGGGGGAGGGGCCAGGGCAGTGTGTAGCAGGACCGAGTCTTTGGGTTTGGTTTCCGGTATTTCTAGGTACCAATAAAACGGTCCGTGGAAACACCCCAAACCACCCCCAAAACATCCCAAACCACCCCAAACCACTTTCATACCACCCCAAACCAGCCTCCCAGGATACAAACTATACCCCCTCCCCCCGCTTCCACCAAGACACCAACATCTCAGGTCAGTCGGCGAGTATTATTCAACCTATAGTTTCTTTCCTTCTCTCCACCCCTTTCATTCTTTGAATTAATGTGCTGCTGCGTGAGGGGTGGGGGTTCTATAGTTTGTATCCAGAGTGGCTGGTTTGGGGTGCCTCCCCCTTTCCCCTTGGTGACATACACGAACGTACAAAATAATTTACTTTATTAGACTGTGATTATTAATTTTTCGATAATATTTAAACCCGAAGTTATTAAGAGATATATACATATCATATGGCAACCACTAATTGAAGTGTTCTCTCTCATTTTTTTTTTTTTTTTTTTTGAATCGATGTAGATATTGTTTTAGATGAAATGGGAGCGGTGTTGGTGTATGTGTGGAGGGGACAGGGGGTAATATGAATCCGAGGAGGCTGGTTTTGGGTGGTTTGGTAGAGGTTTTGGGTGGTTTGGGGTGTTTTGGGGTGGTTTGGGGTGTTTCCACGGACCCTCAATAAAAACTTTAATGCGGAAAACTGAAACAAGTTCGGCTACAGCATTACATTTGCCGATTTTGCTTCTCTGAAAATACAGAAAACTTCAACAATCGAGGATAATAAACATTAGCTCTAACTATGAGTTCAATAGGAACAGGGGTATTCTTTCTGCTCAAGATACTTGGCTATCCTAAATGACTGATTCCATTTTCCTGTAGTATATTTCATGCGAAGGCCAAAAAGACTGGCAGTAGCAAACTTAGGTCAAAATTTGAATCTTTGAGAAGGGAAATTAAAGCTGATGTGAAAGAGCAACATGATTTGTATGTCAATAACTTGGTTGGTGACATAAAGGCTAATCCCAGAGACTTCTACAGGTACATTAATAGTCAAAAGAAAGATACTCAAGGTATCCCACCCCTAAAGAAGAGAAATGGTGGTGGTGTTGCCGAGTCAGAGTTGGAACAGGCTAATGAATTTAACGGTCAGTTTTCGGATGTGTTTAACAAAAGTGAGCACACCCAAGTCCCCCTTCCTAATCGCTCGGCTCCTTTCATGGAGGACATTCATGTCTCGGCAGAAGGTGTAACGAAACTTCTTAAGGGCTTGAACCCATCGAAAGCTTTAGGACCTGATGAATTGCATCCTAGAGTCTTAAAAGAACTAGCATCTGAATTAGGCCCAATGTTCGCTCATCTCTTCCAACAATCTATTGACTCGGGTGAAATCCCCAAGGAATGGTCTCTTGCAAATATATGCCCACTCTTCAAAAAAGGAGATAGATCTTTGGCTTGCAATTACCGACCGGTTTCTCTAACTTGTGTACCATGCAAGTTACTCGAACACATTGTCTGCTCTAATATTATGGCACATTTGGATGAACATGAACTTTTGTCAGACAGACAACATGCTTTCCGTAAGAAACATAGCTGTGAAACTCAATTGATAACGGTTATAAATGACTGGGCTAAAATCTTGGATAAGGGCGGTCAGGTTGACACTTTTATCTTGGACTTCGAGAAAGCTTTTGACACTCCCCCTCATGAATTACTTAAATGTAAGCTATACGGCTATGGTATTGGTGGGAAGACTCTGAAATGGATAGATTCTTTTCTCTGTTACAGGCAGCAGCGGGTGGTGGTAAATGGAGTTAAGTCGGATTGGGCCCCGGTTTTGTCAGGTGTCCCCCAGGGCACTGTGCTTGGACCATTGTTGTTCTCGTTATACATTAACGATATAACTGAAAATATTGACTCGGAATTAAGACTTTTTGCTGACGGCTGTGTTTGCTATCGTGAAATCAGAGATATTGAAGACACTGTGAAACTTCAGGAGGATATAGATCATTTAGGTTGTTGGGCAAGGAGTTGGGGCATGAGATTTCAACCTGTTAAATGCAATATAATGCAAATTACAAGGAAACGGATCAAGAAGATCAATGCTTCCTATACCTTAGAGGGAACGGTCCTCAGTAATGTAGAAACTATCAAGTATCTGGGCATAACCATTGCCAATGATTTGAAATGGAACACACATGTCAGTAATATTTGCACAAAGGCTAATAGGACCCTCGGCTTCCTCAGACGTAACTTGGCAGCATGTCCACAAGATGTTAAGGAGTCAGCATACAAGGGACTGGTGCGTCCAGTCCTGGAGTATGGCAGTTCAGTTTGGGACCCTCAAAGTATACTTCTTCAAGATGAACTTGAGAAGGTGCAGAAAAGGGCAGCTAGATTTGTAACGGGAAATTACACATATGAAACTGGGAGTATGACTGGCATTCTGGAGAAACTTAAGTGGGAATCCCTAAAAAAGAGAAGGAAAGATAGTAGACTTGTAATGCTTTACAAAGGTCTGAGGGGTGCAGCCAGTATACCCATAAATGACCTTGTTCCCCCAAATAGGCGTACCAGGAATCATCATTCCCTGACATTTCAAACCCCATTGGCTGGGACTGACATTTACAAGTCCAGTTTCTTCCCCCAGACTATTAGAGATTGGAATTCCCTGGAAGATTCACTTATTTCTGCTGCTGAGTGTGCAGAGGATTCAGTTACTAAGTTTACTTCTCTTATAAGGGCTAGGGACTAGCTTCCCTGATTCACAGGTCCTGGTGAATGATTGTCTTTGGACGTATCACCAGTAAACAATTCTGATTCTGATTCTGATTCTGATTCTGATGACCTGCACTAGACGAAAATTTTAAGTTCGGCAGTTCAGGTATTCGGCATCTCGTTCTCAGGACCGTTAGACCTTGCTCTATAAACAGTATTATTCAAACGAAATTTCTTTACACTGTTGTAACCATGTCTGTCCGTACTTGGAGATGGTTTCAGTGAGGGGTCATAATGTGTAAACCTCTAGTAAGGACATAAGAGCCACAGCATGACAAAGTGGCATGTACAGTCGAGTCTGTTAACATTGCGCAGTATCAGGACATTTGGCTCCAGGGACATTTTGTCCAAGGACAATTCGTCCCAAACAGGCCAAAAACCGGGGATGATTCAGGGCTCTCGATCACCAAAATTTGGGGCCGAAATTCTGCCCCATTCCCAATGCCAAAAAGTATGTTTTTTCCCAATTCCAGATGAAAAATTCCCAATCTGACTCTCTGTTTGGTCCAAGAATACTGCAGTTGTATCAATGCAAAATGTATTAAAAACCTCCTAAAACTAAAATTGTTAACGTAATTTATAACTTTTGAAAATGTAATCGCTTCCTTAGAGTTACTTCCTTTTTGATAGAGGACGAATAATGATTTTGGCTGCAATATGATAATATTTTCTTAGCTTCAAGGGCCAATATTGTTGTAGTGAATAATATTTTGACTTATTCTTTGAATTAAAGACTTCCTATGCTAGGATTTGATCGGAGTTTTCACCAATGGTGGATTATTCGGCTGTTTTGCGTTTCGTATCCGAATCCATTTTCACAGACATTTTTGGCCATATCCAAAATCATAAACAGGATTAATGTGACATCCAAGTGTTATTATAGTGATAGTGACATACCGTGGATGTTTTGTACTGGCAGGACTGAAAGTTTTGTCATGTTTTGTTACAGTGTGCAAGTCCACTTTCTCTCAACTTCAAATAACTATGGTACTTTGTGGTACATAGCCAGTCATAGCAGTAGAAAAGATTCCTATTCCACAGTAACACTAACCTAACCAGGGCTTCTGAGGTGTCTGAGAGTATATTTTTGACATCTGATAGTTTGTTTTCAGGGATATAGGGAATTTAATCTGAAGAAAGAGGGATATTTTTCTAAGTACATTTGCCATATTTATAGGGAATTTAATCCGAAGAAAGACTCTAGGTCCCACTGAGAGCGGCAAGATAGGGAAGTTGCCAGTTCAAAGGAAAGAAAGAAAAACTCAACACACACAAATAGTTTTGCTAGTATCCCAACTATATGATAAGATTTATTATGATTCACTATCTGCTATGTCTGCCTATTGACTGTATTCCTCTGAAAATATAGCAATACCATATGTAAGTTGTGTTGGTCTGACAATGAAAACGTCACACATAAAACAATGTAAATTTTCCCAATTTTAGACAAAACATCGCTATTTTTCCCAATTCTAAAGGCCCCGGCCCCATTCCCAAAAAGGGGTGCAAGTCCTTGTGATTCGTTCCAGGACGTTTCTTCCCATATTCATTTGTTAAAATGGCTTAGCACGTATCTTGTTATGCAACAGTCCACTGACATTGATGTATCATAAAAAGGAAATACTCCATCTTACATAGGTAATGTCGTAAAACCATTTTAGAGTGGTACCACTTTTTGGCTTACCCTAATTTGCTTAAATATTGGGACACCTAAAACAATAAATTTGTCCCAAATGGAAAATTGAATGCATTATTTTTGATGTCCCAATCAGTACGCACATTACGGTACTTTACGTATCCCCTTTAAGTTGTATGAAAATCTTCCTCACCATCCAACTAGATAATGTAAGTCCTTGAACCCGTAACACAAAAGGCTTATCAGTAATTCAGTTGACACACACATTTATAGGTAGTAAAATTAAAAAATTTAAAGAATTTATACATTTACCGTGACAGCCATTATACTTTTTAGGGTAGGACGTAAATATCTCAGCTGCACATATGCACCATTTGAAAAGTCAACTTTATCCCCCTACCCCATCCACTCACCCTCTCCCACCCCATGGCATGGACAAAACGTCCCAAGAAGGAAAATGGGACAAAACTTCTCTAGCGCGAAACATTCCTGAGCCCATTGCATGGCCACTAACATTGCGCACTATGAATGTGAATGGAAAATCAAAGATTCTGTCATTTCAGATGCTGTTTTCACTAATTCTTTGGTGGAAAACTTTCTTTTTAACTTTTGAGAAGCTTTCCATCAATCAGTCTGATAAATATATCCAAAATTTGAATTCCACACCTGTCAGCAGATGTTTGTATTTACAAACATATTCGTGTCAACACAGTGGCAGGTCAACGCAGCTGAGGAGAGTTCGCCAGAAACACTTACCCTACACTTGTCATGACGGTTTCTACTAACTTTATAAATAATTGCCACAATTTGTCCTTTTTCTGCAGTCATTTTTTTAAATAGTTGCATTTTTACACTGCGTTCTCATGAACATTTCCACAAATGACCTCATATTTTGGCGGGAAAATGTGTCACACACAAAGATATTTTGTCTTGGTAGCTAATAATAATCACAGAATTATAATTTTCTAGCTGTTTATTCTAAATTTATTTAAGAACTATATATTCAGGTGTCTAATATTTTGAAGATTGAAATTTTTAAAAGAATAACCAAGCCAATGACATGTTCTTGCCATCGCATGTGACTTGCACGTGACAGATTATAGACTAGCGTTTAGGCATGCAGCGATTTTTAGTTGTTGACATAATAAGTGTTGTGTAAATAAACAAATACAAAGGGATACAAATATGTAATTCTAAGAAATCTGCACAATGTAAGCAACAAACTACATGTAGATATTCATTTTTCACTAGAGTGTCAATGTTTTAGCCCAGCTGCCGTGAAATAAGCTTAAATTTGAGCCGTTTCATTATATTATGTTTCAATGAGTCAATGCAAATATCTGACGGTAAGTTTTATTTGTGTATTGTTTCGTAAAAACAAATTTATTCATCAAATATCTTAGATGCACAATGTTACCGGACAGCACCGTACACCCAGCAAAGATTCAGATCAACCTTGGCATCCCCTCAGTCTGATCACTCTTCGCTGTGTGTTTAAATGATAGCTTGCACCCTTGGACAGTGAAGATGGGTTGATACCCAGGCTGGTCTGAGTCTTTGATGGGCGCACATGCCACTGTATTGGTTTTGTTGTGTCCCAGCTCAGTTAAGTAAATAGCTTTGTATTTTATTCCTCAGTATGATCTGTCGGCTTCACAGTTCTCACCAGATGGACGTGTATTCCAAGTAGACTATGCTCTGAAGGCAGTTGAAAATAGTGGGTAAGTTACAACTGAATCATTCAGAGCTCCTGATATGGGAAGTATTTGATGATAATTCACTGATAGTTTCACAGTACAAGCATGTGCTGTGACCCCACATCTTACCTGCTATGAGGCTGTTCTGGTGAGAGATCACAACATATAATTTCATGCAGAATTACCATATTAGCTCCTGAGTCCAGTGCTCCAGATAAGAAGGGATAACAAAGATAATTTAGGGATAATTATGCATATTTTTCCATCAAAACATATTTTGTGACCCATCTTTAGTACCCTCTCATCGAGACGGTTCTAATGAGGGGTCACAACATATGTTTTTGTTCAGAAATAAGAAAAATTATCTTCGAATTATCCTCAGTACCCCTCTTATCTGGAGCTCTGTGAGTCCCATGAAATGCCTTCGGAGCAGTGCTGTTCACAACTGTGAGTGCAGGGATACAGACTAGCGGTCGCCCACTGCGAGTAAAAAATCGGGTGGGCGCCTAAAATTAAAATGACAGTCGCCCAGCTCTGTCAGCGAGTGTCTGGCCTGTTTTTGCCTTAGATTGGTCTCCCCTTGTTTTGGAGTAAAATCTGCCACCTCAAAGTGCATTGCAAACTTCTGCACCAATATCTGCGTTGAATATTCAGTGTTCCGTCATACTTGTGTGTTGGATTTTATTCACTATCGAAAAACAACATGGCCGCCTCCTCCGTTTGACAGCAAAAACTTGACCATTTGTAAATTTTTCGCGCATAATGTGGCGATACATCGCTGGTGTTTCACACCCGTTAGCTAAAAGAAAGCAAAACCCTGAAGAAAGGAGGATTTACTACAAAGCCTACGGAAACAGTGCAAATCTCTCGCAGATTCTGAATAAAGAAATTCTCATGTTTCTGACATTTTAAAAGTGGGCCCCTAAATATCTGGCTGGGCAACTAATTTTCAGTTTTTAGGGGCCCAGCTTGCTCCTATGAAAAATTAGTTAGTCTGTATCCCTGGAGTGTGTGTGAGTGTTTTGTGGGTGGGGGCAATGTTACTCTTAGGATCTGAAGGGAAACTAATCAATCACATGAACTTGACAAGTGCACATCATAATTGAGCTTTAGCCATGTGAGTTATTTTATAATCATGATAATGTAAGAATTAGAGCTGCATTTTTCAAACTCTGAAAAAGCTAAAAACCCATACAAGAAGTGTTATTGACCAAGAGGTGAATATAATTTTATTACCATGTATGTATAAACTAGAGTTTCTGAAGATTTTATGCCTGGGGTTGTGCAGTTTTGTTATGTTAAAATGTACATGTGTTTTATTAGGGAAAAAGGGGAGGGGGCTTTTATTAGATTAGGATTAATATGGTAACTGAAACAATCCTTTATTATCCAGATATTCCCTTAAGGCCATTAAAACAGAAGTGTTCAGAGACTGGTTATATTTTAACAGGCCTAGTTTAAAACAGGAGCTGCAACACGACAAAACCAATAAAGCGACATGTGTGCCCAGCGAAGACTAAGATCAATCAGCCTGGGCATCCGCCTAGTCTATTCAAAGTCTTCGCTGTGTGCATGGAGCTAGCTTAAACCCATTAGCTACTCTTTAAGCACACAGCAAAGACTCTGATCAAACTGGACAGCTGCCTAGGCTTATCTGAGTCTTAGCTGGGCGCAAGTGCCACTTTGTTGGTTTTGACATGTCATGGCTCAATTAGAATAAGAATGGAATGGAGTGCCAGTGATAGTCTCCCCAATTTCATTCCATTGATTTGGGCCGGGGGCATTCTTACAGAAAAGAATTGCTTTCCACAAGGGAGCAAATTCTTTCCTGTAAGAGTACCCGGGCTCTAGGAGCAATTTGTAGCCTATGGAATGTAGATGATTATCTTATCCATTTCATTCAAGCACATTCTATGTCATTTTAAAAAAAGCCTGTGAACATATGTAAAGCTGTTTAATCACAAAAAATCTGCCCCCATGAACAAAAATATATAGTGAGATTAATTCATTGCAGAACTGCCATAGGAATCCGAGGCAAAGATGGTATTGTGTTTGGTGTTGAAAAACTTGTCACTTCGAAGTTGTATGAGACTGGTGCAAACAAGAGAATTTTCAACATTGATAAACATATAGGAATGGTAAGTGAATAGTGAAAAACACATGAACAATGCTGTGAGGCAAGATTCCTCACATGGCTCATTTATGAACAGTAAATAAACATATATTAGTTAACACTACTGGTAACTTCATTTGACCTGTGTCAGCCCAGATCACAATTCCACATGAGATGCATTGACTGTGATCCAGAGTTATGGGCATATTCAATGCAGTGCTCCAGATAAGAAGGGAGGGATATTAGAGATAATTTGGGGATAATTTTCCAAATTTCTCCAGAAAAACATATTTTGTGACTATTTAGAACCCTCTTGCATGTTCACAACATATTTCATAGAGATATAAGAAAAGATTGCCTCAGAATTCTCCTTAAAAACCCACTATATCTGGAGCCCCAAGGCCAGTAAGCAGAAATAGGTAAATTTGAAAAATGTTTCATGGTCACCAAAACATAGGGAATTCTTCAAAATGGTGAAGGAAATTTTCAATTACATGTACCAAAAAAAAGTAAGGGGGAAAAGGGAGTTTTAAGCTTTTGGCTTTGGATGTGGCGGGTTTATTTGACCAATTCTAGTCATTATGAAGACTGATTCTTTTTAATAATAATAATAATAATAATCGTCTTTATTTACAGAGGGTAAACACATTTAGCATACATAGCTAATCTTCCATGAGGCCCTCTATTATTTACAGTATATATAGAAACATGTTAAACAAAAATGTAAAGGAACATTATGTACTGAAATGAAAATATACACACACACACAAATTAGCATATCTACATACACACACATACAAACATTCATATACAGAGGCATTCAAAACACACCTCATGAACAGTTCCTGAACAAGAATTAGAAAAACAAAGCAGGGGGAAAAAAATCATCTCTTTGTACATAATATACAAAAAACATCTGTTTTTTCATAAGATGTTTTCTCATCTGCTTGCTCAATACTCTTGAATATTGAGTATGAAATAGAAAAAGTACACTTCAAAACTTTTAAATCAGTATACATGTACTTTTGATTTGTAGAAATGAGGATGCATAATTCAGTGTTCAAGAAAACAGACCTTGTCATTTAACTGTTGCAAGGAGAGAAAAAGGCTGTAAAATGTCAGTATTTGGGTCTGACAGGGAAAAATAGAATTTGTTCAGGGAAGTCAGAAATTTGTGTTTGCCTCATCACTGGCAACCTGACATGTATTATTTCTTTTTCATCTTAGGCAGTTGCAGGGCTTTTAGCAGATGCAAGACAGATAGTAGAAACAGCAAGAGATGAAGCCACAAATTACAAATTCAATTATGGATCTCCTATACCATTAAAAGTAAGTTCATATTCATAACTGTAAAAATAGGAAAAAAAATGGACACCCAAAATAGTTACTATAATTGCCATAAATATTGAACAATTTGGTTTTCCAGTGTGATAATGCATCCAAAGACGCAGATGAAATGGCAGGCAGTGTAGATTCTGATCTGACTGCTCCTTTAAGTGCAGTTTTTTCTGGGTCTGCAGTTTGCTCTGACCTATCTGTCTAAAAACTTAGAATTTTTGCCATATTTTCAGATAACATTAACCTGTATCAAAATAAAAATCATAAAATAAATTCAGAAATATAATTTGAGAAAGTTTAATTGTTGGGAAGCTTTGCAGTTTCATGAAAGTTCATTTGTTGCCAACTTATTTTATCAGTCTAAAGAACTACTATGGGAATCTTGGTTCTGAAGGACAACTTTAGTAAGTTTCTCTATCCAAAAACACCATTAGATAATCACATGTCTAAATTTATGTAATAAACTTAATAATGAGCTTCACTGAAATGGAGACCAAACAAAAGTCAGCCTTAAAAATACCAAATAAGCAGACAACCAAAATTTATGTTCGCAAAATTTTGAAAAAGTTTTGCTCAAGCTATATCATGTTGAAAATTAAAATAAAACAGTGTAGCTCCAGATGAGGTGAGTCATTATAAGCTGTCACAGCTGGATATATGTTGTTTGCCAGTTCAACTATTTTCATTTTTGGTGGTTCCTGTTTTAGAATATAAACCACCTAAACCATCAACAGTGTGTTGTTGGCAGTTGTTATACCCTCAGCATACAAAGTACAGTACACGCAACGTGAAGACTTGATCTAACACGCTCTCGCGAGAAATTTTAATCTTTTCCACGAAAGTTTAGTGGGGTTTTTGCGTGTGAAATGCGTGGGAGATGCCAGAGACTCGCGAGATGCAAGACGTTAAACTCGCGAGAAAACAATTTCTTTTCACGCGAGACACGCAACTTTCGAGAGAAAGGATTAACTCCATGTATGCTCAGGTGAGTCATCGGCGCCAAACTTAATCACGCGTGACACGTGTTTTCGAGTGGAAAGGATTAACGATTCCTGTCAATTTCACAGGTCATTATATGTTGTACAGGTAATTCATTTATGTTTTTACATTGGGCCTAAAAAAAGTTGTGTGATTCCGGTTTCCAACCGACTGGTCTTTTTTGGCGCCGACTCGAAATTTTTTTGCGGCAAAAATTACGATCGGCAATTTCCGACATTCCGGAATTAACCGAAAGTGCCGAACAAATAGACAGCGTAAACCGCTCACGCTATGACGCGTAAAGCATACCAGTTTGTCGCATTGTAGTTAATACTGCGCAGGCTGATCCTAATATTTACTATCAGCGTATGGAATAAGATTCCTTTCACCATTTTGTGCTCTTAGCGGCGTCCTTTGATGTCAAGGCACGAGACTGACCTATAAACGTGCTGTGTTTACGTATTTCTACAAATGCTACCGTCTTCACATTTTATTATGGCGAAGGCCCTGAATGCGTTCAGTCACCTCTAAATATGAATATAGATATTATGTTTATTTGTCCGAATACTTTGAGAATTTTTCCGCGCAGCAGAGTCAGTTTCGTTTTTCATATAGATAATGTGATTTTGCCACGGGGAGATCGGAATGAAAAACAAACTTCTCACCTCTTATTTTTCCTTCATTTTGATGCATTTTTAAAATCCAAACACTTTGACTATTGATCCACGACGCAAAATCATATTTTCCATATTTCATGAATGAACTGATTATGAGGATGCAGCTGTGACGTATTTTTTAGCCGTCAAACCAACAGGTTTACAAATTTGCATATTTCAGAGAGTGGATAAGTGGACGTCAATCACCGCTGAGACAGCCCATTTGCTAATCAAATCATTGTTGTCGCGTGCGCTATTAATGGAAACTTGAGAGCTCTTACATCAGAAAGTTCGGCACGTGCCACTAGCGGCTATATCTTTGAGTTCAAAAGCTGATCGAAACGCTTTGATCTTTGTGACTGTTTTGACATGGATTGGGCTATTATCGGCTGAGCGAATTTTTTTGTCTGTGTCATCATTCTAGAATTTGAAAGAACTCCGTTTACTAACTAACCTATTAACAATATTCTTTCAAACATAGGCCTCTCTAATTAACTCGCCGCTGATAACTGCAACAAAATTACGCTGATCATGATCGTTTATCAACCCATCCTTAATTCGTAAATGTAAATACCGTACGGTCAAACAATACTTGCGTTGAGGATGCGATCAATTAGGTTTTTCACGCACGCTTACAATGTATTAATTGAACCGTTATCAGCGCCGAAAAAAAATTGCATTGCGAATCATGTGCCTTGTCTGTAAAGGTATATGTACTTGTATAGAAACTTGCATTTACTGTACATGTACATGTACCTGGACAAAATTCCACGCGTGATGCGAGAAAGTTTCTCGCATACACCACTCTATGAATTACACGCGAGATGCGAGGAATTTTCTTGCGTGGAACGTGGCGATTTTCAAACACGCGAGGAAGTTTAGTGTGAAATGCGTGAGAGTTGCGAGGGAATCTCGTGGATTTTAATCCCTTCCACGCGATTTTAAGTGTCACGCGAGAGCGTGTCAGATCAAGTCTTCACGTTGCGTGTACTGTATTATTACTTACATGTCTTTGAACATCCCTCTGCCTGTTAGCACTTAGCAGTTAATAGTTAGACTTGAAGTTTCCATAGTCCTATAGGTGGTAAAACATATTAACACAAACGCTTCAACATTCACATATGGTGATGAAAGGTAGGTTAATGTGCATAAATTGTTCCATATAACTGAAAAAAATATGTAGGACATGTTTTGAAAAGCTACAAAATGCTCCACAAAATAAAATTTTCCTTTTCTGGTTTCCGGTTGAGCGATACAATAAGAACTAAAGGGGGACAGTGAATGGGGCCTCACCCTTGTACATTGTATTTTTATGCCCCCCTGACGATAGTCAGGGGGCATTAAGAGTTGCTCCTGTCTGTCTGTCCGTCTGTCCGTTCGCCACACTTTAGGGTACAGAGTTTGTGTAATCAACTCCTCCCACAGTTTTCAATGGATCGTTTTCAAACTTTGCAGCCATGTTGTGGACATATTGAAGATGTGCATGTGGATTTTTGATGTGGCTACAGATAGTTTTCAATGGATCGTTTTCAAACTTTGCAGCCATGTTGTGGACATATTGAAGATGTGCATGTGGATTTTTGATGTGGCTACAGATAATTTTGAAAAAATTACAGCCTTTTGTACTTAGTCATTTTAGGCAAATTTTTGCATTGTAGGGTATGGAGTTTGTGTAATCAACTCCTCACACAGTTTTCAAGGGATCTTTTTCAAACTTTGCATACATGTTGTAGACATACTGAAGATGTGCATGTGGATTTTTGTCGGAGCTAAAATTAATTTTGACAGAATTGCCGCTTTTTTAACTTAGTCATTTTAGGCAATTTTTTCATTGAAGGGCATGGGGTTTGTGTAATCAACTCCTCCCACAGTTTTCAATGGATCTTTTTCAAACTTCGAATACATGCTGTGGACATACTGAAGATGTGCATGTAGGTTTTTGTTGGAGCTAAAATTAATTTTGACAGAATTACTGCCTTTTGAACTTAGTCATTTTAGACAAATTGTTGCATTGTGGGGTATGGAGTTTGTGTAATCAACTCCTCCTACAATTGTCAGGGGATCTTTTTCAAACTGTGCATACATGTTGTGGACATAATGAAGATGTGCATGTGCGTTTATGTTGGAGCTAAAATTAATTTTGACAGAATTACCGCCTTTTGAACTTAGTCATTTTAGCCATATATCTGCATTGAAGGTTAAGTACTTTGTATGATCAGCACCTCCCAGTTTTAAGTTGCTGCTTTTCAGACATGGTACATGTACTCTTGTTGCGGACATAATGAAGACGTGCATGTGGGTTTTCGATGGAGAAATATTCAATTTTGATGGAATTTGGGCCTTTTAAACTGAGTCATTTTGGGCGGCATTTTTGCACTGTAGGTTATGAACTTTGTGTAATGTTTTCCTTGGCTTCTTGGCAGGCAGAGTTTGTGCTCAAAAGTGCATTAGGGATGTACACATGTCCGGTGACAGGGGCTGCACGGGGGCATCAATAGTGTCTTACTGACACAATTTTCTAGTTACCATTTTATTGAAGCATGTGAAATCGAAAGTAGGTCATTTTAGTTGCTAACGAAAATGACCCAAATAGTTTTTCAAACCTTTTTAGCTCACCTGAGCACGAAGTGCTCAAGGTGAGGTATAATGATCAGTCTTTGTCTGTCGTCTGTCCGTCGTCAACTTTTGCTTTAAATGACTTCTCCTCCAAAACTGCTGGACAGAGTTTGAAATAATTTCACAGAAATGTTCCTTGCGGGACTCTCTGCCAAAATTGCTCAAACTGTTCTGCTCCACTGAACAATATGGCCGCCAGAGCTAAAAATAGAAAAACCTTTAAACGACTTCTCCCCCAAAACTGCTGGGCAGATTGTAAAATAATTTCACAGAAATGGTCCTTAGGAGACTCGCTACCAAACTTGCTCAAACGTTCCTGCTCCACTGAACAATATGGCCGCCAGAGCTAAAAATAGAAAAACCTTTAAACAACTTCTACTCCAAAACCGCTGGGCAGATTTTGAAATAATTTCACAGAAATGTTCCTTAGGAAACTCTCTACCAAAATTGCTCAAATGCTTCCGCTCTGCTGAACAATATGGCCGCCAGAGCTAAAAAATGAAAAACCTTTAAAAGACTTCTTCTCCTAAACTGCTTGGCAGATTTTGAAATAATTTCACAGAAATGTTCCTTAGGAGACCCTCTACCGAAATTTCTCAAACTGTTCCACTCCGCTGAACAATATAGCCACCAGAGCTAAAAATAGAAAAGAACTTTAAACAACATCGTCTTTGAAGCTAATGGCTCGATTTCAAAAAAATTTCTCAGAAATGTTTTACTCATGGTCCTGAACAGAAATTGCTAAAATGGTTTCAGTCAGCTGAACAAAATGGCAGTCAGAGCAAAAAATAGAAATAAATCTTAGAATGACACAGAGGGCACAGATATGATCCAATCATCATGACACTTTGTCAGAATGTTTATCCAGATGAAATCTAGATCGTCTTTGAAACTGGGTCGTGAAGTCAAAAACTAGGTCAGTGGGTCAAACGTAAGAAAAACCTTGTGCACACTCTAGAGGGCACAGTTATGATCCAATCTTCATGAAACTATGTCAGAATGTTTATCTATATAAAATCTAGGCCAAGTTTGAATCTGAGTCTTATGGGGTCAAAAACTAGGTCTTTAGGTCAAATTTTAGAAAATCCTATTGTGCACTCTAGATAGGACAGTTATGATCAAATCTACGTGAAACACTGTCAGAATGTTTATTTTTATGAAATCTATACCAGATTTGAAACTGGGCCATGTCAGGTCAAAAACTAGATCATTAGGCCAGTTCTTAGAAAAAGTGTGAACGCTTTAGAGGACACAGTTTTGTTCTAATCTTCATTAGACTTTGTCAGAATGTTTGTCTCCAACAAAGCTGGACAAAGGGTGCAACTTGGTCATGTTGGGTCAGAAAGTAGGTCACTAGGTCAAACCTTTGAAAAACATTGTGTACACTCTAGAGGGCACAGTTTTGATAACTTTGTCAGAATGTTCATATTCAAGAAATCTAGACCAGGTTTGGAACTGGGTCATGTGGGGTTAAAAACTAGGTCATTAGGTTAAATCTTATAAAAACCTTAGGTACACAATAAAGGGTTCATTTTCCATTTAATCTTTGTGAAACTCTGTCTGTCGGTCATATGGATGTCTCTGAGGTTAAATTCACAGGATACTCAGGTGAGTGATCCAGGGCCATCATTGCCCTCTTGTTATTTGAAACTCACAGGTGTTTTATTTGTTTTAAATTGGCTTATTGAGGTCATTTACAATGACAAAACTATGGTGAGAAGCTTGCAGCAATACCTCACTATAAATTTTTTCATGCTGATATTGCAATGGGGCCTTTAATTTAGATGATGGTACTGGCGAGGATGTGTACTAATGGAATATTTTTGCTACAACATTTCCAAGATAAAGCACCATATTAATTGCTCAGTATTCACTAGATGTGACTATGATCGTACATCGTAAAACCGCTAGGCTACCAAACAAAGGGATTACAGGAACAAGCTAACACTCCAGAGACATAGAGTGGCAATCATAATTTAGTTCTAACCAGTGACAAATTTATTTTTTTCAGCACCTAGTAGACAGAGTCTCAATGTTTGTACATGCCCACACCCTTTACAGTTCTGTCCGACCATTTGGTGTCAGCTGTGTGCTAGGTTCCTACAGTGCTGACGGACCAGAAATGTATGTGATAGATCCCTCAGGAGTTTCATTTGTAAGTATCAAGCCAGTAGCCCTATTGCACTCAAAACAGCCAAAACTCCATAGAGTTTTGGCTGTTCTGAGTGCAATAGTGTTATGTACTTTGTCATGCCTCGTTTGCAAAAGTTTTTCAGTAGATATGTTTAAAATGCTATCTCTACATGTTCTTGCTTGGTTTCCAAAGAAAATTAGCTTCTGTGACTTCTTGTTCGCTTCCCTGGATGATAACGTCCTGCTTGTCATCTATGGAAGCAATCAGGAATTCACCACAGTTGTTCCACTTGGTAAAAAGGGTGGACAATCATGGCCGTGAACCCATACACCTTATTTCTAAAATAGTTGATGACATAAAAATGCGGGCCCCATGGCGCAGTCGGTAGCGGGTCTGACTCATGAGCCAGAGGTCCCAGGTTCGATACCCAGTCCGGCCACATTCTTTCTCCTTCCCCTGATTCAAGAAGGGCAGTTGTCAGTTACTGGTGAAAATATGTGCACATAGTACTGGTTAACCACTTAGGAGGTCTAAGCCTGCCCAGGAATAGTGTGGTTAGGTTAATTGACCATAGTTGTTTACCGTGGATGTGAAGCAATAACACAACAACAACAGCCCTGTCTGAGTAAAGTTGTTCTGATGGGGATCTGCAACATAAGTTATATGGTTATCCTAGAATTATCATCAAATGCTATTTCCCTACTTCATGAAGCTGAAATGCCAGTTTGTGCATATATGCTATTAAAGGACACTATGTGCGTGAATATTTGTCGCAGGTTGCCTAAATAAATATCTGCTTAATATATATGAAAGCTAAAACTACATAACATCCCAAGTAGAAATGCCTCAATAAAGCAGACTTTATAGAGTTATCTCGCTGTGGCCACAGTCAAGATGTGTTTTTGGAGAAAGCAATATTTGTCGCAGAATTTCATCAACCACTTTCTTTTTATGGATTTCTATATTCATATAATGCTTAATTATCCTTATTCAAACAAAGAAACCCTTATGGAATAATGCTTATTTAGCATTATCTTGACAAAAGAAATCCTTTAATGTGGGATAATGCTAATTCAGTATTATTTGAACATAGAAATTTTAAAATGGGGTAATGCTGAATTATTTGAACTAAGAAATCTTTATACAGGCAAACCTTGATAATTCGAACTGACAGGGACCTCACTATTTCATTCGAATTATCCGTTGTTCGAATTTTCAAATTCGGTCTTTTCCGATCTTTTCTGGACATTTCCGGAATTCTAATTAAGGTGGTAATCCATTACTACTCCATGCATACCGACGTTCATGGATTTACAAATCAATGTAAATGACATCAGAACGTAGAATAATTAACATTTTTCTCAACAATTTATTTACCGGAAACATCCAAAACATCCACGAAATGGAGGAACAACATAATTATCGCGAGACCACCTCTCGTATTTGGCACATGCATATTGGCCAAAGCGGCGAAGCTGCCGAATATTGTGACAATGCAGCGCCGGCGAAGATCAAAACCAGACGCTAGCCTGTTTCTGTCTCGGCCAACAACTGTAATAGGTTACTGTACTTTCACTTTCTGTTTATATTTCAAAGAATTGGGCTACTTTCGTTTTTTGAAAAAGGACTCAACCGGTTATCGGAGCCTTGTCACGGTAAAGGTTCCTCAATGTATTTGGGAACAAGGTATAATCAAACCGGCCTGGTAGTCTGCGCAGTATAGCTAGAGACTCTGTTTAGGGCCGTGTGCAAACTGTATGATCCGTGTGCAAACTGTATGATCACAGACATATAGGAAATCAAAGTTCGGATGCGCATGCTTGTCTGAGCCTTTGCTGGTTACAAAAGCCATCACGTTTTGCCTTTAAATTTACGAACTTCAAACAAGATAAAACCTGTCAATTATGCAATTAGACACCTTTTGCTCAACAGAAATGAATAACTTAGCCATCAAAACATAAGAGGTCGTGAAGCGATAATTACCTGTACAGGGATGACCTGAGGCTGTAAATATTTATCTCGTCGATGACAAAGGAGTTATATTAATGGGCATGAAATTGGCGCATGATTTTTTATTAAGAATAATAGAGGGATATTTATGATGGTTTTACTCCATCGGGACCTAATTTTTTTTTGGAAAAATCTGTTTTTTAGAATAATGGAAATTTAAATTTGCAGAGGTGGTTTTGCAAAGAATTAATGGGCTTACGATCGGAACCGCGTTTCAACTTCGAAAAATCCGGTTGTTTCGAAAAATTGCAGTTCGAACTACTGAGATTCGACTGTATAGGATAATGCTAAAGAATTATTTGAGCAAAGAAATCCTTTATACAGTCGAACTTCGATGGCTCGAACTCGCCGGGACCACCAAAAAAAGTTCGACCGATCGGTAGTTGGAGCCATTGAAGACCAGCTCAACATGATCCAACTTTATGTACTTTGTTTTTCTATCATAACTACGAAAACTTCCTGTATTTGGATCGGTCACTCTTTGAACATTTGCACTTTCAGGTAGATAAAACAAAACAACACAGACTTTTAATTACAATATAAAAAGATCAAGATGGCATGGCTGTAGCAAACCTGATGACCAATACTTGTAATCAGTAGGATCTACATTTAGTCCGGTCATCAAACTTGGAAATTTTTTACAAGGAAATAGGGCGAGCCATCGGTGTTTTTTTACATAGAAAGTGGTTTCTAGGGACCAGACTTGGGGTTCGAGCGTTCGAGCCATCGTTGTTCGAGCCAAGTGTGGCATGTTTAGTTAAAATGAATAGGGGTTTTGCCGGGACTGGAAAGTCAGTTCGACCGAAACATGGTGTTCGAGCCTTCCGAGTTCGAGCCAGTGAAGTTCGACTGTATGTGTTAAAGCTAATTCAGCATTATTTGAACATAGAAATCCTTAAATGGGATGATGCTGAATTAGCATTATTTGAACAAAGAAATCCTTTACATGGCTTGATGCTAATTTAGCATTATTTGAACAAAGAAATCATTATATGAGCCGCGACGAGAGAAAACCAACAAAGTGGTTGTGCGGCCAGCACAGACTCAGATCAGCCTGGGCATCCGCCCAGTCTGATCAGAGTCTTCCCTGCCCGCATGGAGGTAGCTTAGACTCTTAGCTACCCATTGAGCACTTAACAAAGGGTCTGATCACACTGGGCAGATGCCCAGGCTGGTCTGAGTCTGCGCAGGACGCACAACCACATTGTTGGTCTTGCGTCGCGGCTCATATTGGGATAATGCTATTAGCATTATTTGTATAAAGAAATACGTATAAGAGAAGTAACAAGTGTCTGATGATCTGGGGGGGGGTTTTTCAGGGTTATTACGGGTGTGCAACTGGAAAAGCCAAACAGGCAGCAAAAACAGAAATAGAAAAGTTAAAGGTATGATATTTTAATTGTCTGTGGGCCTATATTAGTGGATGCATATTTCAGAGTTTGGCCCTATCTGCTGTATTTATTATATTTGGCTGATGAGCAATAGGGGTCAGGTGGTGATGAAAGTATCTACAATTAGATAATTGGCATGACCATTAATAGCCAGGCTCAAACCAGCATCCTCTGCTTTAAGAGTCCTGAGCATTAACCACACAGACAACAGTAATTATTTGTTTATAAGACAGGTATTTTTCCTTCCAAACAATTCCAAAAATGAATAAATATTATACAATGACATGCCTTAATGTCAGCTATAGTTCCATGACTTAAAATGTTAGATGTTAAGTCATACATGTTCTAATCATTGAATTGTTGTCAGCTATACACTGCCAATAATACATATATATTAATTATCTGCCGTTTCTGACATCAGAATATTATTACAGTTATTGAATATCCCTTGAGACAACCATTTTATGTAAGGCGCTTTCTGTCATAAATTTGGTTTTGATAAGTTTCTGTTGTTTCAAAGATAAGCTGACATAAAATACTGCAGTGTCACATTGATTCATTGACACAGGTCATATGTGTTGCTCATCTGTTATAATACATGCTGTCAAAGATTGATCTCTCACAGAAAGATTAGGACAGGGGCATTTCTTGGACTTGAAATTTATGATGTACATGTATTCTGTGATTTCAGATGAAGGACATGCCATGTGCAGATCTGGTAAAAGAAGTAGCTAAAATGTGAGTAGAGCTATAGAGCAAAATATTTCTTGTATCATCCCGTCTTTTTGAATATTAATTATGGTTGTACCTGTATTCACCTTAAATGTAGATAAACTTACTGAGAAAACAGTATGGACCAAGAGCAGTTTTTTTGTGAGTCATAACAAGTGATCAGATCACTCTTGAATATAAGTCAAAGGCTAGTGGGCAAACTGTGTAGACCCAGATGAGGCATTTCATCATGAGATGCCTTGTCTGGTTTCACACTGTAAGTAAATTCAACCACAGGTATTTTGATTTATGGTGCTTTAAATGCTAATAACTGAGCTGTGTCTTGTGACTTCCAACAATGTGGCAGTTTTGTCATGTGATATTGAAATCATCCTTCTCATTTACTGTAAAACACTTATATTTGGCGGTCACTTTATTTTGGCAATATTGGCGGAAAAGAAGAAAATCGCCAAATTAAAATACCGCCAATTAAACTGCTGATCAAGGGGAAATTCAATCATTGAGAGATATCCAGTTATCAAAGCAAATATAAATCATATGCATTAGCAGAAACAAAGTCCACGTAAAACACCGAGGCGAATCGGAGTGTAGCGATGTTTATGTCATGCTACTTAGTACGTAAGCCAATTTAATTAAATCAGAAGCAACACAATAACCTGTATAATGTAAAAAGTTTTGTTTATAATTATACAATTGAAAAGTAATCACTGCAATCAGCCGCATAATTAAAGAATGTCAATTAGAACTAGGACTCAAATAAGCTATAAGACTTCTCCGTTTGTTTTTCTTTTGCTTTCCTTTTTTTTTTTTTTTTTTTTGTAAATCGCAAAACCGCCAAAATAAATATCCGCCAAAAGGTCCGCTTATAAAAACCGCCAAATTTTGCTGCCGCCAAATATAAGTGTTTTACAGTACACAAGGTAATCAGAAACCCCACCACTAGCTCTACGGCTTGTACCACTTCCATAGAAGGCTGATGTGACACAGGAAGGCCCTGATCAGCAGAGTCTTTGCTTGTCACCAATTCCACATTGTTTGATATCACATGATGTGACTCATATTTATAAAATATCTATATGTATTTCAGAATTTATATAGTCCATGATGAAGTAAAAGACAAGAACTTTGAACTGGAGTTGAGTTGGGTGGGAGAAAGTAAGTATTATGTGTATGTTCTTACAGGAAAAACCATTTAACTTTTCTGTTGCCCTGTTCCATCATAAATGATACAAAAAAATCTTCGCCATCAGCTCATACTTTTCAACATGACTTTTTAATCTTAAAAAAAAAACTATGCTACCTATTGTTTCAAATGACTATTGATTGTTAATACCTATTGCTACCATACTCACTTTGATATGCATAGGTACTATTTATTTCCAGAGTAATGTCATCTTATTTGCTGTCCAGATTTTATTATTAAGCCAAGCACTGAGGAAATTCAAGAATTTTCAAGGGAAGAGCCTTATTTTTGCAAGCATAACCAGTAACAATCTTTGTTGATCAGTAACTTCTACACGTATGATATACAACTGATCAGGTGGTTAGTTTTGTCTTCTAATGATATCTGTTCTTCTGTTTCTGACAGTGACCAATGGAAAACATGAGTTTGTTCCGAAGAATGTTTTTACCGAAGCAGAGAAATTTGCAAAGGTAATAAATAGTACTCTTCAGTAACATTCTGTCTTCAAGTTTTTATATACACGTTTTTATATACACATTCATGATACAATTGCAGAGGTTCAACCGTTGAGATACGCAGGCATATTGATTATGATTTCTGTCACTTCTCTTTAGATATATGATGTGACTCCTCATTAGAACTGCCTTGAACAAAGACATATTTTCTAAGAATTATTATGTAAATCCTTTCTTATGGACCTCTGGCCTTCAGTTGGACATTTTTTCTAGAATAAATTTTTCTGCCTAAGGCTTTATACATTAAATCTGCAGGATTCTACCGGTAATAGTTTTACTAGAATTATAGATGCACACAGCTACCTTAATAACTGCAGTGTCCTTATTCATCTTCCAATTTGGATGGATCTAGTTGTTCTTTCTGTACATTGGTGTTTAATTCAAACCAGTGTAGAGCCAAATCTGACAGTCACAGTCTGTTCAGGTTCACACTGGTAGGTCAGACACTTGCTAAATATTGAGGGTAAATATAGAATAATGGTGAATCAACAAAACGGAATATTACCATGTGTTTTTATGCCCCCAATTTCGGAGAAATTGTGGGGGCATATTGGTTTGGGCCTGTCCGTCTGTCCGTCTGTCTGTCTGTCCGTCTGTCATATCAAGAACCGTAAAAGCTAGGAGCTTGAAACTTTATACACATGATCAGTATGAAAAATAAGCGAACACGTGTTTTTTCTTTTTCCCGCGGGTCACATATTTCAAGAGTTATGCCCCTTTTTCGACTTAGCCTGCGGAACCTTGTGAACAAAATATCTCAAGAACCCCTGATGCTAGGATCATGAGGTTTTGCAGGATGAGAATGCCCAAGGTGTAGATGACCTGATTAACTTTTGAAACAAATTTGTGAATTTTTGACCGAGTTATGCCCCTTTTTCGACTTAGTGCATTGTAAGCCTATGGAACCTTGTGAACAAAATATCTCAAGAACCCCTGAAGCTAGGAGCATGATTTTTTGCAGGAAGATACTGCCTGTGGTGTAGATGACCTGATTAACTTTTGAAAAAAATTCGTGAATTTTTTATCGAGTTATTCCCCTTTTTCGACTTAGTGCATTGAGGCCTATGGTACAAAGGTACCCTTACATATTGTCAAGAACAATAAGAGCTAGGAACTTGAAAACCTTATACACATGATCAGTATGGAAAATAAGCAGACCCGTATTTTTTTATTTTTCCGCCGGCAATGTATTTCCAGAGTTTTGCCCCTTTTTCGACTTAGCCTGTGGAACCTTGTGAACAAAATATCTCAAGAACCCCTGATGCTAGGATCATGAGGTTTTGCAAGATGAGAATGCCCAAGGTGTAGATGACCTGATTAACTTTTGAAACAAATTCGTGAATTTTTGACCGAGTTATGCCCCTTTTTCGACTTAGTGCATTGTAAGCCTATGGAACCTTGTGAACAAAATATCTCAAGAACCCCTGAAGCTAGGAGCATGATTATTTGCAGGAAGATACTGCCTGTGGTGTAGATGATCTGATTAACTTTTGGAAAAAAATTCGTGAATTTTCGATTGAGTTATTCCCCTTTTTGGACTTAGTGCATTGAGGCCTATGGTACAAAGGTACCCTTACATATAGTCAAGAACAATCAGAGCTAGGAACTTGAAACTTTATACACATGATCAGTATGGAAAATAAGCAGACCCGTATTTTTTTATTTTTCCGCTGGCAATGTATTTCCAGAGTAATGCCCCTTTTTCGACTTAGCCTGCGGAACCTTGTGAACAAAATATCTCAAGAACCCCTGATGCTAGGATCATGAGGCTTTGCAAGATGAGAATGCCCAAGGTGTAGATGACCTGATTAACTTTTGAAACAAATTCTTGAATTTTTGACCGAGTTATGCCCCTTTTTCGACTTAGTGCATTGTAAGCCTATGGAACCTTGTGAACAAAATATCTCAAGAACCCCTGAAGCTAGGAGCATGATTTTTTGCAGGAAGATACTGCCTGTGGTGTAGATGACCTGATTAACTTTTGAAAAAAATTCGTGAATTTTTGATCGAGTTATTCCCCTTTTTTGACTTAGTGCATTGAGGCCTATCGTACAAAGGTACCCTTACATATAGTCAAGAACAATAAGAGCTAAGAACTTGAAACTTTATACACATGATCAGTATGGAAAATAAGCAGATCCGTATTTTTTTATTTTTCTGCCGGCAATGTATTTCCAGAGTTATGCCCCTTTTTCGACTCAGCCTGTGGAACCTTGTGAACAAAATATCTCAAGAACCCCTGATGCTAGGATCATGAGGCTTTGCAAGATGAGAATGCCTAAGGTGTAGATGACCTGATTAACTTTTGAAACAAATTCGTGAATTTTTGACCGAGTTATGCCCCTTTTTCGACTTAGTGCATTGTAAGCCTATGGAACCTTGTGAACAAAATATCTCAAGAACCCCTGAAGCTAGGAGCATGATTTTTTGCAGGAAGATACTGCCTGTGGTGTAGATGACCTGATTAACTTTTGAAAAAAATTCGTGAATTTTTTATCGAGTTATTCCCCTTTTTCGACTTAGTGCATTGAGGCCTATGGTACAAAGGTACCCTTACATATAGTCAAGAACAATAAGAGCTAGGAACTTGAAAACCTTATACACATGATCAGTATGGAAAATAAGCAGACCCGTATTTTTTTATTTTTCCGCCGGCAATGTATTTCCAGAGTTTTGCCCCTTTTTCGACTTAGCCTGTGGAACCTTGTGAACAAAATATCTCAAGAACCCCTGATGCTAGGATCATGAGGTTTTGCAAGATGAGAATGCCCAAGGTGTAGATGACCTGATTAACTTTTGAAACAAATTCGTGAATTTTTGACCGAGTTATGCCCCTTTTTCGACTTAGTGCATTGTAAGCCTATGGAACCTTGTGAACAAAATATCTCAAGAACCCCTGAAGCTAGGAGCATGATTATTTGCAGGAAGATACTGCCTGTGGTGTAGATGATCCGATTAACTTTTGAAAAAAATTCGTGAATTTTCGATTGAGTTATTCCCCTTTTTGGACTTAGTGCATTGAGGCCTATGGTACAAAGGTACCTTTACATATAGTCAAGAACAATAAGAGCTAGGAACTTGAAACTTTATACACATGATCAGTATGGAAAATAAGCAGACCCGTATTTTTTTATTTTTCCGCCGGCAATGTATTTCCAGAGTAATGCCCCTTTTTCGACTTAGCCTGCGGAACCTTGTGAACAAAATATCTCAAGAACCCCTGATGCTAGGATCATGAGGCTTTGCAAGATGAGAATGCCCAAGGTGTAGATGACCTGATTAACTTTTGAAACAAATTCTTGAATTTTTGACCGAGTTATGCCCCTTTTTCGACTTAGTGCATTGTAAGCCTATGGAACCTTGTGAACAAAATATCTCAAGAACCCCTGAAGCTAGGAGCATGATTTTTTGCAGGAAGATACTGCCTGTGGTGTAGATGACCTGATTAACTTTTGAAAGAAATTCGTGAATTTTTGATCGAGTTATTCCCCTTTTTTGACTTAGTGCATTGAGGCCTATCGTACAAAGGTACCCTTACATATAGTCAAGAACAATAAGAGCTAAGAACTTGAAACTTTATACACATGATCAGTATGGAAAATAAGCAGATCCGTATTTTTTTATTTTTCTGCCGGCAATGTATTTCCAGAGTTATGCCCCTTTTTCGACTCAGCCTGTGGAACCTTGTGAACAAAATATCTCAAGAACCCCTGATGCTAGGATCATGAGGCTTTGCAAGATGAGAATGCCTAAGGTGTAGATGACCTGATTAACTTTTGAAACAAATTCGTGAATTTTTGACCGAGTTATGCCCCTTTTTCGACTTAGTGCATTGTAAGCCTATGGAACCTTGTGAACAAAATATCTCAAGAACCCCTGAAGCTAGGAGCATGATTTTTTGCAGGAAGATACTGCCTGCGATGTAGATGACCTGATTAACTTTTGAAAAAAATTCGTGAATTTTTGATCGAGTTATTCCCCTTTTTCGACTTAGTGCATTGAGGCCTATGGTACAAAGGTACCTTTACATATAGTCAAGAACAATAAGAGCTAGGAACTTGAAACTTTATACACATGATCAGTATGGAAAATAAGCAGACCCGTATTTTTTTATTTTTCCGCTGGCAATGTATTTCCAGAGTTATGCCCCTTTTTCGACTTAGCCTGTGGAAACTTGTGAACAAAATATCTCAAGAACCCCTGATGCTAGGATCATGAGGTTTTGCAGGATGAGAATGCCCAAGGTGTAGATGACCTGATTAACTTTTGAAACAAATTCTTGAATTTTTGACAAAGTTATGCCCCTTTTTCGACTTAGTGCATTGTAAGCCTATGGAACCTTGTGAACAAAATATCTCAAGAACCCCTGATGTTAGGAGCATGATCTTTTGCAGGAAGATACTGCCTGTGGTGTAGATGACCTGATTAACTTTTGAAAAGAAATCATGAATTTTTGATTGAGTTATGCCCCTTTTTCGACTTAGTGCATTGTAAGCCTATGGAACCTTGTGAACAAAATATCTCAAGAACACCTGATGCTAGGAGCATGATTTTATGCAGGAAGATACTGCCTGTGGTGTAGATGACCTGATTAACTTTTGAAAATAATTTGTAAATTTTGGATTGAGTTATGCCCCTTTTTCAACTTAGTGCATTATTTGCCTATGGAAGCTTGTGAACAAAATATCTGGAGAACCCCTGATGCTAGGATCATGATTTTTGCAGGTTGATATTGCCCAAGGTGTAGATGACCTGATTAACTTTCAAAAACAATTCGTAAATTTTTGACTGAGTTAAGCCCCTTTTTCGACTTAGTGCATTGTAAGCCTATGGTACAAAGGTACAAGCATTATTGGATGAACCTTCTCTAGAGACAAGCATATGGTTGGGGGCATAGTGTTTCATAAACATATTTTCTAGTTTCCAGTATATTTAATGAAAAAACAGAGCTATGCAGAAATGATTCTGGGTTCTTAGTCGCAGAAGTGTTTAGGCCTTAGGTACATACACATGTAATGTCTTACATTTAATAGGTTATCAGAGCTCTATATGATAATTTCCGAGAATTCATTGAAGTATGAGCCAAGACACAACAACACCTACAAATGTGCCCCAAGGGACTCAGATCAGCCTGGGCATCTGGGCATGAATGTTGACAGGGAAACTGTGATCAGACTGGGGGCTTCGTGCCTAGGCTGATCTAAGCTGGGCACACTTGTATGCGACTTTGTTGGTTATGTATTGTCACTTCTTATATATGTCGTGACCCAACACACGAATGACATTGAAGATAAGGTATCCCAACTTTCTCTTAAAAAAATATCACAACTGATCAAAATTTTCTGTTTTCAGGAGGCACTTGAAGAATCTGATGACAGTGACGATGAAGATTTATAGTAGAAAATAATTGTGATGAGGCCTTGCTTTGGAGAAACTATTAGGTGTTTTTTTGGAAACAGGGATGGATAGACAAACTTGTGGAGTCTGATTAGGGATTTCTATATACTGACATGTTTGGCCCCAGATAGGCTAGCATTTTGTGGGGTGAAGAATATTTATTGCTCTCTGCTTAAAATATATTTTAATTCAGAAAGCAATAAATCTGATTTAGATTTCAAGAGCCCTAGATAAGAGGGAGTATTTGGTGATAATTAGGGATAATTTTTGTTAATTCTGGATAAAAATATATGTTGTGACCCCTCATCTGAACTGTCTGGATGAGACAGTTAAGGTGAGGGGTCACAACATATGGTTACAATGGGAAATAAAGAAAATTATCCCTCAATTATCATCAAATACCCCTCTTATCTAGAGCTCTGGATCATTCTCTTTCTATGTTTGGAAAACAAGATGTTACATGGGAGATGATCCAGCCAGATCTTGACATCTCACTAGGTTTTCTGTGGAGTAATACAAATTCCAGGTTTCACCCAAAAACTTAAGATTTTTCTGGGACTTTGCAAGTAGAGGACAGACATCCAAATCTCACCAGGCTTCAAAGCTGTAGAGGCTTCTATCAGCCAAAGTTATTTAAACATTCTACCGTTCTCTATTCAAAGCAGTCTTGTACATTCTACCTTTCTCTATTCAAAGCACTCTTGTGGTTCTCTGCTACATGTAAGGCCTCACTCATGAAAAAGACTTCACATCAGTTTCATTCATCCAGAAAGTGCTTTTGAGAGTGGACCATTATTGAGAACAAAATTTTGCATGGTTAAGTGCTAAAACGACTGTTCATTACTGTAAAATGTCTTAGTGTTGGGACAAATGGGTTTGAGCAAACAATGCAGTCTGAGATCAGACTGCCCCTTGAGGAGCAAAAGTAGACCCTCTTTGGAAGGGTTTGTTGCCCGGGAAAGCAAATACGGAAAGCAAATACAATGCCACAAAGCTTCCCTTCGTAAAAGTGGCAGATAAAAAACAACAGGGCCCATTTGTTCAAAACAAACATCATTAGTTAACCTTTTGATAAAATTTCAAACATTAATATCTCAAATACGCCAATATTTTTAGTTGAAAAACTGTGAGAAGCTTTTGCACTGCAAAAGCTTCTCACATTTTTTTTCAACAAAAAATATCAGTGTACATGTATTTGGTTATGAAGTAGTAAAATACTTATCGAGCTGACCTCTTAACAAGCTTGTTAGGCTAACGATGCTTTGAACAACCGTGCCCAGATGTTTAATACCCCTTTACTGTTTACAGTAAGACAGCATTTTTTCCATGATGTGGATTCTATTTGAGGAGAAACAGGAAAGAGATTCTCCTACACCTTTTGGCTTATTTGAAGAATTGATTGTCACATTATTAAAAAGGTTCAAATAAAAGAAAACTATTTCATGCCTTCAATTCTTCCAATTCTGTTTGCACTATGGGTAAAGAAGTTACAATATAGGGATCAAACATGGTTTTTCATGCATTAACGTTTGCCAGGTCCTGTGGAGGATGTTGGAAACAAAGGCTGAAGGCCAAGGTTTTCAACCTCTCCAGAGGGACCTTGCAAACGTTATTGCATTTGAAAAATGTTTGATCGCTATTGTTGCATAAATTCAACTACAATGCTACACTCATAAGGAAAATGTTTGGGCACTGTTTTTCGGCCTCTGCCATTATCTTGCTGCTTCCTGCACACATTATGCATGTCTATAAAAATCCTTGTTCAAGGCCATGGGCAAATATGAATTTTTGTCCAACCTTTAGCAGCAGTTAACAATTCATAATTGTTTTCATCAATGTTTTCACTGGATGCTGTCTGCACTTCCATTTTTACAATATCCAAATTTATATAACTCTAATGGTAGTCTTTTATGGATAACTGCAAATGCAATCTTGCTGCTTGTTTCTGTAACGACAGAGTATTGCCCTGCAACTAGGATACGAAAAGTTGCAAACCGAGTCATTATAGCATGTGAAAAGCCTTATCAATACATGGTTTTGGGTTCGTTAAAATATGCCTATTAATAGTGTGTGACACCGATATTTATGCAATATCAGTTACAGATATGCAGAATCTAGCTGTCAGTCAAATTTTCATACACATATAGTGTTTAGGTAAAGGTCTCCCATAGTCTAGTGGCAGTGGGTGGTAGTGGCCCATTATATTTTAGGCATGGCATATGAATGGGAACCCCATCTTTTGCTGCCTTTATCCTTCCCCCGATTGAAAAAGGTACCCATTTACAGATGGGCTGACAGAGTTTCCGGACTCTGGATGGCCCAGTGGGGATTCACCTTGCGTCCTTCTGCACCATAGCCAAAAGCCTCAAACCACTTTACCATGCACCCCTCTGTATAGTGTACACAGGGCATGAACCAGTCCGCCAATGTTCCCTTCCTGCAGAGACTGTCCGTCATATTTGGCTTCTGCCGAGACTGTCCGCAAACTCTTGCTTCCTGCAGGGACTACTGTCCTCGAAAAATGGCTTCCTGCCGAGACTGTCCGCATGACTCTGCTTCCTGCCGAGAGCCTCGACAGGAAGCAGAATCACGAGCGGACAGTCTCTGCAGGTATGACATAGCATTCCGCGGAATTGTTGTTATATACACTATAGAAACATTTTGTCCTGCAAGATGAGTGAAAATATAAAAAAAATTTCCAGCTCATTTGCTTGAAGTTGTAAGTCAAAGATTTGTTGAATTTCATATAACATATAATATCAAGTGCTAATAATTTTGCTGAAAAACTGTAGAAGCTCCTCACACTTTTTTGAGCATTTTCCACATGCATTAGATAATATATTCTCATTGTTTTGAACAACAGGACTATGGTCAAAAGATACAGGTTACCTCTGGTCTGGGTTTTAATTGGTGGCTGAAAGTGCAACTTTCACACAGGGTATAATCGATTCCGCCAATTTTCGCTTCCTGCAGAGACTGTACATCATATTTGGCTTCCGCCGAGACTGTCCGCGATCTCTTGCTTCCTGCCCAGACTTCTGTACATGATAAATGGCTTCCTGCAGAGACTGTCCACGTAAGTCTGCTTCCTGCCGAGGCTCTCGGCAGGAAGCAGTCACGCGGACAGTCTCGGCAGGAAGCAATTTTTCGAGGACAGTAGTCTCTGCAGGAAGCAAGAGTTCGCAGACAGTCTTGGTGGAAGCCAAATATGATGTACAGTCTCTGCAGGAAGCAAAAATTGGCGGAATCGATTATACCCTGTGTTTCAGTGGACTACAGAACTGCATAAATGATGGAATAATCACCTGCCAAATCAACTGACATGTTATGATTTTCTTTTTGGCCTGTATGCTAGGAATATACAGCAAGCAAAAGCAACAAAATGGGAAAATGTCATACTTTTATTTCATATTGTGTAGTTAAAGCATGTACATTCTGCAGACATAACATTTAAAGTGATAAAGTATGACATTTGATTTCTTTAGCTGTGTATCATATAACGAGCTGAAAATTTTATAAAGTGTACATATGTATGTGGGATATACTGTATATGAACAAAACACTGATCACATCTTGCATACAGTGTGATCAATGCTTTTTATGTCCTGCCTAGAAAATACACAATTCCATTCCTTCCTGAAAATTAAGGCTTCTGCTAATAGTTAGCCACAATATTAAAATACTAAAGCAATTTGACACATACGCATGTGTGTATGTGTAAAGCATATTTAAATTAGACTTTGTAAGAGATAAACTAGCGGAGTTCTCACAAAACTCCTGAAAGTGTTGAAACTAAAATTTGGGTTTTGGGATAACCTGAGTCTTTTAGTCGCTATGGTTTTCTAAAATTTTAGTTTGGCCACTTACAAGAGCTTATTAATAACTCCATCAGTTGTTAACTTGAAAAGTTAAAATAGAGCATAATTATGCTTAAATGAATTTTTGGATAACTATTTGAAGAAGCTTAAACTTTTAATGGGAATGCAACGGAATTTACCATATTTATTTAAGAATTGAAATTTGATTTTTCAGCCTTTATCGTGTGATGAAGCCAGTTGGCAGAGCTAAAATACCATGAAGCACAAAGCGCTTCTTGTAGAATTTTAGCGACGCACTGGCTTTTTCACACAATGAACACTGAAAATCAAATTTTTATTCTTATATTTGCACTTTATTTTTAGACCCTTCCTCTGCTGTTTTTGTACTAATTTAATTTAGAATATGCAAAATATGTGTCAAAGAAAAGATAGTAACTATGTGTTTGGCCATTACATTAAACAGCCGTCGTTCTACTGTATTTTTCATGAAAACATATGTTGTGGGTTCCTGTTAGAATTGCCTCACTGAGGCAATTCTAACAGGTGCCCACAACATGTTTTAATTTGAAACTGTTAGTCAAAAACTGTCAAGTTCAACTCAAAACTGTCAAGTTAGACTCTCCCTCTATTCATTAAATATTATTCTTTCCTTATTTCATGTGTACCTTTTTTTCTAGGCAAGTAAATATTTGTTTGGACAAGTTAATTTTGTCTATTTACTTGTCCATCAACAAGTAGAAAATTTTGGTGTTTCCACAGCTGTGACACATGTATGCATTATTCGGCTACAAGATGGGCTTTGCTCTTCCGAAACAATCCCATAAAATCTAGATCCATCTTCAAAGACAGATCTAGATTTTTGCGATTGTTTTGGAAGGGAAAGACCTGTCTGACAGACAAATAAATACAGTACCAGCTTGATGTACATACAGAAGGCTCTTAACCAGACTGTTAAGAAAGCACATGGTAGCTATTCATGTGCTGAGGATTTTTTCGATAAATATCTCAACAATCTGAGGACTGACCACAAATATCTGTATCAGTCTGGTGTAACCTTGGCTTACCGGTAATATCTGAAATAGGTACAAAAATGACTGAATAGCCAAGACTGAAATGCTTTTATCTGAAATAAATCACATAATAAGGATATACTATTTTTCACATAAGAACAGACATGCACCATTTATCAAATAGCTTATAAAATAATAATACATTAAAATACAGTACACCATAAAAGACCAAATGAGCCGCGACAAGACAAAACCAACAATGTGGTTGTGCGCCCAGCGCACTCAGATCAGCCCAGTCTGATCAGAGTCTTCACTGTCCTCATGGAGGTAGCTTAGACCTTTAGCTACCATTTGAGCACTTAATGAGTAGTCTGATCAAAACCGGGCGGATGCTTAAGCTGATCTGAGTCTGCACAACCACATTGTTGGTTTTGTTGTGTCACGGCTCAAATTTAGTTTACACTTTATAACATGCATTATAAAAAATCGTCTTGGGGCACATCCAATTCGCTTATGCTTGGAACACCACTTTTTTCTGGACAATTACTGCACCATATAGTTATGACATGTACCTCCATGTTTTTCTGGCACTTTTACAACGGGAAATAACTTCTGAGACTTCCTGTTTGCTTTCCTGATCAAATCTCTTCCAAAATAGGTCTACTCTTAAGGGAAAGAATTTGCTCCTTTGTAAAAGCAATTAGAAATGCGTTCAAAGTACACAGATCTATGCCTTTGCCATGCACCCTGAGTTTAAATGCTGTAATTAATGAGAAAGTTGGTTGGTTGATTTGATGCTTAACGTCCACGGTAAACAACTAAGTTCATGTTGAGACGGTCAGTTAACCTAACCACACTATTCCTGGGCAGGCTTAGACCTTCTAAGTGGTTAACCAGTACTAAGTGCACATACTTTCGCCGGTAACTGACAACTGCCCTTCTTGAATCAGCGGAAGGAGAAACGAAAGTATGTGGCCAGACCGGGATTCGAACCCAGGACCTCTGACTTACGAGTCAGGTGCCCTACCGATTGCGCTACCCGGCCCGGCAATTAATGAGAAAGAATGTGTTTTTAAATATTAGAAGAAGCAAACTCTTTCCTTTAAGAGATGACAGGAAAATGAGCAAACTCTTTCAACAGTTTACCCAAACTGGGAAGGTGCAAAAATGAGCCGCGACGTGACAAAACCAACAATGTGGTAGTGCGCCCAGCTAAGACTCAGATCAGCCTGGGCATCAGCTTTTCTGTCCGCATTTTGGTAGCTTAGACCCTTAGCTACCCTTTAAGTGCTTAGCGACAAGTCTGATCTTGATATCTACAGTTTACCTTATGACACATTCTTATACATCCAGCTCTCATACTTGCATACTTACATTCAAGCGAGACACTTTTCCTAGGAAGTCACACACGTTATTTCCCTTTAGAAAAAACATGGAAGTGTATCCATTTATCTTATTAAGACTTGCATGAACACCAATTTCTATCTCTTAAAGCACCACATTTTAAGCTCTGTAACTCAATTATTCTACAGAATGTCCAAGACATCAAGTCAGAGCTCAGCCTAGAGGGTGATTTGGGAGAAATAGTCTCCCTAAGCCTGACTCCTCCCTATTTTGAGCTCAGGGAGAAGTGAAAATGTATAGAACATATAGGGAAATCCAAAATGGACCAAAACTTCTTCTTAAAGTCCGGAAATTGTCGCAACACTTCCCCCTGTCCGAAAGCTCTTGGCTGACCCCTGCCAGTGATTAAAATGTCCGAGGCATCAACTAACAAATTACCCGTCAATAAATCATCAACACTAAGAAATTAAAACAACTTTCTGATCATTCTCCATTTAAACCTATGCTGTGGCCACCGAACTAGTATACTCTAATGAGCTAAAGTATTGGGTCACCTGAAACCATTAATTTTCCATTTGTCTCAAATGGAATTAAAGGTTTTTAGGTGTCCCAATATTTAAGCACTTTAGGGTGGCTTTGGTTAGGTCATTTCTAGATCGGGTTACACAGGGCTCTAGATATAAGAGGGAGTATTTGATGATCATTTGGCATAATTCTTGTTATTTCTCATTGAAACCATATGTTGTGACCCCTCATCTGAAGAATCTCGGTGAGACGGTTCAGATGAGGGGTCACAACATACATTTTTAAGCAGAATTAACAAAAACTATTCCTTATCATCACCAAATACTCCTTATCTAGAGCTCTGCAGGTACCTCAACGAAGTCTTTATAAAGAAACAGGAACATTATCTGCACCATCCCCATATCTTCTAAAGAGCTGAAGAAATACTTTGCGTAATCAAAATGCATGATACAGTCTTTATAATTTGTAAAATGTAAATGAGTCATGAACACAATCATAAAATTACTACACAATTTAAGATCACTTTTTAATGAGATGAAAGACTAGAGATCTGTTCCAATCACACTAGGTCTTGAGGTTATAAAACTTTTTTCATGCTCAGCTGAGTTGAGCATGAAATTTTACCTGCTAATAAATAGCAAATTACTGATAAGTACGGTTGTTTTCTTGCTCAGTTTGGCTGAGTATGAAATTTTCTCTGCTTATGAATATGAAAATGCCAACATTAGTTGGCATTTTCATATTTATCAGCAGAGAAAATTTCATGCTCAGCTGAGTTGAGCACGAAAAAATTTTATAACCTCGGGGCCAGGTCTCTGAAATATGTTTTGATGATATTCTGTGCATTGAATGCTGGTTGCTGAACACAAGGGTCACATTATCTTTGGCAAGACCTTCCATGCGTAGACTTGGCTGAAAAAGAGCAAGACATTTGAGTCAAATTATACAATTAGAGATAAGGACGGTTTAGTAGACATTCTAAGTACTGCATTTCAGCCAAAACATTTCCAAAAATCTAGATCCACCTTACATGTACAAGGGTTGATCCAGAAGTAATGTCACTGTGTCCATTGCGCGCTTGTTCATCGTAGCATTATTATAAAAATTATATCAATGTACACTGTAATTTAGATCTGATTAACAGAATAAATACGAAGTTGGAATCTTTTCCCGTCCCAATTATATAGGCTTTCAAAGTATGCCAGCGTTGCCATCGCGCCGCACGTCAGAGTAACGTTAATAACATGAACATTATTTTCAAAGGCAACCCTAAATTAAAATCAAACTAACGCGCCAAATAAGATGAAAATTTGATGCGATGACGAAATATACTATGCACAATATATTTAGCAAATTTTTATATTTTGCAATTTTTCTCATTACTGAAGTGCAACATTGAGCGAAATTAAATTGATTTGAAAGGAACCATATTTGGGGCTTAAGATACCATGGGATCACAGAAGCCATCTTTAAAAACGATATTGGGGAAAAGCGATAAGCGCGATAGGGGTCATTAGCCGAAATTCGCACCCATTGAAAAGCAACATAAAAATGGTAAGCATGTGATTTTTTGTATGGTATTTCTCAACATTTTCATGCTCAGTTTTCTTGTCAAAGCCATTGCTTGTGTAAAAGATTTGGTTAAGCTTAACAACTGACGAATCTTAGCATGCTCCATTGACGTTAAAACGTGTTAATTCGGTCCAATGTGCAATGATTCACGGGTGCTTCAGTTCGATGCAGAATCAAAACCCGGGAAAAATAATAGGCTAACATTAAAGGTCACACCATGATTAATTTAACTCTGAAGTTTCTTCATTGAAGTATAACGTAACTGTGAGAAAATGATGACGTTAGTCTAAGACTTTTGACTGACGCTCAGTAACCGGGAAGAATTGTCTTTCTGAATGGTTTACATTATCATATTGGTAGCTACCAAACAATCATACACTCGAAAGAGATTCAAGAAATACCGATTAGAAACAAGTTTTTAAAACGATAACGTAAAAACAAGGGAAAACGTCAAATTTTCGAACTTTGTAAACCCCATGCTCGTAACATATTCAAATGTTTTAGAGCGTTTTCCTTTATGTTAACAGCAAACCAGCCGCCTCATTATGGTTGTGGCTTTTGTACATGATCATAAATGTCGTTCAGATACAATGGTCATAAAAACTGACGTCACGATAGTTAAAATGCTACAATTGAGCAATCTTGATTCTTTTACCTGCCAGTCCATCTCGAATGATCGGCCTTTATATCTTTATGCAGTAAAGTGACAATAAAAACCTAATAAGGTGGATTCGACACATACAAAAAAATTGCTATATTTATTGTGCATAGTATATATTCCTGCCACCCACTGTTGATACTTTAATATCTTCATTGCAGTTGGAAGTGCTAATGCTTGTAACTGCCAAGTGAAAAAAATGCTGACTTCTGACAAACGCATCTTCAGATACATATGCGGTTTTGCCACAAATTAGGAATATCGCCATTAGAAACTCTAGGCTGTTTAATTAGGCATGCGGTTATATAACCATGATTATGAGGCTTGTGTAAAGGTGCAATCAGCGCTGTAAGGGTGCAGATGAGTCGTTAGAGGATCGTCCGAATACCGGAAAATTTTTATGTGCAATGTCAGACAATAACGTAACTCTTGTTTGGACCCCGTATATGAAGATCGGTGTTCTGCAATTCGAAGATTGTGTATATTCTTGAACATGAGCTGCGGGGCTGTTCAAATAATATTGAAGGATGAGATAAACATGGGTAAACAGACATTAGTGCTATGCTAGAACAATGAATATGCTACTTAAGACATGATACAATAGCAAAACTTCGCCTGAAACGTCAACAACGTCATTGACGTGCGGCGCGTGTCGTTACCATGCCTTCTGTCGATCTCGATAGCTCAATTACTGTGCACTATATTTTAATAACATTTTCAGACCATACTGCAAATAGAATAAGGTACATGGATACGAACTGTCGTTGCCCTCCCATTATTCTACACGATTTTATAGCTGCAGTGACATTACTTGTGGATCAACCCTCGTACATGATGGATCTAGATTTTGAGATTGTTTTGTAAGAGAAAACTTCATCTTAAAGCAGAAATTCGTAAGATTTTAAATTAGATATTTGGGGTCATTCTAGACAGAGACAAACTCTTGTTTTAAATAGAGGATCTTACATGAGTGCTCATGTATTATTGAATTTATTAAACAAGTTGGGGAAAAAGATAAGATGCGAGGCTCTGCCGAGCATCTTATTGTTTTTACCAACAAGTTTAAGAAATTCAATAATACAGGAGCACGAATGCAAGATTTTATTTATCATATGACACTAAAATTGCATTTGATTGGCAAATTTTGCAATAAAACTTCACGATTTCGCCATTAAAAACGTGACGATTTTATGGACATCAATGTATAACATTAAGACGTTATTTGCATATTTAATCCACTAGTTGATTATCGATTTTAATGCATGGCTTTATCACACTCTCAGATGCGACGTCATATGATAAAGCCAAATATGGTACAGAGGTACGAATAGGAAACCCATATCATGATACTGCTCTTTATGAAGATGTCTGATATGGGTCTGCACAGTCACTATTGGCATTCAACAGTGCTATAAAAGTTATCCAGCAAGACAAACAGATATGTCCATATTCAAAAGAGGTACACTGGATTAAGCTCAAACACTCATCTGAGTTTTCACAGGTAACATTTGTTGAGCAGATGCTTATTCACCCATTGTACCTTTATGCAAACAAAAGAAGACAGGGTCATAACTGAAAATGGCACAGTTGCTCCCAATGACAGTGTATGATCCACTAGCTTTTATGGAATTCTTAGTGAAATTGCAGACCATGATCCAGGATGGCAACTCATCTTCCACTTCAAAATTCCCTGACTTTTACAGTTTTCCATACCCTCCCAAAACTTGAAAAGTAGATTTCACTCTTTACTTTAACAGTGCTTACTGTACTGTATCACCTAAAAATAGGGGGTTACACATAAAGGAAAGAATTTGCTTCCACGGGAGCAAATTCTTTCCTTTTCAAGTAGGCCCCATAGAGATGGGAGATGTGCCGGGACTATCTCTCTACAAAGTAAAACCTTTCCCCTTAAACAGAATAAGTTTATTTTCTGAAGAATACCTTAGCCACTAATTATCAGAGATCAGGCTAGGGGGGAGACTAGGGAGAAACAGTCTCCATACAGGATCAAACTTCTCCCTGGTTTGAGTTGAAGCAGAAGGAGAAGTTTAAATGTATAGAATATATAAAGAGCTCTAGATAAGAGGGAGTATTTGGTGATAATTAGGGATAATTTTTGTTAATTCTGCATAAAAACATATGTTGTTACCCCTCATCTGAACCGTCTCAACGAGATAGTTCAGATGAGGGGTCACAACATATGGTTTCGACGAAAAATAAGAAAAATTATCCTTACTTATCATCAAATACCCCCTCTTATCTACAGCTCTGTAATATAGGCAAGGATAAACAATGTGCAGAAACTTCTCCCTAAAATCAGCAAAGTTTTTTCATTCAGACCTCTAGCTTGATCCCTGCTTATTTTCAAATTGAAAGTGTCTCCTGCCAGCCGGCTACTGGAATACTGATAAAGAAATGATATTTTGCTTGGCATTAAGACAAGACAGCTATATTTTAATGTACTGGACATTAAACAGGTAGATATTTGCTTTCAATTTGATCAAGTTTGAAGTTAATTGTGGTAATAGCATGAACTATTAGAAAACCATCAAGCAAATCAGATATAATTTTTTCCTTTTTTTTTTTTTGGTTCTTTATCCCTATTTTTATTGTCTGGAAGTCATTTAACCATTAACACAAATAGCTCACAGAATACATTTACATTATATACACATAATACATATACGTTGAAAGAAAAAAATTTACACAAAATTTAATACTGGTTACCATCACAAGCTATTCGCTACTGTTGTATTTTTACTGTTTAGTCAGGCAAAATTGTTATTTGCTAATTCTTCCCACAAGGAAAAATGTACTATAGATTTATAAGATGAAACTACCATTTATCCTACAGGCAGTTGTGCTAACAGAACTGCATATAAAATTGCAGTGAAAATTGAAAAGTAGTATTTTGAGTTAGTTCCACTGCAAAGTATAATTTGAGTTAGTTCCCTTGGAAATCTATTTATAGAATGTCCCTCTGCAGATATTTTGTTATGGTAATCATAATATGTCATATCAACTTTTAAACTAGAAAATGTGTTTATGAAACACTATGCCCCCAACCATATGCTTGTCTCTAAAGAAGGTTCATCCAATAATGCTTATACCTTTGTACCATAGGCTTCAATGCACTAAGTCTAAAAAGGGGCTTAACTCAGTCAAAAATTTACGAATTGTTTTCAAAAGTTAATCAGGTCACCTACACCTTGGGCAATATCAACCTGCAAAAATCATGCTCCTAGCATCAGGGGTTCTCCAGATATTTTGTTCACAAGGTTCCATAGGCAAATAATGCACTAAGTTGAAAAAGGGGCATAACTCGATCAAAAATTCACTAATTATTTTCAAAAGTTAATCAGGTCATCTACACCATAGGCAGTATCTTCCTGCAAAAAATCATGCTCCTAGCATCAGGGGTTCTTGAGATATTTTGTTCACAAGGTTCCATAGGCTTACAATGCACTAAGTTGGAAAAGGGGCATAACTCGATCAAAAATTCATGATTTTTTTTTTCAAAAGTTAATCAGGTAATCTACACCATAGGCAGTATCTTCCTGCAAAAAATCATGCTCCTAGCATCAGGGGTTCTTGAGATATTTTGTTCACAAGGTTCCATAGGCTTACAATGCACTAAGTCGAAAAAGGGGCATAACTTGGTCAAAAATTCACGAATTTGTTTCAAAAGTTAATCAGGTCATCTACAACTTGGGCATTCTCGTCCTGCAAAACCGCGGAAAAAAGAAAAAACATGTGTTCGCTTATTTTTCATACTGATCATGTGTATAAAGTTTCAAGCTCCTAGCTCTTACGGTTCTTGACTTATAGATAGCGGACAGACGGACAGACAGACAGACAGACAGGTCAAACCAATATGCCCCACAATTTCTCCGAAATTGGGGGCATAAAGATACATTTAACTCAAGAATTCCATGGAATGTGATGTCACTATTTATTTATTAGCATTCCAATAGCTGGCTGGCAGGAGACTTTTAGGTCTAGTGACAGCCGGCTGGCAGGAGACCTCGCCTTTCAAATTTTCCTGACTTTTCAAGTCTTTTTGAAATTTCCCTGACCAAACCACAAAATTCCCTGACTTTCCCTGACTTGGAGGACAATTCATTTTCCAGATGTTTTTCCATGATGGTGGCAACCCTGATGATCAGACTGATGCCTAAGGAGAAATTTAAATCTTAGGCTACACTGTTTGCTGCTGACATTGCTCTAAAACGTAATACATGTATAAACCCAAAATAGCAGAATTTGCAAACAGTGTAGATCCTGATGAGGCGGTTCATAATGAGCTGCCTCATCTAGATCTACACTATTTGCCCTCTAGTCTTTGAATTATCAATACGAAATGTCTGGGACAAGGCATTCTTTGAATTTTTGCAGACGTAAATTTTGTCGTCTGCTTTTTGGTGCTTAAAGAGTTAAAGTATGGTACTTAATCTATCAGCTGAGTTAACCGTGCATCAAGCCGTATCTCAAATTCATACAAATATACTTACATTTTTTTTTTGAAGTTCTGAGCACTCTAGGTAATTCAGGTAGTTTGTGGTGGTGCTGCCACATTGTCCTCTAGAAACATGTGATCAAAGAAATGTTTCATCATCACAGCGTGGCCTGGTAGAAACAGGAACGCCGAGTACAGTCCAATGGCTATTATGCCAACTAGAACAGAATCTGCACTTTGTTAAGGGAACAAATACCTATCTTGTCAAAGAACATGAAGCTATTGCAGGACACCTGGAACCACCCTTATCACCTGGGTCACCCAACAGGCACTAACAAATCCAAACGTTGCTTAACTAGCAACAACAGTCCACCACTCTAACCACGTCGCCATAAAAGCGTGCTTCTACAGCAAGGCTAGTAGTGGTATTTATACCCATTCACTACACTACTCCCTCCTTAAATGCTCTTTTGCAAAAAATTCCCTGATGAAAATTTTACCTGATTACACTTATTTATTCCTATCTTCTAAAGTAACAATTCAGCCATAGAAGAATTTTGCAATTTTCAATGATGGGCATGCACTGAGCTCAAAATACATATTTCAGTATATTTTGGTAGATCAATTGATCTAAAAAAGACCAATTGATCTACTGTACAGGGATCAAGCTAGACTCAAAGTTTAGGGAGAAGTAACTTCTCCCTCCAGCTGAAATAGGGAGAAGTGACAGCCGTGAAGGGAGAAGTGGTATTGCGCAATTATGACATTTTTCATTCAGTTTTAAAGAAAAAAAAGCTATTATGCATACTATTAACATTAAATTGAAAGATTAATAATAAGCTACAATGGGTTTACAGGGTAAATTGTCATAACAGCTTGTTTGTGGAATGATTTGATGAAAATTCTACCAAAAAAAAAAAAAAAAATTTTTTTTTTTTTTTTTTTTTTTTTTTTAGGGAGACTCCCACTTCTCCCTAAACCCAAGTTAGGGCGAAATTGCGGCCCCTAGGGCGATTATTTCGCCCAAATCGCCCCCTAGCTTGATCCCTGACTGTAGTAGCGATAACATATGATTGGCTATTTTGGAAATCTTATCTGTCACAGTGTAAATGTAGGTCACGTTTGCAGCATAATAATTCAGATGATATACAGAAAAATAATGCAAACTACATGACATTGCAGAGAAAAATGATCATTCTGTCTTTAACATGCATTATATATCCTGCTTCCACTCATAAATCAACCCCAGTTGACAGTAATTTCATCATCCGCCATTTTCCGGACACACGTTTTTGCGCAGGCATGACTTGGGTCGTTGAATAAAATTATGATAATTTTGTAGCTTTTTAAAGCAGGTAGTTGGATAATATGTCATTGAAAAGGCCAAAAAGCAAGGATTTCATTGGTTATTTTTTTTGCATAATTTGATCCAACGGATCATTCGGAATTCCTCTGAGATTATGGTGTATTTCAAGAGTCCAAAATTAGCGTCTAGAGCTGTTGTTAGGGAAATGTACCATCAGATTCTGGAAAAGCAATCTTTTTCATGGCTGGAAAATTCCACTTGTCCGCTCGCCATGACGAGTGGCTCTTGCTGAAGGACAAGTGCAATTTTTGACTGTTTTTGAGTATATTATAGAAATCGCCATATCTTTGGTCATGTGGGACGAGTGAAAATTTTAAGAATTTTCAAGCCCTGTTTTTTAACCGGTGTACCTAAAAACAGTAAAGTAGCGTGAAGTGGCGTAAAGGAGCGTAAAGTGGCGTAAAGAGGCGTAAATTGGTGTAAAGTAGCAAAATATATGGCGTAAAGCAGTATAAAATAGCCAAATGGGAGAATCCTAGAAAGACAGAGGTCAGATAGATTGTTTAGGTAGTAACTTGAAAAAAAAAAATAGCAAAAGTGAAAACGTATTATTCAAAATTGAAAATTGGAAACTAAGATAAGATTTATTATATTCTTAATCTATCTATCTATCTATCTATCTATCTATCTATCTAACCAAAAAATAAAACAAAAATATAGATGGAGGTTAAAAACGGAAAATACAAAATCGACTAAAATAAGAAACTAAGAAGAAGGAAATAAAAAAAAAGAAGTTTCAAAATCGACTAAAATGAAAGAATGAAAAAAAAAAACAAAAAAAAACTTGCTGTTATTTTTTTCTCGATTCCAAAGCATCGGACTAATTAATCGGGTTTTATTATTATCATTATTTTCATTTTCATATTTTGTTTGTGTAACTTTCTAAGAACTAACACCTCAGTGGATTGGGCGGCACGCGCCGTTCACACCTTATTGATGTGTTGCCATCTCGTTTACAGGATAAGGGATGTCTGTAATGGTAGTCGATTTAATTTCACACTTAGCAAACATCCAGCCCCCGTTCTTAATTCGATCATGTTCGCCGACACGCGTCTTTCACGCCTTATGTATAAATGATCACGACCCCTTAATGTTTAAAAAATATCTCGTGCTGAAAAAGGCTGACTTATGATTTTCTTCCTACTTCCTGATTTTGAATGAAACAAAAAGGACAAGGTGGGCCCGGATGGTTTCCAAGTCATCTGTGGTGCCCCAACGACTTAGTAAGGTTATGGGATATAATAGAATAAAGTAGAATGATACAATCCATGTACTCCGAGCCGTCTCTGACTAACAACTAGAATGTGTCCATAGGACACGGATTCCCCCGCCTAGTGTCATAAGTAAGATGGCGCCTTGTTTAAGGTACTGGCACTTGTAGCATAACTAGGTTCACAAAGGCAGACTTCTGTGGTATGTTTTATTGTTTTCCTTGGGCAGATGCACCGTGCTTCTTGGATCAAGAGAAGTGTGGGTGGGTGGGTGGGTGGGGGGGGGGGGGGGGTGGGTGGGGTTACCCAACATCGAACTTGGTCTGTATTGTATGATTATATAGCTATGTATGAAATATGATTTCAATACACCAATGCTTTCAAAAGATATTGAACAGAAACCATTTTTTCTTACAAAAGAAGTCGAAAAAGGGTCATAACTCCCACAATAATAGACGGATTTTACCCAACATCGTATTTGACCTGTATTTTATGATTATATACCTGTGTATGAAATATGAATTCAATACACCAATGCTTTCAAAAGATATTGAACGGAAACCATTTTTTCATACAAAATAAAGTCAAGAAAGGGTCATAATTTCCACAGTAATAGACGGATGTAAAACATTGAACATGACCTGTAGTTTATGATTATATAGCTGTGTATAAAAAAAATATGAATTCAATACACCAATGTTTTCAAAAGATGTTGAACGGAAACCATTTCGTACTGGACGTACGTACGTACGGACAGCGGTGATACTATATGCCCTCCTCCCCCCCCCCACGGACAGCGGTGATACTATATGCCCTCCTCCCCCCCCCATTTTTAATGGCGCCCCAATTTTTAATGGCGGGGCATAAAAATAGTTTCTGGTTGGCGGCTGTTAGCGTCGTATGGCATAAGCATTGAACAACCCCTCCACCCTCCCTCAATTCCAACATAGGATTTCAAGGATCCCAGATGTTGTTGGCATAGTATTATGTTGTTTTCCTCTGTATAATCTTATTTCAAAATGAAGATATTAACACAATTTTGCCCAGATATTAAGTGAAATATTACATAAAATGTGAATAATCAGAGAAGGGTCGGATTACAATCAATGTCAATCATGACAGTTTGTCGTCTGTCATGACGATATGCTTTTGACTTTTTAACGTAACAAAAATATTTTTGACAAAATTACGCCTGAAACTTTCCAGGTTCTTACAAATGTGGATAAAGTAGGGCAAGGGCCCGCTATGTTTGCAGTAGGTGCGGGTGGAGGTTGGTTGGCTATGTTCCTCTCGCCTATCATCTCTTTTCTTTCTCAATCTCTCTGGGTGACAGCTCGATATAGGCTGAAAAAGAGCCATTAAACCCAAGACGATAAATCAACAAATTTAGCCTTTTCAAACTCAAAAAGTTTACGAGCTATGGCTTTAAATAGGATGGCCAGCTTGTATCATCAATTCCTCCTACTAAAGCAATCAATGTTGTTGTTTTTTTTTTTTCAGATTTTACAGACGTAATTAAGACATGCAGTTGATTTTTCACCTGTTTTTGAAGAGAGGGAGGTGAACAGGGGTTGGGGTAGTGTGAGGGAGTGAGGCGAGGCCGGAGGGGGGGGGGGGGGGGGGGGGGGGGGCAAGCATAGCACGGGGGCATCATCTGTATGACATCGCCTGTATCTTATAGACTTACTTTTCCAGCTTTTACTACTTTACGCCATATTTTGTCTACTTTACGCTTCTTTACGCCACTTTACGCTTCTTTACGCCACTTTACGCTCCTTTACGCCACTTTACTGTTTTTAGGTACACCCTTTTTTAACTATCCGATGCAACTATCAAGTTTTCAAATATGTCTAGCGCATTTTAGCGCAAAGTATTTACCTCCCAAAGTCCCTAGTCCAACAAGTTAGACGTCCGCATGCACTCATTTATATTTTACCTTTTATAGTTGTGCATGCAACGTCTAACACGGACCCTATACATGTCCGTATCGCACTTTTAAAATTTCGGTATTCCGTGACTACCCAATGTGTTTTGAGTCAGTGCTATGTCTAAGGTCCTAATAAGTTGAAATCTTTGATAAAAATGCCATCTTACCTTTTCTGTTGTCAGAATTCTCCAAATGAACAAGAGCTTTCACTTAAATCACGCTGCAGCCGCCATTTGTGTTGACTACATTGTCACGTGACTTTTGGTTATCATAAAGACTTGGAATTGGATTTTTTTTGGACGAATTTATTTTTCATCAATATTTAATGACAGCACTAATTTACTGAATATGTTTAGGCCAAGGGAATAAGAAATTGAAAAAAAAAAGGAATAGGAAATTAAAAAAATAAAACAAACAAACAATAAGCTAATGACCCATTCTACAAAAATGAAACTAATGCCTGAAGATTTATCTTTGATTTATAAAGCTAAGTAAGCTTTTTATAATGTATAAGTGGTTCTCTATAAATACTTTGCTTTATTTTCATCTAATCTATTCAGCTTCTATCAAGATGCATGTTGCAATTGATTCCTTTTTATTAACTAGGTATAATTATTAGTTTTATTCTATCTTAAGTTCTTAATATGAATAACATCTGATGTTAATTTTCTGTACAGTCTAGTGTGATATATATATTTTCAACAAATGGATTCATATATGTCCTGAAAGTACATCTCTTTACCCAGTTTGGTTTATTTTCCTTTATCTAAGGAAACACAGGTAACATTAGTGACACTACTGAATTAAGGTTAGGGGTTAGTATTAGGATTGGAGCTGGGTTTGGGTTATTATTGTGTTTCCAGATACAGATACAAATTTTATTTAAAGTCGGATGTGTTTATATACCTTGTTACTCAAATACGGTATTCTTATTCTAAATTATAAACATTTGCCACATGATACCATGCATTTACATTATGTACATATACTTTTCATTACTCAAGGTAACACAGGTAACAGCGATAATACTACAGTATTAGAACTAGGGTTAGATTACAATACTAATTCTCACCTTACGGTTATCCCTACCCCAATACTAACCCTTACTCACAAGCGTAAGTATTGTGTTACCTGCACTACCCTGTTATCCAGATAAGGTACTCTTATTCTACATCATTAACACCTGCCACCAGATACCATGCATTCACATTATATCTATCTATTTTTCAATACCAAAGGTAACACAGGTAACAGAATCTGATGTAACGCTGTAGTACTAGAATTGGGGTTAGATTAAAGTATGATATATAGCCAGTGTTATTCTGTAAACTCATTTAACAATTATAAATCTTTATATTCTCTGTCTGTGACTTAAATTTGCTACAGTGTTACCCCTGTTACCTGTTTTTTATCTTGGGTAAACATTCCATTATTTTGACACCAGATATTAAGATTGTCTATCGCAGACTCTAGGTGTTTCAATCTGTTCCACTGAATCCTGAATATCATACAAAGCTGTATCATCTGCATAGAGATCAGTAGAAACATTTGCAGTGTACAAAGGAAGATCATTAATAAATAGCAAAAATAAAAGTGGTCCTAAAATTGAGCCTTGCGGTACACCATATGAAATTTCCCTAAAATCTGAGTATTATTAACTGAGATCTGTTGCCTTCTTTTTGTAAGATAAGTATCAAACCACATTTAAGTTTCATCCTGTATGCCATACATTCTTATATAAATGATTGGAGCTTGTAATGTAGAATAAGAGTACCGTTTTTGGGCCACAGGGTCATGCACATAACACAATACTAATGCTTTGGAGTTACCGGTATGGCTTGTATTAGGGTTGGGGTAAGCTGACAGTTAGTATTGTGTCAGCTGCTTTACCCGTTTACCCAAAGACGATAATCTGCAACATGATACCCTGCACTTACATTATGCATGTCTATTTTACACTACCCAAGGTAATACAGGTAACAGTAAAGTTCATTAATCTTTTTTCCCCACTTTGCCAATTTGGTCATAGTTATTTTTAGTTTGGAAAGTTCTCGTTTCCCACTATATCCAGCACTTTGAAAAGCTGAAATTTTTAAAGTTTCACATGCCTACAGTAGTACTTCAAGTACTAATACTCCCCCCTCCCCACCACCACCACCACGCAAACGCTGCAAGCTCACACTGAGGGAGAAATAAAATGGAGTGTGTCTCTTAAGTATAAGGCATATACTTCTGAACATGAAGTACAGATACATATGTGATATAAACATTTCTGTATTTCATGTTCATAAGTGTGTTAGTCAGTAGTCTTCTGTCTCTCTGCCTTTATGTATGAGGTCTGAAAGGAATATTCCTTTATGGCCCTTAGCTTGCAGATTTTCTCACTGGCCCAGATTCTGGTTTAACAAGTCACTATATTTCTCTATTGTGATAAAAGAAACTTAATTTCTGTATGTCTGTCTGTTTCAGCCAATCTACCCATTTCCGCCAAAATTTTCAGAAAATCCAATCCATGTTTTTGTTTTAACCAATAAAAAACCCAGAAACGATTTGTAAATATTGTATAAATCTTGAGTGATACTGTGGTTGAGGATATCTGTAGATATAGCCCCATACTCCAAAGAAAGTCCACACATCTACGACGCTGGATTCCAGTGGTTGTCCTATGAAGGACGGTCAAAGATTTCTACAAGTACAAGGTGGCCTCTTTTTGATTTAACCAATAGCCGGTGGCCTCAATTTGACAATGTAAACAATATGGCGTGATAGACACTTACCGGGACATAATCAGGATGGATTAAAGGTTCTTTAGGTGACTCTTAGAATATTTTCGGTTGGGATGTGGAATTTAACTACTACTTATGTAAGTTGTATATGTAATTTGACTTGAGGATGTTTCAAATGTCTTGATTTTGAGCCGGGAAAAGCAGCGCGTCGAGCCATCGCGGTCCTTGCGTAAACTTTATGGCTGTATCCGTATGAGAGTTCGCGTTCCGAAGAATAACAAAAACGTAAATAACAGCATAAAAATGTAAAATATGAATGTCTGGAACGCAGAACTCTCATGTATGGGAGTACGCTAACTGTAGATCAAATGAATCGTGTCCCCAACCTGGATAAGTAGGGGTGACAGGTATGACTATCCATTTTTCTGCATAAAACCATATGTTCTGACCCCTCGAACAGGTTTCAGGTCTAGTGCTAGGATAATGGATTATAAAATAACCATCAGTGATGCCAACTGAACTATGCCCCACCCACCGATCAGCCCATTCTCAATCATTCCTGCTTCCTGTTAAAAAAGTTTTCTTGTCGTTAGAATAAGGATACTGACTACTTTCCTCTCCGTTGGTTCAAGCATATAAACAGCTGTAGCTAGAGTATACTGGAAGTACCAGTATTGCAGAAAATCGAAGAATCTTTTAAATACCATTTTGTTTTTGTCACTTTTAGTCATCCGATTTTAACACGCTTGAGTGAGCGTAAAAGGGAAGCAACTACAGAATTGTTTTTTTTTTTTTTTTTGGTAAATTAAATTTTGCATACGTCGTTTTCTCACCGGCTGTTCTCCGTGTCCGCTCTCGTAAGGTATAACTACTCGCCGAAAAGTGAAAAGAAAGGTGCCCCGTAGGTGCAGTGGGCTATGTGTAAGGTGTACCACACGCGACGGGACACTGACCCTCTCATCAGTTTGCTTAATCTTCAGTCATGACTCGACCAGGTTTCGAGCTCGCGACCTTTAGCAAAACAGAGTAGCCATATGGTCTAACTCCTGTTGTCTCATCAAGAAGGATGCCATCACACTACTAAATCAAACGACTGATTTGTGAAAGAAGGGGAAAAATAACAAATCACCACCGAGTCATATCTATCTAGCTATCTATTTATCTATCATAGCCAATTATGTCATGTACGCGGTGCAAATTTAGAATCTAGCATTAAAAGAAAAATAAAGAAAAGAAGAAAAAAGCATGAAAATTATTTACAAAAAACAATTAGGAGGTATACTGTTACACACTGTAATATTTTTCAATGACCTGTCCGAGCAGATTACCAGAACGTACTGTAATTGCCTAGAATATGGATCAGAATAAATATTTCATTATAATTTATAATGCAACGAGCACAGCTGGTAGGTCCGAATGAAATGGATGTTTCAACACTGTGTCCCCACGGGATATGTCTTTATTCTCGGGAAAGCGTTATTTCCTCTATGTGATTTGTCATTCAATATATGCTTGTTCTTAAATATGAAATTTTAAAAGGTTTAAGTTACAGATAAACAGACTCTACAATGAAATGTCAGGGAATTACAAGTCAAGGCCAAGTGCAATGGTTTCAATATTTTTATAGCATAATAAATGCAGACAGAACAAACAAATACTTTACAACCAAAGAAACAAACCGCTCGCATCCATGTCAGCATTACTGGGTATTTTCATCTACATTTTAGCATATTGAAGACAATGTATTAATATTGAAGACAATGCTTTAATAATCAGGGCCCACTCATTTCAAAACTAACGACGTCATTAGTTAACGAGACGTTAACTTTTCAACCGCAGTATACGCAAAAACACATTTTTGGCTTTTATATGTACCAGAAGACATTACAAATCATTGGCTAACGATGTCTTTCACAACTGAGCCCAGATAACAAAAAAGGTGGCCGGGTATCAAGTACCAAACGTATTTAGAGGAAACTAAAATGGTAATGGAGCAAGGTCGCGTCAAGAGGATCGATAGCCTTGAGCAGGTGCTGCCAGTTACTAGTCAAATGCAGCAGTCACCACTCACTGACATTCACTGGTAGTCACTGTACCAATTGTGACTAATAACCGCCAGCAGTCACTACCAGAAACTGGCAGTGACTGCGGACAGTGATTAGTCACAAAAAGTAGTGACTAGCAGTGATCCTAGACAGTGAGATTTGCCGTTGCTAATAATGAGCAGTGACTGCAGGCAAAGAGCAATGCCATCAAACTGCTAACGACCTTTTAACATCACGACAGCATGATCTCGGACACATACGAACTGCGAATACCCAGACCGGCCGGAGATAAGGATGCGGAGTTCGCATATGCATTATTAAGTGAGTTGCTTAATTTGACATACATGAAATTCAAATCGCGTGAGGGCATAAAACTTCAATTCTAGAGTCAGTTGCGAGCGTATCTTTAGATTTGTCGAACAAAAAGATACTCTCTACTCACCGCGAGAATGCTTACGACTTGCATGAATCTTAATCTGCAAGTCCCATGAAACAGAGATGAACTATTCGTTTTGCACCTCATGTCCTTTAGCTAATGAGAGTGCCAAACCTGGATAGGACCTCTATTGTAACTGTATGAACATCATTATCACAGACTATAGCAATGACAGAATATTTTCAGACATTACAATGTATCACAGAACAAACTGTATCATAAACAGGACAAAAAATTTCGATTTTTCACATATTCATGAAAATTCGTAAAATTAAAAAAAAAAAAAAATCGCAAAAAGCTATCATGACATGAAATGAATATATTGTGTGAAAAGATACCTTACGGCACGTGCGAATAAGAGTCAGACCAGCCATCTGCGCAGTCTGACCAAAGTCTTCCATATTCGCATGCACTTTCTATTAACCCTGGCGAACCGTACCTTGGAGAAATGAAGACTGATCAGTTGCACAGCCGCAGGCTGATATGAATGTTAATTTTACGCATGTGGCTAAAGGACCCTTTTCATATGGACTTTATCTTTCCAGGAAAAGAACCATAAAAAGAATCACTAATTTAAAACTTCGAGGCTTCATCCTTTATTAAATGAGCCGCGACACGACAAAACCAACAATGTGGTTGTGCGCCCCGCGAAGACTCACATCCGCCCAGTCTGATCAGAGTCTTCGCTGTCCCCATGAAGGTAGCTTAGACCCTTAGCTACCCTTTGAGCACTTAATAAAGAGTCTGATCAAACTGGGCGGCTGCATAGGCTGATCTGCGTCTTCACTGGGGCGCACAACCACTTTGTTGGTTTTGTCGTGTCGCGGCTCAATTTTGTAAAAATAAGCATTCGCGAAAAATTCTAATTTACAGTAATTAAAGGCCCCATTGCTCTATCAGCACGAAAAAAAAATTATCATGAGGTATGGCTGCAAGCTTCTCACTTTAGTTTCGTAATTCTAAATGACCGTGATTAGCACGCTTTAAAAAATAAAACATCCTTTAGTTTCACATCAAAAGGGTTTGAAAACTTATTTGGGTCATTTTAGTTGCCAACTAAAATGACCTACTTTCGATTTAATAAAATGGTAAAAATACAATGTTCAGGCGTGGAGTCCCAATCACTATACCGCCTATGTTTATACAGTATTGCTGGACGAGAAACCAGAACAGGAAATTGTATTTTGTTGAGCGATCTGTTATTTTTCAAATACTTGTTTTCTCTACTTTTTGCCAGTTATAAGACTCAATATATGCACACCAACCCACATTTTATCACAAAACGCGATGGTTGAACCGGTTTTTACAATGATTTGAGTTTAGGCGTTTTTACCGCTGATAGGACTATGGAGGCTTTAAGATTAGGGTCGCACGAAAAGGGATCTTAAGCCACTGTGTATATGAGACGCGTCATGTAACTTCCAACAATTTGGCAATTTTGTCATGTGGCATTTAGATCATTCTTCTCATTTATATGGTAAACGGGGTTCCATTACACACAGCCTTTCATTATCACCATTTTATCGTCCTGATACGACTAAAATACTGCTGAAAAGGACGTAAAATTGGAAGTTATCCATCCATCATTTATACAGGGCATTCAGAGACCTCACTGTTGGCTCCGTGGGCTTGGATCACTTCCATACATGACTGATGTGACAAGCGAAGGTCAGTGCAGTCTGATCAGAGCCGTTAGTCATCAACAATATAAAATCGTTGGAAATCACATGATTTGGCTCAAATACTCAAATCAGCCTGCACAGCTGTGCAAACTGACCAGAGTATTTACTTCTTACTTTTCAGATTTCCCAAGTTAAAGGCCTAGGGAAAGCTGACCAGACTGTGCGGATGCATAGGCTCATATGAGTCTCGCGCATACTTTTCACAAGACCCCGATTACATATCACAATATCACAGACTTCTCAAAATTTACTTATAAACACTGCAGATATCACAGAACACAACATGACTAATGAATGATGTTTGAATGGATGAGAAACTAAGTTTCATGATGATAACGCTAAAACACAATATCACAATGTTTTATAGCTTGGACGGAAAACAGTATTTACTCCATGCTTGTCTGCAGATTCACAAACAAATATGAGCCTAGATACGAGAAAGCCAACAAAGTGGTTGTGCGCCCAACGCAGACTCAGATCAGACTGGGTGGATACCCAGTCTGATCAGAATCTTTGCTAAGCGCTTAAAGGGTAGCTAAGGGTCTAAGCTACCTCCATGCGGACAGCGAAGACTCTAATCAGACTAGGCGGATGCCCAGGCTGATCTGAGTCTGCGCTGGGCGCGCAACTACTTTGTTGGTTCTGTCACGTCGCGGCTCAATCTACATTATGCAAAATACGCAAAATGTGTTAAGGAAACTTAAGACAAGATATGTCTCTCTCCTGCAGCCTTTGCTCTTCATAAAAGGTCGGGTTGCGTGAAACTTACTAACAGATTAATTTTCCATAGTACTCCAATAATATCTAGCATGGCGCAGCGTTTGAGTAAATTTCATCTTTTAGTGTTTTAGTATTCTTATGTTACTAAACATTGGCATTATTATCATTATCATTAGATATAATGTCATTTGATGTAGAATTTTGTCTCCTGTCTTGTTCCTCTGTTTTGGCTCTTGCTGTATGTACTTGCTGCAGTTGCTCTTCCCTCTGTTTGATAAAGTCGCTGTAATAATCAGGAAAAAGGTAATATCGCAACGTGCCTAAACTTTGGTGCACCTAAAATAATTAATTTTCCATTAGGTACAAATGGAAAATTAAATCAATTTAGATGTCTCAATATTTTAGCTCATTACAAATCTACAATCCAGTCTATCACATGGATGTTGTATGGAATTGCATGGCTGATCATTATCGACAATATTCACTTGCACAACGTAACTGTGTACTGTTTGATGCGTTACTGTCTTTGATCATGGTTACTGATCATGGTTAACCAAATTTACCCACCTGAACTTAAATTGAATAAAGCTAATACTTCAGATACCGAGGCCCCCTTTTTGGATTTACATCTATCTATTTCCGACGGTTTTGTATCTTCTAAAATTTATGATAAACGTGATGACTTTGACTTTGATATAGTTAATTTTCCATTTTTGGATGGTGACGTTCCACGTCGTCCCTCTTATGGAGTGTATATTTCTCAACTTATAAGATTTGCTAGAGTGTGTAGTCATGTAGATGACTTTAATGCTCGTAATAAATGTTTAACTGCTAAACTTCTTCAACAGGGCTATCGGTATCATAAGCTTAGAAAGGCTTTTTCTAAATTCTATCGCAGACACCATGACTTGGTTTCAAAATTTGATGTCGGATTAAAATTTCTTTTACACCAAGGCCTATCGGAACCAGAATTTTATGGTGACTTAGTATACAAATTCAAAAAGATTAAGGGTAGGACTGATTTTTCTGATCAATTCCGAAAAATAATAATACGTCACAAACGTATTGGCTATAATTTAAATGTTATGCGACAGTCTGCATGCTTAGTGATTAACCCAATCACGGTTGATAACTTTGCTGCACTCTTTAATTGCACACCGGGGGATCGGTCGTCAGACTCTATGATGGCCCCGACCTAAAGCTATATATTTTAGTTGGTTGGGACCGGAGCCTTTTTGTCTGTTGCTTGGTCCACCGGGGCTCAACTGGTGACCTTCTTTTGCTTCAGATTTCCAGTGGGGTTGTTTGGCAGGACACGGATCTCCACCTGTCAGACGGCCCGTTGTATCTGTTGAGTCCTCGTCTTTGCTTCTTCATGGTCTTGAAATTTGATTTATGTGTTTACCGTGATGATTCATTGACGAGTTAGAGGGTTATCATGCGAACCGAACAACCAACTAAATGTTTTGTACCACTTCAGAAACTGAGGGTGAGGTTGGGCCTGTAAAATCGATTTAAGCCCCCCAGTAGTTCATTACTGACCGTTCCAAGGCGGTAGTTCTGTTGTGGTTCTCTGTTGCCTGTTTTTGGTGTCAGAGTTTCTGTGATGTTTTACCTTATGTATGTTCTTATTATTTTTGGTTCGGTTTGGGTTGCTGAGTGGCCACCTTTTGGGAACAAGCTGCTCACTCGGTTGGCCATATGTTCTCTGTATCTTGATTATTTGTAATCTTAGTTGTTTCCAACTATGGTTTGAGGGCTGGATTTGGATTTTGATTGTTTCAGTTCCTGGTCTTTGCATACTTTTTACTTTTGCTCATGTGCAAGAACAGGCCATTATGCTGACTGTTTAGTTAAATAGTGGATCTTACATGAGTGCTCCTGTATTACTGAATTTATTAAACGAGTTGGGGAAAAGATGAGATGCGAGGCTCTGCAGAGCATCTATCAATTTTCCCCAATGAGATCAATAAATTCAATAATACAGGAGCACGAATGCAAGATTCTATTTATCATATGACACTAAAATTGCATTTTATTGGCAAATTTTGCCCATTAAAACGTCATAATTTCGCCAATAGAACAAGAAACGTTTTCATGGACGTCAATGCATAACTTTACGATGTAATTTGCATATTTAATCCACTAGTTGATTATCAATGCATGGCTTTATTACACTCCCAGATGCGTCGTCATATGATAAAATATATAACTGTGCTAATAAACAGTACACAATGATGTTGTTGATAGATAACAGTGCACAGTAAAAAGTGACCAGTCTGCAAATGTATAGGCGACTGAATGCAGCAGCAGTCAAAACGGCGTGAACATTTGAATGGATCGTACTAGTATGTCGAATTCCAAAGTGCTGACATCAGCTGTCAACTGTTCAACTGCTGTAGGCTACAATGTACTGTCGGACTTCTATTTTGTCAACCTGTTTTTTAGAGCCTACCATGCCGATATACATATTTTTGTTGATGTCTGAAATAAAAATTAAAACTCCATTCTTTCTAGTAAAAAAAGACAGCAATTTTTATTACCTTGTTACATAAATTAATCAGAGATTAATTATGATCTTACCCAAAGTAAATTCTGCCTGCTTCTTGATCATCAGCTAACCTTGTCACAGCCTCTTGCAGCTTTGGCTTATTAAACGGAACCGCCAAATCCTGAAAATAAGTGGAAATTGAAACCTTGCATGTCAAAATGAAATGCACAACAATTGTTTTATTTAGGCAGTGTCAATGAAATATTAAATGGATCCAGAAAAGCAACAAATCAGATTTATTAAACATTTCTATGATATTAAAAGGCAAACCAATGATATTAAATATCAAGATGAATACATTCTGCAAATCTATTTAATCATGCCTCGTTTTCAAAATGCTAACTTGCTGCAGTAAAACGTATCTAAATGGTTTAAAATGTTTTCTTTATATAAGCTTACTTGACAGATGAATGCAATTTTGCAGTAAAGTGCGTTTATGAAACTATGTCCAGATGTACTGAGCAATGTAGCATTCCATAGACAGGTTTACAAAATGTAAATATTAAAGCAATTATAAATCAAATGAAATGAAAACAATTGCTGACATTAGTTTATAAAAGGTCAATAAATAAAGATTTATTTATTGACCTTTGATAAACTAATTTCAGCAGATGCCTTTAAGAAGACTAAAGTAGTGACAGACAATGTTTCAACAGCGATGTAAGATGAAATTCTTCTACCTCAACAGCGTGAACAAAGTCTTCTGGTGTCACGGTATATCCGCCATCTGGGTCATATTTCTTTAGAATTTCTAAAAGTCTCATGTCATTAACCACAATATGCTGATCCATTATCATCACTGGTTCCTTCCGCCGGTGCGGATACACCGCAGGCTTCCCAAGATCCTCTGCGGTATTTCCTGAACTTAGAATAGGTCCATGAGTAAGTTTAAAGTTTGGCTTTTTAGCCTTAATGTCTTCAAATATCCTTAAGAATTCGAACTCCACAGGTACATCCTACAAAGAAAACATACGACCGTAATGCATAAAAAAAAGTCACAAATAATAATGTATAACAACAGTAATGCCTATAAAATGATGATATAAATAAATGATAGTGATTTCTACAAAAATGTGGTTTGTCACGTGTTACGTGATCATGACAACGACGATATTCTTTAAAGTTTTGTTTTACATGCATAAGCATTGTACTATATGCTCCAGCCTATGGAATGTCCCTTGAGTCAAGGATCAGATAAAATTGTTATAGTTATTTGTTAACTAGCCTCTAATAGCATACGAAAACAAAAAGCTCAAAGACAGCTTGTAAAATCTCTAACATCAAACAGTTTGACCACGGTTTGGCAGCAGGATGCCACTTAAGCAACAGTTACAGCGGCTTATCGGCCATCTATGTAAACAAACAATTTCATGCTGAAAAGTTCACCAGAATTTGAACTTGTAGCCTGTGGACAAAAGTGATTGGGAGCATTTTAGTCTAGCTTTCGTTTTGTTGAAGATTTATTTCCGTATGTTTACGATTGCACATATTTAGTTGTTTATTAAAAAATATTTAACAGTTATAGTTGAAACTGCGAAAATATTTAACTGACAACAGATACAGAGCTCATTTATTGTTTCTTAATGAAGGGCAACTCGTACAGACATGTACCAACGTGTTGTCATAAACAAATATCAGAGAAAATCTAAACTTACCGTTAAGTCCAATTCCTGAAGTTCGCTGCCGTCACTGCCATTGATTGACGTTGCTAAAACAATGGCACCTGCTGTTGTTAAAATATTATTTCCCATCTGAAAAAAACAAACCAAGGATGATTAGTTGTTTTTTTGTGAACTAGGGCATTTCTGCTGGCAGACCGAGCACTTCTCAGTTATCACACGTATACAACACGGCGCAACTCATAGGTATAACGAGGACCAACTTAGCACAAAAAGACACACCTAATGAATTATCGAGATTAATATCAAAAAGATGTCTGATAACAGTAAAGTTAAAAAAACAACAAAGTTCTGTGGTAACCTTACAAACAAAAATACTTACTCGTATAGTTTTTAATGTGTCATTTGAGGAAATGGTGCGTGCCATTTTAATTGCGGAATCGGCACTGAGCCTATTCCCACTGATGTCAATATCTAGTAGGGAGTTGTTGGAAGACAGGGCTTCACCGATCGCAGCGCCGCCTGCTGGTCCAAAGCCGTTCCAACTAATGTCGCAGACCTTCAGTCGTACATTTTCCTGAAACAAAAATATAGACTGCAATAACTGAAGATAAATGAGAATGAACTCGAGTGAATAGTAATACAGACAATTACCAGATCTAGACTAACATAATATTGTCATTTTTCTGGATATCAGGGTAAAATTTGTCAAAAAATATTTTAATTCCCAACCGACAATGATCCTAGCGTTTGCAAATGATCTGATCATTTGCAATCGCTATTGGGAATTAAATTCTCATTTCTTAAAGGTAAGACTATATACGTACGCTGGCGGTTGCTACATCAAGCTTTATGTTTATTGTATTTTTGTTACAATTGAAAATCGGAGATAAAAATGAAGTTAAGATGGCATAATCAAAGGAAGCTGAATAATTACTGATTATTTTAAAGCATGGTATCTCAAGACCCAGAAACAAAGAGATTATACGCCCTTGATGAAATCCGTTAGGGCACAAATACCGGTCGTTCCATCCCTGTGCATGTTCAGCTTGCGGTCCAATATGGTTTCAACATTAAGAATATCTAGACGTAGTCTCGAGAAGAGGAAAATAAAAAATAACTTGTTATACAAACCCCGATTCCTTTTGCTACAGCTATTGCACCTTTCCCTCTGATTTGATTCCAGCTTAGGTCTAGAACTTCTAAAATATCGTTAGCACCTGTAATGAAATTTGGTAAATACAAAATAAATATCAAATAAAACTTTACAGGCTAACTGCTTAATATACATATGAAAATAAATGCCTCCTCCTTCCTTTATGAAAAGGTTTTTTTTTCATCTACAGGTACTCTCATTCTGTCGCGATTCATGGTGAAACGGTACCTCTGAAAAAATATAGCTGGGTCATTGAGTGGTACTTGACTTAGAATGAGGAACTCTGACGGTATTAATAGATAGCAGTGAAAAAGTTGCATATTTTCAACGAATCACTCCATATATGAATCTTAAAATCCTTAGATTAGCTGTGTAGAAAACTGTCAGTAAAAGGTCATACTTATTGCTGGTCCAAGTATTTCTCCTGCCTCTGAGCCAAATGAGTTTCTTGCTAGATGAAGTTCTTTCAAATATTTTGTGTTCTGTAAAAAAACAAATGAGAGATGTAATGCAAAATGCGTTTTGATTTATGACACATTCTCACCAAAAGATAACTTGCAGAATAGTGCAAGTCATCAGTTATGGTATAGTAAATCCATTCTAGGTCAAGTCATCTTCCCCAGCAATAAAAAAATACACACGTAGTTCTCAATATCCCTTTCAAAACAAACTGCTACTAGACAATCGTAGATCAGGGTCCTCTTTGCTAATTTGGTCACTGTCGAATTCCAGGCTTCCTTGAGTTTGCAAGATATTTTTTTCAGATGCAAAACGATGCTAGATCTACTTCTGCACATGTCCCATAAATAAGCTTCTGCAACGTGTGAAACACATAAGCACAGCTTTACAAAAGGTTTATCTAGCAGACTGCACCAGTATAATGGCGTTGCCAAAACATAAAATAGCCGAAAGCCCGATTGCGTAATGGAATGCACAAAATAATGCTGCGGGACGGGAGGCAGGGTTTGTTTGCCTAATAATAATTTCTTTTGATACACTTCTATAGATTATGAAAATGCAAAATGTGCCCTTTTTCAGTGCCAGTCAAAAAATAAAATGCTTTTAATTACAGAATAGCATGCACTCAAGGGTAACGTTTCTCTTTTACTATGAATCGAGTGCATTCATGAATTCACTATTTGTTTACTTATATTCTCTTAATAGGTTCAAAGATTTAATTAGACTAAGTGGATGCTATAGTATGGGATAGACACACGTTTCTTTGTGCATTTAAGGAGGGGACATAAGTCTTTAAAAATGACCTGATTCCACTCACCTCTAAAGCGTCCGCAAAAATTTGTGCGTCTTTGTCTTGAAATTTATTTCCTACAAAACAAAAGAAACTTAGATGACAGAGCAAATACACGGCTAAAGGTAACATTTTTTTCTCTCTAGTCCTTGTTTTGCCTATGAAAGTGCTTAATACTTAAATTCCCAAGAATATTAGGGGTTATACTTACATGCAAGGCTATTGACCTTTCAACCCACAATCACTGTTAAATGTCAGAAATTCCAGGAAACAGAACGCAATATCGAATATTATATATAATATTGCTTTTAATCTTATTATTTTGGACATTTTTGAACAGTTTGATGGGCCAAACTTCAAGCATCTGAGCTTACATAAACTGAAATGACTGCCTTTTTGTAGATTGTATATCAAATAAAAATACTATCTAGACTAGACTAGAATGATGAATGGAAGAGACTAATGAAGATATCAGCAAGTTACGAGGTAACTTCTGTATATTTGAATGTTGAAAGAGCATAGGGTACTACCTGATAAGTCTAATTTTCTTAGCCCTGCGTTGACAGACAACATTCTACAAAAACATGTAGCACCAACAGTTCCTAGCTTATTGTCAGATAGAACCTGAAAAAAAAGTACCATATTCATTGTTAATATTCCGATAACTTACCGTTTACCCTAATGGACTCTGTCATTTACTAAGTAAATGACAGTAGGGTAAATGTTAAATTACCTAATTTAAGATATCATCACCATGTTTAGCCTACATGTTTACAGCATTTTAGAAAGAGCAACAACTTTTATGAATTTATTTACTTCTATTGACGAGGAAGCCTTTCCAAAATTGGGATCGTCTTCAAAGGAAAAACTATTTCCTAGGGGGCAAATTATTTCCTTTAGGATCAGACTCCCATTAAGAAGGGAGGCAAAAATAGCAAAAAATATCCCTTCGCTATAAATCAACTTTTATAAGAATGGCAAACAGAGCATACAATGAGAAAGAGTCTAGGCTGGGTCTACACAGTTTGTACAGGCAATTTTTCCGATGAAGCCGTTGTTATCTTTACTATTTTATCTTAAATAATTCGATGAAATAAGAATGAGCTTTCATTATTGACCTTATTGACTTTATTTAAAGTCGTATATACAGAAACATGGCAATATATAAGCCATGTAGGGTTGTTACTATGACAAACAATGGTAAAGCAACAAGACACCACATGCATACAATATCATAAAAATCAAAATCATCACAGTATCCCCATTTTTTAAATTCACAAAATTCAGCATTTCGTCTCAATTTGTGAAAAATCACTTTTTGAAATATCCAATTTACGGGAGCAAAACCACTTCATTACTAAAGCAAATGACTGGAGAAACATCTTTATGCAAACTGAACACTCTTCCTGCATGACAGTGGTCGCTTTGGGTTTAAATGTTTAAACTTACCCCACCGCTCAATGCAAATTATTGTTAATTTTGAAAATGGGGGTACCCGTATTCATCTGTGCCTCCTGGATACAATGCATGTAATAATGTTAAATATTTTAGTGGTATGGTTTACCGACATATTCGCCTATCTTCGGTTGCAAACTGGACTGGGAGATTGTTAAAAGCATTGAGGAAAATGATAAAAACTAAGTGGCCAGTTAGAACGTTTGGATAGTATATATGCACAGAAACACGGAAGATGAACGATGGACAGTCAGATATGCAAGCATTGTAAACTTGACTAAGCGAGACAAATCTGTATACGAATGGCACTTTCGAAAACAGATTCCCTTTACAAATGCATCACTGTTTAAAAATATAGTATGTAACTCACTAATTCTGTGATATAGTCATTATCTTCTAACATCCGGGCCATGGCCGCCCCACCATCACCCTCCATCCAATTACCTTGCAAGTTTAATTTCTCTAAGGTGATATTGTCCTGTGGGAAAAAAAGACATTTCATGAAGTTAAGATGAACTTTCAATAAAATATATGGTAATGTTACAGTCACGTTAACATCTAAGAATGCAAATCCTAGCGTGATGTTATGCCCAACTACTCAATAGAGAGGCATCAACAAACACAGCGAGGGTATGCTTCTGTAGAGACTTATTGCACGCTACTGAATTTTAGCTCAGGACAACTAAGTCATGTGACAGTTCTAGGATCATTTAGCTACCGTTCAAGGTAGATCCTGTTGAGGCAAGATATACAACAAAGACACAAATGAGCCGCGACATGACAAAAACCAATAAAGTGGCATGTGTGCCCAGCTAAGACTCAGATCAGCCTGGGCATTCGCCCACACGCAGACTGTCCAGGCCGACCTGAGTCTTTGCTGGGCACACATGCCACTTCGTTGGTTTTTTTGTGTTGCGGCTCAAATTATATCGAGTCTGTTCATAGGTAGTAAGTTATGTGCAACACTGTCCACACCCTTTGCCATCGGCTTGTCAAAAGACAAAAAAAAATATAAACGACACTAAAGTGAAGTATGGGGAGACTTTTTCGGCCGCCACATAGTATTTAACACCAGTTGTAGTGACGATATGTCAGTCTGAAAATGTAGATAGTCTAGAAGCATGGAACACACTACAAACACCCTTATGTAATTTCATTTACATTTATTTGGCAATCTTTACATTCTCGGTGCACTTATTCAAAAGCCCAATGGTAAACCATTAGAACGCAATATGGTTTATACTTCTATAATTACATCGGTTCACGCGACGTTAAGTGACGTCAAAATTAACCATGGCTCTCTACATCTGATTGGACGTAGGCGGCGTTATGACGTCATTGACTTTGTTCCGCTATTAGTAGACAAACTGCGTATAAATGTTTTTCTGCTTTAACTGTAGCCCCTAAAGCAAATTTGTGGTCAAATTATAGATAGAAAGAATATAAATATATACTTTGAACTTAATTTTTTCTGATGATTACCGAGATATAAACTACATTGGGTCGCTAACAAAGTTTAACAAAGATTATTGATCTTCGGGGATCACTAACTTTGCACGCGACCAAATGTAGTTTATACTTCGATAAACATCAGAAAAATGAAATTCATTCCTTAATTCGTTGCTGATCCTGGAATTTCTTTAACTCATCAAAATAAATATAGAAGTTCAAGTTAATATGATATTCTGTTCAAGAATTACCTACCCGTAACACTAATGCTATTGCTTTAGCTGCAGCCGGGCCAAGTCCGTGCCATCTCATGGTGATCTCGTTATCCAGAATATGCCGTGTGAAGTAGGAGACGGGTACAATACTCATTCTCTCGCAGATTTTGTCATACTGGGCTCGCCCAGAGGGATCATGGTTCCTCACCGCCTGCATTACTTCATCTGAAAAATAATCACGTGACAAAAGTATAAAACCTTGTTCTGTGAAAGTATCACCGGCTGGCCTGTGAACAGCAGCAGCCAATAGCTGCTACTGTTCACCTGCCAAACTGTGATCCATAAGCGACTCGCACAACGTGTCCAGAACACACCGGTATGCGCTGATCAAATAATTGCTGCTTGTAGGAATTTAGAGGCTATGTGATTCCACATAGTTGTTTAAGGTTTTCCTGTCCACATACATCATCAAATGCGCGATTTCCTGTTCTGACATTTTTTTAAAAGTCACATTGCCAGTCATGTCTATTCAATGCACATTTTGCATTCTCCGAGTTTTTTCTTGATGAACTAATAGTAATAATGCAAGAAAGAACGGTTCAACACACACGCACATATACAAAACAAAACCTCCACCTGTATAACATCTTTAGCATGATTATTGCCACATCCTTGCCAATTCCAACGTTTGTGCTGGCGAAAGAGTGTTGCATAAGTAAGTTGCACCCTTTCGATCGATAAGTCAGTGATAATTCAAGGTATATATTATGACAGTGAAAACATTAAATGTGCTGTCAATTCAGCCATTCTTATTTTATGTACATGTGCTATGATGTTGTTGTTTTTTTTATTTGAAGTCTGGCCCTGTGTCTAAATGCATATATGTATGCACAAATATTATCTATGCAACTACCAAAATAGTAAAATTATCTTGAAAATACTGGATTATACAACCCACAATAATTCATTTCACAAACTATTAATTATAAAACAAAATAATACACTCTCAGCACAAAATACCACCAATCTATGAGCCACCTGAGAACTTCAGCTTTGGAACTGAACACACAATATTACATGCTCAAGTTTAATAGCAAAGATCCAGTGACGTTCAAAATATTTGAATGAAGCAACCAAATGCGTTTTAAACTGAATTTATTTGACTTTGAAAATACACTCATTTAATCATTCTTTGTATTGCTTTCAAAAAGGTTTCCGCTAAAATAGAAAATAAAAAAGGCCCACAAACTACCCTTTTTTAAGATATATACGAGTATGCTTTTTAAATATTTATACGTATTTAATGCCACATTAGAGAAAAAAAATATTAAGAGAACACTTACAACCATATGTACATATATATTTAGAGAAAATGATGGAAAAAGCAATGCAATAGTTTTGTTTATTTTGCTTGAAATTTCAGCTTCTCATCTGATGGATATATGTATATACTTAAAAGAGCAACAGCTATTTTCCCACTGACATTACTACAATATATACCCAGTTCAAAACTGCCCATAAATTTTTACCGCCAGTGAGCAAGAATTCCTATCCTTTTGCAGCATTTTGTAGAAGGATCGAAGTTTAAGACAACAAGAATTTCAATACAGCAGATTACCTACTCATTTCCATGGAACACATTTTGCAATTTTCGAATTTTCTGAAATTGAGGCATTTTGCTGGATGTCTATAAACTCTCGTGAATTTCAGGTCAAAGTGATCATTTCAAACGGGATCAGTTCCAAAGACAAAATGGTTCTTTTAATTTTGGTTGAATGTTTTACGCTTTTCATCTGTTCTGAAAAATTGCAATTTTTTTGCAAAATTCCAGTTTTACATAAATCTGTCCGTGGACAAGGGCAGGACAAATACTGGACCAAACCTGGTGCTATCAGTAACATCGACCCTCTTTGAAAATTTGCAAAATAAATGGAAATCCCCGTATCTTTGTTGATCGAAAGTGAATTACCTCAAAGTGTAGATGCTTTTCACTGTCATCTATGAAAAATATTAGGTGCTCCTTTAAATAATTTGAGCAGTGTATATACAACTCAGTATAAGAGAAGATGATTATCTTTTTCCGCTGCAACAACTTAAACTGGGTTGTTTACCTCTGATGTGAATAATTACTAACTAGAAACATGGTAACTAATAGGGCCCCGCCTTTATGAAACTGTTGACAACATTTAAGTCATATGTGCCCAACCAGAAATAACAATACCAGCTTTCTGTTATCATGTTGTTCCTTCATATTCAATGTGTTGTTTGAAATTAAGCCTCTGGTAGTGTCATCAAGATATGGGCAAAATACCAAATCACGATTGATTAAAACATGGGCAACAACTCTATGAAGTACTTAAAATAACAAAGGGTTATAACTCTGTTAAAAATGAAGTTGTAGTTATGGTTCTTTTTCTCTACACATTGTCCCATGATGTTTACATTTGTATAAAGTTTTGTGAAAATATCTTCAACAATTTTAAAGTTAGAGGTTGAACATGTTTTCCAGACTATCAACTAGAAAGGGGAATAATTCCGTAAAAATGTAGATGAAGTTTCAGTTCTTATTCTCTGCTCATTGTCTGATGATGTTTTATATTATGTACAAGTTCTATGAAAATATCTTTGATGCTTTAAAAGCTATACAGCGGACACGATTTCTATATTCAAAAAAATTACAAAGGGGCATAATTCGGTAACAAGTGTAGGCAGAGTTAGGACTCTTGTTCTCTGCACATCGTCTGATGATGATTTACAGTTGTACCAAGTCATGTGAAAATATTTAAAAACGGTTCCAGAGTTAAAAAGCGGACACGATTTCTGCCCTCAAAATTTCAAAGGGACATAATTCAGTAAAACATAGGCAGAGTTATGGTTCTTGTTCTCTGCATATTGTCTGATGATGCTTTACATTTGTACCAAGTCTCGTGAAAATATCTTTAACGGGTTCAGAGTTATGAAGCAGACACAATTTCTGTACTAAAAATTACAAAGGGGCATAATTAAGTAATTATTGTATACAGAGTTATGTTTCTTGTTCTCTGCACATCGTCTGGTGATGTTTTACATTTGTACCACGTCTCGTGAAAATATCTTTAACGGTTTCAGAGTTATAAAGCGGACATGATTTCTGTACTCAAAATTACAAAGGGGCATAATTCAGTAATTATTGTAGACAGAGTCATGGTTCTTGTTCTCTGCACATCGTCTGGTAATGCTTTACATTTGTACCAAGTCTCGTAAAAATATCTCTAACGGTTTCAGAGTTATGAAGCGGACACGATTTCTGTACTCAAAAATTACAAAGGGGCATAATTCAGTAAAAAATGTAGGCAGAGTTATGGTTCTTGTTCTCTGCACATCGTCTGATGATGCTTTACATTTGTACCAAGTCTCGTGAAAAAATCTCTAACGGTTTCAGTTATGAAGCAGACACAATTTCGGTACTAAAATTACAAAGGGGCATAATTAAGTAATTATTGTAGACAGAGTTATGTTTTTTGTTCTCTGCACATCGTCTGGTGACGCTTTACATTTGTACCAAGTCTCGTGAAAATATCTCTAACGGTTTCAGAGTTATGAAGCGGACATGATTTCTGTACTCAAAATTACAAAGGGGCATAATTCAGTAATTATTGTAGATAGAATTATGGTTCTTGTTCTCTGCACATCGTCTGATGATGCTTTACATTTGTACCAAGTCTCGTGAAAATACCTCTAACGGTTTTAGGTTATGAAGCGGACATGATTTCTGTACTCAAAATTACAAAGGGGCATAATTCAGTAAAAAATGTAGGCAGAGTTATGGTTCTTGTTCTCTGCACATCGTCTGATGATTCTTTACATTTGTACCAAGTCTCGTGAAAATATCTCTAACGGTTTCAGAGTTATTGAGCAGACATGAAATGATGACGGACGGACAGACAGACGGACGGACGGAGGGACAGACAGACAGACGGACGAACATGGTGATTACTATAGGGCCTCCGCAGACTTCGTCTGGCGGGGCCCTAATAAGGTATTTTGAAAGTTCTTTGAAATTCAGAAATGCTGATAAAAATGATCTCTTTCTATAAAGAACAGAATCTTCACGGTAACACTGTCAGTATAGAGCTATTCGATATGGACGAGCTACCGAAAATGGTTCGGGAACCTTCCTTTCCACTCGATATAAGACTTATCGGGCTATGTCCAACTGCAAACTTCACAATAAATGAAGAGAGATATACAAAGCTACAGAGGAGGTTTACTTCTATCTATTAAGAGTAACATGTAGAGACAACTTATAGAGATTATTACACGGTTGTTTTGATTCCAGCCCTGATCTCAGCCCGAGTTGACCGTATCGGCCCGAGCCCGAAGGGCGAGGGCTGATACGGTCCGAGGGCTGAGATCAGGGATGGGATCAAAACAACCGTGTGATGATCTTTTTATCATATACTTTCTTATAGAAATTGAACTTTTGTAAGAAATACTGCAATATTTTTGTTCCAATAAAATTTGTCTGTTTTTTTTTTTCTTTTTATTGGCTGAAATAAACATTGTTGTGAGTCTCCCTATGGTGGACGTTGTTCCTGCAACAACAGATCTGCTACGTCAGCCCGAGGCTCATGCATATTCATATGACCTCTCTGAGAAGTGCTCACTTGACCTTTTGAGATGTCCCGTGGACAGCACTGAGTTCTTTCTCTTTCTCCTACCAGACTTCAAACAGAACAGACGTGTTTCTCAGACGTCCAAGGAGGTAAGAGCTATTTTGATATTTTGAATTATAACAAGTTGGCGCTGCTCGACAAACTAATCGGCGCTGGGAATTATTAAAGGTAAGTGACCTATATATTACTCCGCATATGCTATTTTTGTCGTAAATGTACATTTTTGACTTCGTATTTTTTCGTACCATGTGCTTTTCCGTAACTTGCTTTTCTTGTCATTATTTTTGAGAATTATCATATATTCTGCCATTTAAACCTTCAAATATACATTTTTGTAAGTTTTTCAACTAATTTCTGTGAAAAAATTAACCAATTTCAATTTTTTCATACCACGTGCTTTTGTCCAGTACGTTTCTTTCCATTTCGGTTCTTTCGGTATACCAGAGTGGAACTTTTTCAAGCTCGTGCATTTCATGTCATTCGGAACTATTCTAAAAATAAACTAGAAGAAACTTTCATTTTCAGAAATATTGGAAACAAAAAGTTTGTATTTATCTCATACTTTTACTTAGCTTTCATCCTACAAAAAGATTATTTTCCAAAAGTTTTTTTCCCATAAAATTCACCTTGCCGTTTGCATTACCTTAGTAGATATTTGTAAACAAAAAACAAAACAAAACAGACCCCCACCCACAATGTTTAACATATACACTTGCAAGAGGGAGGATTTGACAAGTTTGTCAGGCGTAGGTAATTCTACAGCCGACAAAATTCTTCACTTGAGGGAGGAGGTGATCAGTGGATCACGTCCACTCATAACTGTAGAAGATTTGTCCCAGATCAGGTTAGATAAAGAATCTTGGCAAGCTTTCGTGTCAGAAGGGAAAATTCCTTTAGAATTCCCATCAGTAAACACAAAAGCCCCACATCCTGAAAAGGAATTATCTTTGGATGCCAGGATGGACGGTTTGGCACAGACTATGCAGAATATGTCTGAGGCTATGAAGGGCCAACAAAATTTGTCTGAGGCAATGATGAGGCGTTTGGAATCCATGGAAGCCAAATTCACATCCATGGATGCCAAATTCGATGCCTTGGCGTCCAACCAGGATTCAAAATTTGTCGCCATTTCGGATTCCTTAGCCCAAACTTGTCGGGAAACAAAAGAAGAGCTATCTTCACGGTTAGCTCAAAATAATGAGCAAATGCAGGATAAAATCGATATGGTGGAATCCTCAATGAAAGACACTTTAGATACATTTGGGGGAGAATTAAAATCTGTCTCAGAAAATTTACAAGACACCAAAAATAGGGTGGCAACTGATATCAATTTTATATCTCAAGACATGAAATTATATGCCCAACGTCTGGATGAAAATAGGTTAGAATTAGATCACATCCACAAAACTTTACCACCCCCAGGATTTTATTTTACCAAAGAACAACCTATAAAATCCCTAGAAGAACCTACTGCCTTTCAGCCACAACCAACTCCACAACCACCATCAAGTATAGCCCCAACAACTCCCATGATTATGACACAACATCCAACCATACCCCCTACAACTCCTGTGACAACTCCTGTAAAACAACCAAAATCCTTTGAGCAAGCTGTCTTGGATGCCCTCGTAGCCAATAAACATATATTACTCCCTCAGGAAAAACAACAAACACAGGCTACCCCTACACCTAAACCATTATCAGCTGACCAAGCAGCCATTGACCGGCTTACTTCTGCAATTCCGGTGGATAGAATTTATACTGCCAAAGGAGAGCAGGTTAATGAAAAGTGCCTGCATCCCAAAGATGACCCCCCTAAGGTTAAAACAGAAGCACAAAAAGAAAATGTACAAGAAAAAATTATAAAACCAAAAAAGAAGCCTCCAAAGATAAAAAAAGATGGTTCATCATCAGATGAGGGGTCTGACAGAAGCTTGTCACCGTTGCCACCAAAATTGCAAGTTTTTTCTGGTGACCCAAAAGGCCCTTCCTGGTCAAGCTTTATAAGCAGATTTGACCGCGTTGTAAAGCGCAGGAAGTGGTCTAAGAAAAAAAGGCTTGAAAGACTTTTCGACTGTCTGTCGGAAAAGGCATTAGAATATGCCAACCGAGCAGATGGTCGAACAAGTTATAAAAAGCTGGTAAAGGAACTTGGGTTGCGCTTTGACATAAAGGATGCACCGGTGGCAGCACGACAGAAACTTCATCTAATCAAACAAACAGAGGAGGAAACTTTAGAGGAATATTTGCAGCGGGTGTTAACAACAGCGATGGATGGCTTTAGTGATGCTGATAATGACATCATACAACAATTAGCCACTGAAGCCTTCCTTCGGGGTTGTAAGCATAAGGAGGCCTCTTCAATGGCAATGAATGAGTCTCCTAGGACTATACAGGAGGCCTGTCAAAAGGTGAAGACCTTTCTTGCAAACAGAAAAGCCATTTTCGGCAACAAAGTCTCTTTTCAAGAGATTGAGAGACGGCTTGATAATCTTACCCATGAGGTAAGAACAACTTCTCGCTCGCCATACAAAGACACAGAATGGCCAAGATACAGGGTGTCTCCATACCAACGTGAAGCAACTTTGGATTCTGGGACGACCAGCTATAGGCAGCGATCACCATCAGTTGGTCGAGGCTGGTCTCCACAGAATTCAGGGGCTGATATGTATGGAAACATGCGGTTTCGTGGTCGTTCTCCAACTAGACGTCAAAGGGACCGTGGAAAAGACGGGTTTGGTAGACCAAATGACCGAAGGGGTTGGCAGGGTGAAGACTATGCACATCCCCAAGATCAAGGTCTTAGATATCCTCAAGGGCGTATACAATCGCCGAAATATAACAGGCTTACTCAAAACCGAGCATACTCTCCTCAAAATGATAGGTATTCTCCGAACCGTTTTCAGCCGCAAAATAATAGGCGTTCTCCGAACCGTTTTCAGCCGTATTCAACAAACCGGTCTCCTTCTCCATATAACCAATATGGATCATATTCACAAAGACCATCATATTCCTCACCATCAAGATATTCTTCAAAGGGATATGAGGGTAGTAATTACCCAATGGGTCCTCTAGTTGGGCGAGATAAAGATGGTAGGCCTCCTCCAAAACCATCCAATAGTCCTGGGAGTCCGAAAAGATTTCAAATTAGGAATGAGTCTCCGGGGCAGCTGTCAAATAAAGATTTAAACTCAAAAGGACTAGCTGTTCCGGCGACAAACAACTAGTCCGATCTGAGAGGAGTCGCAGTTACGAGGTGCTGGAGGTGATGCTTCCAAGTCAAAGAAATATGACAATATCTGTATCAACTTTACTCAATGGTTGTTCAACCGAAGCCATTATAGATAGTGCAGCAATGGTGACACTGGTGCAGGAGGAGCATTTCCGTTCCACTGGATTTTCTGGAGAATTAGGGCCTGTTTGTTTGCTAACAGGGATAGGCTCAGACCCTGTGTATGGTCAAATCATGCACAATGTGCCTATAACTGTTGGTTCACAGACATTTTTACACACAGTATGTGTGGCACCGATTCAAGATATCTGTTTGCTTGGCCTAGATTTTCTAAAGGTGACAGGAAGTGTCATAGATCTTGTTAGAGACACACTTAAAATTGGCGAGGATGTAATTCAAGTAAATATTTCTTTGTCACCAGTGCTGCAAATATCAAATGTTTGTGTAGCTAGACGCACCGTTATTCAGCCGAACACTGTTGGATACATTTCAGCAAAACTGGAATCACCTGTTGATGGTCCTTTTATGGTACAGCCAAACAATAATAAAAAAGTTCTCATTTCACGAGTATATGGCCAGGGATCATCCGTCAACCTGAGGGTGATTAACGACACAAATCGTTATGTCACATTCAGGAGGGGATCATCCATAGGTCATGCAGAATCAGTTCAACTCATAGAAAATGAGATTTCCCAGTATAACCTTTTCAGAACTACTCAGGCTCAGGGGCCTCGGGATCAACAAAGCACTGCGGCTCAGGATTTACCTAAACACCTCCAACATATGTATGAAGATAATTGTGCGGGTCTTTCGGACAATGAAAAACAACAGTTCAAAGAATTGCTTTTAGAATTTCCTGATATTTTTTCAAAAAATGACTTTGATTTAGGCTGTTTGTCTGGAGTGGAACATAAAATCATAACCCATGATGAAATCCCAATAACAGAAAAATTTAGGCGTACTCCACTCCATTTGCAAAAACAAGAAAAAGAATACATAGAAAAACTTTTAAAACAAGGTGTCATTGAGCCATCAGTGTCTGAGTGGTCAGCAGCCCCTGTGCTTGTACGGAAGAAAACTGGTGAACTACGTTACTGTATAGACTACCGTAGTCTAAATGCTAAGACATACAAAGATTCTTTTAGTTTACCCCTGACTGATGACTGTTTAGACTCGCTGTATGGCAAGCGCCTTTTTTGTGTTTTGGACTTATGCTCTGGGTACTATCAAATACCACTGGAAAAGGGTTCCCGAAAGAAGACTTCGTTCAGCACGCGCTTTGGCAGTTTCCAGTGGACCCGCCTTGCGATGGGCTTATGCACGGCTCCTGCTACTTTCCAGAGGGCCATGCAACTAGTCTTGAGGGGTCTCACATGGGAGGAAGTCATTGTGTATCTGGACGATGTGATTGTTTTGGGAACAGACTTCAGTAACACTATATCAGCTTTGCGTAAGGTTTTCCTTCGTTTCCGTGAACACAATTTGAAATTCAAACCTCGGAAATGCCAATTCTTCAAACAAGAAGTGGAATTTCTGGGCAAATTGGTAAGCGGGAACGGCATAAGCATATCTCCTGACAAACTTCAAGCTGTTGCAAGATGGCCAGTCCCTTCAAACCAAAAGCAACTTATGTCATTTCTTGGTTTCATGAATTATCACAGAAATCATATTCCTGGCTTTGCTAAGGTCTCAGCTGACCTTTATCAGTTAGCACATTCAACATCATTTAACTGGACTAACAGACATCAGTTCTGCTTTGACCAGCTTAAATATCTGGCTATATCTGCACCAAATCTTTCTCATCCCTCGCCAGATGGGTTGTTCATTTTAGACACTGACGCTAGCGGAACTCAAATTAGCGGAGCTTTATCCCAAGTTCAAAACGGGGTAATAAAACCCATCTGCTTTGCCAGTCACGTTCTTATGAAACAGCATAGAAATTATTGCACTACTCGTAAGGAGCTTTTAGCAGTGGTGAAGTTCTGTCGCCAATTTCGGCACTATTTGCTTGGACGTTTCTTTGTCATCAGAACTGATCATAATAGCCTTGTGTGGTTAACTCGTTTTAGACATATTCAGGGACAGTTAGCACGGTGGATCGAGGAGCTGTCCCAATACAATTTCAAAATCCTTCACCGTAAAGGGGCCGACCACATTAATGCAGATTCTTTAAGTCGCATAGAAGATTCTTTACAAGAATGTGACTGCTATACAGCGGGATCTAAGGTAGAAAATCTCCCTTGTGGAGGTTGTGCATACTGTCGGCGAGCACACAGGCAGTGGGCTCGTTTCAATGAAGATGTTGATGATGTGGTACCCCTAGCTGTCCGTAGTTTGGGAATCGAAGCCACAGAACAGGTGTCCTCAGAATCTAGGCGGTTGTCTAATTGGGCTGACTGCTTATCATCCCTACAGCTGAGAGAAGCTCAGTTGAATGATCCTGACATTGGTGTGGTTATGCATTGGCTTGAGCACTCCTATGAACCTACCACCAGAACATTGCAGTTGACTGGTCCTGCAACTCGGGCCTTATGGCTGACGAGGGACCAACTAGTATTTAAGGATGGTGTTTTGTATTATTCCTGGGCAAACCTTGAAGGTCGTTCTGACTGCTTGCTTGTTCCAGCAGAACTAAGAAACAAAGTTTTGTACCATGGTCATGACTCAAAAGACTCTGGACACTTAGGTCAGTCTAAAACTCTTGACAGACTGAAGGAGAAGTTGTATTGGTATGGTATGTCCAGGGATAGTAACATATATGTGAAGCAATGTTCTACATGTAACAAGAACAAAAAAGGGAATCGTACACATAGAGGTGCTCTAGGAAGCTACCATGCTGGCTACCCAATGGAAAGGGTGCATTTGGATATTTTAGGTCCATTTCATCGCAGTAGGAACTCAAATTCAGCTTATATCCTAGTCATGGTTGACCAGTTCACAAAATGGGTTGAGCTTGCAGCTTTGCCAGCCCAAAATGCAGAATTGACAGCAAGGGCATTCTTAAATCATTTTGTGGTTACTTTCGGCTGTCCGTTAGAGGTGCATACAGACCAAGGCCGTAATTTTGAGAGTGATCTGTTTCAATCATTCTGTAGGCTCTTAGAGATCACAAAAACTAGGACCACGCCATACCATCCATCTGGGAATGGTCAGTGCGAGGTTTTTAACCGTGTGATTCTGCAAATGATTCGATCCTACCTGTCAAGAGGTATGAAAGACTGGGATGAGCATCTTCCTCTAATCTCAATGGCACTTTATTCAATGAAAAACAAGTCCACAGGTTTTTCAGCCAATATGCTTATGCTGGGGAGAGAAACCATACAACCAATAGATTTAATGTTAGGCCTATCTAGGCATACTCCCCAGGACCCACCAACTTGGGTCGATACACTCACAAGTAATCTCTCAAATATCCACAATCTGGCTAGGGAGAAAATTGGCAAGACTCAGCTGCGCCAGAAGAGAGATTATGACTAAAGGGTTTTTGAGAAGTCCTATAAAGCTGGTGATGTAGTCTACTTAAGAGACTCATCCACAAAGATTGGCATAAGCACCAAATTGAGACCACCCTGGACGGGTCCATTTTTAGTGACCTCTGCTCGCCCCCAGTCTACACACTTCAAGGCAGGAAGAAAACATCTGTTGTCCACCATGACAGGTTAAAGCCTTGTCATGATTCTTCTTTTCCACTGTGGCTGCAAAGGAAGAGGCATAGACTCCTCAGTACTTTGCCTATAGTGGAGGAGGAGGATCAGGATGAAGAACAAGAAGAATTAGATCAGGATGGTCCCCCTAGCATTGTATCACTTTTTGATCCAGATGCAACTTTACCATACATGCTTGGGGATGATCCTGATCAAACATTACCATATATGTTGGGGGATGATGAGCGGGACAGCGAAATGGAAGTTGATACATTCAGCCCCGTAACATTACCATCAAGCGACTCAGACCCTCTCTCAGATAGTCAGACCTCCGAACCCACTCGACCAGCACACACTCGTACGGGTAGGAAAATCAATCTTCCTGCCCGATACAGAGACTGAAAAAAAAGAAGCACTTAAGGATTAAATTTAGGTTCATGCTGTACCTCTTTTTCAGTATGCATAAGCTACATTGAGTGGATTTTGCTCTGTATGTCAGTCACTCATGTGGATATGCATGCTGAAGTGTATATTTTTTAACTACACAGCACATATCATTTCATTGGCAGCTTTTTGCTCGGTATGTCAGCTAGTCATTGTGATGCTATATGCTGTGCCTATTTTTTTTGAAAAAAAGAATGGTCTGCATCCACGTTTACTCTGGTTGAATTTTGCCCTGTATGCCAGTCAACCCTGTAGCTGTGTATGCCGACCCAACTAATTGTTTTCTTGTGCAGTATATCTTACTACTTTGGTTAGAGTTTGCTCTGTATGCCAGCTAACCTGGTAGTCAAATGTACTGTGTGTATGTTTTGTCTTGTGTCGTAAATGTTTCACATTGGTTAGATATTGCTATGTATGCCAGTTAATTAATGTGAATTGTCTTTTGTAACTCTGAGCATTCCTTTTGGTGTGCAGTTTACAGGATTGTTTACTTTGCTGTAGCCTGCACTATATTTTAAGAGTTGATACTGGCATTAATACAGGCGTGACATTTAGCTCGTATGCCTTCACGTCATTTTGCTGCCATTATCAACATTTATTGTCAGTGTCCCATGATGGTACAGCATCTTATTTAGCTCTGTATGTCTAGAAATGCTGGCATGAGGCACTGACAAATCAAGTTTGCTCATCACGGTTATTTCATTTATAACTGTTTTGAGATATTTTTTAAATAACTCTGGCTGAGCTGCCTTATTCTTAGGGATATGACAGCTCATCCATTGTTCAATGTCACCATGTTGGCATTTAGAATGGAACATATGCCTCAATTAAATATCAGACTGATATCTTTTATTTTGTTCTTTTTCTTTTATTTCATTTTAGGATGCCTAAAGCCAAGCGGATGCGCTTCAGTGATACTTGCAATATTTGTCATGCATCCTGCATTCATTTAAAGAGGCATATGTTAAGGGCTCACATGCCATGGTATGTGAGCCCATCTACTGCATGCAATGACTGCCAGATATCTGAGGGGACTGGGAGTCAGTTGCACATGTTTCATGGGAAACACCAGTTGATTGCTGGGGATGTTCTGCTGCAGGCCTGGGCTTTGCTAATGAATGGGTTATTTCTGTTCATTGGTCAAAGTCTAGGACTGAACTCCTTGGATGATCTTCTGGTGTATGTATCATCCCTAAATCCTGCTCCTGGTCCGTTCAGATTCTCTGAAGAAGAAATACTCTTTCTCAGGGAATATGATAAGAGAGCGGGTTTAGAGCCTTTGACAACTGAACAGTATATGGCATTTCCACCAGTTCGTGTAATTGTTTTGTCCAATTATCTACTCCTGTCACGACTATTGGCTGGTTTAGATAATGCTGCTCAGATGGCTCTCAAATCTGTATGTCGGTATGTCAATTTTGATGGCTCTACACTTCCCCCAGATCATCCAATGTTGAAAGTCGGAATCATAGATTCTCACTTCCACATGGACATGTTGATGCTCTCATGTCATACATTCACTGCTCAGTCAGGATTGAAGCGCTCGAGCACTATCCCTGCTAGATTACTGTTTGCAATTGCAAACTATGTGTACCCTGATAAGTGGTCAAAAATTGGTGTTCAAATGCAGGATGTTAGGCTGAAGTTTACACTAGGCATACATCCTCACTTGATCACCAAAACCACAACCACTTATTATCTTAACAAGCTGGAGGGAATGATCCAGGATCACCCAGAAGCTTTGGGAATTGGCGAAATTGGGCTTGATTTCACCACGGACTGTCGACATGCAGCTGCTCATGACAGAAAGGCTTGTCGTCTGTCAAAAATTGATGCCCAGCCTCAATTCCTCCGCCTCGCTCTCCAACTTACAAAGCGGTTAAACAAAGTTTTGATCTTGCATGTTAGAGATGCTGGGTCTGGTAAGGCGGCTAAGGAGGTTTTAACTCTCCTCCTGGAACTTGGTATGTCAAACCACATGACCCACCGCCATTGTTTCACAGGGGGAGAGGCGGAATACCGTGAATGGAGTACCTCTCTCCCAAACTGCTACTTTAGTCTCTCTCCTGTGTCGCTTCAGACTCCCAAAACTGTAGCTTGGTTGCGGGGACAGGAAAAGACTGATCGCCTGATCATAGAGACTGATGCCCCTTATTTGCATAAGCCAAATCCATGGTTTGTGTACCATGTTGCAGAGGGAGCTGCTAAATATTTTGATTTGTCAGCAAATGAACTTGTAAGAGTGTGCAACAAAAATGTTGCCAGGTTGTATAGCTTGCCCTGGTAAAGCACCTCATTTAAGGACCAATAGGAAATTTGGAATTACCCACATCTCTCAACATATACCAAATTTTCATGTCGTTTTGACATTTTTAGCATCAATTGGTATGCTAAGTCATATAAATGCATTCTGTTAATTTGGGTGACATTTAGCTTGTAAGCCTTCACTCATTAACTAACATGATATGCGTTTTCTGTGACACTCAGTTGTGAAACTCGGTCTTCGCGCTCGTTTTTTAGATTCTTACTTTGCAATATTTCATTCACTCTGTTTGAGATTTAGCTTGTATGCCTTCATGCAGAGTGCCATGAAATATATTCATTAAATAAAATAGCTTCCACTGTTGACCCGTTTTGTTATAAATACTGGATGGGACGCATTTTGAAAAATGATTAAAAAGTGTAAATTATAAAAAATATTCCTCTCTGTTTTGCAGATAAGGAAGCCTGCTACTTTATAAGGTAACTTGTGTTCCTTGCTATAGCTTCTGCTTGTCTAGTTTGATTTTCCAGAGATCACTAACATGTATTTTTATACAATTAAGTTAAGATAGTATTGATTCTTTGGGAAATGCATAGCATTTTGGAATAATTGCTTATGTAAAATAGAATTTGGAATTATCTTTAATTTACTGATGTTCTGTTATCTATGTTTGCAAAATTCTTGATTAAATGTTCGAATTCAGCTAGAGGCAGGATTCTTCATTTTATCCTGTAGAGAATCAACTGTTTTACTGAAATAGCTGAGGTGTATGTAATAACTGAAACATCAATTGTCTGAAAATCAGGAGATGGCTTTTATATTCAGGAGATGGCTTTTATATTTCAGGAGATGGCTTTTATTTCAGGAGATGGCTTTTATATAAGCATTTTGCTTACTGTCAGATCCTGTACCATTATCTACTTTTGTATTATATATATGTAATTTCTATGAATAAAATATTGTTTAAACCAATTGTCTGAAATGTCTGAAACAGCAGTAATCTATAAATAGCAAATTTGATTGTCATTTAAACTCAGTTCTTTGAAGAAAAAAAAAGAAGAAAACCCTGCCACCTGATTATAAAATTAAAGCATAGCAGTGATCTCTGGAGAGTTGATTATAGCTGCTTCACTCTAGCACTCTAGTTGCTTATTTCAAGCACTTATCTTTTTGTATATTGCACAATTTACTATATTAGATCTATACACCTCATGTGTAGTCTACTTGTTTGTCATATTTGTGTTCGAGCCTTCAAAACTCACTGTTCTATGTGACTTGTCCCCTAATTTCATTTATTTGTAGATTCCTGTACCTGGCAGTTTGCATGTGGTGGCTATCTATTATGTATATCATTTATTGTATTGTATCTTCATGTTACTCATCATATTTGTAAATTTATCTATATAGGTGGCAGGTCTTCCCACTAAGAAATATAGTTATATTGTGTGAATTGGTATTCACTGCTATCCATGTACATGTCATTTGTCATTGTTTTTGTTCTGTTCAAGTAAGTGTCTGTTTATACATCTTATTTCATATTATTTCATTTTATTGCACTTGGAACTCATGCACCTGCACTGATCACACTGCTTCTGACTGCACTGTTCACTTTGGATGTTCTGCTTCCACACTGTTCATATTGCCTCTGAATTTAGAACTTTTATTCATACATATTCAATATTAAAGTAAAGTTAAGGCACTTTTTTGGAAAGAAACAAAATTTTAAATATTAAGCATTTAAATAAGGACAAAATAAGATTTATATTATCATTAAGACTTCATCTTAAAAGTTATTTACGTATAATTGTTAATAGAAAACATATTAAGGTTTAAATTTTAAGCATAAGGGACATTTCACATAAAATTATCACTGGGATGGATTCTTCAAAGACAGGGAAGAGTGTTGTGAGTCTCCCTATGGTGGACGTTGTTCCTGCAACAACAGATCTGCTACGTCAGCCCAAGGCTCATGCATATTCATATGACCTCTCTGAGAAGTGCTCACTTGACCTTTTGAGATGTCCCGTGGACAGCACTGAGTTCTTTCTCTTTCTCCTACCAGACTTCAAACAGAACAGACGTGTTTCTCAGACGTCCAAGGAGGTAAGAGCTATTTTGATATTTTGAATTATAACAACATGAAGATGTTCGAGTCGGAAGATCATGGATGGTGAGCCGTGCCGCCATTTTTCTTTCAGCTGGAAGTACAACTGAGCACAAAATGAAGAAAACACATCATAATTGTTTGGTATTTTAATCGTAAATGGCTCAGATTACAAAATAAAACTTACCGAGAATGGTTTTCTGGTTTTAGAACAAAATACGAAGCCTCTGCGTGTCCACTTTCAGCCAGTCGACGTGCGGCAATAAAACAGGGCGGCAGACGTCGTTTAGCTCGCTGAATTGTTTTGATGACGTCAGCGGCAATACTTGACGTTAGCGCCAAAATTGAGGGCCGATACAAGGGCTGAGATATTTCTGTCCCGCCCTGCACGTGAGGTGATCTCGGCCCTACACCTGACTTTTTGACAACAGGGCCGGACAGTGCTTTCTGACAGGGCTATAATGGGTGGGCCAAATATCTAGTATCAAGGGCAATACTAGTGAAAGTATATGATAAATAGAGATTATTACACGGTTGTTTTGATCCCAGCCCTGATCTCAGCCCGAGTTGACCGTATCGGCCCGAGCCCGAAGGGCGAGGGCTGATACGGTCCGAGGGCTGAGATCAGGGCTGGGATCGAAATAACCGTGTTATGATCTTTTTATCATATACTTTCTTATAGAAATTGAACTTTTGTAAGAAATATTGCAATATTTTTCGTTCCAATAAATTTTATCTGTTTTTCTCTTTCTCTTTTTATTGGATGAAATAACATGAAGATGGTCGAGTCGGAAGATCATGGATGGTGAGCCGTGCCGCCATTTTCTTCCAGCTTGAAGTACAACTGAGCATAAAAGCATGTAGGCTAAACACAACAAAAGTGTTAGGTATTTAATCGTAAATGGCTAAAATTACAAAATAAAACTTACTGAGAATAGTTTTCTGGTATTAGAACAAACTACATGGCCTCTGCGTGTCCACTTTCAACCTTTGACGTGCGGCAATAAAACATGGCGGCAGACGTCTTTTAGCCCGCTGATTTGTTTTGATGACGTCGGCGACAATACTTGACGTTGGCGCCAAATTTGAGGGCTGATACCAGGGCTGAGATATTTCTGTCCCGCCCTACACGTGAGGTGATCTCGGCCCTACACGTGGCTTTTGGACAACAAGGCTGGACAGCGCTTTCTGACAGGGCTATAATGGTTGGGCCAAATACCTAGTATCAAGGGCAATACTAGTGAAAGTATATGATAAAGAGAAATAGGGGAGACCGGGGCTAGTTGGTCCGCGGGGCAAGTTGGTCCGAGGGCGATTCCTCTAAACTGAGAAAAATTATGACGACAGTTTATGACGCAAAGGAATCTTTGATCACGTTACACTCACTAAAGAAAACAAGGTGACGATCGGAGAACGCACATAAAATACTGAGAAGAAAAACTGATTTTGTACCACATAAGCAACTTTCTTGCACCCATAATATTTGTTTTTGCATTTCCTGTGTATCGAAATACTCGCTTATGTTATACATTTTCTGAAAGCTCATCACCTTTGCTATTCATTTGTGCATATTTGCTGTTTCTAAATTTAATGGCGTTTCGGTCATGAGTGAAGATTTACAGTGCGGTATGGTCGGGGTAAGTTGGTCCATCTGCGACGGGGTAAGTTGGTCCGTCGGAATCTGCCATTTTCCGAGCCAAAAACTATAGAATAATGTAGAAAAAAATGATAAGATATTAGTAAACCAATGCGAAAATGATACCAGCAAATGAATATTTATACTGTACCAATGTTTATATGTATTGAAAATTTTGAAATAAATATGTTTAAACCAAATGAATATTAACCTCCGCATTTGAAATAAAAGCATCGTAAACGATTGCGTAATACCCCGCCACTGCAAACCTTTCATAGCCTTTTTCTCATGATTTCATACTTGTACATATGTATATAGCTCCAGGACTGGGGCAGATAATTAACCTCCTTCTGATATAATTTTAACCATTATTGCTTTGATCATTTGTTACATGTTCCATAAAACTTCCTTTCAGTTCTGATTTTATGATTTTATACATGTATAACATGTTATACATTTATACATGTTATCTGCCGGTGGGAGGCGAGATAACCCTAATGGACTAAATTCTGGTTGTAAAATAAAGCTAATGTTACTTATATCATTTCTGTGAAATTTCATAAAGATATACCAAAAATCTGACTTCATATGGATTTTTCAAGATTTTATACATGTATATAGCCATGTGCCAGGGGCAGATAACCCCTCGGGACAAAATTTTGATCATGACAGAAAGCTTACATGCTTCGAGAAGCTGTAGCAAGTTTCAGGAAAATCACTTTCAACCCCGATTTTATATAGAATTTTTCATGATTTTATACATGTATATAGCCCCGTGGCAGGGGCAGATAACCCTGGTGGACAAAAACTTTGATCGTGACAGAAAGCTTATATTGCTTTGAGAAGCTGTAGCAAATTTCAGGAAAATCACTTTCAACCCTGATTTTATATAGAATTTTTCATGATTTTATACATGTATATAGCCCCGTGGCAGGGGTAGATAACCCTGGTGGACAAAATTCTGCTAACAACAGAAAAAGTATATTACTTCAGTCATTTCTGTGAAATTTCATTATGATATTTCGAAGTGTAAAGGAATAACAGACCAAAAACCACTTTTGCAAAACTGACAAGGGCAATAACTCTGTCACAAGATATCGACATTTGCCCATTAACAATCCCAACTGAGATATTTCCAAGACCAATTCATATGCCAAGTTTGAAGAAAATCCGTTAATAAATACTCAAATATCGAACGGAAACGAAGTGCTCACGGACAGACGGACAGACAGACGTACATACGATGGACGGACAGACACACGGACAGCCAGCGGGAAAACATAATACCGCGCCACTAACGTGTGGCGGGGTATAAATATGCAATTTTCGGACCAACTGGTCCCGGTCTCCTCCACATGCTCCCCCTTTTAACGTTCACAGGACTTTTCAGACACAATTAACATGACATAACAGAAAGTGGAACTCGATAGCGAGATAGGTATGTATAAAATCGCGAAAAGGCGGCAGTATAATAAATGATACAATGTGATCCCATGAAACTCGAAAAGCAGCAGTCAAACATATTCTTGGTTTAACCCTTCGATTACCAGCGAACCACTTTTGGGCAAATGTATGTTTGCAATAAAACATGCGTCTTCGGCAAAAGTATAACTCTTAGATAGAAATTTATTGTAAAATAACAATACACTTGCGAAGAAAAAAAGACGACTATTAAGAATTTTTTTCTTATATATCGACCCCACAAAAAAACATCGAATCGGCGTCGAAGCCTTTATGTGGCTGAGGTATTATCAGTGAAAAACATAGATGCGCACTCTTTTAAAATAGTTTCAATCTATTTATTGTTATGAAAATATATTTACTCTAGGATTAAATCTATTTTCGTTCTTACTTACCCCGTCGGTCCAACTTACCCCGCTGTCCGGACCAACTTACCCCGATAGCGGGGTAAGTTGGTCCGGTTGACCTCGTCTCGGAAAACGGCTATATTTATGAGAACCTGTCATTTTCCGAAAGAAAACTATAGAATAAGTTAGAAAACTGATTATACTAGCTATGTAATGCAAAAATAATACCAGCAAATGAATGTTTACGTCAGCATTTGAAAAAATGCAATTTTCGGACCAACTAGCCCCGGTCTCCCCTACTACCAAGTTCCACTGGTCTTCCTCTCTATTGGACAGTTAACAGCGATTGGGTATTATAACACAAATAGAATTGGATGGAAATTTTATGTGTTTTTTTATATAGAAAACTAAAATTATGGGACTTCATTAGGTAAGGTGCACCTTGGAGACATGGTGCAAATGGGATTTCATGCACTATAGGCCTATCCTTATGAAGAAATATAAAAATCAACAATGTTTCTAACTCCCTATGACATTTGTTGTCCCGTCGTGTGTGTTTTGTCATATTCTCAACATACTAACTTTGAACAAAAAATCAGTTCTCTCTATTAGGCTCAGCACATTTACTCCAAGTTATTGGTAATAATTCTGTTAGAAAAGAAAATGAAAATATGCAGAATAATTAAACGACGGCAACCAGTCAAGGAGTTTTGGTGCGATACAAGTTCGGCCATGTTGGCCCATAGTTTAGCTTACTGGGTTCATAATTCAGAAGTTACAGGTTCAAGTCCGGTCAAGATCGCGATTTCTCTCTAGCCTTTGAATTAATCATTTCAGCCATTTCCCCTCGGGCCCATACGCCCGATGACTGCACTACTATGGAAAGGGTCATTTAACCACGTATTATCTATCCATCTTAAGGACCTGATGCTACAATAGTTCATTAAACAAGATACAATCATCAGTGTTATACAAAGCCTTCACCAAGCAACAATAATATTTATGCTACAACACCGCTACACATTTGCTTACCTCTGTCTTCTGTGTTAAGAAGCAGAAAGAAAAAATCTTAAGTATATTAGTAATCGGAGTGTTAAAACCTCTCACATCTTTTAAGAAACAAAAACAATATATGAAGAATAAATTTACATAACGGGTGTGATATAATGGTGCTACTTTAGGCCTATAAATGATAACGACAAGAGGCCCAAATGGGCCTAATATCGCTCACCTGGCTTTTGTGCAATTGGACCATTCTGATACAAAATTGGTCCAATTCCAATGAGATTTTCTCATTTTTACATTTTGCTACTTTTAGTAACAGAGGCCAACTTGTCTGGTCTTTATATATTTACTTTTGAAACATCTCAATACAAGAATCATTTTGCCACAGATTTCATCAAAATCCATTCAGGGGTTACTGAGATGTTGTCAGTTTCATGTTTTGTGCTATTTTAGTAACGGCAGATGGCGGCCATCTTGGAATGCTAAAATGCAAAAAATCGAAAAGCTTTCATGCAAGGACCATTTTGACACACAATTGGTCTAGCTCCATTGTAATTTTCTAATTTTCATATTTTGCTATTTTAAGTAACAGAGGCCAATTTGACGGGTCTATATTTGTTAATTTTTTAAAGGACTCAAAGCAAGAATCAGTTTGCCACAAATTTCATCTAAATCGATTCAGCAGTTAATGAAATATTGTCATTTTCATGTTTTGTGCTATTTTTAGTAACGGCAGATAGCCGCCATATTGGAATGCCAAAATGCAAAAAAATCGAAAACGCTAAATGAAAGGACCATTCTGATAGAAAATTAGTCCAATTCCATTGAGATTTTCTAATTTTCATATTTTCCTCTTTTTAGTAACAGTGGCCAATATGACTGGTCTACAGTTAAATATTTCTGAAACATCTCAATGTAAGAATCATTTTGACACAAATTTCATCAAAATCCATTCAGCGGTTACTGAGATATAGTCATTTTCATGTTTTGTGCTATTTTTAGTAACGGCAGATGGCGGCCATCTTGGAATGCCAAAATGCAAAAAATCGAAAAAGCTTAATGAAAGGACCATTCTGATAGAAAATTAGTCCAATTCCATTGAGATTTTCTAATTTTCACATTTTTCTTTTTTTAGTAACAGTGGCCAACATGACTGAGCTATGGTTAGTTACTTTTGAAAGATCTCAATGCAAGATTCATTTTGACACAAATTTCGTCGAAATCCATTCAGCGGTTACTGAGATATTGTCATTTTCATGTTTTGTGCTATTTTTAGTAACGGCAGATGGTGGCCATCTTGGAATGCGAAATTGCAATTAAGAGAAATGGCTTCATGCAAGGAACATTCTGACACAAAATTGGTCCAATTCCATTCAAGGGTTCTTCAGTAATTGTCATTTTTATGTTTGTGCTATTTTTAGTAACGGCCCCCGTGGTGGCCATCTTGGATAGTCAACTGGCACAAAATTGAAATAATTCCATTCAAGGACCATTTCTGACCAAATCTGACTAGAATCGATTGTGTTTTCTTGAGGTAATGACATTTGAGCAAAATTGGTCTTGTAAGCGCTAAGTAGGTCACTGTGACCTAATTCCACTATAGATTTTTTTCATTTTTACAATTTTGAATACCAAGGTCCCATTCATGTTCCAAGCAAACTTTCAACCAAATATACCAAACGGTTCTGCAGAAGAAGTTGATTTTGTTGTTTTTGCTATCTTTAGTAACGGCAGCCATCTTGGATTTTTGACTTGACCCAATTTTACACTTTTAAACCCTGCAGTCTGGTCATGCTCCATGTGAAATTTTAGACCAATGGGTTCAGTGGTTTTACAGAAGAAGTTGTTTGAAGTTGTTGGAATAAGTCGTTTTCTGACAGTGGCATTTGAGCAAAATTACACTCGTAAACAGAAAGTAGGTCACTGTGACAAAACTACGCTACAGATTTTTTTCATTTTTACAATTTTGAATATCGAGGTTTCACTGATGTTCCATGCCAAAATTCAGACAAATATACTTAGTGGTTCTGGAGAAAAAGTTTATTTTGTTGTTTTTGCTATTTTTAGTAACGGCGGCCATCTTGGATTTTCAACCTGACCCAATTTTATAATTCTGAGACCCTGGAGTCAGGTCATGCTCCTTGTGAAATTTAAGAACCATGAAACCAGTAGTTTTACAGAAGAAAATGTTTGAATATTTGTTTTAGGTGTTGACGGACACATTTCGGGACGACGCACGCCGGACGCATTGGTATGACAATGGCTCACTATGGCCCTTCGGGCCAGGTGAGCTAAAAAAAAGGCTTAAATCCGAAGAATCATCTGCCGCTACTTACAGTTCCTGACATTGGTCAAAATAAAACTCTATTTTGTCATCAGCACATGTCCAACTGCCAGGAACTCTATGTCTTTACCTCTGGGTACATAATTAAGATTAATTACGCAATAAACATCCAAAGATTGCAACAGGAAAATTAAAATACAAACCACTGTCCGCACTTTTTATCAAGATATCCAAAGACTGTCAAATACACTGGCACACTGCTTCACATCATAGCGCGTAATATTATTTCGATATGAGAAATTATACTGACTCACAAAAGAAGCGTGATACTGTTCTGAGTTTTGTTTTGTTTTGTCGCGGCAGGTGATGACAGTAAGGTAATGATAAACTAACCAGCGTGTTCGTTTTATTGGGCTTCTATATATTTTATTGGTCTTCTATGTATTTGAGGTTACCACTGATCATGAAAAAGGTTGTTCACAGCAAACACCATCATATGACATGGGATTATGCGTGATGGGACTGTAATTTTGAAACTTTACAGGCCTACGATATCCGCAACTATCACAAGTAAAGCGCAGTGCACGTAAAGCAGTTCGATGGAAGCATTCAAACCGTTTTCAAATTTATGTTGACAGATCACTATGTTGACAGATCACTCTTCATGGAAGGTCTCTGTCACCACACGAAAATAGGAAGATAAATAAAAAAATAGAACAAGCAGAATATGACAGTTGGGCTAAAGATATTGTTTTACGGTGTGTTTATATGCAAATCGAAAGTTAAGTCTATGGTTTGAGTCATTCAAACCATTCGAAGCTAAAAAGGCCAAGCTCAATACTTCTTTCAAATACAGCTCGAACTGTCAATGGGTGGATAAAAGAAACAAGGCGTTCCTATTCACAAAAATTCCAAGTAACAGTTTAAACACAGCAAGATTTAAGAACAAAATAATTCTTTCGACAACTTCAAACCTAGATTTAAAAAAGATTCTTCGGTTTAAACTTTATTTCGCTTGTGTAACAACATACAACAACGGGAATTATAATCTGCAAATGTAAATGAGCCGCGACGTGACAAAACCAACAATGTGGTCGTGCGCCCAGCGCAGACTCAGATCAGCCTGGGCATCCGCCCAGTCTGATCAGAGTCTTCGCTGTCTGCATGGAGGTAGCTTAGTCCCTCAGCTACCCTTTAAGCGCTTAGCAAAGAGTCTGATCAGACTGTGCTGATGCCCAGGCTGATCTGAGTCTGCGCTGGGCGCATGACCACATTGTTGGTTTTGTCGTGTCGCGGCTCAAATGCATTCTACAAATAAGATTAGTCAGATGAATTTTATGAATCTGTTTCCTAACAAATAATTCGTTAAACCATAGTTTGATGGCATGTCACGACATTTATTCAGTGCGATAATTTTCTTTGGATTCCTATGACCGAAGTTTTCAAACTAGGGTATACCAGTTAAAAAGAAACTTTAATTCTAAGTTTGAAATTAATGTCTTCAAAACATGGTTTACAGAGTGTTTTGTTACAAACTCGATTTGAAAGTTTCAAGTATGTCTGATGATCATTGTGCCTTTCTTTGTTTCGGCCCACCGGGTTGAGGATTTTTGTCAAAATCATTTCATTAAGTTCAAACCGTGATTAAGAGTCATAAACATCAACATTTCCATTAGGCTTTCACGAAGCATTTAATTTATTTTTCCACGTTTATTTTGTATATCAGTATATGAAAACAAATCACAACTGCAATTTTAAATCTTTCACATGCCAGAAAAATACAATTTAAAACGTTTGTAGATAAAATCGCACTATTTGTTTAACTACACTAATATGAAAATGGTCATTCTGGTAACAATAGAATACTTAATATATTTTCGCTTGCTTTAAAGTTGTACACAAAGTGGCAAACTTGTTTCATTTGCAGTGTGGAATACTTTTTATATTTGGACTGGGGTATGCAAATAAAACCTTAAGATGTTCGACCATAAAAGCATCTGACGTTCTGTTTATAGCCTTTGCTGTTTGTTCCATGCCACAGACTGATAGTGCAAACGATTAAGGCTCGGATGGCAGATCTGAACATCATCTGGTCGTCAGATCCTATGGTACATTTTTATGGTTTCCAACCTCTGTGAGTTTATGACATGAATCATACGCTGTAAAATGAGTTTGACCGTGGTAAAATTCGTATAAAAGGTTTCTATTCAAGAAATAATTGGTTATCGGCGATATATTTTTGCCTTTCTGTCCGACAATTTCACGAGGACCACTACGACAAACGTGCCTTTTGCGCTAAAGCAATGAGAGCCCACCGATTATTTTGTTCGCATATTTATTCAAAGTTCAGTATGTAAACTTGCTCACCAAAGTACGTATTTTAATTCTGCTTTTTCTCAATATATGCTGCGAGATTTTGGTCGGTTCCTAATGTGATCAGTCTGTACATATTCTCGTTTTCACTTGTGTATGAAGAATTAACAGGATAAATGTGACAAAAATCTCAATGTATAAAATATGTGCGCACAGGCTATCCTGGGCCTTTGTCTGTTTCATATTCTTTCTGATAATTATTTCTTGACTCGGCTATTTTTTCTTGATTCGCTTCTCTGGATTTTTATTGTTAAAACTGGCTTGAATTATTAATGAACTGAAATAATTGAAGTAATTAAACAGCTAGTTCTATTAGATGTAGTTATAAGGACAAAGCGTTTAACTGTAAAACAGAGTATTAATTATAGTATGACCGGTGAAATAAAAGTTTCCCGTCACGCAAATCGTGAAGCGTAGACCTAGACCAAAACTAATGTGTGTGTAGTCACAAAGAAAAGTAAACGTTAAAGCTCAATCACTCTCACAGATAAAGGTTTGTATAATAAAAAAGAAATATGAATAATCCACACCACAGTCGACACAACATCAACATCGAAACAACGTCACTAATTTCGATGTAATGTTAACGTTGTACTTTGCAGTAGCTTCATGACCCTTCCCAGCAGGCACATGACGTTGAAATGACGTCGTACTGACGTCGATGCGACGTAATAACGTCGCATCGACGTCAGTACGACGTAATTTCGACGTTATTTGCCCGCTGGGTTACATCTGCGATGTGACAACGCAATGCTATTGTGCCCGCTGGAGTTATTGAAAGAGATGCTCGAATGTTTTGTTACAAACCTTCGATTTCCAAATCTGTGTCCCATTCTTTCGACTCATTTAGAATATCTTGGTCCACTGTCTCGACTGTAACATGTTTATATTCGTCTTCTATGTCAGATTCTGAATCAGGATATTCGACATCTCCTTCTACAAGTGGTGGCTCTACAAGAAAAGAACTTTTCCAATTTGTGCGTCTTTATAGAAATGAAGGCCATTAAACCCGTTTGCAAGTGAATCTGTGGCGGTGTCACAAGGTGTGGCGATATCATTTACGTCTATTGTCTCGTAGTTGAAAGCCAAACTTTATAGCGACTTAGTATGAAGCAGCTGAGACTGGAAGCTTCTCAACAGTGCAAGTCTGCACATGAGTAGCGGATTTTAGCCAACGTAGATATGCTGCTCAGTGCATATTTAAAATTTCAGCTGAAACCGTTCCAATTAAGTCCAGAGCTATGTATTGCCAGTATCCAGCTGCTACCATGCTGAAATCAGCTGATTTTAGATAATGTCTAAAAATGCAAATACAGCCCGTGTTGAGAAAAATAATGAAACAAACTAGGAACGTTAATGCTCTTTTAACGCCAATTTTACTGAAACACGTACTTAAGACGATTAAAAATAAACTGAGTTTTGTTTACATCAAAATTGCAAAACATATTTTTGAAGCGACGATTTATCTTGAACACACTTATTAAGTAATCCTCCAGGCTCACTCAGCTCGCCCTTTTATAGCAAATACGCTTGCATCTTCAAAACAAAAAAAACATAAGAGAGAACCAATCAAAAACCTAAAAGCCCCTTTAGCATCAACATTGTGATCGTCAGTAAGAAAGGAGGCATGATCAGAGTCTGTATGGACTACAGAGCCGAAAAGATGCATATGCCATCGCACACGTCGACGACACATTAAATTTTGCTTGACTGAGCAAAGTAATTTTAAAAATTAACATTGGTTTAAACAATATTTTATTCATAGAAATTACATATATGTAGTACAAAAATAAATAATGGTACAGGATTTGACAGTAAGCAAAGTGCTTATATAAAAGCCATCTCCTGAACCTTGAAATGAGATTTCTCAAAGGTAATACTAAAGAAGGAGGATAAAATTCAAACAGCATTCTGGGTCGTATAACTCGGGTTGCATGACTCTATTCCGCAGACCTTTTGGGCTTTGCAATGCGCCATCGACGTTTCAAATACTATGGGTGGTCTTCTTCAGCGAGACTCTCTCATAAGTATATCTTGATCTGGACATTGTGATTTTATCCACGATCTTTGAGAAGCATCCTTATAAAGCCTGTGTTAATCTTTCTGCGAAAATCCATTAAAGTGTGAATTCATTAGGAATCGACTGCTTTTTTGCCTAGGTCATGCTGCTTCCTAATATGGCGGATGTACACGTAACAAACCGATGCAGTTAAGACTTGACATATCTTTAAGTGTACAAAGGGTGTACGAAAGTCCTCAGGCTTCGCAAGCTATTATCAGAGGTTCATTAAAGATTACACCGGCATCGCAACACCTCTCAGATACATGTACTTATAAAGGACGGGTTACACTTTGGCCGTTTTTGTGCCCACGACCGATCTTGATGAAATTTATGTTTATAAAAGCTTGGCATTTGGCAGTTTATATAAGCACATTTTTAAGTTTGCGGTTTCATAAATAATCACGTGACTTCCGGTTTATTACATATGGGATGCTGAACGGGGTACACTAACTACCTGCGGTTTTTAAATATAATCAGCGATTCCGCTGACATATCAGCCCTCCAAACTGACAGATATAATACTTATGGTTCTTGTCCACTGACTAAAAGAGATATATTTGCTCAAAACATCTAGTAAGGAGAAATTTTATTAGAATTTTTACCAAACCTCAGAACAGTAGATTTTACAAGTGTTTATTAACACAATAATAAGCATGTAAAGCGTTTGTTTTTGTGAAAATAATGAAACAAATGAACAGGAAGTCGATTATAACCGACCGATATTGTAAAGCAAATGTTTTCTTGGCGAAACGCTTTGCACGCTTGTGCTCTGGCAAGTGCGTGAAAAGTCATCAACCTTCTTCTTATCTTAAGCATTATTCACTACTTATACATATAATGAAAGCTTCATCATATCAAATATTAAGAAACACGTATGAAATATTACGTATTTATGGATGCTACACAGATGTTTAAAACGTTAGACAAAATCAGTGAACCAAGAAATTAAGGTCACAGGGACCTTCATGTAGTACCAAATGAGATGCAGCGCTGAAGCGATTTACTATTCCAAGTCCGAGGAAGATTCAATTAAATATTAGTTCGAAATAAAACATTTATTCAATGGATCCTGAAATGCAAGTCACAATGACTTACAAATAGTATGACGTCATTTGCAATGTCTGACTGAACCATTGTCTTTAATATGATGCATATATAATGTTGAATACATGTATATCAGAAAAGAACAGCAAACAGTAACCTGCAAATAGTATAAGGATTTTTTTGGCATTGTTTGACTGACCAACTATTTGAAATTATGCTGCGAATCGAAAAACCGTGTTGAGAAATAAGTGAAAATCCTGGTCCAGGCATAAAGTTTAAAGACTCAGTTTGCATGGATGCTTTGCAGTTCCTACATTTAATGGTTATGATCTGATCAAATATCACTCTTACCCCAATGCACAAATATCAAAAGAGGTAGAAAAAAAGCTCATCCAAGTAACTTTTCATACAAAGTTAGTGGACCAAAGTTCAAGGTCACAGAATTTTACAATGCATCAGCTTCAGGCAGAGGAATAAATCATCTGACCACGTCGCAACATTACAACATCAGAGGTTATATCACAGCATGATGATGGAGGACATTCAGTCTGACGCCTTACATACGCATATTACGCCATACCGACACCTATGCCCAGCGCTTCGCCCCCCCCCCCACCCCCCGCCCATATACACACAGAATCCTTGGTAGGGGCATTAGGATTACATACTACATACTTTGAAAAAATGTGTTGTGTCGAATAACGCCTCTATTTTCTATCAGTTACAAAATATACTGCTGCGATTTTGATATAAATCCATTAGTCCTAGTGTTGGATACATGAAAATATACCCAAAAAGTTTATTTTTCGTTTACTCCTACCCTCGTAACCACTCCAGTATAACCCGATTATGATGAAAATGTATATGAGGAATAATTATAAATAAAAATTGTAGTGGTTACGAGGGTAGGATGAAGTGAAATTTGGATGCATAGTGGACGTTGGTAGCTCAAATTCCCATAGGCTCAATGTTAACTGCTGCAGACAGTACATGTATTCAACCGCAAAATTAACCTAAAAGGCATTAAAATACGGGAAAATGAAATCGTACAGAATAAACTAGAAACATATAGCTAACATATCTGCATGTTTTTGTGGTTATCTGCCTACCTTCGAAATTCGGCCTTTTCAGTGGGCACATTGCAATAGTAAAGTGTAACTCGTCCTTTGCTATTCTATCAGTTCAAAAACCAGGAAAGAACAAAGATGGGCAATGATCAGAAACTAACACAATGAGATCTCATATCCCACCCACAAAACCATAATGGGAAGAAGTGTATACATAAATTGATAACAGTTCACGAAAGACACGCACGGCAAACTGAATAAACAGCTCTTCCCAAGACATGTGGACATGCAGCTACCCCAATTGAAAACAAAAGAAACATATATTTGTAGCTAGTTTCTATTTAAATTACAAAACAAAACAGACAAAAAAAGTAGGCAGCTATACAAGTGACCATATTACCAGAGGGCCACAGACAAACGGACATAAGAACACGTAACATGGGAATACAACAGAAGTACCGCCTTGAATAGATCGCTGGATATGTTTGGGGGTGTAAACTAGGTCTATTGGATTCAAACTCTCGCCCTTAGCTTCTGCATGGGTTCGAAGTTACATGTAACTGTTTGGTCCGCACAAAAGTTTCCTAATCTATCAATATATCAGCTGAGATAAAACGCCATCAAAACGGAAAGCTCATTGCTCTTTACCCATTGTGATTTCTTTGTGAAAGTTTTACCGCTCGCGTTATGCAAGTAGCCAGAGATTCAAACTTCGCGAGCATTCATGCAACCTTCATACGATAAAACCAAATTTTAAGCTTCACGTGCTTACTTGAAAAAAAGGACAAATGACATGTTCACACTGATGCGTCTTCGACTTGGAAAAAAAGACAGTTGACATGTTCACACTGACGCGTCTTCGAGGACTATATTTCGGTTGCCATACCTTTGTTTGCAAAAAAAAACATTCCGGTTTTGAAAACGAATTGCATAGAAAGACTTACGAAAAATGCGTAGTGGTAAAAAATACTGAAACGGGCCTGTATATTTATTAACAAACTTCATAAGTGTATGTGGCATGACTGTTTGGGACTATACAAACATTCATAAGCTAGTCAGAAGGTAGCTTAGTGGGTTGAGCGCTAGCCTGCTGATCTAATGGTTCGGGCTCTATTCCAACTGGAGGCGGAAACCTTCTCAATCGCAAACAGGGTACGTAGCAAACAGCCTTTCATTACTGATGTTGAAAAAGGACGTAAGGACGGACGCTCGGCGCCCTGTTACTGCGGCTATGGATTCGTTCCGCTGAGGTGCAGGGATCACGTCGATACGAGAATTGAAATCTACTACTACGTAAACTCGCGTAATCAAACATCAATTTAAGGTACACAGTAAAGCTACGGATGACCAAGTTGAAATAAATTTTAATGTTGTGGATCTTATCGCTGTGTAAACCTAGGCGAGTCACTCACAAACTTAATTGAAAGCCCATACTGCCCTTTGGATTTTGTTCAGTTTGTGAGTAATTTGCCGGTAAAACAAGATTTATTTTGAGTCGGCAAGAAATATAACTTGTGACATAAGCTCCGATGAACTTTTGAACCGACTAGTTACATATCGATTAATATCGTTGATATGAATGGATGCACCGCTTTAATTTCCTCCAATTTTACATAGGGTAACATTTTTCGTGATTCCTAGTTGCTTTCTTGGACGAAGAACCCCTTATATGGGAGCAAATGCTGTCCTTGAAATGTTGATCCCACTGAGATGGGATGCAAAAATGGTAGAGCTAATTTCCCTTGAAGTGTACTCAATCACCTGAAAGTTACCTTTTAACTCTGTGATCAAGATATCAGGTTCGTGGGGCTCTCTATCATATTCATCTTCGATAGGTGATGATATAGGCTCATCTTTATTTGCTGGAGTACGAACAAGTATGGCGCGCATCTTCTGTCTCGGAATTCTGGAGTTTTGTGATCGGAGATCTTCGTCTCTGCCCGTGAGTGGCTCGTCGTCATTCATGTCATTCATGGCATCTGGATGAAAGTGAATTCTACCGTCGTTCTGATCGTCTTCTTCTTTTACTGATTCCAGGTAACTTTGCGGAGGAGAGCGCTGTAATAGAAATAATATTAATTTATCAAAATCCAAACGCCAAGTATGCCATCAGACCCCCCATGTACTAATTGTCAGGACGTGAAAATGATGAGATGCTTTAATCAAACATTCGAACCGCAAGCACTGCTTCGCATGGAAAAAAACATCCGTAAAATGTAGTGGGCAGAGATAAAGAGATACGGAATTCTCACAAATCTGTCAGAGGAATCGGCCACAAAGCGGTGTAGGTATATAGCAACAGTGGTAAGATCATCTTTGTTTCAGTTCGAAATCTTACTATCTTAAATCTTAACTTTTTAATGGTTTATACTTAAGCAGTAGCGCGAGATACGGAAGGAAAATGCAAAACGTATTACCTGACTGGCAAACGTTTTCCACTGCCCACCTAGCCAATGTAGATAATACAAGTACTTTGAAGGTATCACTCTGCAACTTGAAGGTACCTCTGCACATAACGCACAGGCAATAAAAAGAGACAGGATGTTGACTGAAATGAAACATTTTAGACAAAACTTTGCTGAAAGGTGATGTTCTTTGTCTTGGTGTGAAACGATAGGTGTTTTAGTGCTGCTTGTGATATTGACGAGCAATTGCTGAGACGAACCAATTCCGTATCAACGCACTTTTTCATCTTCATTTCTGTTAAGTGATTTAAAAGCAATTAAAGCATATGAGAAAAATGTGTTTGCAATGGACGACCTAGTTAGACTTGATGTGTGCAACACCACACGCCATATCATCATGTGGATATGGAGGGGCGTAACTAGGGGCAGTTTCATGATACGCACAACCATGTTTTATTCTCTACTTCTTGAAAGGAAAAAGAGTATTTCAGCCACTTTGGTAATTGGTATTGAAATCTTGTCTAATTTATATAATTTCAGCATGCAAATATGCAGGTGCGTTTTGAAATTTTGTCAATTTTGACAAAATTTCTATACGCACTTGCGTATTTGCCGTATACGTAGCTACGCCCTTGATATGCGGGAGCCTTTAGTCTTTAAACGTGTCCACTGATTACGGAGTCTGATAGCAGGAGTTTAATAAAAATTCAAAAGTCATACTACCAGACTGTATCAGTCGTCCTCTTTACACATGAGATTTGTTGTTGCTGTTTTTTTCTTTACTGTAATTAGTTTTATCAACAACAAGCACATATCTTGATTTAGTTGAGCAAACAACAAAACTATTAATAGGACACCACCGAATCGCACTCGAACACAGAAATGCCGCTTGTTATAGAAGCAATTCATTGTGCAAGCAGTTCATATGTAAAGCTATAAATTTCGCTTAGTCTTTTTGTCGTAGGGGCAGTGGCTTGTTAGAGGCAGATTAAAGATCGAGCCCATTTCTCTCCTTGTGCTATCTTCAACCTAAGGTATCTATTTGCCGACAGGTTGATAGAGATCTAGTCTTTCAGCCGTTGACTCGTTTGGATTCGAGTCCTCAACCTTCTGCGCCACATCCAAGCGCTGTAACTACTTGCTTGCGGCACCTCTCTCTTATGTAGTATTTGTAAAACTAATTTTGAACCAGGAACTTTTCATTCCTATACACTAAATTAGATTTTTGCGAGCATTGCTAGTCGATTATTTAACTGATCATCAGATTGTTAGAAATGACCGTCAGATTGTAGGAAAAGAAAGAAAGAAGAAAAGAAAAATGGAAACAATGTAGATCCTTGACTTGTAAAGTATTTGAGCCGCGACACGCAGATAGCTAGCCTGGGCATCCGCCCAAGCTGATCAGACTCTTCGCTAAGCGCTAAAAGGGTAGCTAAGGGTCTAAGCTACCTGCATGCTGACAGCAAAGACTCTGATCAGACTGGGCGAATGCCCAGCCTGATCTGAGTCTGCCCTGGGCGCACAACCACTTTGTTGGTTTTCTCGTGTCGCGGCTCATTTTTTCGGCACAATTCAGGCAGCTGCAAGGAGTTTCTGATTCCCTTAATGATCGTATTTGTAATATTCACACCATCCATAAACGTCCATGCATAGAAGAATGTGAAAGACAAGAGAAGAAGAAGATAAAGATAATGAGAAAGACGAAGATAAAGATAATGAGAAAGACGACGAACAACAACAACAACAACTGAAGAAGAGGAAACAGATGATCAAATATAAACACAAACTCGGACAAATACCTACCGATTTAAACGTCTGTCATATAAATTAGACAGCATTTCTATTTCCTTTCAAACGTGATGTTTATGGAATTTACGCAAAGAGACTACTGTGTCTGTTTTTCTCGAAGATTTGAGAACTCACTCTATATATATTCAGCAGTATGAAGCAAACATGAGATTAAAATTTCAAAACACCTAGTTAAGTTTGAGCCTATTTCATATTTACTTATAAAATACTTTATTAAAGGAAAAATCACTGAAAGAAATTTGAAAACCCAGGACCGTTTACAAAAGTAATTAAGATAGTGTATTCAATTTTATAATAGGAGAAGACTTTTTATATCGAACGTAATGGTCTCTTATAGAACTTGAATTGTGAAAGGACTACGACAAATTTGACAGAGCAATTAAATAATCAAAACTTATGATAAATATTTTCACCAAAGAAGTCCGGTGATAAATTAAAGATGAAACTGATACGAAATAGACGTGGTTATAAAATAATACTCAAAATAAATTATATTTGAAAAGAAAGTTGATCTACACTTCAAAATTTAATGATAAAGTAACTGTCCAAAACCCTAAACTGGCTGTGGAATACTTTCATTGTTAAAGCCCCGGATCCAGGGGGTGGGCTTTGGGGCTTCAGCCCCGCCACTTGGGTCTGGTTATATTAAAATTTATGTTGTGGCATCTCATTAGAATCGCCTCGGCGAGGCGATTCTTATGTGATATCACAACATATATTTCAAGGCAAAAAAAAGACTTTATCAAAACGTCTCATCAAATTTATCCTTTATTATGTCATTTTCAACCCCTCTCCCCCCACCCCTCCCTTCCCAAATACATATCGACACCTCCCAGCCCCACCAGTATGTGGTGCTCTGGATCCGGGCCTGTTTAATGTCCCTACAGAGGATGGCACATTAGAATTGTGGTTTTTGGTGGAAATAGCCGGTGGTTTCTCTAAGGACTGACCTTTGAACGAAAACAGGGAACAACATTATCCGCGAGGTAGAAAGGACTACGTGTGGGAGTAAGGAACTCATGTGGGAGTAAGGAAATTCGCGTAAAAAGACTCAGAATTATGATGGTTCGAGTTATAATTATCTAAAAAGAACAAAAGATATTTAATCAAATCACACCATACAACACTTTCTAAAACTTTTATGGCAAACATAACTAAGCAAAGGACATGACGGAAAACATATAACATGCAACTGTCCCAAATCTGACATCTTTTAGTGTAGCCATATCAAACAGACGTTACGTTTGCTCATATAATCTAAAAATGAAGCATTTGATCTTGGTAAAAGTTGTTATACCCTTGTTAAACTGCTCACTCCCAATATCCGGATGCTTCTGGTGAGCTATCTGGTATGGATATGCACTTCTGAGTGACTGTCATTTTATTTTTTCCTGTAAAACACCTCTTAGGGTGAAAAGTTTGACCTCCACATTTTCCTGTTATTTTTGCGAAGGGAAACAGCTTTCGGGACAACTTTCATTTGCTTCTCAAGACGACATAGCCCTTTCAAAATGGGGGTATACTCTTAAAGGAAAATATTAGCTCCCGCAGGAGCAACCTCTTTACTTTGAGAGTTGACCATTTAAGAGCGGACCCCTATTTAGAAGGAACCAAAGTAGAAAATGGCCGAGTTGCTTCTAATGAAAATATACCAATTCGTCTTAACTGATGAAGGACTTGTCTTTCCTGAATTAAAGTCTATAATCATCATAACAGATTAGCAAGCAGGGTTTAAGGATTAAATTCATATAAACCAACTTATTAAAATGCAAACAACTTTTTAAAACAATCTCATTAGATGAAGCTGAACCAAACACTTACACCTAAACGTCTGAATGTAAACAGATCAGATTCTCACCACAGTCATCATAAGAATAATCATTTATACCATCCCTGCCAGTCGGCAAAGGTCGTATTAACATCTGGACTTTAATTGGCTGGCATGAGTCATGTTAAGACTGACGTTAACACTCTATGGCTATTTAATTACGCGACATACCAATTTTTGGTATCGTGACCAGGATATGAATTCCTAAACTGGTTTGTCAGAGAAAATTTAAAACCTGTCTTTTTTGCTATTTTAAATAGTTTGCATCAAGTGGTTAGACTCATATCGGTCACTTATGAAGTACCAAAATGTGTCAACTCTCACATGCCAAACCAAACTTGTTAATGTAGCATATGTGCTATTCACCATATCTTGGGGTCTGTCAAGGGTTTTAAATATGCATTTTATCTGTTTGCATTCAAATATGTAGGGTGAGCATATTCTCTTTAAAGGAGCTCAACAAATCACTTAGTTGCATTTACTCACAAGTTACCGTACATACAGGACTTACCATCATATCCCTGAAGTCGTCGTCAAAAAAGACGTACGGGTCATCCTTTTGAATAGAATATATAATTCATTTGTATGGAATCAGATCAAAATTCTACCCAGAAAATATAAACGTCATAAAACTTAAATTAAGCAAGTTTTCTAATAATACTGAACACAAGAATACCAAAAGTGCACCTGTTATGTATACAACGAATGGCACACGCCTTTTCGACCAGATTTATTGTAGCTTTTGCTTCGCAAAACCCATACTGTTCTGATGCAGAGAAATGTAAAATGCGAATCATTCATGAGTGTTGCAATCTATGAAGAAGCAAAGAATCAATGATGAAAAATGGGAAAAATCAATTCAAAAAAGGAAAACTAAATATTTTGGAGTTTTGTTATAAGGAGGAACGACTGTAAATTGTCAAAATGTGATATATTTTTTCAGCCGACGATCTCCTTATTAGATTCCCAATCTATACGCATACTTATCATAGTATTACCATTCGTAGTACAAAAACTGCTTATTCTTATTGCTATTCTTATTATTATTATTATTGCTGCTGCTCTGTTATCGTCACTGCTATTACTGCCGTTTTTAGTATCAAAATTCAAATTATCGTTCGCACCATCATGTCTATAACCACCAGCTCAACGGACCACATCTGTGGGCTGCTGACACTAGTCAGATGGCTTTGACGCTGAACTCTGATGCACAAAGTGGCCAAAGCTTGTCTAGCTTGCATATAAAATTTACATTTTGTTCTTTAATCATCTATTCTTACACAGTGCGCCTATAGAAGCAATGGAAAGCTTCCGTGTTTTATTCTGCAACAATTCACTGTCGCGGAGCGCACGTCACTGGCATTACTGACGTAATTTTGTGACGTTTTGAGACGTTAGATGGTGTTACGTCTCTTTTTCTTACTAATCTCGCCATTAAAACGTACGTTTACCTTAGATACAGTTAAGAATATTGGCGGGAGCATGAACGCGTTGGCAGGAAGGTTGGGAGAGTTTGAATGAAAAGAATACTTTTTAAGCATTTGTGAGTGTTAGAATCGAAATAGTTCAGCTCTAGCATTAAAATGTTGAGTAATAATTCACAGTTTGTCGGTCAGTTGTAAGTAGATATATCACTCGCGGTCCGCGCTCGTGATATGATCTACTTTACAACTGACATCCAAACAGTGAATTATTACTCAACAATTCACTGCTAGAGCTGATCTATTTCTTAAACATTGTACAAATAAATGGCAATAAAATATTATCATTTTAAGGCAAGCATGTGGATTTACTAAAAGATCCGTACAGGATAATAAGGACTACTGTGTCATTTGAATATTGGGTCTCTATTTTCAAAAGAAATTTTAAAAAATCATTTCTATAACAGTAATGTGTTCCTTACTTCAAAAGGATGAATCTTTCAAAAATTTGTATACTGATATATGGCATTTTGAAATATGACTGTTTTTACTCCAGTTTAAAACCTAGAATCATGTAGTATGAAATACATGTATTCAGACTATACTTGTTAGCTACATTAAGAAACGTGTTAGTTGAATATTGGATCTTTATTTAAAAAAATATATATATATATATTTTTCATTTCTATAATGTGTTTCTTACTTCAAAAGGATGAATCTTTCTAGAATTTGTATACTGATATATGGCATTTTGAAGTATGACTGCTTTTACTCCAGTTTAAGACCTAGATTCACAGTATGAAATACATGTATTCAGACTATACTTGTTAGCTACATTTAGAAATGTGTTAGTTGATCAATCTGATGTGCACATATTGTTTTACAAGTGTATATTTGTACATATGTATATTACAATAATTAGTATAGATGCACATGTGTACTTTACATAGAATTTGTTCTAATTAGTAAGTTTGGATCATATAAATGCACGTGTATACATGACATATATTAGTATTGACACACAAAATTATTTTGTATCTGAAAGATAACCAAAGCCCATTAGAAACGTGGACATGGGATAAGTAACAGAACGTTAATAAGTCTGATGTCAAGGATCACGTGACTTACCGCGCCGTTTCGGAGATCGTCTTCCTCCACTGATTTGGGATAACGAAAATCCTTTGAAAGACAAAATCAAAATACCCTCAGCAAAATTATGAACATATCCTTATATGATTTAAGCATTGGGCTTGGCCAATACTGGATTAGTGTAGAATGCGACTGATGGCTATAAAAACCATGCAGAATAAAAATGTCTGCATATGTGATCGGAAATGTACCAAACATACTCATAAAATGCTAGAAGATGATATGAATGATGAGATAGATGCTATTAAAATGATGTTGAATGTGTCTTCAAAGCTCATATTCGGTGACGAGGAAAACTACAAGGAATGCATGTTCAAAAAGGACAAGAAGAGGACAAAGATATTAAGGGGAAAATCAAAAATCTTAACTTGAAAAAATGGAAGAAAGAAAGAAAGTTTTAACGATAATAATACGAAGAAGTGAACTACAAAGACAAGAAAATGATTTATGATACATTGTGTCATGTATAAATTAAAATTCCCTTTTATTGCGAACAACGGAATTCAAGTACGTGAAATATATCTATGAATTATTCGAGCGCAAAGATGAAATCTTCAGCGCAAGACATGATACCGATGATAACAATACTGAAGCCTAATTTGTAGAGCACAGTAAGGTTGAGGACACCGGAAGTATTTGAAAAGCGCTTCATTTTGAAGCAAATATATTTCTTTCTCCGCTTTGATTTCGAGGTAAGTGGACAACTCGCAGGTTCTAGCGGATATTGAATCAAAATTTCTGCTAATTCTTTCTTTCGTCATATGCTTTCAGAGAACATCGATCAGCTTCAATGTTATCGATGTTTCAGCAATTACCCGGTAAAAGAGCAGATACGATCTTTTGTAGGCGACTTAATGATCTGATGCCTGACACGTGAGAAGCTGCATTATACAGCATATGCATACAGCAAGATTCAGAACAGTCTGAGAAAATTCGCAGCTGATCAGAATCTTTATTGTTCGTCATAAAGATCCTTCCATTATTCATGCACACAGGTAAGGCTTAGTTGAGAGTTCGTAGATGCTTGAGCTGAGTTGAGTCATAAGGTAACGTGCCTCGTATCGCTGATTTAGGAAATTGGTACTTTCAACCATTGATTCAAAGTTAGCTTGAACAACTAGAACTAGGGTAAAGTCAGGTAAATTCGGACAGTGAGTAAATTCGGACAGTGACATTGTTTCCTTTATATGTCAGTTGTTTGGAGCAAAATTCACTTGGCAAACATTTAAAATCCTGATGAGCCGTCTCATCTGGAATTTTACTGTTTGCAGTGGTATGTCCGAATTTACCCGCTGTCCGAAGTTACTCGACTTTACCCTAAGTGTTATCAAATATAGGGGCACCTTAACCTATTACTACTGTTGATATCCTAAGGAGATTTGTAAAAATTCTGTTTCAACAGCAAACAGCGCAGATCCTGATCAGACAATTATTAAATTTTCATTCTTTTCTGTGTGTACAATGTTTGCCCAGACATTTCAATGGTCAATGAGATATTCAAAGGTAAATCTTACTGCCGGTAGCAAGTGATGATTGACGGGCTTTGCTTTAGATTAACACCAGTTTTCTGGAGTCTAATGATGCACTCCAATACACGGAGCAGGAACCTCGAGTTTAAGCCCTATCTGATGTGTGGGTAATTGGTGTGTTTCAGCGGCCCAGATTGAATAATAAAGTCACATCAGCAAATAACATACATATCTTTTCTTGTTCGCCATGTTGTTAGACAAATAAAATAAAGTTTAAATTAAACAATGGTAAAGCCAGGAACCGTATGGATGTCGTCCTGCTTTAAAGCATATATGCGAAAACTAGTTTACGCACGTGGGCGGTCAGATCAGGGCCTGCGTAGCTGACACGAGGTAGTTATTTCTAGATCCTTAATACAGGTTTTCCCAAGACACTGTCCATATATTAGGAATCAATTAAATTTAAATTGTTTTGATAACTGCGATTTAGGGCAGTGATAAGCCAAAACAAGAGAGCTTATCTGAGAAAGAATCTACAATACAGTATGTTTTGCATATACATGAAGCAAACTAATTATACCAAATTAACTTTACATGCAGAACAGGTGGAAAATATAATTTAAGGTTAAAAATACGTTAGCTAAAAAGGAGACACGATAAAAATGTTCGGCAAATTTGAGCCGCGACACGACAAAACCAACAATGCGGTTGTGCGCCCAGCGCAGACTCAGATCAGCCTGGGCATCCGCCCAGTCTGACCAGAGTCTTCGCTGTCCGCATGGAGGTAGCTGAGACCCTTAGCTACCCTTTGAACACTAAATGAAACGTCTGATTAAACTGAGCGGATGCCCAGGCTGATCTGAGTCATCAATGGGCGCACAACCACATTGTTGGTTTTGTCGTGTCGCGGCTCATTTATGCCCTCGTACTCATACTCTGAGTAGCCTAAAGATCCCTTTTCTTTTCTAAATTTCTTTTGCTTGATCTCAGAGTTAAGCCGTGCCAAATCAGGTTGTTTCATTGTACTTGTGTGCTCCCTCAGACTAGGCAGGTACAATCACTATTCCCCGACAGACTCAGTTCAACGAGCTGCGAAGATCCTAATCAGACAGCACGACTGGGAAGGCTAAATTAGGTCTTCGCAGTTTATTTATGCGACAGAACCTTGATGTAGCAAAAAAGTTAATCCCTGACTGTTATTAAAGATTTAAAGATTATGTTATTTACGCTATAAAGGTTGAATTTATATTGACAAAAAGATATCTCAGATAAAAACATTGAGAACCAAGATATTGTGAAATAAAATGCGTTTGTAACTAAAGACCCAGAAACTGTTTACTTTTCAACTTAAAAGACTAATTTGGTATATAACCTTAAGAGTGTATGTAGCATGACCTACATTTTTAGTGAAAAGTATTGAAAGAAAAATTGATAATTTAAGAACCAAAGCAATTATGAAAGAAAAAAGGTTTGTTTGTTTTCATAAACACCAGAATACTGATAATATTCAATACAAAAGCTCAGGACATACAGTATTTAACAAAGTAAGCAATGCATATATGGGGGTGGGGAGGGTAAGTTGTACGTTTCGAAATTTACAGAACAGAATAGAACCGAACGTGTCTCCAGAAGGGTAGGCAACAAGTCACCCGAAAAGGAGCATCAACAAATCCTCGATTTTCGCACAAACGTTTAGTATGGTTTTCGTTTCCTACTTTTCGTCCACTGGCCTTTTTTCAATCTCATGTCGATGTTTGTTGCTGTCTAACATAACTTCATGATATATGCTATGAGGAAATTCCAAAGGGGCACACAAGGTCAAAATGACGCCATGTGAAAGTCAGCTGTGCCCACGTTGAGTAATACGATGTCATTTTGAACGTGTGTGCCCTTTGAGTGTTTAAAAGGGACCGTCTTAAAAAACTTACAAATGCCGAATACTAAGTTCAGCCTAACCACTTGCTGGAAGGGTTTTTTCCCTCATGGCATGAATGATATGACAATAAGTGAGACAGCAAGGGATTCAGGAAAGGTCAAGAAGGCCGATAAGGAAAATTCAAAATGGTTTTATTAGACTTTCCCTTTTCGTTCAAATACTCTTTATGTGTCGTCCGAAGTCGGGGAACGAATACGTCCGCTGAAATGTCTATCGCGTGGCAGTCAGCAGCTGATTAGCCAATAACGATGTCCTTAGTATTTTGCGTTCAGTAAGGATGCATTCTTTCACAACCGTTCAGCACTGCATCTGGCCAGTAAGGTCCGACAAACAAGTCTTTCATACCAGTTTTCTTGGGCCCCATGCACTCAGCCATGAACGTATACTCACCGTAGCCTGCAAGAAATCCGTCACCGTGAAACAAGTGAACAAGATACCACTCGCCTACAAGCCTCTACAACAATTCAAACGGACGTGAGAGCATCCTGACCAAACCCTCAATACTACGGACTGGCTCATCCTGAACCAACCACCACCCAGAAGTAATTCCAGCAGAGGCCGTGTGCCCAGGCCAGGAAAGGCAAGTTGTAGAGTTTGGTAAGAGGCTACTTAAAACCGATCACGGTGTCCTATGTGACTGATCAAATTGCGCGGAAGTACAGGCTGAATAAAATCTTTACTATTCGTATATGCTATAGCAGCCCTTATATCACACTTGCAAGGAAAACACGAAAACACGAAAATAAGATGCAAGTCTACAATGGTAGAGTACGGTTCGTCGCCTGGTTTGTCCGCTTTTACGGTCGGATTAGCTGACAAATATTTGTTCAACTGGACATTGCTCGTATATCAACGATTAAGGATGCAAATATTTGCTATTACTGTATCACGCTACGATCTATATAGTTAGTAAGTATTTTAATCTGCGACATAACAAAACCAACAAAGTAGCATGTGCGCCTAGCGAAGACTCATACAGATCAGCCTGGGCATACGCCCAGTCTGATCAGAGGCTTTACTGTCCGCCTGGGGCTAGCTTTGTCCCTTAGCTACTTTTAAGCGCACGACGAAGACTCTGATCAGATTGCCTAGGCTGAACTAAGTCTTCACTGGGCACATATGCAACTTGGTTGGTTTTGTCATGTCACAGCTCTTTTATATATTGATAATAAACTGAATATAACAAATACGTTTTCTCACAGAGAAAGAAACACAAGTCTTAAGAATAAATTCTTACTGGAGGTGTCATGGTCCCCTGTGACGACTCCTCGTCCATCCGGAACACGAGGGTGGGTCCTCCTCCTGGGTAACTCATGGCTTCAACCAATTTATTCCTTTTCTTGCTAATGAACTCCCATGTTACCTATAAATTGGTTTAATTTGTTAGAAACTGGCATAAACTTTTATAGGCTATTTGAATGAAACATATACAAACTAGCACACCGATTTGTTTGACTTTATTAAAAACTGCACAAACTTTTACAGGTTGTTTGAATCAAATATACTTCCATGTAACCTATCAATTTGTTTAATTTGTTAGTAATCTACACAAACTTTTACAGGTTATTTGAATGAAATGTACACAAAATAGCATAGGTATATTAAACACGACTCTACATGCCAAAGGATTTCAGGCTACCCCATAGTATTAAACTTTACAGTGGTACTCTAAAAATATCGAAAATTCCTTTCTTTGTATCCGTTAATGGTTAAACATAAAACATGGTAGCTAAAGTCAATAAGATTACGTTGTAATACAATGGACAGATCAAATAAAAGGGTGTCTTGTCGTGAGTGCGAACAGCAAAGATTTAGGTTAACCTGCGCATCCGAGTTGTCCCTATTTGCATTAACAATCAATGGAACCTTAAATGCCCCATTGCTCTATCAGCATGAAATATTTTATCGTGAAGTATCGCTGCAAGCTTCTCTCTACAGTTACTTCAAAGTATATGATCGTGCATGATTGGCCGGCTTTGAAAAATTTAAACGTCCTTAAGTTTCTCATAAAAACGATTTAAAAATATCTAGGCCATTTTAGTTGGCAACTAAAATGACCTACTTTCGATTTCAAAAGTTTCATTATATAGTAAAAATACAAGGTACGGGAGATAAAAATACAATGTACAGTCGTTTAATAGTTGATAAAAATACAATGTACGGCAAGGATCTCATTCCTTGACTCGCTGTTGTGTGAGTTAATTGCCCAACGAGGAACCAGAAACGAAAAGCGTATTTTTACGGAGAGTCTGGTCATTTTTTCTTCCAAAATACCTTAACCTGTCCTTTTTGCCAGTTATATGACACAAAAAGCACAACAACCGACATATTATCATCAATTCTGAAGGCTGTACCAATTTTAAAAGGATTTGTGCTTCGACGATTATTACCACTGATAGGATTATGGAGACTTTAAAAGTTAAAAGATAGGCAATGATCAAAATTTAATACAATCAAATCTCCCATCCCACTCTTAAAACCAAAACGTAAAGAAGCACACACAAAAAAATTGACATAAGTTCATGAATGACACGCTATTTCTACCTATTTTATACTTTAAATTACAAACAAAACAAAACAGAAAGCAGAATAGGCAGCTATTCAGGTGACCAGACTGATAGACACCATAGACAAGCGGACATAACAAAAAATAACCCAGAGGAAACACAACAGAAGTACCGCTTTGGAACGGTCAGCAAAAGAATACTGGGGGCTTAAATTAGTTTTACTGGATCCAAACCTCTCCCTCTGCTTCAGCGGTGGTTCGAAACCTTTAGTCAACTTTTTGTTCCGCATGAAGGTTTGCTAACCCATCAATGAATCATCACAGGAAACAAACAAATCAAGGATAGGACGTATGATGAATCAGAGATGAGGACTCGACAGAAACGACGTATAAAACCTTTGAACACTCCTGAAAGTGATAAGAGAAATATATAACTAATCATTTTATTAATTGTATAATATTCCTGAATTACTATTATTATCATTATTCCAGCATGCATTTAGCTTCCGAATCTCCAATGCCACTTCTGATTCAGCCTTTGCACATGTTACAACTACGAATGATATTAGAAATGTAGTGTTGTTTTGTCAAAATTTAGTCCAAACTGGTTTGGACTAAATTTTGACAAAACAACTCAATGTTGTAAAGGCTCGAAAATGTCATACTCTGTTTGAAATTAAATAATTCTGTCAGCTGAGAAAAAAAATGGTACAAATTTAATCAAAATCGGTTGAGAGATAAGAAAGATATAGGGGTTAGAAGATTTTAAATGAAAACGTCATGGAAGCCGCCATGATGCTGAGTTTGTGACGTTATCCCCTATATTGAATACGCATAAACTGAATATTTCAAATATGCAAACAAATATAACCATGTCTATCTGCAAATGTATTCTTGAATAAACACCACTAAGATTGCCTAAAATTGCTTTTTTTTTTAGGAAGGTGAAGTTGGTTTGTTTTTCGTTTTTCGCTTTTGGTTTTTCGCTTTTCGCTTTTCGTTTTTCGTTTTTCGCTTTTCGTTTTTCGCTTTTCGTTTTTCGTTTTTCGACATTCAACTACTATTTTAACATTCGCACTGAAGCCGAATATCTTGAATATAAATTTTGACATTCGAAATCCTATTTTGACATTCGAATTCAGACCGAATGTTGTATTTTGACATTCGAAATCCTATTTTGACATTCGCACTGAAGCCGAATATCGAATTTTGACTTTCGAAATCATATTTTGACATTCGAACTCAGCCCGAATATGGTATTTTGACATTCGAAATGCTATTTTGACATTCGCACTGAAGCAAAATATCGAAATTTGACTTTCGAAATCCTCTTTTCACACTCGAATTCAGGCCGAAAATGATATATGACATTCGAAATCATACTTTGACATTCGCACTGAAGCTGAATATCGAATTTTGAACTTCGAAATGCTATTCTGACTTTCGAATTCAGGCCGAATATGGTATTTTGACATTCGAAATCCTATTTTGACATTCGCACTGAAGCCTAATATCGAATTTTCACATTCGGAATCCTATTTTGACATTCAAACTCAGGCCGAATATGGTATTTTGACATTCGAAATCCTATTTTGACATTTGCACTGAAGCCGAATATCGAATTTTGAGCTTCGAAATCCTATTTTGACATTCTACTTCAGGCTGAATATGGTATTTTGACATTGGAAATCCTATTTTGACATTCGCACTGAGGCCGAATATCGAATTTTGACATTCGAAATCCTATTTTGGCATTCAAACTCAGGCCGAATATCGAATTTTGACATTCGAAATCCTATTTGACATTCGCACTGAAGCCGAAAAAGGTATTTTGACATTTGAAATCCAATTTTGACAATGGAATTCAGGCCGAATATGATATTTTGACTTTCTAAATCCTATTTTAACATTCGCACCGAAGCTGAATATCGAATTTTGACATTCGAAATCGTATTTGGCATTTGCGTTTAGGCAGAAAATGATATTTTGACATTCGAAATCATATTATGACATTCGCACTGTAGCCGAATACCGAATTTTCACATTCGAAATCCTATTTATGCATTCAGACTCAGGCCGAATTTGGTATTTTGACTTCGAAATCCTATATTGAAATTCGCACTGAAGCAGAAGTTCGAATTTTGAATTTCGAAATCCTATTTTGACATTCAAACTCAGGCCGAATATGGTATTTTGACATTCGAAATCCTATTTTGACATTCGCACTGAAGCCGAATATCGAATTTTGACATTCGAAATCCTATTTTGACATTCGAACTCAGTCCGAATATGGTATTTTGACATTCGAAACGCTATTTTGACATTCGCACTGAAGCCGAATATCGAAATTTGACTGTCGAAATCATCTTTTCACACTCGAATTAAGGCCGGAAATGATATATGACTTTCGAAATCATACCTTGACATTCGCACTGAAGCTGAATATCGAATTTTGAACTTCGAAATCCTATTTTGACTTTCGAATTCAGGCCGAATATGGTATTTTGACATTCGAAATCCTATTTTGACATCCGCACTGAAGCCGAATATCGAATTTTGACATTCGAAATCATATTTTGACAGTCGAACTCAGGCCGAATATGGTATTTTGACATTCGAAATGCTATTTTAACATTCGCACTGAAGCCGAATATCGAAATTTGACTGTCGAAATCATCTTTTCACACTCGAATTAAGGCCGGAAATGATATTTTGACATTTGAAATCCTACTTTGACATTCGCACTGAAGCCGAATATCGAATTTTGAACTTCGATATCCTATTTTGACATTCGAATTCAGGCCGAATATGGTATTTTGACATTCGAAATCCTATTTTGACATTCGCACTGAGGCCGAATATGGTATTTTGACATACGAATTTAGGCCGAATATGATACTTTGACATTCAAAAACCAATTTTAACATTCGGACTGAAGCCGAATATCGAATTTTGACAAATCAAAATTCTATTTTGACATTCGAATTCAGGCCGAATATGGTATTTTGACATTGGAAATCCTATTTTGACATTCGCTCTGAAGCCGAATATCGAATTTAGACATTCGAAATCCTATTTTGACATTCGCACTGAAGCCAATATCGAATTTAGACTTTCGAAATCCTATTTTGACATTCTATTTTAAGCCTTATATCGAATGTTGACATTCGAAATCCTATTTTGACAGGAATTCGATGTCAAAACACCATATTCACCCTGAGTTTTTATGTCAAAATATGACTTGGAATGTCAAAATACCATATTCGGCCTGAATTCGCATGTTCCACTTAAATATTCACCTAAAAATCGAATGTCAAAATAGGATTTTGAATATCAAAATATCATTTTCGGCTTGAATTCAAATGTCAAAACAGGATTTCGAAAGTCAAAATTCGATATTCGGATTCAGTGCGAATGTCAAAATAGGATTTCGAATGTCAAAATACTATATTCGGTCTAAATTCGAATGTCAACATAGGATTTTGAATGTCAAAATTCGATATTCGGCTTCAGTGCGAATGTCAAAATAGGATTTCGAATGTCAAAATACCATATTCGGCCTGAAATCGAATGTCAAAATAGGATTACGAATGTCAAAATTCGATATTCGGCTTCAGTACGAATGTCAAAATAGAATTTCGATTGTCAAAATATCATATTATAATCTAAGTTCGAATGTCAAAATAGGATTTCGACATCCCCAATTTGATATTCAACTACAGTGCGAATGTCAAATTAGGATTTCGAATGTCAATATATCATATTCGGCCTGAATTCGAATGGCAAAATAGGAATACGAATGTCAAAATTCGATATTCGGCTTCAGTGCGAATGTCAAAATAGGATTTCGAATGTAAAAATTCGACATTCTGCTTCACAACGAATGTTAAAGTAAGATTTCGAAAGTCAAAATAGGATTTTGATTGTCAAAATACCATATTCACCCTGAGTTTGAATGTCAAAATATGACTTCGAATGTCAAAATATCATTTCCGGCCTGAATTCGAAAGGCAAAATAGGATTTCGAATGTCGAAATTCGATATTCGGCCTCAGCGCGAATCTCAAAATAGGATTTCGAATTTCAAAACCCTATTCGGCCTGAATTCGAATGTCAAAATACGATTACGAATGTCAGAATTCGATATTCGGCTTCAGTGCGAATGTCAAAATAGGATTTCGAATGTCAAAATACCATATTCGGCCTGAATTCGAATGTCAAAATAGGATTACGAATGTCAAAATGCGATATAAGGCTTCAGCGCGAATGTCAAAATAGGATTTCGAATGTCTAAATTCGACTTGGCTTCAGTGCGAATGTCAAAATAGGATATGGAAAGTCAATATTCGATATTCGTCTTCAGTGCGATGGTCAAAATGGGATTTTGACTGTAAAAATACCATATTCGGCCTAAATTCGAATGTCAAAATAGGATTACGAATGTCAAAATTCGATATTCGGTGTCAATGCGAAAGTCAAAATAGGATTTTGATTTGTCAAAATACCGTATTCATCCTTAGTTTTAATGTCAAAATATGACTTCGAATGTCAAAATACCATATTCGGCCTGAATTCGAATGTCAAAATAGGATTTTCAATGTCAAATTCGATATAAGACTTAAAATCGAATGTCGAAATAGGATTTCGAATGTCAAAATACCATATTCGGCCTGAATTCGAATGTCAAAATAGGATTTCGAATGTCAAAATTCAATATAAGACTTAAAATCGAATGTCAAAATAGGATTTCGAATGTCAACATATCATTTTCGGCCTGAATTAGAATGTCAAAATAGGATTTGGAAAGTCAAAATTCGATATTCGGCTTCAGTGCGAATGTCAAAATAGGATTTCGAATGTCAAAATTCGATATTCGGCTTCAGTGCGAATGTCAAAATAGGATTTCGAATGTAAAAATACCATATTCGGCCTGCATTCGAATGTCAAAATAGGATTTCGAATGTCAAGATACCATATTCGGCCTAAATTCGAATGTCGAAATAGGATTTCGTAAGTCAAAATTCGATATTCGGCTTCAGTACGAATATCAAAATAGGATTTCGAATGTCAAAATTTGATATTCTGCTTCACAACGAATGTCAAAGTAAGATTTCGAAAGTCAAAATATCATTTTTGGCTTGAACTCGAATGTCAAAATAAGATTTTGAAAGTCAAAATTCGACATTCAGCTTCAGCGCGAATGTCAAAATAGGGTTTCCAATGTCAAAATTCGATATTCGGCTTCAGAGCGAATGTCAAAATAGGATTTCGAATGTCAAAATATCATATTCGGATTGAAATTCTAATGTCAAAATAGGATTTCGAATGTCAAAATTCGATATTCGGCTTCAGTGCGAATATTAGAATTGGATTTTAAATGTCAAAATATCATATTCGGCCTGAATTCGAATGTCAAAATAGGATTTTGAATGTCAAAATACCATATTTGGCTTCAGTGCGAATGTCAAAATAAGATTTCGAATGTCAAAATACCATATTCGGCCTGATTTTGAATGTCAAAATAGGAGTTTGACTTTCAAATTTCGATATTCGGCGTCAGTACGAATGTCAAAATAAGATTTTGAATGTCAAAATTCGATATTCGGCATCAGTGCGAATGTCAAAATAGGAGTTGAATGTCGAAAAACGAAAAGCGAAAAACGAAAGGCGAAAAACGAAAAGTGAAAAGCGAAAAACGAAAAGCGAAAAACGAAAAACAAAAAACAAACCAACTTCACCTTCCTCTTTTTTTTGCTATTAGACTTTTAGAAATTTTCTGTTCCTAATTAAATATTCAAAATGGCAACATTAATGGTGACAAAATTCAATAGCTTCATTATGTTTGGATTGAAGCTGATTAGATTGGGTACCCAAATGGCCTTGAATATCAGACATACTCGTGATATTGAGAGTATTTCCTTTTGCTATCTTATTAATACTACCATCATCTTTACATTTGAGCCGCGACACGAGAAAACAAACAAAGTAGTCGTGCGCCTAGCGCAGACTCAGATCAGCCTGGGCAACCGCCCTATTTGACCAAACTCTTCGTTTAGTGCTCATAGGGTAGCTAAGGGTCTAAGCTACTGCCATGCGGACAGCGAAGACTCTGATCAGACAGGGCGGATGCCAGTGATTAGACTGGGCGGATGCCCAGTCTGATCTGAGTCTGCGCTGGGCGCACAACCACATTGTTGGTTTTCTCACGTCGCGGCTCATTTATTTTTTTTTTCTTTTTATATTTATATCCTTTAATGATATTTTTATTCTGCAAAATAATTAAACAAAATAAATAGATAAATAAATACTTAGAGCACACACTGTACACTGATTTCAGATCATCAGAATATGTATGAACAGCAACCAAAGACAGGCTGGTCTAAGTCTTTGTGTTTTGCAGAAATCCTGTTTGAACCTGAAGAATATAATGACGAAAAGTGTAGACTTTGACCAGACCGCACATATTCCCTGGATGGGCTGAACCTTATTCAAAAATATACGCTCAGGGCTCTTTATACGTGCTGCTCCGCCGATACTAACTGGATTAGCAACAACCCAAAACAAATCTTTTCAGAATGGTTTACAGATTATTCCCATTTACAAGATCAATATCCTGAAATAAGCCGCATAATACAGTCAATAACCAGTCTATTGATTTTTTCTTTTTAATTAATGGGCATGAACAAACGTCATGTTTAATTACAAGTTGTTATTTTAATGAATTACCATAAAATCAGTTTTTATTGGAACAGACAACATGGACAAACAGTGTAGAACAAAATCAGTAGCAGTCAAATCACTTTCCTTTATTACTTCAGGGCCCAGTTGTTCAATGCATCGTTTATCACACATGCCAATATTTTATGCCGAAGAATGTAAAAATACTCCCTTTATTTTTCGACAAATATAAAAACTAAAATAAAAAGAAATAAATAAAAAATGGAAGCACTTTCGCGTACACTACGTTTGAATTGGAACGTCTCGCTAAGTAAGACGTCGTTAGTTTTGAACAACCGGGCCCAGGTCAAAATGTTAACAGTACAGAACAGAACAGAATATCTCAGGTTGTTACAAACTACAAATGAGGAACTACATTCTAATCAACACAATACATACAGAAATGTGATAATACTAGTTATGAAAGCGTTAAGACAATGGAGTTGGTGCTTCGACAATGTAATAACTCTGCTACCTGATGGAGGAGAGCGAATACAATGTATTAAGTAAGATGAAGCGGACAGGCCAGTGTTGATTGTGAGTAGTGCAGATTGAGGACCGAACGAGATGATGTTGATAGGAGGAGATGCTCAACAGATATTAATAGATCACGCTGCGTTAACCAAGTTGAATATGCAATGGTTACAGGGCTCCCAGATTCGTCAGCTATACACTGATTCTCAAGAAAGTGTAACTTGTGGGTGGTTAAAAAATCGAAACAGTAAGCAAGTCATATAGAGATATTTCACTGTCATTTCACAACTTTGGTATCTCACGAAGCTAAATCTAAAGTATTGCACAGTAAATATCGGGTGAATTCAGATAACGAAAGACAACGTGAAGGCACTAAACTTTCTCTCGAGTATTCTACGAGTCGTGTATACCTATAGACTTGAAGCAATTACTGGAAGTACATGTACAAGGTATAATTCACCAAAGAGGCAAGTGATTTTGTTAAGGACAAGGTTAAGCTCTAGAAATCTTCACTCTGTTATTTCTGAAAAAGCAAAATGCTCTTCCTCTACCAAAAAGAAGCAATACGACCTCACTGTACTTAACTAACGCATGAAAGAAAACTATTCTTACAAAACACATAAAGTTAAAGATTTGAAATCCTCAAGGAAAATTCCTGTTTTAAGCTTTAAAACTGCAACCTGTCTGTATAAAAAAAAACATATGCTTTATAGAGCATCTAGAATGGTTACACTGCTATTCATGTCTTCTGTACCGTCCCGTAAAATACACGATCTTAAAATGTGACAATGAACTGTTGGTGTTTAGATACAAATATCAACATAAATGGCTAAATGCGATATTGCTACATGAACAAGTTCTGTGTTTGACCACAGAGAAGTTTTTACGTTACAATTTGCCAGCCTGTTTGGCTTTTTATGTCAGCAGTACTGCTTTGCATTTCAAGTTCTTTTTCTCAGTTCTTAGATAGATAAACTTAAAATCTCAATAGTCGTCATATGAGCCTTTCCGACGAGAAAATTTCAAGATACATGCATCTAAAGGTAAATCATCTTTGACTTGTATATACTATGTTGTTATATGACAAAATATTACCATAAAATCATCTTATTAAGGCAGTGAAACTTGTTTTAAGTTTGTAATTTACGGGACATAAATGTTGTATTTGATCGCACAATTTCTCCAGTCTTCACACTAAGAAAATATCCAATTTGTGAGGAAAATAACACTTATATAACACTTATAGATAACTAAACCGCAGAAGAACATCATTTCTAGCGCCATGTAAATTGCGAATTAGGCAATTTATTTTTGCAGATTTGAAATTTAACCAAATTTTCCAAGAAAACAAATTAAAATTACAGATAAAGAAAACAGATTACTCATTCTAGGGCAGAGAATAAAGATACGCATATTATAATTAATTTAAAACATAATTTCTAATCCTCAGGTTTGTCGGAACGATTTTTCTTTAAAGAACTGCTATTTATTGTAACTGTATTTTACGGGACACATTTCTGTATTATACGGGACTGCTCGAACGTCGATTTATTGCCTAAAAATAGACCATAGTGCATCAGTATTTCATTTTAATTACCCAATACAATCAGTGGAAAATATTTAGCGCATATATGGACATATCAAATTCAGTTTAAGAAGTAGGTAAATACTAAATGAATATTTTGTTGAATCAAGAAATCATAATATGAAAAATTCAAAAACTGAAAATTTCTCCCATGTTTTCAGTCTTTTTCAGCTTCCGATTTGCCGTTCATGTGTACATTTTTAAATAAATAAGAAAATGTGCCCTTTTTAAGAGTGTATAAGCTTCTTGCTGGGTCCATTCCTGTACTAGTCAGAATTACTGTCCTGTATAATACATCCCGTAAAATAATTTTATGAAACGTGAAACTTATTTTCTACGAAGCATATTCGTTAAGGGTTACGATAGTTGTCCAATTACCAGTAGGGGTTGTCTCCTTTCTACGACAGGCAATAGGCGTCTTTCTTGTTTATATACTGGGTGACTTTGGCTTGACTCGTAAAATACACTTTTGAATTTAATAGATAGTAAAAACTATTTATGGCCTGTCAGAGTGACTGATTATGACCTCCTTGATGAAAAAACAAACCTTGTTAGCCTCTTCCGAAACTTTGGAATGCATTGTTAATGCTTGGGGCGTAGAATACACAGAACTCAATGACAAGAAACGGTCATGAGTTAAACAAAGCATTGTGTTCCAAGTCAAGACTATTTGCTTCACGCCGAAAGTCTTCAAAAGAATTTATGGTAAATATTGACATCTTAAATTATGACATGCAAAAAATAGGGGGGGTCCTTCAGTATCAGGTATGATAATGTGAGTATTATCGTGTATTTGAATCAATATTATAACTTAAATATTTTAGGTAGTAGCAGAAATTTCAGAGCATGCACTTATTTGATTTAATCGACAACTCTAAATAAAACTATACATGCGTTTAAGGCCATGACACCATTCGTTACACTTTCTTGAGAATCAGTGTATAGATTATTTCCTTGAAACGACCCCTATTTATACTGAAATGTCGCTCTGTACTATTTTCAGTGCCGCTCTAAAGACCCAATTCATTCAATCTCTATATATTTGCATCCCCGCTATTTCACAAATCGGTGCCTTCGGTATTTCGCCGATGCGTTGGTATTTCGTTGAACCGGTTTCTTCTACAACTTCAATTTCACCAGCTCCGAAATCATCCGGTTTTTCACCTCGACCAGCTCTGAAAGCATCCACATTTTTTCATTTCGACCCACTCGGAAAGCCTCCTAGTGAAGAATCTAACTTCAGAGAAACAAGGTAATTCCACAACTATCTGGAACAAGTCTTGGAAATATCTAACAGAAGAACAGGAGATTCTTAACAGATGAACAGAATATTGCTCGGAACTAAACATCATGAGAGTTATGGCGACAATGCAGTTCTGGGCCTCAATCAGCCCCTCCCCCCCCCCCTCCCCTCCCCTGAGAGCAAGTTGAGATTGCAGTAGAAGCACTGAAAAACGGGTAGTCTGCAGGAGTTGATAATATACCAGCAGAACTTGTTCAAGCTGGCGGGGAGATCATGATTGATATTAAAGTTCAAGCTGGCGGGGAGACCATGATTCTGGACGGACGTAACCATAGTTGCACACACTTGTCGCTATGACGTCAGCCCTAGTTTAAGAATAGTTTCGAGGTTTTACCAGCTGTATATATGAAATTGAATAAGGTTACTTTAAATTAAGATTCATGTCGCTATGACGTCAGCCCTAGTTTAAGAATAGTTTCGAAGTTTTACCAGCTGTATATATGAAATTGAATAAGGTTACTTTAAATTAAGGATATTTTGGTCGTGATCCCATTACCAAAGAACCAGAATCAACACTGAAACACTGACTGACAGGGTTGATAAGACCATCGGGGACGAATTGCCCACCAGCAGAAATATCGGCCCAATAGTTTCAATATAAGCCTACCTAAACATCATTTCGTGCGAAAGACGCGCGTTTCTGAATTTAACTTCTTGAGTTCGCTAAACCCCTAAAGTTTGAAACGATCGGAGTTACTGTCAGTACAAAAGTAACAAACGATGATCTGGCCAGAATACATTTCAGAAATTCGAAGGTGGGAAATATCAAATAACATGACCTCGGAAAGACTGATTTACCGCCCACTGGATCGAATGAAGTCAACTATACTGAAAGGATTTAAAAACTTCCACTTTTTATTGCTGGCTGCTGATCTGTTTACTTATGACAGTGTTGAATATTTAACAATAAAATGCTTGAAACTTATCAAATTTAAAGATTACGCAGTTTATTCGTATCATTTACTTCAATGACGTCATTAAAAGAGCGTTACGTCAATGAAATGAATAAGGCGATGCCAGCGTTATCTTATGCAACACTCTATTGGCCATTTCTTACTGTCTTAATATTGTGACGTCATCCACGTTGATTTGCAAGTATCATTGCGGATGATGCTGTCGCGCAAAGCCTATTACGGAGACGCCGTCGACGTTAGTTAACGTCATGACCTCTGGTTTTCAATCTCGGCTAGGTGATTTTCTGACGGTCTTTTGAGCTTCCTTTAAACAGTGCACGTCGTCTGAGATTTTAAATTGCCGTAATTAACGCATAAAATTGTCACGCGACGCCACTTTTTGAAATTTCAGCATTTATCTGGCCCAAAACTCTGCGCCTGTTTGTGATATTTAGGCGCGGAAGGATAAATTAAACTACAGACCGAGTTCAAACTTATAAAATTCAATTTGATATTGTTAGAGAAATGTTTCACCAGAAATCTGTGTACATGAAGCTATTCATCCTTATGTAAACGGTATTCAAAACACGAGGAGCACGTGCTTTTTCCTGACCGATTCGGTTGAACGATTTCAGATTCGGTATATTCATATAATCAGGTATAAGAGAATATATATGTTGTAAAATTTTGGTGGACGAAGCTGCATGTATTTTTGAGATATTCAAAATTAATGGGTGGAAGTTTTTAAATCCTTTCAGTATATATCTAGAATGTTAAGCAAAGCAGAGTTGATGAAAAAGTATGACTCCATTATAAAATACCAGCTAGATGAAGGAGTTATTGAGAAAGTGAACGAATTCTCTGATGACGGACCTAAAGCATTATCTACCGCATATCCATTGAAAGCAACAACAAAGCTCAGAGTTATATGAGATGCAACTGCTAAAGCTAAAGCGTTGATCAATAGTTTAAATAACTGTTTATACAGAGGTCCAATTTTATTGAAAGCTCTTTGTGAGATTGAGACTTTATAGCACAGCGATAGAAACAGACCACTAAGGCCTTTCTACAGATCGGCTTGCAACCAACTCAGCGAATTTTACAAGGTTTTGGTACGCGATAGATTATAAAACACCTACTTTTAATAAAAGTACCACACAAGAACATCGATTCAGTCGTGTCTCCTTTTGTGTTATATTTAGTCCTTTTCTTTTTGGTCCACCCTTGAAAACCACTTGGACTCATAATTATGTAGTGAACTTGCAACCAAATTGAAACATGGCATCTATGTGGATAACTTGATAACAGAAACCACTGCTATAGAGTTCATTTACTCTATAAATACAAGGCGGCTAGTATTTGTAGGTGACGATCTAGAATCCAATATTGCCCTAATTCCAGGACTTTCCAGACCTGCGCATCATCTCTTTTCTTTCAAACTTTTAGGGCTTAGCGACACTGAAGAAGTAAAATACAGAAACGCGCGTCTGTCCCACTAAATTAGGTATTGATACGTTTATATTAGAACCACTGGGCCGATATCACTGCTGGTGGACAATTTGTCCCCAAGGACATCATCAACCCAGTTAGTCAGTGTTTCAGTTCTGATTCTGGTTCTCTTGCATAGGGGTAACTACTTAAATACTGATTTAAAGTATTTCTTACTCAATTTGATGTATATCTGATAAAATGTCTTAATTATTCTAAAACTAAGACTGACTTGTCATGGTGACATGAATCTTATCGGAGTTCGGTTTCCATTCTTTCGAGTTCATTTTGGCTTTCTACGGGCTCTTCCTGCATCGACCATCTCTTTCCTGTTCCCCTTGTCTGTCGCCTTTCTCGAGACGAAGCGGTTGATGTGGCTCGATAGGGGACGCCTGTGCTCGCGGTTTAATACGTAGACGTCTCTTACCTGATGTCTGCGGCTAATGTGTCCCGCGGAATGCGACAGAAGTGTGGCTCGGAGAGGGATGCTCGATGCCTGCCGAGACCTGCGCATCATCTCTTTTCTTTCAAACTTTTGGGGCTTAGCGACATTGAAGAAGTTAAATACAGAAATCGCACTAAATTCGGTATGGATACGTTTATATTAACACTGAATCCAAACACGGAAAATCCAGAATTAGAATATGATCAGAATGATACAGATTAGAATCCATATGAATGCTCAACAGAGCAATTGTTTCAGATTTAGAAAAAAAAGTGCAGCGACTCTTGAATATCTTTTGAAAAAATATGGCGTGATGAGTATCTGCTAAGTTAACGAGAAGGAATCAGCTGAAACTTGGAAGAATCCAGTCACCTTCCGCACCAACTTGAGGTGATATTGTGTTGGTGAAAGATGCTGTTCCTAGAGGATTCTGCGAATTTGAAAAAGTTGTGAGCCTAATGACAATCCATGATTCTCGGTCGCTAAGGTAAAAATGTCCGCGTACTATCACGCCCATAAAAATTGCTCTGCATACGAAAGCGGAGACAAACCAGTAACTCCACCGGCTAAAACAACGCCAGATCAAAGCTGTTAGCAGAAAGCTGCTATAATTGCATTGACAAAAATCAAAGAGTGTTACTCGGATAAGTTTGACTAAAGCACTTTAATTAGTGACTCAGTAGACGAGATTGTTAATTCGATTGATGTATCTAGTCCAAAGGTGAAGAAACAAACGATTGAATTATCATTAAAAACACTAAATATGTGAATGGGGAGGAGGTTGAAATACTCATCACAACAGTGCAACAAGATTGTTATGAAGAGACGGACTAACATACGAAAATTTCATACTCCAGGTGTGGGAGTGTCGCAATTTCTTGAAGTACCGTCTTAGCTTCACGATTTTACCATCAGATTATCCTCTGCTGAACTGTATTCGTGCATTTTCACTATTTTCATACTTTTATGTTTTCAATGATTATTTCAGACGCATTATTGCCTCAATATAAAGGATTGAAATGTCCGCGTCAATTAAATGTGAAAATGAAAAAGGTGTTTGAATGTTTAGGTGTTGCGTTTGATTTGTTAGGAATTCCGATGTGGTTTGATAACTTAAAGAATTCTTAAAACTAAAGTATTTCTACCGCAAAAATAACAGACAAGCGGACATAAGACCAAATAACAGTGAGGAACCACAACAGAAATGCCGCCTTGGAACAGTCAGTAAGTCTCTGAAAGATCGAGTTTGAACGGTAGAACGCCTGGAATTGCTGTGTGAAAACTAAGTCCGATCATTATCCATTAAAATGCCATTTTCATGTGAATGTTAGTAAATCACAGACCAAAACTCGAAATTCAGCGAACTTTCAGAAAGAGCGGTGGGTCATATAAGATAAAAACTTGTATGTTACTAGCGTTGCCCAAGTGTTGTAGCGTCCAGGATTTAAAAATAGCACCATGGAAAGCTACAACCATGCTGCGATGGAGTTTAATACAGTCTTGATAAACACAGCAAAAATATCTGCTCAGGCAAGTATTCAAAGAAAAAGAAAACCAAAACTAGTAGTAAAAGCCCTCGAAATCATTTCTGCTTTAGCTTTATATAATTCGCTTTTCCTAGTTGGAAAGTAGCTAATCGTCAGCAGGATAGTCCTAACCCCTATCTATGATAAAGCAAATATCATCTAAGATGTTTAAGAAAATCTATGGAATTGAGGCTGCAACACAGACATTTGAAGGTCGCCAGGAAATACTGATGCGCGGTCAGATTACATGGCACTATTTCACAATTTAGTAAATAAGCAGAGATTATCCAACTACATTGATGAACTTCACGTCTCTGGAAGTGCATATAAATCCGACGCAGGGGTGTTGAACGGATGGTTTGAACACTGCAGGAACCTAGCTTCTACTGATTAGGAATTCTTCCAGTAGCGGAATTACCACAAACTACAAAAGAGGTGCTTATGAAATTTTTAAGTAAGCTGAATCGTGATAAGGTAGCAGATGTGGTAGGAACGACAGTGGAGAAAAATAATAGGCAATGATCAGGAACTAATACAATCAGGCCCTGCGGTGACAAAACTTTTTTTCATGCTCAGCTGAGATTGTGCTCAACTTTAAATTTTGAATAAAATTCTAAATGCTGAATAAAACTTGTTTTCTGCATTCCGAAAAGAGAAAATCTGTGAAAAGCAAGCACTGGAAACAATAAACTTCTCTGCAAACTGCATAGGATTTATTTAATATGGATTTGAATTTTCATGCTCAGCTGAGTTGAGCATGAATAAAAAGTTTTATAATCTTGGGGCCAGATCCAATATCCTGCCCTTAAAACATCTTCTGTTTTTCAGAAAACTCGGCAGTGTTCGTGATCTTGAATTGGATCCTTTGCAAATTCCATGAATACAGTCAGATTCTACAAACCCAAAAGGAAAAGAGGTATACATGAACCGAATAAACAGCTCTTTTCCAGACAGGTAGTCATAATGCTACCCCAACTAAAACATCACTCACACAACAGGGAACAAAAGCATCGACATGGAGAACAAGAATAAGTACCGCATAAGTACCGCCATGGAACAGTCAAGTTTGATCATGAAGGACGAAAAATCATATTCTGTAAAGGAGGCATTTCACATGAACACATATCAACTATGCCTGGCAACAACCATTTTAGCTCACGTACTTTCAATAGTAAACACTGAAATTCCACGGGGTTGTGATGCGAGAGAGTCAGCTAGTTTCAGATAAGTTCACAATAAGAAATGTGAAGTTCATATTTAAAAACAGGTTGCAATTAGATATCTGTAGTGAATTCAGAACCGTAGAACTCTGAATCCTTAAAAGCAAGCTGTAAGTGATCAGAGGGACCGCTGTTAAATTTGTTTGACTCGGTGTCAGTCTTGAAGCAGTATGGTGTTTATGTTTCAGAAGAGGACAGACTTACATACTGAAGAAGTAGATGTAAAGGGGGAAATATCAAATGATTATCTGCAAGAGATGTATAATGATGGAAGTTAAGATCTGCCAGTTTCACAAATAGAGATTAATTTAGAAAGCGTTTAGTTAAACATCAAAGTGTATTTGCTAAACCTGACGAACTTTGCTCGGTCGGGGATCGAAGGTTTTATAGAACACTCAGCACACATGCCAAACGCATGTTCGTACAGAGTGAGTGAGTGAGTGAACTCGGGTTTAACGTCCCTTAATACATAAAGACGGGACCTCGGTTTGAGATCTCATCCGAAAGACTGTAAGAGTGGAGGGTCAAACCTTCGATCCCTGTATTGGTAGTCTAGCGCTATTCACTACACCTACACTATGCCGCTCTTTGTTCGTATTGAACCGAACTCCAAATAGAACACGTACTGAAGCATGAAGTATGGTATTTGTGTTACCTATGATGACTTTAATACAAGGAAGCATTGCATAACGCAATATAATAAACATTGATGGTACCTGATATTACTTGAATGACAAACTTTTATCTTGTTTTCAAATATTATTTTCATGAAATGATATCAATATTACGGAAAAGGGGATTTTGCAGTTGAATCTTTTCTGTTGGTCAACACGTAAGAATCTCACAAAATCTTTTTAATGTCTTGTAATGCTTACTACTCGCGAGCACCTGTTCATACTTCTGAATAGAAGTCCGTGTCACTTTATCTAAAGATTTGTCCGTGTTCCTTCGATTTACGAATTCGGACTTGCGACATTTCCTTCTGCTATTGAAAGTGATAATATTAATTTAGCTAAATGATTAACATGCAAAATTATCAGTCTTACATGTCAATATGCTATTAGTTTCCACTAACTGAGGCTGAAAGAAAATAACTCTTTTAGAAATTATGGGTGTTTATCTCGAGGTTAAATTTAGTGAAAGACAAAGCTGGCTAATGAAGAATGTGTGTTGAATTTCAAACCCGGAACGAAAAGACGTCTAAGGATGCTTACTGAATTCCTAGGACGGATGATAATTTGGATGCACGGCGCAAGGCCAAATGGTGTAGGGCTTGGGGTTGCAATATGATGCACAGTTCAGTTGGAAGATAACAAAAAACAACAAAGACAAAACAGGTTTTTATTTTCTCCAGGAGGTGTTAGCCTATCAAAAATCGTGTCATTTTGGTTTACTTAATTAACGCACCAATGATGTTTCAAGAAATCAAAGGGATAGCTGTTGAAAGTCTACCATAATATATTGCTGTTTTGTGTTTAGATGGCATTATTGTATACAATTGTTCTTTTTAAGACATCTCACCGATTTTAATCTTGTCGAAGCGAAGGAGAGAAAGTTTGATAAAACTAAGAGCAAACGAGTTTTTTCTTGCATAATACCGGGTATGTGATATCAAATGAACTGAGACCAAATTGATTAAAAGGTGAGATAAAAGTTACTTTAACGTGAATTTTCTGGATGCATCGCTTATAAGGAGAGACCCTCATTTCCATAATCGAGGGAAACTATGATGATTCTCATGCTTCGTTGTATGGCAGATCATATGTAGCGCTAGGCAACTGTTAATATGACCTAGTCGCAATGAAGTAAAGCCTAAGAAGACGACAGAAAGTACCTACAAATTTTTTATTAATTTTTTTTTCATCATTGAAAGTTCGACACTGATCTTTTAGCCGGTTCCCGACTTGCTCTCAAATGGTGGCGTTTCCTGTTGACCCAGCACCAACCAATTTCTGGCAGCAACAACCTCCTACTGCGGACAACCGCCTGTGGCTCACAGAAGACTCTAATATAAAGCCATTTTTGTGAGGTTTATAGCTTTTTTTCATTACGTGGAGGAGCTCTAAAAAAGATGTTTCCACTCTACTAGATATCGGCTGTCAATAGTGTGACAGTGTGAAATACTAACGGTGATAGATACTCCGATTTGAGTCATTTCCCCATAAAATGTGGAAAAGTAACTATATAGGGAAGTTTCAACCTTTGTTGATTTTGGTCAGCTTTTGGGAAATGTGGAAACGTCTCTATATAGGGACGTTTCCACATTTGTTGATTTTGGTCAATTTTTAGCAAAATATAGAAACATCTCTATATAGGGATGTTTCCGCATCTTCTATTTTTTGGTCTATATACATGGTAAGATTTAAGGAAATAAATACTTCGGTAGCACTGGATCCACTTGGGATGCTGAAATGTTTTAAAATTGGTTATAAATGGAGAGATAATCATTAACAGTGCAATTCGCAGTACGTTACCTAAGCGCTTTCGCCTGCTTCAGAGGTTAGTTTAAACAATATTTATTTAACAATACTGTACATATACAACGAATTTATAACTAAATAAACTAACACACAGTACAATGAATGGGATACAGAAGAAAGTCATTGACTTTTTTAAAATCTGTTTATTTTTTATACAACGATTATATAAATTCATAAAATAACACACAGTACAATGAATGGGATGCAGAAGAAAGTCAGCGGCTTTTTTAGTGGACATGAAATGGACACATGGCCATGACAACCTAGAGAGTTTCCTTCAAGAAGCAAACAGCTTCCACCATACCATAAGACTCACGGCTGAGGTCTCAAATGAGGAGCATGTGTTTTTGGACACCAAGTCTAGGCTGGTGGGGAACGACATCGATGTGGACCTGTATTCGAAACCTACAGACACACATCAATACCTTCTACCTTAAAGCTGTCATCCGAAACACTGCAGTAGAAATTCTCCATACAGTTTGGCCCTCTGTATCAGGCAAATATGCTCAAATCTTGATACATTTGAGTCTAGGGCAACAAAGTTGTCGGGTAAGCTTCGAAAACGAGGTTACAGCACTCAAGCATTTGTCTCAACAACTTCGAAAGCTAGATCACAGAGAAGAGAAGACCTACTTCGCTACAGCCCAAAACCAGAACCGTCAAACACTTTGACTCCCTTTGTGCTGGTATATCATCCAGGTCTAGCTAACGTCAAGGAGATTGTCAAGAAAGACTGGCCGATCATCAAGTCTTCAAAATGCTTGAATAAGGTTTTCCCTCAGAAGCCAATAATAGCATACATAAGGCAAAAAAGTCTTAGGGATATTCTTGTTCGCGCAAGCTCAACCCAGACCCTAGTAATGATGGGCCCATACTTGAGTCAAAGCCTTGTGGTAACAAAAGACGCTTTACTTTAAAACTGATGACACCAACTCAAACAGCCAAATCATCATCAGGGGACGTCAGTAAAACTCAGGAAACAGACACACTGCAAATCTACTAATTTCATCTTCCTAATCACTTGTACTTAGTGTGACAAACAGTACGATGGCAAAACAAAACGTGCACTAATGAGCGCATGAATGGCCACCGCTCTGACTGGACGAAGCGAATATTTCAGAGATTTCACCTGTCGCCGAGCATTTCCGCTTACATGACCACGGCTTTAACAGCTATGTGTTTCCAGGAGATGACTTTCATAAAAGCGTTTCGCTTACCGTCAGATCCTGTACCATATTGTTTATTGTACTGTTTTGTAACCATGTAGTAAATAAAATATTGTTTAAACCAACAGCCATGTCTCCTTTGCTGCATCGAACATGATGCTCAGTGGTCGGATGATACCAGAAAAGCCCGTGAGAGCTACTGGATCGGACGACTGAATACCATACAACCTCATGGCATCAACAAGAATGACTAGGACTGAAATAATGGTTGTATCAGTGCGTGGGGGCGATTGGCCTGCAGTAGTCCTCGTATCGTCCCTGCGGTGGTGGTAAGGAGCAGCGATGATACCGTGAAACTGTCTCACAACAGTTGGTAATGCCGCACAAAGGTCTGCTGTACTTGTAAGTGTGGCATGTGGTTGTTTGGATTAACTCTTCTTATCTATAATGTTCCACTTTTCTCTCCCCCTCTCTGTGAAACGGTCCGAAATCGGCTGAAACACTGCTTCGTAGGACCGTCCAACTCCAGCATATACCTTCCAGAGGATAGTTCATTGGATGCAAATGCGATGTCCTACCGATATCGACTATAGAGAAACAAGTGCCTGCTGTGCTTGCAGTAGGTACGGGACGTCTCTTATTGTCCCCTTTTTGTCTTTGTTTTTTGAACGTAGGTGCCGTGAACATTGCCTCACCGATGATAGTAGAGAGCCTGCTGCGCTTGTAGCAAGTGCGGCATTCCTGTTTTGTGTCTATTCTCATGCAATGTTAAACTTCATTTCCCTTCTCCCTGGTAGGGACGAATGGGGACCATCGAATCCAATACAACCAACAACCCACCAAACATTACTTCAGTTGTAACGCAGTTTCAATGTTTCACAAGCTTGAGACTTGACTCTTGTACATATCCGTGTATTATACTTTGATTGTTGTAGCGTTGTGTTTACTCTTGTGTATGTGCAAGACAATTGCATAACATTTAGCGTGGTCAGCCATTTTGATTTCATAATTTCAACTGCATAGACCCCGATAAGGGGAATATTTTGTTAATTTTTGCTTTTAGGAGCTTATCTTTTATTTATGTTCAAATATTTTTCTCGAAATGTAAATATTTTTGCTTATTGTCTCCATTTTCTTATTGTTTGAAACCCCCGAAGAAGCCAAAAGGCGAAAGCGCTAGGTAACGTTCATTTATTGCGAATTGTGCTGTTAATGATGATCTCTGCATATATTTTGAGTAAGCACTTCAGACTCTATAGAGGGTTCGTAGCGGTCTCAGTTGATAGCACTGTCCCCAACTTACGTTAGCTGCATTCTATTTTATAGTGGTTGTGCGCCCAGCGCAGACTCTGATCAGACTGGGTGGATCAGCCTGGGCATCCGCCCAGTCTGATCAGAGTCATCGCTGTCCGCATGGAGGTAGCTTAGACCCTTAGCTACCCTTTAAGCGCAAAGCGAAGAGTCTGATCAGACTGGGCGAATGCCCAGGCTGATCAGAGTCTGCGCTGGGCGCACAACCACTTTGTTGGTTTTCTCGTGTCGCGGCTCATTTATGTTTTAACGCACTTACTTTTTTACGATTCTTACAACCTGGCGTACATACCATTTCACATCATTACGGAGACTTGCGGTGGGGCGGGGGAGGGTGTTTTTAACCCAGAATTTCTGTAACGTAAACAACACAAGCTAATGATGCTGATCAGTATTCTGTGTAAGGAGTGTGCAAAAGATATAATACTTATTCAGTTATAAGGAAAGTTTTGCCAGCTTCAAATGAGTTTATTAAAATTTTCTGGAAAATGGCTGCCCTTTAAAAATATAAATTGATGAAGGAGCAGACCTTGTTTGATTCTGCTCATGAGAAACACTAAGAATGACAGTCCCATGCAGCATGAAGCACATTAAGCATTGCTTTTCCGTTGAAAGTGTCTGAATGGGAAAATAAAAAGCAAATCTGTTGAGTAAAACAATACTCTGGCAACATTTTACGACTTCCACATAAGCACTTATTGACAAAATACGTGATTTTTGTATTTCTGAATAAATTACATGTTATGGGTAACCATCAGAAGTCGCATTTATATTATGTTACATTATTTGTCAATGTCTGAACTCTATATGGCATACACATATTATCGGGTTCAAATACAAAAGTTAATGTTCTTTGAGGTGTGTGTCAAACAGTCATAACTTCTTTTATCAAAGCAAAGCGACACGCTAAATGCTAATAAATAATTTTTTTGTATGATAGCAATTTGAACATATAAAACTACAAAGGATGAGGAATTTTTTAAAAAATACAAATGTATAATGGTTAATGCAGTACTTGTGTAGGCTACGATGAGAACTTCTATGACCACTAAAATCTATACTAATGATACTATTTTGGTAACGAAAACTACGCCTGATTCCTTCGACTGCATTTTGTTATGTGTGTTTTACTACTCATGCTATTGAAATTATGCATATCTATGTGTAAAAACCATTTCAAATATGACTACAATTTTGACAACGACGTTAAAAACTTTCTGTATCGTAAACTACACAAGCTAATGGAGCCATTTTAGTTTTATTGTAAATGCTATGCTAAAACATATGATAACGTGGTTATAAGAATCAAAATTATCAATTTAACGTGTATTAATCACAGTTTAATATGTCGTAGTACTTGACAATATATATTATGAATACGGACAATAACGTACTATATGTACTATATTTTTCTTCGCGGCGGCCATCTTGATTGTTTTTTTTTTGGTGGCCAACACTTTTTAAATTTATATTTTTATTATCCAGGGGGTGATCAAGATAAAAGGGCAGAAGCTTGATACTGTAACAAGCCTCAAATACCTTGGAGCAAGGATTGCATAAGCCACTTAAGAAACCAATTTGCAGAAATAACATCATATGTGAAACTGATGCGCGCGCTTGTCATGTCCATGATGGATCTTGACAGCAGAGTTAGAGAGACGAATGCAGGCCTATTAGATAATATGCTACCGACTATTATGGAACATTTTGTACAGGGACCATATAACCAATGAGGAGGTTCGCAGAAAGATCCAAACAGCCATTGAAGAATATGATAAACTCCGGACTATGCTCAAGAAACGGGAACTTGATGGTTTAGCCACGTCTCAAGGTCTTCTGGTTTAGCGAAGACTATTCTACAGGGCTATAAGAAGATGTAGACAGAAGAAAAGGTGGGACACAATATTAATGAGTAGACAGGGATGGACTTTGCCAGCTCAACCAGGGCAGCTGAAAACAGGACAATGTGGAAAAGAGGCTGTTGCGAAGTCGCCTGTGGTGGCCCAGCGATCTTACAAGATTATGGGATAGAATAGAATGGTCAGCCATAACACCAGAAGAAACCAGCATCAGACATATTGTTAACGTGAGTTTGTGGTCGAAATTTCAGTATGTAATGGTTGGTCATCATTTCAGTTCGTTTGTAGTGCATGCCCAGCAGGCACACAAAGTTGAATCAATATTGAATCAACCTTGATTCAACGTCATGACGTTGAATCAAGGTTTATTCAATACTGATTCAACCTTGTGGATAAATCAAGGTTGATTCAATATTGATTGAACCTTGTGCGCATAGTGAGTGGTGTGCGTTGAGCGAAAAATAATATAAGGGAAGTAACTGGTTCAAAATTATACTTTGTGGTGATCGTATGTATCTTCCCATGGTCTGTATTTTTCGCGCTATGAGTAAAAACCGTAACTTTACTTAAAATTAGGACACTTTAGACGCATTATCGTATTTTTCTTAAAATTTCAATAATTTTATTTTAAGATCTCGTAATCATGAAAATGGCTGGCGAAACGACAAACTGTGCAAATCAGGAAGCGTTCTGACCTGTCTGATTGCTTGTTGAGACATCGTCTGTCCTTCTGTCTTAGTAATTATTGCATCACCCTTTTTAACCGGCTAACGCAACCAGATGCCTGCAGCGAAGACTCAGATCAGTATGCGTGCAATAATCATAGGGTATGCAAAAAAAAAATCCCACCAGGCAGACTGTATATATGCTCCTGACTGAAATGATTGAGGCTGGCTTGGACCAGCAGTCTGACCTGGGTCTGATTTTGCAAAGAGAAAGTGTATTGCACTGTTATATATATAGCATCATGTAGAGACAGTAATTTATGGGGAATCCCCGAATCTATTTCAAAGCCGACAAGTCGGAACATGATATTTTTTGTCAACACGTGGTAAAAAGTTTCAGTGTGTGGTTAACATCTGATAGATTAGGATATATTGAAATGCAAATGTATCGGTAAGTTGTTTTCTTTTTCTTTTTTTTATTACATACTATTGAAAAAAAAAATCATACATTATTAATTATATATGCATGACAGTAAACGGGAAATTTTATTTCGCAAATTTTCGCGAACTTATAAATCTGCGATACTTATAATGTTCTTAGCGCCGATAAATTACCGTAAAATTTCTTAAAATTGGGACACCTCAAATAATTACTGCAATTGTCCTTAAAATGGAACAGTTTGGTTTGTCACTGCAGTAAGGTAAAAAAAATAAGCAAGAATTGGAAAGACTGTAGGCTGCAAAAGGGGCTGTCTGATCTGGCTCTGCTTTCTTCTGTTTGCTCAGACCTTTCTGTTCCAATACCTACAATTTTTACGGTATAACTTTTTTGCGTATTTCGTGATATATTCCATATGCGGCAATTCGCTAAAAATCTAGGAATATTTCCCGCTCTTTCTGCGTTGCGGGCGGTCGTTTTTCTGTTTCAAAACAAAACCAACAAAGTGGCATGTGTGCTCAGCTAAGACTCAGATTAGCCTGAGCATCCACCCAGTCTGATCAGAGTTTTCGCTGTCGGCGTGGGAATACTTTAGACCCTAAGCTAGCCATTGAGCGCATAGCGAAGACTCTGATCAGACTGGGCGGACGCCCAGGCTGATCTGAGTCTTCGCTGTGCGCACATGCTACTTTGTTGGTTTTGTCATGTCGCGGCTCAATTATTTAACTTACTTTTTCAGATATTTATATGTTTATTTCTCTTTCTTTCTATCGTCATTATTTATTCATTAATTTTCGGGTGCATGGGTGCCTAGTTTTGTTGTCATTTTCTGTTATCATAATATTCTAATGCACCATTGTTTATTATATTTATTTATTATTATTACTGTCAATTATTATTACAACCTGTGCATAGTAATATTTTTATCATTAATTCATACTGAAGTGTTTCTTTTCCGAGCATTCCTAACAACCATAAAAGAAAAAATAAAAGAAAAAGAAAAAACTGTATACGTCAGTACAACACTAGAAAAGTTTTCCTTAACTACACATTGTTTGTATCGGAACATAGCCTGGTTAATAGGTTCAGGAAAAAATATAATATACATGTATGTGCATATAAAATAATAAAACTTAAATCCCTTTTAATAGTCCATTCTACATAGACAGCGACAGCCCAGTTCGCCCTTTGCGTGACCCATACAGTCCGGGTGGGGTTTAGTCGTATTACAAGAGTGTGTCAGAGCTCTAGATAAGAGGGGTATTTGATGATAATTGTGGGATATTTTTTTTTTTATTTCTCCTTGAAACCATGTTGTGATCCCACATCTGAACCGTCTTGTCGAGGCGGTTCAGATGAGGGGTCACAACATATGTTTTTATACAGTATTAACAAAAATTACCCCTAATTATCACCAAATACTCCCTCTTATCTAGAGCTCTGTGTGTCCACGGTGATTGCCTACGCAAAGAGCCTTGCCAGGAAAAATGCCCAGCGGAGCATACAGCATTTTTAAGGTGTATGGATACACCGCCATATTTTGCCGCCATTTTTTCTAGAGAAGACAACTTTAAGACATATGCATTCTGTTTGCTTCCTGGACGACGAAGTTCTTCCAAATGGGGTCAAGAATTTTTTTTTGACATAGCTTAAAACACAGAATGGAATGGGCTGGAATGTAATAGATGAGGTATTCTACATTCCACTGGCTATTTTGCTTCCAGAGCCTAGGCTGGTACTCTTGCAGTAAGGAATTTGCTCCCTTAGAGGGAGCAAATTCTTTCCTGTAAGAGTACCAGACCAAATAAGTGTAATAATTTCGAGGAGATTCCCTACCAGTGTCGGCCATTCCATTCCACTACATTCCATCCCATTTTTAAAGGCCCCATTGCTCTATCAGCATGAAAATTTTTATTATGAGGTATCGCTACAATCTTCTCATTATAATTTTTAGCTAATAACTAGTTTCGTCATTGTAAACGACCGTGAACAAAAAAAAAACATCCTTGAGTTTCACTTATAAAGGGTCAGAAAACTTATTTTGGGTCAGTTTAGCTAGCAGCTAAAATGAGCTACTTTCGAATTTATTAAGTTAAATGAAGTGGTAAAAATACATTGTACATGCGTGGAATCCCGATCAATATTCTGCCTATATTTATATAGCAGTGCTAGACGGGAAACCAGAACAGGAAATTGTATTTGGTGGAGCTATTTATTATTTTTCAAGAACGTGTTTTCTCTACTTAGTGCCAGTTAAAAGACTCAATATATGCACATCAACCCTCATTTTATTTGGCAAATGCGAAGGCTGATCGGTCTGAGTATACTCTGAGTAGACGTTTTTACCACTAATAGGACTATGGAGACTTTAAAACTTTGTCAGAATTGTCTCCTAGATTTCAAACGTATTCAACTGGAGGACTTGATCAGACTTTCGGATAACCTGATAAAAAATCATTTGCAATTCCTGTCAGTATTCATAGACAATCGAATATGAGTCTTGCTGTTCGCCCAGTAGATCATTTTATCAAAATGATAATAATAATAATAAAAAGAAAATCATCATGCAAACATGAAATTGGCCATTGGTAAGCACAGAGATATGGGACGAGCCTGGCCTGTACACAAGTAAAAAGTCCCGATTGCAACTGTTCAAAGGCAAGGGCGTAGCTGCCTATACGCAAATACGCAGGTGCGTATTGAAATTTTGTCAATTTGACAAAATTTCAACACACACCTGCGTATTTTCTTGCTGAAATGTTGTTAATTGGGCATAATTTTAATAGTAACTGCCAACAGACTCGAAAATTTGAAATATCTTAGCGGTATTACCCCCTATTATTGCTCTCAATGGGTGTAAAACATGATTGTGCGTACTGTGTAATCGCCCCTAGCTACGCCCCTGAAAGGTCCTATTTTACTGCATCAAGCCCTAAAATGTTTGCCTGACGCAATATATACCAGCCATTTCCTAACATAATTAATGCATAATGCAAACTGCACGGACACCTTAGAATAGAACCGATGTTGGAATTCCGACTTCCAAACACAAAAGAAGCTGCAAATAAATATTCTGGGTTTGCCATCTTCGGAAACTTTGTGCCTCTTCTTCATTAGACGGTAAGCTGCCATAAATGGTTTTCTTTTGTTGTTGTTGTTGCATTTCTCGTAGATCCCCAAGCATGCAAGGGCTCAGCGTAAGGAATCCATGACTGCACTCAAACTAAGTTTTCATTGTCGAAATGTTAAAGATTGTCTCCCTCGTTTATTTCATGTTTTCAGAAACAAATATTATAACAAAATTTCGTTAGACAACATGAAATAGTCTCATAATTAGCCGTAAAAGTTTTGAGAAAATGCATATTTTTTCGATAAATGTGGAATGAAAACTAATCTTCAAATTAAAATGTAAATTACCTTTTAAGAATATCGATTTTGACCACGTGTGTCATGTGATCATGAAGTGGTACTTTTCTTATTCGTGCACGTGATGGTGACGTATGAATAAATTATTTTTTTCAACCGCGGTCAGCGATTGTATAAAAATTTACCTTATTCTTTGTTTAAAGTCACTTTTATCAAATATTGTTATCTAAACTCTAATTCAAACGTATAGTTAGACCATGTCGGAGGTATTGCTTGAAATATTTCATCAAATCATTTAAATGGAGTAAATCTTTAATGTTTTAATCTAAAACCGTGAATGTGTCACTTGCAATGGGTTTAATGACGATCTGTTTTATTTACGTAACATTGAGTGCCCAGTATTTTTCGCTTGCACACAGTCTGAACAGGGCAAACAGTGTATGTGGACCATTTGAATAAAGTAAGGGTTATTCTTGCTACACCTCCATGCAATCGGAACACTGCTCGGCCAATTCCGTGATTCACGGAATTGGCCGAGCGGTGCTCCTATTGAACCTCCATGTTTTTCCTACCATTTTACAAAGGGAAACTAGTTATGACTTCTTGTTTCCTTCCCTGGGCAACGAAGCCCTTCCAGAACTGGGTCTACTCTTGAAATAAATGATTTGCTCTTATGGAGCAAATTCTTTCTCTTAAGAATTGATCCCACTGAGGAGAAGATAGACAAAAAAAGATGCTTCCTCTGAAAACGTATCCCATATTCCCCCAAAAGGCAGAAAACACAAACAGAATTCGTTAATTTGCTTTCTTGGTAGTCGAAACCCGTCTCCAAGAGTTAACCATTTAAGCCTTTACTGAGACCAAATTCTTTCTCCCTGGGAAATTCTTTTCCTGTCAGAAAATTGCCACAATCTTACGCATCAGGTGCACCGGTAGCTCAGTAGGTTAAGCGCTGGCCTGCTGATCTAGCGGTCCCGAGTTCGAAGGCCTCTGAAGGAGGAAATCTTTCCAACCGTTAATTGGATTCCACACAGCCTTTCATTATCACCTTCCTATCCGCGTCCTGAAATGAGTAAAATAATGTTAATAAGGATGTAAAATTGAACGTCAATGACTCATCTGTCCTATTACTATGGGCCAGAGTTATCTCCCTTGATGTATCCATACACTTTACATTTGCCACTATTATGGTGCTGTTCTGTTTTATTATCGCCCCTAGCTAACTACATGTATGTATATATACAAGGTCTGTTACGAAATGAAAAAGAGCTGTTACGAAACGAAAAAGAGTCATAGTTAATACCAAACGACCTGGTGACCATGTCGTTTGGTAACTATGACTTTTTCGTTTAGTAACAGCTTTTTTTTCGTTTCGTAACATCTTTGAAAACATAGTTAACCGGGTGTGATTATGGTGTTCCGATTTAATAAAAACAATTAACGGAAGTAATATTTGATCTTAGGATTAAAATATCTCAATTAATTAGTATTTAATAACCTGTTGATTCATCTCACAATGTTGGTCTTAAGAGTGATAGTGTGATATCAAATAATATCGTAATGTTAATGATGCATAGTATTATCTTCTTTGTGTAAAACAATTTGACTCAAGATCACATACTGCGGGGGCGTACAACTTGCATGATGTCTTATCCTCATATTGACAGTACGTTATACGTATCATGCCAAAATAAATTATGAAGAATCAGAAATGAAAACAGCAGGGTCGGTTCAACGGAGTCTGTTAGGGTTTAGTAATGTAACGTTGCAACACTGTCTACGCCCCTTAGCCTTTTCATGAAAGCGTGACTTTGGTACCATCAACTTGGATGTTCATTATAGAATTTTTTTTTATTTTATTTTATCGATGTGTAAACGCCGGCGAATCACTCATAAACTGAATAAAGGCTTTATGTTAAGTTTGTGAGTGATTCGCCGGCGTTTACACGTCCATAAAATCCACAAAAATAAAATTAATTTCTTAAAATTCCTGCTCGGACATTTTTTTTTATCTTAGAATTGTCAGCTTTACCAAGAGTTTTAGAAACTGCCGCAAAGAAAATAGTCCAAGTAGTTCCCATTGTCTGGTCCAGGGGATTTATCGAAGTATAAACGCCGTTTTCTGTCCGCTCCTAACCAATCAGATAGCGCTAAATAAGCAGTAGAAAGTTGATCTGGAATTATAATGTCACAATGTAGCATGCCATAGTCATAACGGTAAAATCATGACATCGAAAATCCGATCAGTGCCTTTGTCCTTTTTTCTCCCAAGTGTTCATCAGACTTCGATTTACCCAGTTCGATATTCCATGGATTTACCCAGTGCGATATTCCATTTTATTCATTTTCATTTAGTTTTTTCTTGTTTGGAATAATAATAATAATAATGATGATAATAATAGATTGGAAAAAGATAAAATAAAGATCAAGAGACTTTTATTATAAGGGACATTTTCGTTTTATAACACAAGTGAAGGCAGGTAACTGAAGCGTCTTTGGAAAGATGCTTAAAGGCAAAGTTGCTGCTCCTAGGATGTCTTGTTGAGGGTTGGCCACTTAAGATAGCCGTATTGTAGGGCGTTTTGGTTTAGGTGCTTTCATTCACGTTCGTTCAGGGTAACTCTGACGGATCAAACTTGATGACCCCTTCTTCATACCCTAGCACATGCTCGTAAGTCTTCGTGAGGAAGAGAGGTCCAGCCTGCATTGCCTAAACAGGTGTTTTCATTTGCAAACGACGAGAACTAGTTATGTTTTCACATCCGCCTTGTCTTATCAGAGTCTTGTCAGTTCAATCTTTTTACCTGAACAATCCATACGCTCCAATCAATAAATAGCGATGGCAGCTGATCTGAGTCTTCGTTTATGGTGCAATGTATTTTCCGTGTCCCAGCTCGTGTCAGGATATGAAATGTAATGCTATATATATATATATATATACTTTATTTACACTCAATCCATACAGAATATGGCATAAGAGGTACATGATACAAAATATACATATGTGACAACTGCATGCGCGGAATCGTAAGCAAAATATATCTAAACAGTCTGGATCACATTAACAAACTGGAGGAGGGTTATTATACTTAGTATTACTGCTAATTCTATAACTCTTTAGATGACTGAATGATAATAATGAACACAAAAAATCAAATAACTTAAGGTGAACGGGTACATTTCAGGGGAAGCAGCTCAGTCCACACTTTTTTTTTTCTCCGTCCCTCCGAAATGGGGTCGAGCTCGAAAAGTGCAGAATTTGCACCACAGGAGCAAATTCCTCACTCCTGGAGAAGACTACATCCCGGAAGGGCCCAGTTCTACAGGGAAGCAAACAGAAAGCCACAAAAGCTGCAAATGCAAGTTTATCTGTTGCAAACAATGAAAAGATAACATAGTGCAAAAACGATGGACAACATGCATGTTACATGATGTTTTGTAATTTCAAAAAAAGAAAAAAGAAAGAAAAAAGTCTGAAATAAAAAAGGCGTGCACATGAGATCTAAAACAGTGTACCATAATGTATCTTAATTGGGACAGAAGTGCCTTACAAACAGTGTAAACCCAGATCTGATCGCTCCTTAGCTCCATACTGACAAACTGTGTAAACCCAGATCATACTGCTCCTTAGCTCCTTACTGACAAACAGTGTAAACCTAGACTGCAGACTGCTCCTTAGCTCCATACTGACAAACAGTGTAAACCCAGATCAGACTGCTCCTTAATTCCTTACTGACAAACTGCGTTAACCCAGATCAGATCGCTCCTTAGCTCCTTACTGACAAACAGTGTAAACCCAGATCAGACTCCTCCTTAGCTCCTTACTATAAACTGTGTAAACCCAGATCAGACTCCTCCTTCGCTCCTTACTGACAAACAGTGTAAACCCAGATCAGATCGCTCTTTAGCTCCTTACTGACAAACTGTGTAAACCCAGATCAGACTGCTCCTTAGCTCCTTACTGACAAACTGTGTAAACCCAGATCAGATCGCTCTTTAGCTCCATACTGACAAACAGTGTAAACCCAGATCAGATCGCTCCTTAGCTCCTTACTGACAAACTGTGTAAACCAGATCAGAGTGCTCATTAGCCCCTTACTGACAAATATTGTAGCGGGGCTGCAGATAAGAGGGGGTATGGAAGATAATTCAAAATTCTCAACAAAAACATATGTTGTGACCCCTTGTTAGAACCATCTCGGCGAGACGGTTCTAATGAGGGACACATATGATTTTATGGAGAGATATGGAAAATTATCACTCAATTTTCCCTGTAACTCCTTCTTATCTGGAGCACTGTGTAGACCCACATCAGTCTGCTCCTGAAGCAGCAGTCTGGTCTGGGGTTGCGTTGTTTGCCGTTTCGCCAGCATAACGTCATCGAATAAAAATGTTGAAATTTGGGATAAATACGGTAATAGGTTGAAGTGTTCCAATATTTGAGCCGTGACACGACAAACCCAAAAAAGTGGTTGCGCGCAAAGCCTGGACATCCGCACAGTCCGACCAGACTCTTCGCTAAGCGCTTAAATAGTAGCTAAGTGTCTGAGCTACCTCCATGCGGACAGCGAAAACTCTGATCAGACTGGGCGGATGCCCAGGCTGATCTGAGTCTGCGCTGGGCGCACAAACACATTATAGGTTTTCTCGTGTCGCGGCTCATTTGATGTAATCATGGTGGGTGGAAAAATCTTGTGACAAGTACGTGGATTTAAAAACGAAACCATCCTATGGTTTTTCGGGAATATATTCGACCTTCATTTCGACCCTGGAAAACCAAAATTTAATTGCATATTTCAGCAGGGTAAGTTTTTTTTGTATATTTCTTAAAAATTTGTTTAGTTCCCCGGCCCTGTAAAAGGACTCGGTGAAGTTAATCTTTGGAATGACGTCCGTCGATCGCCTTTGTCACCAAATTTCAATATCGACCGGGCGTGGGGCTGGTGGGTGGGGGACTCAGATTAGTGTAATGGATGAAAAGAAGTCGACTAGCATATTTCAAGGGTGCATATGCTTCAGTCAAAACTCAGTGACTTTTTTTCCCTCAGGTCAGTGGCCGAGGTTCGTATACCCGGTAAAAATAACGGAACAATCAGTCTGATGGAACCATTCTGTGAATTTGTTCAAAGAGACTGCAATAACATTCGCTCGTTTGAGTTTCATAGCTGCGTAAATATTGACAGAACAGAACTTTATTTTGTATAAATATCTCAGGCCACTCGCAGGTGGCATATGACAATCAGGGACAATAACTCTGAAGCTAATGAATGCAGAATTACCTGACCTTTACAAAGACGTTTTATACACTAAATATATACTGCTAAAAATACTTAGGAGCGTCTAATATTAATCTATACATTTCAGTTTAGCAAAGAAAGTGACGTCATAAGAAAAAAAATTAATAGACGACAGTGAAACGCATCCCACTTTGAGAGTCTTTAACTTTTAATCGACGACGACACGGAATTTCCAATTATATTGCAATTTTTTAATGAGGACCGATGCTACTGACTGCACACGTTTTGATCCAACATTTATCCTGCCCATTTCCATGGACAGAGTGTTTTGAAAAAAATGAAATTTTGTTTTTAAAAAAGCAATTTTTCGAAAACAGATAAAAAACATGAAAATTTCAACCAAGATCAAAACGATCATTCTGTGTATGAAACTTAATGTCCTATAAGGTGACTCGTTAATTTATAATATTTTATAGACATCTAGAAAATACTCATCAATTTCAGAAAAGTCAAAAATTGCAAATTTTGTTCAATGGACTGGAATTGAATAGGGCATCAGTTGGTCACAAGCAGTCAGATGTATGGGCCGTTGAACTGGGTATGTTGTAGTAATGTCGATGGGAAAATAAGCAGCTACTCTTTAAATATTTTCATTGTATTCAACTCAGCTTCCTGAGTCGAAAAAGGGGCATAACACAGTCAAATGTCTGTTTTATATAGCTAAAGGCAAAGTTAAAGGTAGGTTCCTGTACTTTGGAATGCATCATAATTTTGATGAACTTTCATCCAAGTTGTTGGAAAGCACTTATAAAAGGGAATTAATAAGTTTCACTAAAAAGTGTAAATCAAAAAAGTATTAGAAAAGTTATTTTGCAAGGGATTTCCTAACTCTGCTTCGCACACCAGTTAGCGCTATTTTTAGTTCGGGCCAAAAATAGATAACGCAGCTGATGTCATGCTGCACTGCATTTTGGGATAGTTTTAACCCATCCGCCATGCCAGGACCTCTAGGAGAGCTCACGTCAAGGGAAAATTGTCCTTTGGAGAATGGCATCAGAAATCGCGCACTTATAGACATAATAAATATAGTTATTTTTAGAACTGAAATTGCAACGAAAGAAAATAAACCAAAGGGGAAAACGACTATTTTCTTCAACATCTGACGAGTTTCTCAGTAGCAACAAATTCAGAAAAATAAAAGAATTCAATACTGCTCAGAAAAAGACGAAATTATTTTGTGGACATAATTGGCATCGCTAGCCCAGGAACCTACCTTTAATGTACTGTTCTATATTCTATTCTAATTCCATAACCTTACCAGGTCGTTGGGGCACCACAGATGACTTAAGGCCCTTTTTCTGCCCAAGAGCAAAATGTTTTATTTTCAGCTGATGATTAGACTATAGTTTCCGCTATACTGAATCAATAGTGGTTAAGCTCCGTAAGCCCTACTTTTGGAATAATGGGGTTATTAAAGTGGGTGGGGTAAATCAGCATGAACCAGGGGTGTCATATTATAAGCTATATTTCTCCTTCAAATTTAATGGCATTCATAAATACCTTCCTTTATAAGTTGAAGTAATGTCTTTGGTGACATCTTTTCTCAAATTCTATCTTTTAAAGTAAAAGCTTATGTCTGCAGAATTTCTTTTAGAGACACTGTCAATTTTCATTAATTTTGGTACTTTGAATTCAATATATTCTACCATATCTCTAGAACCAATGGATGGCTTCTTACCAAACTAACATGAGTTCACCCTTGGGAGAGTGTTAACTGTTGATTAAATTTTGGTGACCTTGACCTTTGTTTCAAGGTCACAGTAAGACTTATAATGCTAATTTTAAGCCAAGTTTTGGCCATTGTCTACACAGTAGCTCCTAAACTGATATGAAATCATGACCAAAGTGGCCTAAATTAACCATTATGAGGAGTTAGATCACTACATATGATCAAATGGCCATTACATCATCTTCAAGGTCAAGGTCAAGGTTAGACTAGACAGAGTTTAACCAAAGATCTCACACAGCTAGTAGGCAGAAATTTAACAAATATGTATGTTTCTATTTGTAAAGCAATGCTTAATATGCATATAATGACCTTGACCTTGATCTGAAGGTCACAAATACATTTAGAAGTTCATTATTTTACAATAGACTTTCCTATAACCTTTAAGTTTAACCAAATTCCGTTTCATCATGTTTGGCTAATACTGACCTTCAGACCAAGGTCAAGGTCATTCTGTGCACATTAAAAATTGATTTACAAATGAAAACACTCAGATTTGGTACATTTCTGCCGCCTGATTGATGAAATCTATGATTAAACTCTGTTTAGCCTAGCCATGATCTTGACCTTGAAGATGATGTCATGGCCATTTAATCATGACGTCATGGCCATTTAATCATAACTAGTGCTCTAACTCCTCATAAGGTTTACTTTAGGCCACTTTGGAAACAATTCCATATCAATTCAGGAGCTACTGTGTAGACAATGGCCTTTTAGGCACCTCCCCTTTCAAGTTAATGTACATATTGGCCCAAAGATTTCTTATGTTTTGTTCTTTTTCCTGTTTCAATTCTCGTAACAACGTTCCCCAAATAGCTCTATAGAAGGGAGAACTCTATAAGCACTCGGCTTTCGTTCTAATCCCAAGATTGTATTGTATATATATATGTATGTATGTTACAATTTAAAAAACGAATAAAATATGTTTAAACCAAATAGCTCAGCGATACGTAACCATAGTTGCACACACCTGGCGCCGAGTGTCCGTCCATATATCTGCCCAAAGATTTATCAGCGTCCTAGCTTAATCACAGGGTATAATCGATTCCGCTAATTTTCGCTTCCTGCAGAGACTGTACATCATATTTGGCTTCCGCCGAGACTATCCGCGATCTCTTGCTTCCTGTCGAGACTTCTGTACATGATAAATGGCTTCCTGCAGAGACTGTCCGCGTGATTCTGCTTCCTGCCGAGGCTCTCGGCAGGAAGCAGAGCCACGCGGACAGTCTCGGCAGGAAGCCATTCTTCGAGGACAGTAGTCTCGGCAGGAAGCAAGAGTTCGCGGACAGTCTCGGCGGAAGCCAAATATGATGTACAGTCTCTGCAGGAAGCGAAAATTATACCCTGTGTTAATACATTCTGAGAAGTTGCGGCAACAATATATAGCATTTCGTTCTCAACAAACGGGTTATAACTCTATAAGTACAAATCTATCTGTATATCTGTCTACAGTGCCATACGCCCTCGCGGACATTCTAGGCAGGTTGCCCTTCCGAGCCTTACCAAGTATGTTAAAAGATGAGTAAAAAGTTAAAAAGTATGATAGTGAGTAACCAAGTATGACAGTTAAGGCGATTAAAGCTGACCGGTTAGTCAAGAATAGCTAAAAGAATTTTATAAACAAACTTCTTGGGATCTAGGGCTTAGAGTGTTGCAGCTTGCCAACATGTCAAGTCTTGGCAACCCAGCAGGCACACAATGTTGAATCATCACTGAATCAACCTTGATTCAACGTCAATACATTGAATCAATGTTGATTCAAGACGTTGAATCAATGTTGTTGAATGTTGATTCAAGAAATTTAAGTCAAGACGTTTAATCAAGGTTGATTCAATGTTGATACAAGTCGTTGAATCAAGGGTTGATTCAATGTTGATTCAACGTGGTGTGCCTTGTGGGAAGTCTGGTAGGTAGACGAAAAATACGGGTATGCTTATTTTTCTTGTCCATTCCATTAACACTAGGGACAGTAACTCTGTAATTAATGAGTGCAGAATGACCTCACCTAAACCAAAACAATAAATACATAAAAAAAATACCCAGCAGGCACGCAGTGTTGAATCAACATTGAATAAACGTTGATTCAACGTCATGACGTTGAATCAACGTTTAGTCAATGTTGATTCAATGTTGGTGTCTAGTGGGTAGTACACCATATTGGTGAGGCCGCAGGTTTCTAGATGAAGTGGTTCAGGAGTTGGAAAAAAAGCAAATGCTAAGGTCGAAATTAGGAAATAATTCAAATGAGAGAGTAACGAAATGCTAGAGTTGCCAAACCTGTTCGAAACACATTGCCTGGACAAGTCGAAGTAGGAACGTGATTGTTTACGGACAGAGGGATGGACAGACGGACGCACAGCGCCATAACTCAGTTTTCGAAAACGTAGTCAGTGCACTAAGCTGCACAGAATTTTCGGATGATGCAACGCCGATACATTCTTGTCTGCAGTATGCACTCGACGTGGTAACGACGCCAATGATATTGCAGCCGTTGCAACGTCCCAGCGGGCACACAACGTCAAAACGACGTCGTATTGACGTCGATGCGACGTCATCACGTCGCATCGACATCAATACGACGTCATTTTGACGTCATGTGCCTGCTGGGGTTATGTGCCTGCGCTGTGTCGTCTAGATTACATTCTTGAAAATAATTCAATTATTTTAAGTCGTATAAGTGGTTAGCATGCAGTTCATTACGTGTACTTCCGGTCTCGGAACAAAATTAGCCTGACTTTAGAAGATGTCCGTAAAACATAACATTTTTGTTAGCGAAAAGTGGAAAGACCCTTAACTTCTTGGTTTCCTGACATCTTTTCTGGAAATCTGCTTTGTGTTGAATAATGCTATAAGAAGCACAAGAAACCCAAGTAGGCCTAAATCGCTCATCTGGATCTAGACTCTGTGTGACTTTTTGTCAGGTACATTGTTCCGATTGCACGCATGCACATCATCTAAAGTGGTCCTGCATCTAAACTGGTCCTGGCCTCTATTCTGGTCCTAATCAGCCTCTAAATTGGTCCCGGCTGGCATCTATTATGGCGCGATAAGCAGCCTCTAAAATGATCCCGATAACTATGCGATAGTAATGCCTCCTCTGAATAATTTTGGATAATAATGGATACGTGAACCTAGCGAAGCTTCAGATCAGCCTGGGCATCCTAGTCAATCCTCATGAACGAATGAAAACGAAATAATGATGGAAATAATAAAAAAACGTATCAGTATTTTCTTAGACAACCGGCAGCAAACATGGATTGGCACTTAATTACTTTGGAATAATTTGTCTTAAAATAAAGTCGGTGTACTGTAATTTCTTACCCATGCCAAGTTATACCTTTAGTGACTCCAACCCCTCCCATCCCCTCCGTGGGGTGGTTGGGTGGTGCGATGGTCCGGGGTGTAACTTCCAGTACCGGGGCGTCCTACTGATTTGGCTTATAGTAGGACAAGGGCCTACTGTGCTTGCAGTAGGTGCTGGTGGGGGTTGTTTGGACATTTTTTTCTCTCGTCTATCAGTTCTCTCTTCTTTCTCCCTCTCTTTGGGAGACGGCCCGATATAGACTGAAATACTGTCTCAAATGGTCATTAAACTCAAAACAACCAACCAACCCATCCCCTCCGCCCCTCGCCACACCCAACTTGCAGCCGCAGTCGCCTCGCTGAACTTGAAAAATTATCAAACCAATATTCGGTACTTCTCATAGGGCCATTTTTAAATGGGAGGTGCAATACTAAATGTTAAAGGTGATAGTATAGGCTCGTAACCTGTCCCTGTGGTACTCTGCTATCACCTATAGACCACGTATGATCTGTCCCCAATTTACTTTACTGTCGCCTAAAGGACAGCTTTATTCCCGTAGTGTCTGTCCCTATAAGTCGTGTGTTCCTATGGTACTCCACTCGATTATTTTGAAGCTTTATATGTCTACCGTGTCCATGTCCACTGTTTGTCCCTTCGATATCTTACTATCACCTAAAGGCACGGTGTCTTGGCCTGGGGTACTCTTCTTCGATTATAGGACTGGTGACTATCCCTGACAAACTCTGCTGTCAGCTATATACTCAAGGTTTGTCCCGGTTGTACTTTGCTGTCACTTATAGGCCCAGTGCATGTCCCTGAAGTACATGTACTCTACTTTCACCTAAAGGCCATGTGTATATCAGGAGCCCCGGTAGCTCAGTAAATTAAATACTGGCCTACTGATCTAGCTGTCCTGAGTTCGAGCCCCGCTAGAGGCGGGAATCTTTACAACCGCAAACGGGGTTCCATTGCACACAGTATTTCATTATCATACTTACATCGTCCTAGTATGACTGAAATACTGTTGAAAAGGACGTAAAATTGCAAGTCTTCCATCCATCCATCCGTCCATCCATCCATCACACTTCACAGTTCATTATTTAAGTTTCACACTCTTCACTTTCCACATTTCATAACCTTAAATTACGTGAGTAAAGTTTTTGAAAATGCCGGGATATGAACGGACGTCTGTTAGGCCGTAGGAAGCTGTTTTTAGCAGAAAACTACTGGTTTTGTATATATTTACTTTAGCGCTCAGGGCCATTTTAGAGTCTGCTTAGCGTACCATAATAGATGCCAGTCGGAACCAGTTTAGAGGCTGATTAGGACCAAAATAGATGATAGGACCAGTTTAGATGCCAGGACCACTTTAGATGATGTTTTCTTTCACTAACCTGAAAAGCCTAACTTGTTGTAATTTAGGCATTTTGGCGTTCTATACACATGTACAAGGGAGAAGACTCAGAGTACCCTTACTGGCATTTACAAGAAATGATTACTTACGCTGTGTTGCTGTACCGCAATAGGCTCAATGCTACTCATTAGGCTATCAATAAGGACACTTGGCTCGGTCACTGTGCAACTCATGAAACAAATTCACTGCTGAAATAAAATATCATGCAGATGAAAGCAATTTTTACGTAATCTCTTCACCTTCGGTTTTGTGTGTGTGTGTGTGTGTGTGTGTGTGTGTGTGTAGGGGGGAGGGGGATTTACGGCCGCTGATAACGCCCAGCAGATACCCATACAAGTACGACGTTGATTTAGGGAAGTAAAGTATGAAGAGCTAGTAGGATCCCAGCAGGCACATGACGTCGCATTGATGTCGACGCGCCGAGGAGACGTCGATTCGACGTCAGTACAACTTCATTTGGACGACATGTGCCCACTTGTATGTGTTTATTTTCTTCGCATCCCCTCCTTGCCGGACTTGCGTGAGGTTCTACCGTTCGCACCGACGTATATACGATGTCATTTTGACGTTCTATGCCTTGTGTATTATATGGGGTCAAACCATCTTGTTCTAGACGTATCCATTTATGGATTAATCATTTCTTCAACTCTTGCACAAGTTTTTGAAATAAATCTGTAGGAAACCCCCTATTCAGTTCAAAACCCGAATATAGATCTAGATGTCTATGTTTTGTTTCCCGCGCCCAGCAACCAAGGTCAACAACGTGTCCTGCGTAAAACTGTGTGACGTTACGTAGTGCAATTGAGTCAAAAATAAATTTTGTTTTGAAAACGTTTGTTTACTTACTTCGAGTTCGTTCCATTTTTTTTTTATTTTTAATATACCATTATTTTTTTTTTAGTTTAATCTGGGGCAAATTTCGTACTATCACGGTAAATGTTTAAATATCATGCAAATGAAAGCTATTTTTACGTAATCTCTTCACCTTTGGTGTATACGTTAATTTTTTCGGGGTCGTAGCCATCATTTTCCTAATAAGGAAGTGTAGTACTATAATGCGCAGTTTAAAATTTTCCGCGCATGCGCTCTTAACTGGCCCGTGTCTATTAGCATACGTGTAAATATAAGTATACAAATACTTATCTGTACAGCAATATAACAGGCCACTTTAAATGTGAATTTCACAATCGTGTGAGAAAACAGACGGTGTTAACTTAGCAAGTTTAAGGACAAGGCGTTAGGGTTAAACCGCAAGGTAAAATAACACTGTGATAATACTTTAAACACTGGGACACTACCGTAAATATTCTAAGAGTTGGGACACCTAAAATAATTACCGTAAGTGTTGTAAAATGGAGCAGCCTGGTTTGACAATGCAGCAATGCTTCCAAAAGATGCAGATGGAATGGCAAACAGTGTAAACCCTGATCAGACTGCTCCTTTTTAGGAGCAGTCTGATCTGGTCTGCACTGTTTGCTCAGCCCTATTGGTCCCAATACTTGGTCTTTTTACAGTATAGCCTCCTAACCACTTTTTTGGTGCCAAACAGTGTACACCCTGATCAGAAGCAGCCTGTCCTTGGTCTGTTCTGCCTGCCCAGTTTTTCGATATGTAGATAAGAAATTAGAATAAGACTAACCCTTCTCTGTTCAAAAGTCTACTAGAACATTATGAAAATTAGCCAGAGTATAAAAGTCTACTAGAACATTGTAAATAAAATATAATGAAATAAATAATTATAATGTAATGTAATGTAATGTAATCCCATACCTCCAGCGGAATTCGAACCCCCGGATCACTAGCTCAGAAGGCCCCCACTGAGCTACCGGGCTCCTCAGTTTATTAGCTATTCATTTATTTATTTTATAGTTTGTTTCCTTTATTTCTTCCTTTTTGTCATTTTTTTTCAAAGTCAAACAGTAATTGTTGTGTACTGCGTTTGTGCAGATTTATTAATTTTTTATTTATTTATTTTTGTTGTATTTTTCTTATTTATTGATTTTATTTAATTTTTTTCCATTTTACCTTAAAACCAGTCTATGTTTCTAGCCCGAAAAAGAGTATTCAGAGCTCTAGATAAGAGGGCGTATTTGGTGATAATTAGGGATAATTTTTGTTAATTCTGCATAAAAACATATGTTGTGACCCCTCATCTGAACCGTCTCGACGAGACGGTTCAGATGAGGGGTCACAACATATGGTTTCGATGAGAAATAAGAAAAATTATCCTTAATATCATCAAATACGCCGTCTTATCTAGAGCTCTGGTATGATACAAGCCCCTGTGGAATATTCTACTGGATAAGCGAACTATATAAGATTTCAATGCAAATTAGTTTTTGTTTTATTTCGGGCAATATAATTTATTTTTGTTTAATTATTTCATTTGATATGTTATTCTTTATGCATTTTTATATTTCATATGCTACTTGATATCTTTGAGAGGCTTTCAGTGCGCCCTTCGACAAATAACAGTAAGAAAGTGTAGAAAAAATAAGAATATAACAAAACAGATATACGGACACAACACCATTTTTGAGAGCAGTGCAGTTGCAATTTACAGTTACCACCAATATGCAAATAGATTCCTCTTTCTTTTCAAGATTTGAAAGAAAGTACATTTTTTCGGCCTATTTTCAAAACGATGTTTCCCAGAAGGCTCGAGGGAACGGATCCATAGCTCACTACTCCGTCCATGCACATGCAATAAAGAAGAGAGTGTTGAAAATAAGAAAATCTGATTTTAATGTGTTTTTTTTATACATTGTATCTATATGCGATGTCCTTTGAAATCATATTGAAAATAAAGGAAATGCATAGCAACTTCGGTTTTCTTATACAGTCGAACCTGTTTTAAGGGTTCCCCCAAGGGAACCACAAAATTGGCTGCTAAAGACAGGTGACCCCTTAATACAGGTTCATTTTCACCGTATTTGGGTTCAAGGGACTCGAAAAAAGATGGCTGCCAAAGACATGTGACCTTTTAATAGAGATGACTGACTACAGGAGCAGGTTTGACTGTTCCTTGAAAAGGCTTGCCTAATGCCTTAGTGCATTTATATATTTTGTTCTTTATTGTTTCGTTACTAATTTTGTGTTGCTGCTCTAGATCAAATCATTCCTTTGAAGAGAGAAAAGCAGGGTTGTGTTTGATATTTGATTGATGACTTATGCAAAATGGTACAATTTAATGCATAAAGCAGCCGAACACCTGTTGTTCAAATGGGGATTAAATTTTACCTGTGCTCTTTGCTGAGATTAAAAAAAATGGACCCCACCCAGCCGAGTGACACATTGTGAAATTGTGCTAGAGTATGTGCGAATAAGAAAAAAAAAACTCAGCTCAATCTGCGCATTCGCGCAGACTACGGAATCTACGGACTCCGCCAGGAGTGACGCCTCTATTAGACTTCACAGATGCACATGCTGACCTGACTATGATATCATTTGCTCATGATGGAGCTCAATTAGTTTTGATTGGCGACGCGTGAAAAGGGGGTTTTACTCCAAGTGTGTACCATAAATACTCAAATCAGTCTGATAACTGCGCAAACGAATAGAGGCTTCAGTTTTCACTGGATTCACAACTCGAAAAGTGGACCCTATGATCAGACTGTGCAGGTTTGCACATGCCCTAAGGTGCCTTTTCACACGACATCGGTAATTCTTTCTTTTTCCCTTTAGTGTTTTGGTTGCTGTCTTTAACGTCCGGTCAGCGCTGGTGTTGTTTAGCATGGATGTGCACTGCACTGTGCACTGCACTGTTACGCAACTTGCCTCGCATCCAATATATATTAAGTTTTCTAGTGCTGTATATTTGGTATCGACATGCAATTGCGCAGTAGCATATTAGGGTCGTTTTATCTTGACCTCAGAACGCGCATGACCTGGTAAGGTCAATAGCTAATAGTAGCAATAACAGCTGGGGTGATATGAGCCGCGACGCGAGAAAACCAACAATGTGGTTGTGCGCCCAGCGCAGACTCAGATCAGCCTGGGCATCCGCCCAGTCCGATCAGACACTTTACTAAGCGCTGAAAGGGTAGCTAAGGGACTAAGCTACCTCCATGCGAACAGCGAAGACTCTGATCAGACTGGGCGGATGCCCAGGCTGATCTGAGTCTGCGCTGGGCGCACAACCACATTGTTGGTTTTGTCGTGTCGCGGCTCATATATGTAAATTTAAATTATCATTGACTTTTGGAGCACAAAAAAGATGGAAAGAAAAATTGAAAAACTACGTTGCAGTGTGCACCAATTAACCCTGAAATGCAATATTAACCACAGGTATTGGGACAGACGTGTCGCAGCAAACACTGAAAATCCAGATCAGACTGCTCCTAAAATGTCACTCAAACGTTTACGGTTCTTCGCTGTTTGCAGTTCTGTCTGCATTTTACCTTACCGACGAATAGTAAAATCAAGACACTGAACAATTACCAAGTCATTCGTTGAGGTTCTCATAATTAAGGTTATTACAGTGACGGATAGGTGTCATTGAAGGACACTGAAAGGAGGCTCCGGGGAAGGGAACCATAACTGGTGCCTTCTGGAGTCCCAGCGCATAAACCGAATGCAGTCAAAACATACGAAGACTCTTTAGACGGACCTTCACGATGTACGGATGCTTCTGGACGGGAAATCGTGTGGGATACTTTCGTCTGTATTAATACTTAGTGTGCTGCTCCCAAAAACTTGCCACACTTGTGCAAAAATTCAGACCCTACATGTACCTGTGCAAATAGACTGGCTCCAGTCTGAAACATTGATTTGTCTACATTCATATATTTTTTCAAAGCTGAATTTTAGATACTTTGTCTCTAAAATCCCATTTTTCTCTTGGTCTGATGTTTACATCAGCTTAGAGAAAGGAGGGATTAAAGAGAATGAAATTTATTACCATCTACGAAAAAAATATGAATTTAGGCAAATCAATGTTTCAGACTGCGGCCAGTCTACTGTGCAAATAGGAAGGTGAAGTTGGTTTGTTTTTTGTTTTTCGTTTTTCGCTTTTCGTTTTTCGCTTTTCACTTTTCGTTTTTCGCCTTTCGTTTTTCGCTTTTCGTTTTTCGACATTCAACTCCTATTTTGACATTCGCACTGATGCCGAATATCGAATTTTGACATTCAAAATCTTATTTTGACATTCGTACTGACGCCGAATATCGAAATTTGAAAGTCAAACTCCTATTTTGACATTCAAAATCAGGCCGAATATGGTATTTTGACATTCGAAATCTTATTTTGACATTCGCACTGAAGCCAAATATGGTATTTTGACATTCAAAATCCTATTTTGACATTCGAATTCAGGCCGAATATGATATTTTGACATTTAAAATCCAATTCTAATATTCGCACTGAAGCCGAATATCGAATTTTGACATTCGAAATCCTATTTTGACATTAGAATTTCAATCCGAATATGATATTTTGACATTCGAAATCCTATTTTGACATTCGCTCTGAAGCCGAATATCGAATTTTGACATTGGAAACCCTATTTTGACATTCGCGCTGAAGCTGAATGTCGAATTTTGACTTTCAAAATCTTATTTTGACATTCGAGTTCAAGCCAAAAATGATATTTTGACTTTCGAAATCTTACTTTGACATTCGTTGTGAAGCAGAATATCAAATTTTGACATTCGAAATCCTATTTTGATATTCGTACTGAAGCCGAATATCGAATTTTGACTTACGAAATCCTATTTCGACATTCGAATTTAGGCCGAATATGGTATCTTGACATTCGAAATCCTATTTTGACATTCGAATTCAGGCCGAATATGGTATTTTTACATTCGAAATCCTATTTTGACATTCGCACTGAAGCCGAATATCGAATTTTGACATTCGAAATCCTATTTTGACATTCGCACTGAAGCCGAATATCGAATTTTGACTTTCCAAATCCTATTTTGACATTCTAATTCAGGCCGAAAATGATATGTTGACATTCGAAATCCTATTTTGACATTCGATTTTAAGTCTTATATTGAATTTTGACATTCGAAATCCTATTTTGACATTCGAATTCAGGCCGAATATGGTATTTTGACATTCGAAATCCTATTTCGACATTCGATTTTAAGTCTTATATCGAATTTGACATTGAAAATCCTATTTTGACATTCGAATTCAGGCCGAATATGGTATTTTGACATTCGAAGTCATATTTTGACATTAAAACTAAGGATGAATATGGTATTTTGACAAATCAAAATCCTATTTTGACTTTCGCATTGACACCGAATATCGAATTTTGACATTCGTAATCCTATTTTGACATTCGAATTTAGGCCGAATATGGTATTTTTACAGTCAAAATCCCATTTTGACCATCGCACTGAAGACGAATATCGAATATTGACTTTCCATATCCTATTTTGACATTCGCACTGAAGCCAAGTCGAATTTAGACATTCGAAATCCTATTTTGACATTCGCGCTGAAGCCTTATATCGCATTTTGACATTCGTAATCCTATTTTGACATTCGAATTCAGGCCGAATATGGTATTTTGACATTCGAAATCCTATTTTGACATTCGCACTGAAGCCGAATATCGAATTCTGACATTCGTAATCGTATTTTGACATTCGAATTCAGGCCGAATAGGGTTTTGAAATTCGAAATCCTATTTTGAGATTCGCGCTGAGGCCGAATATCGAATTTCGACATTCGAAATCCTATTTTGCCTTTCGAATTCAGGCCGGAAATGATATTTTGACATTCGAAGTCATATTTTGACATTCAAACTCAGGGTGAATATGGTATTTTGACAATCAAAATCCTATTTTGACTTTCGAAATCTTACTTTGACATTCGTTGTGAAGCAGAATGTCGAATTTTTACATTCGAAATCCTATTTTGACATTCGCACTGAAGCCGAATATCGAATTTTGACATTCGTATTCCTATTTTGCCATTCGAATTCAGGCCGAATATGATATATTGACATTCGAAATCCTAATTTGACATTCGCACTGTAGTTGAATATCAAATTGGGGATGTCGAAATCCTATTTTGACATTCGAACTTAGATTATAATATGATATTTTGACAATCGAAATTCTATTTTGACATTCGTACTGAAGCCGAATATCGAATTTTGACATTCGTAATCCTATTTTGACATTCGATTTCAGGCCGAATATGGTATTTTGACATTCGAAATCCTATTTTGACATTCGCACTGAAGCCGAATATCGAATTTTGACATTCAAAATCCTATGTTGACATTCGAATTTAGACCGAATATAGTATTTTGACATTCGAAATCCTATTTTGACATTCGCACTGAATCCGAATATCGAATTTTGACTTTCGAAATCCTGTTTTGACATTCGAATTCAAGCCGAAAATGATATTTTGATATTCAAAATCCTATTTTGACATTCGATTTTTAGGTGAATATTTAAGTGGAACATGCGAATTCAGGCCGAATATGGTATTTTGACATTCCAAGTCATATTTTGACATAAAAACTCAGGGTGAATATGGTGTTTTGACATCGAATTCCTGTCAAAATAGGATTTCGAATGTCAACATTCGATATAAGGCTTAAAATAGAATGTCAAAATAGGATTTCGAAAGTCTAAATTCGATATTGGCTTCAGTGCGAATGTCAAAATAGGATTTCGAATGTCTAAATTCGATATTCGGCTTCAGAGCGAATGTCAAAATAGGATTTCCAATGTCAAAATACCATATTCGGCCTGAATTCGAATGTCAAAATAGAATTTTGATTTGTCAAAATTCGATATTCGGCTTCAGTCCGAATGTTAAAATTGGTTTTTGAATGTCAAAGTATCATATTCGGCCTAAATTCGTATGTCAAAATACCATATTCGGCCTCAGTGCGAATGTCAAAATAGGATTTCGAATGTCAAAATACCATATTCGGCCTGAATTCGAATGTCAAAATAGGATATCGAAGTTCAAAATTCGATATTCGGCTTCAGTGCGAATGTCAAAGTAGGATTTCAAATGTCAAAATATCATTTCCGGCCTTAATTCGAGTGTGAAAAGATGATTTCGACAGTCAAATTTCGATATTCGGCTTCAGTGCGAATGTTAAAATAGCATTTCGAATGTCAAAATACCATATTCGGCCTGAGTTCGACTGTCAAAATATGATTTCGAATGTCAAAATTCGATATTCGGCTTCAGTGCGGATGTCAAAATAGGATTTCGAATGTCAAAATACCATATTCGGCCTGAATTCGAAAGTCAAAATAGGATTTCGAAGTTCAAAATTCGATATTCAGCTTCAGTGCGAATGTCAAGGTATGATTTCGAAAGTCATATATCATTTTCTGCCTGAATTCGAGTGTGAAAAGAGGATTCCGAAAGTCAAATTTCGATATTCGGCTTCAGTGCGAATGTCAAAATAGCGTTTCGAATGTCAAAATACCATATTCGGACTGAGTTCGAATGTCAAAATAGGATTTCGAATGTCAAAATTCGATATTCGGCTTCAGTGCGAATGTCAAAATAGGATTTCGAATGTCAAAATACCATATTCGGCCTGAGTTTGAATGTCAAAATAGGATTTCGAAATTCAAAATTCGAACTTCTGCTTCAGTGCGAATTTCAATATAGGATTTCGAAGTCAAAATACCAAATTCGGCCTGAGTCTGAATGCATAAATAGGATTTCGAATGTGAAAATTCGGTATTCGGCTACAGTGCGAATGTCATAATATGATTTCGAATGTCAAAATATCATTTTCTGCCTAAACGCGAATGCCAAATACGATTTCGAATGTCAAAATTCGATATTCAGCTTCGGTGCGAATGTTAAAATAGGATTTAGAAAGTCAAAATATCATATTCGGCCTGAATTCCATTGTCAAAATTGGATTTCAAATGTCAAAATACCTTTTTCGGCTTCAGTGCGAATGTCAAATAGGATTTCGAATGTCAAAATTCGATATTCGGCCTGAGTTTGAATGCCAAAATAGGATTTCGAATGTCAAAATTCGATATTCGGCCTCAGTGCGAATGTCAAAATAGGATTTCCAATGTCAAAATACCATATTCAGCCTGAAGTAGAATGTCAAAATAGGATTTCGAAGCTCAAAATTCGATATTCGGCTTCAGTGCAAATGTCAAAATAGGATTTCGAATGTCAAAATACCATATTCGGCCTGAGTTTGAATGTCAAAATAGGATTCCGAATGTGAAAATTCGATATTAGGCTTCAGTGCGAATGTCAAAATAGGATTTCGAATGTCAAAATACCATATTCGGCCTGAATTCGAAAGTCAGAATAGCATTTCGAAGTTCAAAATTCGATATTCAGCTTCAGTGCGAATGTCAAAGTATGATTTCGAATGTCATATATCATTTTCGGCCTGAATTCGAGTGTGAAAAGAGGATTTCGAAAGTCAAATTTCGATATTTTGCTTCAGTGCGAATGTCAAAATAGCATTTCGAATGTCAAAATACCATATTCGGGCTGAGTTCGAATGTCAAAATATGATTTCGAAAGTCAAAATTCGATATTCGGCTTCAGTGCGAATGTCAAAATAGGATTTCGAATGTCAAAATACAACATTCGGTCTGAATTCGAATGTCAAAATAGGATTTCGAATGTCAAAATTTATATTCAAGATATTCGGCTTCAGTGCGAATGTTAAAATAGTAGTTGAATGTCGAAAAACGAAAAACGAAAAGCGAAAAACGAAAAGCGAAAAACGAAAAACGAAAAGCGAAAAGCGAAAAACCAAAAGCGAAAAACGAAAAACAAACCAACTTCACCTTCCTTGTGCAAATAGCGATAACTATAAGCTATGTATGGGGTTGTTTGGGGTTTTTACCAGTAAAAGATAAATAATCGTACAAATTTCATAATAATCCATGGTAAGAGGCTGGCTATATGTGAGCACAAAATATTTGGGACCATTATTATTATATCTTTTTTTCCCTTTTTTTTTAAAAGATATGTTATGTTGAAAAAAGCGTTTTTCTCGAAATAAATGTAATGAGGTATCACCATGTCATTCTATGTAGAGTGTCTTGTTAATAAATCAATTTTGTTGCATTATTTTTTTCACATTGAGCTTGAATAGAATAAATTAAACAAAAAAATAGAGTAGGTCAACTTTCTTGTATATCAGAGTATATTATTATCAGTCGTCATCGATAAATTTAACATTATCTACCTTCGGGATTTCCCATTTTTATTGTCTGTAAAGTCACGCATCAATCAAAAACCTGTCAAAAAATTGAACCGCACAGGTACGAAACATTGCTGTTGGCAAAACAGAATTAATAAACTGCTAAAAAGTGTGTTATCTCGTAAATTACAAGTAAAAAGGTACTCAAGCGTATTAATATGGTTGATGAGTCAGCGGCATCAGTCAGCAGGTCTGCGGTTTTGCCGCGGTGGACTACTTCTTCGCCACTGTTTTCGGAAACGATGAACTAGGTCAAACCGCAATATTTATCACTATCTTCGTCGGGGTCGTTTCTAAGTATTAGTCAAAAGTGTCTGTCAAGATTTTATCTGCCGGGGTCGAGCCCTGTGAGCTGCACTTTTTGTTTCTTTGAAGACACATAATGTGTGTAATTAATGGTCATTGCAGTAACTTCAACGACCATAGCTCCCATCACGCACACCGCAGTAGACCCATGCCGTCAAAGTCAGGACCGACGTCAGGATGACGTCATTTCGATGTCATGTGCCCGCTGGAACAATTTTGATAAAACAATGTTGTATCGACGAGGAAGCAACGGCGTCGTGACGTTATGTGTCATGATGTTGCATCGACGTCGATAAAATACTACGTTGCTTTGACGTCGAGACATTGCAGTTATGTCGATTCTACGTCGAGAATGGGTACACTTTCAGGGGGAAGCAACTCTGTCATTTTTTATTTGCTTCCCTTCTCAATAGGGGTCAACTTTGAAAGAAAAGAAGAGTAGATCCCATTTTGGAAAGGAAAAGTAGGCGAAAAAAAAGGACACGTACACGTACACCTTATACGTATTTTGGGATTTCTGGAAAAACTTGGAGAGAATGAAAACTAGTAATGCGCTTCTTTATGAACCAAATTCCACTTTTATGTAGCTCTGGGCTAATATTATTAGGAACTAGCTTGGGACCAATCTATTTTGCTGTTCTTCTCATATAATGTACTAGTGTTTTAGAAATTAAAATGTGACGCAAGACTTGACTTACAATTTGCAGTATTAGTTTAAACGATATTTTATTAACTATAAATTACATACATATACTACAATACAATTTCAAAAGTATCAGGATTTGACAGTACATGTATTTGCAGCATTAGTTTTCCTTCTTCTTCTTCTTCTTCACCATCTTCTTCTTTTTCTTCTTCTACTTCTTTTGCTGATTAGGCTATATCTACACAAAACTGATATGTATCGTGAACAGCTTGTGTCTCATACAGTTTCACAACATCTGGACCTTGAATAATTATGCTAATCAATAGATTCAAACTTAATGTAAATGGGTACGTAGCGCTGCCATTTTCTTTTTTGTCTCCCTCTTAATGGGGGTCAACTCTTAAAGGAAAGAATTTGCTCCCCTAGGAGCAAATTCTTTTCTTTCAGAGTAGACCCCACTTTCGAATGACTCAGTCGTCGTTGGAGCAAACGGGAAGCTACAAGAGTTGTTTTCCTTTGTAAAATAAGGTGTAAATACTTGGAGGTGTGCCCATACCATCTTATTAAGGCAAATACTTTTTTAAACTTTCATTTTTCAAAAGTTTTGCCAGTGTATCTGAAGCCTGTAAAAATAATTGACATGTTTAAAATAGTCGTATTCATCGATTTCTGATAAATAACCTGAGCAGTCAACTTTATAGTAGATGTCTGCTGTCACATGCCGACATGCATGTGATGTCATTCGTGCACGTGGTTCTGGCGTCATACTAGTATAGTATGTCATGGAGTGTTAGAGAAAATTATCCCAAGAATTTCCCCAAATATATACTGTAAGTTGATAGCCAATGGCCAAGCTGACTAATTTCAGAGCTTTCTGATACACATTGTACGTCAGTAAGGGCTTCTAAGGCTGTGCAGTATTCTGTAATGCATGCAATTTGTCAACTGAATGCCGTTACGGAATATTTGTCTTCGCAATTTAGAACTATTTCGACCTTATAATTGGTAAGATTTCGCCCTAATAATGCTTTCAGCAAAGAATGACCCGGCACCAGGTCGATTTTCAGCTTAATATTTTATTATCCGTCTAATTTGAATTTCGAATGCATTTGGACCTTTTAATTTTAAGTTTTCGGAAAAACGGAAAAGGGTAGGAAGAGGTTAATTATTTTGTCACAGAATTTTGCGAGTTACGTTGTATGACAACAAACTTGGTGCATTGCGAACTACGAATGCAAGTTCTGAAACTAGCAGCATTATGCTACCAATGTTCTTAAGCATAGCTTTAAAATAGCATGTTCTCAAAAAGAGCCATTGCGATATGCATATTCTGAAACCAGCAAAGTTACCGTATACGCGGTAATTTTCGCGGGTTCAAATTTTCGCGGTTTAGGGTCAAAACCATAAGCCTTAATGTTCGCGATTTTTAATTTTCGCGGTTAGCAACATGCTCGAAAAGCAAAACTATTTCTTTTTCACTTGAGTCAATTCTTTCATTAACCTGCGGCAGGGCTGCCGCAGGTTAATGAAAGAACTGGCTTAAGTGAAAAGTACCAGCAACTACCGAAGAAAACACAAACATAATCTATGAACACTGTGTCTACGGAAGACACTTTGTAAGAAACAAGAAATTATTCCCGATTTTAATATTCGCGGTAGCGACTGCGAAATACCACGAAAAATGAAACACCGCGAAAATTACCGCATATACGGTATGTTACGCATGTTCTGAAACGACCAGACTTGTGTTCAGCATCTTCTTAGCTGGCAGTATTGTTTTTCGCATATTTAGGGGATAACTGTCTTGAAAATTGTCATTTGGGGAGGTAAATAATCGGTTTTATGGTCGGAAATTTCGTTTTACGGCGATGCATCATCGGTTTTATGGTCGGAAATTTCGTTTTACGGCGACGCGCCAGCGGAGCCGTAAAACGCAATTTGCGACTATAAAACCGATGATTTACCTCCCCAAATGACAATTTTCAATACAGTTATCCCCATTCTAATGCAATTTTCCACATTTTCATCTTTCATAATGTACTATTTTTGCACCCTTTTTAAACGCCATCAGCAACGTTAAACCAAACGTCAGCCAATGAGAAGCAACGTTACTTAATGACGTCGGGTTTGCGGCAGTATATCGCAGAATATACTGTCGCATTTTTTACGTTATCAAATCAGACGTCGCGTTAGATTTGAAAGTGCATTAGAATATTGGTTAGGGTATGCATTTTCTGAACTAGCAGTATTGTTCGGCAAAGATGTATTTAGAACACATATTTTGAAACATGCAATGGTCTGCGGATGAGAAAAACGCTTGTTTTCGGCAAAGGTTGACAAATAATCGTGCTTGTAGTAATGTAGGTTCTGAACAATAAAGGCCTATGATGGAACTCAGTGTCCATAAACCGATATGATGTGCCTTTATTAGAACCACCTCGGCAAAACGCTCCTAATAATTTGCTACACTGCAAGCTTTTATGAAGAAAAAAAAAGCACATAACGGAATCGTCACATTGCGGAACCCTGCAAGAAGTTTTGTGGAATTTTAAGATCAAGTCACCGTGTTCACACAAAATCAGGGGGCTTTCTCGGGGTCCTGGTTCTTTCTGCTGGAACGTCATCTACGCGTCTTGGCCAAATACGATGTCCGAAATATCTTATGTTTGGTAATGGCGCTTTCTTTGCTGTAGTTATAAACTATACTGATTTCTTCTGGATAGACTTAATCTAATCAATAAGGGCCACGGCACGTGAAAACATATGCGAACTGTGCAGTTTGATCAGAATTTTTGGTTTTTGGATCGATAATCTGCCAACTTTGACGGTCAGAGTGGACTCTTATCAGACTGTGTGGATGTTATAAGGAACGTGTTCCCACGTCTTTGCGCACATGACAGTGATTTCGGGAGCATTTCCCCCTCATCTTCCGTTTACTGACCTCTTCTATTATCTACGCAATAATTAAAATCTTTTACAACTCATACATAGATCTATATCTGTTTACACTAATTAGTAACAAAACTTGTAGGAGTAATATTCTATGATAATCTTAAGCAGTTTTATTTATTTAAATATTATTATAAAGTTCTGCAGTTTAGAGATCAATGACTTCAGCGTGGGACGTAATCTTTGTCTGATCGACTGAGACGGTGGCTTAATAATCGCTTCATTTTCTTCGCCACCTCATTTTTAAACCGCACGTATCAGTAATGATTCAATGAATATGACAGGGATAGGGTCAAACTGATTTTGAATAAATTATAAAAGATACAGTGACTAATTTCCATACGTTTGAGCGAGTATATATGGCGACTGGGGATATACAGGGAACATTAATTATATACTATGATCTCTGCGCGTGTGATTGAACTCTCTTATTTACGTTGAAAATTTGCCACTTTGTAAATTATAAATAAGCTCTGTTACTATGTCTGTTTTGTAATAATAGCTATCATCTAGCCAATAATCACACGATTTTACGAAGAAACGCCCATTCGAGTGCGCATTCGATAGTTGTCAATTTGTCCCGCCTTCTTATCAAGCCACGTGCCAGTGATCGACGTATTTTTACTACGAAACAAGTTTAAACACGAAAAGAAGAGGAGAAAAAAAATCAAAACAAAAACAAGACAGCATGACGGGCACATGTATTATTGTTTTCATTTTAAACAGGTTAACATCGGACCTGAAAGTAATCATTTATATGTGCAACTGTAATTGATGAAGGAGTGAATAATATCATCATTTATCTAAGTAGTGAACTGTGGTTAATAACGAACAGGAATATTGTTTTATTGAAAGTTTTTTTCTAAATGTGATGGGAATATTATTAAAGTAAGTAATACTATTTTTATTTGGATCCTTTTTTTTGCATACATATTTGCTTTCTATCTCGTATGTATATATATTATTATCTTATTTATTGATGTATTTTTAATGTACATTTTATTTTATCATTATTTTTTATCGTTCACATTTTTTATTTTCGCACAAAGTCTTGCGCATTGAAACACATGTTCAATGCATGTTACTTAATTTATTTATTATATCTAGATGAAAAAAATACCTATAGTAATAGTCTTCCTCCGCCTTTATCCCTCCGCCTGTATGAAATAAAGGGGCACCGAGATAATAGTGAAAATCCGGATCAATAATCATTTGACAAGTAAACTTAATTGATTAGCTGTTTCAACATACAAAAAATGAATTTAAACTGCGATAGCCTAATATGCATGTCAAACAAAACCTTGCCTTACAAAACCTTGAAATTTCCTTTTCCGCAAATAAATTATACTTCAGTGAACTTCAATGAGAGTTTGTACTGCAAAAGTGCAAAATAATGAGGCTTGCGGTTGAACGTTTAAACACGCGCCAGTAAAACAGCTGATTTTACTACACCCTCTTGTTTTCACTAAAGCATATCGCTGATAGGAAAACGTGTGTGTAATAAAAGTACAGTAGCCTACATATAGGAGTCTGGTCGATATTCTTCCCAGTAACTGGAATCTAGGACACTTTTAATATTTGCAAACAGTTTATGCAGGTGTGAGCTAATGTTGAGCTCTTATTGTCCTCTCTAACGTCCGAGCGAACTTGCTCTCATTTATGATTGGTCCGTGGCAGGATGTCTTCATTAACGTCCGAACAGATTGCACTGAGATACAAAGTTTAACAATATCTGACGCCTGAATAAACGAACTAAATATTTTATTTATATTATTCAGATCTCGATATGTATTTGATGATAATTGAGGAATATTTTTTTTTATTTCTCATTGAAACCATATGTTGTGACCCCTCATCTGAACCGTCTCGTTGAGACGGTTCAGATGAGGGGTCACAGCATATTTTTTTTAGCAGAATTAACAAAAATTATCCCTAATTATCACCAACTACTCCCTCTTATCTAAAGCCCTGATTAATAATATTATATAAAAATTGTTTGGATCATATGCCACTCGAGCGGCATGCTTGTAACTTGAAGTCCCAGAAAAGGAGGAATTTTGCTGTCATCTTTAAATTTTATTTTAAAAAGTATGTGACGTGGTTCCCCTTTAGAAAACCATCGGCGGGGCGGTCCTAATGATTTTCCACTTCATCATAATTTGTTGCAAGATCATCTACGAATCCCCCTCTTCACTGTTTTTAAGCATTGCCAGATAATGAGCTTTGATGCTGTTGATAAATATTAGGAAGGGAAAATCAAATTAAGCAGCCGTACAGAAAGAGCCCAAATTGCAGGTCAGATTATAAGCCAAGCTGTCATTTGGGAAAATAGGATGATGTGTTTCTGGGTGTACTAATACTATTTCTATTATTATTCATTTATATACGTTTTCATTTTATTCTTTCGAAAGTTAATCTTGATACTTTTATCGTATTTTAACAATGTGATCACATGTAGTTTAACAATATGCAAGTACTAAATCTTATCATTGTCCTTCCGTAATGACAGTAAATGTTAAGACAGGGGTTTCTCAGCAAACTGTCTAGCCCCGTATAAGGCTGTTCTTAAAGGGACAGTCTGGTTTCGGGTCCACTCTGGTTGTCATTACGCCAGTGGTTTTGTTACACGTCCAAAGATAGTAAGATTTAAGATACATATAATTTATTAACCATTAATGCCTATACAGTGTTCCATAAAAAGGATATATGCAAGCAGTGCAGACCCAGATCAGAACGCGGCGTCTGATCAGAGTCCACACTGTTTGCCTAAAACATAGCAATTTTTTTTAAATGATAAAGAAGTAATAAGACACGCCTAAAGTGATGACTGGAGGACTCTTACTCTTCCAATTTAGTCAACTCTCGATATCTCGAAGGCGAATTTCAGCCCAAACTACTGATATCTCGAAGCAAATTTTCTGTTACCAGAAAATTTACTGTGAGATATCAGTCGTTTGAGATGACAGGAGTTGAAAATGTAAATAAAAGTAGGATATATGTTCCTTGATACAAGAAGATATATTGAGATATCAATGCTCGAGATATCGGGAGTTGACTGACCGTATAATGACAGAAGATTCAATTTGGCATAACTGGGTCACTGTGTCCCAATATAAAGGGTAATTGCGATATTCTTACACTTAATTCATATTGATTATTGTTTTTTTTTCTTTTTAATAGTTTCCGTTTTTATATTATTAATCAGTATTCATTGGCATCCAAAGTTTCTGTCCTAATTATTTCGTAAAATATTGGCAATATTAATTATCCATATTTTACAATCCGGTGATGTTTAAAATTGTTGACGGAATGTCAATCAGGGCAGACCCTGTTCAGATTGCCCCTCTAGTAGCTCTGATCTGGAGGTCACTATTTGCTTAATAATTGTTTTGTTTTGTTTTTTTGTCTATAAAACGAATTCATGTAGTATTACTAGCATGCCAATCTTTTTCTTTAATGATGAAATTGTCAAATAGGTGGACCGCCCAACAGTTGGACGAACCTCAATTTTACGACGCTTACGGCCCCGATTGAGAGGTGGTAATGAAAGGCTGTTTGTAGTGGAGCCTGGTTTGGACCCCCCCCCCCCCCCACCACCACCATGGCCAAGTGCGAACAGCCAATACTCAAATCAGCCTGCACATCTGAGATGACAGCTTCTCTCCTAATCTCTACGCACACAGGCCGATACATGACATTTAGCTACAGGCGGAAAATGATCTCGTTTTTAGTGATAGGGCTTCGGTGTAGGTTTGGACGCTTATTTACTGATCAAGCGGCCCTGGGTTCGAGAGCCGCTAGAAGCGGCTATCATTCCGACCGTAAACGGGGTTCCACTGCACATAGCCTTTCATTATCACCCTCCCATCGTCCTGATATGTATGAAGTACTGTTAAAAGGACGTAAAATTGCAAGTCTTTGCTCTTGAAATTAACAAACATTTATTTGTCATACATTGTCCTGCATGCAAGTTAATTTCTAACAAAGATGGGGCACACGTCCAAAATAAACCCACAAATGGGGAAATTAAACTAAAAATCAGTTGTTACAAAGTAGGTGGATTGATAACAATAAACACATAGATAGGGATCTAGAGAAAAATAAAACTCAATACCGTACGTGCCCTAATATTCGGACAGCCAAATCAAACAGCGTTGACGCAGATAAGACTGCTCCCTGGAGCAGTCTAATCCCGATCCACACTGTTTGGCGGCAGCATTGTAAGACTTGCCTGATATGTTGAGTGGGCATGGCTAAATTCGAAGATGCCATCTTCGAATTTAGCCATGCCCACTCAACATATGGGGGTGGGTGTCCAAACATATGGAAAAGACGGTATATTGTACAGTGGCAATGAACTTGTTTAGAGATTAATGACACACAACAGCTAGTGATCTGGAAGCTTGTAATAATAAATCGTAACAGGCATACAGGTTAATGAGGTAATTTATGTGCTTTGTGTCAATAGTCTCTCATATTGCGTCTAGCTCCGTGATCGCTACCAATGGGAAAATAGCCGTGAACGTTATTATGCGAACACACATGAACGCTATGAAGACGTTAACAAACGTGGACACTGGGTAGATGTTCCTAATTTTGCTTTCATTTTTCATATTTATTTTGGAAAGTCCCGTAATGGACACCTTAACCAGCATGACCATTGCACTGGCCACAGTAATCCGCAGACTGAGGCGCTGCCGAACCAATAGCATTTACGGTCATTATGGAATGCATTTATATTGTTCCGTGCGCTTACGTGTAAGACTGACGAGTTTCGCCAATCACAACTTCATGAAAGTTCCTGTGGCCCCAAGTTGATGGCGGCTTCGTAGTACGCCGAACGGACGTGATAGAAAGCATCCTTATCATACAACGGGCAGCGTGATTGGTCAGTCCGCTACCAATCACGACGCCGAAGACATTCCAGCAGCTCCCAAACGTTTCGCTCTGCGCAGGCGCTACACAGGAATAGTTCGCGTAGCTGACTGCTTAGCCTATATTATGGTCTAGTACCAGAGCTACAGATAAGAGGGATGTATTGAGGATAATTCAAAGTTATTGTTTCATATTCTCAACGAAAACATATGTTGTGACCCCTTACTAGAATCGTCTGATGCGGGTCATAACATATATTTTATGGAGAAATATGCAAAATTATCGCTAAATTATTCCTGTAACCCCTTAATATCTGGAGCACTGTCTACTGGTCTGGGCATGCGCTGTTCACATGTCATTCAGGATAATTTTCCACACGGCTCCTAGAAATTGCGAAAAAACCCACAAAACAATGACTAATACATGTACAAACACTTAATCGTATGCTTGAACAATGTTATACAGTGAATTGAATATTATACATGTGATTGAAATGGCGTTGTCTGTATTACTTGTTTTTGACAATATACTTCATATATTTTATTATTTTTGACCAGGAAGAAGTCTCATCTTTTACTAGATATTTCCATTATCAATTTATCCTTGGGATTTCATCAGTCGGTTCATTTCAGTTACAATAAATGTAACGTTATGGATTATACAGCGTTTAAGATATTTGGCATAGATATTATACTTAACATGTTGCAAAGATTTATATATATCTCACTAATAACTTTTCCATATTCATTTCTTGAGTATAGGCCGGCAGTTTATAGTCATATTATTTGCTGTCTGGCTGCTTTATTGTGAACGAAGTAAAAGGTAATATTGTGATTATATGTATTTTACCGCCAAAAAATAAAATAATTAAATTTGCAAACAGCCCAAAATGAGCCACCTCATCTAGATCTACACTGAACGGCTTTTAATTTTCAACATGATATAGTATGGACGAAATATTTTTGAAATTTTACAAATGTAAATTTTTTCGTCTGCTTTTTTTACGTTTTATTTTTATAAATAGTGCAGGCCCATGAATAGCGGTGTGGTCAAGGTATACACTGTGTTCTTGTCCAGTAAAACTCCCTTTTATAAAGAATTAAACTAATGATTATTTAATAGTTAATGGTAATAGATACATTGATAAATAAATTTAATAATGGTACTGAGGGTTGTTAAAATTGAAATAAAAGAAATTGTTGCACCATAGGTATACTGCATAATTTTACACACAGGTAAATTTGATTTCATTTTCGGTAAATTGGGCTTTCTGTAATTTTACTTCCAGGTCATCTAGGTATTTTTTTTAAACTAGTATCATACCTTTATCAGTGATTAGTACATGCGTATAATAACATGTATATTTATACATGACGGAGGTTTACATAGGAATAATAAACCTGGGTATATATTGTGCAACTTTTTTGGGAGAATTAGAACAGGTGACAAGATGTGATCTGTCCATAACTTTATCGATTTTATCCACGTGTTTTTTTTGTTGCGGGCCAAATTAAACATTGTTTTTAGGACATAGAGATGAAAATGAACATATACAAAAAGGAAGATAAAGTTAATATTGGATTTTGATTTTATTTCATTTCTAGGAAATAGGAGTATATTTACGTAGGAAATCCATTTTGTCTTTATAAAATGTTTTGTTTGTGAATAAAAGTTTGTACGTATTTGGGATTTAAGCTAATTTGGACTTGTATTTGCTATATTTTTCATAAGGTGAGAATAATTTCATTATTTCTTTATTTTATTCTTTATTTCTTTATTTTGATTCTTTATTTCATACTTCTAGTTTATCATTCTCATACAGGTTAGAGTCAGCACTGACTCGGACAAATCAATAAAACTCAGTTGCACCACGCCCCGCAAGTTCAATAATGACTTACAAATGTGAGCGTACCTTGTTCGTGTGTTTGCGTGTTTTCGTGTGGATGGGGTCGGAGTGGAGGATGTGGGTACGGTGAAGGGCTCAAGTTATGAATATACCATAAAGAAATGTAACCATCTATTAAATTGATATGAAAAATGTGGAAATACATTTAAATTAAATAACATTATTATTTTTTATTTATTTAATTTTTACAACGTAAATGTGGCAGTGCAAAGTTATGGTGTTGAGAAGCACAATTACAGGCACACTTAATGATAATAATAATAATAATAATAATAATATTAATGGTGATAATGATTGTTGCTGCTGCTACTGATGATAATGATCATTGAAGTTTGGGAGTGGAACATACCTAAATAGTTCCTCTAACTATTTATGGTAGGCCAATGGATGTGGGGCTGATGTGTCAACCCTTAAAGCGCCAAAACGCAGACGACAAAAATTTGCATCTGCAAAATTACGAAAATTGTTTCGTCCAAGATATTCGTTGAATATAAGACAAACAGTGTAGATCCAGATGAAGCGGCTCATTATGAGCCGCCTCATCTGAATCTACGCTGTTGAAAATCCGTTTTTCCATGTATATGAATATGAAATTATGCTAATGATTATTATCATGATGATGATCCATTCAGTATATATTAGTGGCATGTGGTGATGATGATGAAAATTATTAAAAATGTTGATATTATTGTCATTATTATCATTTCGTTTTTATTATTCGTTGTTATTATCATAAGTATTACAATTACTATTATTATTATTATCATTCCGTTATTTTATCATTATTGTTATGATTATAGTTTTATTATTATTGTTATTGTAGTTTTGTTATTACTATTATTAGTGTTACTATTATTATTGTTATTATTATTATTATTATTATACAATAGAGACATTTTATGTGCAATATAAGATAAAAAAAAGAAGAAGATATTTTTAGATCTCCAAGAAACGGATTTGTTTTGAAAAAGATGCCGTGACCGTCATTAGAACTGCTTCGATGAGGCGGCTCTGTTAAGAGGACACAACATGTTTTATATAGAGAAATAAAAAAAAAAAAACATCCAGAATTTTCATCAAACTGCCTTTATCTGGGGCTCTGAAGTTGTGTCGTCTGCAGTGTCATCTGCCGATAGATCTATATCAAAGAAAAGTTTTAAAAAATCAGATCATAATTTTCAGACTGGAATAATGACTTTTGTCTACACGAGCAGAATCATACGACATGAGCCGCGACACGAGAAAACCAACAAAGTGGTTGTGCGACCAGCGTAGACTCAGATCAGCCTGGGCATCCGCCCAGTCTGATCAGAGTCTTCGCTGTCCGCATGGAGGTAGCTTAAACCCTTAGCTACCCTTTGAGTGCTTAGCGAAGAGTCTGAGTGCACTGGGCGGATGCCCAGGCTAATCTGAGTCTGCACTGGGCGCACAACCATTTTGTTGATTTTCTCGTGTCGCGGCTCAATTATGATTAACTCACGAAGAATGCGATCTAAGGTTACCGAGCTTTGGCCAGTGCTACCAGTAGCAGACGACAAATATAGATTTTCTCAGCTTTAGTTGCTGCATGTGAACATGTCTGTGAAAAAGCTTTAAATAGATCGGAATCTGCCACTAGTCTGTTGTTTCTACGGCAAAAGCAGTTGCTGCTCGCAGACGATCACAAAACCGATTATCGGAAAAAGGCGGGAACTTTGATTTTGCTCCTTCCGACGTATAACCATTAAAGAGGTGATCGTGTCCTGACAGTTAAAAATTTATCTCCAACGGTCGTAAAATCCGCGGTCAAATTCGGATTACGTATACTGAGCAAGATCTTCATTAATGTGGACAATGCTGAAATTTACGCACATATAATATGAAATCGTACGTCATTACCATTCAATGTAGATAATGCATAAAACGTATAATAATAATAATAATAATTAATGTATTACCCCTGTGGTATTTTATATACAGCATTGTTTGGCGACATCGGACAATCACTTTTTCTAAAGGAAGAAAAAATGTAAGCTTAGATCTATTATGAAACTATAGATTTTTAACATTTCTGCAGACATTTTTTTCTTTTCTTTTCTTTTTTAGCTGTTTTATTTATTTATTTATCAGTATAATCTGTATTAGTTTTTTTTTGTCTTCGAAAGGCAAGTTGAATCCGTTTTAATTGATAATCTATATTTGTTTGGGTTATATTTTATGTTTAATTACATTTAAGTGCTGTGAAACGCCAGAACAACCGTATAAGGTTTTTGAACTTTTTTTTTCTTGTTCTTTTTTTTATGAATTTGACAAATCTTAAGATGTAACCTGAATATAATCTGGTATGTTGAAATACACGAACAAAATATTGGTATTATATTTGTGATAAAACGTACCCCCTTATTTTATTCATTTATATTTCGAAATTATTGCATTATTTTGGCTATTTCAAAATTTATTGCGAAACAGTGGCGTACATTCGTTGACAGGCTTCAGTCAAATTGGTTAGAATTGAAATCGCTAAGGTATAGGGAGAGTCGGGGTAACTTCGGGCAGTCGGGTGGATTCGGACATACCATTGCAAACAGTGAAAATCCAGATAATGAGCCGTCTCATCAGGATTTTCACTGTTTGGTCAGTTATTGTTTTGTTTTAGTTCCAGACAACTGACATATAAAGGAAAAAATGTCACTGTCCGAATTTACCCGCTGTCCGAAGTTACCCGACTCTCCCCTACTCTTTTCATCAAAATTAAAATATTTCCAGCAGGCACACAATACTTAACGTTAATTCAGTGTTGGTTCAATGTTGTGTGCCCTAAGTTATTTTTCACAAATGATTTTCTTCAGAGCTGTAGATAAGAGGGGTATATGATGATAATTGAGGGATAATTTTCTTTATTTATCATCAAAACCGTATATTGTGACCCCTCATCTGAACCGTCCATCGAGACGGTTCAGATGAGGGGTCATAACATATGTTTTTATTCAGAATTAACAAAAATTATCCCTAATTATCACCAAATACTCCCTCTTATCTAGGGCTCTATTTTCTTGTTAAAATTTCATTTTTTCAATTATAATTTCAGAATGGGAAACAAAGACACTGATACTAACCCAAACATGGAAGGCCAAAGACTACAAAAAGCTGTCGAAGAGGCCGAACAAACTCAGAAACTGACTCCACTAATAAAAGAGGAGTTAAGGTTGTCAATCCTCAACAGGCGGTGCCTTGAAAATAAGGGAGAGATTGAGCTGGATGAAAAGAAGCCAATCATAAAATCCGTAAGTTTGCAAATACATGCCTTGAAATCTGACTAAATAGAGGATCTTACATGAGTGCTCATGTATTATTGAATTTATTAAACGAGTTGGGGAAAAGATAAGATGCGAGGCTCTGCCGAGCATCTTATCGTTTTCACCAACGAGTTTAATAAATTCAATAATACAGGAGCACGAATGCAAGATTATATTTATTATATGACACTAAAATCGCATTTTATTAGCAAATTTTGCACTAAAACGTCACGATTTCCCCATTAGAAAACGCGACGTTTTATGGACGTTAACGCATAACGTTACGACGTAATTTGCATATTCAATCCACTAATGGATTATCGTTTTTAATGCACGGCTTTAGTACACTCTCAGATGCGACGTCATATGATAAAAATAGTTAATCCATTTACCCTTAAAGGGCTAATGAAATGAAGATGACAAATTCTCAATTGAAAAATAAATATGAGCCGCCTCATCTGGATTTACACTGTTTTCAAAGTCAAAGTATTTTCGTTTTTTTTTTTTTTTGTTTTTTTTTTCGCAAAACAACAGATTGATACGCGATATGCTAATTGTATAATTATTGTGTATTTATCAGGAGCTAACACCAGACGAGATAAGAAAGAAGCAACGACGACGTCAGCAAAATAAAGATGCTGCGAGGCGCTGCCGAGCCAAAAAGAAGAGATTAGAAAGCACTGTGATTACGGTAAGTTACCAGACCGACGGTAACACGAATAGCAGTGTTCCAGATAAGAAGGTGTGCAGGAATAATCGAGGGATAATTTCCCGTATTTCTTAGTAAAACAAAAACTATGCTGTGCCTCCTCATTCGAACTGTCTCGGCGAGGCGGTTCTAATGAGGGTCACAATACAGGTTTTTGTTGGGAAATAAAAAAAAAAACAAATTACCCTTTATCTGCAGAATTGGAATAAACAGATAAATGGCAAATAATTTGAGGATTGGTTGGTTCATTGTTTTGGAATTAACGTCTATATCGAGCCGTCTTCCAGAGAGGGAGAAAGAAAAAAGGTATGATAGGCGAAAGGAAAAAAATATCAAAACAACCCCACGCCCGCACCTACTGCAAGCATAGTAGCCCCTTGCGAGTATCCAGTAGAACGCTCCGGCCCAGCTCTATCGCCCATAGAACCGAAGGCATAATTAATACTTTTATAATTGTTGCTGAAAAATAATGAAACTAAAGACTTTTCAAGCGATAGCAGCATTAAAGTTAAACGCATTTACCATGAAAACAATTGGGTTTCAAATTCGGTCAATATAGTTGGTCAGTATGATTATGAGAAAACTTAATTTACATGTTCCAAGATAAATGTACAGATTAGTTTTATGTTGGCAGATAAATGTCCAGATACAACCGCGTTATGTAAAGGTGTTGATTTCTCACCTCTAGGCCCTAAGTTTTGCTCCTGGCCGCCATTTAAATTTGATGAGTGATTTGTCAAAGTAATGACATGGTCGCTTTCTTCAAGAAGTCTAATTTGTCACATGTTTTATTGCAGGACTATTTCCGTGAACAAGCAAGAGCGAAGGAACTGCAAGAGGAGGTGACGTCGTTGCGCAATACCCTTGCGCAGTTGCAACGATTACTCGATGAGCATGCGTTCAACTGTCAGTTGGCGCAGGCGCAGTCGCCACCTTTCAACATGCAGCAGACGACCAATTTCACTTTTCCGCCAATGGATGGGCGGTACTGTTACACAGATAGTTATGTTGAAGACAGACTAGTTGAAAATGCGACCCCACTGGAGGATCCATTTGATGATCCCACCATAAAGTATTCCGAAGCTGTGATGTATCCTCTGACGAGTATATCACCAATTAACAAGCGGGAAACTGAAAGCACGAGCACCACGTGCACGGTTACATGCTCCGATGCATGTTGTGGAGAAGAGTTCGATCCTCTTCCAAGTGATCTCATAGACCTTCAAATCCCAGAAACTGGCTTCCAGCAGCCCTGCTCCCCGGATCTATTCCTCGGTCGGCAGTCCATCAGTGAATTTCTGGATGAGGAATACTGTGTAAATAATTGATGACAGACTTTTTATAGACATCATCATTTCGTGATCACGCGGCATTACAGTTCTCATTACTTGTCTGAAGATCACTTTTTCGTGGTTATTCTTGCCTGTTGCAGATTTGATTTGATTGATAACTTTTGAGATGATATTTGATAACTTTTGAGATGATATTGTTTTTCTTTTTTCTAAAAACATGTAAACTCTCTTTAGAAAGGCAAAACTGGCGAACTGGGGCCATATTCATAAAGCCACATAAGTCGTTGCTATGCTGTTGCTAAGGCGAAATTTCTATGAAGGAGATTCCCCACAACTATCAAATTTGCTCTGGAGGAACAGTCTGAAAAGACTTTCCTCCAGAGCAAATTTCTTAGTTGTCGGGAATCACCTATAAATTCAGTCTTAGCAACAGCATAGCAACCACTTAAGTCGTTTTATGAATATGGCCCCTGACGTCGCTGCGACGTGATGGCGTTCCAGTTTTTTCTTTAGACATGGAGTGTTCTTCATTTTCTCGTTGTTGTTTCCAATTAAGTTCTTTTGTTTTCGAATGTATTAAAGATTGTTCGTGTTTGAGGCGCTCCCAGGGGCTTGGGGGAGAAAGGCCACTATTTTCAGAGAGCGTTGCGTCGACATCATTTCGACGTCATTTCACCCCCCCCCCCCCCCCTCCCCCCTCCCCTTTCTACAATTTCTGAAATCTATCTAAAGTAAAAAGACTCAAAAGATTTAAACAGTATCTTTATTTGCAGTGTTTTCTGTTTTGTTTTCTTTCAAAATTTTCGACTGTGTTGTGGAATCCATTTGTTAAAGTTCCATTAAGAAAAACTAACGTTAGTGTTTTTCCTTTTCTCTTGTTAATTTCTATTGAGATTTTGTCTTCTTTGGCTGTTTGGAATTCTCCCACAAAGCTTATTAGCTATTATCTATTGTTCAACGCTGTTCATATTTTCTTTCCTGTTCTTAAACAAGCTTTCAAATTGTTGCTTAGAGGTGGGGATACCACTTGTTGAACGCCATTTTGTCAAAGTAATTATTCATTAGTTACCTCAGATTCATACACCATTTGATAATTCTTTTAGGTGATATTAGGTCATCACTGTTGAAAAAAGATCTGACTGTCATGATCCTTCTTCACCCATATCAGCCAGAACGCCGTACAGTCTGATCAGTATTTTCCCGGTTTGCATCTTCAGTCTATAGATCTTGGGGACTCTATACACACCTGGGGCCGTATTTATAAAACGACTTAAATGGTTGCTATGCTGTTGCTAAGGCTAAATTTTTATGAAGGAGATTCCCTACAACTATGAAATTTGCTCTGGAGGAACAGTCTTTTTCAGACTGTTCCTCCAGAGCAAATTTCATAGTTTCAGACTGTTCCTCCAGAGCAAATTTCATAGTTGTAGGGAATCTCCTTTATAGAAATTCAGCCTTAGCAACAGCATAGCAACCACTTGTCATTTTATAAATACGACCCCTGGTAAATACGCTATTCCATTCTCAACTGTAAATTAAAAACTCAAGCTTTTGGCAAATGGATACCAAAATATAATAGTGCTATTCAATGCGGATGTATGCACAGGTTTTTCTGTGAAGTAAACTAGTGACCAAGCTAAAATTTAGGTTTGGTCACTTGCAAGAGTTTACTGAAATCTTTTAGGACGCTGAAATTATTTTACAAGTAACTAACCACACATACAGATTGTTCGAATAGCATTAGTTGTATTTGTTATCCTGAAGTGGGAATGGAATTGCACGTTTACCTGTTCTGCTCTTTCGTTCCGTTATACATCCATATGATCTGATCAGACTACAGGGATATGCTGGCTGATCTGAGTATTCAGTGCTGTAAAACATCTGCTCCAGTGTCATGGTTCATTTCATTTTCAACTGACATTCCATATTGCCTTGCTCATAGTCTAACTGAACAATCTACCATAAAAAATTGCAGTTGCACACCATTTTTAGTCAAAATATAAAGCTGCAGGTAAGCCAAAACTTTTTGGAGTAAAATTTGGATTTTGAAAGGGATTTTAAATTAGGATGACTAGGCAGAGTCAGAGAGAGACATTGCACAGAGATTATATACACTGAACCAACATTGAATCAATGTTGATTCGATGTCATTAAGCGAACAACATTGAAAAACACTGAATCGACAGTGATTCAACATTTATGAGCACCTACCATTGAAATAACAATAAATCAATGTTGGTTCAACATGTCATCGAATCAACGTTTCAATATGTGCTCAATGACTTTGAATCAATGTTGTTTCAATGGTATGTGCACTCAATGCTGATCATTGTTGTTTCAGTGGTGTGTACCTGCAGGGAAGAGTCCGTTTTAACCTGGAATGTTTTGGCTTACTTGGAAGGCTGCAGAATCATATATTTATGTTATTATTATTTTTTTAAATTTTTTGGTCTTCAAGACAAATCAGTTTTCAAAAATTGATCTCGACATGGTGACATTATGTATATACTTCATACATCATGTTTTTTGTATATAATTCATTAATTGAACATAGGTTTCTTTTGAGTTCCAGCCACGCTAAAGTTTTAGGGCTGAACAATTTGTTATTGCTCATATCCTATGTAGTGGGATTTTATAGGGGTTGCCTCATAGAGGAGACCCTTATGAGGTATCACGACATTGTTTTACTGAGGAAATTTGGCTCAAATTCTTTTTTTTTGTCATCTCAAAATTTTATCGTGTCTGGAGCGTTGTAATAATTTGTAAATTGTTATCAGTTTGTAGCATTATCAGTGTCATGTCAGAGCCTTAGATAGGGGTCATTTTGGATATCCTTAAAAATATGCCTTGCGGTCTTAGGCACATATTTCAACCCTTAAAGCGCCAAAAAATTTCAAAAATTGTTTTTCGAAGCTATATAATATTGAGAACTCCGTAAAGACTAGTAGAGGGCGCACAGTGGAGGCTCATTATGACCTGCGCTGTTTTCATATTCCATTTTGGCCCTAAAAGTATTAGAGAACAAATGAGCCCTGACACGATAGCCCAGTCTGATTAAAGTCTTCGCTTTGCGCTGAAAGGTAGCTAAGGGTCTAAGCTAGCGAAGACTCCGATCAGACTGGGCGGATGCCCAGGCTGATCTGAGTCTTCACTGGGCGCACATGTCACTTTGTTGGTGTTCTTGTGTCCCGGCTGAAATGGCTTAGAATCATCCTCCAGATCCACCCTTATCTAGAGCCCTGCTTATCATATTGGGCATCATCATGCACTTTACGCATGTTTTCATTGTTTTTGGTGCAGATTTTATTCAAACTTGGTTGTTATTGACAAGTGAAAGCATATTGTTTGTCCTGATTAGTGGAAATAAATACTGATTTGCAAGGCTTCTTCTAGGAGGAGGTAAAATACCTCACATGGATCCAATTTGTGTTGCCGAATTGTATTTTTTTCTGAATCATACCCAAAATTTGAAAACCTTATCCACTGGGGGGCACACAACGTTGAATCAGCATTGAATATAGGGATCAAACATGGTTTTTCATGCATTAACGTTTGCCAGGTCCCGAGGGAGATGTTGGAAACCGAGGCCGAAGGCCGAGGTTTTATAACATCTCCCGAGGGACCTGGCAAATGTATGCAAACTTTGTGTGCAGTTTGTGTAATTACACAGAATTCAAGTTGATTATCGCTCAGAGGAAATGGTTAAAAATCTCACTATGAAGACAGTGCAGACCCTGACCAAGATGCTCTCAGGAGCTGTCTTATACGGGTCTACACTGCTCATACACTTGTCTCAACAATTTTATTATAACTTAAAATTATGACATCAACCCATAAAGAAAACATGTTTTATCATTCTAGGATGCAACCATTATTACCAATACTGTATGAGGTTAATCGTGTAAAACTCCGAGCCGCGACACGAGAAAGTCAACATAATGCTTGTGCGCCCAGCACAGACTCAGAGCAGCATATGCATCAACCCAGTTTGATCAGAGTCTTGGCTATCCGCAAAGAGGTAGCTTAGACCCTTAGCTACTCTTTAAGCGCTTAGGGAAGAGTCAGCTCGCCCAGGCTGATCTGAGTCTGCGCTGGGCGCACAGCCATTTTGTTAGTTTTGTCGTGTCTCCGCTCAGATTATTATATCAATTGAAAATGCAGCTGTATTGATGTTTAGTGCAGTTTTAGGGTTGCGTGTACTTTTAGCAACATTTACAAGAGGTTTGAATACATCACGAGTTCGCCAAGTGCAGCGAACTGCGTCTTGATGCAATGGGGCTTGTTAGGGGTTTGATGATTAAGTCTGATATCACTTTTGTTTATTTTTTTCCAAAAACGTACGTTGTGGGTGGTATAGGATGGCACTATGGTCCCCGAGAAATCGAGGACCGTAGAGCTCTCCTATACTACTCACAACGTTACGATTATTGATTTTTTCAAAATTTTAGCTGAGTTGTATTTTTGCACTTCCCTGTTTCGAAGGGACCAAACAGCAAACAAACCAATTTCAGTGCTTCAGTTTAGAAGGGGTAACAGGGATAATTTTTCATGTCTCTCCATATTTCTCCGTAAATTCTTCTTTTTAGAAAACAAGAAATCTCAAAAGTTGTCTTGGCTGTGTACCCATTACATCCTGGGTTAGAGTTACTTGTTATTTCAAGATTGACCGGGCGATTCCAAAGTGACAGTGCCAATCATTGTCAAATGGCTCGGTCTACTTGTGAATTCGGCAGGTTAGATTTAGCACAAGCTATCAGCATTCCCTCAATACAAATCTGTAGAATATGCGAGGTGCACGATCAGCTGTTCAAAACCAGAATATTCCGATAATGAATATGCACCGTGGGCACCGGTCAATCTAAAGAAAATATAGTATAGTTACAATAGACAGGGGCGTAGCTAGGATCAGTTTCATCAGACCCACGATCATGTTCTATAGTCCCTGGGGGTAAGTGAATTGGTTATTGGTTTACTGATACGAATTCAGCATGCGCTGGTGCGTGTTGAACTTTTGTCAGTTTGACAATATTTCAATACGCACCTGCGTATATATTTTGCATATAAGCAGCTACGCCCATGATAGGATTGTTTGCCAATTTTAGGAGTGACACTAGTCGTTGCGGAAGTATAATGTTCAAGCTTTTAAAGCTGTCAGTGAAACCTCACTATACGTCATGTGTTGAGGGGCTGGGGGAGAGGGATAGAAGAGAGCTTCCAGAATTTGGTTAACTCTTTCACTACCAAAAAGCAGACGACAAAATTTACGTCTGCAAAAATTAAAAAAAATGCCTTGTCCAAGACTTTTTATATTGAGAATTCAAAGACTAGAGGGCAAGTAGTGTAGATCTAGATGAGGCGGCTCATTATGAGCCGCCACATCAGGATCTACGCTGTTTGCAAATTTTGCTAATTGCGTCACTGGGGCTTTCAGTGAAGTCTGATCTACAAAATGTTCTAAATGTAGGCTAAATTTGATCCGTATTTATTTACTGATGCCAATAACATTTGATAGGTTCGGTATAAATAGTTACCAGGAAGCGAATTGCTTTGTCGCTTCTAAATACATTTTAACTTACTTTGTACTTTGAATTTCGGAATTGTTTTCAGCTATACAAACAAGGAAATTTAACGTTACATAAGTCTTCTTATTAAGGTATTTTCTGGTCCTGTGGGATCATTGACTTTACTAAGAGCCGTTCTGCTAAAACCGGTGCAAGGTAGGCGTGGCTGGGGTCGCAAATTTCATTACTGGTCGTGAACAGAATCAAACCGAGTCTGCTATTTTCATTTCTTTGGTGTGTTCCTTGCTCTGAAGGAACATACTATTCAGAACTTATGTACGCCATTACCTACTCTGCAATACAACAATTTTGTCTTTTAAAGGTTGTAGCATAGTGTTCACTGTTTCTCATTGGCTGTTCTTAGCTTTTATAGACATGAGAAAGAAAAATGAACCGCGACACGACAAAACCAACAATGTGGTTGTGCGCACAGCGCAAACTCAGATCAGCCTGGGCATCCGCCCAGTCTGATCAGAGTCTTCGCTGTCCGCATGGAGGTAACTTAGACCCTTAGCTATTATTTGGGCACTTAACGAAGAGTCTGATCAAACTGGTCGGATGTCCAGGCTGATCTGAGTCTGCACTGGGCGCACAGCCACATTGTTGGTTTTGTCGTGTCGCGGCTCAAATAACTTCAGAGGAAGGACGGGTGTGAATCCATGGTGTCTTTCCTCCATAACAAATATACTAAGAAGTCAGATATGCGAATGTTGTTTTCAGCAACTGCCAAAAACAGAAAGGAAAGAAAGTGCAATGTAGCATTTATTGACAGGATTGTGTTCGATCATCTAACATTATTTCATTATGATAAACTTGTAGCTGTCATCAATTTTAGTGACATTTGGTGTGAACTGTTGTTTTTGATTTCAGTGAAATTTGACGTGAACTGCTAGACTTTGTTTTCCGTCGATAAACTAAGTTGACCAATCTCTTTCTAGTTCTGAAATGTACTACTTGATTGTTGTTATAAGCACCAGCTTTTAACAGAGTCTCAGTATAGAGGCCATTTCAGTGTAACATTTTAGTCATATTGAAAAATTTAATACGAGGTATGATTTACGGCATTTTTCATCAGAGCCAAGTCAAATTAAACTTGTTTACAGGGTATAATCGATTCCGCTAATTTTTGCTTCCTGCAGAGACTGTACATCATATTTGGCTTCCGCCGAGACTGTCCACGAACTTATGCTTCCTGCCGAGACTGCTGTACATGATAAATGGCTTCCTGCAGAGACTGTCCGCGAGATTCTGCTTCCTGCCGAGGCTCTCGGCAGGAAGCAGAGTCACGCGGACAGTCTCGGCAGGAAGCAGAATCACGCTGACAGTAGTCTCTGCAGGAAGCAAGAGTTCGCGGACAGTCTCGGCGGAAGCCAAATATGATGTACAGTCTCTGCAGGAAGCGAAAATTGGCGGAATCGATTATACCCTGTGTTGTTGAGATCTCCAGATGAGGGTGAGTTTTGTTGAGCATTATCCCTCCACCCCAACACCACCACCACACTACACCCCTACCCTATTTTCTCCAGATACCCAGTTTGGGCTCCACTTAAATGAATGGTTATGGCTTTTTTTCTGACCAGTTTAACGAATGTGAGAGTTACTTCCTTTTTGCTCCTCTGGCCGACGATGCCATTCCGAAATTGGGTCTGCTCCTCACAAAAAATGCTTCTAAAGGAGCAAAGTCTTTCCACTAAGGTCCCGTTGAGGATACAAAAATGTATGCCTATTCAACTTAACTTGAGACCACTTCCATGATGTTTTTATAATAAGAGGCTACACAATGTCATTTTAATGAGAGTTAACCTAAATTGTGTCAAATTTACTCAAAACTCACCTTACCATTTCTGGACATCTGACATGTTACCAGCCCAGATACGAAACCCTCATGACTAACATGCTAGGTAATCTTGGTCTGCGATGGTGACATTACTAATGTTAATTTGACATGGCTAAATTTTGAAAGACAGGATCAGTGGCTAGTATATTTAATATTGGCCAGTGTGTTTAGATATTATGGATGCGAAATATGGGGTTTCGACGACTCAAATTATGTTCTTGTTTTAGCCTGTTTAGTCTTAGAAGATATATATTATAGTATGTATATTCTAACTTCATCGCTTATTTTCTTATCTAATATGTGCTAGATTTTCAACTGACACTGTATACTCACTTATGCCCAGACACTAATTAACAAATGAAATATATTTGTTGATTAATAATAGGCGATGCTGTTTATCATATGTTAATCCATTTCTTTTTATATTTTTGTACTCAGATTTGTGCTAAATATCAGAGTCCCAGATAAGATGGGTTTTTGAGGATAATTCTGACATAGTTATCGCAACGATACATATGTTGTGACCCCTCAATAAAACCGTCTCACCGAGACGGTTCTAATGAGGGGTCACAACGTATGTTTTTATATAGCAATATGGAAAATATCTCTAAATCATCACTGTCACCCCTTATTTGGAGCACTGCAGGCAACTATCGCAACAAATTGGCAGTTCTCGTATTTTCTCGGACAAAATGTCGAAATAACGAAACTGTCGAATGGTTGCGACTGGTGAAGCAATAGTGACAAGCGAATTTGAGAGACGAAGAAACCCTTCTGTGTAATTTGTTGATATTTTTGTTTGAGTTGTGAGAATGTACTAGTTTGTTTTTCATAACTACATTAAAATATAAACATGAAATAAAAGAAATATCTAACAGGTAATAAATGTGTTTTTATCCTTACATATTCATAACCATGAATCGACCGGCGGGTGAGACTTTGGTATTCTGTTCTCAGAAGAAAGATAGGAAGGTATAATTGAGCCGTGACACGAGAAAACCAACAAAGTGGTTGTGCGCCCAGCGCAAACTCAGATCAGTCTGGGCATTCGCCCAGTCTGATCAGAGTTTTCGCTGTCCGCATGGAGGTAGCTTAGACCCTTAGCTACCCGTCAAGCGAATAGCGAAGAGTCTGATCAGGCTGGGAGGATGCTCAGGCTGATCTGAGTCTGTGCTGGGCGCACAACCATTTGTTGGTTTTCATCGTGTCGCGGCACATATCTGTATGTTTTGCATATACTGAAAAGAGAAGGTTTTCCTCTCTGAAAGTCCAACCGTTTTATGTATGCTGTTGCCGTTTTTTGGAATCCAGTGGATTTGCTAGGAAGAGTAGAGGTCACATGACTGAATACCGAGTCAACAAAAACGACAATCGGGTTTATAAGAAATTTTATTTGGTGCCAGTCTCGACGCCGAATAATAAAAAATATGACATCACTGAAATCAAAATATTCACTCTACGCGAATACAGTTAAAACCTGAAATTGAGATTATTGCCAATTTAATGCGAATTCTCTACTGTCGTTACTGGGTTAAAGTCTGTTTGACTCCATGAAAACGTCCGTCTTCTATTATAGCTTCTGTCACGTGACCATAACTCTTCTGACTGACAGCATTCTGTTTTTGGAAGATAGAAGTCGTACCCGCCCAGCCATAGAGTAATGGCCTACAATATAGATGGCCGGACAGCACCTGGTAATTTGTTAGGGGGTACTCCGTATAAACCTTTGGCTCTGAGGTCTTATCCTGTTCTTAGGCCATGTTTACCATTTTTACACGCACACACGCACAGTGCAATACTTTTCTCAAGATACTGATCTGATGGCTTTCCAAACAGAATGAGAATCGAAAGGGTAGGACAGTCCTCAGATGTCGAAGTGTGAGCCTCCAAGAGGAAATGTCGACCTTCTTTCGTTGTCGACTTTGCAGATGATAGGCTTTATCTAACCTTAATGAACTATGCTTCTGCAGAGTTTTTCATTCCTGGTGATCATCATGGCGGTTGCTTTCGGCTGTTATCGTACATGTAGAATGTAAAAAGAGAAGCAGTGATCAGGACCTAATACAAACTGGGTTCGAGGTTTTAAAAACTTGAGAATAATCTCAAACTCAAAATAAAGTACACTGATTGGCTGCTTCCGAGCATGTGCTCGAAGGCAGCCAATCAGTGTGCTTTGTTTTGAGTTGGAGAATGTACTCAAGTTTTATAACATCGGGGCCTGAAAACCAAAAGGGAAAGACATAAATACACAAATTAATGGGAGTTAACGAAAGGCATGCACGGTAAACCGAATAAACAGCTCTTTCCCAGATAGGTGCTCATTCTATTACACCAACTCTGCACGTGCCACTAGTATACTGGCCTCTAGTACATAAAAAGAAATAAGCCAACTGAAATTATTATTATGGCATTTATTTGCCGAGTGAGATGATGGCTTGGAACAACATCATATCACCCTACTGCTAATGGAATCATCGAGCAACCCAACTTTTGCAACGCTTATGCAATGCCATTGTTTAAAAACTAAAATTTAGTTCAGTTTATTTAGCATGTTTTTATTCTATGCACCAGGAACGTTTCATCAGAAAAATACTTCAATGAAATTAAGACACTGAGAAAGCGAAAAAAACTTGTTCGTTCTTGTATACTATCATTTTCATGTAGTGCAGCAACAGTAACATTAAATATATGTATTTCATGTTTCTTTTTTTGCGATAATGTTATATGGGTAACAATGTTAAATCGTGCAAACGTTTTCCAGTCTCTGTTATTTTGGCTTGGGATTTCTCTCTGTATAAATTTCGTCAGAAAAAAAACTTCCTACTTTGGTATTACTCATGGACTAGACACCAATAATAGGCGGTGAGGTGGGCAATAAACTTGTTGTTCCAAATTTATCGCAATCTAACGCAATTTGCAAACAAAGATATACTCACTGGACAGTGTAAATTTACACAAGTGAACTAAGTAGTCTAAACAATGGGACACCTAGGTGAATGTTTGCACTTGCAGCGGTAGCAACTCGACCTTTTTCATTTTGACTCCTTTCTCATTTGGTCAACTCTTAAAAGAAAAGAATTTGCTCCTCTAGGAGCAAATTCCTTCCTTTACGAGTAGACCCCACCCAACCCCGTCTTGGAAAGGCTTCATCCATCATGGAAGCAAACGAGCAGCCACCACGAAAGTTGTTCCCCTTTGCAAAAATTGCAGATTGGCCGTTTATTGTTATTGATGAATTCTACCATCTACTGTCCAATTTCCGGCGGAATTACAAACCATGTTGATCCTGCTCAGATTTTTCTGATCTGTTCAGGCATTTTTGTTACAATATTAAGGGAAAATGGGGCATATTTCAGAACAATATTAGTCACTTTTTCGCTTAAAATTTGACTAACTTTGGTTTCTATATTTTTGTCTCACATCTTGTCAAATGAATTCGCATGATTCATTTGCACTGTCAAAATTGGCAATGATTGTATAATTGTTTAGCTGAGAAATAATGATAACTAAGAAGTTTTGTCCGCCTCATGACAATTTCTATGCAACATTGTTTCACGTCATGCTGATGACAACGGTGAGCTGTTTCAAAATGCGTAAGTGAAAAAAAAAATTCCAGCGTGCACGCAACATTGAAACATTGAACCATCTCTTGTACATCCATGCGTTGGCGTTGATGCAGCATTGTTTTAAACCTTGTGATTTTGCATCGATGTTTCATATTCGGCGTTGTTTTGACATTATGGTGTTGTTACGACTTTGTTTTAACCTTCCGATCTTGCATCGATGTTAATACGACGCAGTCTAGTCGTTTTGGCGTTGATACGACGTTTTTCATCCTCATGTACCAGTTGCATAAAAAGAAATATATTCCATACTGGTCATTGTCCGCAAAGATCAACATCAAAAGTCGCCGGAGGTGCTATTTTCGACGCTATTTTAATAGCTTGTGAAAATACTCTTATTTTGTCGCCCATGTGTGAAAAAAATAAACAGTTCCAATTCTATTATATCTATAGCAGAATGATGAATCATCTCGGTTGTCCTAAATCTTTATCACTATTGAACATAAACATTATTAAAGCAGCTTAAAGTTTTTTATTGGCCTTACAATAGGTGCACGTGTGAATCTAGACTGAAAGACGCGGTTTATTAGTTTAAACGGGTCGCGTTGCAACCAAACGCGTCTTTTTAACGGATGTTCGTTGCCAATCTGCGCACTTGCACATTCTGGTCAGACATGCGCACATCGCTATTTGAAATCTACAAGTTATTGTTAGAACCAACTGCGCATGCCTGATCCGACGGCGCTTATGCGCCGGCATATCTGCGCATGCGCAGTTCAAATTACAGGTTTTCTTGCGGAGCAGGTTTAATCACCTGTAATAGTGTATATCTTTTTTCTCTCTCTTCCTGACTTGGTAGTACAACTTTTGATCCCGGGGTCTTTGTGAAAACCACAGACTTGAAACTCATCCAAAATCCAAAATAAGAAACAAAACATGAATAAAGTATAGATAATTATTTTGTTTCACCTGAACGGGTCCGGGGAAACTTTTCTGTCTGTAGACCAAAAGGTTATTATTTATGATGAAATAGTGTATTAAAGGCCTTTCAGCCTTAACATTATCATTATTTTGTAAGTCGCGAGCAATGGTCTAGCGGTTGAGTAAGAAAAGTAGCGGCGCAAAACTTTTGGCGGGAAAAACACCAGGTATAGAAAATATGATTAAAAAATGTTTATCTTCAGATATACTAGGACATCACTAAAATCTACATGCATTTTTTTTCTTATAATATTTACAATGAGAACGTAATTTTGTCTAAAAGTGTGCGTTTTAGCCTGGTCGTCTGTCTTCACTGGCAGACATTTAGTTGAAAAGAGGTCGAAACTGATATGAGATTATGTAGGTACATTATATAGGGCAATGAATTATGTTGCAGTTTTAATGTAAAACATGAGATATGATATCGAAAAAATCGTTTAAGTATAAATAGTAGGGGTGTTGAAAGTAAGAGTAGTAGCAGTTGTAAAAGCAGGTGTTGTAAACTGCAAGACCGCCTACTTTCATTCGCTATTCTGCTTTATTTTACTATGACTTCTCACCCCCAAAAATAGTTGTTGTTTTTTTTTTTTTTTTTTTTTAACTATTTCATCGAACCGTTTTCTTTAAACTTACAACAATAGTATTTAACCGAGGCATTGTACTTAATGTTATTATATGCCAGCGTTTACTTTTTATTATTCTGAGTATATACCAAAAACATAATAAACGACCAGAAAATTGGTTTAAAACTATACTTGAATGTAACTGAACATCTATACAGCTTAGTTCCCTCCGTAAATATGTTAGGGACATTTATGTACGTATATTTGAGTTCGCTAGTATGACTGTCAAAAGCCTGAACTGAAATCTGAAAATGTTCTACTTTCTATTAATTTTTTTCTGCGACTGTAAGGACTTCTTCGATTAAGGCGAGGATTTTCCCCATTAGACCGGCGCTACAGGTCCGAATTTTCAAAAGTATAAAGTGTGCAAATTTTTCTTAGCGGAGCTTCCACAAATATGTAAGCCGTATGAAATCAGATCATTTGTGATTCAGACCCAAAGACATGGGGAGATAATCCAGTCTGACCCTACATACCCTTAATTCAAGGTTTTCGCATACCTCAATTTTTGAGGTAATAAAAATATTGAAATCAGTCATTCATTTCATACATTTTTGTCATAAATGCATGCTAAATACATGCATATCACAATACAAAGCAATGATTTTCTTCTTGTTACGCCTGACTGGCATTTAAATATGCAAAACCACAGTTATACTTCCGGTCAAAGCGGCCAAAAGAGAACGCTTCACTATAACTAAAATACAAGTACTTTCCGCCCCCCCCCCCCCCCCCCCCCCCCGTGACCCAGCATTTCCTTCATGCAGCAGACTTATACGATGCAAGTACGCAATATATATGAGTGGGAAGCTGGGTCACGGGGGGGAACGATACTCAATAAGCCAAAGAAGAAGAATGGTCAACAATAGCACTGTGATCTTCAAGGATTTTATTGTGTACCATGACCTTGAAATGGGGTCAAGGTCACATACATACAGTCAAAACTATCCAGTGTTATCTGTTATGTAAGTAATGTAAGTCAAAAAAGGGTGAAATATATACAATAAATCATTATTTCAATGAACAGTTTGAGGAAAATTTACAATTTATCTCAACAATAACGTCAACGTCAACGTATGTTTAACGTACTTTACACAGACACAAACACTTGAAAATTTATTTTCCATGCAAGTTACAAGTCATAGTCATAAATGCAAAGCAAAAGTCAGTGATCCGTATAACTTTTAAATCATGGGGAAAATTCACGCCTTAATCGAAGAAGTCCTTTCCCCGCCAGATATTTTCAGCCGCTACTTCGTTAACTAAACCGCTAGACCATTACTCGGATGATCCCCATGATCACAGCACAAACTGCGACTATATTTTGGCTTTCGTGTGAAGATCATAGTATAGGAGAAGCACAGCAACATCTGTCCATAGTTCATCGTAAACATTTTCAAATGACGGATGGATGATGGATGACGTAGTTTATTTGTGTGTTTCTTTCCCCTTTCAACAGTATTTCAGTCATATCGAGCAGAATGAAGGGTGATAATGAAATGATGTGTGCAATGGAACTCTGTATATGGTTGGGAAAAATCCGCCTCCGGTGAGATGCGAATCCGGTCCGTGCTACCAGGACTCTTTCATTTTTAAACAAACTCTTCTCTGAAATTATTAGGTTCTATGTAGCCAAATTTCATATTTAGCTTTTAGAGCGTAGTAGATTAACTTTTTTCATGACTTTGGTTGCTATAGCAACTTGTCATTGACTTTCAACAAGAAAATAGAAATTTGGCTTTTCTGCCAAATCTTGCACAGAAGTGTACCTTAGGTGGTCATCTATCTCTAGAATAGGTTTTGTTTGTTTTGTTTTGTTTTGTTTCATTCATTGCTTCACTGGCTTGGTTTACATAGCACCCGAAATGCTGATAATGGCAAATTATTAAACAAAAACACATCAAAGTAGCTAGCTGGTTCTAAAATTCTGCCGAAGTGAAATGGTCTTTGCATAAGCCCCATGTTGACTTTCAATTGGAAAAATAGACTCTCACTGCCTGAGCAGTTTATATATTGTGTCACAAATATTTCGCCGAAATGGTCCAAAGATAATGCGATTTTTTTATTTATATATCTTTTTCTTTTTGGTTGAAATAGCAACCAAATTGCTGAAAATTGCAAAATGTTTAAAAAAACTTGAAGTCCATGGACAAGGCTCTGCAGTCATGTCAAAACAGGAGTGGTTTGCACAGAAAGTTTTACAACTTAATAAACGAACTTTTAGCACGCACTGCCAGACTATCTCGTGTGCATAATGCCTTGCGGTACACCGTCATATCTCTTAGCCCTGAGTCAAAGGGTGACAACCTTTGGGACTTCTGGTTTGTTTCCCTCGGTGACAAAATCCGTCCAAAATGGTTCAACTCTAAAAGGACAGATCTTTGCTCTAAGAAGATGAAATTCATCCTTTTAAGAGTTGAACCTCATTGGAAGTCCAACAAAATGAAAATGGTGGAGTTGTTCTCCTTGAACGTGTACCCATTGACCTCATGAACGGTTTCTCCTAACATGGCTCAAGTATAGTTTCATCGTCCAATCATTATCTTCCTTATGCGCATTTCAAATGGTTGTTTTAGCCTGATCACGCAAAAAACACATTCACTGGCAAGTGCCAAGTCTAGCCCAGGCATCCCCTCAGCTTGTCCAAGGCTGTCATTGTCCGGCAGTTTTTTTTTTTTTTTTTTTTTTTTTAAATATGGACCTTCAAGAGAAATCAGGAACTGTGTGGATGCACAGGCTGGTCCTAGCCTTTCTTTGTTCACTTATGCGGATTTTTTTATCATTGCAAAGGCCGTTTCTAAACTTTGAGACTACAGTATCGAATTTGAATTGGCTTAAAATATTTTTTTTCGAGATAAGTAGATGTCTCAGATTGATTTGGGTTAAATTTTGTGCAATGTCATATTGCGTTAGGATCTATCATAAAGTCTGACTTGATTTGAAATTGCGCCTTAAATTTACCTATGACGGGCTGAAAAAATACTTTCTTTTTAGAGCTTTGAAAAACACTGAATCGTGAACAAAACTATTCAGTTTGAGCCACAATAGGGACTTAGATCAGCCTACACTTCTGCAAAAGAGAAGAGAGAAGACGTAAAAGAGAATGATATATACTGAAAATGACAAACTGTCAACAACAAGGGCAAAGTATTATACTACGGAGCCCGGGAGGGGACATGGCAATACATATACTGATTTCGTTCCCACGAAATGCATTTCGTTCCCACGCATTACTTTTTCGTTCCCTCAGTTTAGTATTTCGTTCCCTCTAATTAACATTCCGTTCCTACGCTTTACTTTTTCGTTTCCACGCATTCCTTTTTCATTCCCTCAATTAAGTATTCCGTTTCCTCAAAATAGCTTTCCGTTTCCACGCTTTATTTTTCCGTACCCTCAAAATAGCATTTCTTTACCTCAAAATAATACACCGTTCCCACGCATTACTTTTTCTTTGCCTCAAAATAATACACCATTCCCATGCATTACTTTATCGTTGCCTCAAAATAATAATTCGTTCCCTCAAAATAGTAATTGGTTCCTCCAAAACAACATTTCGTTTCCACGCATCACTATTTCGTTTGCACGTTCTAATATTTCTTTCTCTTGCAAAATAAATTCGTGTCCTTAAAATAGTATTTTGTTATCTCGCAATAATATTTTGATCTATCACAGTAGTATTCTGAGCGCACAGATTACTATTCCGTTCACACGAAATGATATTTCGTTCCCACGATTTACTATTATGAGGCCTCGCAATGAACTACATCTATTTTTAGCTTTACGCAGATCAGTGTATCATGGGCGTTGGTTGACAAGAGCTCTGTTTTGAATAAGGGCATTTCATAATGATAATCAGTCTGGTCAACATTATATTAAATCTTTGAACATGACAATCGAATTACATGTTAAGATTCTCCCAACAATTTAATAATAAGAAACTGAGAAAATGTAGCATCATTATAATCATAATAGGAAAACTTTACGCTGGCAAAACGTCTACCCAACGTTGGACAAACATTATTTGCGTTTCTGAACTTTGGGTCAGCGTTGTCCGAGCATCGCGTGCTCACTCGGCGGTGTCGACCATCATGTATGGTTCACGAGGAGCTCTGGGTTCGTGATCAGTAGAGCCTCGATTTTGTCCACATCTGTTACATTTGGGAGGTGGCTTGAGGGGCGCAGAGCTGGCGATAGTGATGGCTGAATTGCTTCCAGTGAAGGGGAGTCTGCTTTTGTGACTTCCTGTTTATTTCCTTTGGCAGTGTGACCATTTCGATGGGCCTGCTCTGGAGGGAAGAATTTGCTCCAAGGGGAGCAAATTCTTTCCTTTGAGAATTGACCCCAGTTTTGGATTTGCAGAGACTGGGATGGCTGAATTGCATCCCTTGAAAGTGTACTCATTCACCTTATCATGTAGGTACTTGGTAAGCCAGCTAAACTCAGGGCCCGGAAATACTCCAGTTATATAACGTGACAGCTGGCATAATAACCTTTGAGCTATGGTAAAGCTGTGGTGTGTGGGTGTATAGATGTGGTGTGGGTGTATCTCCATATTTTTCCGCCAGGTTTCCACAGGAAGACAACTGTTATGACTTCCTTCTTGCTTCCCTAGGTGACAGTGCCTTTTCTGGCAGGCCTGCTATGGAGCGAGAGCATTTGCTTCGATGGGGGCAAATTCGTTTCTTAGGAGTTGGCCCCGAATTAGAGGGGACACAGAGATTGGGATGACTGAAAGTACATGTACTAGACTGGCTGCAGTTAAGAACATAGATAAAATGACAATAATAATAATAATTGTAATAAAAAATTATAATAATAAAAATAATGGCAATGTTGAATAGAAAACGATAATAACATAAAAAATATGGTTGGCCTTCAAAACAAACGGAGTCAAATTAAGACTTGTAACATTTAGAATAAAGCATTTAGCCTGGAAGCCAGGCTGCTAAAATACACTATGGTTTTGCTTATACCATCACCGAATAGTTTTGTGAGAAAACGAAAAGCTATTTCATAGGAAAGAAATGTTAATTTGAGTGAACGAAATATTATGGTAAGGAAATGAAATATTATTGCGTAGGAAAGAAATGGTAGCCCGTGGCCACGGAATATTATCTTGAGGGAACGAAATTTCAATCTGAGGGAACGACAAAGTACTGCGTGGGAACGAAATATTATTTTGAGGGAACAAAATGTTACTTTGAGCGAACAAAATTGTAAAGCGTGGGAACGGAATATTATTTTGAGGGAACGAAATGCTATTTTGAGGGAACAAAATAGTAACGTGGGGGAACGAAATATTATTTTGAGGGAACGAAATGCTATTTTGAGGAAACGAAATAGTAAAGCGTGGGAACGGAATGTTACTTTGAGGGTACGAAATATTAAATTGAAGGAACGAAAAAGTAAAGCGTGGGAACGGAATATTATTTTGAGTGAACGAAATATTAAATTGAGGGAACGAAAACGCAATGCGTGGGAACGAAATGCATTTTGTAGGAACAAAATCAGTGTATATATTGCTATGTCCCCTCCCGGGCTCCGTATTATACCGCTCATGTAAGGTAGAAAAATCCTTTTGCTTTCCTCATAGGCTCTGCGTTCCTATTTTAACCCTTCAAGCGCCAAAGAGCAGACGACAAAATTTACGTCTGCAAAAATTTAAAAATAGGTTTCATCGAAGCTATATCATATTGAAAATTCAAAAGCTAGAGGGCAAGCAGTGTAGACCTAGATGAGGTTGCTCATTATGAGCCACCACATCAGGATCTGCACTGTTTGCAAATTCTGCCATTTTCACCACTGGTGCTTAAAGTGTTAATTTCCCTTTTCCCTTGTTAATTTGCTTTTACATGTCATAGTTTTGGCAACAGCTTTCTCTTGGGCTTTATATGGATGTATTTTGCTTTCTCCGCTATTTAAATTTTAAACTGGAAACCAGGATGTTTACTTCACAATTTTTTTCGTAAACCTAGGCATTCCTATTTTAATTTCCCTGTCCCCTTGTCAATTTGCTTTTACATGTTAGTATATCATGGTTTTAGCAAATGCTTTCTTTTAGGTTTTTAATGGGTGTATTTTGCTTTCTCCTCTCTAGAAACCAGAATGTTCAGCTCAGTTTTCGTAAACCTTGGCATTTTATAATTTCGTCTGACAAAATGAAAAAAAAAAATAAGAAATAAAAAACTAAAGCTTAATTAAAAAAAATTAAAAAAAATGAACGAGGAAGCAGACAAGTATTGTTTGTAAGGAAAATCAGCTTTTCCGTGTCTTTTCAATTTTGCGACCAAAGGAAAACGGACATGCTTAGATTAAAAATGCAACGGAAAAGCGCAATCTCGAGGTACATACAACAAAGTGTAAAAACGACAATTATAGGCAACATAGCTAGGAAAAAGATAAGTATTAACCAAAGTGTGCTTCGGGCAAACTGACATTATTTACATAGAGAGCAAGGCGAAGCACATATCGGGGTGTGAAACAGCCAAAGAAAAAGCGAAAGTCAAGATAGAAACTTGAGTAAAATGGCTGAAAGAAAGCCAACGGTAACATCACAGGTTAAAATAGGTAGAAATAGAAAGTAAATACAAATACATGAAATAAGAGTAAAAGGCAAACTAAAGACGTATAATAAAGTAATAGCTATTTATGTGAAAAAATGCATTACAGGTATATATAAAGATATGGATGCTCATTGTATATAAACCAAACAGAAAGGCCAAAGAAAGCAGCCATCGAATATTCATCAAATAGATTAGATGTATTATTGAAATTGCCTTGTTTCGTTGCTCATAATATGAATACGACCATTATCTGAGCCGCGACATGACAAAACGAATAAAGTGACATGTGCGCCCAGCGAAGACTCAGATCAGCCTGGGCATCCGCCCAGTCTGATCCGAGTCTTCGCTGTCCGCATGGAGCTAGCTTAGACCCTTAGCTAACCTTTGAGCACAAAGCAAATACTCTGATCAGACAAGGCGGATGCCCAGGCTGATCTGAGTCTTCGCTTGGCGCACATGCCACTTTTTTCTTGTGTCGCGGTTCATCTATACAATGTATCAGCAATTTTTATGAAGTCTGTTATCATTTTGTATCTTTCCAAGCATCAAATAAGGCCAATAACTTATTTTCACCTGACATATAGATCTCTGTCAACAGCTTGTTGAAACAATGATATAACTATAGTTACTGTAACTGGCGACATGGCCCAGTAATGAACCTAATTGGATTCCAATAATTAGCGATTGACCGGGATCTGGGTTTTTATGGCCCAGGTGGAGTTTATCTGCACTTTTAATACGTATAAAGGTGTCGCATACCTTTATTCCATTGTAACCAATATATTTTCTCTTGCTTTTCAGATCTTTAATTTGAATTTTAAATTGCATAAAATATTCAATTACATGACCACAGGGTATAATCGATTCCGCTAATTTTTGCTTCCTGCAGAGACTGTACATCATATTTGGCTTCCACCGAGACTGTCCGCGAACTCTTGCTTCCTGCAGGGACTACTGTCCTCGAAAATTGGCTTCCTGCCGAGACTGTCTGCGTGACTCTGCTTCCTGCCGAGAGCCTCGGCAGGAAGCAGAATCACACGGACAGTCTCTGCAGGAAGCCATTTATCATGTACAGAAGTCTCGGCAGGAAGCAAGAGATCGCGGACAGTCTCGGCGGAAGCCAAATATGATGTACAGTCTCTGCAGGAAGCGGAAATTAGCGGAATCAATTATACCCTGTGATGACTGCGCCGCCGGCGGTTAACCGAATAGTAGACGGGAAACAATCCTAAATCCGCTGTGTACACATGGTGTATCAGAATTTTAATTTTTTGCTTTTCGAAGAGTTTGGCAGTATTTCTCACACTATCACTGACTCCAGTCATGTTGCATGAGATTCAGAAAGCCTTGCCTGCTACACTTACACTAAAATTTGAGAATTACTAAAAAGAGTATAAAAAACTTAAGACTACTTACGAACTACTTTGATTTGGCTTTCGGATTGTGGGTGGGGACAGATTTGGAAAAGGGATTGATGATGCTACTGGGTAACAGGGTCAATTCTGAACAGATTGTTTCTCAGGACCTGTCTAATGTAATTATTATCCACATTGGCTCCATATCACATCTTTAAACAAGTTACAATACGTCATTTCTATCAGACGTCGGCTTGGACCAATTCCAGCTGCTACTGTGAAGGTGTATGATCTATAAAGACCCAAGGGAGGGCACTCTGTTATGGAAAAATTTACATTCTTGCTTATAGGAGTTGAAAGGTGAGAATTTGTTTTCTGCTTAACGTGTGTGGGAACACTTTCAGGAGAAGCAACTCTGCCATTTTTATTTTGTCTCCCTTCTCAGAGGGAGCCAACTCTACTCTTTCCTTTATGAGTAGACCCTCTTTGGGAAAGTTTTTGTCGACAGGAGGTGAAAATATCTCTCTAGAAAAAAGGTGAAAATAAAATAAAAAGGAACACCTGGCAATGTACCATATACCTTAATCTTTCACGAGTGGCCTCCTGTAGAGACAGGAGGATTCCCCTACATTGCAAGCAAACACTACTCTGCTACAGTTATCTCCCTTGTAAGAATGCCAATCAAACTGATGAAGATGTATCCATACTCCTTAGGATATTTGTCAGCTGCCATACCTTACACATAATGTGAAATGACAAGTCTGGCACACTTGGTAGACTTTTCAAATGTTTGGGAAACTAATATTGCCGTAAAATACTCAGTATTGGAGCAAGCCGTGTAGGGGATGCTTCGGGGTCGAGTGGTTAGACACGCTCGGTTATAGAGCCGAAAGTTTCCGGAAGGTCATGAGATCGCGCCCTGGTTTCGCCATCCGATAACTGGAAAACTATGTCAACCCAGCAAGGCATCTGCTTCGAAACACGGAAAGATAAGACAGCGAAAGGAGAAGGATGGGCTCCGCCTTTCATATGCTGTGCCCAAGACACATTGGGCCTCTTAACTCCACTAACCCTACGGCTACTAGGCTATGGAAAACCTTTACCTTTACCTTTTAGTGTAGACCCAAATTCGCTGTGTTCCGTTGATGCAGTGTCCAAGACCAGTTTCCGCGTGGTGGTTGATTGAAAAGCGGCCACTCATGATGTCCGTTGTATCAAGCGTTTGCTTAGAATGCTTTCCTTCACGTCCGTTCAGCGTCTTCGGCCAGAAGTGTGTTGTACAGTCGTTCGACAGTGGCCGGACATCAACCACTGAGCGCATCCAGTCAAATATGCAATATGTTTGATTTGCTGGATCACTTTTGTTTTTCTCCGCCAGGCTCCTTCATATATTGGGTGGCGACCTGATCCATATTATGGAAAATCATTAGTAGTAAACATATTTTGGTGGCTAGTGTTCCTATACGGTGAAACATATTTCTATATTAGATTTACATACCAGGGCTTTCATGTTTAATGTCAAAGTTTATAAGCAAATTTATGAAAACACATTCAAAATTCGAAAAAGAATTAAATATTTGCGAACTTTCAACGTACTTTCATAAGTATCGTGCTAATTGCACGCCCGGATCCAGACCACGATGTACTGATTGGGCTCTGGATAACTGGTGGGGCTGGGAGGTGCCGAGTTATATGTATGGGGGAGAGGGGGCAGGGGGGATGGGGGCTTGAAAATATATGAAATAATTAGGGATCAATTTGATGAGAATTTTCGTTAATGTATTTTTTCTATTTAATTTTTTTTTATTTATTTTTTTTTGCATTGAAATATATGTTGTGATATCTCATTTGAATCGCCTCGCCGAGGCGATTCTAATGAGATGGCACAGCATGTATTTTAATCTGACCACATGAATAAATGATCTAAAACTGTCATCCGATACTACCTATTATCTGGAGGCCTATGTATAATACATATACAGAGCCCCAGATGGCGGTGTTGAAGCCCAAAGCCCACCCCCTGGATCCGGGGCTGAGTGTGTTACTGCATGTTGCAATTTACCGGCAGCATTATAAAGATAGAGCAATCGCATTAAATTACGTAATTTATAAAAAATGAGCTCGACTTTTTGCGATTTTCAGTGTTTATTAGAGCGATAAAAATCACTATTTTTCACGCGAAAGACGAAAAGCCCGGAACGTCGATTGCGTAGGCATCATTCATCATTAAAAACCTAACGAAAAATAAATCTTGCTAATGGTTTTCTGCACAATTTTTTATTCTATATCTACTATTAATACTCGTGGCTCGTTTTTCGGGGATTTACAATACAACTAATATGTTTCAAGGATGCTGTCATATTTATTAAACAAAAGCCTCTTACTCGTCTTGGCAAGGTCATATTTATTTTTGACAGAGATATAAACATGGTATCAAAGTCTGGTCGTTTTGGGCTTCGTAAAATAATTTAATTAGAAGCAATGCTCAAGAATGTTCAACGCAAGCCCAGTCAACCCGGAAAAATTACGGCGACGATTTTGTCATCTTTATCGACAAACCCCGAAAAGTGATAACATGAGGATTGCCGGGTATATTTTAATTTTGCTCCTTTATGTTCACATGGATGTGCGAACTGCAAAGCTGCATTGGGACGCACGCTGGTCTGGATCTTTACTGTTCGAAAATTCTCTACACAGTTGTCAGTGCTAATAGAATTGATCCAGGAAAGGTGCAAACCTCCTTCTGCAAAAATTTTATCATCTTCGTAGTGGGCTCTGAATAATGTGGGCCTTTCATTAGGTAAAGCCCCAATAGTAACGTTCTATTAAAGTGGCGCACGACTGGTCTTAATTACGCAGTTTTTAAATCATAAATCAAAATGGGTCCAGGTTTGTCTGTCTTTTTCTAATTTTCTGACATTTGATATACTACAGACGTAAACCTTAATCCTGATAAAGCTCTATAGATGACCTTTACATGGGAAAATAAACGCATTGTCATATCCCGAACTCGCAGCACGAGGATAGCCTGAGAGTGCCCATGCAGTCAGATATGCTTTCCTTTACGGCATACGCATCATCAGAAATTAATAGAACAAGCCTAGATCAGACTGCACTAATTTGCGGGCTGTTATGGTCTTCGCTGCCAGCTAATCTTGATTTTTCAACGCAATGCCCAGTTTATAACCTGCGGATGGGTAAAGAAAGTTATGAGTCATTTTTTACCTGTTCAAGCTACCTAATTACCCTAAATATTCGGACTCATTACCTAATTACCGTAAACATCCTAATGTTTGCATAAGTCAGTTTTCCTACCTCGAGATGTGTAAAACTTGCCTGTGAAATGACAAACAGTGCAGATCTTGATCAGACTGCTCCAAAGCAGTCTGATCAGGGTCTACACTGTTTGCTCAGGTTTTGTCGCAATATTTAGGATCCATATGGTAATCAGATCGATTGGCTAGCTGTTACCTGTAGCAATGCAAACACAGATAATTTTGAATCTTATGCAAGACTATTAGATGAAGTCTTGAAATTAATAATATTATTGACTGTACATTTAGCGAAACCATGCTTGCAGGTCACTGAAACAAAACAAAACAAAAAAATCATGTAGTGTTATGCTTTAAATTGTTCCGTGTTTCTATGTTTTACATTATTTTTATTTTTATAATAGTTTCCATTGTATTCACTGATTTATTTATTTATTTTATTTATCTTATTCTGTTTTCTTGTTCGTTATTAGTATTGTTTGTAACTGAATTGCACAATTCCGAAAGCAAGATTATAGCATGGTAAACACAAAAATATATGAGCCGCGACACGAGAAAACCAACAATGTGGTTGTGCGCCCAGCGCAGACTCATATCAGCGTGGGCATCCGCCCAGTCTGTTCAGGGTCTTCGCTGTCCGCATGGAGGTAGATAGACCCTTAGCTACCCTTTAAGCGCTTAGCGAAGAGTCTGATCAGACTAGGCGGATACCTAGGCGCCGTGACGGACTTGAACATGATACTGGCAGGGACATGCCGCAAATACATGTCTATCACGGTGGTATTGTTATAAGCGCCGTACACGCCAGACCTCTTGGGCGATAGATTTTTGTCACAACGCCAGAGTACCGTGGTGAACGGACGTGATTGAAAGCACAAAAAATCTAAACGTTCTACAGTACGGACACCGTTATTGGTCACTCATAGTGAAGAAACTGCGTACTTGTACTTCTACAGGTGTGAACCAATTTGGTATACACGGGTAATATGGGGAAATTTCATTATCACTTAATAACTTTTATTATTCTTGATATATTTTTACATCACAAACGGTATCAGAAAGTAAAATTCTTCATCTTTAATATCGTGTTTTAATTTTGATTCTAGCACTAGTACAAAATGGTCTTTTTTCGGTGATTATCTAGAGGTATATAATTTAATTAAACAAATAACAAAATCTCCGCAAAACAACTAGGGCACACGAATTCGACCACTTATTTAGAATCAAATTGATACAAAATGTTATGCATCACAAATGGATCAGATAAGAAGAAAGAATATATTTTTATCTGATGTAATTTTTATTAGTCTAGCTAAATGATAAAATGGTCTTTTTTCATAATTTGTTCAAATTTTAATTAATGATTTTTGTATGCCGGTCGTTTCCGTGCGTTTCCGTCAAAACTTCGGCGATAGACGACGCGGCTATAGGTAATCTGATAATAGCCTTGGGCGAAGATTATATGTATGAAGAGTATGATACACAAATTATGATTGGATATTGTAGTAATGAATTTTCAAGTAGCTAAATTATGCAAACGTAGGTTCATCCAGCCTGCTTGAAACTAAAAGGCGAAAGAATATTTTTTTATGGCCAAAGCTGCACTATAATGTAGACCAAAGTTTTCTTATGTAAGAATGAAATTGAAGCCGTGCGTCTGAAAAATAATTGATGCAAACATATTCAAATTTAGGTCTTTGATCCGGACTAATTAGCTATACATGAAGACGAAAAGTCGGTCGGCAAACTTCTTTTAACTATTGAAATAAATTATATCACTGGTGCCGAATTGAAAGACAATTATCTTATGATTGTTTTATGCCAATCAGTAATTTCGAAATTTAGCTTTTGCTCAGTAGTTGCTCATTCCAATTTGTTTTTGCGAGGCAAAGAGCCACACTAAGTCTCTCTCTCTCTCTCTCTCTCTCTCATTCCATGTCTCTCTCTCTCTCTTTCTCTCCATGTATCTGTAATCATTTGTCTGAATTCGCCTTAAAATCAGTAGTATGTTAGCAAAACAGTTTTACAACTTCTGTTTATTATGAACTTTATGAAATATCTAGCTGTCTGTATATTAACAAGCTAATAATTTATTTATTCCCATTTTTTTTCTTTTTTTATTCCTCATTTTTTATTTTTGTAATGTTATTTTTCAGTATCTTTTTTTTTAAATTTATTTTTATTTCTCAATTTCTTTGCTTGCAAGGGATGCCTGCTTTGGTACATAAGAGAAATTTATTTCTGCTTATTTGTTGTAAGGGTTTGAAAATAAACATTCAGCGGACTTTAGATGTAGTATAGTTTTCTTCGTACGAACCAGAAAACTGTATACTTTTGTAGCGTTAAATTATTTTTGTTTGTTGGCTTTTTTTTCACAGACGGTCTTCATGTTAACACGTTTTTGTTTTCTCATATGTTTAAAGTGAAAATACTTCAACAAGGCTCAAATTCGATTACTACTCTTTGTCGATTTATGTAACGGGGGTAAACAATACAAATGACACGGCACGCGTCCACAGTACCGTATCGCAATAAATGAACCATGACATGACAAAACAAACAAAGTGACATGTGCGACCAGCGAAGACTCAGATCCGCCTGGACCTTCGCCCATTCTGATTAGAGTCTCCGCTATGCACTTAAAAGGTAACTTAGGGTCTAAGCTACCTACTTGCCCACAGCGAAGACTCATCATACTTGGCGGATGCCCAGACTAATCTGAGTCTTCGCTTAGCGCACATGCCACTTTGTATATTGTTTTTTTGTCGCGGTCAAATATATATTGTCTAAAGACGACGAAGGCAATATGGGAAAAGACCTTTTTTCACATTTTTCCGCCCATGCGCCTAACGCTCAAATAACGCGTCTTATCTCGATAAATGGCGGTTAGATTTTACAAACAAGGGGTAAATGAAACGAATGATAATTTACCTTTTATTTTCTTATTATTACATTGAAATTAATAGTGGGAATGGCTTGAGATTAATATATAATACTCAAAACTATATGTCAGAGCGAGCTCGGTCAAGTTAGCAGAACGAAAATTCTGCAGAAAATTCTGCAGAAGATTCTGCAGAATTTTCTGCAGAATTTTCTGCAGAAAAAGTGGTAAAGTTAGCGAAATAAATATTCTGCAGAATTTTCTGCAGAATTTTCTGCAGAAAAAGTGGTAAAGTTAGCGAAATTAATATTCTGCAGAATTTTCTGCAGAATTTTCTGCAGAAAAGGTGGTAAGGATAGCGAATTGAAAATTCTGCAAAATTTAGCAGTTTTTATTTCTTTGTTCTGTCATCTATAGGCCACAAAATGTGAGTGCGCACCGTTTACCGCACTACTCTATCTCATTTGTGGACCGAGATATTCACAAAAATCGCATATTTTCTTCTGCTGGAAAGTAGCAGAACGAAATTTCAGAAACCCTTTATTTGAAAAGTTTAATTTCTATGTTCTGTCATCTGGAGGCCACAAAATGTGAGTGAGCGCCGTTTACCGCACTACTCTATCTCATAAGTGGACCGAGATATTCACAAAAATCGCATATTTTCTTCTGCTGGAGGGCAGCAGAAAAAAATTTCAGAAACCCTTTATTGGCAAAGTTTGATTTCTATGTTCTGTCATATAGAGGCTTTAAAATGTGAGTGAGCACCGTTTACCAAACCTCTCTATCTCATAAGTGGACCGAGATATTCACAAAAATCGCATATTTTCTTCTGCTGGAAAGTAGCAGAACGAAATTTCAGAAACCCTTTGCTTGCAAAGTTTGATTTCTATGTTCTGTCATCTAGAGGCCATAAAATGTGAGTGAGCACCGTTTACCGCACCTCTCTATCTAATAAGTGGACCGAGATATTCACAAAAATCGCATATTTTCTTCTGCTGGAAAGTAGCAGAACGAAATTTCAGAAACCCTTTGTTAGCAAAGTTTGATTTCTATGTTCTGTCATCTGGAGGCCACAAAAAGTGAGTGAGCGCCGTTTACCGCACTACCCTATCTCATAAGTGGACCTAGATATTCACAAAAATCGCATATTTTCTTCTGCTAGAGAGTAGCAGAAAGAAATTAAAGAAACCCTTTGTTAAAAATGTTTGATTTCTACGTTCTGTCATATAGAGGCCATAAAATGTGAGTGAGCACCGTTTACCACACTACTCTATCTCATAAGTGGACCGAGATATTCACAAAAATCGCATATTTTCTTCTGCTGGAATGTAGCAGAACGAAATTTCAGAAAGCCTTTGTTTGCAATGTTTGATTTCTATGTTCTGTCATCTGGAGGCCACAAAAAGTGAGTGAGCGCCGTTTACCACACTACTCTATCTCATAAGTGGACCGAGATATTCACAAAAATCGCATATTTTCTTCTGCTGGAATGTAGCAGAACGAAATTTCAGAAAGCCTTTGTTTGCAATGTTTGATTTCTATGTTCTGTAATCTGGAGGCCACAAAATGTGAGTGAGCGCCGTTTGCCGCACTACTCTATCTCATAAGTAGTCCGAGATATTCACAAAAAGCGCATATTTTCTTCTGCTGGAAAGTAGCAGAACGAAATTTCAGAAACCCTTTGTTTGCAAAGTTTGATCTCTATGTTCCGTCATCTGGTTGCCACAAAAAGTGAGTGAGCGCCGTTTACCGCACAACTTTATCTCATAAGTGGACCGAGATATTCACAAAAATCGCAAATTTCCTTCTGCTGGAAAGTAGCAGAACGAAATTTCAGAAACCCTTTGTTAGCAAAGTTTGATTTCTATGTTCTGTCATCTGGAGGCCACAAAATGTGAGTGAGCACCGTTTACCGCACTACTCTATCTCATAAGTGGACCGAGATGTTCACAAAAATCGCATATTTTCTTCTGCTAGAGAGTAGCAGATCGAAATTTCAGAAACCCTTTGTTAGCAGTGTTTGATTTCTATGTTCTGTCATCTAGAGGCCATAAAATGTGAGTGAGCACCGTTTACCGCACCTCTCTATCTCATAAGTGGACCGAGATATTCACAAAAATAGCATATTTTCTTCTGCTGGAAAGTAGCAGAACGAAATTTCAGAAACCCCTTGTTTGCAAAGTTTGATTTCTATGTTCTGTCATCTGGAGGCCACAAAAAGTGAGTGAGCACCGTTTACCGCACTATTCTATCTCATAAGTGGACCGAGATATTCACAAAAATCGCATATTTTCTTCTGCTGGAGGGCAGCAGAAAAAATTTTCAGAAACCCTTTATTGGCAAAGTTTGATTTCTATGTTCTGTCATATAGAGGCTTTAAAATGTGAGTGAGCACCGTTTACCAAACCTCTCTATCTCATAAGTGGACCGAGATATTCACAAAAATCTCATATTTTCTTCTGCTAGAGGGTAGCAGAACGAAATTTCAGAAACCCTTTGTTCGCAAAGTTTGATTTCTATGTTCTGTCATCTAGAGGCCATAAAATGTGAGTGAGCGCCGTTTACCGCACCTCTCTATCTCATAAGTGGACCGAGATATTCACAAAAATCGCATATTTTCTTCAGCTAAAGAGTAGCAGAACGAAATATCAGAAACCCTTTTAGCAAAGTTTGATTTCTATGTTCTGTCATCTGGAGGCCACAAAATGTGAGTGAGCGCCGTTTACCGCACTACTCTATCTCATAAGTGGACCGAGATATTTACAAAAATCGCATACTTTCTTCTGCTAAAGAGTAGCAGAACGAAATTTCAGAAACCCTTTGTAAACAAAATTTGATTTCTATGTTCTGTCATCTGGAGGCCACAAAATGTGAGTGAGCGCCGTTTACCGCACTACTCTATCTCATAAGTGGACCGAGATATTCACAAAAATCGCATATTTTCTTCTGATTAAGAGTAGCAGAACGAAATTTCAGAAACCCTTTGTTAGCAAAGTTTGAGTTCTATGTTCTGTCATCTTGGGGCCACAAAAAGTGAGTGAGCGCCGTTTTCTGCACTACTCTATCTCATAAGTGGACCGAGATATTCACCAAAATCGCATATTTTCTTCTGCTGGAGAGTAGCAGAACGAAATTTCAGAAACCCTTAGTTAACAAAGTTTTATTTCTTTGTTCTGTCATCTGGAGGCCACAAAATGTGAGTGAGCACCGTTTACCGCACCACTCTATCTCATAAGTGGACCGAGATATTCACAAAAACCGCATATTCTGCTGAACAGTAGCAGAATGAAAATTCAGAAACCTTGGCCACCAAAGGGGGAGTCTAAATTAAGCATGTTTCCTGACCCCTATCAAAGTGACTATTTTTTTTGCTGATAAGTGGCATCATGAGTCCACTTTATCACAGCATATGCCGTTTGATGGGGAGGCATCTATTTTCTGAGAAATAAGCACTTTAAAGTGGATGTGGTGATCACACATGTTAAATTGGTATATGTTCAATATTGTTATCCTATGTAGGACTTATTAATGCCTACGAAGGGCTTACTAACTCCTACGCTAGGCTAACTAGCTTCTACATAGGACTTAGTAACTTCTATGTAGGACTTATTAACTCCTACATAGGACTTACTAACTCCTACGAAGGACTTATTAACTAATAAGATAAGTCATAAGTAGGTGTTAGTAAGTGCTACGTAGGACTTATCATCTCCTACGAAGGTGTTAGTAAGGCCTCGAAGCTAGTCGAATGAGCTGATGGCTGATCTGCACAGGTGGTAAAACACCTATCCGGCCTTTTCTAGTGGAGCCACACAAATCACTTTCATGAAAATGCTTCAACGATTGGTGAAGACACACGTGTTAGCATGCCCTAGTTTTCATATTCTATTATGCAGATATCATTGCGTCTGCAAATAATTCCAGTATAATGTTTGACATTTACAGAAACTTGCAACTGGAAAAAGGGTGAAAGGTCTGCCATGATGAAAACAAATGAGCCGCTACACGACAAAACCAACAAAGTGGCATGTGCGCGCAGCCAAGACTCAGGTCAGCCTGGGCATCCGCCCAGTCTGATCAGAGTCTTCGCTGTGCGCTTGGAGCAAGCTTAGCTAACCTTTAAGCGCATAAAGAAGAGTCAAATCAGACTGTGCGGATGCCCAGGCTGATCTGAGTCTTCGCTGGACGCACATGCCACTTTGTTGGTTTTGTCATGTTGCTCAAATAACAATTTCAAAGACTCTTTATGGATTTCATTTTCTGTTTTTAAAGTGGTGGCCACATTTGATGTTCGATCCCAGCAGTGTTAGTAAATTCGAAAGCCCCCCTAAACCCCACAACCCTTGCAAGGATGTGTGAGATTACTTTTCATTCTGTTATATTAATATGGAAGAATTGGTTAATTTTTTTAAAAAGGCATATATTCTCTGAGCAAAATAGTCCAATTTCGCGCACTGTTTCGTCTGACATTTATATATACGTTCCTCGCCAAAGGTTAAGCGTGCTGAAAAAGCAAATGTAACAAGATCATTGGAGATAATAACAACTGAATTCTAACTTTTTGTGGAAGTAAATGTATTCTGTCCTGATTGGTCAGCATGAAATTTACCAGTTTAATTTAAATTTGAGTAACAGCTGCACAAAGCCAGCACAAACGTGCATGTGTGTGAAAAAACACATTTTGGGAAGAAAAAAAACCGTTATGATCTGCTGCCAGTATTTCTGTTACACCAATTACATGTTCACCAATTTAAGTTTAATGTTTTGGCGAATACGAAACTACTGCTTTTATAATCATTACAAGAAGCATTATTTTCTCTCGAAAATGTGAATTTTGGGGCATTGATTTCTCTGCTCGCTCTGTGTATTGCTTACCCAAATTAATTCAAATTTGATGTTTTACAAAGCTAAGCATTGGTGTTGATGACGAAACGCATTTGGCTTCATAATGAAAGTTAGAACAACGGTTGTCCATCCGTCGACCACAATATGGCCAAGTTTAATCAATATCTATGGAAAAGACCCCCTATTTGCTCGTGCAAACAAGATACATGTAGCACATACATCTTCGGTTTTGTTTTTGTTTTGTTTTGTCTTTTTTTCTTTAAGAGGATCTATGGGAAACATGCGCTTATATATGGATACCCAAGATGGAAAATATAGCTATAAAATCTCGGACGAGTTTGAAATCCAGTCATTTCCAATGTCAGTAAGGCATTAATGATGTTTGTCAGTGTGACCACAACACATCACAATTTTAACGCCTGTATTCTAGAACGTTACTCACACTCCTGATGTAATCCCTGAATTCACTCATTAATTGAGCGACTCAGAAGTTTCGTATTCTTAAATCTCACTTAGTCTTGCGTGTTGAGAATTGAGTGATGGTCGAGTGAAGTGTACACCTCCCTCGAGCCTCACTCGTTTTTACTGACTCATTTATTATGTACCCAGCTGCCCAACCGTTAATGGGCAAACTGGTTTGGTTAAAGAGCATTTTGGTTTGCTGGTCTGTTCGCCTGTCTCTAGTCTGTCCGTCCGTAACATGCTCTGGTAGCTGCGAATCTCAAAAACGGCCCTGATACGAGGATATTGAAATTCTTATATATGGAATGAATTTGCAGTCCCGTATTCGTCTTCTCAAGGGGCCTTGTCACTGAGAAGAGTATAGAGATAGCCTTTTGGAATCTGAAGAAATATTTAAGTTGGCATGCGGTTAAACCAGTATTTCAATCATATACTGTTCACAAAAAGTAGGGGATTTTCAGGTATGAAAAATTGTAGCATCTACAACAAATGTGATATTCATATGAAACGCTAAATATTGATAAGATAACTATCTGTTAAGACACTTTTCATGAAGGTTTAGACAATATATCCTGTCACGTGATCTGCATACAATTTGTTTCATACAGGGGGTCAGGACTAAAATGTGGTAAATTCGAACAAAAATTTATTCAAATTCTTCAACTAAGCTAACCGTTTTATGCACTTTTAAGTTTTGTATGCTAAAAGATTTTTTTCTTCTTCAAAACTGTTATGTTGGGAAGAAAACCAGAAAACAAAATTCGTACAAGTGCATCGAGTTACCGAAATATTTAGACGTTTATGGCTTGCACTCATTATTTTGATGAAAGAGTGTGTAAACCCATTTTTTAGTTTGTTAAATGAAGCATGACAAGTGTTTCTCTGTAAATTTTGTAATCTAAAAACAATCTGTTTCGACACCAGATTCGTGTGAAATTCGGGTGTTGACCCCCTGTCTAAAACGAATGACACGCAGGTCACGTGACAGGATACACCATCTAAATTGTAATGCAAAATGTCTTATCGAATATTTGTCTGATGGATACTTGCCTTTTTCAGATGAATTTATACAATCTTTAATGACTTAATATCCCCTACTTTTTGTGAACAGTATATCTTTCATTATCAGCCTTCCATAACTCGATACAACTTACCTTCTGTTGACAAGGTCGTAGAACCACGTCATTCTGATGGAGGGCAAGGGCCTGCCTCTGCTTGCAGTAGGTGTTGGATTGGTAATGTTTTGTGTTGTTTGTGCACGACTAAAAATATGTTTATTTAAAGGTATACTCCCTCGTATTTCTTTACAAAATAAAATTATGATTCTGGTTAGTTGTATGCAACATAATTAAGATTTGTTCAAAAAATCTTCAACGAAAACATCTTTGTTACGGAGGCAGAGACGATATATCAATGCGTACCCTTCTTGAATATTCACGAATATTTTGTAGTCATAAATTGACAGACTTCCACACGCGTTTCTGCAAGCATGTTTTGAATTTTATGATTGGTGGAGTAAATAACTTTACAAAAGCATTAACCTTTAATCTGTGCACGCGAGTTTTTTAAGCCAATAACTGTCAGAAGTCGATTAAAGAAAGGGCTTAAAATTATTTATGGTATAACTTTATCCTGATTAACTATGATTGCTGGGCGTATCCAGTCTTCATTTATGGCGGGAATGGCGGTCCGCTATGGCAGCTTTTTGTGTATTTTCTTAAATTCTCCTATTTTCAGTGACCATCACAAATCATAAATTTGGCAGATAAATGTAATTTTAAATAGCAATCATTATCATGCCTAGGATATAATGTTTTTTGAGAAATTTAGAAGTTAATAGAAATATTGAGGGTGTTAATCTTTAACATTTTTTGTCATTGATTAAACTTTTACTGAACTCTCTTCCTTATTATGTCAATCCTGTGAGCAGGAAAAAAAACTCGGATCAGTCTGCGTGGATGTGCAGCGATTTGTCCTTTTCTTTTCCTTTTGGCCTTTCTTTGTATAGTACTGGTTTTTTGTCGCACCTGCATTAAGAAGGTGCGATATAGTTCACTTTTCTGTCCATCAGTCATTCCGTCCGTCCACAATTATGTCGACCCTAACATTCGTGTCCATTATTCTCAATCTATGATACCTACGCTCATCAAACCTATTTTATAGTTTCGTCTTAGAATGGTCTCGAGGAACCTTGCACTTATTTTGGCCTATTTTTCATGCTCTAAAATTTTATGTAAGAAATTATGTCGACCCTAGTGTTCAAGTCCATTTCTTTCCTTATATGATACCTGCAATGATCAAACTTGGTATAATGTTTTTTCTTAGAATAGTCTAGGGAATCCTTGCCTTTTTTTATTTTTGACCTATATCTTATGCTCTGTTGACTTAGTAAAATTTTACGACAAAAATTACGCCAACCCTAGCATACTGATCTATTTCTCTGTCTATTATACCTACAGTCATCAAACCTAGTATAAAGTTTCTACTAAGGTTGATCTAGAGGATTGTTGCACTTATTTTGACATTTGACCCATATTTCATGCCCTGCTGACTTTGTAAAATTTTACTTAAAAAATCACATCACCCTATCATTTAAGTCCAGTCTCTCAGTCTATTGTATCAAGAATCAATAAACCTGGTATAAATGGACTTGTTTCAACCCTTGATCTATTTTTCATGAGCTACTGGTTTTGTAAAATTTCACATCCAAAACTGTGTCAACCTTAGGGTTTGAGTCCATTTCTCTTTAATTACAGTGGGTGTAATCATCAAACCTTGCTGCTATTATTTGTACCCTTGACCTATATATCAAGCCCTGTTGACTTTGTATCAGCCTGGCATCCATGATATGAAAAAGGGCATTTAAGTCCAATTCTCACTAGCTTTACCACCTATCATTACTGGCGAAAGTATGTGCACTTAGTACTGGTTAACCGCTTAGGAGGTCTAAGCCTGCCCAGGAATAGTGTGGTTAGGTTAACTGACCGTCCCGACATGACCTTAGCTGTTTATCGTGGACGTTAAAGCATCAAATCAACCAACCAACCACCTATAATCATCAGACATGGTAATAAATGTTTTCTTCAGCTGGTGTCTTCGATTGTTTGACTGCTTTATCCTTTAACCTATATTTTTAACTATGTTGACTGTAGAGCTTTATTATGTGTAGAACTGTATCTTTTCTAGTTTGTAAGTCCAATTTGCTCAAATTTCTACATAAATTCATCAGACCTAGACGGCAGGGTCACCAAAATATAATCAAGGCATTGACCTCTTCACCAAAAGAGCAATGCTTTTACTAGGCAGAAATGCCCTATAAGTTAATTTAGTGAGCAGGCTTACTCTTTGTTTTGTCCAATTGTCATAAGATGTTCCCCAGGAGGTTCAAGGGACCAAATCCGCAGCTTAAATCTCCCCTGTCCTCTCTAATTTCAAGAAAACATTTTGCTTAGCAGGCTTTCATTGTACTCATAATGCCATTTATATCCCATGTATCTCTTTTTCGTCCAGGACAAAATGCTTGCGGCCTGGAAGCCTGTAAAGGTTATAGGTGAAGAATTAAATTCAGACACACAAAAGCAATACATAAACTTGAAGATTCTTTTATTATACCTTTGGCAATGGATCTATTCATGAATACCTAAATTACCAATTCAATTTTTACTGTAATACCTGATAAGATATGTATGTTGACTCTATGCGCTTGCTGAAGAGAAAATCTGTCTTAAGATGTGGACAAACTATACATGCCTAGGCGAAGCTGCACCAAAGAACAGTCTTTCATATAAAAATCAAGGTTACCATACATGTACTGATATTATGCTAAAAAAACCTGCATGCATAGTGATCAACCTAATCAGTGTTGACAACTTTGCCTCCCTCTTCAACTTTCTGTGACAGTGAGTCTGGTGTTAGACAAAATGACTGCATTCTTCTATGTCTATTAAAGCAGAAATTTGTTACCGAAGGTTTGTGCCTGACTATTTATGTCTTTGGTCCAAGTTGTGGTTTCCTTTTGCTATGGCATCTGCCTGCACAGTCCTAATTCTAATGCACTTAATTATGTAACACGATGTCTAATTGGATAACGTCAAAAATTTGCGACAGTATATCCTGCAATATACTCTCGGAAACCTGACATCATCAACGTGGCTTCTCATTTGCTGAGGTCTGGTTTTATGTCCTGTGGGTGCAAAGAAGCACACTTGTAAAGGTGAAAAAGAGTAAAGTGCATTAGAATGGGGATAACTGTATTGAACATTCTTGTTTGGAGGTAAATTGTCAGTTTTATGGTCGCAAATTGCGTTTTATAGCTTCGCTAGCTCGTCGCTGAAAAGCAAAATTTCCGACCATAAAACCGACCATTAACCTCCCAAAATGACATTTTTCAATTCAGTTATCCCCTAAATTTTGTTTCATCATAGTAATATGATGATTTAATGTTATGACTCTTCACTTAAAAGTTAGTAGGCCTCTATAGACAGACCGAATGGAGCTGCAACAGATGAAAGTGTAATTTTTTTTGCAAATATTACACAAGATGGTACAGGATCTGACCGTGTAATGTTTATATATAAGCCATCTCCTGAAACAAACTAGAGCAAGTGAGCAGGGGTTCACGTATATCCCCGGCCAGCAGCACCACCACCTAATAGAAACACACAATACAAAGCATTAAAGCAAATATTAACAAACAGACAGACAGGCGGACAATCTGTAACAAACCCAGTGAAAGGCCTATAGAAAAATGCCAAAAGGTTCCACTGGAATATATTGAAACTATAAGCAAAAAATACAACGTAAAATTTAAACACAAAGAGTATACAAATTTCAGTCTCTGACCTTGACATTAGGTCAGCAGCAACATCCAGACGATGTCAACCAATCCGTTTCAACCTAGTAGCATTGCAAAATGTTCTATTCAAGTGTATTAAAATATAAGCATGTAAAATGCAACTTAACACGAAACTTTCACACAAATGGTATACAAATTTCTGTGACCTTGAACTTAGACTGGCAGCAGCATCAAGATGGTGAAACTAATATGTATCTATCATATGCTTACACTAAGCACATATAAACAAGTTACAGTTAAGACTTTCAGAAAAACAGAGCAAAAGCAGAAACTCAACACAAAAGGCCAATATTGTACAAATTTCAAAGTCTGTGACCTTGACCTTAAGCCAGCAGCAGCATCTAAATGAACCAAATTTATCAGTATCCATCCTTTTAAATACTAAGCATAAAGGAACAAGTTCCGATTAACAGAAGCAGAATAAAACTTAACGCAAAACTTTAACTTACAAACAGATGAACGGACCAAAAGACGAACAAACGGATGGAAAGATGAAAACTATATACCCCTCAATGTATAATTAGTAGTAAATGGCTGTATGCAGTATATGTAAATGGTTATGTGTCCTGTTTTGTTTTGTGTAGAGAGTAGGTACAAATAGATGTTTATATGTTCACATACGAGACCGAAATTAATAACTGCTTGCTTTTTGTCATAACTAATCAGAAACAAGCTTATGTCTTCTACATGCATTCATCCTTTAAAATGCACCTCAGCATGTAATTTATAATGCCAAACATTGGCTATTGCCAGGTATTGGAACACCTTATCAATTACTGCCATCATCCTAACAATTAAATGAGATGATTTTTCTGACATACATCTTGGTGAAACAGCAGTTCAGATATTGATCAGATGGCATCACTAGCAGCAGTCTAATCAGTATCTCCACCCTTTACTCCGCCATTTCTGTTCTAATATATAGGACTATTGTGATACTTTCTATCGGAGTCTAGCAATGTTTGCACCAGCAAAGCAGACCTTCGACAAAATGTAAAGCCAGTCACTACACCTTCATGATTTTTAGACATTTTTTCCAAGGGTGGAACCACCTGTGCCTTCATGTTGGCTTTCCTGGGTAGCAAAACCTTTCCAAAAAGAGATACACTCTTAAAGGAAGGAATTTGCTCCAGTAGGAGTAAACACTTTCCTTTAAGAGGTGATCCCCATTAAGAAGGAAGGCAAAAATGAAAATGGCAAAGTTGCTTCCCCTGAAAGTGCACCCATTAACCATAAGGCACCTTCCCTTGTGTCAGCACTCATACATGGCTAAGTAATGGTTCCCATTTATGATGACAGCTATGTTAAGGCACATTTTAATGTAATATGATAACAATTTTGTGGCCTCCAGATGACAGAACATAGAAATCAAATATTGATAACAAAGGGTTCTGAAATTTCGTTCTGCTACTTTCCAGCAGAAGAAAATATGCGATTTTTGTGAATATCTCGGTCCACTTATGAGATAGAGCAGTGCGGTAAACGGCGCTCACTCACATTTTGTGGCCTCCAGATGACAGAACATAGAAATCAAACTTTGCTAACAAAGCGTTTCTGAAATTTCGTTCTGCTACTTTCCAGCAGAAGAAAATATGCGATTTTTGTGAATATCTCGGTCCACTTATGAGATAGAGTAGTGCGGTAAACGGCGCTCACTCACATTTTGTGGCCTCCAGATGACAGAACATAGAAATCAATCTTTGCTGACAAAGGGTTTCTGAAATTTCGTTCTGCTACTTTCCAGCAGAAGAAAATATGCGATTTTTGTAAATATCTCGGTCCTGTTATGAGATAGAGTACTGCGGTAAAGGGCGCTCACTTACATTTTGTGGCCTACAGATGACAATACATAGAAATCAAATATTGCTAACAAAGGGTTTCTGAAATTTCGTTCTGCTACTTTCCAGCAGAAGAAAATATGCGATTTTTGTGAATATCTCGGTCCATTTATGAGATAGAGAGGTGGGTAAACGGTGCTCACGCATATTTTATGGCCTCTAGATGACAGAACATAGAAATCCAACTTTGCTATTAAAGGGTTTCTGAAATTTCGTTCTGCTACTCTTTAGCAGAAGCAAATATGCTTTTTTGTGAATATCTCGGTCCTTATTTGAGATAGAGTAGTGCGGCAAACGGCGCTCACTCACATTTTGTGGCCTCCAGATGACAGAACATAGAAATCAAATTTTGCTATCAAAGGTTTTCTGAAATTTCGTTCTGCTACTTTCCAGCAGAAGAAAATATGCGATTTTTGTGAATATCTCGGTCCTGTTATGAGATAGAGTAGTGCGGTAAACGGCGCACTCACATTTTGTGGCCTCCAGATGACAGAACATAGAAACCAAATATTGCTAACAAAGGGTTTCTGAAATTTCGTTCTGCTACTTTCCAGCAGAAGAAAATATGCGATTTTTGTGAATATCTCGGTCCACTTATGAGATAGAGTAGTGCGGTAAACGGCGCTCACTCACATATTGTGGCCTCTAGATGACAGAACATAGAAATCAAACTTTGCAAACAAAGGGTTTCTGAAATTTCGTTCTGCTGCTTTCCAGCAGAAGAAAATATGCGATTTTTGTGAATATCTCGGTCCACATATGAGATAGAGTAGTGCGGTAAACGGCGCTCACTCACATTTTGTGGCCTCCAGATGACAGAACATAGAAATCAAATTTTGCAAACAAAGAGTTTCTGAAATTTCGTTCTGCTACTTTCCAGCAGAAGAAAATATGCGATTTTTGTGAATATCTCGGCCCACTTATGAGATAGAGAAGTGCGGTAAACGGTGCTCACTCACATTTTATGGTCTCCAGATGACAGAACATAGAAATCAAATTTTGCTTACAAAGAGAGGTAGCTGAAATTTCGTTCTGCTACTTTCCAGCAGAAGAAAATATGCGATTTTTGAGAATATCTCGGTCCACTTATGAGATAGAGTAGTGCGGAAAACGGCGCTCACTCACATTTTGTGGCTTCTGGATGACAGAACAAAGAAATCAAACTTTGCTAACAAAGGTATTCTGAAATTCGTTCTGCTACTCTCTAGCAGAAGAAAATATGCGATTTTTGTGAATACCTCGGTCCTTTTATGAGATAGAGCAGTGCGGAAAACGGCGCTCACTCAAATTTTGTGGCCTCCAGATGACAGAACATAGAAATCAAATTTTGCTTACAAAGGGTAGCTGAAATTTCGTTTTGCTACTTTCCAGCAGAAGAAAATATGCGATTTTTGAGAATATCTCGGTCCACTTATGAGATAGAGTAGTGCGGTAAACGGTGCTCACTCACATTTTGTGGCTACTAGATGACAGAACATAGAAATCAAACATTGCTAACAAAGGGTTTCTGAAATTTCGTTCTGCTACTTTCCAGCAGAAGAAAATATGCGATTTTTGTAAATATTTCGGTCCTCTTATGAGATAGAGTAGTGCGGTAAACGGTGCTCACTCATATTTTGTGGCCTCCAGATGAGAGAACATAGAAATCAATCTTTGCTAACAAAGGGTTTCTGAAATTTCGTTCTGCTATTTTCCAGCAGAAGAAAATATGCGATTTTTGTGAATATATCGGTCCACATATGAGATAGAGTAGTGCGGTAAACGGCGCTCACTCACTTTTTGTGGCCTCCAGATGACAGAACATAGATATCAAACTTTGCTAACAAAGGGTTTCTGAAATTTCGTTCTGCTACTTTCCAGCAGAAGAAAATATGCGATTTTTGTGAATATCTCGGTCCTCTTATGAGATAGAGAGGTGCGGTAAACGGTGCTCACTCACATTTTATGGCCTCTATATGACAGAACATAGAAATCAAACATTGCTAACAAAGGGTTTCTTTAATTTCGTTCTGCTACTCTCTAGCAGGAGAAAATATGCAATTTTTGTGAATATCTCGGTCCACTTATGAGATAGGGTAGTGCGGTACGGCGCTCACTCACTTTTTGTGGCCTCCAGATGACAGAACATAGAAATCAAACTTTGCTAACAAAGGGTTTCTGAAATGTAGAAGAAAATATGCGATTTTTGTGAATATCTCGGCCCACTTATGAGATAGAGAAGTGCGGTAAACGGTGCTCACTCACATTTTATGGTCTCCAGATGACAGAACATAGAAATCAAATTTTGCTTACAAAGAGAGGTAGCTGAAATTTCGTTCTGCTACTTTCCAGCAGAAGAAAATATGCGATTTTTGAGAATATCTCGGTCCACTTATGAGATAGAGTAGTGCGGAAAACGGCGCTCACTCACATTTTGTGGCTTCTGGATGACAGAACAAAGAAATCAAACTTTGCTAACAAAGGTATTCTGAAATTCGTTCTGCTACTCTCTAGCAGAAGAAAATATGCGATTTTTGTGAATACCTCGGTCCTTTTATGAGATAGAGCAGTGCGGAAAACGGCGCTCACTCAAATTTTGTGGCCTCCAGATGACAGAACATAGAAATCAAATTTTGCTTACAAAGGGTAGCTGAAATTTCGTTTTGCTACTTTCCAGCAGAAGAAAATATGCGATTTTTGAGAATATCTCGGTCCACTTATGAGATAGAGTAGTGCGGTAAACGGCGCTCACTCACATTTTGTGGCTACTAGATGACAGAACATAGAAATCAAACATTGCTAACAAAGGGTTTCTGAAATTTCGTTCTGCTACTTTCCAGCAGAAGAAAATATGCGATTTTTGTAAATATTTCGGTCCTCTTATGAGATAGAGTAGTGCGGTAAACGGTGCTCACTCATATTTTGTGGCCTCCAGATGAGAGAACATAGAAATCAATCTTTGCTAACAAAGGGTTTCTGAAATTTCGTTCTGCTATTTTCCAGCAGAAGAAAATATGCGATTTTTGTGAATATATCGGTCCACATATGAGATAGAGTAGTGCGGTAAACGGCGCTCACTCACTTTTTGTGGCCTTCAGATGAAAGAACATAGATATCAAACTTTGCTAACAAAGGGTTTCTGAAATTTCGTTCTGCTGCTTTCCAGCAGAAGAAAATATGCGATTTTTGTGAATATCTCGGTCCACATATGAGATAGAGTAGTGCGGTAAACGGCGCTCACTCATATTTTGTGGCCTCCAGATGAGAGAACATAGAAATCAATCGTTGCTAACAAAGGGTTTCTGAAATTTCGTTCTGCTATTTTCCAGCAGAAGAAAATATGCGATCTTTGTGAATATATCGGTCCACATATGAGATAGAGTAGTGCGGTAAACGGCGCTCACTCACTTTTTGTGGCCTCCAGATGACAGAACATAGATATCAAACTTTGCTAACAAAGGGTTTCTGAAATTTCGTTCTGCTACTCTCTAGCAGAAGAAAATATGCGATTTTTGTGAATATCTCGGTCCTGTTATGAGATAGAGTAGTGCGGTAAACGGCGCACTCACATTTTGTGGCCTCCAGATGACAGAACATAGAAATCAAACTTTGCAAACAAAGGGTTTCTGAAATTTCGTTCTGCTACTTTCCAGCAGAAGAAAATATGCGATTTTTGTGAATATCTCGGTCCACTTATGAGATAGAGTAGTGCGGTAAACGGCGCTCACTCACATATTGTGGCCTCTAGATGACAGAACATAGAAATCAAACTTTGCAAACAAAGGGTTTCTGAAATTTCGTTCTGCTGCTTTCCAGCAGAAGAAAATATGCGATTTTTGTGAATATCTCGGTCCACATATGAGATAGAGTAGTGCGGTAAACGGTGCTCACTCATATTTTGTGGCCTCCAGATGAGAGAACATAGAAATCAATCTTTGCTAACAAAGGGTTTCTGAAATTTCGTTCTGCTATTTTCCAGCAGAAGAAAATATGCGATTTTTGTGAATATCTCGGTCCACATATGAGATAGAGCAGTGCGGTAAACGGCGCTCACTCACATTTTGTGGCCTCTATATGACAGAACATAGAAATCAAACATCGCTAACAAAGATTTTCTTTAATTTCGTTCTGCTACTCTCTAGCAGGAGAAAATATGCAATTTTTGTGAATATCTCGGTCCCTTTATGAGATAGGGTAGTGCGGTAAACGGCGCTCACTCACTTTTTGTGGCCTCCAGATGACAGAACATAGATATCAAACTTTGCTAACAAAGGGTTTCTGAAATGTCGTTCTGCTTCTTTCCAGCAGAAGAAAATATGCGATTTTTGTGAATATCTCGGTCCACTTATGAGATAGAGAGGTGCGGTAAACGGTGCTCACTCACATTTTAAAGCCTCTATATGACAGAACATAGAAATCATACTTTGCCAATAAAGGGTTTCTGAAATTTCGTTCTGCTGCTCTCCAGCAGAAGAAAATATGCGATTTTTGTGAATATCTCGGTCCCCTTATGAGATAGAGTAGTGCGGTAAACGGCGCTCACTCACATTTTGTGGCCTCCAGATGACAGAACATAGAAATTAAACTTTTCAAATAAAGGGTTTCTGAAATTTCGTTCTGCTACTTTCCAGCAGAAGAAAATATGCGATTTTTGTGAATATCTCGGTCCACATATGAGATAGAGTAGTGCGGTAAACGGTGCGCACTCACATTTTGTGGGCTATAGATGACAGAACAAAGATTTAAAAACTGCTAAATTTTGCAGAATTTTTAATTCGCTATCCTTACCACCTTTTCTGCAGAAAATTCTGCAGAAAATTCTGCAGAAAATTCTGCAGAATATTAATTTCGCTAACTTTACCACTTTTTCTGCAGAAAATTCTGCAGAAAATTCTGCAGAATATATATTTCGCTAACTTTACCACTTTTTCTGCAGAAAATTCTGCAGAAAATACTGCAGAATCTTCTGCAGAATTTTCTGCAGAATTTTCGTTCTGCTAACTTTACCGAGCCGTCAGAGCGCGTAGAAAAAAAAAATCATGAAATAACTGATGATAGATGGATGATTTGTGATTTTACGTCCTGTTCAACAGTATTTCAGTCATATCAAGACGACGGCAGAGTGATTATGAAAGGCTGTGTGCAATGGAACCCTTTTTACGGTAGAAAAGATTCTCACCCAAAGCGGGGCTCGAACCCGGGTCTGTAAGCCAGCGCCTAACCCACAGAGCAACCGGGACTTCTCTGAAATAATTGTTTTAAATTGAAATGAAGGAATTAAAAAACAGAATTTTTATCTATTTACTTTGAAATTAAGACATCAAATATAGAACATTTGTTTATTACATTGATTAACCCATTTTTGCCCAGTCGAATGTTCTATCCCTATCAAATGAATGGGTCCATTTGTCAGTTAAAGGGTGTCTGGTTTAGTTTATTCTTATCATATTTATAGGAGAAATACCCATTTGTGTAATGCAAACAGTGTAGAGGCTGTTAAGACGCCGTGTTTTCCTGCGTCTGATCTTGGTCTGCACCGTTTGCCTATGCTCTATATATGGGACACCAGGCATTAATGGGTTAATTTATTTATCACTTGGTTACTTCCATATATTCTTCGATTTATTTCTTTATTTACTTTTTCACCGAAGTACAAACTTAAAGAAATCATATCGTTTGTTTGTTTGTTCGGTCGGTTTGAAATTTCACCTACGATACGAAATAGAGACTCAAATAATGAACTAATCCTTAATCACAGTATATAAGTTGTCTTCTATCGTATAGTTTTAGAATTATCTAAAAAAAAATAAAGAAGTTGAGTTGTAAGACTGACTCATGTATTATACCTACCCATTCTACCGAAATTAGATTTTTCATTAACTGACTCGGGAATGAAATTCAGTTAAAGCCATAAAGTTCAAATTTTTATCATGACAGAGATAAGAGTATTTAGCCTTAGGGATTAATTTGACACCTGCGATTATCGCCTGTTGTCGTCTAGTTTCGGAGAACTGCCGAAGGTTATCCGGATATTCTACCTGTATAGCTGTTAGAAATCGATGGTCAGTATCAAATACGAATATTCTGCCAGATGCTTAACAGCTGGCACCAAGATCATGATTTTCTTTTAGTTTGCTATAGTTTTCCCGATTAAACTGCATTTTATCAATTTCTTTTGCTCAAATTGACAAAGTAACAAATTCTCACGTTTTTATTATTATTATTATTATTATTATTATTATTATTATTCTTCTTTTCCCGCAAAATAAACGCACTTTAACCACCGAACTCCCGGGGGAAAACGTGTCTCGTAAGTCGTGTCAACCGCTGCTGTTCTTTTCTGACGTTTGAAAGCGACAGAAAATTATCTGTTTGAACCATAGCGTTTATTCATTTATTAATTTATTTTTATAAACTGTGCTTGTCAAAATGACTCTTAAATTGTCACCTCAGAAGAGAAAAATATAATCAAACTATATCAGATCAACTCCGTAACAAGAAGGAAAGAAAAAAAAGAGAGAGAAGAAAAGATAAATGAATTCCCGTTTAATATGTCATACTTTGCACCTACTGCACTAGATGGAACCCAACTTCACGATTTTGTAAAAGTTATTAATGCGAAGTTTAAACTTGGTGCCTTGCCAACTTAGAAGCAGACGACATTAGAAGCAGACGATTTTTTCTTTGTTTGGTAATGTTTGACAGTAAACTGGGAATAAACGACCTCTGAACACCTGTGAAGACGGTAAATACGGTAGCAGACATAAATAGTGGGACAGATGTCGAAGCAAACAGCGCAGACCAAAATCAGACTGCTCTAAAGTAGCAGTCTGATCAGGGTCTGCACTATTTGCCATCCCGACATTTCCGAGCAGTTTAAGCAAAATTTCAGAATAATAAAATTACCATAGTTGGTGAATGAGTATCAATTTTTAGGGAAAGTACGGTAGAACTTTTAAGAACGGTACCCGATTGTCTCGTCTGCTCATTGATTTATGTTTTATTGCTGTCACAGGTGGCGCTGTTTGAAAGATGCTGAAACGAGAGTTTTTGGTCAGTGGTTAATTAAAAAGTGTTTTAATCGCCTGACTCATTCACAGGTAAAACCTTAAACTGACAGGTGTCTGACGGGCGGACAAGGGTGCTTTCTTTGTTACGTTTCTTACCTTTAAGTTACCTTAACTGATTTCGCTATCGGTGAAAGGAGACAATTAGCTACCTTGATGTTTCATTTCGTTCTGTTAAATAAGTTAAAATTTGTCGTCTGCACACAGGAAAACGCAAAAATTGGCTTATGCAAACAACCTAACTCAAGACTAGTACGCACATCTGCATCATCTACTTATGGCCTTTCTTGTTCGCTGTATATGTTCCAGACGGCCCAAAGCGAACAACAAAGGTCCAGACCGGTCTGCGATTATTCGCAGACCGGTCTTGACCTTCGGCGTTCGCCTATGCAAAATTACCAGTTTTTCTCTGAGCGCGCCCAATGTTTTCTTGAGCAGACGATAATGACAGTGCACATCGGGATAATTACCGTTTCGCGGTTTGAAATCAGATAATGTTTAACCGAATAATTAAATTAGTTAAAACTCAATACGTGAGAAACAGACTGAAATTGGATAGTCAATTTTGTTAGTTTTGGTTTGCGTCCTAAGTAGCCCGTCTGCCGATACCCCATACTGGTAATTTCTGAATAAGCTTAGCAGTACCTGATAACGATTTAAACCCAAATACAGCCGACTCGGAACAGAACAGAACTTTATTGCATATAAAACTCAGGCGACTCGCAGGTGGCATAATATAGCATGTAAAAATAGACATATTCAAGCATGACATATATAGATAGAAAGGAAGAGGGAAAAAAACACTTAATTAGCACTTAAAAACTTCTTCATTATAATTTCTACAAAATTGGATAATTTGATGAGAAGTTTAACATTTTCAGTAGATAACAGTTCCTTAAATTTAATTACATTGGGACTTTTATAGAAATATGGTTTTAAAAATTGCTTTCTATCTGAATTAAAATGAGTACATGCAAAAAGGTAATGAAATTCGTCACCAATATCATTTTTATCACATAAATTGCATTTTCTGTCCTCTAATGGGATATTTTCCCGGCGACCAGTTTCAACTGGAAGCCTATGGTTACTCAATCTGAACTTTAGCAAAGTAGAATGGTCGGTGTTTTTTACTCCCCTTGTCTCAAAGTCCAAAGCACATTACATTAGTTTCAGATCACCGGGGATGAGATGGATTTTGAATATACAAGAAGAGGTGCGATATTGGCTGCACTGTAAAGAATATCCGTAGATTTTACGGTAGAATACCTGCCAACCAGCTGCCAGTCCATTTCCCGTTATTTTTACGAGCACCTGTAAACATTGGCAGGAATCAACACGCAGAGTAGAGTAGAATAAGACAGGCCTTGTTTTGGTACTCTAGCCGTTCAACATTATAAGGGCATTTTCCAGTGCGGTCAGTCGACATAACTCTACCATATCGTGGTGTCAAAAAATGTTGTACAGGCAGCCGCCCGTAAAAAATAACGGGGAAAGGATTGGCAGCTGGTTGCCAGGTATTTTACCGTTAGATCTACGGAAATTTCTTACAGTGTGGAATAACGACAACCTCTAGTTCTTGAATTCCTTCATCAATTATTGTAGACAAATAAAGAAAATACTTGTGGCATGTGCGGTGCCAAAACTCAGTCTTTCAAAATTAGTAAGCTTCCAGATATTAATATCCATGACTTTGATTTGAAACAAGCCCGATCTTACATGAAAACTGACCATGAACATTTTATTTATTCATTTGTTATTATTATTATTTTTATTTTATTTTCCGAATGGCTCGCCCTTTTAGGGTGCTTGTTAATCTGTAATCATCTTTTACCTGCATCTCAGTACTGTCCTAAAAGCGATATAAAGCTGACGACAAAATTTACATTTGCAAAATTTAAATAAATCAAAAACACAAAAAAAGCTTTGGTCCAAGCTATTTCATCTTGAGAGCGAATAGTGTAAATCCAAATGAATCAGCTCATAATGGGCCGCCTCATCTGGATCTGCACTTATGATTTGCATATTCAACTATTTTGGTTTCGGGCGTGGTTACAATGACATGGTATTCAATCTTATGGAATGTTGCAACAAGATTTAGTTCTTCAGTTATGAAACTCTCAAAAGAATATCTATAAATGACATTGATTTTCATACACAAAGCTGCATCAGAATTGGTAATTAATGACGCTATTATTAATGATTTACCATTAAACTTCAGACTATTGGAAATTAACGTCTAGACAGCGTTCAACATGGAAAGATATAGATCAAGTTAAATGGGTCAACGCCCGGTGTCATCAGAACCAGGGCACTCGAATGCCTATAAGGGTTGCCCTGGTAAGACAGACACAACATCGGAAAACGGCTCAGTTTTCGCCCGCGTCCGCGTACTGCACGCTTTCGTGTTTGCCAGAATCAAAGTATGGCAAGCATGCGTGCAAAACGTTGAATCGGGCGGCAACATGGGCATTGCATCTGGTACAATCGCACCGTTGCACCACGAAATTGAATACGGGCAATTGCGGAACATGCTTGTTCTATATTTCAGACTACATATATTACTGGTTTCTCGTTTTACTTCGTTTTTTGGTTGTTAGTTGTGCTCATAGGGGCCCGGCGTGTTTTTTGGTTGATTTGTGACACATATTGAGCGAAAAAAAGTATATATGGTTAAAATATATATGGTTAAAATATATATTTTAACCAATATATACTTTTTTTCGCTCAATATGTGTCACAAATTAACCAAAAAAACGCGCCGGGCCCCTATAGTTGTGCTTGGCATTTAACTGTCATTATTATCAGCAGTAGTAGTAGTAGTTGAAATCCAGAAAGATAAACATATGGTATTAATTTCATTTATTATTCCTGGCTTTTTATTGGACATGTATTATATTATTTACATACATGTATTACAATGACGTCAGTTCCATAGAATGGATGGTGGATGGTTTATGGATTCGTTCCCTTGGGCGTTATGGGCACTTTCGTTTGTAGAGTTCGTTTTGCATATTGTATCTGTCCCCACTTTGTATACATAATAGATGGATGACTTGCAATTTTACGTCCTTTTAAACAGTATTTCAGTCATATCAGGACAATGGGAGGGTGACAATGACAGGCTGTGTGCAATGGAATCCCGTTTACGGTCGGAAAAAAATCTGCCTCCAGCGGGCCTCGAACCCAGAAACTTCCTTCAGTAATTCGGAAGGCCAATCGAGTTTTTTTTCTGAAGAAACAGGCCCAGAGGTTATAAAACTTGAGTACATTCTCAAACTCAAAATAAAGCACATTGATTGGCTGCTTCCGAGCACAAGCTCGGAAGAAGCCAATCAGTGTCCTTTATTTTGAGTTTGAGATTATTCTCAAGTTTTATAACCTCGAACCCAGGTTGTTTCAGCAGTGACCCTACTCAAACAGCGCGCCCTGTGTCATCTGATATGTGTCAAATAAAAATCTTAAAAGGGTGCCTTCAAAAGCAGAGCATACATTCAAAAGAAGGAACATGGGCCATACTTCGAATTATATGCTATCCAAGCCTCATCAGTGACCCTGACAATACCTGGCTACGAAAACCATAAAAAAACATACTGTGATTTCTTACTTTTAATAAGGCAGTCAATTCAAAGACTGATTGGTATCGAAAAGGGTCCAAATGGTTAAAAAGCGATGATTTAGAATAAAAGTCTTAACCAATCAAAAATTTCTGATTTCTCAGAATATATCCTCTTATCTCAAAGGACAAAAATAAAATGTAACCTGCACTATGTATGATGTACGGGGAGACGTTTTACGGCCACCACACGGCACAACACCTGCTGCAGTGAGTTCCTTCAAGAGCAGAACACACATTCAAAAGATACTTCGAAGTTTCGGCTATTCAAGCCTCATCAGTGACCCTGACAGTACCTGGCTACGAAGAAAAAGCAAACTGTTTACATAATGTCTCTTTGGTGGACTTTGGCAACTTAATTGGTACCCTTTATTCGCAAATATTTGTGAAAGTGACGAACAATCTTTTGATAAAACTTTATATTAAGACCTTATGCTACAAAAATACACTTTAAATGACTTTGACAGTCTATTATCTAGTCAGGTTAACAAAATTGCGTCTTAATTTTTGACAAAAATACTAATTTTACGCACGCGAGTAAGTTCACCTGTCCTTGGCACACTTTCTGACTTATAATAAACTTATCTACCAGAATGATAATGAGTCTTGGGGCTGACAGTGTAGACCGGGAAAAAGGCTGCTCCAGCAGTATGATCTAAGTCTACACTGCGTGTCATTTCTGCAGCAATTTTGAACACAATGATGGATTAAATAATTATGTAAATTACTTCAAATTTTAGGGACAATACACCAATTGATTACTGTGCACCAATATTTAGGATAATTACGACATATATTTTGGCAACATCAAGCAAGTTTAACCTTTTAGAAATAAAAATAAAAAATCAAGCGCGAGAGTTTCGTAACTTAGGATTAACTGCAGTTTGTTGTGCATTTCTTTCTTTCTTACTTTCTTTCATTTGAAGTTTCTTATTGTTCCAGTCAATGATTATTTCATTGCAGGTCAGATCGAGTTACAACCTTTGCAGATACAATATCTAGAAATTTCGCTTTCATGAATCATGTATTTCTTCCGCATTTATAATTTGGAATCCTCAAACCTATATAAATACATATCATATCTACAGGTAAAATCCATGCGTCAGTTTGGGTTACCTGTGTCCAACAAAAAGTCACATCACCGTCTTCAAAGTGAACATTCGGACAGAACAGCCAAAGCAAACAGTTTAGAATCGGATCAGCCCGCTCCTGACGAGCAGTCTGATCTGAGTCTTCACTGTTTGATAACACTATCTGTTAGTAATAATTTGATGACGAAGGAGCAGATGGCAGAAATGATTTTGGTGTCCGAATATTTACGAGCACTAGAATTCTAGGTAATTATGGGCACGCCTCGCAAGTCAATACGGGTGATACACCACTTCCGGGTACAATCTGAAAACACCATGTATATGTCTTCGGACAGTACAACATACACGAAATCGTTTGCGTCTCAAGGGCACAAACCGAATATGCCCCAATGATTTAGTGACATACAGTCAACTCTCGATATCTCAAAGCTGAAGTTCATTTCAAACTACTGATATCGCAAAGAAAATTTTCTGGTCCCAGAAAATTTACTTTACGATACTAGTAGTTTGAGATAAGTTGAGTTGAAATATAAAGATAGGAAATGTGACCAACGAATATTCTTTGAACTAAGAGGTTATTTCGAGATATCAGTAGTCGAGATATTGAGAGTTGAATGTGATTTTGCAAGATCCTCAACTAAAGAAAATATTCATTGACAAGAAAACCATGTTTTTCTGTTGTTCTCTTGAATGTTTGAGACAGCTGCGTAAGCATTACACCGTCTTGGCAAGTCAACTTCGTTCACTACAATCGGAGCACCGCTCGGCCCATTCCGTGAATCAAACGGAATTGGCCGAGTTATTATAAACTCTATTTCAAATGTAGAGTTAGACCATGTCGGAGGTATTGCATGAAATATTTCATCAAATCATTTTTTTGTTATTATTATAAAGGGAGTTAATCTTTAAATGACTAAGAGAATTTAAAACATCTCCGACTGAAATCATTAGTGCGTGAATGAGCGATGTGGGCTTAGTACCAGATGCCATCTATACACTGAAAGATTGCCTTAAAGATTTACTCCCAATGATCTATCTCTCGATACTGAAACGATCATTTTCTGATCATTACCTCAGGTGATACCAATAATAATAACAAAAATGATTTGATGAAATATTTCATGCAATACTTCCGACATGGTCTAACTATACATTTGAAATAGAGTTAAGATAATAATATTTGATAAAAGTGACTTTAAACAAAAAAAAGATAATTTTTTAAACTTTTATCAAATATTATTATCTAAACTCTATTTCGAATGTATAGTTAGACCATGTCGGAGGTATTGCATGAATTATTTCATCAAATCATTTTTGTTGTTATTATCAAGGGAATAAATCTTTAAATGGCATAACAGTTTTATGTTGTTTTTATCAATGACAATAAAAGTTTTGCATTGAAACTATTTATCTATTTATGTATTTATTACTTTATGTTTTTTAACCAGGAACCTATTTCTTCCCAGTAGTTGATCGGTTTGAAGCTCCAGGAAATAAATATAAATGTCAGAAAAATAGAACAACCTGATAAGAAAATTTAAGTACATATTGGGTGGTACTAACTTTATGACTAATTGTGGACTGGCTAATAATGATTCAACTGCGTCGTCTGTGCATAGTTATTACCGATCACCCGGAATATTACCTGTAAATAAACACGAATGGGAGGAGCCGCCAAAACACTTGCAACTCCTTTCAAAAGTAATATGTTTATTTGCAATAAAATTCATTGTCGAGAATTTGAATTGTGCTGACATTTTCAAATCTTGTTATCTACGCCCATGGGCGTAGAATGTCAATGCATTGACTCCGACGCGGAGGTTCAGGCATCGGTTACCGACAAAGCAGCTTGACCTTTATGCTTTTATTGTCGTCAAACTTGGAATTTGACACTTGACAAAACAGATGTTTGCTTGTACGCAGTGAGCGCTATTCGCATAGATGTCGATAGCGGTAACATGAAATACCGCAGAAGTGCATGTGGTATCACGAGGTAGCACAATAGACCGCAAGAAACAGATGGATGACTGACGTGATCTACGGCTTTTTCAACAGAGTTTCAATCATGGAAGTCTAATAATGAAAGCAAAGTGGTCTGATGCCCACCACCCGCACTCGTGCTTGAAATCTGAGTGTCCGTCTTTGAGATATAAACAAAAGTTCATTCTAAATTTTTGTGGTTGTAAGGATGTATTTGATAAGCATCAACTATGAAAACTTTTTGTGAAAGCTATACTTGTAATTTTACAGATCTGTGGAATTGGCTGTAGGATAGAAAATCGATATTCAGCTCTGCATTAGCAGACAGAATCTGCAAATATCGCGCTATGAAAGCGATATTCAGCTCTGCAGTAAGACTATATCGAGCGGTGGGATTGATATTTAGCTCTACATTCAACACAATACCTACTGTGAATATCGAGCTGTAAGCTCGACATTCAGCTCTGCATTCGAAAACATTCATCTTGAATCTGGATTTCAGGGATTGATATTCAGCTGTGCATTCTACACAATAAATAATTTGAAAATTGAGCTGTGGGGGCGAAGCTCAGCTGTGCATTCGAAAACATTCATCTTGAATACCGATCACTGCGATCGATATTCAGCATGAACTCTACGATAATGTTGTGTAAAATTTATTCTTGACAGAGTTATTTCTCTTCTTGACTAATATGGAGACAGTCTACTGTTTTTCTTTCTTTTCTTTTTTCCATTTTTTTATCATAAAACCACCTATGCTTTCTGAACTCTTATTTACATAGTTACTTTAGGCATCAGACAATCAGTTTGATGAATAATACCGTATTAATTCTAATAAACGCCCCTGCTCTAATAAACGCCACAGCCTCTTTTTCGAAAATAATGTTATTAACTTGCATGCATTCCTGTTTGCTTCTCTGGAAGAGGGTGCTCTTTGAAATGGGATCTACTCTTAAAGGAAAGAATTTTCTCCTAGAGGAGCCAATTCTTTCCTATATGAGATGATACCCTACAGAGGAGGGAGGCAAAAAAATAGTAGAGTTTCTTTCTCTGAAAATATATCCATTCACCCTAACACTGTTTATTTTAGGTAATTTGGCAGCGGCTGATTTACTAACCTTTATGCTCTAAAATGCACCCCGGTGCGTTTTATTGGATTAATACGTTATCATAAATATGAAAAAATGTCCAGAAATTCAACTAATTATAAAAGAATAGCGATCGAAATAGGGCGAGGGGGTCGGTGCGGGTGGGGTGGTGGAGGGGAGAACTGAAACGCACACACCACATCTGCTTCAGTGGACATCAATGACTTCCTCAGTGCAAGACTCGGACAGATACCTTCGTTTACCATGACCTGTCAGAGTAAAGTCTAATTATTTTGGGGGGCTTTATGACATCATTTACTTGCATTTTATTATTTTAACTACATGTATTGATTTTTTTTCTGTTATTTGAAGTTCTCTGGAGTTTGGAAATTCTAAATATGAAGCATACTCTTTTAAAACGTGGGAGTAAAACATTACCTCTTTAAACACCAGTGATGAAATTATCAGAATTTGCAAACAGCGTAGATCCTGATGAGGCGGCTCATAATGAGCCGCCTCATGTAGATCTACACTGTTTGCCCTCTAGTCTTTGAATTCCCAATATGAAATGTCTCGGAAAAGGCATTTTTTCAACTTTTGCAGACGTAAATTTTGTCGTCTGCTTTTTGGTGCTTAAAGAGTTCAGTAAAAATCAGAGTTCCAGAATTCATTTCCTTATGCGTATCATATAATGCAAAAACAATATCTTTTACTACGCAGTATAAAAATGTTATCTTAAAGCAGCGGATAAACTTTCATGTCACAGAGGTGTCAAACCATTTAGAGATTAAAAAAGTGATAAAGTCAATTGTATACTACTTAACAATAATAATCACGATAGTTGATACTTAATGGTACTTCATTTCGCGTATCCAGCTAACTCAGACGAAAGGAGACAGTTTAATAATTTTATCCCTTTACAGACTACAAATAAATTTCATACACCAGTTTTAAGCAAAATTAACTGCTCCTGCGCTAGTTAAAACAGTTCCGGAAACTCAAGAAGATACCGACAAACTGTATCGTGCCGGTAACTCGATAAAATACCGACAAACGTATCGAGTTTTGTCGGTATTATATCGATTTACCGTTACGTTTACATTTTTCGAGTTATCGGTACTTTTTTAATTTATTTTCAATATACTGCTTCCAAAGAGAGATTCATAAGTATAAAACATAGAATTATAGAATCATCCGAGACAATTCATCTCTGGTCGAGCATCATCACCTTTCATCTCTTGTCGAACGTCATCAGCTTTCATCTCTTGTCAATATCAGTTGTCATACCTGGTCATACATCATCAGCTTTCATCTTTGGTCGAAAATCATCAGCTCTCATCTCTTCTCGAACATCATCAGCTTTCGTCTCTGGTCAAACATCATCAGCTTTCATATCCGGTCAAACATAACCAGCTTTTGTCTACGGTGGAACATCATTAGCTTTCATTACCAGTGGAGTATCATCAGCTTTTACCCTCTTGTCTAAAATCATCATCTTTCATCTCTGGTCGAACATCATCATCTTTCATTTCTGGTCGTTCATCATAAGTTTTCATTTCTGGTCGTACATCATGAGCTTTCATCTTTGGTCGTACATCATAAGATGTCCGGTCGAACATCCTAGGTCATCTTTGGTTGAACATCGTCAGCTTTCATCTCTGATCGAACATCATCAGCTTTCATCTTTGGTCGAACATCATCAGCTTTCGTTTCTGGCCGTTCATCATCAGCTTTCATCTCTGGTCGAACATCATCAGCTTTCACTGCTGGTCGAACATCATCAGCTTTCATCTCTGGTGGAACATCATCAGCTTTCATCTCTGGTCGAACATCATCAGCTTTCACTTCTGGTCGAACATCATCAGCTTTCATCTCAGGTCGAACATCATCAGCTTTCATCTCTGATCGAACATCATCAGCTTTCATCTTTGGTCGAACATCATCAGCTTTCATCTCTGGTCGAACATCATCAGCTTTCATCTCTGGTCGAACATCATCAGCTTTCATCTCTGATCGAACATCATTAGCTTTCATCTCTGGTCGAGCATCATCAGCTTTCATCTCTGGTCGAACATCATTAGCTTTCATCTCTGGTCGAACATCATCAGCTTTCATCTCTGATCGAACATCATTAGCTTTCATCTCTGGTCGAACATCATCAGCTTTCATCTCTGGTCGAACATCAGCAGCTTTCATCTCTGGTCGAACATCATCAGCTTTCATCTCTGGTCGAACATCATCAGCTTTCATTTCTGGTCGAACATCATCAGCTTTCATTTCTGGTCGAACATCATCAGCTTTCATTTCTGGTCGAACATCATCAGCTTTCATCTCTGGTCGAACATCAGCAGCTTTCATCTCTGGTCGAACATCATCATCAGCTTTCATCTCTGGTCGAACATCATCAGCTTTCATCTCTGATCGAACATCATTAGCTTTCATCTCTGGTCGAAGATCATCAGCTTTCATCTCTGGTCGAACATCATCAGCTTTCATCTCTGGTCGAACATCATCAGCTTTCATCTCTGGTCGAACATCATCAGCTTTCATCTCTGGTCGAACATCATCAGCTTTCATTTCTGATCGAACATCATTAGCTTTCATCTCTGGTCGAACATCATCAGCTTTCATCTCTGGTCGAACATCAGCAGCTTTCATCTCTGGTCGAACATCATCAGCTTTCATCTCTGGTCGAACATCATCAGCTTTCATTTCTGGTCGAACATCATCAGCTTTCATTTCTGGTCGAACATCCTCAGCTTTCATTTCTGGTCAAACATTATCAGCTTTCATCTCTGATCAAACATTATCAGCTTTCATCTCTGGTCGTTCATCATCAGCTTTCATCTCTGGTCGAACATCATGAGCTTTTATCTCTGGTGGAACATCATCAGCTTTCATCTCGGATCGTTCATCATCAACTTACATCTTTGGTGGAACATCATCAGCTTTCATCTCTGGCCGTACATCATCAGCTTACATCTTTGGTGGAACATCATCAGCTTTCATCTCTGGCCGTTCATCATCAGCTTACATCTCTGGTGGAACATAATCAGCTTTCATCTCCGGTCGTACATCATCAGCTATAATCTCTGGTCGAACATCATCAGGTTTCAATGTATGTCGTACATCATCAGCTTTCATTTCTGTCAAATACCATCAGCTTTCGTTTTTGGTCGAAAATCGTCAACTTTCATTTCTGGTCGTACATCATCAGCTTTCATCTTTGGTCGAACATCATCAGCTTTCAATGCTGGGCGTACATCATCAGCTTTCATCTCTGGTGGAACAACATTAGCTTTTATCTTTGTCGAATATCATGAGCTTTCGTCTCTGGTCGTAATTTATCAGCTTTCATCTCTGGTCGAACATCATCAGATTTCATCTCTGGTCGAACATCATCAGCCTTCATCTCCTGTCGTACATCATCAGCTATAATCTCTGATCGAACATCATTAGCTTTCATCTCTGATCGAACATAATGTCTCTTTGGTGGACTTGGCAACCTAATTGGTACCCTTTATTCGCAAATATTTGTGAAAGTGACAAACAATCTTTTGATAAAACTTTATATTAAGACCTTATGCTACAAAAATACACTTTAAATGACTTTGACAGTCTATTATCTAGTCAGGTTAACAAAATTGCGTCTTAATTTTTGACAAAAATACTAATTTTACGCACGCGAGTAAGTTCACATGTCTTTGGCACACTTTCTGACTTATAATAAACTTATCTACCACTTGGGGCAGACAGTGTAGACCGGGAAAAAGGCTGCACCAGCAGTCTGATCTAAGTCTACGCTGCGTGTCATTTCTGCAGCAATTTTGAACACAATGATGGATTAAATAATTATGTAAATTACTTCAAATTTTAGGGACAATACACCAATTGGTTCCTGTGCACCAATGTTTACGATAATTACGACATATATTTTGGCAACATCAAGCAAGTATAACCTTTTAGAAATAAAAATAAAAAATCAAGCGCGAGAGTTTCGTAACTTAGGATTAACTTGCAGTTTGTTGTGCATTTCTTTCTTTCTTTCTTTCTTTCTTTCTTTCTTTCTTTCTTACTTTCTTTCATTTGAAATTTCTTATTGTTCCAGACAATGATAATTTCATTGCAGGTCAGATCGAGTTACAACCTTTGCAGATACAATATCTAGAAATTTCGCTTTCATGAATCATGTATTTCTTCCGCATTTATAATTTGGAATCCTCAAACCTATATAAATACATATCATATCTACAGGTAAAATCCATGCGTCAGTTTGGGTTACCTGTGTCCAACAAAAAGTCACATCACCGTCTTCAAAGTGAACATTCGGACAGAACAGCTAAAGCAAACAGTTAAGAATCGGATCAGCCCGCTCCTGAGGAACAGTCTGATCTGAGTCTTCACTGTTTGATAACACTATCTGTTAGTAATAATTTGATGACGAAGGAGCAGATGGCAGAAATGATTTCGGTGTCCGAATATTTACGAGCACTAGAATTCTAGGTAATTATGGGCACGCCTCACAAGTCAATACGGGTGATAAACCACTTCCGGGTACAATCTGAAAACACCATGTATATGTCTTCGGACAGTACAACCAACATACACGAAATCGTTTGCGTCTCAAGTTCACAAACCGAATATGCCTGTACGAATAGTGACATACAATCAGCTATCGGTATCTGAAAGTCGCAGTTCATGTCAATCTACTGATAATTGAACTAAGAGGGCACTTCGAAATATCAGTATTCGAGATACGGTTGAGTGTGATTTTGCAAGATCTTCAACTAAGGAAAGCATTCATTGACTAGAAAACCATGTTTTTCTGTTGTTCTCTTGAATGTTTGAGACAGCTGCGGAAACATTACACCGTCTTGGAACATCATCAGCTTTCATCTCTGGTCGAACATCATCAGCTTTCATCTCTGGTCGAACATCATCAGCTTTCATCTCTGGTCGAACATCATCAGCTTTCATCTCTGGTCGAACATCATCAGCTTTCATCTCTGATCGAACATCATTAGCTTTTATCTCTGGTCGTTCATCATCAGCTTTTATCTCTGGTGGAACATCATCAGCTTTCATCTCTGATCGAACATCATCAGCTTTCATCTTTGGTCGAACATCATCAGCTTTCATCTCTGGTCGTTCATCATCAGCTTTTATTTCTGGTGGAACATCATCAGCTTTCATTTCTGGTCGAACATCATCAGCTTTCATTTCTGGTCAAACATTATCAGCTTTCATCTCTGATCAAACATTATCAGCTTTCATCTCTGGTCTTTCATCATCAGCTTTCATCTCTGGTCGAACATCATGAGCTTTTATCTCTGGTGGAACATCATCAGCTTTCATCTCTGGTCGTTCATCATCAGCTTACATCTTTGGTGGAGCATCATCAGCTTTCATCTCTGGCCGTTCATCATCAGCTTACATCTCTGGTGGAACATCATCAGCTTTCATCTCCGGTCGTACATCATCAGCTATAATCTCTGGTCGAACATCATCAGGTTTCAATGCTTGTCGTACATCATCAGCTTTCATTTTTGGTCGAAAATCGTCAACTTTCATTTCTGGTCGTACATCATCAGCTTTCATCTTTGGTCGAACATCATCAGCTTTCAATGCTGGGCGTACATCATCAGCTTTCATCTCTGGTGGAACAACATTAGCTTTTATCTTTGTCGAATATCATGAGCTTTCGTCTCTGGTCGTAATTTATCAGCTTTCATCTCTGATCGAACATCATCAGATTTCATCTCTGGTCGAACATCATCAGCCTTCATCTTTGGTCGAACATCATTAGCTTTCATCTCTGATCGAACATCATTAGCTTTCGTCTCTGGTCGTAATTTATCAGCTTTCATCTCTGGTCGAACATCATCAGATTTCATCTCCTGTCGTACATCATTAGCTTTCATCTCCTGTCGTACATCATCAGCTATAATCTCTCGTCGAACATCATCAGATTTCATCTTTGGTCGAACATCATCAGCTTTCATTTCTGGTCGAACATCATCAGCTTTCATCTTTGGTCGAACATCATCAGCTTTCATCTCTGGTGGAACATCATTAGCTTTCATCTCTGGTCGAACATCAGACGGGGATCTCCGCCTGTCGGACGGCCCGTTGTGTCTGTTGGGTCCTCGTCTTTGCTTCTTCGTGGTGTTGAGGTTTGGTTTGTGTGTTTGCCGTGGTGGTTCGTTGGCGGGTTGGGGGGTTATCATGCGAACCGAACAACCAACTAAATGTTTTCTACCACTTCAAAAACTGAGGGTGAGGTTGGGCCTGTAAAATCGATTTAAGCCCCCCAGTAATTCATTACTGACCGTTCCGGGGCGGTGGTTCTGTTGTGGTTCTCTGTTGCCTGTTTTTGGTGTCAAGAGTTTCTGTGGTGTTTTACCTTATGTGTGTTCTTATTATTTTTGGTTCGGTTTGGGTTGCTGGGTGGCCACCTTTTGGGAACAAGCTGCTCACTCGGTTGGCCATATGTTCTCTGTATCTTGATTATTTGTAATCTTAGTTGTTTCCAACTATGGTTTGAGGGCTGGATTTGGATTTTGATTGTTTCAGTTCCTGGTCTTTGCATACTTTTTACTTTTATCATCAGCTATAATCTCTGATCGAACATCATCAGCTATAATCTCTGGTCGAACATCATCAGCTTTCATCTCTGGTCGAACATCATCAGCTTTCATCTCTGGTCGAACATCATTAGCTTTCATCTCTGGTCGAACATCATCAGCTATAATCTCTGGTCGAACATCATCAGCTATAATCTATGATCGAACATCATCAGCTTTCATTTCTGGTCGAACATCATTAGCTTTCATCTTTGGTCGAACATCATCAGCTTTCATTTCTGGTCGAACATCATCAGCTTTCATCTCTGGTGGAACATCATCAGCTTTCATTTCTGGTCGAACATCATCAGCTTTCATCTCTGGTCGAACATTATCAGCTTTCATCTCTGGTCGAACATCATCAGCTTTCATCTCTGATCGAACATCATCAGCTTTCATCTCTGATCGAACGCCATTAGCTTTCATCTCTGGTCGAAAATCATCAGCTTTCATTTCTGGTCGAACATCTTCAGCTTTCATCTCTGATCGAACATCATCAGCTTTCATCTCTGATCGAACATCATCAGCTTTCATCTCTGGTCGAACATCATCAGCTCTCATCTATGGTAGTTCATGATCAGCTTCAGGCAACACTATGGTTAACGCAATTTTACAATTTCTCGGCAGTAGAGTGAAATAATCATTCGTTTACTTGCAGATAATTTGGCGTTTTTCGGTTTTCTGTTTATTAAATTAACTTTCTCCATTTTGGCGCCGTCGCTCACCACACGCCTACCATCTTCGAAAGCAAGTAGGAATATAGCTTGCCACGAAGTTGCCCTATTTAAAATTTGTCAACCTGCATTGCTACCGAAGAAGTACACTCCGATTTTACCACTTGCGAACGAAAATAATGAAAACCGCTTTACACCACTTCAAAGTTTATTTTATTTTATTTTTTATTTCATTCTATTCTATGCTTCATGCAACCCTAAAGAGATTTTGGTTATAATCACTGTGTCATTGTATATTTTCTAAATCGACGATCGCAGTAAGCAACTGTTGTTTTTGTAGGTTTATACTTTGACATTAGATATCTTGTTTTTGCTGGTACTTAAACATAGGACTTCGTATATTATACGCAAGTGTGCAAATGTTAAGCCAAATGATTTACGCCAACAGAACTAGTATGACAAGCATTACCCTGTTTTCAAGTTTCCCAGACAAGTCTTATTTGGCCAATCACGATGTCCGTTGTAAACTGCGTTCGGTTCATGAATGCGCAAGGTGTTCTCGTAGTCTCGGCTTGCTTCAGTGTTGCGTTGCCCCAGTAGGACAGGGATTCTCTAAAGATTATCCTTTTGTTAGATTTTCTTAGTCTTTACACGGCTTCTGAATTCCGATTCTTCTGAAAGCGAACTCGCTAGAAATTTGTCAAGATTGATAACTTAAAATTATGTAGAGTTTACATGTTAACGGCATCTATCTTAAAAATAACGGAGGTGCATACTAAGCAGCCAAGAAGGCGTTTAAACAGCACTGGACATGTATGTGAACCAACTGTAGACGTCCCACACAGTTACGAGAAAAAAGTCTTATCAACCATATCAGCTATCATAAATATGCAGGAAAAAGAAAAATCAGAACCCATTCTTTTGAGAAAAAAAAACGTATTTGACAAGCAACTTGTAAGGGCATACTGTAAAATATGGTATGGTATGATGGCTTGGTATGTGGTATGGTATGAGAATCCCATACCATACCACATACCATACCAAATGGCCATACAAAATTAATTATTAACCCGTACTTAAAAGGAAGATTCAAAATACTATAGAACTGTCTAACTCAGCTGTTGCTTTGATACACTGCATTATTTTAGTCTCAAGTGTTGTGTAAGTTGCATTTAAACAACTGCATGACAAAATCAATTAAATAAATTGGATGCCTATCGAGGACTTAGACTGGCATGCGCTCCACGCAGTCAAAACAGACTCCAAAACCTAGTACCATTGGTTTCAACGAATAAACGGAAATTGGACGGAAGACCAGGATGATCACAGACCTCGACTGAGCGCATAGTTTAGGTGCTTTGGTTTTTTAAATGATGTGGCTCAACAGTTTACTAAATGAACCTCATCGTGAGAAAATCTGTTTTTGCATATGCCAGCAAAAAGGCGCAGGTAAGCCTGTGCATCCACGTAGTCTGATCAGTGTCTTTGTTGTTATTTGTTTAGAAAGTATAATCTCTTTTGTTTCTATTTAAAATTTCGAATCGCTAGCTGGTCTTTGTAGCTGAGCAGTTTGGTATGTGCACCTTGTCGGAAATCCTGAAGACAGGTTTTCTTGCGACAGGACTCAAATAAACATTTGATGTATCAAGTGCAGACCGTTCTAACTGCTTTCAGTCAACTGACCATGCTAAATGCCAGTTAATTAAGTTTGTTTGATAAATAGAGATAGCTTCAAGTTTTCTTGGATTTATTGGGGGTATGCAGTGGTTGACACATTACGAAAAAGAATAAAGTCCAATTAACATGCGCCAAGAATACCAGCTTGTACCTTTACATATGTGTAAATTCTGGCATGCTTGGGGTATGTAAAAGAGTGCATCCGACCGCAAGTACACTTCAGCACCTACCAGCTTATTGATTAGTGAAAACAAGAAAAAATCTTTAAAAAATATAATATGGAAATTTAAAGAGGAACTACACTTCAGGAACTGACTGAATCATATCCCAAACCCTATCCCCGACATCAAAGGGGAAGATTGACAAAGGCATCCCAACAAACAATAAATTACAAGTGATAAGCCGAGTCAGCAGCTTTTTCCCAAAAAGGTGGCAACTCAGCTATCTTTATTGAACTAAATAATTTAGACCAACAGAAGGGTTACAACAGACTAAGCAAATTATACGAAAAACATTCAACAACTATTTTTACCTATTTTCTATTTTTATTATGGAAGGGTTTTGTAATCTGTAATTTTGGAAGTGTGTTTTGTAATCTGTATCTAGGCATACTATGTGAAATATTGACAATAAGTTTCATGAATATGACGCAAGTGAGCTATGTCGGTAGGCACCCGCAACCGTGATTTTGACACTGGCTAGCAACAATGACCTATCTCAAGTTCGAGCTGCCCAGTTTGGAATTCCAAAATGGACCGCGGTAAGTCTTGAGATTGACCTGATTCCAAAACAGTTACCAACATGAAGCAATGTTTGTTTATGTGTATTAAAGCGAAAGTAGAAATTGACAGTAGATCTGCACTGAAAAAAAGAAAGTTTTGAATATCTGTGTCTTTCCATTGTAAATTTACAAACAAGAGAAACATTTTGAATTAACATCAGTTTTCACGCAGTGCAGTACAAAAACGAAGATTAAATATTGATTGACCTTTGATATTATTGGCTAGATTTTGACATACGCGTTATTTGACCAATGAAATCTTGTGAAATGTGGAACAAATTCGAAGTTATACTCTGCTGTGCCGAGAAAAAAAATGTTACTGTAAACAGTCTAAAGGCAGTCTAAGGGCTGCGGGTCGCTGGTTGCAGGTCGCAGGCTGCAAAAAATTAATGAGACAATGCATTTATATCTTTCATGTTATTGTATGTTATTCCAATCATTGCTTTTGCTTTAGCAGCAGATATTAATGGTAACTTTCACTTTTGAACTCCGTGCTTGTAAGCCCTTTGCCACCCTTGACTGGTGATAGCAACTGACACAAATGTAGCCACTTGATGGGGCTGTATATATTGAAGATTTCTGAAGCTTTTCCGTAGTATATCCGCACTGAACAGGGAAGGCAAAAGCTCTGATCAGACTGTTCGGAAATGCCCAAAGGGACTTTGTTATGGAACATGGCCAATATACAATATTTAGATATCCCATAATTGGGCTATTTCATGAGAAAAAGTATACTTCTGGATTTTCAGCGACTCCACCTGAAGAATATCAATGATGTATGCTTTATAGATAGCCCAAGCCCCATAAATTATTTATCCAAACAGCGAAGACTCTGATCAGACTGAGTCTTCTCTGGCCGCACATATACAAAGGGTTCCCTTATCTCGCGATGCAGACTATTATTCTTTTTTTTTATCAAAAATATGCATTCTTTTTCAGATATTTTCTTCTATTTAGTACTTTTTATTTTTATTTATCTTTATTTCTTTTTTTAATTTAAAAAAGGTCAGTTCAAAGGCTTATTTTTATTTATCTTTATTTCTTTTTTTTAATTTAAAAAGGTCAGTTCAAAGGCTCACATGAGAAGAAAAAATCCCGACTCCAAGTCTGAAGAAACATCTTCTGCTGTCACTAAAATTTCTGTTACAGTGTACATGTGTCAGTCCTAATGAGATGTTTTTGAAACCAGGTCATAAATCTACTCCATTATCAGGTGATGAGGACTGACTTCAAACACATCAACGGGATTGTTATAATCATGGGGATGAAATGGACTGGCAGGTCGGACAGTCTCCTTCCTCCCACTAATTTGGGAAGGCAGTCTTACCGGAAAGCATAATATGCTCTCTCTGAGGGAGAAAATATTTCCTGTAAGAGTTCTCCCAAGTCGAGTGTAGATTAATCCGTCGTTTGAATTCCATTTCACAATTCCAGTCTAGGTTTTAAACTATGGTAGTTAGAACAGTGAAAAAGGCCTAATTTACAAACTGAATAAATGCTGATTTGATTTTTCTCATATCTAAGTAATGGTCTCAAACTCATGTAGGTCATATTCTGATTAACTGTCAAAAACTGGTAAAATCAGTGATGGCCCGCAGCCCCACCCAAAATAGCGACTCTGTAGTAACACCCATAGCCTGGCCCCAGTCGAATCTGTATGTTACTCTGGTGGTCAGATTATATTTCTTTGCAGAGGATTTATTGAACATAGGGTCTGCAGCCAGACTATAACACCCACAAATCATTCCCCTTTAACCCCCATCATTTTATCTGTACTTAATTGGCCCTTAAATATCCATGTGGATGATCAGATTTTATTGACAGACATACTGCCTTTACTGCTGCTCTTTTCTATTAATTATCATATCTGGTGATAAAATATAACACTGAAACGACATGTACTTCTCAAGAGGTTATCTTGTTAACTTGTTGTCATGCATTTGATAATGATGGGTATAGAAATTATAATGCTTATATCAAGGTCTGACTGCTATTGACTTTCAGAGACTACAAATCTAGATGAAACTACAGGATAATAATACTTTTGGTATGGTCGTTTAGTATGGTATGTGGTATAGTATGGGATTTTCATACCATACCACGTACCATACCATCATACCATACCATATTTTACAGTATGCCCTTGTAAGCTGAAGTGCTGCACTTCAGAATGGTAAAGTATCTTGTTGAACAGAGATATTATTAAAATAAGTGATGAAATGTCAATGTGGTAAATGATTAGATTAAAGATTATTAAGGTACCGTAAGGACGCTAAAAAGTGAGACAGACATTAGATGCTGACATATTGGTCTTAATTTTGAAAGGAAGACGATGAGTCTTGAGAACATATGATTCAGATATAACATATGATTCGATCATGTATGTATGATAAAATGTGTTTTTTGATGTTGCAAACAGGAGGCCCGGTATCTAAGTGGGTTAAGCGCTTGCTTGCTGATCTAGCGGTCCTGTGTCGAGCTCGGCGGGAATCTTTTCAATCGTAAACATGGTTGCATTGCCACAGTCTTTCTTTATCACACACCCATTGTCCTGATATGACTGAAATACTGTTAAAAAGGACGTAAAATCGCAAGTCATCCATTCATCTGTTGCAGATAGCGAATGTTTTCACGCTAAATCACTGTACTCTAAAAATGCAGTAGTTGTGGGCTGGCCCAGTCAAATGAGGCTTATTTGTTTACCGTGATAGTTTAAACAGGTAAGCCTTTGCTATCGCTTTTTTGTCTGTCTGTTTATTTGAGGTGCACATTTCCTACTGAATATTGTCACTTAAACATTTTTGACCATGCTGATTCACTCTCAGAGCGGTCAAACTCTACACTTAGCTGAATGCTCATTTATTTCTAGCTTGTCAATGTAATTTTGCATGTATGAAGTGTGTTTACACAAAGAACTGCTTCATTGGAGGCCGTGTTTTTTTTTTTTAATGATTTCCAGCTTAGAAGAGTATAAACCAGAGGACCATTGGTCCTGTAGCTCACCTGAGTCCAATCATCCTCAGCTCTAAAGTAAATTGTACATTATGGCCTAATTTCAACTTTGACTGAGTTGTTATGCTTGTCCTAGTTAATATTAGCAAGTTTGATTAAGCTGCAATAAAAAACATGTTTGTAAAACTTTTTGCCTAAATATTGCAGTAACATAGAAATAAATGCCGATATGCACTTTTCCCAATACAAGTCTATGGAAACTTTAAAATGCCATAGCAATGAAACCACGTGGGCAACAATAATACAATAACAACAATATTTATGTGGTGGCTAATGTCATGAATATGTATGCAAAGAATCAGCTTCATCCCCAAATATGGTTTTTGAGGAAAAGATTTTTGAAAAAAAAAAATCGAAAATTTTTCCTTTATTTTGCCATGACAACAAATCAAATTCAGTGATTTGGACAAAATTAACATGAATCATAGAGGACTACTCAAGAAACATTTCTGTAGAAAAAATATAAATAACTGCAGTGAGATAGCAAAAATAGCGGAATTCCATTTTTTTCCCATTATAAGTCAATGGAAACTATAGTTGCCATAGCAACCTAACTGCGGAAGCCATTGCCATGGAATACAGTAATCTTAAACAGGTTAGTACTAAGATCCTTTATGTAAAGTTTGAGCTTTATTGGCCACATAGTTTCTACAAAAATGATATTTTAATAGTTGATCTTTTTTTAACCATTTGGTTGCAATGGCAATTAGCCAAATAGTGCAATTTGCATAAATTTAATAAGGCTGGTTGAGGACTATTCAAGGAACATTTCTATAAAAGATTTGTCAAAATATCTGCAGTGACAAAGCAAAAAATGCAAATTTTCCATTTTCCCATTATAAGTCAATGGCAACTTTAAGTTGCCGTAGTAACCAAACTGCTGGAGCAATTGCCAAGAAAATTTGACTTTTCATAGCGGGTAGTAGCAAGATCGTTTCTGTGAAGTTTGAGCTTTATTGGTTGTATAGTTTCTAAGGAGAAGATTTTTTAATATTTTTTTTTTTTCAATTTTTAACCATTTGATTGCCATGGCAACCTGCCAAATTGTTCAATTAACATAAATTTCATGTGGTTGATAAAGAACTACACAACGTACATTTCTGTAAAAGATTTGTCAAATTGTCTGCAGAGAAATAGCAATAAATGCAAATTGTCAATTTTTCCCATACAAGTCAATGGGAACTTTAAGTTGCCATAGCAACCAAAGAACAGTATGATTGTTTCCCCCTGCCTATAGATGCTATACATGAAATTTGGTAACAATGAGCCTCGTAGTTTTAGAGGAGATGTCGTTTGAAAATGTTGACGGACGGACGACGGATACCTGCCTATACTATAAGCTCACCTGTGAGCCTTCGGCTCAGGTGGGCTAAAAAGACAAAGAATAGAAATATGACCCATTTCTTTTCAGCGAGAAGGGTGTTAGTCACAATTATACTGTTGTACACTGACTTTAATTTGTCGGGGGCACTGTCCCATTTGTCTGGTGTTGTGTGAACCTCAACTACGGGATACAGAGGCAACCTGACTACTGGGCCTGTGTCCCCGACAAAGATTAGCGAGTGTGCAGCATGAAAATCTTTAATTACTTTCTAATTACAGTACCCGCAAATTTCAAACCTAAAAAATTTAAATGAATATCGTTATTTCCTTAAGTCTAACAGTGATCCAGAATTTCAATAAATGAAGAAAACTTTTCTTTTAATCTTTTTTTTTCACACTAAAGATCACATGCTTGCATGAAACTTATTGTACATCGGTTATCCTTAGTTTTCGATGAAGCTTGTCATCAGGCCAGTATGTAGTCCGATAGATAAATGAAAATAAACGGACGCTTTTAATCTAATAAAAGCAAAGTGCTTCAAAATGCATAGCATAGCATTTTAAATATCCAGCGAAGTTCCAGAAGGTGTAACATGTATATCAGCCTTATATTTCATGCTGCTGATAGCTCTTTCTGGCTCAGTTCAAGCGACGATATGAACAACAACAAATGCGGCACCACTCGCCTGAGCCAGCCAACAATTACTGCTTTTTCAGATGACAGTGGTTCTTTTGAGTGGTTTTGTGTCAATGACGTTCGGAGCAGCTCAAGCAAATAGTGAAGCATACAGATATGTCGAAATGACAAGGTTCACCTTTGATCCAAGAGATATGTTATCTCTCCAAATTGGCTTCAGCTTCGTAAGAGCTGAAGCACTATCCTTGAGAGAACCCCCTTTTTAGGGCCATCATCTTAGACAAACAGGAAGTCACAAAAAGCAAACGAGAAGTCAGAAACTTTGTTTACCGTTGTAAAAATGGTGGAAGACCATTGACCGATAAGGCATGCTGCTGCCTCGGAAACATCGTACATGTATAAGCATTTTATTCGATGCAAATGATCTCTGTTTTCCATCAGTGCCAGAAAGCGCAGACTAAACCAAATAATTCGTAATGTGCAAGTCTATACTGATTAGGATGGTCAAAAATCTAAAATAGTTATTTCAAGGGTTGTCCACCTGTACGGGAGATAATCCACTCGCTAAAACTCGTGGATTATCTCCTCGTACAGGCGTCAAACCATGGTGTAGCTGTTTTGACTCAAAATTAATTGATCGTGCATCTTTGCTTTCAGTAACAAAGATGTAATTTCATACTGAAAACATAAAATTCAAGTACAGAACTTCATCCTATTTAAATGAAAATCTACCTTTAAACACCCTTGAACTGTGCATAAACAGATCAGCATGCGCACATGCGCAGCCTGGGCAGACTGTGTGCATTTCGTTTTTCGAATTCTACGAGGTCAGATCTATTTCTTGGTGCCAGTTAAAAAGCCCGTCTAACTTGGGCACGCAAATGCAAATTTCAAGGGCGTAGCTACCTATACGGCAAATACGCAAGTGCGTATTGAAATTTTGTCACAATTGACAAAATTTCAAAACGCACCTGCATATTTGCATGCTGAATATTTATAAATTAGACAAGATTTCAATACCAATTACCAAAGTGGCTGAAATACTAGCTTTCCCTTCTAGAATTAGAGAATAAAACATGGTTGTGCGTATTATGAAAGTGCCCCTAGTTACGCCCCTTAATTTGTACCTGAGGAGAGATTATTTTACTACGCGGTTCAATATGTTTTCTATCTTTCTTATCTTCATTTCTTCTGTAATTCAAGATCAGGGAAGCTATATTCCCTTGCGGAAAAGAAAAAAAACTCAGACTTACGAATAGGTAATTTTGACATTCTGAGACATGGATTCGGCAGTGTTTTCCGCGCAATGACTAACATAAATTAGTCGTGTATTTCTACAAGTCATTGACGAGGACACTTCCTTTAAAAAGACATACATGCATAATATACATGTACTCCTTCATCAGATATTTTTATTTTGACCAATCAGGCGATTTCGCGATTCGACTCTCCTCTTCGAATTGGAGAGGAGACGGACGGACAGACTCGGTGCCAGGAGTGTGCAATCATGGATTCGTTCCTCTGAGCCTCCTGGGGAACATCTTAATGAGTGGACAGAAAAAAAAGATTGTATGATTCTAGAATGTACATTCTGTATTAAATATTATGCCCGAATTCACTTGACAATTTTGTGCTGTAAGCTGGGAGATATCTTTAAAATTGGGAATGGAAGCTTTTTAAATCCTCACATTCTAAATAAGGAATTTGGAAATAAAGGCGTCTTTGACAAACAAGGAGCAGTCACAAAGAAAATGGCAGATTGTGTAGATCAACATAAGACGGCTCAGAATAATCGGCTCTGTACTAGCGGTAACCCAAAAAGTCATTAATTTCAGATATGTCCCCATGTTGCATTCTTCTTCTGTCAAATTAGTTCTACTTAATCTTAGATTTATCGCAATAAAATCATAACGGTATCAATATTCCTTTCAAACCTGATTAAATCTGCTACTTAGACAAATTTTGTTTCCCACTCACGAAAAATAAACGCGTTCATGGCCTTTTGATCGCTCAAATATGATATTACGAGTATTTAAAAATCGATTTACGATAATCGATTAGAGTTCAATAGATTTTTTACCTTTTTTAACTATTGAATTAATTTTTCTCACGAATCATAAAGTTCTCTAATTTCCATCTAATACTATTTCTTCTGCATGTCGATCTTACGATAAGCGTGCAACGGACTGTTAAAACAGAATAAATGTTAGATATTATTCTGCAATTATTGAAGGGGTATAAAAATTGAATTTTTAAAGAAAGCACCTGTGACTGGTAGCATGTCGCACGGTGATTAAGTTTCTCGCCAGGCATGAAAAGAAAAATCGGCATGACAATGCATGCGAGAAGAATGCGTCACGTAAATCAAATTACTTTTATTTGTAATATTTCCAGTCATCAAAAACACAATTAGTTTAACGCTATGTTACTGAAATAAAACATAATCATTGTAGGAATTTCCAGTCGGCGCGATGCTTTCTACGGTGCGGTCACTAAATATAGGCCTAATTTCAAGAAATATTGGGAAACGGGACGCAATTTGACTAGTAAGGCTCCACCTAATGGTGGGCCATCAGAATAACAAGATGCTCATAAAGCTATAGTACCATTTTGAACACCTACAACCATTTAGCCTGGCAGCCTGGCGACAATTTGTCTTGCACGACATATGTGGTACGGAATTACATGTACATGTACAGTCAACTCTCGATGTCTCGAACATAGATATCTCAATTTATTCCTGATATCAAGCAATCTAGTTTAGACATATATCATACTTTTATTTAGATTTTAACTTCTGTTTATCTCAAACTACTGATATTTCAAAGTAAATTTTCTGGTCCCAGAAAATTTACTTTGAGATATCAGTAGTTTGGGATGAGATTCGACTACGAGATATCGAGGGTTGACTGTAGTACGGAATGGACGTGGCAGCCATGTGGACAGCAACTGCAATGCTGTGAGAGTGGGTGGCATATTTACCCAAACAACTCTTATGTAGCTGAATGACAGACTTATACAACCCTGGACCTCAGTTCCATCGACATTGCGTGCCAACTATTAGCGGACGTGAAAGAAAGCACTCTTACCAAACGCTAGATACAACGGACTTCGTGATTGGTTAAGTCTACCAAAACAAACCATACGGTTCAGCTACCAACGGCATGAACGAGAGAGCGACCGGGGCGGACCCGGGACCAATGGAGGTATCAGCCCGGGGCCTCAGGTGGTACTTATAAAAGGATGCGAACGCACGCACACTCGTAAAACAAACTGATCTGGGTCTAAACTGTTTGGTCAAACATTGGTATGCTGTCGTGGTCGCGTATTGCAATACTGTGAGATTTCCTGTCGACTTGTCAATGTGACAGCCGTGTCCTAAATGCGTTATGACGTGTGTACAGTGAAGGCTCTGGCCAGACTGTGTATTCGCACAGCCTGATCAGAGTCATTCATGTTTGCTGCAACATTTTATGTGTCTTTGGGAGTCTGTCTTCTATAAATTGCAGGATGTGATCAGTTTACGCAAACATGTGAAATCGTATACAGCCGCGGTACGCAAAATGGCTATTAACGCAAATACGACCAGCAAAGGCTCCGACCAGCCTACGCAGGCACACAACTTCATAAATATGACCAGCAAAGGCTCCGACCAGCGTACGCAGGCACACAACTTCATAATGAGCTGCGACACGCAGAATGGTACCCAGCGCAAAGGCGATCAGCAGAGACCCAGGCACAAAATGAACCCTGTAGATGGCATGCACGTACTAAAATATTTGTTTGTGTCGTTCGCTGTTACTATACTGCTCATATCCTACATGTCGTAAGGCACATTTTTCTCGTATTACAACCTGGTCTTGTGAAAAAGGGTTTCTTAATAGATAGGAGCGGCTGTAGCGTAGTGGATAACACTCCAGACTACCAATCCAGGGGTCGCAGGTTCGATCCCCCGCTTCTCCGGTCTTTCGGATGAGACTTTAAACCGAGGTCCCGTCTCCATATGACCTCGTTGTTGGTGGGACGTTAAACCCGAGTTCACTCACTCACTCACTTCTTAATAGATAGACAGCATGTATTGCCTCGTGGATCCAAGTGCTCAGAGGTTAAACGACAGTCACAATTCACAACCGGGTGTAATCTCCGCTTTTCGCATATGTAAACTATGCGTCTTTGGTCAGCTGGTGGCATGCAGATGTTGCCACACTATTCAACAGCCGATAAACCACGTTCGGTGTCTTCATAAAAGATTTAATGTGTACTTTTGTCCCATCTGAACTACATTCAAGACGTTGCATGAAGCACATAAGGACAATAAACGATCGTTTTCAATAGATAGAAAAACGTGTGACTTTTACGAACTTGATCAGTTCATGTTTTCTGTATCAATACCTGGTAATATCGCTGAAAATGCGTATATTATACGCAAATACGCTGGTGCGTATTGAAATTTTGTCAAACTGACAAAATTTCCACACGCACCTGTGTATTTGCGTGTTGTAATTTAGTGAATTAGAAAAAGTTTAAACAAAAGCTGCATACATACAAAACAATGCGAAGTAGCTCAGGGAAAAATCTCCGTCCAATGGCACTCAACATGATTATATACATATCATAATCCTATGGTTAACAGCTACACCCTCTCCGTTTGTAGGTCAGTGGATTAAGCGCTGGCCTACTGATCTACCGGACCGGGTTCGAACCTCGTCGTGAGACAAGAAAACAGGGTACCACTGCACGCAGCCTTTCATTATCAACGCCCATCGTCCTGATATGACTAAATAATGTTGAAAAGACCATAAAATCGCAAGTCATCGTCCATCCATTTCTCTCCATTTATAGATGTTGAGAAAAGACATGATACACGTAACAATGTGATGTCCTTCATATGTTATTACTGAAAAAATCTATACCGTATGTGTCCCGAAAATTGAACGGTTCCGGTTTCTATATTATAGGTCACTGGTTCACTATACCTGCGAACACTCACTTCTTCTCCACCGTCTCCGTTTTTTTTTTCGAAAGCTTTCATTGATTAAAACGACCAACAGAAGCCCCTGTGTGTTATCCTTGTTTATCGTTTATTGGTAATGTAGCCCATACCCACCCATCTTACAGTATGATTTCCCCACTTTGACTGGGATATAAATTATCCCTACCAGCTTTCCCGCCTCAAATGGACGGACGCACGGCGCCCCGTTTCTGCGGCCATGGTTTCGTTCCTCTGAGGTGCGTGGCGGAGGGTTGGGGACGTTGTTACGATAACTGAAATACACATACTTCCAAACTCAGTCCCATTTATGATGCTGACATGTGACCACCCGATATTTTAACTGCTGGCTGGGAGGTTGATGCTCTAGACTCATGATCACGAGGTCGCGGGTTCTATTCCAGTTAAGGTCATTTTTCTTTTCTGCATCTTGTTTATTTCAGCGTCGTCCATATCTCATATATTTCCCTAATATGCCCAGAATCAGAATTGTTTACTGGTGATACGTCCAAGGACAATCATTCACAATCATGCCCCACATGACTTAAATACTGTTGAAAGGGTCGTATAACTCGAAATCATTTATCCATCTATCTTTACATCTGCGGAGATATCTACAACAAATACTGCCTTTGCCTCACATGTACCACCCTCACTGTAAACATTGGTGTATCTTATTTACGCTTCACTGATTTTCAAGTGAACGCTTTAAATCATTTCTCAGATATATGCTCTCAACTCTGATACAATAAAAGAAAATAACATTTACGAATTCAATCCGAAAAATGAATTCAAAGTACACGTTTATTAAGCTACGTGTAAACGCCCTCCTAGAAGTAGTCAACGTCTAGAATTTACTTCTAGCTGGTAGAGAGTATGTAATTTTTGATGACGTATGCACACAAATCATCGCTAGACGTACACGTACACGTACAAGTTAAAAATCTTAACCTTTCTAATGTTTGATACAATCTACGTGTAAGACCGATAATAATCTACAGTCTATAACTATACCAGGCCGCCAATTTGTTGAAAATCAGAAAAAAGATACAAATTGATATAAATCTGTCGTCGAAATTGTTACATTTTAAAAAGAGATGGCCGACAGTACGACTTCGGCACGCGCGGAAATCAAGATACAATTCACAATCCGTAGATCTCAATCGGTCTTAGCATATATGATATAGATAATAATTATCATTTAGTATATCCGATACCAGGCTTCATACTTATATCATTCTTGTATTTATTATGTGACTTGTATTTCAGATAAGGTTATCCTTCTAAGCTTGCAAATCGGGAATTTGGTTGGTTGGTTGATTTGATGCTTAACGTCCACGGTAAACAACTAAGGTCACGTCGGGACGGTCAGTTAACCTAACCACACTATTCCTGGGCAGGCTTAGACCTCCTAAGCGGTTAACCAGTACTAAGTGCACATACTTTTGCCAGTAACTGACAACTGCCCTTCTTGAATCAGCGGAAGGAGAAACGAAAGTATGTGGCCAGACCGGGATTCGAACCCAGGACCTCTGACTTACGAGTCAGGTGCCCTACCGATTGCGCTACCCGGCCCGGCGCAAATCGGGAAAACACACCTGTTAACTATTTAAGCCTCAGTGACGAAATTAGCAAAAATTGCAAACAGCGTAGATCTTGATGAGGCGGCTCATAATGAGCCGCCTCATCTAGATCTACACTGTATGAAATGTATTGGACAAGGCATTTTTTTAATTTTTGCAGACGTAAATTTTGTCGTCTGCTTTTTGGTGCTTAAAGAGTTAACTATGTTTCCAAGGCTGTGACAAATCGAAAAAGAGGCTGTTATACAACGAAAAAGAGTCATAGTTCCAAAGCTACTTGGTCATCGTGGCTAAACAAATTTGTTTAGCCACGATGACCAGGTCGTTTGGGAACCAGGACTCTTTCTCGTTTGGTAACAGCCCTTGTATCGGGGTGTTATCGCTAGTGTCCTATTCAGGAAGGAGTTAAAGCATGAAGGGCACACGCTTTCATGTACACGTGGAACTACATGTAGAACCCTATTAAGTTAACTCGTGTTTAACGCCCCACCAACAACTAGGGCATACAGAGAAGGGACCTCGGTTTAAAGTCGCATCCGAAAGACCGGAAATGCGGGGGATCGATCTTGCGACCCCTGGATTGGTAGTCCAGCGCGTTATACACTACACTACAGTCGTCCTAACTAGAACCCTAACTTTGTGCCACGTCAGATGTACGCTAAAATGGCGAAATTTTCCCCGAGAGCTCATGTATTTGCCTACCTCTGTTGAACGATCGGTTCGATATATGAATACAATTTTCTTTTTTATTTAAATTAGTCGTCACGGCGCATCCGAAGAAGATCAGCGGAACATATCCATGGCCACACCTCCCATTGTCCGAAGCAATCGAGGAGCCCCGGAAGCTCAGAAGGTTAAAGGCTGGCTTACTGATCAAGCGGATCTGGGTTCGAGCCCCGCTTGAGGCCAGAATATTTCCAATCGTAAACGGGGTTCTATTGCACATAGCTCTTTATTATCACCCTCCCATCGTCCTGATACGACTAAAATACTGTTGAAAAGGACGTAAAATCGCAACTCATCCATCCGAAGCATTTCACATCGTCCATCAGTCCTGCACTTCAAGGCAATGAGTTACATAAGCAGGGTCGGCGGGCATCGGAAGAGCCAAGCCCGCGTATAACTTGAACGGGTGACGGTAGGCGTTGTAAAAGACCGTGACTGACGTCCACTGCACTGAAGACGTTTAAAAGGGTCACCTATTATAGAACACCGAATGTTACATTCGACGTGAAGGAGAGCATCAATGCAGTTTCCAACAGACATCGTAATTGGCGGAGACCGTTTCCAACCAGAGGGCGTATCGTGGGCAACTGGTGGCCCATTAGACACACATTGAAACAACGTTGCCTCAACGTCACAGCGCTGAATCAACGTTTCAATGTTGTTTCAACGTTGTGTGCCTGCCGGGGATCATGTTTTGACCTAACTCCTAAATTCGTACGGGCGGCAGACAGTAGCAGTGGCGACAAGTCGCCCTAGAACATGTAGAACGTCGCCTTCGACCTATCACGTGATTGTGTCTGTCATGAGACACGATTTCGTACAATCTATTTATAAATGGACACGAATAGACTTACACAACAGTTCAGAAAACACAGTTTGTGTTGAAATTTTGATATTTTGAGACTTGCCTTCATCTTAACTCGGTGGAATATCGTTTGAAACAAGCTTTTCTTGCAACGATGGATTGTTATTGTGAACAAGACGATGTTATGATCGTTAAAACAGAGGATTCTTCATGGGCTCGTGAATATGGCGTCACCTCTGAGGGTGATTTTTCAGGGCCAAAAAATGCGTCTGAAAGAGCGAAAATCTTAAGTTTAAAGGACGAACTGAAATTAAAGATATTAGAAAGAAGGAAAAGAGAAGGAAAATCGGAGATTGAATTGAAGGAAACAGGAGAACCAAAGAATTTTCCGGTATGTTATTTGGAGTAGTTAGTAGTTCTAAAAATAGATCATGTGTAAGCTAAATTGTGTCATCGAAGGTATGGAACGCCAAATAAACATAGATCTAGTAAGCCTTCCGATTCAGGCATGTTAGCTCCCAGCAGGCATACCAGGTTGAATCAACCTTGATTCAACGGCATTAAGTTGGTATCAACCTTGATTCAACATAAGGTCTTATGAAAAGCAATGGCCCCGTTTCCAAATGTTGTCACCCATTGAAACCCTTCTGGATTTTGTTTGACGCGGGCGAGAAGAAAGGTGTGTTTACGAAGGGGGCGGGGAGAGAGAGTGTGTGTGGGGAGGACAAAGAAATTCGAAGGACGTCTCACTTGTGGTCAATACCCTTGCTGCCACGCCATTGAATGATGACTCGCTTCCTTTGGACTAAAAATGCTGTTGCAGGGAATAACCACCTGCGCGCAAACTTCTCTGACTGCCCAGAGGCAATCCCCATGTGTCTGTGTGTGGAAGGTGGAGGTGTGTGTGTGTGTGTGGGGGGGGGGGGGGTCTTTCACATTACGAGGCAGAGGTGTGCATATGGAAAGTTGATGACCCCACATGTGAGAACATAAAAAGGGCAAACCCAAAAAACATACCTGTTATGAAAGGAAGCTTACCTTAATACCTTTAATATCGGTATCATTAATCATTAGAGACCAAGATACAAGATACAAGCTCTTTATTACGAATTTTCGGCCCTCATAGGAGCACATATAGTGGTATAGAATGAGCAACCAAACAAATCAAGGAAAGAATTCCAAATGACAGAATATGAGCAAAATAAAAGATACAAATTAATAAAGCATATCTCCTAACAGATAATACAAGTACCATATACATGATACAATTAGGAGAAACACATACTAGCCCTAAAGTAGTCTCAGTGATATGATATATTAACTACATTAACAAATTCCTAAAATGAAGAGCATTCACTGCCTAGACAAGTCAGTGCAGTGGTACCATCATAGAGACCCATAGCAGGTAGACTGGTGTATGGTGTTTCTAAGGACCGGTATTAAATTTAAAGGTATTAAAGGTATTAAGGTAAGCTTCCTTTCATAACAGGTATGTTTTTTGGGTTTGCCCTTTTTATGTTCTCACATGTGGGGTCATCAACTTTCCATATGCACACCTCTGCCTCGTAATGTGAAAGACCCCCCCCCCCCCACACACACACACCAAGAAGTGTACCTGTTTCAGCGGCAGTTCAATTTCAGTTCAATTCTCTTAACGACGTTCCCCAAGTGGCTCAGCGGTACGTAGGCATAGTATTAGTTGCACGCACTTGGCGCCGTGTTTCCGTCCAAAAAAAAGTTTCAGCGGCACACACCTGTACTGTCTTATATAGGTACTGCACTCCCACCCACTCCTGGCCAACGGGCGACAACCGGAGGATACCATGAACCATTAACTGATTATTTCATTCTCATAGAACCTATGGTGTTTCTAAGGACCGTTCCAGTCATTCAAATTCTGATGTGGCATTGTCAAAAGTGATCTCAAATTCAGTGAACTTTGAAAATTATTCTGTTCTAAGCTTGGATTAGGAGTTACATGTAGGCATCTATGGATTGTTACATGTATATGGTCATTTTTTATGGAACCGGATAATAACCCCGAACCCCGAAAAATTTATTAGACAGTGCAGCAAAAAGTGTCCAGTACTGCAGCAGGCTAAAAAGTGCGGTGAATTATCCATCGCCTGGTTGAGAACTGTTTATACTCTGTACACTGAACCAAATTTCTAATTGGTCACTTTTTGCCATACAATTAAGCCTTAAGCAGATTTAGATTAGCCTGGCTACCAACTAGGACGAAGAAATGTACAGATATTCTTGTATTTTACAAGCAGCACAAGCGCTCATGCATTTGCAAAATGATTTACATCAATTCGAGGCGTTTATTAGGATTTACACAAACATTGAAAGGGAGGTAATTTGAAAACGTCAATATTAAAATCAATACAGCTGAAAAATGCATGAAGACTAAAACATACCTCATGTTTTTATGATGAAAAACTTTATTTACTTCTCAAATATCATGCTTTTGTGGAAAATTGATGCAGCCTGTATGTGTTTTCAAAGCATTCTATGGTTTAGATAGAAGGGGTCATAACTCTAATACTACTATAAAGTTTCGATTATGAGCTCGACTTTTAATAAGGTAGATAACAGCCCAAAATTTTGATTATAATCATATTAAAAAATACAGCTTAAAAATCATATTTCTGCATATCAGAAAACTGACCAATTAGAAAGTTTGCTGAGTGTACAGGTGGAAGGGTGTTACTGCATACACTGGCGGTCGAATATTAATATTTTAGGACTTTACGAGTTCATCATGGTATAGTACTTATACAACTTTTAAGAACAGGTCTGATGTGTAACTGACAAGTCCACTTTTCGCTAAGGTTGACTGCCCATTTTAGCACAAATTAACCTATTCTGCTACAACTGACTGCCGACTGGTATAACACCTTATCATGACAGCTTTATATTGACAGAAGCCATCTCTGCAGCAGATGCCATTGTAAACCTAAGTTAAGTTGAATTTACCTACACTGATTTGACTGTCATCAATTTGGCACAAAGGTGCTGGCAGAATGGGAGTACTACTGCAGTTCCTGAACAGTCTGACCTTGGTCTACATTGTTGCCCAGACATTTCTGTCCCAATATTTAGTGAGGTGGTGCAAGTTTTACAGATCAAAAATAAACATTTATTTGCTTGTAAGACCAAATACGTACCTGTGTTTATACGTCACTTTGTGTGAATATCCAAGTATATACATGTACATGGTAAACAGTAAAATGAATAAGATGAAGAGGGAAAGATATCAGAATCCAGTTGTGACTATGCAAATAGATACTATTAATAAGCAACAGTTCTGGAAAGCCTAAACTGCCATGGTGAAAGCCAGTCAACAAGTTCTTATAGTTTGAAAACTGTTTCTCAAGACCTTCAGCATTGCTTATATGCCCTTTATTCAAAGTCTTCTGAATAGCTGTTTTAGGTCCAGTTTCCACAAATATCTAGTTTTAATTAAGAAACCAGTTCAAATATTTCAACAGCAGAGTTTTAAGGTGGTGATAATCACTGATTTTGGGCAAAGACAAAATTCTGCATAAAACACTCAAAATACCACTGATCTTTCCAAATCTTAGCATATGCCTTCTTTATGTTGTTTCTCACAATTCAGACTCCCAAAATGCAGCATTTGTTAGTGTTAAAAAGCGTTTTTATAAGGAAAGATCAAAGGGTAATTTTGTGTGCAATAATCTGGAAAAATAATATTTATTGAAAATATACTTAGTGCTGAGAGTTCTTCGTTGCATAATGGAGAGCGTCCTAGCAATTATTTTTTCAAACTCTTTCACACATTATCAGGCTGAGCAGATGAAAAAAGATGCGGTCTGTGTCCAAATATTTTTGTCAAAACACACAGGTGAGACTATTTTAACAAGGTTGAACAATTTCATCTACACACCAGTGATCATGTAAGTAATGTATTATTTATACTGTAGGTGTAACATAGGTATGCTTGCCTACCCTATATTTAATAAATGCATCCAGTGTACATTACCTTGTACATGGTTGAACATTTGAGAAAAAGCTACCGTCTTCATCTGGTCTACATTACAATTTGAGAAAGAGTTGGAATAAATAATTGCTAGGACGCTCTTCATTATGCAATAACGCACCTTCAGTACTACGTAAATTTTCAATAACGATGTTAATTTTTTTGATTATTGCGCAGAAAACTACCCTTCGGTCTTTCCTTATAAAAACACTTTTTTAAGCAGCACGTACGTCTATTTTGTATTCTAAATGTTTGTAAAGAACAACAAAAATAAGAAGTCTGCTAACTTTCAGGGAGATATCTTACTTTTTTTATGGTTTTATGCAGATTTTTACATTTACCATAAATCACCACCTTAACATTCGAATCATGAAGTTCAGAATTTGGCCTTTTCCATGCTTTCATTTTAAGGAATCATAGGATGGCTTCTCAGCATGCATTTGCGCACAACTAACCAGGTGATAAATTTTGAAGAGAGCACTGATTGCACATGCATATAGTATGCTAAATCATACAGGTGTGACATACCTTACATCTTATATCGATTTTTTTAACTGTGTTTATGTATGTAAAATTGGTAAAATTGGTGAGACAGTTTTTAAAATTCGTAGAAGAGATAAATTTCAATTCCTGTTCTCCGGGTGCGCCGAATTGTCGAAGTCAACGGCGGGATACCAAACCACAACAAAGAGAAAAGAATCTAACGACTGTTTTGATTGGCTGTTTGCATCGTAGAGAAAAATTGGTCATCGCGACTTTAGGTAAACTACAAATCTAGGTCGCAGCGATCTTTTGGCAAAAATCGACACCCTGTCTGGTTTTCGGGTGAGGTCCTGTAACTCGGCTTCCTAAAGCTGAGACTTCCGTAACCCCATCAGTGCATAGACCCAACAGATCTAGGTCACCTTGACCTTCTTTCAATAAAATCGACACCGTTTCCTTTTTGTTACCTTCCACAAACCTAGAGATTATCGTGATCGACTTGTCAGAAAACTGAGACCATGTCTGGTTTTGAAACTAAGCCCTGTATTTTATCTGCCATAAGCCGCAGGCTTTTAAACTCCAACGATGCATGCACTCAACTGCTCAATGTATAATAATTCTACAAACGTGGACCACCTCGGCCTACTTTGGCGAAAGTCGAGACAATGTTTGGTTTAAGCTAGGCCTTGTAGCTCGACTTCCATATGCCTCATGCCTTTGAAGCTAAATCAGTGCATTTGCTCAACAACTCTAAGCGTCGGCCACAAAATTAAGTCACTGTGATGAGATGGGGGGAGATGGTCTTTACAAGCCTAGAGCTTCCGACCAAATCCCGATAATTGATTCTGTACATATGTATGTGCTCGTTTTCTTGAAATAAATATTGTTTAAACCAAGTCACTGTGACCTACTTGGGCGATGTAGGACACCAGGTAAAGTTTCTAAACTCGATACTATATCTCAGTTTCCTTTACCTCAGACCAGTGACCTATATAGATATAGGTCACTGCTCAGACCTTTGAAACTCCAGTGCGTGCGCCCAGCACCTCCAGGTCATTTGTCACATAATTTAGGTCACAGTGACCTACCTTCCCGAATATGGATATCATATATCGGTAGTAAAATTGGCTGATCTTTTTACTGCAACGCGCTGTCCGGCGCGTCTGTCTTATACTTAATATGTAACTTCCCTGAAACTACCAAGTCTGCGCGTGTTTTCGGAAACTTGTGACTTGTCTTGGTGTGGTTGTTATAGCCGTTCATATGATGTAAGGAGAAGTTCTCATTCTCACCTGGCATGATTCAAAACAAAAGTTGACTAATTCAAAATAATTTATTGAGTCGCGACGCTCTCAAAGGGCCCATAGGGAATATGTAAACTCCTAATCTTCTGCAAGGTAGCCAGTGCTCTTCGTTCACAAACAAAATGTCATGGGAACAGGGAAAATCTCGACTATATAACTAGGATGTTCAAACTGGACTGAGACTGCTGTTAGAATATGCATTACGGGACCTAAAATTATATCGAGGGTCGTATTTGATATCGGCGAGACAAATTGGCCGTTACGTCGGAAAACGGCCTTTGGGAATAATGCAAAATTCATACTGCACTTTCAATAGCACAATTCCATTTCAAAAATTATTACTTTTGCGACACGTCCACTCTCTGACCATACTGCGCATATACGCAGGCTGGACTTAGTCTGCACAGTTTGCGTATGCCTGAAGATTTGTTGTTGCATGACGCGACTTAAAAACAGCAGCTGGTCATCAGAGTTCTAAGTTCTGAGTCATGTGACTCATGTTTAAACCTCGTTCCGCCCTTCCGTTATGACATCATTGTAGGGGACAGTCATACTCTCGCCGATTTTTGCGAGGTTTTACAGTTTTAAAGATATTGTCTCACTTTTCTTTTCATTTTAACGGCTCAAGGTGTAACAGACACCTCCATAGGTTCCTTCATTTTAAAAAGAACAACTTTTAACACTAAAGCCGCCAGTAATGTCATGCAAGGACCCCATTTTGGAAAGCCTTTCCAAAATGGGGTCCTTGCATGACATTAATGGCTGAATCATTTTTCAGTTCAGTTCAGTTCAATTCTCTTATCGACGTTACCCAAGTGGCTCAACGGTACGTAACCATAGTTGCACACACATGGCGCCGTGTGTCCGTCCGCTGAATCATGATTAATGTATACATCTTTATTTGTTGCCGGCATTCCAAAGCGAGACAACGTCTGTGAATTCTTGATTGCTTCCTTGGGCAAAATAATTATTCCAGAATGGAGCTACTCTTCAAGAAAGCAATTTGCTCCTAGATCTAGAGCAACAAATTCTTTGTTAAGTTTCATGGGTTGAAACCCGTTTATAATTTAGGAGGCAGGGGCAAAACTTAAGTTGAAAGAGTTGCTTCCTGTACCACAGGGTATTATTGATTCCGCCAATTTTCGCTTCCTGCAGAGACTGTCCGTCATATTTGGCTTCCGCCGAGACTGTCCGCGAACTCTTGCTTCCTGTAAAGACTACTGTCCTCGAAAAATGGCTTCCTGCCGAGACTTCCTGCGTGATTCTGCTTCCTGCCGAGAGCCTCGGCAGGAAGCAGAATCACGCGGACAGTCTCTGCAGGAAGCCATTTATCATGTATATACCCTGTGTATATGAACGTTTATCCATATACCTTTAGCTAGTAACGACTGTTTTATGCTTTTGTTGAGGTTGTTGTTTCATGGCCGCTCCTCCTGGCGCCGAGCCTGTCCAGAGCTGTTGTATGCAAGTAAGCTGATGTATTCAGCAAATCAAATCCAAACTTTGCATGATAGACTGTCTATGACGGTTAAGCTCATTAAGGCCATTTCTTCAAAACATTTACCGGGTATCTATAGTGAAATTTATACTACTAATATATTTTATGATTATGAGGAAAACAAAATATGCGAACAGGAAGTTATCAGAAAGAAATCAACTGGACAGCACTTAGTGACCAAAACAATCTTTAAATGAAAGACAGAAACGAACAACAAAGTTAGAATTTAAAAGAAGAAGAAAGAAAGAAATAACGAATGCATTCATGAATGAGCACCGGAACTGAAAAATTGCAATCGCCGACAGTGTATTTGTTACTGTCAGAGAGTAGCTTTTCCCCCCTAGTAGTTTTTCCCCCCGGAAAAATGACTATGATTTTTCCATAGTAGAATTTCCCACCGGAAAAATGGCTATATAGTAGAATTTCCCCCCGGAAATATGACTATATAGCCACTTTTCCCAGGGGAAAATCTACTATACGTGTTTTTGCATAGCCGTTTTTCCCCTCTATAGTGGATTTTCCCCCTGGTAATATGATTGCAGGAAAACACGCTACATAGTGGAATTTGCTCCTTCTCCAAATATACTAGTGAGATTCATAACTGAAACAGAAATATGAGTATCTGTCCGTAAAATATCGATGGAGAACAGATGCTAGAACCACATGCATGTGTCCGTCTGTCTGTATTATTTTTATTTTGGGGAAAACAGATAGGCAATTTGCTTTTTCCATGTTAGCCTAAAACGGATATGAGTGTACGTGGTTGTGTGCATAAATTTGTACAATTTTGTGTTTGTACAAGCGTTCATCTGTGCGTGCGCGCAGCGGAGTGCCTAGACTAGAGTTCGACTTTTATGCAGGAGTCGTGGGCTCGACTCCCATTGGAACACACGTCGGAATATGATTTTCAATGTAATAAACTCCCTACTAAATCAATAATGACTAGACAAAGCACCCGTTTTCCTGTAAGCTTGCATGCGTACATGTATGCGTACGTATATAAATATCTGCAATGAGAAGAAATAATACCCCGCTCGTTCCTTAAATTAGTAATTATTGATTATTATAAAAATATGGTTACTAAATTTGCATATTGAGTTTTTGGAATTAATCACGTTTATTACCTCCCTTGAAGTACTTATACATTTCTTATGCGATTAATTCCGTAAAATGTTTCTGTTTCAGTCCTTTCCGTGTCGTTCCGTTCCGCAAAATACCAAAAGCCATACAAAATTCACTTATAGCCAATTTCCCGGTGGGGGAAAAAGTACTATGGGGGAAAAGTGGCTGTATGAGGTCCGGACAATCCACTATATAGCCGTCCTTCCTATAGCCATTTTTCCGGGGGGGAAAGGGGGAAAAACCACTCTCTGACAGTTACCATAGATATCATAAATAATTCATTTTGCGTTCCTATATAGTTTCAGGTGTTTTTTTGTTCGTCTGTTTATGTGTATGTATTTCACGGCTTACAGATGATGCTTGTTTCTTACGTTTTACAGCTTACAGACGTTGCTTGTTTCTTATGTTTTAAAACTTACCGATGATGCTTGTTTCTTGTGTTATATTAACACACCTTACAAATGGTGTTTGCTTCTCGTGTTTTACAGCTGCTAATGATGTTTGTTTCTTACATATGAGCCGCGACACGAGGAAACCAACAATGTGGTTGTGCGCCCAGCGTAGACTCATATCAGCCTGGGCAGCTGCCCAGTTTGATAAGACTCTTTGTAAAGAGCTCAAAGGGTAGCTAAGGGTCTAAGCTACCTCCATGCGGACAGCGAAAACTCTGTTCGTTTCTTATATTATACAGTATACCGATGATGTTTGATTCTAGCATTATACAGCCTACCGATGATGTTTCTTGTATCTTATTATATATACTGAACATCTAAAGATACGCATACAATGTATACGCCTAATTTATTTGTGCTCTTATTTAGACAGTTTATGATATTCCAACAGAATGAGCACCTTAACGCATCGACATTCCATAAACGTTAGAGACCAGAACACTTGCTTTTGTGATGGGGGTTAAACTTAGCCAATTATTTTCTCCAGACATAATGTCCGCAGCAAGGATAGGAAACAGCGAAAACATCAAAGCAATCAAGCCTTGCGTTTTAGAGAAACAATCAGGTGAAAGTTGGCAGTAGAAACAGTAACACTGGCCTACCATTGGATTTTCCGTAGACCTTTTAACACCTTGTATTTCTCGAAAAGAACAGAAACCATTCATACGAAGAGGTTCAATGAATTCACAAGAGTAAAATAAAAAAGATTTGCAAAGAAATTTTTCGTAGCACTGCAGAGCTTTTGATGTTATTGGACTTCCCAATTTGCTATTTGTTTAATTGCAAGGGAGATAATTTGACAAGTGTTCAACTTCAAACTGCTGTCATGTTCCTAAGAAGAATACCATGGTAATAAAACCGACGTTTTTTTCATAACCACACATTAGAGCCGCGTTTTGGAAACAATTTGTTATACTGCCAAAGGAAAGACAATTCTTACAACAACTTTTAATGTTTCACGATAAATTGAGATAACTCTTTAATCAAGGTTTAATTTTGCAAGAGGCTAAGTTTATATTGTTGGCAGACGTCAGTAGTATTTTCTGCTGTTTGTGATTTAAAGCAATATATCAGCTGACAGAAGAAAAACTGAACCTACACATGTATGCGTTTCTTTTGATGTTCAGTATATATTAACTTATAGCTTACCAATGATGTTTGATTATTGTGTTTTACAGCGTACCAATGATGTGTCCCTAGCCCCAGACAGCCTACCGATGATGTATTTTTCTTGTGTTTTGTTCCTTGTGTTGTACAGTTTACCAATTATTATCGCATATGTTTTATGCAGAAATAACAAAAATTATCCCTAATTATCACCAAATGCTCCCTCTTATCTAGAGTTCTGAATTATGTTTGTTTCTTGTATTTTACAGCTTACCGCTGAAGAACTTGCACTGAGGGAAAAGAGAAGAATGAGCAACAGGGTTGCTGCCAGAAAATGTAGAAACAAAAAAAAAGTCCGTGTAACTGAAAATAAAAAGGTAAGAACACTGGGTTTAAACACTGCGTAATGATTTTCTTATAACAGGAAGAGATGATATTTTTGACTTCAGGTGTTGTCATTCGCTGGGTCACATTCGGGTAGCATTCGTTTGGGTCACGTCAGGTAGTTGGTCTTTTTTGCGTTTGTTAGCTCACCTGAGCCATAGGCTCGGGGTGAGCTATTGTGGTCAGTCGGTGCGTCGTCCGTCGTCAACAGTTTGCTTTAAATGGCATCTTCTCTGGAACTACTAGGCCTAGGTCTTTGATATTTGGTATGAAGCATTGTCTAGTGGACCTCTACCAAGTTTCTTCAAATAGTGGCCCTGGAGTCTAAAATGGCCCTGCAGCGGGGGGTCTGGGGTTCGAAATTAAAGTATACTTCAAAATCTTCTTCTCCAGAACCTCTTGGTGTAGATGCTTTAAATTTGGTATGATGTATTGCCTAGTTGTCCTTCGACAAGTTTGTTCAAATGGTGGCCCAGGGTCCAAAATGGCCCCGGGGCAGGGAGTCCTAGGTTTGAACCTTAGAAATACATAGAACAATATTCAAAAATCTTCAGCTTCAGAACCACTTGGCCCAGATGCTTGAAATTTCATATGTTGCATTGCCCATAGGTCCTTTACCAAGTTTATGCAAATGATGGCCCCAGGGTCTAAAATGGCCCCACCCCAGGGGTCCTGGGTTTGAACCATAGAAATACATGGAAAAGTATTCAAAGTCTTCCTCTTCAACACCACTTTGGCTCAGATGCTTGACATTTAGTATGTAGCATTGCCTTGTAGTCCTTTATCAAGTTTGATCAAATGATGGCCCCAGGGTCCAAAATGGCCCAGTGGCAGGGAGTCCTGCGTATGAACTATTGAAATTCTTAAAAAAAAATATTAAAAAATCTTCTTCTTCAGAACCACTTGGCTCAGATTCTTGAAATTTGGTATGATGCATTGCCTGGTTGACTCCTACGAAGTTTATGTAAATGGTGGCCCTGGGATCCAAAATGACCCTGCGGCAGGGGGTCTTGGATTCGAGATTAAAATATACTTTAAAATCTTCTTCTCCAGAACCCCTTAGTACAGATGCTTGAAATTTGGTATGATGCATTGCCTAGTGATCCTTTACCAAGTTTGTTCAAATGATGGCCCTCGGGTCTAAAATGGCCCCGCCCCTGGGGGTCCTAGGTTTGGACCATAGAAATACATAGAAAAATATTCAAAAAACTTCTTCAGAACCACTTGGCTCTGATGCTTGAAATTTAGTACCTAGCATTGCCTAGTGGTCCTTTACCAAGTTTATTCAAATGATGGCCCCAGGGTCTAAAATGGCCCCGCCCCGCCCCAGGGGGTCCAAGGTTTGAACCATAGCAATACATCGAAAAATATTCAAAAATCATCATCTTCTTTAGAACCATTTGGAAATGGTTGCAAACTATCAGGTTTGTTCAAATGATGACCCTAGTTTGACCTTTAACCGTTTTGCTCAGGTGAGCGATTCAGGGCCTCTCGGCCCTCTTGTTTTAAGGAACCCTTCACACTAATTCCCCGATAACTGATTACTGCAAAAATTTGAATATTGGGACACATAAAATAATTACTGTAATTGTCCTTAAAATAGAACATTTTGTTTTTACAGTGCAGCATGCGTCCAGATGATGCAAATGGAATTGCAAACAGTGTAGATCGAGATCAGACTGCTCCAGGATCAGTCTGATCTGAGTCTGCACTGTTAACCAGAGCTGTAGATAAGGGGGGTATTTGATGATAATTGAGGGATAATTTTTCTTATTTCTCATTGAAACCATATGTTGTGACCCCCAGACGGTTCAGATGAGGGGTCACAACGTATGTTTTTGTGCAGAAATAACAAAAATTATCCTTAATTATCACCAAATACTCCCTCTTATCTAGAGCCCTGGTTAACTCAGACCTATCTGTCCCAATACACAGAATTTTACGTTATAATGAAATCCATTTCATCCAGGCATCGACATCTTCGCAAGCAAAGGGTATTAAGTCCACTTTGTTACATGCGTAAGGAACAAAGTGGACTTAACGTTAGTAGCCTTGGCTAGCGAAGATGAGGTATCGGGCAGTAGATTTCGTGACACGGCAATTAATTTTTGCTGTCATCACTGACAGCCGATTAGTAACAAGTTCCATCTTTTATTTATCATAAATATCATATATGAGCCGCGACGCGAGAAAACCAACAATGTGGTAGTGCGCCCAGCGCAGACTCAGATCAGCCTGGGCATCCGCCCAGTCTGACCAGAGTCTTCGCTGTTCGCATGGAGGTAGCTCAGTTCCTTAGTTACCCTTTAAGGACTTAGCGAAGAGTCTGACCAGACTGGGTGGATGGCCAGGCTGATCTGAGTCTACCCTGGGCGCACAACCACAGTGTTGGTTTTCTCGTGTCGCGGCTCATATTTAGGTATTATTAAACTAATTAAACAAAAGTTGACACGTGCAGATCGATACAAAGGTGTCCTTGTTTACAAACGGCGGCAGGTTGACATGAAAATGTCAGGATTTGCCACATGATACGAAAATTGAAACCGCAGGATTTTAAGTCAGCCATAATTTACTAGTCCAAAGAGATCGAGTAAAATGATTAGAAAGAAACAATGGAATTGATTTTCAATATCATTTCGATACTGTTCTTTAATGACGACTGTGACAGCTTAGAAGTTTTGTTGTTGTTGTTTTTTGCTCCTGACGGTGAAAAAATAACCAGAATCTAAAAAAAAAAAAAAAAAAAAAAAAAAAGAGAAAATGATAATAATGATGAAAAAAAAAATCTGAAAAAGAAAACAGAATAAATGTAATTTGCATCTGTTTCAATTCCCATTGGCTACAAAACTTATTGTTCTCATTATTATCATTTCAGATCAATTCAGTTCACAATTTAAAATTCATGTTTAAAGCTCACTTCTTCTATTGTTGACTCGATTAGGGAAGACCTTGATCAGATGGCTCGGATTTGCGCTGGCTGAACGGAGTCTGATGGTAGCATATGTCTTACGGGACCGTTTCTCGTGGTCACGCCTTAAATTATAAATGATTTCTGACAAAGTTCACCATAGTTTAAACTGATGCAAAGATTAAAAGACTATGTTAATCAAGTATCATGTTTACTTTTAATGATAATCCGCGACACGCAAAATGTAAGCTTGGCGCATATTTTCGGGCTAAAGATATTCCAATTTCTTGTCACGAAGTTACCGGAAGGCCAAGGGGAGCTTATTCGTAACAAGTACCTGTTTAGTCCTGGTCTCTCTGTCTCTTGGAGTCTGGTGCGTGTTGGTTGGTTGAAGATTGACCAATCACGATGTCCGTAGTATCTAGTAGTTGATGCAGTGCTTTCGTTCACGTCCGGTCAGCGTGTGGCGGTGATAACGTGCATCCGACTACGGAACATGTATGATGTAATCTCAACACCCTGGCTACCCGGAAGTGTGATATGTAAGACTGGCTTTTCGGCTTTTTGTCCTCAAAGTTATTCAGCAGTGATGCCTTGGCATGTTCAAGTTCTGTACAGCAGTCTTAGAGTGCTACCTGTACATGGCTTTTCCTCAAGCGGAAACAGTAAGGGAACACAGGGACTCGTAGAACCTGCCTTTCTGATACTTCCGTGTTAACCGTTCAGTTTCTCATAAACTGGGTTCTATTGCACACAGCTTTTCATTATCACCCTCCAATCGACTTGACATGACTGAAATACTGTTTCAAGGTGCGCTAAACCCAAAACAACCAACCAACTTTGAAAGGACGCAAAATTGCAAGTCAGCCATCCATCTATGTTTCATGTTTACAACTGAACCAGACCCTGATGATGGGCAAATATTATGTCGCTTACATGTACGTTGCTCTTATTTGGTTGTGAAAATCGTTGTTAGTAATCATGCTACCGCAGGGCAGGGTGTCTATTTATTTTGCATACTATATTTAGCAATTTTATTGATTTTTATAGTTTTAAAACTTTAACATGATTAATGTTTTATATTTGTCGGGTCAATCGTATGTTGGCTGGATATAGCATGCAGTGACAATGTACTTTGGTGATGATGATTTTGAAAAAAAAAGTTTGCAGGGTTTACCCTGGCTGACAAACAGAAGGGGCCATTTTAGTTTAAAACAATATTTTATAAGTTTCTCTATATATATAAATTGAAAATTGCCCGTTCATACCAAAAGTGGGGCTTCCTGAAACACAGTGTAGTTTTTAACACAAGGCCCCTTCTAAATAATCCCTGGTTTTGTATATATTTGCGTCATTTTTTCTGAGCTAGCTACCGTGTACTTTCCATTTTCTTTCCGTCTTTTGCGCATCTTGTTCAAGAGAGTGGTTTTAATAAAAAAAAATTAAAGCGCATTACATAATGTCAAAATGCACTCAAATGTGCCACTTACGCTGTGTCACGATCACTCTAGTGGAAAATGTAAATATTGTCGATTGACAGAGCCCAAGATCCGAGTTTATTTTGATGTTATATAGACCAATAATCTACGTTTCGCTATTTTATATTGATTTTAAGAAAGGTAAATCAGTTCAAAAATAAAATTTTAGCTGCGTTAGGAAGAAAGGGACCATAATGGAAGTGAGCACGGGAACTCGCTAAAGGCTCGTTCATAAATTTTATTTAAAAGGACCACTCGTGTAAGATCCTCTAAGGTCACTTCAAACGAAATTTACGAAACGAACCTTTGACCACTTTCATAAATATCACATGAAACTATAGATGTTTGTTTCTTAAACAAAAACAGCTGCCTCTGCCATCCCCACTTCAAACCACCCCTGCCCCACCTTCCTTGCCCCATATTATCATCCCACTTGTATTCCCAGCTATGTATGCAAAATGTGGTAACAATAGAAAACTACTACGTCCATGATTGGACGTTTTATCTTGATATTCCAATTCCAAATGTAAATAAACAAAGGCCAGAAGTGGATGTTTTTTAGCTCACCTGGCCCGAAGGGCCATAGTGAGCTATTGTCATACCAATGCGTCCGGCGTACGTCGTGCGTCGTCACCTAAAATGTGTCCGTCAACACCTAAAAACAAATATTCAAACATCTTCTTCTGTAAAACTACTGGTCCCATGGTTCTCAAATTTCACATGGAGCATGACCTGACTCCAGGGTCTCAGAATTGTAAAATTGGGTCAGGTTGAAAATCCAAGATGGCCGCTGTTACTAAAAATAGCAAAAACAACAAAATAAACTTCTTCTCCAGAACCACTGGGTATATTTGTCTGAATTTTGGCATGGGACATCAATGAAACCTTGGTATTCAAAATTGTAAAAATGAAAAAAATCTGTAGCGGAGTTTTGTCACAGTGACCTACTTTCTGTTTACGAGAGTAATTTTGCTCAAATGCCAATGTCAAAAAACGACATATTCAAACGACTTCAAACAACTTCTTCTCTAAAACCACTGCACCCATGGGTTTCAAATTTCACATGGAGCATGACCAGACTGCAGGGTTTCAACAAAAACAACAAAATCAACTTCTTCTCCAGAACCATTTGGTATATTTGGCTGAAAGTTGGCGTGGAACATTAATGGGACCTTGGGATTAAAAATTATAAAAATGAAAAAAATCTATAGCGGAATTAGGTCACAGTGACCTACTTAGCGTTTACAAGACCGATTTTGCTCAAATGTCAGTATCTCAAGAAAACGCAATCGATTGTGGTCAGATCTGGTCAGCAATGGTCCTTATAAGGAATTATTTCAATTTTGTGCCAGTTGACTATCCAAGATGGCCACAATGGGGGCCGTAACTAAAAATAGCACAAACATAAAAATGACAATTACTCAAGAACCCTTGAATGGAATTCGACCAATTTTGTGTCAGAATGTACCTTGCATGAAGCCATTTCGATTAATTACAATTTGGCTTTCCAAGATGGCCGACATCTGCCGTTACTAAAAATAGCACAATCATAAAAATGACAATTACTCAAGAACCCTTGAATGGAATTCGACCAATTTTGTGTCAGAATGTTCCTTGCATGAAGCTGTTTCGATTAATTGCAATTTGGCTTCCAAGATGGCCGACATCTGCCGTTACTAAAAATAGCACAAACATAAAATGACAATTACTCAAGAACCCTTGAATGGAATTGGACCTATTTTGTGTCAGAATGTTCCTTACATGAAGCCATTTCGATTAATTGCAATTTGGCATTCCAAGATGACCACCACCTGCCGTTACTAAAAATAGCACAAAACATGAAAATGACAATATCTCAGTAGCCGCTGAATAGATTTTGACGAAATTTGTGTCAAAATGATTTTTGCATTGAGATGTTTCAAAAGTAACTAAATATAGACATGTCATAATGGCCTTTGTTAATGAAAATAGAAAAATGTGAAAATAAGAAAATCTCAGTGGAATTGGACTAATTTTCTGTCAGAATGATCATTTCAATATGCTTTTTCGATTTTCTGCATTTTGGCATTCCAAGATGGCCGCCATCTGCCGTTACTAAAAATAGCACAAAACATGAAAATGACAACATCTCATTAACCGCTGAAGCGATTGAGACGAAATTTGTGGCAAAATGATTCTTGCTTTGATGTGTTTCACAAATTAACAAATATTGACCCGTCAAGTTGGCCCCTGTTACTTAAAATAGCAAAATTTGAAAATTAGAAAATTACAATGGAACTGGACCAATTTTGTGTCAAAATGGTCCTTGCATGAAAGCTTTTCAATTTTTTGCACTTTGGCATTCTAAGATGGCCGCCATCTGCCGTTACTAAAAATAGCACAAAACATGAAACTGACAATATCTCAGTAACCCCTGAATGGATTGTGATGAAATTTATGGCAAAATGATTCTTGCCTTGAGGTGTTTCAAAAGTAAATATATAAAGACCAGACAAGTTGGCCTCTGTTACTAAAAGTAGCAAAATGTGAAATTGAGAAAATCTCTGGAATTGGACCAATTTTGTATCAGAATGGGGACCATTCGGATACAAAAGCCAGGTGAGCGATATCAGGCCCATTTGGGCCTCTTGTTTTCTTTTGGAAAGGGGCATAATGTCATTAAAACAAAATTGAGTTTCCGTTCCAATGCTCCAATGCTCTGTCTATTGTCTGATGATACTTAAACACTACCAAAGGGCCCCCCCCACTCACACACACACACACACACAAATCCCCACACCCACATACACACAAAAAAGTGACATTATGGTCCTTATGCTTTGCTGCATCGCCTGGTTTAAAGGATATAAAGGATATAAATTCAACAAATATAAATTCAGATTACTTAAAGGATATAAATTCAACAAAACCGATTGTGAATTTACGGGCTATGTTCGCTGCATTAGCTCGAATGGTGGTTTAGCTTTTTACCATATTAGTGAAAATACATGTATCTTCAACCAGTGTTTCGAAGCTATGGAGAGAACACCACCGTCACGTAAATGTTAACAAAAGGGTTCAGTTCTGTTAGTAAAAAGAACAGAACGTTAGGGTTCTTATTCTGTGCACATTGCTAATGTGTTGCATATCTGTTCCAAGTTTCGTGAAAATATTTTTTATCGTTCATGAGTTAAAGTAATGAAGCAAAAACGTTTTCTCATTAAAATTAACAAGAAGCAGCATTCCATAAAAGATGAAAATTAAGTTACTTGTTGTTCATAGCACATTTCTTAACGAAACCATATCTTGTGACCCCTCATATGCAAAATTATCTCTCAATTATCCCTGTTACCCCTTCATATCTGGAGCATGTTTACAGCTTCTTTTGTCTGAAGTTGTCAGTCTTTCGACCTTAAGTTAAAGATAGTCTCCCTCGTTTGTTTTCTGTTTTCAGAAACAAATATTTTAAAAAAATTTCGTTAGACAATATGTAATAGTCTCATAATTAACCGTACATTTTTTTAGAAAATGCATGTTTTTTCGATAAATGTGGATTGAAAAATAATTTTCAAATTAAAATGCAAATTACCTATTTCCTCACGGCCTGTAAGAATATCGATTTTGATCACGTGTGTCATGTGATCATGTACAGGTATTTTTTTTTATTCGTGCACGTGATTGTGACGTATGAATAAATTATTTTTGTCCAATAATGCGATTTCGAGCGCGGTCCGCGATCGTTAAAAATTATCTTATTTTTTGTTTAAAGTCACTTTTATCAAGTATTGTTATCTAAACTCAATTTCAAATGTACTGCTAGACCATGTCGGAGGTATTGCAGGAAAATTTCATCAAATCATTTGTGTTAGTCTTATAAAGGGAGTAAATCTTTAACAGTATCTTATTTAGCTCACCTGGGCCAGAGGCTCCTGGGGAGCTTATAGTATGGACAGGCTCCGTCGTCCGTCGTCGTCCGTCCGTCTGTCCGTCAACAATTTCAAATGACTTCTCCTCTGAAACCCCTGAGCCAATTGTAACCAAATTTCATATGTAGCCTCCAGGGCTCATGGGAACGAAAAGTTGTTCAAATGGTTCTGGTCACATGACCAACAAGGCCGCCATGCCCATATATGGTAAAAACCTAAAAAAATCTTCTTCTCCAGAACCAGTAGGCCGATGGCCTTGAAACTTGGTATGTAGCATTGGGTACGCGAGTACTTTCAAGATTGTTCAAATTATGACCTTGGGTTGACTTTGACTTTTTTATGGTAAGGTCAAATTTGCTTCCTTGTGCTTTTATATGGCAAAATGCTAGAACATAAGATATCTTGGAAACTGTTGAAAATTTTGGGCTACAAATTGGTATCTGCAGTCCCCTTAATGAGTACATGAAGATTTACGAGTACAAGAGGTCAAGGTCATTCTTTGACCTTTGACCCAGAACTCTCATATTTTGACAATTTCAAACCATCTTCTCAAAAGCCCCTGGACCAATTGAAACCAAATGTCATTTAGAGCCTCCAGGAGTTGAGGGAACAAAAACTTATTCATATGGTCCAGGTCACATAACCAACATGGCCGATACGCCCATATATGGTAAAAACCTTCAAAAATCTTATTCTCCAGAACCAATAGACCAATGACCTTGAAACTTGGTATGTAGCTTTGGGTACTTGATTACTATCAAGATTGTTCATATTATGAGCTTGGGTTGACCTTGACCTTTTTTACGGCAAGGTCAAATATGGGAAAATGCTAGAACATAAGATTTCATGGAAAGTTTTGAAGATTTATGCCTAAAAATTGGTACATACACTTATCTAAATGAGTACATGAAGATTTGTGAGTACAAGAGGTCAAGGTCATTGTTTGACCTTTGACCCAGAACTCTCATATTTTGACAATATCAAACAATCTCCTCAAAAACAACTGGGCCAATTGTAACCAAATTCCATATAGAGCCTCCAGGGGGTTGAGGGAATGAAAATTTGTTCAAACGGTCTAGGTCACATGACCAACATGGCCGCCAGGCCCATATATGGTAAAAACCTTTCAAAATCTTCTTCTGTAGAACCAAATGACCGATGGTCTTGAAGCTTGGTATGTAGCATTGGGAACTCCAGTACTATCAAGATTGTTCGAAATGATGACCTTTGGTTGACCTTGACTATTTTACGGCAAGGTCAAATGTGGGAAAATGTTAGAACATAAGATTTTATGGCAAGTTTTGAAGATTTATGTCTAAAAATTGGTATCTACAGTCATCTTAATGAGTACATGAAGATTTATGAGTACAAGAGGTCAAGGTCATTCTTTGACTTTTGACCTAGAACTCTGTCATTTTGACAATATCAAACCATCTCCTCAAAAGCCCCTGGGCCAATTTTGAAACCAATTTTCATATAGCGCCTCCAGGGGGTTGAGGGAATGATTTTTTTTTTCAAATGTCCAGGTCACATGACCAACATGTCCTCCATGCCCGTATATGGTTAAAACCTTTAAAAATCTTTTTCACCAGAGCCAACTGACTGATGACCCTAGAGTAACTTACCCTATATAGAGCACTGAGGCTGAATGAACTCAGGTGAGCTACAGGACCAATGGTCATCTTGTTTCTATTTTCTCTACAGGCAATCAGCGAATTAAGGAGAGATAGAGAAAAGCTTACCACGAAAATAAGTGAAATTGAAAAGGAAATTGCGGATATAAAGTATCTGTGGAGGTTGGTTAGCATTCCTGGGACCATCAAAGTCTCCAGTCGATCTGATGCAAAAACAGGCGTTACCATAATGTTGGAATCTGCTAAATCATACACGGAGGAGAAAAGTTTGCAGAATGATGACATCATGTCACGTGTGAACCGAGGAGAAATTCCGACAATGACGTACCTTAAACACTGTGGGCTAACCCTTCTCACACCTGCTAGTCTTCTTGAGGGAAAGGAAAGAATTGAACACGCATTACCAAGTAGTGCTAAGAGCAAAGAAGAGGCTGATGATAGATCCGCGTATAATTCTGAGTGTGGAAATATGCCATCCTTCTTGTCACTTGTTATGATGTCTGAATCTGCGCCGTCTGGTTTATCGTCTGCTGATTCTGTGCATGAGGTAGCCGAATGGCCTCGGATTAAATCTGAAATAGATTATGCAGATTCTGTTCTAAGCGCATCTCAGTCATCTACATGTAGCAGCTCGCAAGACTTCGAGTTAGGAGGAGCATATGTTGAAATGAAGGCAGGAGAAATGTCGGTGTCGTCTGCTTACAATTCGGCATCCAGTCAATCCGATTCTGACAGCGATATTGAAGTGATTGAACTTGAAGAAAAAAAGTTAGTCATCGATCTGACGGTCTGAGGTCTGAGAATGTATAAAAATGAAAATCAAACAAAAAAGCCAAATAAGATAAGGAGCAAACCCAGCAGGAACATGACCTTGAAATGACGTCGTACTGACGTCAATGCGACGAAATACGTCGCATCGACGTCGGCTGACATCATTTCGCGGACATGTGCGAGCTGGGAAGCATTCGCACGATCTGATCAGAGTATTGGCTGTTCATGATCAGTCGTTGTTGTCCAAATTAAGGCATTAAAAACGAAAATATACTGCTTAAAATATGCAAGAGCTTTGTATAAATTTTTCATAAATCTCTTTGTCATATGACGTCGCTGTGTTATTCAGTGGATAACGTCGTGTCATAAAACAATCGTATGACCACACATGTAATAACTCTTTGGCGCGCACACGTAACGTCATTGACAACGTCCATGTCAACAGTGCGTTATCTTATTGAAATAATGTTCAGTTTGAAGGCGTTAAAATCCCATTTGAAAGGTCATATCATAAACAGAATCTTACACGAGTATGAAATGACCACTCGTGTAAGATCCTCTATATCATCAAAACTAGTAAATACACCAATGCTACAAACGGACATAGAGATGCCTAACCTATTTATTAACTTTGAGGACTAAATGTTTACGAAAATTATTTTCAGTGTTTCTTTAAATATTTTGAGCAGTATAATTGAATTTGCAAACAGCGTAGATCCTAATGAGGCGGCTTTTCTGGATTTACACTGCCTGCCCTCTGGTCTTTGAAGACATGAAAGACTGTGTGCAGTGGAATTAGATTACGATTGAAAATATTTCTGCATCCGGGAATCCATCTTGGGACCACCAAATCAGCAAGCCAGCACTTAACCCATTGAGCTAACGGGGCTCCATATAAATAGAGAATGCCTGTAGAATTAATTAGGGTAAATTCGGACAGCGGCATGTTTGGAATAAAAACAAAATTAAGTGGGCAAACAGTGAAAATCCTGATGAGACCCTCATCTGGATTTTCACTGTTTGCAATGGTATGTCCGAATTTACCCGCTGTCCGAAGTTACCCGACTCAACCCTATATTTTACATGTAGTGGCTTGGACTTGCTCAGTCTGGTCAGAGCATGCGTGGTGAACTTTGACAGTACCTGGCCATTATAAAATTCTAAACATCAACTGAGCCGCGACACGAGAAAACCAACAATGTGGTTGTGCACCAAGCGCAGACTCAGATCAGCCTGGGTATCTGCCTAGTTTTACCAGACTCTTCGTTTGGTGCTCAACTGGTAGCTAAGGGTCTAAGCTACGTCCGTGCGGACAGCGAAGACTCTGATCAGACTGGGCGGATGCCCAAGCTGATCTGAGTCTGCGCTGGACGCACAACCACATTGTTGGTTTTGTCATGTGGTGGCTCATATGCTAATGCATTTTTTGCAAAGGAAAACTTTTGTGGTTTCTTCTTTGCTTCCCTAAACGACTAAGCTGTACTAAAATGGGACGTGGGGTCCTAATGGGGCATTATTCTTCCCATTAAGGGTTTATCCCTATTTAGAAGGGAGGCAAAACTCTTTAACAAATGCAATTGTTGTTTTCCTAGTATTTGAACATTTGGAGCACTTGCAGAAGTTGCCTTTTAAAGCTCGAGCTAGTTGCTAGATAGCAAAACATTTTTGGAACAGTCTGACAGCAGTCTACCGGCACACTTTTGGATCTTGTAGTGTTTTGTCCAAAGTGTGTTTATACATTGTTTTTAAGATGTTTTTTTTTATTATTATTATTATTTCGTCTTTTTAAGTTAAGCTCTTTTAGTGTAGAGTGATTTTCTTCTCAGTCAAAAAGCTTTAGATGCTTTATACATTTAAATTTCAAGGAAAAATTGCAGTTGAAAAATCAGATATGCTACAGATATCATGTTACACACTCCTGAAATTAGTGACATGGCGCTGGTACTAGATTCTTATGCCTAATGAAAGGTCGCATTATTTGTTTCTTGAAAATACATGTATATACAGTTGACTCTCCTTCTCACACACTGATATCTCAAAGTACCCTGTTATATCAAAAATTTAGTTTTGACACATTTCTTGTTTTTCTGTACATTTCAACTCCTGTTATCTCAAACTACTGAATTTCAATTCCTGTTATCTCAAACTACTGATATTTCAAAGTAAATTTTCTGGAACCAGAAAATTTACTTCCAAATATCAGTAGTTTGAGACGAACTTCGACTTCGAGATGTTGAGAGTTTTACATATTTTTAAAATTTTTGTCTTAAAAATACAGTTTCATGTATACGGTGTGTGGCTTTACATGTATTTACTGACCAATGAAACAATAAAGAACTACCAAACTAAACACACTGATTACTAAACTTTTATAACATCTGCATGTATATACTAATTTTTTCAGAGACTCCTTGTGTATGTTTTAACTTTATTGCATTAAGGACGTCAAACTGAAAATATCTGAATTTGCAAATAACCTATATCCAGCATAAGTAGCCCATAATGAGCCACCTCATTTGGATCTACACTATTTGCCTTCTATTCTTTGAATTCTGAATATGATATAGCTTGGACAATATTTTGCAGATGTAAATTTCGACGTTTGCATTTTTGGCACTATAAGGGTTATGTTGAATTAAGATTGTGCTGTTTTTTTTTTTTTTTATTTGTTTTTTTTTGTGTGTGTGTGTGTTTTTAGCTCACCAGAGCCGAAGGCTCAGGGGGAGCTTATGGTATAGGCAGTTGTCCGTCGTCGTCGTCGTCTGTCGTATGTCGTCTGTCCGTCAACACTTTTAAACAACATCTCCTCTGAAGCCACTGGGCCGATTGAGCCCTAATTTCATCTGTAGCATCCTTGGGCTGGGGGATTGAAAGTTTGTGTTTTTTATGAAAATCTTCCCATTAGTTTGGTTGCTATGGCAACTTAGAGTTCCCATAGACTTATAATGGGGAAAATTGAAAAATGGCATTTACTGGCAAGCCATTGCAGATATGTTGACAAAACTTTTTTAGAAATGTTCCTTCAGAAGTCTTCTATCAGCTACATGTTTTTTGGCCCACTGCTCCTTTTATTGGTTGCCATGGAAACCAAAATGCAAAAAAATGGGAAAAAATACTTAAATTTTTTTTCCTCTGCAGCCTTTAGGCTGATAAGGCCCAGATTTCATCTGTAGTATCCTTAGGCTGGGGATTTGAAAGTTTGTGTTTTTTATGAAAGTCGATTTTTTAGTTTGGTTGCTATGGCAACTACGAGTTGCATTGACTTACAGCTGTATAATGGGGAAAATTGAAAAATGGCATTTACTGCCAAGCCATTACAGATATGTTGACAAAACTTTTATAGAAATGTTCCTTGAGAAGTCTTCTTTCAGCTATATGTTTTTTGGCCCACTGCACTTTTTATTGGTTGTCATGGAAGCCATAGAGCAAAAAAACGGAAAAAAAAGCTTTCAAAAATTCTCTTCTGAAGCCACTAGGCCGAATTGGGTCAGATTTTTTCTTTAGTTCTTTAGTATCCTTTGGCTAGGGAATTGAAAATTTGTGTGTCTCTATGAAAATCGGCTCTTTTGTTTGGTTGCTATAGCATATTAGAGTCGCACTGACTTACGATGGGGAAAATTAAAAAATGGCATTTACTGCAATCAAAATATGGAAAATAGTTACATATTTTGTTAGCAACTCAACAGACTGTCAGACTGAGACTTAGTAGTTGTATATTTTATATTAGCCTGTACAAATGTGACAGCAATTTTGAGCCTATACAAATTTGATAGCAATTTTGAGCTAGAGATCTGGTGAGCTTTGTGGCCCGTGGGCCTCTTGTTTTTAGCTCGCCTGAACGAAAGTTCAGGAAGAGCTATTGTTGTCACCACGGCGTCCGCGTCCGCGTCAGCGTCCGCGTCCGCGTCAGCGTCGGCGTCCGGATTGGATGTTTTGGTTAAAGTTTTTTAAAGACCTATATCTCTCTAACCCATGGATGGATTCTTTTGATACATGCACTGTAGTTAGATATTGGTCCAAAGTTTAACATGGTACCACCCCCACCCCCCTCCTTGACTTTGATGTCAAGGTCATGGACTCAGAAAATTGGGAGTTTTTTGGGACTGGATGTTTTGGTTAAAGTTTTTTAAAGCCCAGTATCTCCTTAATCCATGGATGGATTCCTTTGATACTTGCACTGTAGTTAGATATTGGTCCGAAGTTTTCCAAGGTACCACCCCCACCCCCCTCAGTGACCTTGATGTCAAGCTCATGGACTTAGAAAATTGTCTTTTTATTAATTGGATGTTTTGGTTAAAGTTTTGTAATGACACATATCTCCTGAACCCATAGATGAATTCTTTTTATATTTGCACTGTAGTTAGATATTAGTCCAAAGTTTTACAGAGTACTACCCCAGCCCTGCTTGGTGACCTTGATGTCAAGGTCAGGGACTTAGGAAATTTGGTCTTTATTAAAGTTTTCTAATTGCGTATTGATTCATAATGCTTGGCAGAGATTTAGTTTACACTTGAACTGATTTGAGACACTTTTTTGAGTTTTTACAAAACACCATATACTTACCCGACTGGATGACCTTGATGTCAAGGTCATGGACTTTGAGTTTTGTCTTAAAGATTTTGATTAGTTTTATATTAATGAAGACATAATTTCACAGTGCCACAATGGACTCAGTTGATACTTATACTTGGACTGATGTTAGATAACGGTTAAAGGCTTTGATACATCCTAGCCCTGCCCTCCTCCCCCCTACCCCTTAGCTCTTTGACCTCAAGCTCATGGACTTTGAAATTTCATGTGGATTTTTTTTTATTTTAAGACATTTCTGAGATAGCTTTTGTTTATAAATGTGTTGTCATTATGGACATGCTTGCCTGAAGTTTTATACATAGCAGTCCACACCACCATAGCGACTGTGTGATGGGCAAGCACCTATTCAGGCGAGCTATGCTGTCAGGCGACAGCTCTTGTTTCTAATGTATTGATAAAATTTTGGGTATGGGAGGCCCAGTATATGGCAAGACACAGCGGAATCAATGACTTGGTCTTGTTTATTTCTTCCTTTCTTTCCATGTTGGATAAATGAAATGAAGGAGGCCAAAGTAAATCTTAGTCTTTGACTTAAAAAATCAAACTTTGACCATCTTAGAGAACCCCAAAAATACACGTTTTGTTACAAGTATACCCTGTCAATCAATAAAACTTAATAATCATATTAAATTACAAATTAGGTAGGTAGAGAAGTACCTAAATGACACAGCACTCTCTTTATGAACCAGGGCTGCAGAAAAGCAAAACTTTTGCAGACGCAAAATTTTCAGTTCTTTGGAAAATATATATGCAGTGACGCCTCATTAGAGTCCTCTCGCTGAGGCGATTCTAATGAGGCAACACTGCATATATTTGTGGACATATAATTAAAAAAGATTTTGTCCTTATTAGTTTGTTTTCTGGGGCTCCGATGGCAGTGCGTGTCGGTTCGATCTTTTACCTTTCTGCAGATCGAATTGCGCAGTTTTACAATTGCCTTTTTAATGTTCCGCAAAGTATATCATTATTTTTTAGATATTTATCTTCTTCGCGAACAGCCCTGGGTCACTAATTGTGAATATACGATGACAGTGCGCAGGTTACAAAAACATCAAAGCGAGGGAAAGATAATACGTCTCTTACTATGATTTTACTACGCAATGACTCATATATTTTATTTATATGATTATATTTTGACTAATTGTGCGTAACATAAGTCTGCTCCAAAAACGTCCTCTTTCAAAGTGTTTCAAGGTTGTCTGGGGGTGTTACGAAACTACGAAGTTCTTTTTGGCGCGCTTTTGTTCGTTTCGGGTACCTGAGCTAAATATGCTTTGGGCGAAGGCTGAATATTAGTCATGAAGTTGAATCAGACGATAGAGCTTACCAATTACGATGCTAAATTGTATCGTCTCTTCCAAAGGACCGCTGCTACAGGACCAGTCTTTTCCGCACAAGGCAACACGGACGTGAAAGAGAGCATCTAACACAGAACGTGATTGGCCAAAACTTTAACCGATCAGAATAAAAAGAAAAAAAGAAAAACAGATAAGCAGCGTAGAGCCGGACAATTCTGCAGTGTGATCCGAGTCATTGTAATCCAATAATTTTTGTAAATCATCTCGAAAGAATTTAATACTGGGTTTGTCTAAATTGCCACTACAGAGTAAGCTGAACTTCGCGGATGTTGTTTCTTATCAGGGCCCAGCAAGCACACAAGGTTGAGTCAATATTGATTCAACCTTGATTCAACGTCCTGACGTTGAATCAAGGTTGATTCAATAATATTTACACTTGCCACTGACTTCCCATAGGTGAACCCTTTAGAGCAACTGACTTCATACACCGATGAAGGCCAATTGATCATGTGACGTTGTTATCAAGCGACGTCTTATGTAAACAAACGTCTTGATTGGTTCTTGTAGCGTTCGACTGACGCCACGTCAGGGCGACGGCTGTTTAACGTATTGGCCGAACACGTCGTTACTCACTTTTCTTCGACCCATATTTGGCCTATTCTACGCTAAATTACCGCGAAAACGGCACAGAGAGGTTCACAAATAAAGTGTAAATATAAGAATAAAAATTTGATTTTTCAGCGTTCATCCGCGTGAAGAAGCCAGTGGTCGTCGCTAAAATTCTACAAGAAGCGCTTCGCGCTTCATGGAATTTTAGCTCCGCCCACTGGCTTCATCACACGATGAACGCTGAAAAATCAAATTTCAATTCTTAATTGATACAACCTTATGTGCCCAGTTGGGAGACTTCACATGTACCACGTCAAAATGTTACCTCCTGCCACGGTGAACTCCCAATAGGCTCCAGGGAACAAATTCATGACTCTTACTGCCTGAGGTTCCTCATACCTCTGCAGTTTTGTCCGAAGTTTTAGGATAACTACGGTATGCATGTTGCGATGGCTTCATTTCTTAATATAGTAGTTTGATGTTTGTATTGATTAGACTTCATAATGGGGCAATATCCATTGTCGTCTGCTTCAGCAGCTTATTACCCGCTTACTGTGCGTTTGTGCCACGCCCACACAAGAAAAAAAATGTCCCTTAGGCATGTGCAAACGGCCTAGCCTCAGATCAGCCTGCGCTTTTGCGCAGGCTGATTAGAGTCTTTGCTGTTCGTCTGCTATGCTAGAGTCCGTTGACATTTGCTGATAAAGAGAGCACGCGGATTAAGTCCTCGCAGTTCGCATTTATAAGGCCCAGTTTGACTGGAAGCGCGTCCCCTTTATTGGTTGCATAATAAGGAGCTTTTTTATAGGTCGACAAGGGTTGTTCAAAAAGCTACGAGCGCAGATATCATCGGAGAATACCTCGTGCTCGTGTAGAGTTTAGAATAGAATATTGATCTTGTTGTGTTGGCGAATGGTTTTGAAATCTAATAATATTTTTTCAGCATCTCTGTAGTGGTAATCAAACTACTGTGAAAACACCTATCTCTTTCTACGAAAACTTTTCATTCCATACCATGCCTTGTTCAAATCTGGAGAATGTATCTACAGCTTCACATTTTGCTTGAGTAATGCTTTGGCGAATCACAATTTTAGTTTGAAAGATGATGCTCTCTTTCACGTCGGATGCAGCCTTTCGGACGGTGCATTTCTTTAACGACCCTCATTGAAGTTTGATGTAGACTTGTTGCAGCATGTTTTAATGACAGATGTTCAATAAGATAGCGGGATGAGGAATAAAAGGTGAGGAATTTCCAAAGAAACCCACCTAAGATAAATATATCGCTTCTGCAATGTCGTAATAAAAGTCACCCAGCTTCGCGTGCTGTTTAAATTTAAAATTCTTTTTATGTCAGCTCGTATTGGGACACCTTTAATCAACTTATTATTCATGCCCATCAGTGCAAGCCTTGATCAGACTTACTGTTCCTTGAGCCGAGAGCGGAGCATCATGCCCTACGTCTACGCTGTTTGCATGGACATTTTAGTAATGTGTAATTACCGTTTTAAATCTAACCGTTTTAGCAAAGATGTTGCATTATTGCCTGACCTGGGGAAAGGTGCGTTATTTATAGCTGATGTTTAAACAGCCAAGACGCATCATCGTTCGAATCCACGCGTATAGATAAGGACCCATAAAGTATTAAAACAAACAGGGAAGGATATGGTTGGACTGCGGATGCGGTTGCATTTCTTTAATCTGAGTTTTCACAATGGTTCACAATTTTGACACGTCGTAACTATCACACTGGTCTGGCATTCAACACAGGCAACGAAGACAACGTCCAAGGAACCTGCTTGTTCTGCTCATCAGGATAAGTTTGTTTCAGAAGTACAGTCTCACGGACCATCCGACTCCCTACTCTTGAAATAGGACTCAAAAGTTTTACTGAATTGATATGCATATTCAAGAAATGCTTGAAAACAATTTTTGGGCCACAACGACCAGCCAACGAATTGGTGAAAAACCTTATTCAAGCATTGCATTTATACTAGACGGAATTTCTTCGAAAATCTGGTCTGACTAAGAGGTCTAACAAACTGCCGGGTCCGTAAGAATGATAGTTTGAAATATGCGTAAACAATCGTGTTTTATAGTACGTTGCCTCGTTGCCTGTGTTGAATGCCAGACCAGCGTGACTATATGCCATTAAAATTCTATGTGTGCGTCGCAAATTATAATTTGGTCGCGCTCAAGGGAATAATTGAGCCGCGACGCGACAAAACCAACAATGTGGTTGTACGCCAAGTACAAACTCAGATCACTGGCCAACCGCCCAGTCCGATCAGACTCTCTGTTAAGTGCTCAAATGGTAGCTAAGGATCTAAGCTACCTCCATGCGGACAGCGAAGACTCTGATCAGACTGGGCGGATGCCCAGGCTGATCTTAGTCTGCGCTGGGCGCACAACCACATTGTTGGTTTTGTCGTGTAGCGGCTCATATATCTTTAATGCCACCGCTACCCAAAACAGTGAGGGTTTCAGCATCAGCCGTCTCGTGCACAAAGGTTTCTATTAGAAAGTATGTAGGTCAGAAGAGTGTTGTATTGCTAATTTGTTTACAACCACACTTCATCCGCATGACATCTTTATTAATTTGTTAATGAGGGTCTAATTTGACAAGTAGCTGCACATAAATTTAAAAGTTTAACTTGTCACGCTGCTGACGAAAAGGTTATTTTGATAAATTGTCACATACATCAACATAAAGATGCTTGTCTTTTATGACAAGGAAACTTACCACTTAATTAGATGAAACATGTCAATGAACGCGCGCACACGCACATACATACACACACACACACACACACGAAGCGACCTGTGCTCTATGATTTTACAAATGCGCAGATTTTTTAATGCCTTATTCTTTTTACATTTGTTTCGAGCACATTTGCGGCCAGCGAGATAGTGTTAGGTATTCGTCCGCGTCAGGCATGTTTTGGCTCTCACAGATCCAAGAACCTTAATGTAATCACTTTATGCGTCAAAACAATTCTAATTTCCTCCCAGAGAACTAGGTCGCGGAGATCCACTTTTTCGAAAAACAGCAGCTATATACCTCGCCATCCATAATCCTCTGGTCTTTGAAAATCCGCCTGTGCATGTGTCACGCAGCTTCGGGTCACCTGTTACAAAACTAGCGCAAGGTGCCCTTTATCGAACTCGACCCTGTATATCTGCTTCTGTAAGTATCAGACCCCTAAAAAGTTTCATCTGAGCATGCACCTATTGGCTCCAGGACACCTGTCATGAAAACTGATTGCAGCGTCTACTTTGGGAGAAAATGTATATAGAAATAAATAAATGAAAAATACCATATACCGGTACTACGACGGCCCTGTATCTTCTGGCCTTTGAAAGTCCTCAGTACATGAGCCCAGTTTTTCAAGGTCACCTGCCACAACGTAGGTCACGGTGACATACTTTTGCGAAAAAGGGCGTCATGTCCGGTTTTCCAGATCGGTCCTGTATCTCCGGTTCCATAAGTCTCAGGCTTTTGAAACAACGCACGTGCATGCGTCAATGAACTCCATTTCGTCCCCAACAACACTAGATCAGAGTAGCATACCTGTTGCGAAAAATGCAATTAATTCTGGTTTTCAAGCTCAATCCTGTATCTCGGACAGGCCTTTTGCAGGCAACAATCTGCTTCAGGTCACCTCCCACAGTACAATCAACATCAACCAAGCAAATACACGTAAATCAGTGCTAGAAGATGAAAATTATGTTTGACTTGTCTTCCTACTGTTGTCAAAAGCGGCCATCAGTTCAACATTTTGATGCTGTCGGTCTCAGATCGTGGGCTTACGTGGCTGGTCAGTCTCGATGTTTGTAGTATCTAGTTGCTTTCTGTCACGTCCGCTAAGCGTTGTCTTTGTAACTAGCAGGCACTCAAAGTTGAATCAACATTGATTCAACGTTGATTCAACGGCATGGCGTTGAATCGACGTTGATTCAGTGTTGATTCAGCGTTGTAGGCCCAAAAGTAAGAAATGTCTTGCACAGCCGCTTCATGTTTTTGCAGCAGCGGTAGAAATTTACATGGTATGCCTCTATAATTTATCGAATGAGGCCAGTGAAATGATGATGTGGCGTTTTTGGAGAGGCGTCATGAAGCGATGTTTTGAAATGGAGCATGTATCATATGCAACGGAACGAAGAGGAGGGGAAAATTGAATATTGGTCACAAGGACCATCTTAATCATTCGTGGTCATCAAGATTTTTTATTTTGGAGCTGTGCCATCAAAACGATTGTTATTTATTTTATTTATCATATTTATTCGCCCACGTTAGGACTGGCTATGAATAGCCATAATAATAGCATGGGCCTGGGCTTGAGAAAACTCTTAATTTGAAATTGGCGAGCTCGGACCAGAATACCAATCAAACAAGGGTCTTCATTTTTCGCGGAACGACAAGATATAATATGGCAGCGAATAGCAGCGGCTTTAAAAGCCTTTATCAGACTGCGCCGGTGCATAGTCTGGTCAGCGCCTTTGTTGTTCGCATATGCCATTTTATGAATTTTCTTTCGAACATACATCGAAGATTAAAAATCAGTCTAGTTGATTTCAATCGACGCCTTTAAGTGTCTGGATGATCTAATGATAGTAATCTAAAACGGGTCGCCAATTGTTAAAATGACTTATCTTCCCAGCCAGATGTTTAAATTTCAAACAAATTGACATGCGACGATATTAACCTAAACGTTGTCAGTTTGTATTATTCATTCATTGATCTAAATCATAACAAACAAATGCAACATAAGAAGCATATATATCATCGTAACACACAAGACGTGCCGTGAGAATCTATACTTAAGATACATGCCCTGACCCAATCCAGAATGCCTAGTCTGGTCAGGCTTTCTTTCGTCTACAAGTTTCAGTCATTGTGCAGATTGCTAAACGCTCTGACCAAACGACGCATCTGTGCATGCTTATAACATACACTGGCTATATACATTTAAGACTAGTTTTCACACTACGAGGTTCAAACCCCTTTAAAAATCTTCCTTACAAAAAACAACTGACTAAACTCCACCCTGGCGCGCGCCACCCTGTATCTGTTATCCATAATCATAGTATCGGTGTGTGAAATCTAAAACCTGTTACATTGTATTTAAAATCCCCGTACATTGTATTTAAAATTGTTTAACAGACATCGAATAATTTTTGAAACAAATTGTTACTTTTATTTCAAACATAAGATATATAATTTGGACATATCGGTATATTTATGGGTGTAAAATTTCACCTCAAATCTCACGATACACTTATTAGATTTTGGAATAGTAAAATAATGCCCAAACTTGCACGTACTCCTAGAGTGCGTCTTGAGAAAATATGTCTATCATGAGGCACAAACAGCAAAAAGCTCAGATAAGCCTGCACCTTCGCTCCGTTAAATCCCAATACAACGAACGAGAGCTGTTCCAGAGACGTGTGACATACCCTATACCGGTATTCACAATCAGGTTGTGATTTTATATGAGCCGCGACACGAGAAAACCAACAATGTGGTCGTACGTCCAGCGCAGACTCAGATCAGCCTGGGCATCCGCCCAGTCTGATCAGAGTCTTCGCTGTCCGCATGAAGATAGCTTAGACTCTTAGCTACCCTTTGAGCACTTAAGAAAGAGTCTGGTGAAGCTAGGCGGATGTCCAGGCTGATCTGAGTCTGCGGTGGGCGCACAACCACATTGTTGGTTTTCTCGTGTCGCGGCTCAATTATAGTTTTACAAGATGCTGCGCACAGACAGAGCATGTTGCACTCGTGAGTCTACGCCACAGACTCTCGTACTTCTCGAGAGACCGAGTCGTACAGGGGCCGTATTCATAAAACGACTTAAGTGGTTGCTATGCTGTTGCTAAGGCTAAATTTCTTTGAAGGAGATTCCCTACAACTATGAAATTTGCTCTGGAGGAACAGTCTTTGTAAGACTGTTCCTCCAGACCAAATTTCATAGTTGTAGCAAATCTCCTTTATGAATATTTAGCCTTAGCAACCGCATAGCAACGGCTTAAGTGGTTTTATGAATACGGCCCCTGTTCAAGGGACCGACAAGCAACTCCATATACATGTACAGTCGCATCTTTCTGGGTCCAGACGCACCCAGCCACAGGTATCGATTCCATCATAGCATTCCGTCCTAAAGCTGCTATACAAAGCGTCACTACCGAGGTAGCGGACGTGAATGAAGATCCTCAAACATTGTGATTGGCCAGATTTCAACCAACCGCCACGAAGACATGCTCGTGTGCTTCAGTCGACAAGGAACCACAAATATTTTGTTGCGAACATTTGGCTACCGAACGGGCGAGAGAACTTGATAATGCGTCGAATCGCATCAATATTTCATCTATTGCGGAAGTTTTTGGCTCCGAGTTTTAATAATTCTTATGTCATAATATTATCAGATTATTTCCAGCTCTAAGTGGGCGCGCGTGTATAGATTATATTGATGTTTCTTATGAGGTCACTCACCTTGTCGGCTTTTAATTTCAGTAACAATGTTACTGTATCTAATTGACCACAATTAACAACATAAGTGAGTGTCCTGATTTTTCTGTAATGGGCTCTGCCATGAAAATAGAGGCCTCTTAACATGTGCGAATAGCCGAAAGCTTCAGATCAGCCTGCGAATCCGTGCAGATTTACAAATCCTTGGTTTTCACTTTGAAATTTCTTCAAGGTCTATAGAGAGATACTAATGCGAACAGGAAAGCTTCTGATCAGACTGCGCGTATGCGCAGGCTGATCTGAATTTTTCCTGCTTTCATTTACTTCAGTACATTTTCTCCCATATTACAGTCCATATATGAATTATTTCTAATGGCAAAATCGACTTGTGATTCTGAATACGTAATGTTTGTCATAATATCCTGAAATTAAGAATTTTCGCCACGTTTTGAAAACGATACTGAGTCAGGACATTAACCTTTACCTTAATAATCATGCATATAACAAAAACTTCTGCTAGTTTCTGTTTCTATTTGCTCCTTTTTTCGAATGATGGCAATATATTCAGACAGGCCAGTCTTTTGAGGAAGAGCAATACTCAGTTTGGTATAAAATTCCCTGCAATTGCTCTGTTCTTGAAAGTTGTAGCCGCTCTCTATGTAAATTATTTTCTTGCTTCCGCTATATATCCACTGGGGGAACCTCAAGTCTAAGTTTACCATAGAAACTTACAGAATTATAAGGCGTTGCGCCTTATAATTCTGTAAGTTTCTATGGCAAACTTACCATGACCAACATGAGGTTTTCGATCTGATTTCAGCATTTTTTAATCAACTCCACTTTATTATTCTTGTTAAGAAGAATAAAGTCTCAGTGGCCTTACAAAAAAGACTTCGTCGACCGAAGCATCATTCGGTGAGCAGCGCAACGCCGATACCAAGCATAAGACTCGTACAGCGGACGTGAAGGAGAGCACCATAGGCATAACTCCAACGCAGCAGTTTGCTGTAAGCATCGCGAGTAGTCGAGAACCCGCAAGAGTTACCACAAAAAAAACGACACGTCTTATCTCAAAAAAGTTTGGACGATGTCTAGATTTGTTGTCAGAATCGCAAACGAAGGAGATCGTTCCCATGTTTTCTGTCCTAATGTTTAGGGGTCTTCCAAGGATCAACGAAATAAATATCAGAAGCCGATTTATTTTTGTTTAGTACAAAATAGAAAAATGGCAACATTTTGCAATAAATGCGATACAATCTTTATTTTCCTTTCAAGTGCACAGTAATTGCTGGTCTGAACCGCATCCTAGGATAACCCGTCTTAATGCATATAGGCGAACTGCCCATGCCAAAACAAGCCTGCGCATTTGCGCAGTCTTTTTTGAGGGCATTCACAGTTCCCTTCGGGAAAAATAATAATGATACTTCACAGGCCTGCACAAACTGCGCACAGATCGCTAATGACGAATACGTATAAGAAAGGTTTTCACATGGAGCAATTAATTTAATGTTGTCATATTGAGGATTTAATCGCCCCTGGACACAATTACTTACGGAGAAGAGCTTGCAAATAGATTAAATCGAGAACGTAAATAATGTAATAATTGGAAAACGTGGGCGCGACATGACCAAACAGATGTCCCATACTGGAAAGTCATTGACCAGTCGGACTTTCGGACGTTTTGTGGGGGTTCTAGGTCATGCTGACCAGTTTGTACTTTACTTGTTGGAATAATTATATTGTTATTTTAGAGACATTGAGTAATTTGTGGTCATGGCTATTCACTACCAAGTTTAATGTTTCCTTCAGATGGTAATAAGGACATAACGATAGATCCTATTGGGCACACAACGCTAAAACCCCGTTTAAGGTGTGCTTGTCGATTCAATTAGGTCGTATTGAATTCCCTCAGAAGGTGTATACCTCCAGGGATTCAGGTCTGTCTGGTCCGTTCTTCAGTTCTTGCACAGGTTGTCTTGCTCCTATCTCTCTTTCTTCCATTTATGCCTTAACCCCCGGAGGGGACACAGACGGTGTACTTTTGTACACTCCGGGGTTGCAGGATGAAAGCCTACATATTGCTATGTAGCTATAGTAGGGATCTTTAACCTGCACAGGGGATGACTCTCCCTGCACAGGGGGCCTCCAGTTAACGTCCCGATCCGAAGGACGGCACACTTGTTAGCACCATCCCTGCAAATGATGCTAGAAAAACGCGTTCGGACATAGGAAGATCTCGCCTTGGGTGAGGATCGAACCCACGACCTCTGGCTTCAGAGTCAAGTGCACTAATCACTGAGCCACCGCGCTTTTCGCTGTCTGTTGCATTCTGGTATCATTAGGCTTTGGCCATGGAAGCTGTGTTCGCTGTATGTCGAAGAGGTGCTCTTCTTCGCGTCGAATGTACTTGTTTAACATCTTATAACTATTTCTACACGTAAAATAACATTTTCGGCGTTACGCAGGTCTAAGAAATGGCTTGCTACATAAATTGCTGATGTTCGGCGGTTAAACCATATTGGCTTAAATACTAAGACATTTGACAACGGGTTAATGTTAGTAAAAATTGAAAAACAGCCTAATTTCGGTCTGCAAGCCTGGCTGACTACAAAAACGCTAGATGACTACTTTTTGCAGAGACTTTGCAAGGCATACCAATAACAATAACAGGAGCTGATATTCAGTTTGATAAAAGCAATTGCAACAGTCATATTTTCATGGAAAGCTGAAACCGAGCTAAACTTTTGGCCAGTGACCTTGTTTTTTTTTTTTTGTTTTTTTTTTTTTGAACAGAACAAAACTTTATTCAAAATCAATTCTCAGGCCATACGCAGATGGCATAGGAGAAAAGTATAAATAATTTCCACATTAAGACGTCAATAACAGGATACAACATCATACAAACTGCACTATTGTTATCATCATCCCGAGAAAAGGAACCTTAGTTCGAATGTGTAGAAAAAGTAAAGTACCTGTCATTCCTATGGCCAGGTACATTATAGGATGGAGGCTATGGCTCCGGTCAGTCTGCGTTCAATACCCAGGCTGACCCGCGCCCAAGCCTCTCGTAAAACAGTTAGGAAATAAGGTACCCCTTTTCACGATGTGGTTCACGATGTGGTTCACAACTATCATTTTATTTAAGAACAGAAAATAGGCTAAGGCAACAGATAGATAGAATGTGTGTGTGTGGGGGGGGGGGGGGGGGGGGGGGGGGGGGGAGGGAGGATAGGAGGGCTGCAAGAATAATGGAGAGAACACATACATCTGAACTACAAGAAACGCTAAAATAAATGGCTTATTATGATAAGCTGTCTTGTTTTATGTTCTCTTCTCATAAGCCACTGTCCATGATCAGATACATTGAAAAAAGGAAAGGATAGCGAATTACATAAACATTACCATTAATAATGGTGAAAATAAAGGTGAAGAGGACCCCGAAAGTTATTGATAATTAGAAAGATAGATAATACTATACGTTTACAACTGGTTTAATTAGTAGAAGGCCAGCTATACCTGGCCAACAGATGGCGTAACAGTGCAACAACAATGGTCAGTGCCATTGATCAGTGGGGTCGTTGACCATACGAGGCGGGTACCACGGTGAAATAACAAGGTGTGCTTGGCCGCCGTGCGAATTAGTCAACTGTTATGCTATTATGCATATAACAATTGAAAATAAATAATTTATGACAGCCGGTCAATTTCGTAATGTTGTTGACCCGAGCATTTTGAAAAGGTGCGCCTGACAAGTTCCATGATCGGGTCCCAAAATGCTACTTTTTGTGCAAAATTACAGAGGCGTACCATGCAAGCCCACAGTTAAAAGTCTGGTCAGTGTCGTTCAATCAGAAGGGACTTTGATCAGAATACGTGAATATTGCAGGGAGGCAGCACTAGAATTATAAAAAGAGCCCGCGACACGACAAAATTAACAAAGTGACATGTGCGCCCATCAAAGACTCAATTCAGCCTGTGCTTCCGCCCAGTCTGATCAGAATCTTTTGTGTGCACTAAAAGGGTAGACTGACTGGCGGACGCCCAGGCTGATCTGAGTCTTCGCTGGTTTCGTCGTGCCGCGGCTCAAAAGAGCACGAGCTAAGTGTCACATCCCATGTTCAAAGGACCGTCAAGCAAGCCTTACATTCCAGACTTCTGGAACCGGATGCACTCAGCCAGGAGCAGAAATCCATCAACATAAAGTCGAGGTTTTATAGATGTCCTACGCTGGGCCACTATTTTCTATTATTGACAATACAACATTTGCCTGAACGCACTTGTTGTGTTATTGTTTAACGTCCACAGTAAACAGCTATGGTCATGTAGGGACGGTCAGTTAATCTAACCACACTATTCCTGGGCAGGCAGCGGTTAACAGTACTAAGTGCACTTACTTTCACCAGTAACTGATAACTGCCCTTTTTGAATCAGCGGAAGGGGAAATGGAGGTAAGTGACCGGACCGGGTAACGAACCCGGAACCTCTGGCTTATTAGTCAGACGCGCTACCGACTGCGCTACGCCGCCCGGCCTGAACGCAGCTACATGTATGAAATGCTTCGAATAATGTTGAACGGACGTGAAGATTAAGCATTTTCACCAAACGATACATATAACAGACATTGTGATTGGCCAGTCCTCAACTAGCTCATTGCCTGCCCATTTGGATCTTTTTGAGATACTTCTTTGGAAGAGACTGAAAAACAAATGAAATGCCACATGCACACACAGTCAAAAGCGTTCAAGCCTATACTGACTGCAGTTGCAACGGGTTTGTTCGGTAGAGCAATATCTTTTATTTGTTTATAAACAATATTTTAGAAGATAAAGTACATAAAGATATTGGCCCCTGTGGCTCTAATTATTATTCCCTCCACCATCACGCAATAATTAAGTTTCCACACGTAGATGTCAGTGACCATTGGTTATTAGGAGTCTTGCCAGAGTGATAATGAATCTAATCTACTATAATAAGCAACATCACTCTGTATGTAACTAAATAGCAGGTTCAAAGGCCTCATGTTTTGTAACATCTTGTTGGAAGACTCATCAATAAGAACAAGTTAACCAAAATGCCCAGTCCCGCGCCAGGTGGTCGGGTCGGACGGTGTCGCTGGGGAAAGTTACCAAGGCGTCCTCCTAATTTGAATAAAAGTGGGATAAGGACTGGTTGTGCTAGTAGCAGGTGTGGGATGGGTTTGTTAGTTTATTTTAGTCTCATCTGTCCTATATTTTTTTTTCTTTCTCCGTCACTTTGGGAGACGGTTCATTATAGACCGATCTAGTCTCTCAAAGGGCCATTAGATCCCAGCCCATCCTCACGTAAAGGTGCCAAAATCAAAAATTCAAACTTCTGCAAATAGTTAAGCCAAAATATGAGCCGCTAAACGACAAAAGCAACAAAGTGACATGTGCGCACAGCAAAGACTCAGATCAGCCTGGGCAACCACCCAGCCTGATCAGTCCTTGCTGTGCGCTTAACTAGTAGCTATGGGTTTAAGCTAGCTCCATGAGGACAGCGAAGATTCTGATCAGACAGGGCGGATGCCCAGGCTAATCTGAGTCTTCACTGTCCGCACATCCATTTGTTGGTTTTGTCGTGTCGTGTCGTGGCTCATATAACCAATGCTATCAGACTCGTGTTTTGTGTGCTAAATAGGCTACATATCTTTGAAGTAAAAGAACTGGTGTGTCTTGAAAGGCCAAAGCAAAAATTTGGGAAGGCCACTTTCAGGAATTTTAAAACTCGACCAGTTTTTCTTTTGCAAAGCTAAAATTTGTTGCAATATAACGAACAAAGTTTGCAGTCCTCACTTGGATTGTGGGAATCGCTGATTGTGTGGCCGTTGATATGACGTTGTTTCAACGTTGGTGCCTAATGGAAACAGAAGAAGCCAAGCCGACACATGACGTCTCACTGATGTCGATGCGACATAACGACGTCGCGTCAACGTCAGTACGACGTCATGTGCCCGCTCGGAGGGATCGTAATATTCATTTTGCTTTTTTTTGGTCAAAATCGGACTAACTCTCTGCAAAAGCTACTAAGGGGTGCATTGTTTCCTTTGTAATAAAACTCGATTGTGCTCAGGGAAAGTTTACAACTATAGCGTTAATAAAGGAAAACGATCCCAAAACGGATATTTTAAGGTGAACAAACTTCTGAACAATCTAATATCTCCAAATCTATGTAACAGAACAATCATAAAGATTGATTTATATTATTTTTAAACAAAGTTAGCCAAACATCAGAAAAATAGAGAAAATAAGCAAACATGCCTAGCGCAGTGTTTCGCTTTTCATTTTCTTTTTTGACAATTATGATGTCAAAGTACTCTCTGAGTCAACTATGGAGAGGGGTCCAAATAACGAGCTGCCGCTGCTGTCATCAACAGCAGCTGTTGCTGTGGCGATTGCTGCTACTGGGGACTTCTTTATAAATTATAGTTTTTGACTTAAATCCATGCATGAAAGTGTGTGTGAAGCCGTTATACTATAATATATGGTAAATTCTACCTAAAATGCATCCCTCACCAGGCTGCACGTGTTACAGGCTAGTCCTGGCATGTACAAATTGACTCTAACATGGAGGGGGTGCAAATTTGTTTTAAAGTATTACAATCGGACAATTCTGCCCACTTTCTTTTTTGCCTTCTTTCTCAATTTAGGTCAACTCTTAAAGAAAAGAATTTGCTCCTCTAGGAGCAAATTCTCTCCTTTAAGCGTAGACCCATCCCCTTTGGAATGGCTTCATCATCCAAAGAAGCAAACAGAAGTCAAGAATGCTGTTCCCCTTTGCAAAACTGATGAAAAAACATGGTTTACCCATACAAATTAACCGTGATGTCCCATTGCTGTCTTGAGGTGACTGACCATTCGTCATTAGAGTGGTTGCCAATACAGTATAATAGGGGTAATTTGCCGTAATATGTTGTCAATTAGTGGGTTGTGACATGAACAGACGGGTCATCCTGTGGTTTATGTGTTTCTTTTGTTGTTTACGTTACTTGTATTTGTTTACATGCAGTTGCAGCAATTCTAGATTATTCAACCCTGACATTTAGAGACGTGCCGGAGAATGGTGGCTTCATAAAGTGTGCGGAGACCAATCAATACCCAAGGAGGCGAATCCCCTAGCAAATTTTCAGAAAACAGAAATTGTAGATGCGACTCTGAACAGGGAGGACGCTGAAGAATAGACTGATCCGGGTCTTCATCAATCGAAAATAATGATAAGGTCTATTTCTCGCGCTGAAGCTCATTCTAAAACGGCTTGGATTAAGATGAACAGTTTGAGTGAGTGAGCTCGGGTTTAACGTCCCACCAACAACGAGGCCATATGGAGACCGGTGAATAGTTTGAACTTCAGGGAAAGCACCTCTGCCATTTTTATTTTGGCACCCTTACCAATGATCATCAACACAAGACAATAATATGCCCACTAGGAGCAAATTCTTTAAGGATAGATCGCAGGGTAGTAGCAATTAGCAAGACACAAAAGCTATTTCGCTGTGTAATATTGCAGTAGAAAACATGATTTTTCTTCTTTTCCCGAAATTTGGTGCGACCCTACAAACTCAGAAAATTGTGCAGTTCGACAGCATGCCAATCGTTTTTTTTTTTTTTTTTTTTTCAAAGTTTGCGAACATAAAACGTTTAATTGCAAGTAAACTTGATCATTTTACACTAACACTTCTTACTATTCAATCCAGTCACTATTAAAGACATCTTGCTCCTAGCGGATACGTTACTTTTTAAGTCCTTTTTAATGTTTTGAAAGTTGAAATTAATGGTTTTAATATGGCCAAATCAAATCTCGTTAACGCCACAAAGTTGCTATAAAAGTCGATTTGTCTTGGTAGTGTCTTTAAGTAAGAGGGCATAAAATCTCTTTATTCTGCTAAAGCATACGGGTACACTGAAGGGAACCAACTCTGCCAGTTTCATTATCGCTTACCTTCTCAATGGCGATTAACTCAGAAAGAAAAGAATTATCTCCTCCTAGGAGCAAATTCCTTCCTTGAAGAACAGATCATATTTGGACGTGCTAATTTGTCTAGGGAAGCAACCAAAAGGTCACAAATGTTGTTTTCCCCTCGTAAAAAATTGCAGAAAAAATATGGAGATCACCCATTCGCCTTAGTATTTAATGTCACTAATGAAGGAATGGTAAACAGTGCAGACCCAGATCAGACTGCTCATTGGAGGTCTGATCTGGATCTGTGATGTTTGATCTTGTACTTTTGTCCCTGTAGTTTTAGTAATTGCCGTAAAATCTTTGTAGGTAACTTCTGATCAGATCAATTTCATTATCAACCATTGTTAATTTCTTCACACCTGTGCGCAGCTTCATCAAATTTCGATTTTATAATCAAACAAGTACCCCACGTGAAGTGTCAAAAGAACAGCTGTAATGGACTGGAAACAGTTCTGTTGCATCTTGCTCAATAATTGGTGTCAATTTCAATGCTGATTGGTGTCAGTTTCGAAACTGCATGGAAATAATGTGGGTTTCACACGGTATGTCGTTGCGTCTGGGTGACCAGGTCAGCAAAATCACTTTTCGTGATCAAAAATTGACAGGTAATCGTATCAAAGATCAATTAAAGATTTAAAATGAACTGAAAACGGATAAGAAACGAAAACAAAGATCAAATAAAACTTAATGATTTGCTTCTAAAATCAGCATATACTTTTCAAATCAAGATTGGTACCGAAAATGTTCATATCCGCCGTGAAGGAGAGCATCATGTTCTAACAAACGTTTTGATTGGCTCCCAGTATACATTCCTTGTGGAACTTGGATCGAGGCTGATAGGACCAGTTAGAATACTTTCATGCTATGTAGGAGTGAAGGGGCAATAAGTGTGGACCAAATTTAGATTGTTCACATGAGCAGCCTGATCAGGGGGTCCGCTGTTTGTCGCTCCGTTTGTTCCCTTAATAATAAATCAATTTATTCAAAATTTAAAGACAACAGTAATTTGCGTGGCAATTTTCAACTTGTAATACATTATGACCTACTCAAACAAGGAGTGACTAGAAAGAGACGAGGAAGGATATCCGGACTAAGCATAAAGGGAATCTGTATCAAGGCTGACACTGGATGGCATTTAAACAAGACTGACCATGTAGGGAATCTCAAACAAGACTGACCTCGAGGGCATCTCAAACAAGACAGACAATGAAGAGCATTTCATACAAGACTTACAAAGAAGGGCATCTCAAGCAATGATAACCATGAAAGGCATCTCAAACAAGACTGAGCATGAAGATGAAGGGAATCTAAAACGAGAGCGGGCATGAAGTTAATCTCAAACAAGACTGACATGAAGGGTTATCTAAAAAAAGACTGACCAGGAAGGGAAAGGAGCTCAAACAAGGCTGCTGTGAAGCTGGTTAGGAAGCCAACTCAAACAAGGCTGCTGTGAAGGGTATCCAAAAGCTGGTCAGGAAGACAACTCAAACAAGGCTGCTGTGAAGGGTATCCAAAAGCTGGTCAGAAGCCAACTCAAACAAGGCTGCTCTGAAGGGTATCTAAAAGCTGGCCAAGAAGACAACTCAAACAAGGCTGCTGTGAAGGGTATCCAAAAGCTGGTCAGAAAGCCAACTCAAACAAGGCTGCTGTGAAGGGTATCCAAAAGCTGGTCAGAAAGCCAATTCAAACAAGGCTGCTGTGAAGGGTACCCAAAAGCTGGTCAGAAAGCCAACTCAAACAAGGCTGCTGCGAAGGGTATCCAAAAGCGGGTCAGGAAGCCAGCTCAAACAAGGCTGCTGTGAAGGGTATCCAAAAGCTGGTCAGGAAACCAGCTCAAACAAGGCTGCTGTGAAGGGTATCCAAAAGCTGGTCAGGAAACCAGCTCAAACAAGGCTGCTGTGAAGGGTATCCAAAAGCTGGTCAGGAAGCCAGCTCAAACAAGGCTGCTGTGAAGGGTATCCAAAGCTGGTCAGAAAGCCAGCTCAAACAAGGCTGCTGTGAAGGGTATTCAAAAGCTGGTCAGGAAGCCAGCTGAAACAAGGCTGCTGTGAAGGGTATCCAAAATCTGGTCAGGAAGCCAGCTCATCAAGGCTGCTGTGAAGGGTATCCAAAAGCTGGTCAGGAAGCCAGCTCAAACAAGGCTGCTGTGATGGGTATCCAAAAGTTGGTCTGGAAGCCAACTCAAACAAGGCTGCTGTGAAGGGTATCCAAAAGCTGGTCAGAAAGCCAATTCAAACAAGGCTGCTGTGATGGGTATCCAAAAGCTGGTCAGGAAGCCAATTTAAATAAGGCTGCTGTGTGCTGTGAAGGGCATCAAAAGGCTGGTCAAGAAAGCGACTCTAACACTGTTGCTGTGAAAGATATCCAAAGGCTGGCAAGGATAGAAATAGGATGGATGACTTGTGATTTTACATCCTTTTCAACAGTATTTAAGTTATATCAGGATGATGGAACGATGATAATAAAAGGCTGTGTGCAATGGAACCCCGTTTATGGTAGGAAAGATTCATGCCTCAAGCCGGGCTCAAACCTGGTCCGCTAGATCAGTAGGCCTCCGCTTAACCCATTGAGCTACCGGGGCTCCTGGCTTGTCAGGAAGGCAACTCAAACAAGGCTGCTGTAAAGGTTTCAAAAGCTAGTCAGGAAGACAACTCAAACAAGGCTGCTGTGAAGGGTATCCAAAGGCTGGTCAGACAGCCAACTCAAACAAGGCTGCTGTGTAAGGTATCTAAAAGCTGGTCAGACAGCCAACTCAAACAAGGCTGCTGTGTAAGGTATCTAAAAGCTGGCCAAGAAGGCAACTCAAACACCTCTGCTGTGAAGGGTTTCAAAAGGTGGTCAGGAAGGCAACTCAAACAACTCTGCTGTGAAGGGTATCCAAAGGCTGGTCAGACAGCCAACTCAAACAAGGCTGCTGTGTAAGGTATCTAAAAGCTGGTCAGACAGCCAACTCAAACAAGGCTGCTGTGTAAGGTATCTAAAAACTGGCCAAGAAGGCAACTCAAACAACTCTGCTGTGAAGGGTTTCAAAAGCTGGTCAGGAAGGCAACTCAAACAAGGCTGTTATGAAGGGTATCCAAAAGCTGGTCAGGTAGCCAACTCAAAACAAGGCTGCTGTGTAAAGTATCTAAAAGCTGGCCAAGAAGGCAACTCAACTCTGTTGTGGAGGGTTTCAAAAGCTGGTCAGGAAGGCAACTCAAACAAGGCTGTTATGAAGGGTATCCAAAAGCTGGTCAGGTAGCCAACTCAAAACAAGGCTGCTGTGTAAGGTATCTAAATGCTGGCCAGGAAGGCAACTCAAACAATGCTGCTGTGAAGGGTTTCAAAATGCTGACAAGGAAGGCAGCTCAAACAAGGTTGCTGTGGAGGGTATCCAAAAGCTGGCCAGGAAGGCAACTCAAGCAGTGCTGCTGTGAAGGGTTTCAAAATGCTGACAAGGAAGGCAGCTCAAACAAGGTCGCTGTGGATGGTATCCAAAAGCTGGCTAGGAAGGCAACTCAAACAATGCTGCTGTGAAGGGTTTCAAAATGCTGGCCAGGAAGCCAGCTCAAACAAGGTTGCTGTGGAGGGTATCCAAAAGCTGGCCAGGAAGGCAACTCAAACAATGCTGCTGTGAAGGGTTTCAAAATGCTGACAAGGAAGCCAGCTCAAACAAGGTTGCTGTGGAGGGTATCCAAAAGCTGGCCAGGAAGGCAACTCAAACAATGCTGCTGTGAAGGGTTTCAAAATGCTGACAAGGAAGGCAGCTCAAACAAGGTTGCTGTGAAGGGTAGTCAAAAGCTGGCCAGAAAGGCAACTCAAACAAGGCTGCTGTAAATGGTATCCCAAAGCTGGCCAGGAAGGCAGCTCAAACAAGGCTGCTATGAAGGGTATCCTAAGAATGGACAGGCAAGGCTACTCAACCAAGGCAGACTAGAAAGGGTATCACAAACAGCAGACCAAAGCAAACTTTCTTACATTCAGACTGCAAAAACTCACTTTTTTTCAGCACCAAGTATTAGTTCACTAAATTTTATTATCATATCCTTCAATAACGGCTTTGTCAAGCTAATGATGCTTTGAACAGCCAGGGTCCTGATTTTAAGTGCAGCAATCTGGAATTAATTAATGAGCACATTGGCTAGTATTGTGCCCTCATTCTAGGCAGGGGTGCCTGAACAAACAGTGTGGTCCCATCCCCATCTTGTCAGTCTGCATTGTTTGTCACCTTTCAAAGACATTTGAGCTGCAACATGACCAGACCAAAAGTGGCATGTGTGCCCAGCAATGACTCAGATCAGCCTGGGCATCTGCCCAGTCTGATCAGTGTCTTTCCTGTCCACATGGAGATAGCTTAAACCATTAGCTACCCGTAAAGGGCACAGCAAAGACTCTGATCAGACTGGATGCTGCCCAGGCTGATCTTAGTCTTTGCTAGGCACAAGTGCCACTTTGTTGGTTTTGTCATGTCCCTGCTCATTCTATTACGTTGGCACTTCTTAAAGTTTATAGATAAGGTGTATGGTCACATATTCATGTTTCTCATCTTCTTTTCTAGCAGATAATAAGCATCCATGACATCCTGTTTGCTTCTCTGGAAAACAAAGAGGGTCAACTCTTTATTACAGACTTTGCTCCTTTATGAGTGGGAACACATTGAAAAGGGAGGCAAAAACGAAAGCAGTCACTCCCCATCAAATTGTATCCCTTGCCCCATAACATGATCATCAGAATGGATGACTTGGAATTTCAATTCCTTTTGAACAGTGTTTCAGTCATATCAGGACAATGGGAGGATGATAATGACAGGCTGTGTGCCATGCAACCTTATTTATAAGATTCTCGCCTCAAGCGGGGGTCAAACCTCGTACCGCTAAATCAGCAGGCGAACACTTAACCTACTGAGCTACCAGGGCTTGGTAACATAATTGAAGAAGTCACACTATTTCCGGTAATTCTAGTGCTAAAAATGTGGGAATAAGGGGGAAAAAAACAACTTCTTTTATCCATTTCATATTTATCTGAACAAAATACAAACAATAGAAATGATTGTAAGTACATGAAATATTGTATACAATACAATATATATATTAATTAGCACAAAAACAAACAAAAATACATGTACTTCTTATCACAATCAAAAACTGTTCTATAAACAAACAGATAAAAAAACATTGTACAGTAAACAAACAAGAATATATAAATGCTCTAATCTGACCATTACATAGAACAAGTGAACGAATATATATGAACTTCTATACAAAACAATTTTGTTCTTTTCATTCACCAAATGTTGTGGCTCTAGTATGCGAAAGGTATTTTTGTTCTCAAATTCAAATGCATACAGTCAACTAATTAACCCTATTGCACTCAGAATGGCCAAAACTCTATGGAGTTTTGGCAGTTCTGAGTGCAGTAGGGTTAACAAACTATTAACCATAGCTGACAGACATTAAACCTCACAATCAAAAATTGGATCAAACACTTTATTCGGCAATAAGATGGTGGTTTTCCCTCCACAATGACATCAAATCTATAAATCAGTCTTATAAGACAAGTTTTTACGTGTATCTTCCAAAACAATCCTGAAAATCTAGATCTGTCTTATAAGACAGATCTAGATCATTTTGATTGTTTTGGAGAGGAAAGCCTCCGTCTTATAACCAAATAAAACTGGAAGACCAAAACAGTCTATACTAAGGGCACACCCTAACCCAATTATAAGAACCTGGTGCACTTAGTAGGGAATACTGTAACACTGAATTACAGCCAAAATGTGTAATATATATGATTTAATGTTTATGGTAATGTCAATATACAGGAAAGTATTACAGTTACATGTAAACATATATTATTTTGCACAAACTGGTCCCAGACAGGCCCTTCCAGGCCAGGTTGACCTGATATAACAAGGAATATTGCACTTGACCGCACTTACATTAATCAGAATAATCACTACCATTACAAATACACAGAAATTGAGTATCGATGAGACCAAATAGATATGTGTCCTGCCTTCAGTTAACATCATAAGGGGATTAATCGTTGAAAATTTGGGGATTATTTTGTTTAAATCTTCATCAAAGAATATGTTGTGATCCCTCATTAGAACCATCTCAGATAGTTCTAATGAGGGGTCACAACATAAGTTTTGTAGAGAAATTAGAAAAACTTATCCTAGAGTTATCAAGCAGTAATCCCAATATATTGGTTGCTGTACAACTTATTAGGTAATATACAACTATTTCATGTCTTTAAGGGCAATAGTCAACTCTATCACACTCGAGGAGTTGTTGAAGACCCGATGCACTATTTTAAGAGGCTGCCAGGCTGAGGGCAATAGTGAATTGGGCCTTTCAAAGCACCAAGGGGCAATAAAGTTGACTTTTGCTCATAAAAAACATGAACTAGAATGTTTAATTACCTAACAAATGCAAAACTACATAAAACTATCCATTATGCATGGAAGCTCTAATACAGTCTATCTATTTCTGAGGTTACTTAGTGCATGACCGACGATAGTTAAAAAGTATTGCTTGCTGCTTTTGCATTACATCTGAATGTGTGACATCACTTACTGGGTGATAGTCAAAAATACTAATCAGCGTCTTCGATGAATGCTAACACAACAGTAGACAGTCAAAAACTATGTAATTACTCTGCATATAGTGGGTTAATTGGGTAATAATATCAACGAAAAGGGATTGTCCACAGTCAGAAATTTTGGCTTACCTGACTGAAACTGAGCCTACCTATCATGATACATAAGCAGAATGTGAATGAATACAATATTTAATTTAAGGGAATTTTGGCAAAAAATCCTTTACAAGCACACCATATTTTTGTTAGGCTCCTTTACCCAAAGGGATATCATATGATTTTTAGACTAGACCTCCATATCAGACACCCGGAAAAAGATAAAAAGTTACTGCTGTTAATCTTACTCTTCGGACAGATATGTCTGAGCAAACTGAACAGACCCAGATCAGACAGCTCCAAAAGGAGCAGTCTGATCTGGGACTGCTCTGTTAGCATTTTGACATATTTCCTAAAGGGTAGAATAAACACTTTCAAATCTTAGAAAAATTACCATTCTAGGTAAAAGTGTCTTAATTTTTGGCGTTGCTATGTTACATATTAGTTTCAAAGGGTATCAGAATATCCATTAATTTGAGAACTCAGAATGACCTGGTATGCTGTTGACAGTCCAGAAAATGATATCAATCAGTGTCTAGTTTCAGCTGTCAAAACTTTAAGGGCTTGGGGGTTATTGAAAGGAAATTTAAACCTCCTCAGATTACTGAAAGAATTCCAGATGTCACGAGCTTGGGAAGTCCAATGCCACTAAAAAACAAGAATTCCGCGGAATGCGGTGTCTCGCCTGCTGGCGCTTTGTCACAAAACAGAGCTAAATCAGCAAAGATGTATGCATGAACCAAGATTCTTGGCTCTAGCCCTTATGGTCTCTGAAAAACAAACCTAAACCCGAAAACTTGACTAAAAATTGTGAAGTCAGTAAACTGTATAATGTAGGTTAAGACACAATATTGATGATGGCTTTGAGATTAACTCATCCATATGTACGCATGAACCAATTTTCATGGTCTAGCCCTTATAGTTTCTGAGAAAATGACCTAAACACGAAAACTCGACAAAAAATGCAAAGTCAGTCAACCATAAAATGTAGGTCAAGACTCAATATTGAAGATGGCTTTGAGATTAACTCTTCCAGATGTATGCATGTACCAAGTTTCATGGCTCTAGCCATTATACTTTCTGAGCAAATGACCTAAACGCGAAAACTCGACAAAAAATTGCAAAGTCAGTCAACCGTAAAATGTAGGTCAAGACTCAACATTGATGATGGCTTTGAGATCTACTCTTCCAGATGTATGCATGACCCAAGTTTCATGGCTCTAGCCCTTATAGTTTCTGAGAAAATGACCTAAACGCGAAAACTCGACAAAAAATTGCGAAGTCAGTCAACCGTAAAATGTATGTCAAGACTCAATATTGATGATGGCTTTGAGATCTACTCTTTCAGATGTATGCATGACCCAAGTTTCATGGCTCTAGCCCTTATAGTTTCTGAGAAAATGACCTAAACGCAAAAACTCGACAAAAAATTGCAAAGTCAGTCAACCGTAGAATCTAGGTCACGACTCAACATGGATCATGGCTTTCAGCTGTACTCTTCCAGATGTATGCATGTACCAAGTTTCATGGCTCTAGCCCTTATAGTTTCTGAGAAAATGACCTAAACGCAAAAACTCGACAAAAGTTTACACCGACGACGCCGCCACAATCTTTTAAAGCCCTTAAATATTGGATTGTCCACTACTCATCTAAAATCCCCTCAAAATTCCTGTTGTTGTTGCTGTTTTATTGTTTTACGTCCATGGTAAACAGCTATGGTCATGTTGGGACAGTCAGATACCGTAACCACATTATTCCTGGGCAGGCTTAGACCTCCTAAGCAGTTAACCAGTACTAAGTGCACATACTTTGGCCAGTACCTGACAACTGCCCTTCTTGAATCAACTGAAGGAGAAACATAAGTATGTGGTTGGACCAAGTATCAAACCTGGGACCTCTGGCTATTGAGTCAGATGCACTACCGACTGCACTATGCAGCCCAAATCAGAATCTGATGCTTAATAAATGAAGTGATAAGTAGACATGGCCTTCCAAATGCAGAACTTGGCTCTCATTTGTGCTCTGAGCCAGTCTCAAACCCATTAGGGTAGAGTCGGGTAACTTCGGACAGGCTGGTAAATTCGGACATACCATTGCAAACAGTTAAAATCCAGATGAGAAGGCTCATCAGGAGTTTTATCGTTTGGCCAGTTAATTTTTTGTTTTAGTTCCAGGCAACTGACATATAAAGGAAACAATGTCACTGTCCGAATTTACCCGCTGTCCGAAGTTACCCGACTCTCCCCTAGTAGCCAGAGACCAACCTAATGATAAAGTAAACAACTACTTGGCCATGGAGCCCATTCAATTTCCATTTCAAAATTCCCTTCAAATTTTCTTATTATTCTAAAAAATGTTAAGTTCTTTTCAAGCTTTATCAACAGCTCAAAAAGTTGATTTTGTTTTCTTTTTTTTTTTCCGCAAAACTCTTGGATCCCCGATGCTGTGGATTTCCAGATGCACCATAGTTGAGGCAGTGGGCAATAAAAATAAAAAATAAGTTCTACATTATGTCATGTGACATTGTCCAGGTGGTTTTTAGTACTGATGCACAAGGATCATGCGATATTGATATAATATCTGTTTTCTTAAACTGGGGTGTATTAACTGTATTATTGTTTAAACGCCGAGGCCATAATCCTGCTGATATTTAAGTTTCAGTAACTTAAGACAAATTTATTTGCAATAATATACTTAAAAAGATGGCTTCATTTCGATTAAGACAGACATATTTGCAATAATATACCAAAAACAGATAGCTCAAATCTGAACCATTTCAGAGACAATCTGACATTAATCTAACTTCTATTTTTTGTCCAGTTGTGCTTGTATAGTGAGGCCAGTCGTTAGGTACCATAGCAAAAACAATACCTCTAACCACTGCTCCTACAGCCATGAGGTTATAGTATACCTTCACCTTTTTTACATGGAAAAGGGTTCTATTGCTTATTTATGTGAACAGCAAAAACCCAGAACAGCCTGTGAGTATACCAGTCTGAAAAGGGATTTAAAGTTTGCGCTCAATTTTCCGTTTTAGCTGTTCACATTAGCTACCACACATTTGTTTGGCATAGTCCAATTATGCCCTGTCATTTTACAAACAACTTCAAGGTTTTGTTTTCAAAATTTTGGCAAGTCATATGTGAGGTCAGTGGAATCTTGGGTTTTCCAGTGTTTATACAGGCTATTATATCTGACACCCATATCCAGTCTTGTATCACTTATAACAGTATAAAAAACTCTTCTATTACTTCTTAAAAAAAAAAGTGCACAAGGTTAATAAAACAGAACTTGTAGGCAGTCCTATACAGTACAAGTAAGCAAAATGAGTTCAACTGAAATAAGTTCAGGGCTCCATTTTTTTTTATTGTTTTATTTGTTTTGATAATTAGGCTCGGATAATTTCATTTCTAATTTCTCCATAATATCAAGTTGAAGCTTGGTAGTTCTAAAGCAAAGCCACAAACTCTTTTGTTTTCACTTATCTGATGACACAGCTTTTATCAATGGCATGTTCATGGAAAAACTGTGGAGATATAATGTTTGACTGTATAATTGAGCCGCGACACTACAAAACCAACAATGTGGTTGTGCGCCCATAGCAGACTCAGATCGGCCTGGGCATCCGCCCAGTCTGATCAGAGTCTTCGCTGTCCGCATGGAGGTAGCTTAGACCCTTAGATACCCTTTGAGTACTTAACGATGAGTCTTGTAAAACCTGGTGGCTGCCCAGGCTGATCTGAGTCTTCACTTGGCGCACAACCACATTGTTGGTTTTGTATTGTCGCGGCTCATATTTTGAAATAATACAGACAGCGCAGGGTATCTAATGTTGACGCACTAAGTATGCACTCCTGGCAGTGACATTTTCAACTTTATTCTGTAAAAATCTGGTGATAACTGTACTCAAAATGGTCATTTGGAAAGGTAAATTGTCAGTGTTTTGGCTGAAAATTGCATAAATAAGGAATAATGGTAAAATGCATGGCTCAGAATAAATTTCAGCCAGTTTACATTGCCTCCAAATTTCACAACCACATGCGAGCAGCTAATACCGGAACGGATGCTTCATGAATGCCCACATGGACAGCTAGAGATCAGGGCCCAGCTATTCAAAACAAACAAAGTTGTTAGTTAGTGACACAATATGGTTTCCAATGTACTGTATGCAAAAACATTGGTATGTTTTGCAAGGAAATGTGAATTGCTTTTTCAGTGCAAAACTCCACATTTTCTCACATATTAGCACACTTGATTTAATGTGCACTAGAAGACTTTAAGAAATGTTGAGTATTATAGCAACTTTGTTAAACTAATGATGCTTGGAACAACTGGGCCCAGGACTTCATCTGGACATGTGCCCTGAAAAAATGTGACAACTTTTGATTCTTCTTGTGTCTCAAAGCTTAGTGACTGTCAAAGCTGTTTTCGCCTTCTCTCCTCCACCACATAATAAGTATGGGTATGCCTCCATGTTTTTCTGACATTTTTATAAAGGGGAACAACTTTTGTGGCACCCTGTTTGTTTCTCTGGAAAACAAATTAAGCTCTTTCTAAAGAGATTCACTCTTAAAGGAAAGAATTTGCTCCTAAGGGAGCAAATTCTGTCCTATAAGAGTTGATCTCTACTGAAAAGGGAGACAAAAATGAAATTGGCAGAGCTGCTTCCCTTGCACATGCAGCTATACACCTTAAGACTTAAGAAGTCCATCATCAATGGAGTATGAACAGATGATCCTCTTTACAATATATACCAACAGCATAATAATAATTAGACTATAAAATGTGCACAATGTTTGGTGTAAAGAACACTGAGGTTTTGAGGTGTGGTCCCAACTAAAATCAGGCTATCATGATAGATTAGAGATCATCTGTGTCTCAATAGAAAACTATATAAAGGCTCCTCATTACGTTTTAATGAGGAGCAATAACTACCACATATTAAAACCATCTCAACCAAGGCAGCTCCAATGAGGGGCAACAACTATGTTTTGGAAGTCTGAACACAAGGAATTCCGTAGACTAATTGGCTTGCCCGTCTTTGCACAGTCATGTGACATCCCTACACTACTAAAAGAGCTAAACCAGAGACTGCCCCTAGAGTTTACGTTGCCAACCTCAATGCTGGAAAAGTGAAACACGTAATGCTAGTTTGCAGGTGAGACATAAATTGAGCAACAACACGAGAAAACAAACAAAGTTGCATGTGTGCACCCAGCGAAGACTCAGATTGGCCTGGGCATTGGCCCAGTCCAATCAGAGTTTTCACTGTCGGCATGGAAGTAGACCCATGGCTACCCTTTAAGCGCAAGCAAAGACTGATCAGACTGGGCAGAATCCCAGGCTAATCTTAATTTTTGCTAGGCGCACATGCCACTTTGTTGGTTTAGTGGTGTGACCACTCATGTAAAAGGTACCAACACAACCAAACCTCACATGGCTCTCTGGATCCTGTCAGAATCTTTCTACAAAGACATCCAGTTTCCCTGCAGAAAATAACCAGGGCTTACTCTGATCAGAGTGTGCACATCTACTCATGCTGGTCTGATTTGTCCACTGACTTTGTCAGAGATTTTGTATCTGCTGTTTAACAGGCAACCAAACAAGCTCTCTCAATTTCCCAGATTCTGTTGTCACTTCATAATCTCCCTGGTGTACAGCTTATATCTCACTACTGGTCTCTCATGAAGTCTCATAATCTCACGTCATCGCAGACTCGTTCTCTAGACGTAGATATATTAGCACCAACTCGTTTTCTGTTACGCTTCATTTTAGCAATATCATCACCAAATATGTCACCTGTCCTTAATGCTGACACCAAATCATCAAATTCCCCTGAAAAATAAGTGTTCTATTTTTAACACAAGTACTGAACTAATTCTAACTGCTGGGCCATTTTAAGGTGTTTGGACTCACTGCCATATTTTGTCATTTTTTTCAAAAGAAAACAACTTAAGTGACTTCCTGTTTGCTTCCCTTGAAGATGTAGCTCTTCTGAAAAGGAGTCTGATCTTAAAGAAAATGAAAGAGAGTTCTTTCCTTTAACCCTATTGCACTCAGAACAGCCAAAACTCTATGGAGTTTTGGCCGTTCTGAGTGCAATAGGGTTAAAGTTGACCACATGAGAAGGGAGACAAACTAGAAAATAGTAGAATTGCTTCCCCTGTAAATGTAACCCCATTCACCTCAAACATTTATTCTAAATATCCTAAAATTTGAACAAACTGGTTTTACTGTCCTTGGATGCATCAAAAATTTCCACTGTGCAGAACTCAGCTTCTTTAGATGACTCAGCTGTTTAACCTCCCTTTCAACAATATTTCAGTCATATGAAAATGAGGAGCGGCTGTAGTGTAGTGGATAACACTCCGGACTACCAATCCAGGGGTCGCAAGGTTGATCCCCCGCTTCAAAGTCTTTCGGATGAGACTTTAAACCGAGGTCCCGTCTCCATATGACCTCGTTGTTGGTGGGACGTTAAACCCGAGTTCACTCACTCATATGAAAATGATGAGAAATGGAAATATTGTGAAGGGCTCTGTGGAATGAAGTGTTTAGGTCTGGACAATCTTGCCCTCAGTGGGACTTGAACCACAACCTTATGATCAGAAATCAAGAACCTTAAACCCTCTAGTCTTTGAATTCTGAATACAATATAGCTTGTGAAATTTTGCAGACAAAAATTTGGACATCTGCTTTTTCAGTTCTTTACCGGTTAAAGCAAAAGTACCGGTATATTTGTAATATTACCTTTAGGATTTGTGTTCCCATTTGTAATTTTGCCATTACTATCACTAACCAAGCTTCCTCCTCTTTTTAATAACAATCTCTGCTCTCTCTCCTTTCTTAGCTGAAAAATAACGTAAGAATAAGACGAGCTTGAGAAATGTGGTCTAGGGGAGATAATCCAAATTTTGTAGAAAATCTGTTGAACAAATGAGCGGGCAGGCTTTTACAATCAGTGCTGATACAGATAAACAGTCTGATCAGGTCTAAATTGTTTGCCAATTTTGCCATCTACGTTTCTTTTTCTTTTTTTCTTTTTTTTTGTTTTGTTTAAATCAGCGACTGCTGCAATGATAAATGTAGTATAAAGCCAAAGGCATATGTCAATTTGTATTTGTCCTACTAATCCATCAACCTGTAGCATTTGAACATCTAACAATTTATGGTTAAGAAAGGACAGCAGAAATTAATTTCATACAACATTCTGCTGTGTGCTGGATTCAAGACATAGGCCAACATACATGCACATATTTTTACTTGCATTTTTCTATAGGCCAACATATATGCACATATTTTTACTTGCATTTTTCTTTCTTTCAAAAAGCATGCGAAGGGAAATAACCGCTTCATATTTTTCTGCACCTAGTAATATACACTATTTTTCTAACCCATGACAGAAATTCTGCCACACAATGAACTCTAATTATTTGAGTATAGTCACAAAAACAGAACTAGATCAGGAAACTTGAAAAAAGATTATGCCATCACTGACAACCAAATATTCATACCTAGAGCTCTAAATAAGAGGGGTATTTGATAATTGAGGGATAATTTTTTTTATTTCTCATTGAAACCATATGTTGTGACCCCTCATCTGAACCGTCTCGTCAAGACGGTTCAGATGAGGGGTCACAACATATGTTTTTATCCAGAATTAACAAACATTATCCCTAATTATCACCAAATACTCCCTCTTATCTAGGGCTCTGCATACCTACACCTTGCTTTCTGCTAACTGCAGGTGAGACAAAAAATTGTTTACACTTACTTTTTCCTCAAGCTGTGCTTTTCTTTCTTCCTCTTCTTTCTGTTTCTTTATTCTTTCATTCTCTTCTTTTGCGTCTGTCATGGAAGTGATAAAACTGTCAAACATTCTGAAAAACTCATCTGGCTGCATTGTTTTACCATCTGTGATTCCAAAACATTTCTGACAGGATTCAAACTGAAAATAGTATAAAAGAATTTTTTTTAGCGTAAACAAGATACAAATATCTAAATTTCTAAGGTGTATGGATACACTGCCATGATATTGTCACCAGTTTTACAAGAGAGAAGATGTTTTCAGAAGAGTATTTGCTAGTGAGAATTACTGTCAACAGAAAGAATTTGCCTGTGGGAAGGGAGACCAATACTTCTAGATCAGACTGACCTCCCTTAGATGTGTATTGACAGTGTATGAGTACATCTCTATAAATTTCCTCAATTTCTACATAGAGAAACAGCTTCCATGACATCCTGTTTGCTTGCCAAGAAAAAACAACCCTTCTGAAATGAGTTCTACTCACAGAGCAAATATTTTCCTTTAAGACTTGAACCCAATAAGAAGGAGCTAAAAGTGAAAATGGTAGAGTTGCTTCCCCTGAAAGTGTATCCAAACCACTAACAGCTGCTATAAGCTGAGCCATGTGAGGATCTTACTACACATGTAAACAGCTAAGGCTCAGCTCAGGCTGCACATTATACAATGGGGTCAATATTTTATACTGTAAAATACTTAATATTTGCATGACTTTATTACCCTTTTTTGTGATATCTGCAAACCTACTGGCTTGCAAAAGACACATCTCACTTATATTTCATCTCAGTATCAACTATATTTTGATATCAACTTTGTTGCCAATTTACCCTGTCAATGAATCTGAAATGAAGGAATTTCTGGTTCAGACTGCCATTTCCAAATTCCTACTTTCCTAATTTTCCCCGGACATTTTGAAGATTTCCATACCCTTTTACCATAGTTATGGACCAGATCTCAAAGTTGATTAATATACATGTACTCTTTCCTTTAACATTAAAGGTACCACTTAAAATCTGGGAAGCTATTCTTAAATGAAAGAAAATTATTTTCCAGGTCTTTTCACTGACTATAGCCACCCTGTAGTTGCAGTGAGGAGGCAATACAGATCTGAGCAAAAATTACATTAGCACTGTCTTCAAAACCTCACCACAATTAGCCTCTTTCCTCTTGTATCCACTGTGTCTTCTGGGTCAAACATTCTAAATTACCATAAAACTTAAGAATTGAGACAGGCAGGTCCGAGTAAATAGTGCAGACCCAGACTTGACTGCAGTCAGATCAGGGTCTTCACTGTTTGCCTTTCCATATGCACCCATTGGAAGCACTACTGTATTTTAAAACCAAACTGTCCCATTTTTGCACAATGACGGGAAATATTTTAAGTGCCCCAATTATTGTAATTTTTACGGGATAATTTCCTTACCTTTTGTTTCATTTCTGTATTAGACTCCTCCACCTCAGAGAAATTATAAGAAGCCACAGTGGCAAACTGGTTCATTACGCTGACAAATCGGTCCCCATGTAATGGTGCTTGGTTCTGGAAGAATTCTACTTCTTTTTCTATTTCCTTTAAACCAACACGCAATGTTGATAGTTCTTTATCAAGCTCTGTAAAACTGAAATTAGATGAAAATGGTTTCACTGTATACAGTTATGTTTATACCAAAAATTTTATGAATTTTTATTTTTGCCAATGTCCCCCAAGATGTCTTGCTCACAAATTTTAAACTCTTGGAAAAATAACAATCTGAACATGCAGAAAGGCTCAATATAAGTCAGTGTCTTTATTTATGGGCTGGATAAATCACAGTTGGCAAAAACAATCTTCCATGAGGCTCTCAGAAAAAATATTTGCACTGCTGTCAAACATCATCTAAGACACTTGCATGTCCATTTTATTCATTTAAAATGTAAACAGTCAAAATTTCCATATGTCCTGCTGCTTAGAAGGAGTGAAGTGATAATGAATTTATGAGAAGAAAGCCTATCTTGAATATTTGAGAAAGGTAGAAAATTCTGTCAATATTTAGATCATTGTCTTGTCAGAGACTAGTAGAAATGAAACATAGGTATTACTTTTCTGACATTGGCAGTGTAAATTTTCAAAGTTTTCTGGTTAAGCTCTGTTTTGTGAAAGTGTTCCAGACAGGCCAGACACCGCCTTCCACAGATTTAGAGGATCTTACATGAGTGCTTCTGTATTATTGAATTTCTAAAATGAGATGGGGGGAAAAGATAAGACACGAGGCTATGCCGAGCATCTTATCAGTTTTCCCATAGGAGTTTAATAACTTCAATAATACAGGAGCACGAATGCAAGATTCTATTTATCATATGACACTACAAACACATTTCATAAGCAAAGATTGCACGAAAGCATCACAATTTAGCCATTAAAAAACCGAGATGTTTTACTGGATGTCAAGGCACAACGTTACAACGTAGTTTGCATATTAAATCCACTAGTTGATTATTTTTTTTTAATGTATTGCTTTATTACACTCTCAGATGTGACGTCATGTGATAATTCTTGTTATGTTATGGTAACTTACTTGACTTTGGAAGCAGGCTTCACCAGGCTCAGTTCTTGTTCCAACTTGAGAATATCTGGGAACTGAATGAGAAAAAGACAATAAAATTCTATTAGCTACACACCCCACACCCCTGAATACTCTAACACAGACAAGCATTTACCTCCCATTAAGGAAAGGTTTGGGGGGGGGGGGCAGGGCTGGCTACTATTCAAGGAAAGAATTTATTTTGAATGTGTTCTATGCTCTTGAAGGAACTCTTAAAGATTTTAATTGTTCTTTCTAAAGAGCAAATCTTCTCTTTAAGAGTAAATCCTAAAACAACGGGCTTCACCCAAAATGGAAGCAAATGATGTTAGAGATGACTGCTTTGCATAATTGGTGGCCATTAAAATGCTGAAGTTGACTGCCATGCTGAATTGGCAGCCAAAGTAACAGCTATTAGTACTCTTTACATTTTATAATTATCCAACCTCATATTGTCTGCTAGTAAGAATAAAGCTCCAAAGTAGTTTACATATTACAGTCAACCCTCAATATCTCAAACACTGTTATCTCAAAGTACCCTTTTTCATTTCCTATTTTCTTTTCATTTCAACTCCTATCATCCCATACTACTGATATTGCAAAGTAAATTTTCTGGGACCAGAAAATTTACTTCGAGATATCTGTAGTTCAGGATGAACTTCCCCTTTGGGACATCAAGAGTTGATTGTAATTTTGAAAACTGAATATATAAGTAGGTCATAGTACTTACTCTTTTTTCCAGCACTTCCACTAAATAATGCAGTAATGTAACTTGTCTGTTAAGACTAGACTTTGTATCCACCATATTGTTTAAACTTGAGATTAGGAACCCCTTGGCATTGCCCCGCTGACCTCGGTTCATATAGTTACCAAGGGCTAACACAATTTCTAAGAGTTTCTTTAATTTTTTACTTCTAGTCAGTTGCTGGGATCCTTTATGAACAGCTGAAATATAAAGTAAAAAATATAATTACTTGTGGGTACAGCCTACAAAAATAAGGTTCTGAGGAACTTTTCAGCATGAATCTTTTTACTTGCATACCATATTAATTCTTTTAAACTCTCCCTGGGCATTGCATGTTACGAAAGGGGGCATTTTGTACACCCTAAGGTGTAGTAAATCAGCCGCTGCCAAATACCTCTAATGTACAGTGATAAAGTGAATGGGTATACTAGAAAAGGAAGCAACTTTTAGCCACCCTGTTTCAAAAGGGGTCAACTCTTTCAGGAAAGAATTTGGTCCTCTAGGAGCAAATTCTTTCATTTAAAAGTAGAAACCATGTCAAAGAGCTACCTCATCTGGAGAAGCAAACAGGAATTCATGCAAGTTAATATAACATTAATTTTGGAAAAGAGGCAATGGGGTGGGGGGTGGTATTAGAGCAGGGGCATTTATTAGGATTAGTATGGTAGATGGCTGATAAGCAGCTGTAATTTTTACTTAAGCACATCCTGCCATGATGTAGTCTATAGTGTAGTCCAACTGTTTGAAGATTAGGGGTATGGAAAGTGTTTTTAAGAATATTTTGTTTTCTTATACTATTTAGAGATTATTTATAAAATAACCATAGCAATTTCATACCCTTGACGGCCTTGAGCCGTGGATTGGCTGGTTGTCTTGAGTTTAATGAGACAGTATTTCAGTCTATATTGAGATGTCTCGTAGACAGAGGGAGAAAGAAAAGGAATATGATAGTTGAGACAAAAAATACAAAAAACCCATCCAGCACCTGTTTGAGCCAGGAGGCTTTAGCAAGACAGTGCCATAGAAAACTGAAAAAGGGTTACATGTGATGGAAAATAACCAAACAGAATAAATGTTCATGACTAAATATTGAGGAAGCATAGTGGGGAGCTTATGGTGTATGGGTATACACCATCATATGAGCCATGACATGACAAAACCAACAAAGCGGCATGTGCCCCCAGGAAAGACTCAGATCAGCCTTGGCATAATTTATGCTCAGTCTGATCAGAGTTTTCACTGTGCACTTAAAGAGTAGCTAAGGGTCTAAGCTAGCTTAATGCGGACAGTGAACACTCTGATCAGACAGGATGGAAGCCAAGGCTAAACTGAGTCATCGCTGGGGGCACATGCCACTTTGTTGGTTTTGTCATGTCGCCACTCAAAATTTCTTCTACTTTACCTTCTATTCTTGGTTTAACTTCTGACATTCTGTCTTGGTATTTCTTCTTAAAATACAAGGCTCGAACTCGCTGCTCATAGTGGGGGATTCTGAAAAACATCTTCAACATTCAGACACAATGCCTAAACAAATCTAGCAAACACAGATTAGATAGAGGCAGGAATCTGACCAGGATCTGCATTGCATGTCAACATAGAGAGTTTTACATGAGTGCTCATGTATTATTGAATTTATTAAACGAGTTGGGAAAAAAGATAAGGTGCCAAGCTATGCCGAGCATCTTATCGTTTTCCCCAACGAGTTTAATAAATTCAATAATACATGAGCACGAATGCAAGATTCTATTTATCATATGACACTAAAATCGCATTTTATTAGCAAACTTTGCACTAAAACGTCACGATCTCTCCATAAGAAAACTCGACATTTTTATGGACGTCAACGCATAACGTTATGGCGTAATTTGCATATTTAATCCACCAGTTGATTATCATTTTTAATGCATGGCTTTATTACACTCACAGATGCGACGTCATATGATAAAGTTTAACAAAACAAAACATGCCTCTGCATATCAACAGACATCCACATGCAGAGATAGAAATGGTGATTATGGAACTGGCTGAATGTTTGAATATCCACAGAAAATACAACAGAAGGCCTCAGAAATTGATCTGACCATGTATAATATAAAAATGAATTTCGTTTCTGTGGATTTTATCAATAAGGAATCACTGGCAAAATTTGTATTTATTTAAGTATTTGTACTCCTAAAGGAGCAAAGTTTTTCCTTTAAGAGTTTATCCCTACTGAAAAGGGATGCATAACAATCAAAAGAGTTGCTTCCTCTGACTGAGTACCCATTCGCCTTAATACTGTTTATTACAGATATTTTTGGAATTGCTGATTCACTACATTTCAAGCTCTAAATAACGTTCCTCTTTTGTAAAATTAATTCCATCTGAGCATTTAATAGGGTTAATCCCGTGAGGTTTGAAAACCATATGTGATCAGGCTCTCTTACAGGCAAAATTATGACAAATTTATCTTAGTGAGACATAGAGTGCAAACTTACTTGCTCATTTCATATAAGAACCTGTCAGCCCTTGCCATTTGGTCAATCTCTGCATTGAGTTCATTGAGTAGTTGTGTCTCCTCTGGGCTTGGCACATATTTTAACAGCTGTGGGGAATAAAAAAGGCATTCAACATCTAAATTTGTTGTGAATCTTCAGGATGTGGCAAATATTTTGATACAACACCATGCTTAACAGCAGCTTGGGTGCTATGATCATTATAAGTATCTTTCTTGGGTGTGAAATGCAGACAGAAAATTTTGTAACATCACAAGGCTTGCTAAGTGATGCTGAACAGTGATCTTCAGGTACAGCTTTTTCTATCCACACCTCACACTCCTGATAGATACTTTTTCTTGCATATCTTCCTTTGATCTACAATGTTTGATTTAAAGAAAGAACTTGTTAAAATGAATAATATCAGCGTTTGAGAGTCTTAAATTTATTTTGAAGAAGCTGACTGATGTTTGGTACGTTATGTTAATGTCTGGCTTGGCATAAACTGACATCTGGGGCTGGTTGTTCAAAACTAATGATGTTGTTAGTTAATGTTTCGTTAAAATGTCAAATGTTTATGTCTAAAATATTATTTGTTGAAAAAAGTGAGAAGCTTTTCTCACATTTTTTCAACCAAAAAATCAGTGTATTTGGTTATAAAAGTCATAAAACACTTAACAAGTTGACCTCTTAACGAGCTCATTAGACTAATTATGCTTTGAACAACCGGACCCAGTTTGCCTTCCTGATGATGTCATAGTGCATTCAACATCACTTGATAATGTATATATGGGACCTCCAATACGACCAATGCATTGTCTACATGTCATAGCTTCATGTCTTTTTTTTTTGTGGGGGGGGGGGGGGGGGGGGGGGGGGGCATGATGGGATAGATCTATGAGAACTGTCAGTACAGGTGAAACTTACAGATATCCTTATCTGATGTCTGACACAGTGCTCCAGATTAGAAGGGATAACAATGATAATTAAGGGATAATTTTGCAGATCCCTCCATTAAAACATATTTTGCGACCCTTCATTAGAACCGTCTCGCTGAGACGGATCTAATAAGGGGTCACAATATATGTTTTCGTTGAGAAATAGTACAAGAGCTGTCACCTGAAAGCATAGCTCGCCTGAATAGGTGCTTGCCCATCACACAGTCACTATGGTGGTGTGGACTGCTATGCATAAAACTTCAGGCAAGCATGTCCATAATGACAACAGATTTATAAACAAAAGCTATCTCAGAAATGAGTTTTAAAATGAAATTAAAATAAAAAAAATCCACATGAAACTTCAAAGTCCACGAGCTACAGCTCAAAGAAGTAAGAAGGGGGGGGGGGGGGGGGGGGGGGGGGGGGGGGGAGCTATGATGTATCAAAACTTTGAACCATTATCTAACATCAGACCAAATTTCCTAAGTCCCTGACCTTGACATCAAGGTCACTGAGCGGGGTTGGGGTAGTACTCTGTAAAACTTTGGACTAATATCTAGGTACAGTGCAAATATAAAAAGAATTCATCTATGGGTTCAGGAGATATGTGTCTTTAAAAAACTTTAACCAAAACATCCAATCAATAAAAAGACAATTCTCTAAGTCCATGACCTTGACACCAAGGTCACTGAGGGGGGTGGGGGTAGTACCTTGGAAAACTTTGGACCAATATCTAACTACAATGCAAGTATCAAAGGAATTCATCAATAGGTTAAGGAGATATTGGGCTTTATAAAACTTTAACCAAAACATCCAGTACAAAAAACTCCCACTTTTCTAAGTCCATGACCTTGACAGCAAGGTCACGGAGTGGGGTGGGGGTACCCTGTTAAACTTTGGACCAATATCTAACTACAGTGCAAGTATCAAAAGAATCCATCCATGGGTTAAGGAGATATAGGTCTTTAAAAAACTTTAACCAAAACATCCAATCCGGACGCCGACGCGGACGCCAGGGTGACAACAATAGCTCTTCCTGAACTTTCGTTCAGGCGAGCTAAAAATTATATCTGACTTTTCCTCGAAACCCCACCTTATCTGGAGCCCTGTCTGATGTGCAAGAACTGCGAGAAAACCAACAAAGTGGTTGTGCGCCCTGTGCAGACTCAGATCAGCCTGGGCATCCATCCAGTCTGATCAGAGTCTTGCTGTCTGCATGAAGCTAGCTTAGACCCTTAGCTACCCTTTAAGCGCTTAGTGTAGACTCTGGTCAGAATGGGCAAATGCCCAGTCTGATTAAGTCAGCGCTGGGCACACAACCACTATGTTGGTTTTCTCGTGTCTTGGCTCATATTTATCCTACCTGCTCTAACATATCTTTTGGAATGTCTTCATGAGCATCCATACTTAATATGGCTGCCCTCAGTTCATCATTGCTGATCTTCAACTTGGAGAGAAGAATCGTGCAGTTCTGAGCTCGACGACCATCAATCACCGACAACTCCTTTGCCTTTTGTTTACTTGAGCCAAGAACATTGTCGGTTTCATCGTGTTTTCTTTGGTATGCAGAAAAATTCCTTTCGAAATCTTCAAGATCTAATAATGGATATAACTGAAAAAGAATGGGAAATCAAGTATATAAATTCTGTTTCTCAACAAATGATCTGACACAGGTTCATGTTGATATGCAAATGAATTTCCGTCCCCAGCCTTTCTCCTTTAAGTGCATGGGTTAATCTACGTGTTCTTCTGCCATTTAAACAAAGGGAAACAGCTTTTGTAACTTCCTGTTTTCTTCCCTGCATGACAAAACTCTTCCAAAATGGCTTCTTATAGGAAAGAATCTGTTCTGAGGGGAGCAAATTCTTTCCTTTAAGAGGTTATCCCAACAATAAGGCCGGTGAAAATGAAAATGGCAGAGTTCCTTCACCTAAAAATGTAACTGTTCACCTAATCAAAATATCAATACAAAATGAATGATATTAACTGACTCTGTGTGCAAGTTATAATAGCATTAATTCCATGAATGTTATGTCAGTGGGAGGAGAGTCCTTTGATGACGAAATTACCGTAATGACCTTAAATATTCAGACAGACAGATCTGAGCAAATATTGTAGACCCAGATCAAACTGCTCCTTCAGGGTCTACAACATTTGCCATTCACTAACCATCATTTGGATGCATTAGCATGTGTAAAATCCACTTTCTAAAATTTTTTGAACATTGATAATAATAAGTAATAATAATAATAATCGTCTTTATTTACAGAGGGTAAACACAAGTAGCATACATAGCTAATCTTCCATGAGGCCCTAAAAACAGTTGCAAATAGCACTACAGACATTAACAGAATGATGTAAACTAAATAGTATGCTGATAAATACTTCTAAAACGAAGGTTATGCTAATTACCACTCATCAAAGACGTGCACATTTAAATAAAGATGCACTGCAGTTGACCTACAAGGGTGATACTTTAACTTTGGTCGGAAATGAAAAAAATCCTGGGCATATAATAACATTAATTGTCTGACTTTTGGGTGACCGAAATTTGAGGGTCATTATGGTAACTATCATGTGGACAATTTGATTGACTTTTCTTTTATTCAAATAACTGAACTTATCAAGGGCTGTCACAAGCCAGAATAGCAAGCCTCAATGCCTTCTGAGGGAAAATTCCAACAGTTTCACCAAAACATCCAAATGCAGACTTCCAAGCTGACACTTATCCTGAGCCAATAAAGACTAAACCTGTTTTTTTTTATAACACTACAATGATTTTTTTTCCGTTATGAAAAATAGGACAATATTATCATCTTACCTTAGTATCATCTAAATCCATCCATATGCTGCCTTTGATTTTACTCTGAAATTGATATACAACACAAAATATTTCAATGTGGAAAAAGAACCACGGCAGGCTTGCCTAGTAAACAGACAAAAGCAGAAGACTAAATCTCATCTCCTTCAGGCATCAGAGACCAGGGACCTGCTGTGCCAGGCTGAAACCCTTGACAAACAAGCTGTCCTGTGACAGTGGTGGGGTTTACTGCTTCACTGGAAGATCATGAGCTGTCTGATCTGGTCTTACATATAAGTCAGCTAAATATTGTTCTGTACGCATGCAGCACTTTGCATTTTATACCATCTGTGCATGAAAGCAGATGACAAAATTTATGTCTGCAGAATTGAAAAAAATGTTTTGTCCAAGCTTCATATTAAGAATGCAAAGACTAGAGGGCAAACTGAGTAGATCCATATGAGGAGTCTTATTATGAGCCTCAAAATTCGACTGTGTTTTTAGCACTTTAAGTTATAACGTTGCTACTGTTCATAATCCTTTTTTACAATAATAATGCAGTTAATTCATAACCACTACTGGTCATATGAGTTGTGCTATGTTTATATTTAAAACTTACATCCTCCAATTTGGACCAGTTGAAAGACTTGAGAGGTTGTTTGGGTTTCGGAGCGTTTTTACGCTGAGCCACACCAGGGACTCCAAATCCTCCCATTGGTGGTGGCGGGGCACCTAATGAAGAAAATAGAAATGAAAGCTGTTGTATAAATAATGTGTTGCAAAGCATCATGCTGCCTAACACAGTAAATATTAATTGACGACTGTTGGTTGCATGTATGTGCCATGAGAAAACCAACAAAGTGGCATGTGTGCCCAATGAAGACTCAAGATCAGCCTGGACATCCACCCAGTTTGATTCTCTTAACATTTTGGGTTGTTGTTGTGTTATTGTTTAACATCCACAGTAAACAGCTATGGTCATGTCAGGATGGTCAGTTAACCTAACCACACTATTACTGGGCAGGCTTAAACCTCCAAAGCGGTTAACCAGTACTAAGTGCATTTACTTTCACCAGTAACTGACAACTGTCCTTCTTGAATCAGCGGAAGGAGAAATGAAAGAGGCTGAACCGGGTATCGAACCCAGGACCTCTGGCTTAAAAGTCAGACACCCTACCAACTTCGCTATGTGGCCCGGCTGCACTTAGAGGGTAGTAAGCGTCTAAGCTAGCTCCATGCAGACAGCAAAGACTCTGATCAGACTGGGCGGATGCCCAGCCTGATCTGAGTCTTCACTGGTCACACATGCCACTTTGTTGGTTTTGTCGTGTCGCAGCTCATATATGTTTGATGTATTATGTGAGAATACAAGTGTTTTGAGTTATGGCAAACATGCTTTTTTTCTGAGTAAACTATACTCGGTGATAAAAGCGCATTTGATGATTTCAGCGATACTTTAGAACAAGAATTTTGCAGACTGTATCTCACCTGGGGCCATATTCATAAAGCCACTTAAGTGGTTGCTATGCGGTTGCTAAGGCTGAATATCTATAAAGGAGATTCCCTACAACTATGAAATTTGGTCTGGAGGAACAGTCTTACAAAGACTGTTCCTCCAGACCAAAATTTCATAGTTGTAGGGAATCTCCTTCAAAGAAATTTAGCCTTAGCAACAGCTAAGTCATTTTATGAATACGGCCCCTGCTGTGCAGTCTCACAAAGAGGTGCCTGTACTACTTACAGAGCTAAACCAGAAAACTTGACTTATATTTAATCTGATGATGACTCTGCCAGATAAGCAATACTTGTGTCTGACTTCGGCCAGTCATAGGTGAGACAAAACATATCATTATAGTCCGGACGCGATAAGTTGGCAATGTTATTGTTTTGTGTTTATTTTGATTTGGTGACTGATCGGCTATATAGCAGAGTTCAGCTTATCGAACACTCGGGAATGAAAGAATGCATTTGAATAATTTTGTTACTATCAATTTTGTTATCAATGATATTCTTAAACTAGAGAGAGTTCCTGTCTTTAAGCTTTCAAAAAGTGTCATTTAGATCAATTACAACTGCCAGTTAACCTTAATGTGCTATTATGACCATAGATCAAGAAGTTCCATGAACTGCACTGTAATGATAGTACAGATACTGTTGACATTAAAAATGTAAACAAAACATTGCCACTATAGCGCGCCCGACCTATACATTCCTCATAGGATTTGATTGATTGATTTGTTGCTTAACGTCCACGGTAAACATCTATGGTCGTGCCTTTGAAAAATTAGTGGGACAACACAGAGGTGTACCCATACACCTAAATTGCATGATTTAAAACTGCTAGATGTTCTAGACAGTTGTAGCAGTTTTCATACATCTGGCATCGACATACAATGCATTGTGAGCATATTTTATTATCTGGGTAAGAAAATAGCATCAATGATAGATGAAATGTTAGTACTTTTTAATATATTGGAGGATTTGAAATTAGTTAGGTTATTCTGTAGTGTATAATATGAAGTTAGGGACAGAACTTCTTTCACAAGCTACTGCTTTCTGATACAAAAGAAAGTAGTAATGTTAAATAAGCTCACAGAATATCCTTTTTAAGGTAAATGGATACTTTCAAGGGAAGCAACTCTGCAGTTTTCATTTTTGCCTCATCTCAGTGGGGTAAACTGTTAAAAGAAGAATTTGCTCTAAGGGGCGAATTCTAAATTTGCTCCTAGGCGAACAAAGTCTTTCCTTCAGGAGCAGACCCCATTTCGGAGGGGCTTCTTATTCCTGGGAGGCAAACAGGAAGTTACAAAATTTGATTTGATCATGAAGTAGCAGCCATTCATCTACAGTGATGGGGAACAATTAAAGATGGATCAGACTTTGCTGTCAAATTAACATTCTCTGTGTTTGCTACTAAGATTTTATAAGACAAACACAAATGATATGTCTCAGTTATCTTGTATTAGAAATGTATGAGTTAGTAAATAGAACCAGTTCTGATAGAACAGTCTAGAAGACTATGTTCTAGTATTTGAAATAGATGTTTTATTTTTGAGTTTTACAGTCCTTTCAATACCATTTTAGGTAAAAGCAACAACGAGTGATAAGACAACAAAACACAAGTCTGGAGAAGAATAAAGACTTTAGCCTGACTTGAACCCACAATCTCTGGATTATATATCCAAAGCATTTTATCCTCGGCAAACTTATTTCCATCACATATTTTTACTATACTGTTATTAGAGAAACAATAGATATGTCAGAAAACAAAGCAAGTAAGCATCAAAGAATACTGTATTTGGCTTAAGAAGTGGGACACCTAGAAATAATTAATTTTCCATTTGTCCAAACTGGAAAACTAATTATTTTTAGGTGTCCCAATACTTATGCACATTACGGTAATGCTGCTCTTTATATTTTCTCACCTGGTATTCCATCAGTTGTATCTCCTAGTGAATAACATAACATCTGAAGATGACTGAATTTAAACACCTTCTATAATATTTTTCCATCTTTTTCAAGAATCGTATTTATTCAGCTGTAACATCGAGGGGAGAGGGATCCCATTCCAAAGTTACCCAAAGAACGAACTTCAAAATTCCTATGACACTTTGTTTTTGCATGTACTGTATTTGTTCGTCTAAAAGACGTGCAGATGGAGCCCCCCTTTCGAAACTACCCAATTACGTTAGTCAGTTATGTATAATATAGTTATAAGATGAATTTTCTTCTTCCAAAACATACCTTCAAAACCTAGATCTGCATTAAGGCAGATCTCGATTTTTAGGATTGTTTTGGAAGCAAAAAAACTGTCTTATAACCAAAGTTAATTCACTCTAACACATATTATGTATAAAAGAGAAAACTGACTGGTGTACGAGTAAGCTAATTTTCATGTTAAAATACAAATTCAGAGAATTACAAATACATTTTTTGGATGTTTTACTAATACGAGTTCTGAAGTGTAGTGCTTCCTAAAAAGACAACAGCAATTTACAGACTATTCTGCATTCAGTGCTTAAAGAATACTCATCATACAATTCAGCCAAAATTGGAAGTTAACTACATCTTAAAGAGTCATATGAATAAACATGGTATTCTATTTAAAGGAGATTCCATGACAAATGGTTTGGGAAAATAACTCCTAAATTTCTTCCCTTAAATTACAATTATATGGAGTTCTCTGATTTCATTTCATAACACAATCAACCACAGCCCTAGATAAGAGGGAGTATTTGGTGATAATTAGGGATAATTTCTGTTAATTCTGGATAAAAACATATGTTGTGACCCCTCATCTGAACCGTCTCGACGAGACGGTTCAGATGAGGGGTCACAACATATGGTTTCAATGAAAATAAATTATCCTTTAGTTATCATCAAATACCCCTTTTATCTAGAGCTCTGTCAACTCTCACCTGGAGCAGGTGGTGGTGGTGGTGCCCCAGGGGGTGGGGGAGGTGCAGGTGGTCCAGATGATGATGCCAATGATACTGATGATGTCTTCAAGTCAGACAAACCACTGCCTATAACTGATGATACTGAGCTTAGCCCCATCTTGGCATCGTCGGGAAGACTGCCGGTCTTGACGAGATGTTGCAGTTTCATTCTCTCACCCCTCTCTGCCTCTAACTACAAAATACAGATACAGATTTTCTTTATCAAGATGAATGGATATAGAGGATCTTACATGAGTGCTCATGTATTATTGAATTTATCAAACGAGTTGGGGAAAAATATAAGATGCGAGGCTTTGCCGAGCATCTTATCGGTTTTCCCCAACGAGTTTAATAAGTTCAATAATACAGGAGCATGAATGCAAGATTCTATTTATCATATGACACTAAAATCGCATTTTATCAGCAGAATTTGCACTAAAACGTCGCCATTAGAAAACGCGACGTTTTTATGGACATCAACATATAACGTTACGACGTAATTTGCATATTTAATCCACTAGTGGATTATCGCATTTAATGCATACCTTTATTACACTCTCAGAGGCTACGTCATGTGATAAACACTTTTAGCAACTCGGCCATTTTCAGTTTTGCCTCCCTTCGTTATGGGGAGGAACTTTTATAGGGAAAAATTTGTTGCCCTAGGAGAAAGGGTAAAACTTCGAACAGCATAATTTTTCAAAAGACCAATTGTTTGAAATGCCAATTTGGGTGTTCCATTTCATGCTTTAAGCTGTCTGACTTTATGTGAAGTAATAGCGACATTAATGCTATGTTTGGGCTGTAGAATATCATTCACAGCTAAGCTGGAATCAGCTTCAAAGGCTGTAACATAATAAAGTTGCTAATTAATTAATGAGGCAGTGATGTTGACCCTGATATGTGCAAACGTTGCCATGCATGACATAATTTCCGGCAATTTCTCTAATTTGATTAGTTTTACAATTTCTTGCAAAACCTGTGCATATTAATTAATACCCTGGAACATGGGATTGCCAAAATATAACACATTTTAGAATGAGGCGTTTTTACAGTCTTCGAGTGTATTTTAATTGCTTTCTCAATTTAGATACAAATATATATGGCAACAAAACAAAGTTTGGGTTTCAAATAAAGGCAAATTCTTCTCCCTGATCCTACGCTTCCTTAGGGAATGATATACGTGTGTATGAGATTTTTTCTCATGAAATTTTCTGTCATCATTTTATTTTTGCAGCTATGGTCTAATTTTGCAGCTATGGTCCAATATAAATTGCCAGTAGATGTAATACTCCCAAATTATGACTTTGAAATTCACAATTATCTAAATATTCAAAACATACTATCTTCATAGAATCAAACATCGTGGGCCTTCATTAAAACTGCCTCACCGAGGCAGTTCTAATAAAGGACCACAAGGTTTGATTTTATGAGGAAAAGACAGAAATTATCATAGAATTATCTTAAAAAAAAACTAAAAAAAAATCTACAGAATGCTGTGTCTTAGCTGTCTATGCACTGTCACGAAGCGCCACCTATACTACTAGCACAGCTAAAACAGAAAATGACAAGTTTATGCTGCTGCGGCCATTAGAAAAGCAATTCCTACATCTCACTTTCTGCCGGTTGCAGGTGAGGCAAAATCCCACACTTGTTCAGGGTTCTGCAGCACAAAATTTTACCTGAGCCATGAGTTCCTGGAGTTTGTTGTTTAATTCAGCCATCTGTTGTTTAGTTTCAGCATGACATGACGTCTCTTTCTCTAGTTTTGTCTTCATCTTACCCACTGTATCTAGTAACTCATCCTATAATAAACACATGGTTAGGTCATTACATTTTAATGTGTAACTGGAGTTGAAAAATACTTCCCTCTGTTTAGTATACCATGTTCCTAAAACAAGCCAAAATACTTGTCCATCTGTCTTGCGATTCACTGAGTATGCATCAAAGCAAACTAAAAGCGAAAATAAACGCAATGCTTTTATAACAGAGCTGAAACTGACAATGCCAGTGTGCAATAAGTGATTACAAGGTCTGATCTGGTCTCTGTAAATTTGTCTTGACAGATACTGTTTTTAAAGATGCACAACATTTCAGTGACTACGACACTGATGGTAGTCACTGATGCTACGAAAACACAAGACTTTACGAGCTGATGACAATAAGGGGTCATCATGAGATCTATATGCTTTCCACTGTCATAAAAAAAACATATATTGTCTCTAGATTATTGAAAAACACTTTTTTTTTATCTGATGATCAAATAATTCTAACAGTAATAATGGAATTTCTTTTATACTTTTCAATGATTATAGAGATTTCTCGGTGAAATCGAAACTGATAATCTCACTGTTTCAACAGTGAAATTATCACTTTAGATTTCACTATTTCAAAAAAAGGAATTTCGTTACTTAGTCTCATTTATTTGTTGATTAATTGGCTAAGCCTTATATGGCTTGATTTAAATTAAGTCATGCATTTTTGTACGTCATTACTACATTAATGACGTCACTGAAAGCGCCAACGTAACATTGTTAATGCACGCGACGTCAGGCCGCCTAAGTCTCCTATCGGCATTCTTTCTGAGCAAATTTCTTGAGATCCGTTTGTCTAAATGAAATTCCAAGCTATTTTTTAGTTGCAAACTTTGTTTACAACCTTTATCATACCTAGTTAACACGCTGGAAGCATCAAATATGACGCAAAACGGCAAAACAAGTTGTGTCTCTGTCGTGATGGCTGACACATTGGAATAAAGTAATTTTGTGCAATTTTTAAAGCATAAAAGAAACAGAAAATTTGACTATTTCAGTGTAAGATCAATTTTTATTTCACATTATGAACACCAAAGGCAGTACTTTCACTCGTAGCTTCGCCACTCGTGAAAATACTGCTTTTGGTGTTCATTCGGTGAAATAAAAATCGATCTTACACTGAAAAAATCAAATATCCTCTATATCTCTACATGTGTGTTCAAGATGATGATGTGAACTTACTTTTTCTTGTGACCTTGCCTCAGCCTCCCTCTCTTTCTTGCCAAGTTTGGATTGGAGTTCATCATTAGCTTTCTCTACTTCTCGTAATTTCTGTTGATATGATTTTATGTCTGTTTCACTTGTGAGCCTGAAATAGCATAAATTTATAATCAATCAGCTCTCCTACATAATCAATGAAATTTGCCATGTTGTTATTGGTTGTAAATTTCTAGTGAATTTTGCAGATTCTGCAAAATTCATAAGAAATCTACAACCATGGAAAACAAGAGGGCCATGAGGCCCTGAATCGCTCACCTGAACAATTGGCAAGGTGGCTATTACTTATCATGTCTGAAATTGTCAAAATATGAGTTTTGGGTCAAAAGTCAAAGAATGACAATGACCACTTGTACTCATAAATCTTCATGTAATCATTAAGACAACCATATACACCATTTTTAGGCCAAAATCTTCAAAACTTTCCATGAAATGTTATGTTCTAGCATTTTCCCATATTTGACCATGCCGCAAAAAAGGTCAAGGTAATAATAATAATAATAATAATAAAGACTTTATTTCAAGAGGGTAACACAATTAGTACAGAACTAATCTCCCTTGCGGCCCTCAAATATTTACAATTATACAAGCATATACACAATGATATCAAGAAAAGACATGTAAGGACAGATGTAGTGATTACTCAGACAAATGTAGTGAAATCAAGCAATTTATATATTGAAATTTTTATATGCTACGAATCGCAATTCTAAACTGGCTTTAATAAAAAAAAATAAAGGATAATAATAATATATATATGATATAAAAGAAAATGAAATCACCAGGATTGTCTGAGTATTCTCTATATCTTGTTTCCTTCACTCTCACATTTGCAAACATACACACTGACAATGTATACCTAATAACACCCAATATTTATGACTGAATGAATGAATTGATAACTGATGAACAAATGTAACATATTAACAAAAGACTAAATAGATGTCAGGCAGAAAGAGCAGTTAAGGCAGTTAAATGAATGAATGCTACATACGCTACATGATGCAGTAAACTCTCGATATCTCAAAGTTGACGTTCATCTCAATCCACTGATGTCTCAAAGCAAAATTTCTGGTCCCAGAAAATTTACCTTGAGAGACCAACAGCTTTAGATAAGAGGAGCTCAAATGTAAAGACAAAAAGAAAAAGAAAAAAGACATGTGATTAAACTTTGTACAAGTGCACTTTGAGATACCAGTGTTTGAGATAGCAAGAGTCAATGTATTGATGGACAAAATCATGGCTGGCAGTCTGAAAAAACAGAAAAGCAAAATAAGACTAAATGATAGAATGAGTGACTCAGTGAAAGATAAAACAAGCATATATACATTATACGATGACTGAATGAAATGCAGAATAAAAGAACAAGTAAAACAAAGTTAATGAACATTTAAAACCGAATGAATGATAATGCATTCCTGACTAGCTACCTACACACACACATATAAACACACACACACACAAAAGCAATTACCCGTAGTATATACAGAAGATAAAATTTACCATAAATATCTACCATAAAAATTCCAGAAATTGGGACACCTAAGATAATTACCAAAGTTGACCTAAGATTGAAGAGTTTAGTTTTTCAGTGTAGCAGTGCATCAAAAGATGCAGATGGAATGGCAAACAGTGCAGATCTCAATCAGACTTCAGGTGCAGTCTGATCTGGGTCAGCACTGTTTACCTGGACTTATCTGTCCCAACATTTGGAATTTCTATGGTGCTGTCATTTAATTTTTGCTTTTATCCACTTTTCATCCATTTTATACATCTGTTATGAAAAGAATCAACAGAAGGTGCATTTTTCACATAGGTGGGTATGCAATTCCATATCACAGGCCCTGAAAAAGCTAAACTATTTTTATAAAGTTCAGTGCTTGGTTTTGGAAGAATATAGTTTTCAGCTGAGACAGATCGTAAACTATAGCTTTCATTGCCATTGGGATTTAAATGAGGTCTTTTGGTAAACATATTGTTAATGTAAGTTGGTGTAACTTCTCTTGAAACTTTAAACATAAATTTTGCCTTTCTGAAAAATACTCTTTCTGAAATGGTCATTATCTTCAAATCATTAAGTGACTGATAAACATTATTAACATTGTAATCAAGAATGATTCTACAGGCTCTTTTTTGAAGCCTTTCAATTCGCATTAGGTTTCTTCTGGTAGTGCTACCCCAGACTATGTTTGCGTAATCAAGATGTGGCTGAATGTAACTTCTATAGTAAGTTATTCTGTGATTTAAGGATAAGTAATTCTTTATCTTAGACAACAGCCAAATATTTGTAGACATTTTCTTAACAACTTTGCTCACATGTTCCCCCCAAGACAGGTTATTATCAATTTGAACCCCTAAAACTTTATCATTTACGACTTTAGACAACTGTACACCATTTAAAGATATTTGTAGATTGTCATCAATCCTACATCTTCTTTGGGGTGTAGTTATTAACATTGCTTTTGTCTTGTCAGTATTAATGAGCATTCCATTTTGTTTACACCATACAGACAAGTCACAAAGGGCATTTTGTAATTTTCTTTCAATTTGTGCCTTTGATTTACTTGCTTCATAAAGTGTTGCATCATCAGCATAGAGGTCAGTCATTACATCTGTATGCAAGGGAAGATCATTTATAAAAAGCAAGAACAGAAGTGGCCCTAAAATTGAACCTTGAGGAACTCCATGCTTTACAGCTGCATGATTAGATTGTGTGCTATTTATGAAAACTGATTGTTGTCTGTTAATTAGGTAAGATCTGAAGAACTTTATTGAATTCTGATTTAATTTGTAAAGTTCCATCTTCTTCAGTAGAATTGAATGGTCAACTAAGTCAAAAGCCTTTCGGAAATCTACCAAAAGAACCCCAACTAATTCACCTTTGTCTAATGCTTTCAACCAGTTTTCAACCATGTGAATCAATGCAGTTTCACAAGAATGACTTGGCCTGAATCCTGATTGAGTATTGTAAAGTAGTTTGTATTTTTCTAGATAGTTCATTAATGACTCAAAAGCATGCTTTTCAAAAAATTTTGAAAGCACTGGTAAAATTGAGATGGGCCTAAAGTTATTAAGATCCTTTGATGGGCCTCCTTTATGCAGTGGTTTCACTTTTGCTTCCTTCCACTTAACTGGGAAAGAACCTGTTTTGATACTTAAATTACATATATAAGTCAGGCTCTCTGCAATGAACGGTGCTGCCATTTTCAAAAGTCTTGGTCCTATTTCATCCGTACCTGTAGATTTTCTTACATCTAGTTTTCTTAATGATTTTACTACATAGTCAGTACTTAATAGAGGCATGTCAAAGACAGCGTCATTGGGAATCTTATCATTACAATAATCCTTAAGTTTTTCATGATTAGTTGGATCACTGGGCTTTTTTATGCTCTCTGCAATGTTAATAAAGTAGTCATTAAATGCATTGGCAATATCCTCTGGGTTGTCAGTTTCATAGTCTCCAATTTTAACAGATCGAAAATTGCTAGCAGAATTAGAATTTTGTTTACCTGCCCCCAGTTCACTAAAAATTTTCCAGATTGTTGAGGGTTGATTACTACCTTCTTCTATGAGATTTTCATAATTGGACTTTTTTGACCTTCTAATTAAATTTACTACCTTATTTCTCCATCTCTTGTATTGAGTATTGTCACCAAGTGCTTTGAAACGATCTCTAGTTTTGATACCATCAATAATTTCAGGTGTAAGCCAATTTGGCTGGTTTACATTTTTGACTCTATGCTGCTTTAGGGGTACATGTTTATTAATTACGTCACTAAATAAGGAATACCAGGCATCTAAGGCATCATCTACATTGTCAAAAACTTTAATAACATCCCAGGGAATGGATTCGAGATCCTCATTGAACTTTGCTTCATTAAAGTTTTTGAACGATCTGTACCTAATAGTATTATGCATTACTTTTGGATTGGATGAGTTTACTTTGCGAGACAGGAAGACTGGGTAATGATCACTTAGCCCAATTTTAGGAATGTCAACAAACTGGATATTACCTGAAAAGTTTGAATAGATATGGTCAATTAAAGTTGCACTTGAATTAGGAACTACTCGGGTGGGTTCATTTACATGTTGAGTAACACCATGTGAGTTCATATAATCAGTCCATTGTTGCTTAACTCGTGGATTAAGTAGATCCCTATTAAAATCCCCTAATAGAAATAATTCTTTTTCTTCCTCAGTTGCTTTCTCCAGCTGATCATCAAATGTTTCATTCCAAACAATTGTTGAGAGCGGATTTCGATAAAAATGACCAACTAAGAAAGATTTACTATTTTTTGGAAAAATTTCAAACCACATGCTTTCAAAGTGCTCATTCTCTAAATCTTTTCTACGACTACATGAAACTTCATTTCTAACATAAACAATCAGTCCGCCAGATCCTTGCATCTTATCTTTTCTAAAGCATTGGAAGTTTTGAATTTGAATGAAACTATCAGGTATTTCACTACCAAGCTTACTCTCACTCACACCTAACATGCTTATATTGTTTTCCTTAGACTGCAACATTAATTTTATCTGATCGACTTTCTCACCAGAGCGAATACCCCTAATATTCAAATGACCAAGATGCATTCCTCTGCCACGCAATCCTAAATTTACAACACTGCTATGGGCCGTCAAGGGAGATGAACTAACATCATGCACAGTAGAACAATTAGATGATGACCAGTCAGACATTTCAACAGAACTAAAAGAGTTTGTGTCCACAATGGTGTTGTTTTCATATGCATTACTGGTATTGGTAGACAGAATAGTTGAATAACTGTCATTAGTCTTATTCTCAACATTAAAACTTGCTTGCGAGCTGATATTAGGAGAAATACTGTTGAAGTGCTTTTCACTTGCATTGTGATTGTCAGATCTGGTGTTAAGAAGAAAACAGTCACAGGATTGTCTATTACAATCTGAACAGACAGACTGCAATACAGAAAAAGCATTTATAGAGTCAAAAGATGAGGCTTCTTTGCCATTTTCCTATTTACTAGGACACCTTGACTGTTTGTGACCTAAAAATCCACAGGAATGACACTTAATTTGAGTTCTGTGCTTACAGTCAAATGTGGCATGATTGGATTCACCACATTTAACACAGCTCTGATTTGTACCTCTCCTCTGACTTGATAATACACTGGGATTCCCACTTCGTCGTTGATTTTGAGAATCTGCTCTTCTCTGATATGTATTTTGATCTCTCTGTCTTGCTTGGCGTCTGAGAAAGACACATGCCTCGAAGTTCTCTACTAAAGACATATCATCCACTGACTTTTCTATAGAGTCTAACAGTCTTCGTATTCCAGACATAGACAGGTGTATCTTGTCTTTACCATAATACCTGAAGACTGGATTTCCATCACCATCACAGAAGTAATTCTCCATTTCAACCAGTTTTGTACCATGTTCATCACTCAGTGACTTGATGATTTCATTAAGCTCTGTGACAAGACAGTCTTTGCGTGGGGAAGCTGTACACAGTATAATGTTCAGGGCAGAGTTAGCTGACTTAATATATTGGAGAAGCTGGTCATACTTCTCTTCCACATACTCAATGTTTGAACCATTTGAAACGTTGTTTCCACCGACGTAGATAATAACTGTGGAGAAGTTTCGTAGATCATACAAGGCAATCTGTTCATGAACAGTCTCCACGGTAGCTCCAGAGATGCCATTACAGTGAATATTGTTTTTAAGTCCCCTTGGATTTATGCCCTTTATTATTGAGTCCCCAATTATCAGGGTCTTTTTGGCTATTGGCTCTTCTTTAGAGTTTTGGGAAGCATTTGTTTTAGCGTTGCTTTGTTTCATGGTGTCTTTTCTATTCTTATGTTTGGATGTTGACCTTGGTAGGGAAGGTGTCTGGCCTATGTCTGTACTTTGTTGCTGATCTAAGTTTACTCTTTGTAAACTGGAGGTATCGCTTTCTACTGATGAAATTGATAATGCCCTAGATCTAACAGGTAGATTTTTCTCTGATGTGACCTTTCTTACAGGTGCCTGCTGTTGTAACTTGACCACCTCAGTAGTTAGAGATGTCAGTTGTTCCTGTAGAGTGCTAATCATTTTAGAATGATAAGCCAGGGACTCCAAGATGGCAGTCAATTGCCTCTCCACAGGTGATCTTTGAAGTCCAGAGGTCTCTGCAGAAGGTATTGCAGGCATGGCTGTTGAGTTGGGTCTTGGCACCATAGGGGTACTAGTCATTTGAGGTTGTACATCTGTAGTGTCTATACTACTCTGTATGTCTGCTGTAAAGTTGTGGATAAACCTTGTAAACAGAGTAGTAGCTATCCTCTTGAATGTAATGTCTCTCCATAGCTTATGGCCAGGGCCAGACACTTCAATTGTCTTTCTGGCTTCAAAAACCTTGTAAACCCAAGGTCACCATTTGAACAGTCTTGGTGGTACTCTAGTACTCCATGCTATTTACCAAGTTTCAAGGCCATAGGTGTATTGGTTCTGGAGAAGAGAAATATTAAAGATTTATACCATAAGTGGTAATAGCGGCCAAGTTGGTCATGTGACCTGGACCGTTTGAACAAATTTTTCATTCAATCAACCCCTGGAGGCTCTATATGAAATGTGTTCACAATTGGCCCTTTGGCTTTTGAGGGAATGGTTGAAAATGTCAAAATATGAGCGATCTGGATCAAAGGTAAAAAAATGACCTTGACCTCTTGTACTCATAATTCTTCATGAACTCATTAAGACAACTGTATATACAAATTTTTAGGCCAAAATCTTCAAAACTTTCCATGAAATCTTATGTTCTACCATTTTCCCATATTTGACCTTGCTGTAAAAGGTCAAGGTCAACACAAGGTCATAATTTGAACAATCTTGATAGTACTCAAGTACCCAATGCTACATACAAAGTCTCAAGGCCATCGGTCAATTGGTTCTGGAGAAGAAGATTTATAAAGGTATTTACCATATATGGGCATGGCGGCCATGTTGGTCATGTGTCCAGGAGCGTTAGAAATTTTTTTCATTCCCTCAACCCCTCGAGGCTCTATATGAAATTTGGTTTCAATTGGCCCAGTGGTTTTAGAGCAGATTCTTTGAAATTGTCAAAATTTGAGATTTCTGGGTCAAAGGTCAAAGAATGACCTTGACCTCTTGTAGTCATATATCTTCATGTACTCATTAAGATGATTGTATATACCAATTTTTAGGCAAAAATCTTCAAAACTTACCATGAAATCTCATGTACTAGCATTTTCCGATATTTGACCTTGCCGTAAAAAAGGGCAAGGTCAACCCAGGGTCATAATTTGAACAATCTTGATAGTACTTGAGTACCCAATGCTACATACCGAGTTTCAAAGCCATTGGTCTACTGGTTCTGGAGAAGAAGATTTTTAAAGGTCTTTACCGTATATGGGCGTGGTGGCCATGTTGGTCATGTGACCTGGACCAGTATAAAGCTAAAAAAAAATTTCCAGCCCTGGGGATCAGCATATGTTTCCATGACAGTTTGACCAAATATCTTCTAAAATCACCAATTGCTCCCTCTTAAACAGTCCTTTGAACGTAAGCACAAACTTACATTTGAATGGTTTTCTTGACATTAATTTCCAGAGTGGCAGCATCATAGTCTTGACCATTCTTCTGTAGCACCACTTGTTGAATGATCTTATCTACTAGGAGCCATAACCCTGCAGCCACAGCACTGTTACTATCTAGAATATTAAGACATGGGATCAATATATAAAATTCCAAATTCTAGTATTAAAAATATGATTTTGACAAATTTCCTTTTTGTGATATCAAAAAATTTTACTTACGCATTTTCTTGTCCTCTACAGCTCTTACAGTCATCTGGCTCATTATTTTACCTGTATTTAAAGATTTGACCTAAGTTCTGTACGTCATCTAGTCAATGATATTTCCCCCGCAACAAAATACCAACATTCTCATATAAATTGTCAATAAGCTTTCCAGTACAATATAAATTGTCTCTTTGTTAATGGATTTAAATGAAATATTACATGCTGGAGTGCAGTACTGCACTCCAGCATGTAATATTTCATTTAAACTCTTACTGCACTGCAAAAGGAAACATCAGCCTGGCAAAACAGCTCGTGCTCAACAAATTCATGGATGCAAAATGCCAGTAAATACAGTAGAACTTCAATGGCTCAAACCCTGATGGCTCATTAACCCTGCTTGGCTAGAACTCAGTCCTGGGGCCGTATTCATAAAACGACTTAAGTGGTTGCTATGCTGTTGGTAGGGCTAAAACTGTTTGAAGGAGGTTCCCTACAACTATAAAATTTGCTCTGGAGGAACAGTCTAAAAAAGACTGTTCCTCCAAAGCAAATTTCATAGTTGTAGGGAATCTCCTTCAAAGAAATTTAGCCTTAGCAACAGCATAGCAACGACTTAAGTCGTTTTATGAATATGGCCCCTGGATCCCTAGTGGTTATTTTATATAGAAACTTACTCTAGATGGCAAGAACTACCTTTGGCTGGAACTAATTCTCATGGTTCCAAGCCTGTTTGAGCCACTGAAGTTCTACTGTAACTAGACACCGAAATCTCACAAATTAATGCAGATCTCAACATAATTTTCTTTTTTCTTTTTCACCTCCCTTCTAAATAGGGCTCAACTCTTAAAGAAAACAATTTGCTCTTGTGGGAGCATTTTTGTGTGTGTGTGTGTGTGGGGGGGGGGGGGGGGGGGGGGGGGGGGGGGGGGGGGGGGGAGAGTGGGGTAGACCCAATTTTAGAAGGGCCATTTCAACAAAAATACACACAGAAACCTGGATTTCCTGTTGGTAAAAATATCTTCTTAACCTTCCAGCTTAATGTTACTGAAATACTGTTTAAACCAGGTGTAAACTCAAAGTCACTGATCAAGAAATTTCTAAAGAAAAGCAAAAAAAAAAAAAAAAAAAAAAGCAAAACAAAAAAAATACACATGACTAAAGCTGTACTCACATGGCAGTAGTAATAGATGTTGTAACAATGAGAGAAGGTGAGTGTATGCTGGTGACATTGACAGCTTCTTACGGAGCAGCTCAAACATTATGCTGGCACTTTTGGTATCAATGTGAGCCTGGAATAAGTAAATCCTAAATAAAGCTGTGTTGACTTTGTTACTCCACAACTAAACACCTGATATTTAAGTTTTTTTTTGTTTTTTTTTTGTTTTTTTTTTCATACAGCCAATTGTGCTATTTTTCTGCTTTTTTTTAAAGTGAGAGGGTACACTTTTTGCAATTTGCATTTTACTTCCCTTCTCAATAGGTCAAACAGAAGACACAAAAGTAGTGTCCCTTTGTAAAAATGGTGGAAAAACATGGATGTGTACGCGGTCAGCTTAAATACCCTGCAACTGTAACCCTGGAAACACCTAGGTAGACTTGCATGTATAATATGATTTTTACAAAACAGCAACATCTGAACCTGGACTTGCCTATTAGAGTATAGTGCGACATCGTATCATTTTCTCACTGGTATTTTACATTCATCTGTGTTGAAAGTTGAATTCTTAACCAGTAAAATGTGTTACAACTCTGGAGAAAGAGTCTAATGGCATGTGCAAATGAACTCTTATCAAAAGAATATAAGTAAGTATCAAAAACTGAACAGATGAACAGGTTGATGTAACTCATTACTTTCTGCATTTGCTATCAGGCCCCAGTCAAGTTACACATATAACAGGTACAGAAGCATGACTGGCCACTTACACCTTCAAATCTTTTGGCTAGTATCTTTTCATCATCATTTCGCATCATCTCAAAGAAGTCTAAATGTCTGAAAAGCAAACAACATATCATCAAAACAGAGAGTTATCAAATCTCTATCTTGAAGCATTTCATGACAGATTTCACCCTCTAACACTGTTTCTGTTATCTAATAGCTATGGACTTTTCCATGACTAAGAATTCTGCAAAACGCCGAGTCTCGCCAATTAAGTATTGTCACGTTAGGTAGAGGTGTCTCTACTACTTAGTCAGGCCAGTGCTGGAAAAGCAATACCTATGTCTTGCTTCTGCTAGTTGCAGGCAAAACAATGCCATTGGGTAGGGTACAAATGAGCCGCGACACGACAAAACCAACAATGTGGTTGTGCGCCCAGCGCAGACTCAGATTAGCCTGGGCATCAGCCAAGTTTGAACAGACTCTTTATTAAGTGCTCAAAGGGTAGCTAAGGGTCTGAGCTACCTCCATGCGGACAGCGAAGACTCTGATCAGACTGGGCGGATGCCCAGGCTGATCTGAGTCTGCGCTGGGCGCACAACCACATTGTTGGTTTTGTCGCGTCGCGGCTCAAATGAAATGCTACTTAAATTTGCCGGAATCAGTGCTTATCTAAAACTTCCATTTCTAGTATTTACATGTATATGTAGATTCAAATGAAATGTTATAGGTATTTACTATGTCTAACTTGGAGCAGAGACATATAACATCAAGCCATCACCTGAACACTATTATGACTGAACCAGAGTATGAACAGCCAGAATTTTAGAAAAGATTTTAGACCATGTTTATTGAAACATATTATGACCCATCGAAAACTGATCAAACACCAAAGGCTATTTTAATGTAACAACCAGTTACAGTCAACAATGTGTAGATCTAAGTTGCCTGTAAAATTGTACAGCCAATCCTGAAAACCAGGGCCTGGTTGTTCAAAACTAACAATGTCCTTAGTTAGCAAGACATCAAATTTTCAAATATATTATACCTTAGAGTAACATAAAACCACTGCCTCTTTTTGCTGAAAAAATGTTAGCTGTTCACAATAATTCAGCAAAAATATTAAAAACAATTTATTTGTGAGTACTGTAAGACTTTAAAAATTCTCCACTGATAACTTTGTTCAGCTAACCATGCTTTGAACAACCGGGCCCAAAGCTCCAAATGAGGAGCAGTGACATGGCTGATATAAGAATAATTTCCACATTTTTCCTTGAAAACCTACGTTGTTGGTAGAAATATGATACTGGAAAACTGCAAGGATTACATTAGTCCCAAAATAATCATATGAAGCTACCTTTGTCCATTTCACAGTCATAAGACAGAGTGTTTCCCCACTGGAATGATACTAGAGTAAGGGGACATGGCTTCGCACACTTTTATGCCTTTTGCAGCATTGGCTGACAAAGCTTGTAACATAACGACTGTTTCTTCATATTATTATATACCTTGACTCTTTCTGGAAATTAAGTATGAAAATATTTGGTCTCAGACCCTGACGTCATAAGTAGCACGTGCGGTAATATATAGTGCAGTTCTACGTAATATTTTGGGTATATGGGGTTTCGCACACCTCTTCTAGCAGGAAATAGAAGCATTCTAGATGTCTTTGAATATTGTGTCATATACCTTAGAACCAGTAAATGAAAACCATAAAATAACAGCCAATATGCTATTTTTATTTATAGTTTGCAGGGTAATAGTATAATGTCAATGTTCCTTCTATAAATGGAAAGACAAAAATCAGCGATTTTCAGAATTTTATTTGATTTTAAAACACTGGTTAATAAGTGACTGACAATTTGTTGTTGAATCCATCACAGCTCGACTGTGTAATCTTACAGTGGACTTATGACAAAATAGGATGACAGCTAAAAATAATATGCGGACTTTTCTTATAAAAGTGAGGGACAAAATTCACACCCCATAGCATGGAAAATCTTTGGTGTCCATACAACCAGCATAGGTTTTAATGATTGTGCACTTTGTATTCTGAAGAGAGCAAACAACAATTTCATTAACACTTCAGGAGCCAAATTTCGACAGTGTGCTATCAATAATATTGCCTGTTCTAAAAATGTTAAACTTTCCCGACTTTAATCTGAATATTTTATATATTTTGGCACCAAAATGCACGTGATGCACTGCACGCGGAAGTGATGTCAAACGCCTTCATTTAAACAACCTTGAAATATTTGCAAAACAAAATGATGTTCAGACAACTGATGACTGGCACATACTAAGAAATCCCGTAGATGTGCGAAGCCATGCCCTGTGCGAAGCCATGTCCCCTTACTCTACATATCTAAACTATGGGACAAATCTAGATTTTAAGAGTTGCTTTGAAAACCCATCTTTCACGAAATCAGTACTTCTTACCTATCTAATGTTGCATTTTCATGTTTCCTGAGTTTTTCAATGACAGGTTGTATTCCTAACATGAGAAACTCATAGCGTAGATGTAACCGAAATTCTAGGTAGTCCTGAAATAACCACAAAGTGCTGCTTTTATTCACCATCTGTCAATATTTCAAGAGATAAACCTAACTCATTACAGTAAACTTTCTTTTAAAAAAAAACATACAGCCAACTCTTGATATCTCGATGTCAAAATTCATCTCAAACAACTGACATCTCAAAGTAAATGTTCAGGTTCCAGAAAATTTACTTTGAGATACCAGTAGTTTGAGATAACAGGAATTGAAATGTAAAGAAAACTAGAAAATATGCCCAAACTATATTCCCTGATATAAGAGTATATTGAGATATAAGTGTTTGAGATAACGGGAGTCAACTGTATTTGTGTACACTCTTTGGAATTACAGAACTTTACTGTTCTGCGATGATACCATCTGTATGACCAGCTGATAATATGCCATGAATCAAGTGAAGCCCTTCATATGAATACTGCATCATTAATTGTGCTTCTCCCTAACTCAACAGCAACATTTGAGCCGCGACACGAGAAAACCAACAATGTGGTTGTGCGACCTGCACATATTCAGATCAGCCTTGGCATCTGCCCAGTCTGGTCAGACTCTTCACTAAGTGCTTAAAGGGTAGCTAAGGGACTGAGCTACCTTCATGCGGACAGCGAAGACTCTGATCAGACTGGGCAGATGCCCAGGCTGATCTGAGTCTGCGCTGTCCGCACAACCACATTGTTGGTTTTCTCGCGTCGTGGCTCATTTCAAGAAATGTCCAAAGATGGGAACTAAAAGATAGCAAACTGTGTCTACCAGGAACTTGAGATTGTTTTTTTCCAAATGTTGACAGATGGATGAGAACTTGGCCATTTTACGGACTTTTAAACAGTATCTCAGTCATATCAGGGCGAATGAAAGTTGATTATGAATGGCTCTGTGCATTGAAGTGCCATTTAGGTTCGGAGTCTCCCTTGCAGTGGAACTCAAAACCATGACACAAAGCTGGCAGCACTGACCACTTGGCCATGTAGATTCTTCTAAATGCTGACAGAAGAGATGAAACCATTTTGATGCAAGGTTAGTGTTTTATCTAGAACTAAAATATCTCAAAATTAAATCATCAAATCTCCTTTTATTAAACCTTTAATGTGCCTAAAGGGCAGATAATAAATTTACACAGATCTGCAAATTTTCGAAAAGATGTTTCTTCAAACTTAAAAATCATTCTGAGAATCTAAAGGACTGAGGATAAACCTTGTAGATCCAGATGAGGTGGCTCACCCTGAGCTCCCTCATCTGGGTTTATACTCTTTGTAAACTCAGTTAGGTTTGTTTTTGGCATTATAAGGGTATACTCTGGGTACCCACCTTGCCAGGACCACATCTTAGCACTGCGTTGATGAATGACATAATAGCTGTCTTGAGATTCACTTCCTCTCTGTATATACCCGTACTTCTGTCCAGGTCAAATATTAAACGCTGAAATATGTAACAAATCAAAAGTTAGGCACATTAAGGTATTTCAGTTTTCAGAATATAAACCAGTGTGACAATATATTATGTACATGCAACTTTGAAGCATTAAAATTGACATAGTTTCATGATGCAGTCATTGGAAATAATATTCATGGAAATATAAGTGCTATGTTTTGATTTATTGAGCTATACCAAATAGTTGCAAATTTAACTACTAAAATGTAAATTAACTTACAGATAACTTTATGTTAAAACTTGTAAAATCAACTTCTTTACCAAATTAAACCTTGATGAATACATATCAGTAGATTATACAGTATCTTGGTAACTACCTTTAAACAAGATGCATAACTAACGTTACTGCAACATACCTGAAATCTTGTTCTTTCTGCTGCATATTTCTGATAATGTAGCATGGCTTCCAGTACCCTGCGATGTCCCCCGGGAACCAGGCACATGGCACCAAGGATTTCCAAGACAGCTATTTTTGTCTTGATATTTTCTACACTAAGACTCTGAGCAATTATATTAATACTGTTAGGATGTGCCAGAACATGAGCTCGTCCTTGCTGAAATATAGAGGACACAAAAAATTAGTGACAATTTTTATGTTAATCAGCCTGAGCTCCATAAGAAGATGTAACAGGGAAAATTTAGGGATAATTTTGCATATTTCTCCATAAAAAGCTATCTTGTGACCCCTGATTAGAACCGTCTCGCTGAGACGGTTCTAATGAGTGGTCACATGATATGTTTTTGTTGAGAAATAAGAAAAATTATCTATGAATTATCCTTCATACCCCCTCTTATCTAATTTAATCTAGAGCTGGAGATGAGATAATCTGACAGTAAGTCTGGGATAATTTTACTATTTCATCATAAAAATATAAGCAAACATATCCCAAATTATTCATAATCCCCAATCACAAGCCCCATTCACAACATCTGAGGCAAATATATATATTTATTTACTTTGATGTTGACAGTATATTCAGCTGGCAGACAATAGTATTATGATGGTGAAGATTCTGCCAGTACCGGAATGTTGTGCTTAAAATTAAGTTTTTCACATTTTGTGACTGAAATGTATGTAATTGAGGGAAATAAATAGATTTTTTCTCTGTTTTCTTGGATTCTTCAGGTTAGAATGACAGCAGATTGCTAGCTCAGTTTAAATAAGTGTGTTTGAGAGTCATTTACTACACTGCATGCAATTCAGTCATTCCTGTTGCTATTAATAAAAGTATGAATATCTTGATACTCACAGGATTGTTCATTAAAGCTTTGAGACAGCCAATGGCGGCAGAGTGTATACTGCTCTCTGACACATGATAATCCATACCAGTGAGGAAATTCAGAATACATTGTAAACCTTCCTGTTCTATGAACCGCACTACAAAACTGAAACAAAAAGAGACAGGAAATTCAAAGTTAGTGACAAGCATGAGCTCCCACCTCACTGAAGCTATCTTTTGTAACCCAGCAGGCATAATATCTGGAAATGATGTCGAATTGACATTGATGTTACCTCACTACCTCACATCGACATCAGTACGTCATTTCAACGTCATGTCACATGGCCTGGAAACAATGTACTGATGTCAAGATGACGCCATAGGTCTGTTACCATAGCAACTATGGAATTACCAACTATTGTGCTTAGTACCTTGGCAGAATGACGTCTCTTAAGATTTTCTCCTGCAAATAGTTATTCTCAAGTCATTTAATTCCGTGTTTATTGGGAAAACATAGAAGTCTGCAAACGTGAAAATGTCTAAAATTGGGAAACTGCAAACTATTGTACCTGCATAAATTAATACCATTACAGTATCAGGAGTTCCGTTATAGGACATAAGCATCATAAGAAAAATATTATTGTCATGGAACATAAGCCATAAAACTAGAATATACCTCATAGGCTGAGTTCTGAGGGCTATCTGAAGGTTCTCTATAATTTTCTCCCTTTGTTCCATCTCCTCTGGGTTGTAATTGAAAATCTGAAAATCATAACCAACTAGTTCAACATATCTGTAACAGAATTGAATGATATATGAGCTGGGACATGACAAAGCCAACAAAGTGGCATGTGCACCCAGTGAAGACTCAGATCAACCTGGGCGTCTGCCCAGTCTGATAAGAGTCTTTGCTGTCCCCATGGCGGTAGCTTAGACCTTTAGCTACCTTTAGGCACACAGTGAAGACTCTAATCAGGTTGTGCAGATGCCCAGGCTGATCTAAGGCTTTGCTGGGTGCTCATGCCACGTTGTTGATTTTGTTGTGTCCCGGCTCATATATACTATGTGACTACTGCCAGCACCTATAGACAAAGAGAATAGGGCAACAAAACTATATTACAACTTGACCAATATCTTGTTGTAATCATATTGACACTTACGTCTTTACAAATTACTTTGAAAAGAACTTGGAAAGTCCAAATTATTGTCTGATGCTAGCTAAATATGAGCCGCGACACGAGAAAATCAACAAAGTGGTTGTGCGCCCAGCGCAGACTCAGATCCGCCTGGGCATCCGCTCAGTCTGATAAGACTCTTTCCTAAGCACTTAAAGGGTAGCTGCCCAGTCTGAGCTGAGTCTGCGCTGGGCGCACAACCACTTTGTTGATTTTCTCGTGTCGCGGCTCATATAGTGATTTCAATCAAAATTGTTTGTTTTCACCAAAATGCTTCCCAGTAGTGTCTCTTGTAGAGGAATAACAACCTATCAATGTCTGCAAAACTAATTTTCAGTACCAACAGTATGCAGATTTCGCAGATTTGTGTCATTTGTTTTCATTTTTAATTTATCACTGCAACCTGAGCAATTTCAATGCGGAAGGGTGGACTAGCAAGCATATCCACTATATTCAAGATTTTGTTTGGTTGCTGTTTTCACTCGCTATTGTTAAAGCAAATAGGTGCACCTTTGTGTGTGTGTTTTTTTTTCTGTCATTTTACAAAGGGAAACAATTTTTGTGACTTTCTGTTTGATTCTGTGGACAATGCACCCCTTCGAAAATGGGATCTACTTTTTAAGGAAAGAATTTGCTCCTAGGGAAGCAAACTCTTTTCTTTAATTATTGATACCCATTGAGAAGAAAGGCAAAACTGAGTGGATGGAGTTTTGATGACAACCTACATGTTTATTTTCTATAAAAAAAATGTTGTGGCCCTCATTAGAAGCACCTTGGCAAAGCTGTACTAAAGAGGGGCCACAAAATGATTTCCTGGCACAATGAGAGAAGTTATCCAATTTAAACTGTCCCTGATCAAGAACTCTGAAATGTAGTGGATGTACTTTATTATAATGATTTTAGCTATGAATAATTTTTTGCTATATCTGGATAGAAACACGGGAGCCTGAGTAGCTCAGTGAGTTAACAGCTGGCCTCTAGTCTAGTGGTCTAGGTTTAAATTCCACTGGTAGCAGAACAACGTATCTCTTGGATCAAAGGTAAAACTTATGCGCTCCCTTGTCATTTCCATATTTCTGTATGCCTGTGAATCATGGACCTTGACAGCAGAATTAGAGAAAAGAACGCAGGCCTTTGAGATGAGATGCTACCGAAGGTTACTGAACATTTCGTACAAGGACCATATAACCAATGAGGAGATTCGCAGGAAGATCCAAGCAGCCATTGGAGAATATGATGAACTCCTGACGCTGGTCAAGAAACGGAAACTAAGGTGGTTTGGTCACGTCTCAAGGTCTTCTGGTTTAGCACAGACAATTCTTCAGGGCACAGTGAAAGGAAAAAGAAGAAGAGGTAGACAGAAGAAGAGGTGGGAAGACCAGAGATACAGACTAGCGGTCGCCCACTCGCCCACTGCGAGTAAAAAATCGGGTGCCTAAAATTAAAATGACAGTCGCCCAGCATGCGATCGTCAGCTGTCAGCGAGTGGATGGCGTGTTTTCGGCTTGGAGTAAAATCCTCCACCTCAAAGCGCATTGCTAACTTCCGCGCCGATATCTGCATTGAATATTCGGTGTTCCGTCATACTTGTGTGTTGGATTTTACTCACTATCGAAAAACAACATGGCCGCCTCCTCCGTCAGACAGCTAAAATCTTGATAATTTGCAAATGTTTCGCGCATAATGTGGCGATTCACTGCTGGTGTTTCATACCCGGTAGCGTAAAGGAAGCAAAACCCTGAAGAAAGGAGGGTTGGAAAGTTGGAAACGGTGTAAATCTCGCGCAGTCCTGAATAAAAATTCTCATGTTTCTGACGTGTTAATGTGGGCCCCTAAATTTCTGGCTGGGCGACTAATTTTCAGTTTTTAGGGGCCCAGCTTGCTCCTATGAAAAATGAGTTAGTCTGTATCCCTGAAGACAATATCAAGGAGTGGACTGGAATGGATTTTGCCAGCTCAACTAGGGCAGCTGAAGACAGGACAAGGTGGAAAGGGATTGTTTTGAAGTCAGCTGTGGTGCCCCAACGACCTAGTAAGGTTATGGGATAGAATAGAATAGAATAGAATAGAATAGGTAGCAGAATTCTATTAAAACATCGTTCAAGTGCACATAGCCTTAAATTATCACCCTTGCGTGGGCTCCATATGACTGAAAAATGTTGAAAGGGCCATAAGACTGCCAGCCATTCATCCAATTTGTATAGAAACTCATGATGTGACCACTCATGATCTTAATTGCCTCATGGAGGGGTCAGAACACGTTTTTGAGGGGAAAAAAATAGAAAACTTATTCTACAATTATCATCAAATACTCCCCTTATCCAGAGACATGAATTATTTTCACTTACACTAGTCATCCCATTGATTTTTTCAATGTAGAAGTCTGGCCATTCTTCATCTTTGTCCTGTAAAAAAGGGCAGATAACTGGTTATCAAGAAGCTTACTAATTACAAATTGGCTGAAAAAAAAATCACCATTTTTACATTAGGGCCCGGATAGTGTAGTGGATAGAGCACTCGCTTTCCACCTCTGCGGCCTGGGTCCGATTCCCGGAGTCGTCATGTGGGAGGGTAGTGGTCGCCCGTCCCAGGTTGGTGGTCTTCTCCGCGTACTCCGGTTTCCTCCACCAATATAGGACCAAAAACGTGACAGCATCTGTGCAATCAAGAGTATTTAAATAAGTTAGTGTGAGCTTTCAATGCAATCGATGAACAATAAATAGAGGATCTTACATGAGTGCTCCTGTATTACGAGTTGGGGAAAAAGATAAGATGCATGGCTATGCCGAGCATCTTATCGTTTTCACCACCGAGTTTAATAAATTCAATAATACATGAGCACGAATGCAATATTCTATTTATCATATGACACTAAAATCGCATTTTACTAGCAAATTTCGCACTAAAATGTCATGATTTCCCCCATAAGAAAATGCTATGTTTTTATGGACGTCAACGCATAACGTTACGGCGTAATTTGCATATTTAATCCACTAGTGGATTATCGTTTTTAATGCATGGCTTTATCACACTCTCATGTGCGACGTCATATGATAAATAAAGTTTACATTAAAAAAATCACCATTCAAGTAATAAATAAATTTTATCATACAGAAACAACATATATACAAGGGGTGTCTCTGACAGAAAGGCTGTATAGACACCAAGAGGACTAGGGTTGGGATGTTGGTAGGGTTCAACAAGAACTGTCAAAATACAGGACAGCTCACTTGACAATGCCTTCTCATCAGATACACAACACTTCATTAGAAGGTAGTGTCTCACCTAGTTTACAGAACAAAGCAAGACACAACTAAAACTCAAAAAAGCTTACGCAATCAACACCAATATTGCTGCCAGGAATATAATACACATGTCTCGCCTCTGTTCTAGTCACAGGCCAGACAAAAATTTTAACCATAACTTAAATGTTAAGTGGAATGCCAACACAAATACCAGCATCATATTGACTGCAACAGTTTTATGCCCACGCCACAAAGTGGGGAGGGGCAAATAGTTTGGCCCTTGTTTCTGTACTTTTGTACAGCTGAGCTATTGAGATAACAAGACCTGTCACTGGGACAGGATAGCTCGCCTGACAGCGCCTTGCCCATCACCTAAAAAACTTTAATGTAAAACTTTAACATTTTGCTAACACCCCCGCCGCAGCCGATGCTAAAGCCAATGACGACACCGGGGGTAGTATAATAGCTCTTCCTGAACTTTGTTCAGGCAAGCTAAAAATGGCAATATTCAGTATTTCTGCAGCAGATCAGCATTTGCCTAGCTACTTCCGGTTTTGGCACACAACAGTAAATTAATATGGTATTAATGTCAAAGCAGTCATACTGGTGAACTGCCATCTAAATATGCCACTGTTTAAATGTTTGCTCACAAAAGCTTTTCTTGATTCATCATTCACTTAATCAGCTGAACTCAAATTTCACAGAAGTCTAGTGTGACAAAAGCAATCATGTTATTGTCACCGTTAAATAGCTTTGTGACACAGATTCTTAATAGAAACCAAAATAGGAAATGGTTTCCATGCAACCATTTTCTAGATTTTATCCATGGCCTTGAACATTAGCTGACTCATGTATTGGACCAATTCCCTATAGAATTCCCAGATTGCATGGAAACAATTTCAATACCATAATGTTCCTAAAAACTGGGACAGAAGGCCCTTAGCAAACAGTGTCGACCCAGATCAGACTGCTCCTAAGGAGCAGTCTGATCAGGGTCTGCAGTGTTTGCCATTTCACCAGAATTTTTTTATTTCCGAAAAAAAATAATAATAATAGGCTACAGAAAATTTTTTTTGGGTACAATTCTGGTAATTGGTCAAGGTGTCCCAAAATTTTGGGTAATTACAGGGTTACTAGAAACAAAGATATCAGATGTCCAAGAGTCTAAGCTAGCTGATTCAGAAGAGAAAATACATATTGATTACTGTCAAGGATGAGCAACATTAATTGACAGGCTGCCTCCCAAAGGAGTACAAAAAGACTTCCGTTATCCCTTATATGAGTAATGCCAAAATATTGGGAAAGTCCTAATCCATTATTTAATCTAAAGGCGACTAATATGTACCCTTTCTGGGGAATTCCTTAAAATCTGAAAACTGTGACAAAACATAGCTGGCAACCAGTGCACATGGGGGAGGGGGGGGGGGGGTCACTTGGTCTTTAAAGGGGTACAGATGTGCCGCTGGAACTCTGATAACCCACCCTATTCATGTATAACAAAATGCCAAAATATTTACCTATTCATGTACTTTGTATAAAATTTGGACCCTATTCATGTATACTGCAGAAAAAGTGCTTAGATTAGCTGATGAATTTGCCATTAAGCCTTGAAGAAATTTCAAGAAATTAGTATGCTGAGAACATTTGTTGTCTTTGTAATTTGATATTTGTTTCTTTTTGATAACAAAAATCATATAAGTTGGCTTTTATATACAGAGCTTGGAGAAATAAGACCTATTCGTGCTTATTAGTCTGTGAAATCATACCTATTGATGTATCTGGCAGATAAGAAAAGTAGGGCTATTCTAGCGGCACATATACCCTGCTTTATAATGGAAGTGACCCCGCAATGCCAGTGCAGAGCCTGATCAAACTGGTCCTTTTCATGTATCCGACAGCTTTTCTCCCTCTTAGCAATAACAATCAACCATCAAAGAATATATGTATGAAATCAAGTAGCTTATGAGAGTAATATGCTCTTGATGAAATGTAAAGCAGATACATATCTAACAGCTTCAGTTTCAGCTACTGAACAAGATGAGTGATCACTTCAAAGAAGATCAGTCAAATGGTAAATGACTTTAACTGACCATATCATACATGAAAGGGTTCTACATTACTGCCTCAACACTTTTCCACTTGTAGTTTGTGTCCAACAAAAAAGCAATATGCATTTGCTCATCAATTACTTTGTAGAGGCTATTCTGATGAAAAATTCTTGTTTTACCAATTGCTTCTCAATACTTTTGCACTCAAATGAAAAACTTCTTAGGCAAGTGTATGTTGTATGAGCATGAGTTGAGATTGATTTTTATCAAGGAAGTGAAAATTTGGGTATTTATGTAGTAGAGTTGGGGAAATGGCTAGGAATATCCTTGGATAAAGGTCTATGCATGAACGTTTAAAACAAGATCTGTCTGCCTACAGGAAAGCTCACCTGACAACACCTTGCTCATCACATAAAAAAACTTTACATGAAGCATTAACATTTTGCTAACCAAAGCTGATGCCTGGGTCAGTGCAACAACTCTTCCTGTACACTGTACAGGTGAGCTTAACATCAAGAACATCTTTCTTTTTTTTTTCAATACAAATGGTTGCCTAGACCAGGCAAGGAAGTTAATTTCTAAAATTCAATTACAATTTTACCTGCTTCTTGCTGCAGTAAATTTGCCATTTTTTCTCTGGTGGAAGACTAAACATAGCATCTCTGTGGGGCTTGTCTAAACCCAGCTCAGCCTGTAAATATACACATACATGGTGCATTATCTAACATATCATAAGTACAGAACAAGATGTAAGTTTGAACATTAATTTGCTCAAATCTTAAATTGGTACATTGGTTTATTTACAGGGAAGTAAATCTGCCATTTTTATATTTTGTCTCCTTTCTCAATGGGGATTCACTCTTATAGGAAAAAATTGCTGCCATAGGAGCAAACGTCCCTCCTTTTAGAGTAGACCCTTACTCTTAGAAGGATTTTGTCTTCCAAAAAAAGTCATAAAACTTTCCAACTGTTGAAAAAATAGCAGTCACTCATGAAAACAAGCATCTGCAAAGTGTTTTCTCATTTAACTCTTTAGTACCAAAAAGCAGACGACAAAAATTTACATCTGTAAAAATTCAAAAAATGCCTTGTCCAAGACATTTCAAATTGAGAATTCAAAGACTAGAGGGCAAACAGTGTAGATCCACATGAGGCGGCTCATTATGAGCCGCCTCATTAGGATCTACACTGTTTGCAAATGCTATTTTCGTCACTTGTGCTTAAAGTGTTCGTAGTAGGAAGTTTTCTCTCAAAAGGCATTTTTTAGAAAACCAATTATATTGCAATTTGATTTTGACAGCAGGATTGAAATAGAATAGCTGAACAGGCTTTCAAAGGCTCAGCTCTAAGGTTAATTAATCTGCTTTATAACAAGAAGCTGAGTTTATTTTCACAACATGTTGCATGGTGTAAGAAACCATATGCTAAAGAGCTTAAATATTGGGACACCTAAACACCAGGGCCCACTTGTTCAAAGCATCGTTAGCCTAACGAGCTTGTTAAGAGGTCAACTGGTTAATTGTTTTGACTTTATGACCAAATACACTGATATTTTTTTGTTGAAAAACAGTGAGAAGCTTTTGCAATGCAAAAGCTTCTCACTGTTTTTCAACAAAAATTTTGGTGTATTTGAGAAACTTTAACTAACGACATTGTTAGTTTCGAACAACCGGGCTCAGTAATTATCCATTTGGGACAAAAGGAAAATTAATGGCTTTAGGTGTCTCAATACTTAAGCACTTTAGGGTAACTATAAACTGGGACCATAAACCTTCTGTTTTCCATAACAGAGTTGTTCCCCTTGGAAATTAGAAGTTCACTTGCCCTATCAGGGGTTTACTACAAACAGTAAAGACCCTGATCTGGGTCTCCACTTTCTTTTTTAATCCGTCCAAATACTTTGGTGTTTTTAAGGTCATATTTAATTTCTACTGGCAGGAATCAATACAATTCAGTTGCTACTGCAGCTCTATTCCATCTTAAAACTGGGACAAGGCATTTTCTGTCATTTTGGAATAAAACTGCTCACCAAGTGGCAAAAAGCAGACTCTGATCATACTATTCCATTTGGAGCAGTCTTATCTGGGTCTGAAAATGTCTGCTATGGAAATTATTTATGGACACTAAGGTTTGTTTTGTACAAAGAGCCCTTACTGTTAATGTATTAATCAACTATCAGTTTCTCTCAGCAAACAGCATGTAATGAAAGTCATATGTGAAACATAATATTTAGTATCTGCAGAAGTAAACTTTTATGAAATTTTTAGAAAGAAAAGCAAAGATGTGCTACTAACCACAAGTTCTTCAAATTTAGCATTCAGCTCATTCTCATCTGTTGGCATGGGGATATCAATGGCCATTGGCTTGAGAGGTATCCCCTGTTGGATACCATACTGGATGTCGGGTGGCCTCCCACCAAAACAGCAACAGAATGTCTGCTTACTCGGCATTGTCAGCTTTGTAATTTGCGAGTGGACAAACTATCTGTGCTTCATCTGAAAAAGAGGAAAACAATAATACAATATACATGTACCATATCTGCAACACTAACCATCTTCTACAAAAGCCAGTCATCTTCCTATGGGAGCCAACTATTTAATCCTGAGACATATAGATGTACTACCATAATGCATACAAATATTGTCTCAAATGGAAAATCAATTATTTTCAGGCGTCAAAATGGCAAATACTTCTTTTTTTTAGGTGTCCCAAATTTAGTAAATGCCACTGAAGCACACAGTTTAGTCCAAGATCCGATGTCCCTTAAATAGCTATCCTTGATCTTCAATTATGTCATGCACAAGATAATGTGCTCACAGAGAAATATTAATTTCAACACAAACTTATTTATTCCAGCTCTGTATATTCCATGACATTATTTTTATAATCCATTAAATGCAAATAGCTATTCTTTTCCTGCAAAGCCAATTTCTGCAATATCATTACTTCTTCCTATACAAGAAAAGAAAAATAAACTCTTTAAGTCTGTAAATGATTTTTTTTACTCCCAGATATATATACTGTCAGCTGATTCTCAAATTTCAGAGGAAGCAATAATTGTGAGTAATCACTCTTTATTTCTTAAATTTTCAAATGCTTCAAATTCATCAACTTTATTTCTTTTCTCACGTTACCGTATTTTACCGTAATTCCTCAAAATTGGTGGAGCATATATCCAAAGACAGAAACAAGTTCTATGTTATCCAAATATTTAAACAATCTCAGTTAACAATCTGGAGGCATGTCTGAAATGGCAAATAGTGCAGCCTCTGATCAAACTGCTCCTTTAGTAGAAGTTTTCAGGGTCTACGCTGTCTGGGCCTGCACTACCATCCTACTTTTTACGATCATTAAGAGAATTTCATTTCTTTCTCACTTTACATGTGAGAACAATTTCTCCAGTCTATATGCATCCACCATGAAACAAGCACTCAACATTGTACCATAAATAGCCCTAAAAATTTGGACAAGAAAGCCCAAGCAAACAGGGTAGACCCTGATCAGACTGCTCCTGTAGGAGCAGTCTGATCAGTATCCACACTGTTTGCCTTTGTCATTCTGTAATTTTTTTTGACATTATCGTGAACATTAAAATTAACTTTTCAAATTTTTTGCATTTTTACAATAACTCATTATGGTGTCCAAATTTTTTAGGTTACACTTACGGTACATTAACTACTGGTACGAATCATTTACAAGTTGTTTCATAAAACAAAACAATCATATAATGTATGTATAACATCATACAAATGTATTTGTCAAGCCTTTGTGCATGTACCACAGAATATACATCTACAAGTAACAACAGTATTTACATAAATTCGGAAACAAAATATACATTGTACTAATAACTGTACTCATAACTAGTACAGATTGACAAAGATTTACAGACTTGAAGACATCAATTATCATAATGGTGAACACTCTCATTTTTTTTTCATGATTTCATAGATACATATTTTATCACAACTGGTTAGACAATATATCTCTTAATTTTCTGTAGAAGTTTAAAAAAAATGCCTGTTTTTGTGTGTGTGTTATTCCATTTTTTTCTCTGATGAATAGGAATAATTAAAGCAGTATACTCTTCAGGTTGAAATGCAAATTATCTATTACCCAATGTCAAATCATAAATATACAGATTTCGAGATCCTCTGTCATTTGATCATGTATGGGTATTTTACTGATGTATGTTGATCACTGTGATTTCAGGGCATAATTCTATCTAATGCAGTAATTTCGAACATGCTCTGCCATATTCTACTAAATGTGACAAGCATTATTCTTCAAGCTAAAATGGATCATTTCAGCATTACTGTGTAATATTTCATTATATTTTTCTTTCATGTTGATAAAGGTGGAGTAAATTTAATCTTATCAAAATGTCGAAAAAATCACAAAACAGTAACATGACTTTAACACTTGAAGACTGACCAAAAATGGAAAAGATGAAGTGCCTCATTATCACAGGGTATAATCGATTCCGCTAATTTTCGCTTCCTGCAGAGACTGTACATCATATTTGGCTTCTGCCGAGACTGTCCGCGAACTCTTGCTTCCTGCCGAGACTTCTGTACATGATAAATGGCTTCCTGCAGAGACTGTCGGCGTGATTCTGCTTCCTGCCGAGGCTCTCGGCAGGAAGCCATTCTTCGAGGACAGTAGTCTCGGCAGGAAGCAAGAGTTCGTGGACAGTCTCGGCGGAAGCCAAATATGATGTACAGTCTCTGCAGGAAGCGAAAATTAGTGGAATCGATTATACCCTGTGATAATGAGCCGCCTCATCTGAAAATTTATTCAACCCTTTTAGCCCACTGTGTGCATTAAATACTTGCAGTAGACTTTCTTCCCAATAAGCACACATTTCAAAGAATTATTAGCTTTAACAGAATTTAATGTTTAAAGCATCAGAGAAAAGCTGGTTATAACCATGAAGGACGGAGAAGCGGAAAGAGAACTATTGGGTTTTCAGCACTTGTAAACAAAGCAATGAAAGGTATAAACCGGTGGAAATATGTGCGCTAATAATCATATGCCTCAAAAATTCCCATAATAAGCACTTATTGGGACATGTGTGCTAAATAGGTCGATTACGGTATACACTTGTTGCCTTCTCATCTTTTAATTCTGAATATGATGCAGCTTAATTGGAAACACTTTTTTTTTAAGTTTTGCAGATGTAAATTTTGGTGTCTGTTCTTTTTTTTATTTATTCATTTATTTTTACTTTTTATTATTGTTTTTTTCATTTTGCATTTTAAGGGTTTTACACATCGCCTAATTTACTCGACTATATGCATCTTCTACTGCTGCAACACAGAGTTATTTCTATCAATTTCTTTATTAATTTTGTGCATGAAGGCCTATTTCATTAACTTTTTCAACTACTTTGTAGACAAACTGCACACAAGTAAAACAGTAGCATTAAGATTTTATGCAGATAAATTTGTTACCCTTCAAACAAGAAATTTCTTAATCCAAACATTCCGCAAAGCAACTGAACTCGAATTAATCAGACAAATCCTACCGAAACGATAACAACATTCTTTCTGATGAAGATTATTGTCAACATAATGTAATCATAACAGTAATTCATAACTTTACTGACCTCCTATGATGTCTTATGTCACAGTTTTAAGAATTTAGAAATCTGTTACAGTGATAATCTGCAAAGTTTTACGGCGAGATTATCATAGAGGTTCTTACGTGTTATTGAATTTATTAAACCTGTTGGTGAAAAGATGAGATGTGAATTAGAGAAAAGATAAGATGCGAGGCTATGCCCAGCATCTTATCGGTTTTCCCCAACGGGTTTAATAAAATCAACTAGAATTGTTTTCCTACGAAAAAACAGATGTCTCCCCCCTTTTTGATGTCAAAAGGATGAGTCATTAAGACACCAAGGGAAAAACAATATGTTTCCCTACCCTGAAGCAGGGATTCATAATAAGTAAAAAGTATAAATGCAAGAGTTATAGTTGTTATGCTCTGCATGTCATGTAATGTTTACTGATATTCATATTTAGTTTTTGTCAAAAAATATAAATGCAAGAGTTACAGTGCTCTGCACGTCGTCTATTTATATGTTGACTGATATTTGTCTGAAGTTTCATGAATATAGCTTAAACGGTTTTCAAGTTATAGAGCTTAGACGATTGAGACACGATTTTGTGAATGACAAAGTTCCAAGGGAAATAACTCAAATAGTATAAATGCTGTGCTCTGCAGGTTGTCTAGTGTTGACTGACATTTGTATGAAGTTTCGTGAATATAGCTTGTCCGGTTTTCAAGTAATAAAGCGAATGAGACACGATTTTGTGACTGACAAAGGTCCAAGGGAAATAACTCAAGAAGTATAAATGCAAGAGTTATGGTTCTTGCACTATGCAATTCTTCTAATGTTGATTGATATTTGCCTGAAGTTTCCTGAATATAGCTTGAATGGTTTTCAAGTTATAGAGCAGACACAACTGAGACACGATTTTGTGACTGACAAAGTTCTAAGGGAAATAACTCAAATAGTATAAATGCTAAAGTTATGGTTCTTGCATTCTGCACGCCGTCTGATGTTGATTGATATTTGTATGAACTTTCATGAATATAGCTTGAATGGTTTTAAAGTTATAGACGGACTCGACTGAGGCGCAATTTTGTGATGGACAAAGTTCCAAGGGAAATAACTCAAAAAGTATAAACGCCAGAGTGCATTCTGCACGTCGTCTGATGTTGACTGATATTTGTATGAACTTTCATGAATATAGCTTGAATGGTTTTAAAGTTATAGACGGACTCGACTGAGACGCAATTTTGTGATGGACAAAGTTCCAAGAGAAATAACTCAAAAAGTATAAATGCCAGAGTTACCATTTGTGCACTCTGCACATGGCCTTATGTTGATTGATATTTGTATGAAGTTTCGTGAATAAAGCTTGAGCAGTTTTCAAGTTACAGAGCGGACACAATTGAAACACAATTTCGTGATGGACTAAGTTCCACGGGAAATAACTCAAAAAGTATAAATGCCAGAGTTACCATTCTTGCACTCTGCACGTCGTCTCATGTTGATTGATATTTATATGAAGTTTCGTGAATATAGCTTGAGCGGTTTTCAAGTTATAGAGCGGACACAATTGAAACACAATTTTGTAATGGACTATGTTCTAAGGGAAATAACTCAAAAAGTATAAATGCCAGAGTTACCATTCTTGCACTCTGCACGTCGTCTCATGTTGATTGATATTTATATGAAGTTTCGCGAATATAGCTTGAGCGGTTTTCAAGTTATAGAGCGGACACAATTGAAACACAATTTTGTGATGGACTAAGTTCCAAGGGAAATAACTCAAAAAGTATAAATGCCAGAGTTACCATTCTTGCACTCTGCACGTCGTCTCATGTTGATTGATATGTATATGAAGTTTCGCGAATATAGCTTGAGCGGTTTTCAAGTTATAGAGCGGACACGATTGAAACACAATTTTGTGATGGACTAAGTTCCAAGGGAAATAACTCAAAAAGTATAAATGCCAAAGTTACCATTCTTGCACTCTGCACGTCGTCTCATGTTGATTGATATTTATATGAAGTTTGGCGAATATAGCTTGAGCGGTTTTCAAGTTATAGAACGGACACAATTTGTGACAGACAGACGGACAGACAGACAGACAGACAGACAGACGGACAGACGGACAGACGCCCGGGGAAAAACAATATGTCTCCCGACCCTGAAGGGGGGAGACATAATAATATAAGAGCACAAATGCAAGATTCTATTTATCATATGGCACTAACATGGCATTTTATTAGCAAATTTTGCACTCAAACGTCACATATTGCCATAAAAAAACGCGACTTTTTTTTATGGCCAGCAACGCATAAGGTTACGACGTTATTTGCATATTTAATCCACTAGTGGATTACAGTTTTTAATGCATGGCTTTATTACACTCTCAGATGCGACGTCATATGATAAAATATCTTATAGCACGATATAGTAAGAACTTGAAAATATGTCTCAGGTCAATTTGTGCAGCCCCATCATCTGATTAAGGTCTTCAATGAGGAATCTATACCTTAAGATGCTTGGGAAATATCATGTTTGTCCCCTATTAAAAACATTTTTTGACTCCCTGTTGACTTGCCTGAACAAAGTAGGAGCAAATTCTTTCCTTTAAAAGTTGACCCCCTAGAAAGGAAGAAAATATCATAGAGTTGCTTCCCATGAAAGTGTATCCAATCATCTTAAAGGTAAAACTCTTATCAGTCTGCATGAATGCAGTTGCTAATCTGAAAAGCCCAGGTCATACAAGTTGTAAGGGGCTTTTTTTGCTATTTTCATGAAAAGGAACAGCTCAAATGATGAGAATCGTAAAGCCTATAGCTTATTGAGTCATCTAATGCCCCAGTCACACACACATATACGGATTCTGCGGATGCTACGGATGGTCCGTCCGTATCTATTCGTATCTATCCATTTAATCCGTAATTGATCCGTATCGCATCCGCAGAGTCCGTTACTGTCCGTATCATATCCGCAGGTTCCGCAGGAGCCGCGTCGAAATTTTGAAAAGGTTCAAAACTTGGGCGCGGATGAGTAAACCGTAAAAGTCCGTAACTGAACGCATTTATCTGCATCTATCCGTATCTAATCCGTGCCTCATCCGTATCTATTCCGTATCTTATCCGTAACTAAACCCATCATTCCGCAGTCCAAAGTTGAAGACTGATACGGTTTCATACGGATCTTTACCTTTAGTTACGGAAGTCATGGGTCATGTCAGGGTCATTGATGAGGCTCTAGTAATCGTAACCTCGAATTTAAAGAGTAACTACACTTCAGGAACTGACTGAATCCGATCCCAAACCCTATCCCCAACATCAAAGGGAAAGATTGACAAAGACATCCCTGCAAACAATAAATTACAAGTGATAAGCCGAGTCAGCAGCTCTTTCCCAAATAAGTGGCAACTCAGCTATCTTTACTGAACTAAATAATTTAGACCAACAGAAGGGTTACAACAGACTAAGCAAATTATACGAAAACATTTAAGAAATATTTTTACCTATTTTCTATTTTTATCATAGAAGGGTTAAAATGAAAACACAATAAAATAAACCGCACCGAAAATTAAACAAATGCAACCGCAACGAAAGTACCGCCTTGGGATGGTCAGTAATAACTACTGTGGGGTTTAAACCGGTTCGAAGTATGGCCCATGCTCCTTCTCTCGAATGTGTTTAGTGTTCTGTGCTCACGAAGGATTAGATTTTTATTTAAATTTGTATATAAATTTGTATCCAATAATCCAACCTATAAATTGGGTAAAGGTAAAGGTTTCCTGTAGCCTTATGACCGTAGGGGCGGTGGCATGGGGGAGGAGGAGGATGAGGTAGGTGGTTAGGGTCAATGTATCTTGCGCATAGCATATGAAAGGCGAAGCCCATCTCTCTCCTTTCGCTGCCTTGTACTTCCCTGATTTGCAAAAAAGTATCCATTTACTGCTTGGTTGACATAGATATTCAGTCGGCAGTTGATAAAGTAGATACTATTCTAATCCTTCAAGAACACTGCACACATTCGAAGGAAGGTACATGGACCATACTTCGAGAATTCGGCTACTCAAACTGCATCAGTGACCCTATTTGATTTGGTTACGAAAACCAGAGAAAGCATAATGTAATTTCTTAATTTTGATAAGGCAGTAAATTCAAAGACTGATTAGTACCATAAATTATCTAAGAGAAAAAAAAACACACAATAATCTGGACTATAAATCTAAACCAATAAAAAAAATTGATTCCTCAGAATATTTTCTTGACCTCAAAGGAAAAATTATATAGAATCTGCATTATAGATGACGTACGGGGAGACGTTTTACGGTCGCCGCACGGCACGACACCAGTGACACTGAAGTAAAATAGAAATCTAAAAGAGTTCATTCAAGAGCACAGAAAACATTCGAAAGAAGAAACATGGACCATCTTCGAAGTTTCGGCTACTCAAGCCTGACCAGTAAATATTTATTGCTTCATTTCACCATTAAACTTTGTCCTATATTGGACTACTAATTCGATTTGATAAAAGTCAAATAAGTTTATGAAATGATGGCCCTACTTTTGCCATTGGCAAGTTAATTGTTACAAATAAGAAACATAACATCGCACCTTAACTGCACCATACGTCAGTGCCATTGCATCGACCCGGCCTCTTTGTTGTCGTAGTCCTTGAGATACAGTCTCTGTCTCTTCGCCCCACTACTGGTGTTGTCGCCGTATAGCCGCCTCTCCAAACCATCCTGTAGGTATCTGTCAGTATAGGAACCCAACCGTTTTGTATTGAAACGTTACTGTAGAAAACAGTCCGTTACAGTACGCCAAACGACACCCGTAACTTCCGTAACTAAAGGTAACGATCCGCTTGAAACCGTATCGATCCTCAACTTGGAGTGGGACTGCGGAATGATAGGTTCAATAACGGATAGGATACGGAATAGATACGAATGCGATACGGATTAGATACGGATATATGCGGATATATGCGTTTAGTAACGCACCATTACGGTTTACTCATCCGCGCCCGAATTTTGAAACTTTTCAAAATTTCGACGCGGATCCTGCGGACTCTGCGGATAAGATACGGACAGTTACGGACTCTGCGGATCTGATACGGATCCATTACGGATAAAACGGATAGATATGGACGGGCCATCCGTAGTATCCGCACAATCCGTATGTGTGTGTGTGACTGGAACATACAAGGAGTAGACACAGATGTGGATGTCGCAGTTAATCTTTTCTATTCTTCTATCCGCTAGGCATGCGCAACAGTCCGCATCTAAAGGTATTTATCCGCATCTAAAGGTTATAGAAGGTAACGGAAGGTTAGTAGTCCGTACCTATCCGTATCCATACGCATCTATTGGTAACTATTTCCGTAAATTCATTAAATGAAAATAGGCCACGCCCACAAATTCTGCGGATAAACTGAGGATTTTATCCGCAACTATCCGCCCTATCCGTAATGTGTGTGTGTGACTGGGGCTTTAGATGCATTAAAAAGTCTGAAAATGTCAGCCAATCTTGACATAAGTGTCATTCAATGTTCATTTCTACTCTGTCAGACTGTCTAAAATTTGAAAAGTTTTTGCAAGAAAAACATTGCATTATTGCATTTAGCCAGCAAAAACCTGCAAATGAAAGCATCAGGGGGAAATAACTCAAAATTACTACTAAAAGGGAAAGATCATTAAGTACATATGTACATCTTTGTAAGTCTCATGATATCTTCAATGGATATCAAATAACAAGCCATGGACAGCCACAATGAGACTGACCAAGCCTACGACTGTGTCTAGTGGGACACTGAAAATGAAGCAAATTGCGAAGGAGGATTTCTCACAAACCATTTACCATATTAATCCCATTAAATGCCACGGGGGCATGGCATTTGTGAATGGAGGTGTTGTTTAGTAGTAAATCAGCCACTGCCAAAATAGCTCTAATGAGCAATATAAAGGTGATGAGTATACTTTCAGAGGAAGCAACTCTACTTTTTTGCCTCCTTTCTCAGTAGGGGTCAACTATTAAAGGAATGAATTTGCTCCTCTAGGAGCAAATTCCTTCCTTTAAGTGTTGATCTATTTCAAAGAGCTACCTTATCTAGAGAAGCAACCAGGAATTCATGCAAGTTATTTATAATATAACATAATTTAAAAAAAAATAATTTAGGCGTGGGTGTTTAATAGAGCAGGGGCATTTATTAGGATTAATAAGGTTAAAACAAAAGGGTTCTTAAATGCATTAAAACATCACATGCATGCTCAAAAATGAAAATCGACACAGATGCATTAATTCCATTAGCAACTGACATTAACCCTTAATGCACCAAAAAGCAGACGACAAAAGTTACGTCTGCAGAATTTCAAAAAATGTCTCGTCCAAGAGATATCATATTGAGAATTCGAACACTAGAGGGCAAACAGTGTAGATTCAGATGAGGTGGCTCATTATGAGCCACCTCATCTGGATCTACACTGTTTGCCAATTCTACAATTTTAATTTTTGGCGCTTTAGGGGTTAATGGAAACCCTAAGTTTTGGGGCATTAACTCTCTGAGCAAACTGAGAAGGCAGCAGTTTGCACTGTTTGTCATTCACACACCACCTTAATACAAAATGTCCTAGGAAGGGATGTATCAAACTGTCCAAAAATGAAGGGTCAAAATAAGGGTCCATAGAAATTTTTAAGGGTCTGAAACCATGCCTTGTCATTATGGTGCAACAAGTGGAACTTGCAGTGGTATCTTCTGCATGATGTCAGGTGAACTCTGAGACTTTTATGAGGCATCTATACATATTAGTCACTTCTGATACTGAGGAAACTGGCAAAAAAGTTACAATTCCCACGCCTCTTTGGATGAATGTGTTATATCATTGCTCCATGTCTGTTACTGGCTTTTTTCTATTATTAATTAGTCTGAAAGCACTTTGTGACATTATACATTTAACCCTTTTTAGACCGGATACCCGTTTTGGGGACATTATGCAAACAGTGCAGACCCAGTTCAGACGCCGCAAAACGCGGCGTCTGATCAGGGTCTACATTGTTTGCTTACAGAAATTTCTATGCAAAGTACAATAAAAGTGAAAATATTCACCAGAAACCCCTAAAACTAGTAATGGGATTATCTGAATGATAAGAATGGACAAGTCCACTGGTCAAAAAAGGGTTAATTGAACAAAGCTTCTTGAGCAAATAGTGAAGACCCAGATCAGACTGCTCCACAGGAGCAGTCTAATCTGGGTCAGCACTCTTTGTCAGTAGTTAACAATCTCTGACATGGCATAAGGTTGGTCGGTTGGTTGTTTTTGGTTTACCGGCTCTTTGAGACAGTATTTCAGTCTATATCAAGTCATCTCCAAGAGAAATGAGAGAGAAAAGAGATATGATAGGACAAAGAAAAATATCCAAACAACCCCACCCTCACCTACTGCAAGCACAGTAGGCCCTTGCCCTACAATTATACTCAGTAGTGAAAGTAACTGAAAGTCGATCCACTGCTTCTCTGGTATTTTGGATGAGACTTTAACCTGAGGTCTGTATGACCTAGTTGTTGGTGGGACGTTAAACCCGAGTTCACTCACTCCCTCTAATTTAATAGCAGAATTCTTGTTAGCTATCCATTTCTAAAATAATTTGATTTAAAATTTTGCAATTTAATTTTTAATGTATCCAATAACAAGACATGCTCACCGTCTTTCAAATGTCAACCTATCGTATTTCTTGTCATGCTTAAGAATAAAGGTTAATGATTTCAGTCAACATCCTGAAAATAGTGTTGATTATGATGATACACACACATCACATGATGTTTTTCAAGTAACCAGTTTTAGGTATTAAAGGGCTACTGTACTGTTTTTCAACCTGCATAGAAATCACTGGAAATAACTGGTATTGTTTTGTCTATAAGAATGTCGAAAACTGCAAGGAAAAATTCTAAATGGTTAAAAAGTTATAAGCAATTTGAATTTTAATTAGCTAAAAAATATGCAAGGACTCTTATGACGTCATTTGAGTCATTCATATAATTCAAATTAAAAAAAAAAAAATATTTTGAAAACATTTTTATACTTTTTTCCCCTAAAATAGATTAAGTGAGACAAGTTTCATCATCTCATGAAAAACGTTTTAATAGTTTGGATCAGAGTATGGTAATAATAACTGGAATCAAATTCACATTATGCAACTAAAGCTGCAGAAATAAAAAAGTGGGCGGGGCTTAAAATCTAATTTGCATAAACTTTAATTGTCAATAATTACAGTTTGGGTAGATTTTTTTCGACGGGGTTTTCAGTATTTCTGTTTCTCTCATAGATATCTGTTAACTGGAAATATTTCTGGAAATAGTGAAGAAACAGTGCAGTAGCCCTTTAACAATATTCTGTATCCTAACTTTTATCTTATTTAAATAGCAAAGTCCAAGACCAGCCTCCTTACAAGGATGCAGTTTAGGGCTTTTCCAGCTATTTCAAGTTTGTAACTTTCCTTTCAAACAGACAACTTTGGAACACATGTGCATGTTCAAATTCCACTGGGCTAAGGACTGAAAAATCTCCTTGCCCTCCAGCTACGTATATTAAAGGGCTACTGCACTGTTTTTCATTATTTCCAGAAATATTCCCAATTAACAGATATTTATGAGAGAAACAGATTGCTGAAAACCCCATCGAAAAATTCCTACCCAAACTGTAATTATTGACAATTATAGTTTATGCAAATTAGATTTTAAGCCCCGCCCACTTTTTATTTTTAACAAATTTACTTGCATACTAGTAATGTGATTTGGATTCCAGTCATTATTACCATATTCTGATGCAAAATATTCAAACTTTTTTGCATGAGATGATGTAACTTGTCTCACTAAATATATTTTAGGGGAAAAGAGTGTAATTTTTTTTTTCAAAATATAATTTTTTTAAGATTTAAATTATATGAATGACTCAAATGACGTCAAAAGAGTCCTTGCATATTTTTCAGCTAATTAAAATTTAAATTGCTTATAACTTTTTAACCACTTGGAATTTTTCCTTGCAGTTTTCTACATTCTTTTAGACAAAACAATACCAGTTAAATCCAGTGATTTCAGTGCATGTTGAAAAACAGTATAGTAGCCCTTTAATGGGTAGCTGACTGAATACAACGGCAGTGAAAAGAGGAAATTGCACCTTGCCTATTGTATGCTATACTCTGGACAGAAGATCTCTATACCCACTGCCCATACCATTTTTACCATCAGATTTTTTAAAGTTGTATCGTCCAAACCAAAACTCGGAGGAATCTAATATGGAATCTAATACTTAAATAACAAGACCTGTACAGGATAGTTCGCCTGACAGCGCCTTGTCCACATAAAAAAATTTGTCATAAAACTTTAACGCGTGACGCCGACCCCAACATCAAGGAGACAGCAATAGCTCTCTGTACTATTGTACAGACAAGCTAAAAGGATGCACTCACTCACTGACTGTCAAATGGGGACAAAATATAGGTCCATATTTTTTCATAAATTTTAACGAATATTTCTTTGAATTTATGCAACGATTAAGCCATCAAACATGTTTTTGCAATACATGAATATTCACAGGCTGAGCTAGGTCCCTCCAGAAAACCTTGGGCTTAATTTGCCCTCAGGTTTCAAGATCTCCCTCTGGACTTAGTAGATGTTAAGGCATGGACCATGCATGTTTGATCCCTATATGAATTGCAGATATGATACTGTTTAAGAATCCCCTCACAGAATAAAAATGCCCCTTGATGTATCAATGAACATCAATATGACCCAGTTATTATAAAAATATTTAAAAGGTCATGCCCCTAGCATTCTAAAAAGTTCAAGTAATTTCTAAAGGTAATACTGTACTCTCATTACCATAAAAGCTACTGTATATTTCATTTCTTCATATTTCAACTATTACACAGCTTATTTTTACCTGAGTTCAATCTGTTCGACCGAATTTTGAAATATCCATATAAAATTCAAATCTGTCTAGATTTTATTCCAATTTTACTCTGAATCAACTATTTCATGCAAAATCAACACTTTTTAATTAAGACTAATTTGAAAACTACCACTTTCAACTTTAAAATACCTTTCAAACTATCATGTGTCAAAACAAATGATCACTTCACTGAAATGAACCTCAACTTGCGCCAGTTGCCAACAATGAACGCCTTTACAAATTCATGGTCTATTTCAGGTCTTATTGTAAATTTGACAGGTGAGTTGATTAAAATATTTTTTCTACCTGGATGTAGATTTTATAAAAGCGTGCCATGCTCTGTAGCTCACAAAAAGGAGATAAGTATAATGATAGATAGAGAATGAGGATGCTTGGGATGGTGAATTACCGTAATAATCCTAAATATAGACAAAATTTGAAAACTAGCTGAGCAAATTGTGTAGGCCTAGATCAGACTGCTCTTAGGAGCAGTCTGATCTGAGCTTACACAGTTTGCCATTCAAAAGTAATTTTTAAACATCATCTGATAGAAAAAATATCTTCCTTTTTTTTTCTTCAAAATTTAGGAAAATTACAAAATCTGTTAGTGTCCCAATTTTTCTGGCAATTTTTTCAGTAATAAAATATGATAAATATGATCACTGATAGATGCTCTTAAGTAACTTCATGAGCATGATTTATATATCATATAAAAATTATTATCAATTAAGATGTTTATGGGGATTTCTGAGCTGTTTTATGTATCAGTGTTTTGATTACTGATAAACTTTCATGCGGTCAAGTGTTCAAAAACATGAAAGACTTCATCGTTAGCGGATTCAAACCTGTGATTCTTACTTCTTAGCTTCAGCTGCAGGTGTTTGAAGTTTCAGCCTGCAGTCAGATCTCTAAAATTTTGCAGTAATCCCTCTATTTTTGCATGTTTTCAACTTCGCAACTTTTTTCATTTTGGAATTATTGATAAGTTCTAAAATGCCAGACCACGCATCTGTCATTCGTGTCAACAATTTGTCAAATACTGGCCACATTCTTGAATTAATTTGCAAGCCAATAGATTTACAAATATCAAAGAAAACAAAACACTTGCAAATAACAAGCAATTTACAGTGTAAAATGAATCCATTTTAAGTGTTTGCTTGGTCCAATCTTCAAGCATCACTGCCCATCAGCCACCCTGAACTGATAGGAGTTAATTTTTCAAGAAAGGTAAAATAACGGATCTAAGAAATGGTCTCTAAATGCCCAGGTATTCCAGTATATTCCCCCACGCTGACACAGAGTAATACAGTTATTCCAGTTTAGCTCCCCTATCCCAATCCAGAGATTTTCAAACATGCTGGAATAATTCATCCCCCACAAATTTCCCGCTTGGACTCTGTGACATTAATTTGTAACGTCATACTCAGTGACACAATATGAAAATTTGTCAAGCACAGGTTACGCACCTGAGGTTAGATTAAACAGACTGTGTCACTCTCTGATCATCGACCATCTCTGAAACAGGTATGTAAACAAGCCTGACTAATTACAGATACTTATGGACAGGTGTGCATTTGAAGAAAACATTATCAATCAGTTATACCACCTTGTTTTCTCTATAACATCACCATCACTAATGTGCCCCACTTACATTCAGCCCAAAAGGAGTTTCCTTCTAAATTCTATGCCCATTTGTTCAAATTTAATAAAGTAAACATTATATTTTTTAACACAATGTTCTCTTAAACACTGCAATTTTTTACTGTACAAAAGCTCTTCACTTTTTTTTCAGCAAAACCAGATCAGCCTGGTATTCCAAATATTATGAACTGCTGATAAAACATGTAATAAATGTTCTGATTTCAGCTGGGACTGTATCTGCTTTGGCTTACAAATGCATTGATTTATTATGCGAAAATGCAGATTAATAAAGTCTGATTTTGCAGACAGTACAAGCAAAATCCATTTCTATGCAAAATCTAAACAAACACGACTGGATGTTTCTTATTGATCCAGAATATCGGAAATAGATGCAGAAATGACCTGGGACTCTGTAATTACTGCTGCAGATTAACAGATTACTGGGCTCAGCCAATAAACCACTATAAAACTGATCTGTCCAATCTGTTCAAATCCCATTTAGTTGGGAGGCCTGGTAGCTCAGTGGGTTAAGCCCTGGCCTGCTGATCAAGCGGTCAGGGGTTTGAGCCCCATTGTATGAGGGAATCTTTTAAATCGTAAACGGGATTCCATTGCACAAAATCCTTCATAATAAGCAACCCATTGTCCTAATATAACTGAAATACTGTTGAACAGGACGTAAAATTGTGAGTCATCCATCCATTCTATTCAGTTGAGGAAAATGGTTCTGGGATTCTCAGCACAATGCCAGGAGGGATCTAGGTTTTTGGGGCTGATGTAGCTTTTTAGGGTCGTTTGGGATGGAAAACAACTCTGTCTTATAATCAAATAAGTACAGTTTATGTTTTTATGAAAATGCTTTCTCCAGTTGATACATGCAATACCGTATACAAGATAATTTTCGCGGTGTTCCATTTTTCCTGGCATTTCGCGGTCACTTAGAAACCGGGAATATTAAAATCGCGAAATAATTTCCTGTTCCTAACAAAGTATCTTCTGTAGACAAAGAGTTCATATATTTTGTTTCTATTTGCTGCGGTAATTGCTGGTACTTTTCACTTGAGCCAGTTCTATCATTAACCTGCAGCAACCCCGCCGCAGAGTAATGAAAGAACTGGCTGAAGTGAAAAAGAAATAGTTTTGCTTTTTGCGCATGTTGCTAACCGCGAAAATTGAAAATCGCGAAAATTAATGTTTATGCTTTTGACCCTTCACCGCGAAAATTTGAAGCCGTGAAAATTACCGTGTATACAGTATATACAATTAAACTTGCTCTTTCTATTACTCTTTAGCCAATGATCTGTTTCATGACAATAGTTGTTTTTCAAAATAAGAATTTGATACAAGAATTCTATAGTCCATAAAAATTACCATATAAAACAGCTGTTTGGATAGCACACACCCAGTCTTCAAGGGCTATTGAATTCTGATGTCAAAAGCTTGACTAATACACCGTCATAACTGAAAGAACAGAAAATATTTCAACTTCTGAATTCTTTTTTATTTTTAAAATTCTAAATCACTGCAGATAATTCCTTTCAAGGAAGCATAAGATCATAAGATTATTACCATGCACAATTACACAAGGCTGGAAGAAAGACGATAGCTGAACACCTACTTCTATTTTGCAGGAAGAAAAATATAGCTTTAAATCCTCTTTTTTCACAAATAAAACACAAGAATGAAACTGATATTTACTTCCTATTTTGTCTAAAAAGGTATATTCCAACAAAAGTAACCTGGGTGATATAAGAATCCTCTATTTAAAGTCAAAATTTAAACACATCCTTGTTTCACTGGCATGCAGAAATTCAAAATCCAAGAAATCCAATACCAAGAGGATGTATCTATGAAATATTGATCTAAAGCCGCCTTGTTTCCAACAGATGGCGGACTGTCTTTCTAACTGTAACTGCTTTATGAGGAGAACTGGGAATAGCATGTTGACATGCAATAACATTACCGTAGAAATTCTAAATATTGGAACACCTTAAATAATTGTCATAATTGTCCTAAAATTAGAACAGTTTGGTTTTTTATGTGTACATGTAAGAATGCATCCAAAAGATGCAGATGGAACGGCAAACAGTGTAGACCTTGATCGGACTGATATGGGTCTGCACTATTTGTCCAAATACTTAGAATTTTTACTGTACACTGTACCATTATAGCGCCATTTCAGGGTAAAAGTTTTGACAATTTTCGGGGGCAATACATATGAAGAGGGATTCCATTAAAATCACCTCTTTGAGGTGTTTTTAATGGAATTCCACTTCATACGAAATCAAGGAAAAATAACTAAAAATCTTGAATTTTTTGTCCCAAAAATACTGGAATATCTGCAGCTTCAATATTTATAATGAACGATTATGCATAACCCACAAATCATTATTGTTATATACAATAAATGGATTTATGACATTGTTTATTGCTTTGTTGACAAATATTGTTCTTATGATTCATAAGTGCACGAATTATGTCATCCTAAAATAATATCACAAATAGAGGATCTCACATGAGTGTGGTCATTTCATGAGATTTAAGACACAAGACCTTAGCGAGTTTCAAAAATTCATATGGAATGATTCTGTTTATCATATGACAGTTTTAATGGGATTTTGTCATCTTAAAAGTTTACATTATTTCAATAGAATACATAATGCAGTCATGGACGGCATGACGATGTTACACACCAGTAACAAAGTGTTATTATACCTGTGGTCATGATTTTTATGACATGACACTAGCCACAGAAGAGCTGCTATGACTATGACAAAGATATAACAATCAAAACTCAAGATGGTGCTGTAATTATAAATTCTTTATTATCTGAAAAGGATTCTGCCATCTTTGAATTCAGACATTAGTCCATTGTCTGAAAAATGGTAATTTGACAAAAGCTATAAGTACCTAGAGCAAGTGAGCAGGGGCTCACATATACCCCGACCACCGCCTAATGAAACCACCGCCTAATGAAACTAATCTTATACGTGGTATGAACCTAGAAGTAAACTTAGTCACCTATCAAATGGTCCCATCAAAGTATATTACAAATATCAGCAAAGTGTACCAACTCAACACAAAACTTTAATGTAACATATAAGTCTGTTTCCATTACCTAGGTCAGCAGCAGCATCCAGATGATGTCAACTAATCTGCATGAACACATAGAAGTAAACCTAGTCATATATCAAAATGTTTTATCAAAGGATGTTTGAAATATAAACAAAGGATGTAAACTTAACACAAACTTTAACACAAATATACAAGTCTGTGACCTTGACACAAATATACAAGTCTGTGACCTTGATCTTTGGTAAGCAGCTATGAACCTATCATATGACACTAAAATCACCTTTTATAAGCAAATTTTGCACTAAAACTTCATGATTTCGCCATTAGAAAACTTGACGTTCTTATCAACGTCAATGCATAACATTACGACGTAATTTGCATATTTAATCCACTAGTTGATTATCGCTTTTAATGCATGGCTTTATTACACTCTCAGATGCTACATCATATGATAAAGCCCTCTTTCATATGACATGTACATGCAGTACACAAATTATTAATAATCAAATTTTATAATCAAAGTGTTGTTCATATCACCTGAATCAACCTTAGCTGTCAATCATAATGACAGGAGGGGTGTCATCTGACCACTATAGGCTCAGAAACAGACCATAAAGTACATACCTTACAACTACTAAACAGCTTGGGGCTGGAGATGAAAAGCGCAAATCCCAACCTACAGAGAAGTTTTATGAGTTAGCTGTGGCCAACATTAAGGCAAACCCAACACCTAGTCATTATATTATATGATTAAGGTACATAATCACGGCCGCTTATCTCCGTCAGCACAACACCGTGTTGTGTATAGGAAAATGTGCAGGAGATTTCCGGTGGTTCTGCAGGCGATTCGAAAATAAAGGTCACGAAAGGTAGGTGTCTCGGTTTAAAAGGGATAAATTCTTTTCCAGCGTAAAACAAAAGAAAAGGAAAATGTCATGCAACCCTTATATCGTTTTTCTATGAATACGAGTCTTGATTGAAGCCAGATTCTCAGTTATACAACTGATTTCCATTTTTTCCCGGAGCGAGGTGGCCGTTTTGTTGACATGCAAACTTTTCAAAATTGCATTCCTGAAGTCGCCGAGTATTTATGTTTTCATCTATCACCTGTATATTAAAGGTCTCTCATATAAGTACCAGTTACGAGCCTAAACAGAATTTGCTACCTTCCTTCAGCCCAGATAATGAAAGTTGTTGTGGAATCCGTGATCCAGGAGATCGGTGGTGCTGAAGGCGATAGGTGGCGGTGCAGGAGATTGTTTTATGTTGTGCCACCAATGACCGTTTTTATTTGTTTTATAACGTAAATAATGTAGTAGCATGGCATGGTACAGATTCGCACAGCTTTCAGATTCGTACACTTGGCTATACAATGCCTCTGCTGCATTAAGCATGCTAATTAAAATGAAAATAACGACTCCAGCAATCATGAGATTGAATTATCAGTCAATTATTTGCACTGCAAAGCTTCTGTTAGAACTAATGGTAGGAAAGTAATGCTAGTTTGTCAATTGGGTACTTACATTCGTCCGACTTTCTTTGTTTAATTACATTGTGCACACGGCCACCAATCCAGCTGATTCATCGTATATACCAATGGGGGGAAACCTTTCTATTCCTTCTTTCTAAGACTAAAATCAGATATCGGCAATGTTATGCGATGAGAAATCCATTGGACTTTTGGATACTGGTGTTGTTTTATAAACGATGTTATACTTGGCTTGGCGGTTTGAAATGTTTTGAAGTGTGGAAAATGGCACTTTCGTCAACTTCATTATTTTTAAGGTAAGTTGTAGGTCGTAATCGAGGTAATCACATCGCACTATCGGATTTCAAAAATTATTCACTAACAAGAAAATTTAAAGCTTTTATAGAATTTAAGGTCTATCTCACTCATTGTTTGCAGTATGAATGAGATGGACCTTGAATTCAATAAAATTGTTTTTTTTTTTCTTGTTAGTAGCCACTTTTTTGAACCCGACAATGCTATGCGATAACCTTGATTTCGACCTACAACATACCTTAAAAGTAATGCTCTGGATCACAGACTGAAAGGAGAATCTGCGTTGAAGTTGGAGAAAGTGCCCTTTTCTCCGCTACAAAGCATTTCAAATGGTCAAGCATAAATTCTTTATAAACCAATACCTGTGTCCAAAATTCCAATGAATGTCCCATCGCATAGCATTGCCTGTTTTATCGAATTTTGGTCTCAAAAATAAGGAACAGAAAGTTTTGCCCCATTGGTATATGCGATGAATGAGCTGGATTGGTGGCCGTGTGCACAATGTAATTAAACAAAGAAAGTGGGGCGAATGTAAGTACCCAATTGACAAACTAGCATTACTTTCCTACCATTTAGTTCTAACAGAAGCTTTGCAGTGCAAATGATTGACTGATAATTCAATCCCCTGATTGCTGGAGTCGTTATTTTCATTTTAATTAGCATGTTTAATGCAGCAGAGGCATTGTACGGCCAAGTGTACGAATCTGAAAGCTGTGCGAATCTGTACCATGCCATGCTACTACATTATTTACGTTATAAAACAGCTAAAAACGGTCATTGGTGGCACAACATAAAACAATCTCCTGCACCGCCACCTATCGCCTTCAGCACCACCGATCTCCTGGATCACGAATTCCACAACAACGTTCATTATCTGGGCTGAAGGAAGGTAGCAAATTCTGTTTAGGCTCGTAACTGGTACTTATATGGGCGACCTTTAATATACAGGTGATAGATGAAAACATAAATACTCGGCGACTTCAGGAATGCAAATTTGAAATGTTTGCAAGTCAATAAAACGGCCACCTCGCTCCGGGAAAAAAATGGAAATCTGTTGTATAACTGAGAATCTGGCTTCAATCAAGACTCGTATTCATAGAAAAACGATATAAGGGTTGCATGACATTTTCCTTTTCTTTTGTTTTACGCTGGAAAAGAATTTATCCCTTTTAAACCGAGACACCTACCTTTCGTGACCTTTATTTTCGAATCGCCTGCAGAACCACCGGAAATCTCCTGCACATTTTCCTATACACAACACGGTGTTGTGCTGACGGAGATAAGCGGCCGTGATAATTGTGTGCTAGGGGGAAAATGCATGAAATGAAAAAGTTAGCACAGTGTTTTGTGGTATTACTTCCCTGTGCACAAAGAAAGCTGATTTGTGACTGTATTTTGGAGATCCCTACAGTGGACTATGAAAACAAGAGCATTCCCAGCAGGCACATGATGTTGAAATGACGTCCTACTGACATTGATGCGATGTAACGACGTCGCATCAATGTCAGTATGACTTCATTTTGACGTCATGTGCCCGCTGGGATTGCTTGTTTGAATAAGTTCTTTCCCATCATGAAAGCAAACTTCCAATACTGTCCTTGACCTGAAGGTCAGGAGTGTATGGTTGGTAAGGGGTAAGGGATGGGTGGAGGGGATAGGAATGTGGCTTGCAACTTTAGACTGGTAAGCATTGTTAGCCTATATCAACTATAAGTCCATAACCTTAGTAGATTGATGAATAAATTGCAACCATTATCTTGCATTATTCCAAATATTATTCCATCCAGGAATAGTGACACTTTAAGCCTTCAAATCTTAAGCATTTGGTCTGTGAACTTCATCAGTGATTGGGGGCACCAGTCCGTAAACCTTTTGATCAGTGTACAGCATCTAGTTTAAGTGTAAGCTAAACCTGTTCATGGGTTAAATGTACAGCATCTAGTTCAAAAGTAAGCTAAATCTGTTCATGGGTTAAATGTACAGCATCTAGTTTAAGTGTAAGCTAAATCTGTTCATGGGTTAAGTGTACAGCATCTAGTTCAAGTGTAAGCTAAATCTGTTCATGGGTTAAGTGTACAGCATCTAGTTCAAGTGTAAGCTAAATCTGTTCATGGGTCAAAGTGCACATCATCTGGTTCAAATGTAAGCTAAATCTGTTCATGGGTTAAGTGTACAGCATCTAGTTCTAATGTAAGCTTAATCTGTTCATGGGTTAAGGGGATATTGGTGTTTCAAACACTTTAAGCATAATATTCAGTTATTTAGATGTAGGCGCCACCAATGGTGTAGGCACAGACCCTAACAACAAAAGCTCTTGCTGTATTTTCAAACAGGCAAGCCAGTAACTCAGCACGAAGGCACAAGTAACTTAATCTTTTAGTTAATTCTGTAACTTACTAAGGACAACACAATAGATGCTTCTAATTGGACAGGACAACTTAAATATGAACTTTATCACAGGCAAAGATGGTACAGACAGTATGATGTAATCTTAAAACCCCTATTATCCAAATATAATGGACCTGTTAAAGTATTTACCAGTTTCAGTTCATGGTGACCACCCAGTAACCTGACCAGTTGGCAAATATACAGGTTAAACTCTGGAACTGTAACAGGAGTACACAAATTTTGCTATTAAAGCTACAACCACAGCTATAGGTAAAGGTGGGTTTTGTTGATAATTCTAAACTTAAAACGCCAAAAATGAAAATACATGTAGTTAATTTGCAAACAGAACTGATTCAGATGAGGCCTCTAATGATGAGCTGCCTCATCTGGATCTAAACTGTTTGCCCTGTAGTCTTTGAATTCACAATATGATATAACTTGGCCAAACTATTTCTTTTTTAATTGTGCAGATGTAAATTTTGAGGTCTCCTTTTTTTGTTGCTTTAAGGGCATAGATTATTTTTGTTCATCCTCCATAAAGTTCTCCATTGTGGCTCTTCCTTATAACTGCCTTAGCAGGATGGTTCCCGGTCCACAACTTAATCATTTTGCGGAAAAACAAGAAATACTATCCCAAGACAATCATAACAACCCACCCTACTCTGCAGCTCTGACAAAATGCCCAACCTAAGCCTCAGGTATTTTAATGAGCGAAATTCTAGACAATGACACATAATAGTTATCCAACACAGACTGTCCATCAATAACTTCTTGTTTGTTTCCCCTGACAATGAAGCCCTTCCAAATGAGGTCTACTATTAAAAGAAAGAATTTGCTCCTATAGGAGCAAATTCTTTCCTTTAAGAGTTGAACCCCATTAAAAAGGGAGGCAAAAATGAAAATGTCAGAGTTGTCTCCCCTGAAAATGTAACCATTCACCTTAAAGTTAAACAGTTTTGACCCAGAGTTGATTGTGACCAGTTTTGAGCCATATGATAAGATCCAATTTCATTGATGTATCCACTGTCACTCTGGGAATTTTAACCCATAATGCACCAAAAAGCAGACACAAAATTTACATCTGCAGAAATTCAAAAAATGTCTCGTCCAAGCGATATCATATTGAGAATTCGAACACTAGAGGGCAAACAGTGTAGATTCAGAAAAAGGTGGCTCATTATGAGCCATCTCATCTGGATCTACACGGTTTGCCAATTCAACAAATTTAATTTTTGGCGCTTTAAGGGTTAGCTTTTATAAGGACACCCAACTTAATGGAAGTCTAATCAGCCTAGCAGTGCATCCTCAAACTCTAAGGGTCTACACTGCTGCAGGTGGATCAACCAATTCATGGGAAAATGAGCAAAAAGGTCTATGGGTTCAATGCCATGTCAGGGACAGATACAGGAATTTTGGATAGGGGATTCAAATTAGCTGAGGGGGTTCGATTTAAGCAGTAAATTGGCCATTTTTTTCCAGAAATTCCCCATGAAAATAAGATAATTTGGTCTGAGAGGGTGGTTCGTTTGAACCCCCAGCCCCCGCAACCCCCTCTGGATCTGCCACTGCATGTTTCTCCTTTATTTTTCAAACCATGACAACTTTCTGACTTCCTGTTTGCTTCACTGGACAATGAGAACATTCCAAAATGGATCTGCTCTTGAAGGAAAGAAAACAACTTGATGAACTAATGAACTAAACTCTAGAGAAGCGTCATTTCAAAAGGTCATGAAGTCTCAGATAAATGAAGCTAAATGTGGTGAGTAACCAGTCCTGTTGATGCCAACGATGACAATGACGCAGCCAGAAACTGACCCCAATTTCACTCTTGCTTGCCATGACAGTGTCAAAGTAGCAGAGTTGTTTCTCCTGAAGGTGTGAGGCGTACCCATTCATTTTAAGACCCATGCAAACAGTGGACACAAAGACTGCACAAACAACATACAGTAAACTCTCGATATCTCAAACACACTGACATCTAAAAGTACCCTCTTATATCAATGAATATACATGTAGTTTGGACACACTTCCTATTTCATTTAAATTTCAGCTCCTGTTATTTCAAACTACTGATATCTCAGAGTAAATTTTCTGGGACCAGAAAATTTACTTAGAGTTATCAGTAGTTTGTGATGAACTTCGACTTTGAGATATCCAAAGTTTGACTTATCTAACATGGGAGATTTTACAATGTTGGCTGTGCATAATGACGTCCTGACCTAAATCAGGGCACCATATACTGTAGCACCCCTGTAATTTGACAGGTTCCCAATTATCTTGTTATCTTTATCCTTTTATTGCCGCTGTTCTAATTGTTCCCCTGAGGCCCACAGTCTGGTAAAACCTGTTATTAGACATTTTAATTTAAGGCTTAAAGTGATCATTTAAAAGATTTAACCTCCATACATGCCTTAAGTTCTGAACTGCAACTTGTGAGGTAAGTTTTTAGGTGAGCCTCCATTAATTTTACAATAGAAATATAAGGCAAACTGAACACAAAAAGTCATGTCCTGTAACTAATAGTAGAAATATATTTCAGCCTATCTTGAATACCCTAAAATGCTTAAAAATTGAGACACCTAAAACCATTAATTTTCCATTTGTCCCAAACGGAAAATTAATGGTTTTTAGGTGTCCCATTATTTTAGTACAATATGGAAGATGAAAGGGGTAGAAAAGTCAGGGACGAGTTTCTTAACACGAACGCTACGTAGCGCTTTGTAGCAATTGGCTTGGCAACGGTATGTCCCCGTATAGGATAGCTCGCCTGCAGTGCCTTGCCCATCACATAAAAAACTTTAACGTAAAACTTCAAAGTGTGACGCCAATGCCGATGTCCAAGTGACAACAACAGCTCTCTGTACTTTCGTACAGGCGAGCTAAAAAGCCCTTTGTAGTGCTAAATGGCATCCCTGGAGCTGCCTCACAAAGTGCTTTTTTGTAACATACTGTTGCATAGGCAAAGTGCTCTGTAGCGCTTTCTGTTTACATGTGTTTAAAACGAGGCGACTCTCACTTTGCAAATGCACTGCTACAGAAAAGTGCTTTTTGAAAGCACAATCTTTGCATAGTGTTGGCAAAGCACTACAGAGCGCTATTTTCTAGTGCTTTTCTTATGCAACTCTCGCCTGATTTAGGCTCATAACAGATTTAACATACCAGATTTAACTGTTTTGTAAAATGGACTTGAGACAGTTCTGATTATGGGCTGCAGAGGGAAGTTATTTAATTCCAATGTACTTTAATATAGAGGATCTTATATGAGTGCTCATGTATTATTGAATTTATTAAACGAGTTGGGGAAAAAGATAAGATCTTATCGGTTTTCCCCAAAGAGTTTAATGAATTTAATAATACAGGAGCACAAATGCAAGATTCTATTTATCATACGGCACTAAAAGAGCATTTTATTAGCAAAACTTGCACTAAAACGTCACGATTTTGCCATTAGAAAACGCGACGTTTTATGGACGTCAATGTATAACGTTACAACGTAATTTGCATCTAATCCACTATTGGATTATCGTTTTTAACGCATGGGTTTATAACTCTCTCAGATGCGACATCATATGATAAAATGTTTTTTTTTTCCCTATGATTAATACAATTAAATTGAAATCGTAAGATATTTGTTTACACCAGCACACTATCTCAGTTCTTACCTAAAAGTGAAGAAAGTGGTGCCCTCCTTAATGTTATAATCCTTGTTTATGTTTTTACTCTTCTCAGCTATAACTGGCGTACTCATGAAGGGTGACCTCATAAAATGTGTCACTTGTCTATGGTATTGTGCTCCAGCACTTGCAGATTTCCTCCCTATAATTGATTATCATCTAAATTTTCCTTCCTAGGTTTGTCCTTCGAAGCATCTGTAAAACATTATATGATTTAATTAGTTACAAAATTGCTTTAAGAGACCTGAAGTTTATAATGCTTTAAGAGACCTGAATTTTATCATGTATGTATACGTAATCAAATGCTTACAATTTAGGAAGTATTAATATCATGAGTCTTTAAGGGAATGAGTACACTTTAAGAGGGAGCAACTCTGCCATTTTCATTTTTGCCTCCTTGTCAATGGGGTCAAGTCTTAAAAGAATTTGCTCTCCGCGACTCTCTTTTTATTTAAAGATTGACCCTTTCTTGTCCTTCTCCCAAATTACAAGGGCCTTTTTCTCATGACAAGGCTGGTATCTTCTTTAGAGATCCAACAATTTACAATATAATTATGCAAAGAAATAATATTTGTTCAGGTAGCTGTTAACTTGTTATATGACACTCTTTTTTTTTTTTTTATGAGGAAACTCTTTTAACTGCCATAAGGAAGTTAAAAATATTCAAACTGAATTTTATTGCCTGAAAGACTGTTAAAAGCCTGTTACATGCTAAAAATGTACATGTATGTATGCAGCTTTTACGGTTTCTGTCATAAGGTGTAAAGATACACTATTAGGGGAAACAACTCTGCCCTTTTTCATTCTTGCCTCCCCTCTGCATAAGGGTCAACTCTTAATGGGAATAATTTGCACCGAGAAGAGCAGATTCTTTGCTATAAAGTGTGGAACCCTTTTCATAGGCCAGGGAAGCTTAACCCTATTGCACTCAGAACGGCCAAAACTCTATGGAGTTCTGAGTGCAGTAGGGTTAAATGAAGTATACACATAGGCCTTAAAATTTATGATTCATATTACTTTAAGCAATTATTACAAAAGGAGAACAAGTTTCTGGACTTTGTGTTTGCTTTCCTGGGCAATGAAAGCCTTTAAAAAGAAAGGGTACTGCTCTTGAAGAAAGAAATTGGTCCTAGCTAGGGGGAGAAAATTCTTTTCTTTAACAGGTGACCCCCATAGAGAAAGGAGGCAAAAAGAAAATGGCCTAGTTGCTTCCTCTGGAAGTGTACCCATTCACCTTAAGCAGATTTCTAGTAATTCTTCATACAACAAAATGTTGCAGTCCCTCATTAAAACTACAATGTACCTTAAACTTTCTCTTTTGAGTCTGGTTGTGTTGCCCACTGGGTTAACAGTCTGAACTGAATCAAAATACAGGAACCATGCATAAATCCCAGTCAAGGCCATGCTTCTTCTTTACCTCTGAATAACTCTTCTTCACAATCTTTTATCCATCCCCCATAGGCTCAAAATAATTGAAATGCTATTGAAAGGGATTCTTTATCCTACTGACAAATACTTATTTCCCAGAACTGTGTCTATAAACATGCATTTCACAGAAAAATCAAATGAATGTCAGTCATAACTGCTTATCAACTGGATTCTTCATATTAATATCAGTGCTTAATGACCTGATTTGCTGTGACAAATAGTGCATTTTTATGTATTCCTATGTTTTTGACCTGTCACTAAGATATGTCAGTCATTTTGATAACTGGTTTCAGCCCAGGGCCCCTTGATAAAGGTGTATTACGCCTTGACAGCAATGACATATGATTCAATCAGAATATGATAATCATTTCTGTAAGAACATGTTGTGTATTCCAGTTTTCTTTTTGTCAAAGGTAGTCCCATGATATGATACCATATCTGGCGGTTCTACGATATGAAAGCATATTTGGCAGTTCCATGATATAAAACCATATCTGGCATTACCACGATATATACCATATCTCGCAGCTCCTTGATATGAAAATATACCAGGCAGTTCCATGATATAAATGCATATGAGGCAGTTACATGATATGAAAGCAAATCTGGCAGTTCCATGATATAAGCCATATCTGGCATTCCCATGATATATACCATATCTCGCAGCTCCTTGATATGAAAATATACAAGGCAGTTCCATGATATAAGCCATATCTGGCATTCCCATGATATAAACCACATCTCGCAGTTCCATGATATGTAAATATACCAAGCAGTTCCATGATATGTAAATATACCAGGCAGTTCCATGATATGTAAATATACCAGGCAGTTCCATGATATGAAAACATACAAGGCAGTTCCATGATATGTAAATATACCAGGCAGTTCCATGATATGTAAATATACCAGGCAGTTCGATGATATGAAAACATACAAGGCAGTTCCATGATATGTAAATATACCAGGCAGTTCCATGATATGTAAATATACCAAGCAGTTCCATGATATGTAAATATACCAGGCAGTTCCATGATATGAAAACATACAAGGCAGTTCCACAATATGAAACCATACCAGGCAAATCAATATGAATTCATACCAGGCAGTTCCTTGATATGAAACTATACCAGGCAGAGAATTATTTGGCGATTTCTTGAATGTTGAAATATCAATCAGAAATTTTTCTTAACTCTTTCGGCGCCATTGTCGCCCAGATTATTGGGACACCTAAAAGAATTAATTTTCCATTTGTCCCAAATGGAAAATTAATTATTGTAGGTGTCCCAAAATTTAGGCACATTACAGTACTTTACTTAGGGTCAGAGGCCACACTATGAGGGGAAGAAACTCTACCATTTTCTTTTCTGCATGCATCCCTACTAAATGGGGACAAACAAGAAGTCAAGAAATTGTATCAATTGCAAAAAAAAAAAGCGTAGAAGTTTGCCCACACATCTTAAGACTTCAGACACTTATTTATAACGTTAAGTAGTATCTATAAAAAAGAACATTACAAAGCATTTGAGCTGAAAAAGAGAACTGGGGAACATCATGACCTGTCAAGAAATTTATGTTTCACCCAAGAACAGACCTATGTGTGTTTGATTTAACAGCTTCACCTTCTATTGTCTGTTTTTTTCTTGCTTATATTTCTAAAGTTCACAGGTAACGAACAATTTCTTGCTTATATTTCTTAAGTTCATAGGTAACAAACAATAGCTTCTTTAATGTGGTTTTGTCTGGCGTTTAACTCCTGATTCAATTTGGTGAATTTAAATCAGAACAAACTATGATAATGGTAATACCATAACTTGTTAAGATTCAGATGGCATAGCTTAATACCTGAAATGGATTGGGCTGGAATGGAATATCTGCATTCCAATGGTAAAGTCTTGGATGGTACTCTTAGTGAACAGAATTTAATCCCTTAGTGGGAGCAAATTCCTTCCTGCAACAGCACTATCTTAAGTTACTGGAATAATATGGAGCTAATCCATTCTGTTCCACACCATTCCATGTTTCAAACTCTGGTAGTGTTGCTTGCTCATGGAGGCCAGTCCACCGGTACAGAACCAAAACAGGCATACTGGGTACAGAACCAAAACAGGCATACTGCCTTGCTGAGGGTTGTGTTTTGCCTGCAATACAGTTTTACTGGTTTGATAAAGCAGATGCCATCGTGGATGCTCATCAACACTGCAATCACCAACCACCTGTGACCCTGATACCACTACTTTCAGCTCAGAGCACACTGGGTGCAGACCTACATCTGTGTTTAAGTTTGCAGCAGCCACACTTTCATGTTGTGATAATCAACTGTCTTGGACAACAAGCATAAAGTGTTTGAATTCTGGTCTGATTTGTCTAAAACAACACCTATTTCTGTGAGGTGGGTTTAGTGCCATATACAGTCTGAAAGTATTTTGCCATCTGATGCGGACTTAAGGACGCTGACACATATCTAGCCATATCTGAATCAAATCATTCATAATACCAACCAATACAAAATCAAGAATATCATATACTTACTATGTTCATACACTTTTTCCACTATTTGTATCAATAATCAAATTGCAGTTGCAACAGATACAGTTTCTGATCTGGGTCTACACTGTTAATTCTGTCATTTCTGCCCCATTGCTACAGACCTATTTTAGTACAAACAGACAGACATGATAAAAACCTCCATACTTTCAAACCTTACCTTTAAAACCAAATATATTTAAATCCAAACAACAATTCAGGTATGATTTTAAGCCTTTCTTCATAAATCTACACTAACGTTATCCACTGATTTCTTAAGAGTAAATCCACAAGCTGTTACAGTAAAACCTAACGTAGGTATTTGTCGTTCCCATTTGTCCGTCCCACTGTATAGAGTGATCATCAAAATGATCTACTAATGTATTATGTCAGTCCCCACCGGCAAAGTAAGCTCTGCACTTAATAATAACATTAAATCTTACAATAAGTAGCTACCGTATTTACCCAAAGTATCGCGACATACTAATCAATTATTTATAATTACCCTAAAAATAGATTTGAATAAGCTGAGTTCATTTTCCAGCAAAGTATGAAACTTTACTGGTGTTAAGGCAAACAGTGTAGAGCCTGATCAGACTGCTCCTTAAGGAAGGAGCAGTCTGATCAGGATCAACACGGTTTGATAGGCACTTCTGTCCGAACATCTAATAATTTATTTAGGTGAATAGGTAAGGCTGAAATCAAGTGGAATACATATGGTTAGAACCGACCTTTAACCCGATAATAAGTAACAAGTTCTTTTGTGGAAGATATAGACTTGAGAATAAGGCTGTTGTCTTCTTTGCTTGATAGGTGCTGGGCACATCTGTGCTGTGAAATCTAAATTATCAGGGTATGCAACAAGAACTGTCAGAAGATGATATAGCATGCCTAATGGGTGCTTGACTTTAAATGCGGCAAAGCAAGTCAAACCCAACTGTTAACATAACATTTGTAGGTTACGGTAACCTGATAATAGATGTTGATGAGGACACATTGACGCCAGCACTGATGCAAATGGATACTCGGACCATGACGCATGGATATAGTATAAGCACTCATTTGCATTTCCTAAAGCAAGGTGAAAAGCTCACTGCTTGGAAACAGTTCTTGTGACAAGCAATTTATATTTACATATTCACTGAGCTGAAAACAAGTTTTTTGTTTTTTTAAATCAACAGTCATACAGTAATTTATCTTCTTCTCAATTAAGTCAACATGAAACTTAGACACTTACCACGACCTTGTCCAAAGCTGCTGACACCACAAGATTTTCTCCCAAACTGGACAAAGCCTTACTGATTGTCTCCCTTTTGATCTGAAATTTACAAAAAAAATCTGCCCTAAACAGACTGGAAAACCAAGGAATGATAATATTTAAGAAATAGATCAGCTCTAGCAGTGAATTGTTGAGTAATAATTCACTGTTTGTCGGTCAGTTGTAAAGTAGATCATATCACGAGCGCGGTGCAATTCAATGCTAAAGCTGAACTATTTCGATTCTAACACACAGAAACGCTGAAAAACTATTCTTTTCATTCAAATTCTCCCAATGTTCCTGCAAGCGCATTCATTCTCTCGCTAATATTCATAACTGTATCTAAGACAAATGCCTGTTTTTACGGCGATTTTAGACTGAAAAAGAATCGTTACACCGTCTAACGTCTCAAAACGTCACAAAATTACGTCAGTATTGCCAGTGACGTCAGCAATTAGACTCACATGCTCAGAAACAGTGAATTGTTGCAGAATAAAACATGGAAACTTTCCATTGCTTCTATAGGCGCACTGTGTTAGAATACAATAATATTTCATACCTGTCTCTAGCATGTGACAATAAATTCTTATTTTTAAATTCAATCAAAAAGCTTACACAATAATTTCTGATTACCTGTTTCTAGGCAGGAACAATAAAAGATTATATTCCTTCTAACTGGTTCTCAGGAGACTATTAATAATCTTCTTTCATTCCTGTTAACTCCAACAATTAATTTGCAGCAAATGCTTTCTGATAAACCCACAGAAAAAATATATCCAGTAGCACATTATCAGGAAAAACAGTAAACCTATACATAAAACAATCTTGTACCGCAAAAACACCTAATAACGAGACAGACACATCCTCAGCAAACAGCGTAGAACCAAATCAGACTAGTCTGATCTGAGTCTGCACTGTTTGCCATTTTGTAAACATATTCTAAACCCCCCAAATGAAGTATTTTCGAATTTTAGGAGAATACAGCTACTGTAAAAATTTCCATTTTTCACAGAATTATGGTATACAGAGCTCTAGATAAGAGGGCGTATTTGGTGATAATTAGGGATAATTTTTGTTAATTCTGCATAAAAACATATGTTGTGACCCCTCAGCTGAACCGTCTCGATGAGACGGTTCAGATGAGGGGTCACAACATATGGTTCTGATGAGAAATAAGAAAAATTATCCATAATTATCATCAAATACGCCGTCTTATCTAGAGCTCTGGTATACATAAAACATACTTGTAATCTTGATATAAATAATTACCTGATTATTATTCACCTTTTGGCAAAGGATACATATACAGGTCGGTTAAGTATGTTTATTAAATGTGCTTTAAGCTATTAACATTGGTGTGTAAAATCCTTTATGTCTTAATATAAGTTTATTCAGTAGAAATAATAGTGACAAATTGATAGAGTACAAATAATTGTGACTGCCTGTCATTCATTCACAAGTTTATGCCTTCAAGGACATAAATCTGAAGAATGCATGTTTATATGTACAATCAGCATTGGCTCATAGTTACCGTGAAACTAGAGTCCCAGTAGCTCAATGGCCCCTGCCAACGTCAGCAGACTGGGTTTAAATCCCACTGGAGGCAGAAATTTTTCAACCATAAACGTGGTGTAACTGCACACAGCCTTTCATTATCACTGTCCTACCGGCTCGATATGACAAATACTGTTGAAAGGACCATAAAATTGCAAGTCAGCCATTCAGTCTTACATTCAGTACGATTCATCTTTCCTATCTACCCGGTGGATGATAACCTGGTTTTCATGTCACAGAAAGTACTGGGATTTCCAGTACAACGACTGTTTTGTAGTTTATTTTCTCAAAATGACTTCTTTGTTGCCGAATGCAGTCTAATAGAATATAGTGCAGTGAAAGCCTGCTCGTAAGTACTTTAAATTGGTATTCTTGTTTTTACTGAGAGTTCAGTTCAGTTCAATTCTCTTTTCAACGTTACCCAAGTGGCTCAATGGTAGGTAACCATTGCTGCACACACTTGGCACTGTGTGTCCGTCCAATTTACTGAGAGTTTACTTGTTTTCACCTTTAAACCTCCCCCAGTATTGAGCTACAACATCATTCACGTGCAACAGCCTACTTTCTGTTTCGGATGTTGTGGGGGACGATTAAATTCAACAAGTCACCCAATGGGCAACGATCGCTCACCTGAGTTCTAGTAATGCATTATGCCCAAAACAAGGTCAAATGAGTGCTCAAGGGCAAGTCACTCTAAGGCAATAGTAAACTAGAACTGTCAGAGAATCTGACTATAGCCCCGCTGCACTGCTTTAGTAACAAACTCATTGTAAAAAGAGCAATAAATGTTGAATTCACCTAGCCGAGCCAACAGACAGATCCTGAGAAAATGAGTAAAAGGCAGAATAAGAGCCAGGATCCTCATTCTCCATCATATACACTACACCAACTCATTACTTATATATGTCTACCAAGTTTGAACAGGGTAGCTTGAATGGTTGCAGAAAATATTGTACAATTTGCATTAGAGTAATTTACCCTAGAGTACTGAGGCTGAATGGACTCAGGTGAGCTACAGGACCAGTGGTCCTCTTGTTCAGCTTTACCCATTCAAAAGCATTAGAAACCGAATTTGACCTTGCAGCAAAACATGTCAAGGTCAACGCAAGCTCATCATTTATATAAATTTGGTAGTACTAGAGACCGATAAACATGCAACACAGTTTCTTGAGACGTATCAGACATATCACTCATATTCACAGTATCCGAACGCACTGTACCATCTCTTCCGGTTTTCATAGCGTTGAATCGAGAGTACAAAATTCGCTTATAACCAGTAGCCGTGAATCATTATGTTTTGAGTTTTTATCCGGAATCTACTGCGTCATTTATGGTTATTCAGCTTCGAAAATATAAAGAGGTAAGTTTAATATAAATTTCTCTTCGGTCTTTTACTTTATTGCCCTGTTCAATGAAAAACTCCTTGCTGTCGCAGATTTTTTTCCGAACAGCTTAATTTAACACGAGATTGTGTCGTGCAAAACTTAGCTATCATTCTTTTATCAAAACTAACAAACTGTAGATTGATAACGCCTTCCGTTTATTCTAAAGATTTTTTATAAAACATGTAAGAAAATGCTCAAAATGGTATAAGAATCATGCCAAGGGCGATTTGAATACTGTACCAATTACTACCCACCCATACACGGCATTGTACAGGGTAATAAAGTAAAAGACCAGAGAGCAAATTATATTAAACTTACCTCTTTACATTTTCGAAACTGAATAGCTATAAATGACGCAGCAGATTCCGGATAAAATCTCAAAACATAATGATTTCCGACTACTGGTTATAAGCGAACGTTTGTACTCTCGATTCAACGCTATGAAAACCGGAAGAGATTGTACATGTAGTTCGGATACTGTGATATTGCTATGGTTGGCTGTGGGTCTGGACCCAATTGTTCACTTTGTTAGCTTAACAAGTCACTTGTCTGATTACTTTAGTTTTCTAGCATAGATATCAGTATGCTACTATTTTTGCTGAAAAAAATTGGAGGAGCTTTAGATTTGCACTGCAAAAGCTCCTCCATTATTATTTTTTTTTTAATTTTTTTAATTTATTGTATTGTATTTTTATTTTGTTGCCAGAAAGATGGCAGTGTTTTTGTGTACATGAAAATATAACACTTTGTTAACTGAAAATGTCTCTAGTTTCCAACAACTGGGCCCTGGTCCATAATAATTTACTTGTGTTAATCTAATGGGGACTACCATATGCTAGTTGTTATCCTTTAAAAGAATATCTTGAGTAGCCATATTTATTAAGAATGAATGAATGAATGTTTAAGTTATTTATAGATGCTCAACCCTGGTAAGGGCATATAGCATCTAAACGTCAGCAATTTAAAACGTTTCTATAAGACAAAAAACGATAAATGTTTAAAGTATTATGTTACGTCCAAATGATAAAAATGTTATGTACAATAAAAGACTAAATCTTGTGAAAAAGTCCAGCTTCCTTTAAATAAAAGGCCAATTTTCATAAAAAACACAAACTTTCAATCCCCCAGCCCAAGGATGCCACAGATGAAATTTGGGCCCAATCGGCCCAGTGGCTTCAGAGGAGATGTCGTTTAAAAGTGTTGACGGACGACAGACGACGACGACATACGACGACGACGACGACGACGGACCACTGCCTATCCTATAAGCTCCCCCGGAGCCTTCGGCTCTGGTGAGCTAAAAATTAATAATTTGGATAGAAGAAACTTTGCTAAAAAGCTCGGTTATGGTTTTAATGTTGTAATATTTTGAACGAATATGGTTAAAGTCAATGCATGACACAAGAAGATGTTTGATTGTAATGACTTCATTGCATGGTATGCAAAATGGTGCAACCTCAATATTTAATAAAAACGAATGTGTAATTCTGGTATGCCCTATTCGGCATCTGGTAATGACAGTCTGTTCTTTTCTATTTGATAGTATATTGTCCTTGCTGTGAAAATCTGGTTTTGTTTGTCGGAGTTTGTTATGAATTTGATTATCCCAATTAGTTTTACATTTTGATTTGATATATGTATTAATTTGAGATTTAAAATCTGAGTGTGGAATTCGGAAGGTACTTTCTGGTAAATTTAAAGCCGCCTTGGCCTCTTTATCAGCCAGGTCATTTCCACGAATATTGACGTGACTTGGAACCCAACAAAAGATTATTTCTTTTGATGGTAACTGAAAATATTTACGGAGTAATTGTTGTATTAAAGGATTGGGGTGATTGACGTTCTTAAGTGATGATAAAACAGAAAGTGAGTCTGAGAATATAATAAACTGATTGTTTTCTTGAACTGAAATTTGATTGAGGGCCAAATCTATGGCTTTAGCTTCAGCTGTAAATATAGAGCTGCCATTTGGTAATCGTATAGTATCTGTGAATAGGGGATTTACAACCGAACATGCAACTTTATCTTCTTGTTTGGAACCATCCGTATAGATTGTGGTATGGTTCGGAAAATTAGATTTTACTTGCAAGAATTCTGATTGAAGAAGGTCAGGGTTCGTCTGTGATTTTTTATTCTTGTGTAATGATAAAATAACGTTAGGAGGTTTTAATGTCCATGGCTCTTGGACAGGTAAAGAAAATTTCTGGATGTTTTTAATGTCAATATGAGAGTATACTAACAAAGGTTTAATACGTAAACCCAAGGGTTTAATAGATCTCGGTTTGTTGTTATAAAATATTTCATACCGAGGGTTAAAAACACAATCGTAAGCAGAATTCTTTGGGTTTGCAGCTAGTTTTGATACATATTGTAGTGATAATTTCTCTCTTCTGATATATAGAGACGGTTCATTTGACTCTGCGTAAAGACTTTCTACGGGAGATGTTCGAAATGCTCCAAGAGCAAGACGTAACCCCTGATGATGAATGGTGTCAAGACATTTAAGGTATGATTTTCGTGCCGAACCATATACGACTGAACCATAATCCAGTTTAGATCTCACAAGAGATCTATACAGGTTTAGAAGTACAGTACGATCTCCTCCCCAATTTGTATTGGAGAGCACTTTTAAAACATCTAAAGCTTTTAAACATTTAGCTTTCAAAGATTTTATGTGAGGAATAAAAGTGAGTTTCTTATCGAACAGAAGGCCTAAGAATTTGGCCTCATTTACAACTGGAATTGGCGATCCATAAATGTTAAGAACTGGGTCGGGGTGCAAACCCCTCAACTGACAGAAATGAACACATTGGGTTTTAGTTTTAGAAAATTTAAAACCGTTTTCTGTGGCCCAGGTTTCTACTTTATTCAGGCATCTTTGAAGTCTGAATTCTATGTTTTCCATATTTTTCGATTTGTAAAAGATGCCAAAGTCGTCAACATATAATGAAGAATCGGTATCGTTAACACATTTAACAATGTTATTGATTTTTATATTAAATAAAGTAGGTGATAAAATACTTCCCTGAGGAACACCCTGTTCTTGTTTAAAAGTGTCAGACAATGTAGACCCTATTCTAACATTAAAGGATCTGTCAGATAAGAAATTCGAAATAAAGTTTGGAAGTCGGCCTCGAAGGCCAATATTATGTAAATCTTTCATGATGCCATATTTCCACGTCGTGTCGTACGCTTTCTCCAGATCAAAAAAATTTGCGACGACATGTTCTTTTTTCACAAATGCATCACGAATAAAAGTTTCTAATCGAACTAAATGATCGATAGTACTGTGATTCTTACGAAAGCCCGCTTGATTTCTGGAAATCAAGTTATTTGACTCCAGGAACCAAACGAGCCTATCGTTAATCATTCTCTCCATTGTTTTACATATGCAACTTGTTAACGCTATCGGTCAGTGATTTGTTGCTTCCGTCTTATCCTCCCCGGTTTGGGAATAGGAATGATGACTGCTTTATGCCAGTCTTCTGGAAATTTTCCAGTATGCCAAATATCGTTTAATATATTAAGTAAGGTCTCCAATGCATCAGGTGGTAAATGTTTAAGGATTTGATAATGAATATCGTCCGGCCCTGCGGCTGTATCTTTACATTTATCAAGAGACTCCTTTAATTCTGATATACTGAAGGGAAGATTATATTTTTCGTTATTTAACAACTGAAAATTTAAATTTTCTGATTCTTTTTCAGTTTTCAGTTCCTGAAATCGTTGACTGTAATTTGAACTTGAAGAATTTTTCTGAAAGTTTTCGCCTAATGCATTGGAAATCTCTGCAGTGGAAAAACATTTGTTACCGTTGGAAGATTTAATATGAACACATTCAGATTTCTTATTTTTTCCACTAATTTTTCGTATCATTTCCCATATCTTTTTTACTGGCGTTTTTGGATTTAATTTATTGACATATTGTTGCCAAGATGAACGTTTGGCTTCTTTAATAGTTCTTCGTGCTTTAGCACGAGTTATTTTTGAGTGTACATGATTTTCACGAGACGGATTTTTATTAAATTTTCGTAAAGACGATTTGCGTTTGTTTATTGCAGTTTTACATTCATTAGTAAACCATGGATTACGCCTTTTTGAACTTGTCGAGGATTTCGGAATACTTTCTTCCGAAATTGCATGTAATGCTGATGTAAAAGCAGACATATCTTCTGCTGTTTTGAACTTTTCAGAGCTAAGCCGCTCCTGACATGATGTTACGAACATTTCCCAATTTGCTTTTTTCAAATTCCATCGAGAATGCTGTTCTTCATCAGATGAATCAATTTCTTTAATTATGATTGGGAAGTGATCACTTCCATGCAGGTCATCACAAACTGACCAGTCAAAATCTAAATATATATTAGGATGACAGATAGACAAATCTATGGCAAAATAATTTCCCGTTGGAGGGTGAAGATATGTAGGCTGTATGTATGCTCTTTGACCATCAGGACAAATATAGTTAAACATACTAAAATCTCTAAAACTAACATTATCGGACTGCTTTAAAAAGGTTTCTTGAAGACAAATGACACTTGGAGATAAAAGAGACATTAAAATTAGTAATTCATTATAATTTGCTTTAAGACCACGACAGTTCCACTGTATTATTGACTTTTTATCCATGTTCAAATGAATGGGAGAGAAAAAAACGTGTCAGGAGACCAATCAGGAGAACAGACTTCTCCTAAGCAGTATCCATGTCATCCTCCAAAGCGCCATATTTATTGACCGTTTTAACAGGATCCGGAGATCCTTTGCCGAGCTTATTGGAGGACGAACCTCCGATGGCAGGTTTATTGGAGGACGAGCCTCCGCCAGAATGTGATCGACGGCCAGAGCCGTGACCAGAAGGAGAACGATGTTTATCCTTCTCCTGCGCTTTAGCCGCCGCTTTAAACTGTTCCTTAGTCTGTCTAGCAGACTGTGAACCAGACGAACTAGACTGTGAACTAGACTGTGAATTAGACTGTGAACTAGACTGAGAATTAGACTGAGAACTAGACTGAGAACTAGACTGAGAACTAGTTGGACGAGCCGCCGAAGCGGCCTGAGGCTGTGAACCTGAGCCAGAGCGGGCTGTAGTTGCTCCCGGCCGAGATGTTGGTTTTACAGATGGTGAAATAACTTTAGAGGAAGGTAAAATGTCAAAATCTTTTTCGAAAAATTGGGTACCAGTAGTTTTTGTTTCGGGTCTTGCCAGTGAGTGTACAATTTTTGTGAAGTCCAAATCCGATGTTTGAGTTTGGCTTTCATATAATTTCCTAGCTTCCAAATAGGTAACATTTTTGTTGACCTTAATTTTCAAAATTTCTTTTTCTTTTTTCCAAATTTCACATACGCTGGATCGAGAGACGTGATCTTTGCCGCAGTTAACGCATTTGGCCGGATTTTTGCACGTGGAGGTATGGTGGTCATGACCTCCCGCGCCACAAGTCGCACAAACAGATCCGGGATCAACGGGGCAATTGTTTTCGTGATGGCCAAACCTCTGACAGTTGAAACACCGCAGAGGATTCGGCACATACACGTCAACCGGAACAACTCGGTAAAAGATTTTTAATGATTTTGGTACCGTGACAGTGTTGAACGTAAGTAATAACGTGTTCGTCTCAACAGTATCGTGATCTTTTTTGATGGTAAAGTGTTTGCAGGCGGTCACGCCCTGTTCTCTTAGATAGTCAACGATTTCATTTTCTTTTTCCCCTTTCAGCATCCTGTCACGGATGATGCCTTTAGAAGAATTAAGGCTTGTATGCTCCGTGACAGAGACTTTGAGGCCAAAAAAGGTGGAAATTTTCAAAAGATTGTCCGTTTGAGCTTTTGGGCAAGTTTCGACAAGAAGAGTCTTGTTTTTTAGTTTTTTAACAGATTTAGGTGTCCCAATTAAACTTTCAATTTGCTTTTCAATCACGAAAGGGGAAAGGGTCGTGACCGCCTTCTCTTCAAGTGACTGAATGACTAGAAATTTGGAGAAACTAACATTACCTTGAAATGTGAAATATGAGGGCCGGTCCGCGTCTTCATCAGAGTCCATTTGAAATCTTCTCTTATTTGAGGATCCCATGATTGATGTATATTATTCATTGGCTATGCGCTTCACCCTCCGCGGAGTCCTACAAGGGGACGTTTTAGGGGAACGGACCTCCTTTTCCCAACGCCAAAGCTACATAACCATTATACTCAACGATCAAATCCCTCGGTTTAAACCCCCAATGCTGAAGGCCGAAAATATGCCCGTCAATTAACCCATCAGCCGCTGCCCATCGAAAATACCCATATAGAAAGAAACGAAGGGAATAATTTAAGCCCGGTATGTACCATTATAGATACGTATAAAGAAAGAAGGAAGTGAAGGATCAAGAAGCGTATTTCTAGAGCTTAGCACGACTGAGCCGATTGAAACGGGTCGGGCCTAACCCGAAACGCTCGTCTATCTGAAGCCAGGGCCAAAGTAGTGTGTTGGAAAGCTGGAGATCCCTGGGCTTCCCTCAACTACCAGGATCCCTTTTTCCAGCATACGAGATGCCACCCACGGCAAACAGGTGGCTCCTGTTTTGACAGGGAATTTCACCCCGTCCACTACAGAAGTAAAGTGGCCTGTAAATTTTATTCCCCACAGACAAAGGGAAAAAAAGAACCGTTTGCTGAACAGACGTCTTTGGCGTTGTCGGAACAGAAGATCCATATCCAGAGTATATGCAATGAGACTAAGAAGTTGTCAAAGTTACTATATAGGTAAGAAGAGGTAGCAACATATAAGATTTGTTAAATGATTTGAAACTTTAAGGCATATGCAAACAAAACGTAGCAGACAATTGCTACAGAAGACAAACTGTTTATTATTTTTCTGTTGAGACAAATTTCTTTCTTATTTTAAAGTGCAACATGCTCGAGTTTGGAAAAGTGATACAAACACAAGACAATTGTTAAACACAGATGAGGTAATAATCTTCGTCCCGTGTGCGACCCACGGGCACAGAATGATACATAAACAAATGAAGCATGTTAGTATCATGAAATAGTAAAGATCGAAAGGATAGAATTCGCGTTTGTGCCTACTTAAATATATCTAAAATTTCTAAATGGGATTTCTTTAAATTCGCACGTTGGATCTGTTTGTACGGAAGATTTGATCATTTAAATTTGATCAATTAAACTGTATGAACTATATAACGGACGATTGCTTGTATAGTGGGGTTTCACCACCTGCCACAAGCGAAAGCATCCAACTATTTATACCCCCCCCCGGTTGGCACGGGGCAATATTTATTAAGAGTTTTATTGTCCCCTGCCTTTTCGAAGAAAAGCAGAGGGACACAGTTTTCGGCTTTCCATCCTTCCGTCCCCCTAAAGTAGTAGGTACCTTGTGTGCACAACTCCTCCTACAGTTTTATGCCGATTCTTTCGAAACTTTAAAGCTGTTTTTGTCATGGTCTGAAGATATGCATGTGGCTTGGATATAATCCTGAGATTATTTTTTGTCACTTTTTCCACAAGTTGAACTTAGTCTTTTTTTAGGCACTGGGTACCTTGTGTGTGCAACTCCTCCTACAGTTTTATGCCGATTCCTTTGAAACTTCACAGGTGTTTTGATCATGGTCTGAAGATATGCATGTGGTTTGGATATAATCCTCACATTATTTTTTTTTATTACTTTTTTCACATTTTTAACTTAGCCGCTTTTCCAGCTAAAACACTAATGGCTGCTTGTACAACAGGATAAGTAGGAGTTGAGTGGTGCTCAGGTGAGAATCTCCGCTGATCGGATTTACTAACTCATGTCAGGATCACGACTCTGATCAGGTTTGACTCTCGCTCACTTGGCTTTTGTATCAATAATGAATCGGTGAGTGACGCTCAGAAAGTACGGATCAGCCAAACGTGCTTTGTAGCAGGTTTGGGTAACTTTTCCTTGATATTTCGTCTCGGGTCGGTATTTGAATCTTCAATAATGTAAGGTATAGGCAAGTTCATTATCATTTTGTATTGGAGATCAAAAGTAATGGATTATATTTAGATACAGTTGATGTTTTAGTAAGAATATATGATAAAGAAAAACTAGAAATGTTATTCGGAGAAAAACTGATGTCCCCCCACCAGCCCATTTCCCATCCCCTCTAATGAATAAAAAGCCTGAACAAGTAAAATATCTAGGCAAGTTTGGAGAAAGTCAATCCACTGGTTCTAAAGATATCCTACATTGATGACTATGACCATGAAAATGAGGTCAAGGTCACCAGAATCAAATCACCCCTTAAACTTGTCCGAATGATGTATCCATGCACGTTTGGTGAAATGCCATCCATTGGTTCAAGAGATATCACTGGTACACAAAATTGTCATCTAAGTCCTCCAGTGACCTTGAAAATGAGGTCAAGGTCACCAAAATCTAATCAGCACTTAAACTTGTCCCAATGATATATCCATGCAAGTTTGGTGAAATTCCATCCATTGGTTCAAGAGATATCGCGCATACAAGAAATTTCATCTAAGTCCTCCAGTGACCTTGAAAATGAGGTCAAGGTCACCAAAATCTAACCAGCTCTTAAGTTTGTCCCAATGATATATCCATGCAAGTTTGGTGAAATTACATCCATTGGTTCAAGAGATATAGTGGGTACAATAAAATTTCATGTAAAACCTCCAGTGACCTTGGAAATGAGGTCAAGGTCACCAAAACCAAATCAGCTATTAAACTTGTCCCAATAATGTTTCCATGCAAGTTTGGTGAAATTCCATCCATTGGTTCAGGAGATATAGCGGGTACAAGAAATTGACATCTAAGTCCTCCAGTGACCTTGGAAATAAGGTCAAGGTCACCAAAACCAAATCAGCTATTAAACTTGTCCCAATAATGTTTCCATGCAAGTTTGGTGAAATTCCATCAATTGGTTCAGGAGATATAGTGGGTACAAGAAATTGACATCTAAGTACTCCAGTGGCCTTGAAAATGAGGTCAAGGTCACCAAAATCTGATCGCCTCTTAAACTTGTCCCAATGATGTATCCATGCAAGTTTGGTGAAATTCCTTCCATTGGTTCAAGAGATATCACTGGTACAACTCATCTAAGTCCTCCAGTGACCTTGAAAATGAGGTCAAGGTCACCAAACCTAATCAGCTCTTAAGTTTGTCCCAATGATGTATCCATGCCAGTTTGGTGAAATTCCATCCATTGGTTCAGGAGATATAGTGGGTACGAGAAATTGTCATCTAAGTCCTCCAGTGACCTTGAAAATGAGGTCAAGGTCACCAAAATCTAATCAGCTCTTAAACTTGTCCCAATGATATATCCATGCAAGTTTGGTGAAATTCCATCCATTGGTTCAGGAGATATCGCGCATACAAGAAATTGACATCTAAGTCCTCCAGTGACCTTGAAAATGATGTCAAGGTCACCAAAATCTAATCAGCCCTTAAGCTTGTCCCACTGATATATCCATGCAAGTTTGGTGAAATTCCATCCATTGATTCAAGAGATATTGCGCATACAAGAATCTGTCACGCCTACCCCGACGGGATCCGCACCGAAAACAATATGTCCCCCCTCACCTTTGGTGGGGGGTCATAAAAATCGTAACAGGCTTGATCCCGTCTACATTTGAACAGATACTATATGATGAAAACTAGCGTATTTAAGTATATTGTCTGCGCCATAGAAGGACTGCCTCCCTATGTGTAGAACCGGCCTTTACATCGGTGGATTTTATTTATGCAGGATAGTGAGCGCTAAGTTTCAGCAGGGATATATACAAATATATGAATTGCTGTCCATGATGGGTGCTACAAATTCCAATTTTGACTTCTTGGTTATCCAGATAAGTTCATTTACTAACGACGACTACTCACACCTGGCTAACTATGTTTTCAAGAGTGTTACAAAACGAATAAAAGGCCATCGGCCAAGTGTCACCCGACGTTTGAAATGTGTCACAAACTTCAGCCCTTTATTCTGTTTCAGAGTAAATGTATGGCCAAAAACAGGAAATATATATATTACAGAACCTGGTAAGCAAATGATAACTGAACATAAGCAAAGATATACTTAGCAAAAATAAAAACTTGACAGTCGCTATTTTGCATCTTACGGTAGTCGGGAAAAAGTGAAACATGGAAATTCTTTTAATTTAAGAAGAAGTAATCATTCTGTAATATCATGGTCACACAAAATTCAAGATTCTTTAGATACAGCAAAATTGAGGCTATTGTAAACGTCACAGGGGTACTTTTCTGTTTTCTATGCTCAAAACCAAACAATTACCAAATTTAAACTTGTTAAAATCTGCTTGACTGTTAATAATTGTGTTGGCAATGCCTTTCCATTATTAAATCCAATCTGTATGGACTAATAAGCTAAAATTATGCCGATGCACGGTCAAGTGGGAGGCTGTGAGGACCAGACGAAAAACCTCAGTCCAAACCATTATGATGTCAGAAATTCAGTTTAAATGGAATTCCCATTACACATTAAAGTCTTTATGGCTGTTTAAGAAATGGCTTTCAAATAAATTCAGTAATAAAGACATTGAGTTTGCAAGACAGTCAAACAAATCTCGAAGAAAATAACAAGAAAGACGCATTGGTATGGGAGTGGCATCTCAAAAATCTCTATATGTTTAATTCAAAGGGAGATAATCTGAAAGTTTTGAAACTTTAAACGTTATTTACAGGTTGTGGTTACAACGAACATAAGCGTTTAAAGTGTTTTCTGTGCGTACTGGAACTACTGTTTATTGCGTACAAGATAACTTCCTTCTGCGCATGCGCAAATTAAAATTCTGTTCTGTTCTAAACTAGAGATGGCAGTAAGCATGGCTTACTAAATACCCCCCGCATTTAACAGTTAGGCATGCAGCTTTGTCATTTAAGTTTTACATTTACACAGCATACATGTTATGAGAACTACAAGTGCACATCTGTATATACCAATATGTGTTCACATATTTAATATCATTCAAATGGTTTAGGAGAAGTAGCGACAACAAACTCTGTTTTCCAAGACTACAAAGGGGGCACAACAAAGCTGGAAAACCCTTTTTGAGAAAAACAGAGCAATATGTGACCAACTCTTTCTTCTGCTGTATTTGTGCACCAAATCTGAATAAAATGGAAGTGAAAATGGCATAAAAAAATATCAAACTAGGGCAAAACACATAAAAAAGGGGCATAACTCATGTAAAAAGGGTTAATGCACATCTTCATACCAATATGTGTTCGCATATTCAATTTCAAGAAAATCCGTCAAATGGTCTTGGAGTAGTAGCGATAACAAACTTTCCTTATGAAAACTACAAAGGGACACAACTCAGCAGGAAAACCTTTCCCGAAAAACTGAACAATATGTATCAGTTCTTTCCATATGCTGCATCTAGTAACCCAGTTTGAATAAAATGGAAGCAAAAAAGGCAAAAACCCTATAAAATAGGGCAAAAATATCAAAAAGGGGCATAACTCAGGCAAAAAGGGGCAGAATTTAAAATCAAAACCCTAATGCACATCTTCATACCAATATCTGTTCACATACTTAATTTCAAGAAAATCCGTCAAACCATCTAGGAGGAGTTGCGATAACAAACTTATTTCACAAAAAATACAAAGGGGCTTAACTCCGCAATAAAAACCTTCCAGGAAAAATCGAAAAATACGTATCCAATATTTTCTTATGCTGCATCCATGGACAAAATTTGAAACAAATTGGAGCAAATTTAATGCAAAAACCCTATAAAATAGGGCAAAAAATATCAAAAAGGGGCATAACTCAGGCAAAAAGGGGCAGAATTTAAAATCAAAACCCTAATGCACATCTTCATACCAATATCTGTTCACATACTTAATTTCAAGAAAATCCGTCAAACCATCTAGGAGGAGTTGCGATAAACTTATTTCACAAAAAATACAAAGGGGCATAACTCCGCAATAAAAACCTTCCAGAAAAAAATGAAAAATATGTATCCACTATTTTCTTATGCTGCATCCATGGACAAAATTTGAAACAAATCGGAGCAAATTTAATGCGTTGCGGACGGACGGACGGAAGGACGGAAAGAAGGACGGAAGGACAACGTCAAAACAGTATACCCCCCACAAACACAGTTTGCGGGGGGTATAATTATTAAATTAGGATTAAAGTAGAAAACTCCAGACAGGACAAAAATTTACCAATAATTTTTCAAGACTTAAGTAATCAGACGTCTGTCCAACTCGAAAAAATCCATATATACATTACAAATTTGCTAGCTTGGCCGGAATTAAGAAATAAAAACCGTCAAGTTTTTATTTTTGTTCAGTATATATACCCAATTACTGGGCCTCTTTGTAAAATACTTAAGTTCAGAACGGGGCATATATGTGTAAAATCAGGTTACTGAAACTATAGGCCCTTACAAAATGACCAAAACATCCAAGACTGTATACCCAGTAGCAAAATAACAAGAGCCATAATCCTGTTTATATGAATCTGATGAACTAGAAGGTTGTCCAGGGACAACTGGTCGAGCCCACTGTTTGCTTTAGTGACCTATAAGTGTGTCAAGACTAAATAACTGCTTCACTCTAGAAAGAAGCCAAAAAACATCATGCTTAGCCAGCATTTTCTTCTTTTTTTTTCAAATTTTCACAAAGGAAAATAAGTTGGTTGGTTGGTTGATTTGATGCTTAACGTCCACGGTTAACAACTAAGGTCATGTCGGGACGGTCAGTTAACCTAACCACACTATTCCTGGGCAGGCTTAGACCTCCTAAGCGGTTAACCAGTACTAAGTGCACATACTTTCGCCAGTAACTGACAACTGCCCTTCTTGAATCAGCGGAAGGAGAAACGAAAGTATGTGGCCAGACCGGGATTCGAACCCAGGACCTCTGACTTACGAGTCAGGTGCCCTACCGATTGCGCTACCCGGCCCGGCAGGAAAATAAGTAGAAGTGATGACCCAGACAAGCTCAATTTATGACTGTTACAATATCTGACCTTCAAGTGTGACCTTGACCTTGGACCTACCCAAACACATATGTCACTTGACACTTCCACTCATCAAGATGAACAATTGTGCCAAATTATTTTGAAATCCATCCGTAAATGTAGAAGTAATGGCTCGGACAAGCTCAATTTATGACCATTTTATCATTTGACCTTCAAGTGTGACCTTGACTTTGGACCTACTAGAACAAATGTTCCAAACGGCACTTCTACTCATCAAGGAGAACAACTGTGTTAAATTATTTTGAAATGCATTTGTAAATGTAGTAGTTATGGCTCAGACAAGCTCAAATTATGGCCATTTTATCATTTGACCTTCAAGTGTGACCTTGACCTTGGACCTACCTGAACAAATGTTTCAAATGGCACTTCTATTCATCAAGGAGAACAATTGTGCCAAATTATTTTGAAATCCATTCGTAAATGTAGTAGTTATGGCTCGGACAAGCTCAATTTATGGCCATTTTATCATTTGACCTTCAAGTGTGACCTTAACCTTGGACCTACCTGAACAAATGTTTCAAATGGCACTTTTATTCATCAAGGAGAACAATTGTGCCAAATTATTTTGAAATCCATCCATAAATGTAGAAGTTATGGCTCGGACAAGCTCAATTTATGGCCATTTTAACATCCGACCTTCAAGTGTGACCTTGACCTTGGACCTACCTGAACAAATGTTTCAAATGGCACATCTAATCATCAAAGAGAACAATTGTGCCAAATTATTTTGAAATCCATCCATAAATGTAGAAGTTATGGCTCGGACAAGCTCAATTTATGGCTATTTTATCATTTGACCTTCAAGTGTGACCTTGACCTTGGACCTACCTGAACAAATGTTTCAAATGGCACATCTAATCATCAAAGAGAACAATTGTGCCAAATTATTTTGAAATCCATCCATAAATGAAGAAGTTATGGCCCGGACAATTCCGGACGGACGCACGCACGCACTCACGGACATACACCGAACTGACATTGTAACAACTATGTCTCGCTCTCCGCAAGCGGGCTCGACAAAAATGAACAATGCATTTATGAAAATTCAGCCCATTAATATGAATAGTTCTGGAGTTATCCCTTTACCTTTAAGTGAATGTCTATTATCTATGAAAGGGGAATAACTCTGTCACTTATAATTTAGCACATCCTAACAGTAATCAGAATAATCAATTTACCAAATGCTAATAGCATACCAAATTTCAGCTCTCTCGGTCAAACTGTTCAAAAGTTGGAAAAATGCCAAAAAACGACAAAGGGCCATAACTTTGTACAAAATAGGACAATTGAAATTTCAAAATCACATGCACATCTTTAGATCATGATGAAACATTCTGCACAATTTCAAGTCAATCTGATACAAGATGTTGCAGGAGTTGCGGGGACAAGATTTAAGTCAGCAAGGGCCGTAACTCCATTTAAAATGGCCGAAACAAAAAAAAAAACCACATGCACATCTTCATATCATAAGAATATAATCTGTAAAATTTCAAATCAATCTGACGAAAGATGTAGGAGGAGTTGCGGGGACAAGATTTTGGAAGGTCTGAGTCAGCAAGGGCTGTAACTCCATCAAAAATGGCCGAAACAAAAAGCGAAAACCACATGCACATCTTCATATCATAAGAATACAATCTGTAAAATTTCAAATCAATCCGATGAAAGATGTTGGAGGAGTTGCGGGGACAAGATTTCGGACGGACGGACGGACGGAAGGAGGGACGCACACACGGACGGACGAGAGTCATTTCTATAGTCCCCCTCCGCCTACGTCGGGTGACAAAAAGAGCTGTTATGAAACGAAATAGTCATGGTTACCATATGACCTGATAACCATGTCATCTGATAACTATGACTCTTTTTCGTTTTGAAATAGCCCTTGTTTATACGAAGTTCACCAGGGGTGATCACTACTACAGTCAGAGAGGCATACTGTCCTGTGCTCGCTAATGCTCATATATATCATCATACGGACAAGAAACAAAAAATATAATAACATGTAACATAAGTACCAAAAATGACTTTGTATACGCTGCACCATTCTGCTTTAATGACTGTTTGGTTGAATATTGAATCAAGAAGTCCCGAACTTATTCAATGCTTAAACAAATGCCACACATTATCACTGCATTGTTTTTTAAATCATTTTGTGTATATACAACTTTGCTCATGCTGCATGGTCTCAGTTTTCAATTTTTTTTTATATGGTAAGGGAAGGGGCTGGGGTGTTTTGAAAAACATTAAAAAAAATATTTTTCTTTACATGATACTTACTGTTGTTGTTTTGTTGTGCTCAACCTCAGAATCTTAAAAAGAAATGGTGCTAAAGAAACGGTCGGTCTCACTTATGTCCCCATCTATGAACAAACTTTTATGAATGTGGACGCACATGTTCCTTCCGTCGCTCATACATGTACTGGAAGTGCGCCCTATAATTTCAATTGAACATGTCATTGTCAAGATCAGCCTGCAAATCCACGCCATGAGGCTCAGATTTCTCGCTATCAGCACGGCTATGGTGTGATCTCAGCCAGCAAGGATGACTTATGAATAATATTGTGCGCAGGCTTGCCATGGCTTCTTCTGTCAACATGTGCCAAGAACTTGGTCTCCCTATTACCGAGGGTCAGTTGCCTACATTCTAAAACAAGGTATTCTTACAAACCTTTCGAACTCAATCTTGATTGTTCAAGTACAACTTGATCGTTACTCAGAGAGTGTGGCTTGATCTTCACGTGATAAAGCCAATCAAATATGATCTGATCCGCGCTTGAGCACAAGTTAACTCGTACTTATATGATCCGAAGATAATTGCATAAGTCTGAGTCAGACAAGCTGTTGTTGTACAAGCGGCCATGTGTGTATATACAGTGGAGACCTAGTTTCCAAGGCGGGGGACATAAATTCGTCAAATTTGCTTGTTTCAAACAGGATTCTAATCCATCACCTCTATCATAATCCTAGGTCTGGGGCATAAACATCTCTACCACTTGTCACTTCTATTCTGAAATAAGAATGCCAAAGCAGTCATTAGTTCCTAGTTAGAAAATTTGGCTAGAAAATTGGGCTCTTAAAACATTTTTATCATGGCTGTTTAAGCCCATGGACATTGTGGCCTGGTTTCAGCAAACATCCCAAAATTTTGCATTTACCCTGTCCTGCTCTGAAACAGGTTATCTGTCTATCTTCACATGATCCAAAAACCCCTTTCGGGTATTATTTGGATTTGGCTGTCTTTGCAAATATTGTAGATCTAGATCAGTGGGCTTCTGAAGAAGCTAAATGATCTGGATGTACTGTCACTCACAATGATAAATGCACTCATTTCATACGAAGGCATTAGAATATGATCTATACCACAAAACATAGAATTTGTAGTATTTTCACAGAAGTGCCTTAGCAAGGAGTGGTCCTACTGGAATAGTCTAATCAAGTACTGTTTGCCACTTTACAAAAACACACTGCAAAAACATCTAAAGATTTATTGTTTCCCAAAGTCACAGTAATAGAAAATCTTTCCATGATTCCAATTCATCAGTTTAACGAACAGTTTCTGCTTTTATGCAATTTTCAAGAATGAATTTCATACTGGGATGGAAGAGCCTGAAAATTTTCATACTGGGAAAGAAAAGTCTGCAAATTTTCATACTGGAACAAAATTAAGTACCTGAAAATTTGCATGTGACATAAGTGCCTAAAAAGCTTTCATACTGTGACAAAGCACCTGAATTTTTTCATACTGTGACAGAAGTACCTGAAAATTTTCACACTGTGGCAGAAATGTCTGAAAATTATGTTATTGGAACAACATTAAATGCCTGAATGTTTTCATATTGTGACAAAAGTGTCTGACAACTTTCATACTGTGACTGAAGTGCCTGCAAACTTTCATACCTGGACAGAAGTTCCTGAAGATATCATATTTGGAAAGAAGTGTCTGAAAACTTTCATACTGTGACAGAAGTGTCTGAAAAATTTTCATATTCAGACAAAAGTGTGTGAAAATTTTCATTCGGACAAAAGTGTCTGAAAATTTTCATACTGGGACAGAATTAAGAATCTGAAATTTTTTTGTATTGGGACAGAAGTGTCTGAAAACTTTCATACTGCCTTTTTTTTTTTTTTTTTAAACCCGGTCTGGCCACATACTTTTGTTTCTCCTTCCGCTGATTCAAGAAGGGCAGTTGTCAGTTACTGGCGAAAGTATGTGCACTTAGTACTGGTTAACCGCTTAGGAGGTCTAAGCCTGCCCAGGAATAGTGTGGTTAGGTTAACTGACTGTCCCGACATGACCTTAGTTGTTTACCGAGGACATTAAGCATCAAATCAAATAAAAAAAAAAAAAAATTTCATCCAAGTACAGAATGTGTCTGAAAAGTTTTATACTGATACAAAAGTGTCTGAAAATTTCCATACTGTGACATAAGTGCCTGAAAATTCTCATACTGTTATAGAAATGCCTGAAAATTTTCATACTCAGACAAAGGTGTCTGAATAGAACTTTTCATATTGGGACAGAAGTGTCTGAAAACTTTCATGCTGTGGCATAAGTGCCTGAAAATTTTCATATTTGGACAAAAGATTCTGAAATCTTTTTATACTCTGACAGAAGTCTAAAAGTTTTCATATTCAGACAAAAGTGTCTGAAAATTTCCATAGGGACAAAAGTGTTTGAAAAGTTTCATATTGGGACAAAAAAGTCTGAAAACTTTCATACTGTGACAGAGGTGCCTATAAATTTTCTTACAAGGACAGAGGTGCCTGAAATTTTTTTAATAGGACAAAAGTGTCTGAAAACTTTCATACTGTGACATAAGTGCCTCAAAATTTTTATGCTGAGACAAAGTGTCTGAAAACTTTCATACTGTGACATAAATGTCTGAAAATTTTTATACTGGGACAAAGTGTCTGAAATGTTCATACTGTGACATAAGTGCCTGAAAATTTTCATACTGTGACATAAGTGCCTGAAAATTTTCATACTGTGACATAAGTGCCTGAAAATTTTCACACAAGGACTGAGGCACTTATGAGCTGAAATGTTGCAATGAACTGATGAGTTCTAAATTGTGGGAAGATTTTCTATGCAGAGATTTGTTATATCATTTATTCTTATCGTTAGTCTAAAAAGTCTTGAAAGAGATGGGCAGATGTTTACAAAGTGTCCTTATACATAGGTTAAATACAGGATTCTGAGATAAGACCATTTGCTAAACATAAAATAAACAGTGGGTGTCATGAACTATCAACAGGCAGGAAGAACCACCTTGATATTATAAATAAATCATTGGGCAATATATTTCTGAACTTACCGTACTTACTCTAAAATATTTGGACACAATTACTGAATGCATGCAAAAACAGAAAGATCCAGTGGTGTCAAAACTGATGATTAAGAGGCAAACAGTGCAGACCCTGATAAGACTGCTCCTTCAGGAGCAGTCAGGTCAGGGTTTATACTGTTTGCTCTGGCCTGTCCGTCCAAATAGTTGGATAATATTTGGCTCCGATGTTGAAAGAACTAGTTTTATTATTTACCTAGCATGACTCTTGGCTGTTTATTATCAGATCAAATATAACATGCTTTGTATCAAATATCTTATTAGGATTGATATAAATCTAGGTTTATCTACAGTTTAATACCACCTCAAGATATTGAAGTAATCTAATGCAGATTGATAGATTACCAAAGAAAAAAAATCTTAAAAAAAATTAAACATACAGGACACTGGTGTTCACATTCTCAAACTTCATTTTACAATGCATCCTGTTGAAAGTTATTATAAATATTAATGAGACCTTGGACAACACATATTTTAGCACCAGGGGCCTGTTCACCACAATTATGACTCCTTACATACATTGCAAAAATCTTTTCTGCATGACTGATGATACATTTCTCAATAGATTATCCTGAAACATATAGAATATTGATATGTACAAGACCACAGGGTATAATCGATTCCGCTAATTTTCGCTTCCTGCAGAGACTGTACATCATATTTGGCTTCCGCTGAGACTGTCCGTGATCTCTTGCTTCCTGCTGAGACTTCTGTACATGATAAATGGCTTCCTGCAGAGACTCTGCGTGATTCTGCTTCCTGCCGAGGCTCTCGGCAGGAAGCATAGTCACGCGGACAGTCTCGGCAGGAAGCCATTCTTCGAGGACAGTAGTCTCTGCAGGAAGCAAGATATCGCGGACAGTCTCGGCGGAAGCCAAATATGACGGACAGTCTCTGCAGGAAGCGAAAATTGGTGGAATCGATTATACCCTGTGAAGACCTTAGATAAGTTTAGATTTGAACCACATGGACAATTCACCCCAGCAGGCACATGACGTTGACATGATGTTGTACTGATGTTGATGCGACGTCATCAAGTCGGTTGGTTGGTTGATTTGATGCTTAACGTCCACGGTAAACAACTAAGGTCATGTCGGGACGGTCAGTCATCAAGTCGGATCAACCCCAGTTCAACATCATGTCAACGTCATGTATCCGCTGGGAATAAAGAATTATGGGTCCTTGAACTTCCCACTGACTTCAAAAGGGGAAAAAGCTTGCCTGTTTGTTAGAAACTACATTTTTAGAGGCATCTTGTTGAAACTTTATGATATTAATACTATCAATGCAACCTCACCCAAGTACAACTTAAAGCCTTGTCGGTTTATTGGCTGTCAAGCCCTACTTGACAAGAAATTAGGGCTAAAATTAGGGCTATTTTAGCCAAAAATAAGAGCTATTTTCATAAAGTTTTAGGGCTAAAATTAGGAATTAAAGTTGTTTTTTTTCTAGCAAAATCATATGCACAAACATGCTATATCTGCACTTTGAAACATTTACAATTACTGATAGAGTCACATTATAAATGAATGCAGGCAAGCAAGTTCATGACTGAAATATGCTTTAAGGAGGATGGAAAGATCTTGAGGGGGCACTGCCCCCCCAGAAGCCAAAGCATTTTCCCAATTTTGATAATTTAGACTGGAAACTGGGAAAAAATTAGTGATGAGGATGAAAAATAAGGGGTTTATGGAATTTGGCCTTTTTTGAGTGAATTTTTAGGAATTTTAGGGAGGCCTAAAAAAATCAGGATTTTTTAGGAACTTTAGGGATGCTTGAAAGCCTGAAATTTATTTACTGGAGATATGGCCCCCCTTGGTGAAATTTTAAATGTGTGCACAATGATTAAATATGAAATATTATGTATTACAACAGTCTCAAAATTATTTTAGACAAAATTTAGAGGAACTAAACTCTATTAGCAATATGCTTTGGTACAGATCCTCAGTGTATGGATCTTTGTCAGTGGAGCTTATATGAACAAAATAACTTAAACCAAAATTCAAACATACAAATAACAGTTTCAGTGTCAGTGAACTTTCAATTTTGTCAGTAAACAGTCACCAAAATCTATAGGGATGGTAGAGTTGGCTGAAGATGCCATGAAACTTTGCTACTGGTAGGTCACGCTGTGCTCGCGGTAGGTGTGGGATGGGCAGGTGGTGGAAGGTCTTGAAGCTTTGCTCTTGTCTGTCTCATTACATCTCCTTCTCTCTCCTTCTGGGAGGTGGCTCAGTGTAGACTGAAATACCATCTCACAGGGTCTGATCAAAAGCACATTACCAAAACCCTTGCCAGTGAACTGTCTTGATTCCCTAGTCTGATTCCCAGACCTTGAAATACTACAGTCAAACTTCGGTAGTTCGAACGTCAATCCTTCGAATCCATCGGAAACTTTGAATACTTCCGGAAGTCCCGAATTTTTTGCTATGTATTCTATACAAATTCGCCTCAGTGACTTTGAACGTTGATAGTTCGAAAAATCGGATTTTTCAAAAGAAAAAATTTGGTCCCGAACTGCAATTTCCATAAGAAATACCTCTAAAAATTTGAAGTCGGAATTATCACCGCAAGTTACCGTCAGCCATGCTGAAAGATCACGCACAAACCCTATGACCTGTGACGACGCAAATCACTGTTCAATAGCAATTAATCTTGTGTTAACGAGGTATTACGTCATATCATACAGGTAAATGCTCTTCTTTTGTGACTGTCAATTAAAGATGTTTGTAGCATGCGATTAAAATTAAATTTGAGTAGAAGAGTGAAGACGTCGTTGATCTTTTATCTGTGTTTGAACTGGGGGTGGTCAAAGATACAGTGCCGTTGACTTAAAGGTAGCGATTAATGTAAATTGAATTTGATATGAACGAAAATCTATGAACCACTTTAATTTGATCATTAACACGAAAGTCAATTCGAAGTTGTTTTGACGTTGTGTATCCGCTGGCAGCATAACTGAAATATGGCAACCCAGGAAAAAAACACTGCAAATGTTTCACTAACTTCATTTCAACGTCCCAGCAAGATCGTGACCTTGCAGTGACTTTGCTGAGAACATCTTGCAATGTTTTGGTTGTTAGGAAATACGTAAAAATATTTTTTCTATTTATTTTTCGGTATCAACTGCCTATTGTCGGCGATGCTCAGCGGCATCAGCACTCAAAATAAGATCCTTGTTTTACATGTAACCATGTTTCGTTGATAATAAAATGTTCTGTTGCTGATGTAAATAAATGAAGAATACAGTTATTTTGTTTCTTTCTTGTCATTAACAGTTCGATTTCTGAAGGCATAAGAGAAGATGACAGTTAAATTATCTGTCTGCATCTTCTTTCACGCCTTACAGAAGAGGTAATTACCACAATACACAATATAGGTGCGTTTCACACATTCGAAGCGATCACAAGGTCTCGGTAGAATTCGGACATTTCCGTTAATTACGGAAATAGCCAGCTCGGTAACTTCGAAATTCAGATAGTTCGAAGTAACATCGGGAGTCCCTGGCACTTCAAACAACCGAAGTTCGACTGTATATATGTTAAACCTCTACATTTATTTGAAATTGAAGTTTACCATAACAATTCAAAATATTGGGACATCTAAATAATTATGGAACGGTTTGGTTTTACAATGCAGAAATGCATTAACAAGATGCAGATGGAATGGTAAAAAGCGTAGTTGACCCTTACCTTTTTAAAGAAAATTCTGATCTCTGTCTGTACTGTTTGATCCCCCTATCTGTCCCAATACCTTGAATGTTTATGGTAGTTAAAACCCAGCTAAGTGACTTATCACTGAATTTGGAAAATAAAAGCAAGTTGTTTAAACCTACCAAGATAACCCTTATGCATGCAGTGGCGTAGCTGGGCTTTATCCAGGTATTTTGCGAATGGGGCCTTTTTTCTAAAATTGGGAAAAAATTTGGCCATTTGGGAATGAAAATTCCAGGTAAAGGTTGCAAAATTTGGGAGTTCAGCATGATTTTAAAGAAATTCTGTTTGGGAATGGGGCCTGTGTGTCGGCCCCTATGAGCACATAGAAAATCACCTGGGTAGGACGGTGGGTGGGTGGGTGGGGGTGAGAGAAGCCACCTTAGGGGGAGGGGACCACCATGCATTTATTAGGGGACCTTGGTCCCCCTGGGGGGATGTAGCATGAGAGGGGCAACCTTGGGAGGGAGGGCATGAGGGGATCTCCATGCATCTATAGGGGGGGGTGTGTGCTAGGCCCAGGCTCCCTTATAAATGCATGGAGATCCCTCATGCCTCCCTTCCAAGGTTGCCCCCGGGCGGGGGGGATGCTGTGCCCGCAGGGGGTGGGGGGGGGTTGCTAGGCCCAGGCCCCCTTATAAATGCATGGAGATCCCCTCATGCCTCCCTTCCGAGGTTGCCCCCGGGCGGGGGGGGGTGCTATGCCCAGGCCCCTCCCCCCTCTTCCTATGACATAAGGTTGCAAATGAGAAGGTGCACCTCAGCCATTAACGGATATGGCACTATGGCACTGAGAAACCTTTATTTGGCGGAAAATCGACTTCAACAAATACCAGCACTGCAGCAGTCCTGATTGAGTCATTCTGATCGACCTCACTTGTGTACATGCGTGTGTCAAACTATTTCGCGCGGAAATGTCAATGTTTCCGTATGTCAGATGTATCCAATCAAAGTACTTGTATTTTTATTCGACAGTCCGACTCTTTCCGGATATAGTCGGATGACAATTTGGGCCAATCAAAGAAAAGATAACATTCGACGTTGGCAGCATAGTTTCCATCATGGCGGCGCATAGCTGTAAACAAAATTGAGAATTATTAAAAAAATGTTTAAATTATATCTACTGTCAGTTTTTTAACGTAAACATAGAAGAAAACATTAACTGAAGACCATGGTTAAACAAACTATCCAAATTTTCGCTCGAATTAAGCCTTCAAAAGGGAAGACGGGCGTAAGTTATTTATCCTTCAGTCAGATTTCATTTTACTTTTTCAAGAAGGTGCATTTGCACGTTGTGAAACCGTACAGGCAATATCCAGTTTTGGTCCCAGGAAGTAAATAAATCACCTAGACCATACAGAGTATTCCGTAACCTATTTTTCTTCTGCACAGAAGTTGCGCATGCGTAGACCTCTTCCAGATGGTTGTTGTGTACTACTCCATCATACGACACGTCGTGTAGCATAGCGGAACATAATGTATGAGTCTCAGGACTACACATGCTGATATCTCGAAAACTTAAGCGTTAGAGGAAACATAAAACAACTTCCTCCTATCAGCGCAATAAGTTCCATCCCTGCCAATTCCTCCCTTACTCTCTAAACCCTCCCCCCACCCCTTACATATTGCCCCACTCTTACCCTGCTGTTCTTGCCCCACACCCCAGAATTAAACTATTATATATAATTACACCTAAGCTACCTGTAATACTTGATAAAGTGGCAGACTCACGGTTTGGTGATTTTTCAGTACATTATAGACGCTGATTAACATTTGAATAGGTGGGACTAAAGGGTGTGTGTACTCACCGGATCGGACATAATCACTGGATCGGACCCGAATTTTACTATTTATAGCTATTTTATCATACTTTCTTTGACTATAAATGTATATTTTGCATAATATAGTGTATTCAACAGATACATTACTTTAATATGTGGGTTTGAAGGAGGCCTCCTTGTATCTATGTCTTGCTAACGTGAGCTATCCAGCAGGTTTTATTTCTGCTCTAAATGCCTCAATAACCTGTATCCATTGTAATCTATTATTACATCTGATCGGGCAATTTTTATTTTCAAACCCATTAAAATCACATTGTATTGCACTTAATATGTATGTTTAAGTACCTGCCTCTGTGAAATGCCAAACATGCTGACCCAATATGAATAACAACAGTAGGTTCATTAAGGCCAAATCTTAACATTAACAGCCAAAGAAAGTATAATAAACAGCTACAAATGGTAAAATTCAAGCCCGATCAGGTCCGATCCGATGATTATATCCGATCAGGTGAATTTACGTACTGGGGACAAAAACGTGATATAGCCACTGTACAGACCTTAGAGAGGTATGGTATATGCAGATTTGAAACTTGAGTTTTTATTGCGAACTAGAGCTGGGTATCGCCAGAAAAATGGATTGCTATACTATCACGATACATGACAGGCTATAAGATATAGTATTGTGATACTTGATTTGTATATATTTGCTTTGTTTTATTGAGACACTATGATTTTTTGTTGTAAAGTAGTAGTTCCATGGATGAAAAAAAAACAGTTACCTGTTCAATACAGTTGATTTAAATGCAGATCAGTCAAGTCAATATTTTGTTCAGCATCCATTTTTAGCTCACCTTTACGAAAGTATAGAGAGATCTTTTGTTGTCACTTGGACGTGGGCGTTGGTGGCGTCACACTTTAAGGTTTTACGTCAAAGTTTTTTATGTGATGGGCAAGGCACTGCAGGCCAGCTATCCTGTACACAGAAAGGTCCTGTTAGCTCACCTGTCAAGGTGAGCTTATAGTATAGCTTTGGTCTGTCGTCGGCAACGTCGGCGTTGTTCACACTTTTAAACATCTTCTTCTTAGAAAACACTGGGCCAATTGAAGCCAACTTAACAGGATGGGGGAACGAAAGATTATATATTTGGCCCAGGTCACATGACCAAGATGACTGCCATGCCCATATATGGTAAAAACCTTAAAAAATCTTCTTCTCCAGAACAACTGGGCTGATTGCCTTGAAACTTGGTAAGTAGCATCTTGGACTCTAGTGCTACAAAGTCTGTATAAATGGTGACCCTGGGTTGACCTTGATCTATTTTATGGCAAGGTCAAATTTGGTCCCTTAGGCTTTTGAATGGGAAAAGCTGAAAAAGTGCATTTTTCTGTTGCTGTTGTGCTCTGTGATATGGAAATGTAGTCATTGTTGGTCACTGTCAACCCCTATGAGTACTAGAGGTCAAGGTCATTTAGTGACCTTGGCCAAAGGTCATTTGTCTGTTGTGTGTCAACATTTTTAAAGGACTTCTCCTCTGAAACTACTGGGCCAATTTTAATTAAATTTCAATGTAGCCTTCAGGCACATGACCAAGATGGCCACCATGCACATATATGACAAAAGCCTTAAAAAAATTTCTTTTCCAGAACCACTGGGCCGATTGCCTTGAAACCTGGTATGTAGCATCTGGGACTCTAGTGCTACCAAGTTTATATAAATGATGACCTTGGGTTGACCTTGACCTGTTTTGCCACGAGTTCAAATTTGGTCTCTAATGCTTTTGAATGAAAAAAGCTAAAAACTAAAAAAAGTGCACTTTTTTGTTGCTTTAGTGCTCTGTGATATGGAAATGCAGTCAGCTTGAACCCCCTAGGAATTCTAGTGGTCAAGGTCATTTAGTGACCTTGGCTAAGGGTGATTTGTCTGTAGTGTGTCAACATTTTTATGCACCAGTCATTTGCAACCACGGCCCCCGTGGGGCCGGGGAATAGCGGGGATATTGACTTTTCACTCTGCAAAGCCCTGGTATATGCCCTGCACTGTGGGGACATCTTTGAAGTCAAATCTCTGGTAAAGGTCTCCGCCCCCAGGGGATCATGTAAATATAACAAGACCTGTCAGGGGGACAGGATAGCTCACCTGACCGCGCCTTGCCCATCACCTAAAAAAACTTTAGCATAAAATTTTAACATTTTGCCAACGCCAACGCCGGGGGGGAGTGCAATAGCTCTTCCTGTACATTCGTACAGGCGAGCTAAATATCCATATTCTGACAATGTGTCACTGTAAATTTCGTTAAAAACACTCCACTATTTTCCCCACTGTTTTGGCGGGAATCAAGAGCCCGGCATATCCACCGCACTGCCGGGACCCCGCTCAGGTAAAAACACGGTACTTAAGCCCTGCTATGCCCCCGTTATCCCCGGCCCCATGGGGGTCGTGGTTGCAAATGACTGGTGCATTAAAGGACTTCTCTGAAACTACTGGGCCAATTTCATTTAAATTTCATATTCAGCCTTCAGGCAAAACGGGAATTAAAGTTTATATATTTGGTCCAGGTCACATGACCAAGATGGCCACCATGCCCATCAGGGCTACAGAAATCCAAATTTTGTTGGTTCTGACTGATTTTGAGTTCGAAATACCAATTCAGATGTCATAAGGCACGTTTTTTTTGGTCCGAAAAAACACAATTTGCGATGTATGATGACATAATTACCTGGATTTTAGCCATGTGTCATATTATTAATCCAATAATCACGCACTGCTGTCAAAAGTTATCACAGATAAACAAAGTGTTGATTATCTTGCCAAGGTGTGAACACTGATTTTGTTTTTAGAAATCTTCGATAATTTGCACGTGTCACAATTTTGGCCAGCGGCGAAGGTTTTGCACAACTAGTAATACACACATACACATGCCGACACATGGAAAAAGGCTGTGCAAAGTAAGGTTACTGTATACTTTCAAAGATAGCATAAGGAAAGAATTTGACTAGCAAAAAGAAAATTTAAACCAGACTTGATTATGTGCAGGCTGGTCAGGTTTTTTTTTAGCCGACTTCATTTCTCGTGCAGAAAAATATTTTTTTTATTCGTCTGAAGGCACCTTTTTGCAAGTATATTCATATTTCAAGGGAATTAACTGGAATACAGTAAAATACATCAATCTTAATTCTTCGGCCAATTCCGTAAATGAAGATCGGCGAGGATGTTCGATTTGTACGGCATGTGTACTTTCACTTTTGGTCTGACTGTCTCTTTGCTTTAAAGCGCATTTTTCACGATAAGTAAGAACATGTGGACTAAATGGCTACTTCAGCGATGACACCCACGTTATAACGGCGCTCCAGTGTAGCCATTAGTTTTCGTGACTTTTTGGATTGTGGAATACAGTGTAGTCATTAGTTTTCGTGTCTATTTTGGATTCGTATGACGTCATCGGCCATCCGGACCGATTTGGATTTCAAAATTTCTGTAGCCCTGATGCCCATATATGGCAAAAACCTTAAAAAATCTTCTTCTCCAGAACCAGTGGGCCAATTGCCTTGAAACCTGGTATGTAGCATCTGGGACTCTAGTACTACCAAGTTTATATAAATGATGACCTTGTGTTGAGCTTGACCTGTTTTGCCACAATGTCAATTTTGGTCTCTAATACTTTTGAATGGGAAAAGCTGAACAAGAGGACCATTGGTTCTGTAGCTCACCTGAGTCCATTCAGCCTCAGTACTCTAGGGTAAGTTACTCTAAGGCAAATTGTACAGTATGGATTAATGTCAAATGCATCTGAGATTTTATGCTTGTCGACGACATTTCCATATCATAGAATCTCATAGCAAATGCACTTTTTCAGCTTTTACACACTCACTATCCAATCCTATGGAATTCCAGCCTGTTTATTAGCCTGCCTGAGTCGAAAGCTTACATTTTGGCCAGTTGACCTGAGCATGTACTGGCAGTTGAGCGATCGATGCTCTTGGGCGACTTGTTTATGTTCACGACAGAAGAGTAGTGGCAGCTAATATCATTAACAAATCGGTAATAAGGCTTTGCAGGACCATCGAACAGCAAGGACATATCCAAACACTCACTACCATCAACCACACAAAACATATTATGGTTTGACAAAGATGGCAACAGTAGAATACAATATTTGAGGTGCAACACTTAAAAACTGACAGAGTGGCACATGCCCCTAGCGAACACTGATCTGAGTCTTCACTAGGCGCACATGCCACTTTTTTGGTTTTGTTATATAGCATCTTATTTGTCAATGTTTGACAGTGTTTCAAAGCATCAGATAAGGTGTGGTTTAATTTTTAAAGATAAAATGAGATAATTTTTCTTATTTCTCATAGAAAATATGTTGTGACCCCTCATTAGAACCATCTCAGTGAGACGGTTCTAATGAAGGGTCACAACATGTTAATGTAAAAAATGTAGAAGATATCCCTAAAATATCGTTGTTATGCACCAGTCATTTGCAACCACGGCCCCCGTGGGGCCGGGGAATAGCGGGGATATTGACTTTTCACTCTGCAAAGCCCTGGTATATGCCCTGCACTGTGGGGACATCTTTGAAGTCAAATCTCTGGTAAAGGTCTCCGCCCCCAGGGGATCATGTAAATATAACAAGACCTGTCAGGGGGACAGGATAGCTCACCTGACCGCGCCTTGCCCATCACCTAAAAAACTTTAGCATAAAATTTTAACATTTTGCTAACGCCAACGCCGGGGGGGAGTGCAATAGCTCTTCCTGTACATTCGTACAGGCGAGCTAAATATCCATATTCTGACAATGTGTCACTGTAAATTTCGTTAAAAACACTCCACTATTTTCCCCACTGTTTTGGCGGGAATCAAGAGCCCGGCATATCCACCGCACTGCCGGGACCCCGCTCAGGTAAAAACACGGTACTTAAGCCCTGCTATGCCCCCGCTATCCCCAGCCCCATGGGGGTCGTGGTTGCAAATGACTGGTGCATTACCCTTTCATATCTGTAGCACTAGTAGTTACTGATTTTCCAAGTGGTTTGTCATTAGGGGTTAAAAAGCTTTATTTGTTTTGCAGTTATATGACATTGATGATGATGATGAGGGCATTCCAAGACTGACCTTCAATATTCCTAGAGAATTATCAGAGGGTTTTATTAATAACAAGAGAGAAGCATATAAGTTTAGGTAAGATTTCAATCATTTGAGCAGTGTAAACTTAAGGAGCGCAGGTTAAGCATATGAAGGATGCACTGGCATCTCGATCTGCAGTGTTGATGACTGTTACAAGACACAGCAATGGAGTTCAAAAGAATTTGAATTCTGAACAGTCAGCTTTAACCTCCAGTATTATGCAGGTACTAGGTATTAACGAATTTTCCAAATGTGTAAATTTGGAAACAAAACCAGGAAAAATGTGAATTAGAGACTTTTATCATATGACGTCGCATCTGTGAGTGTAATAAAGCCATGCATTAAAAACGATAATCCACTAGTGGATTAAATATGCAAATTACGTCGTAACGTTATGCGTTGACGTCCATAAAACGTTGCGTTTTCTAATGGCGAAATCGTGACGTTTTAGTTCAAAATTTGCAAATAAAACTCGATTTTATTGTCATATGATAAACAGAATCTTGCATTCGTGCTCCTGTATTATTGAATTTATTAAACTCGTTGGTGAAAATGATAAGATGCTCAGCAGAGCCTCGCATCTTATCTTTTTCCCCCAACTCGTTTAATAAATTCAATAATACATGAGCACTCATGTAAGATCCTCTATTTAATGAGCTTCCCATAATTACATTTCTACATGAAAACAATGCTTGATGTGACTGACATTAGAAATGGACTTTTTCCTCAAAAGTTATTCAAGGGTGATTAAGTAAATGGTATGATTAAACACTTTTAACCTGGAGAGTCTCTTACTACTCATAATTTTGCATTTGCAATCACATTACGGGCAACCCCTGTATCATAGCAGAAGCTGACAGCTCTGTGGGGGAAATGAGTTCCTGGCTGTGTACATTACTCCATCCTTTTTCATGTGACAGTTTTGATGTCCCTGTCTGTGTATCTAAAATATTCTGGAATTGTCTATGTTAGAATGACTTACGAGTTCGGACTAATGATTTGGGTACTTTGACCACTTTCATTTATAATATGTGAATAAGTAGCATATTTTGTTCTAGATTTCAGAAAGTGTTTGATCAGTCCTCCAAACAAGATGAAGTATTTGAACATGTTGCAAAGCCAGTGATAGACAAGTAAGTATTGTTGATACATGTAATGTTAACATTGCTTTCTTTACATAATAATTTTCTTTGAATATATGAATTGTGGTCTAGTGAGCTATTGATAAAATACAGTCATAATTCCCATAAAGCCGGGCCGCGTAGGGCAATCGGTAGGGCACCTGACTCATAAGTCAGAGGTCCTGGGTTCGAAACCCGGTCTGGCCACATACTTTCGTTTCTCCTTCCGCTGATTCAAGAAGGGCAGTTGTCAGTTACTGGCGAAAGTATGTGCACTTAGTACTGGTTAACTGCTTAGGAGGTCTAAGCCTGCCCAGGAATAGTGTGGTTAGGATAACTGACCGTCCCGACATGACCATAGATGTTTACCGTGGACGTTAAGCAATAAATCAATCAAATTCCCATAAATGTCACTGTTATCCAGCCTGTCTGAAAACAAGATGGTTTATGTTTGGTAAAAGGCACCTATGGTGATGGTATCAGTCCGGAAATCAGCTGACAATAGGCTTCTTTATATAGCCTGTCAGTAGGGATTGAAGTAGCTTTAATGCTGGAGCTTACATGACTGCAAGAACATATGAGCCGGGACGTGAGAAAACCAACAATGTGGTTGTGCATCCGCCCAGTCTGATCAGAGTCTTCGCTTTCAGCATGAAGGTAGCTTAGTCCCTCAGCTACCCTTTAAGCACTTAGCAAAGAGTCTGATCAGACTGGGTGAATGCCCAGGCTGATCTGAGTCTGCGCTTGGCGGACGACCACATTGTTGGTTTTCTCGTGTCGCGGCTCATATATGAGCCGCAACAGGACAAAACCAACAAAGTGGCATATGTGCCCAGCGAAGACTCAGATCAGCCCAGCCTGATCAAAGTCTTTGCTGTGTGTTTAGAGAGTAGCTAAGGGTCTAAGCTACCTCCAAGCCGACAGTAAAGACTCTGCTCAGACTGGGTGTATGCCCAGGCTGATCTGAGTCTTCATTGAGGGCACGTGCCACTTTGTTGGTTTTGTCATGCCCCACTCATATTTTGGCAATAGAAACTAGAATTTCCACTTTAAGGTGAATGGGAACTCTTTCACAGAAGGTGATTCTTATCAAAAAGCATATTTTCCCCATTTTGTTTTGGGTTTCTCTTATAAGAAAGACTTTTGCTTCCTCTGTAAGGAAAGAATTTGCTTTGCTCTCAGAGTTAAGAGGAAACAAAAAATGGCTATTTAGTTAACCCCTAAAGGAAAGAATTTGCTTTGCTCTCAGAGTTAAGAGGAAACAAAAAAATGGCTATTTAGTTAACCCCTAAAGGAAAGAATTTGCTTTGCTCTCAGAGTTAAGAGGAAACAAAAAAATGGCTATTTAGTTAACCCCTAAAGGAAAGAATTTGCTTTGCTATCAGAGAACAAGGCAGATTCTTTCCTTTACCAGTTGCCATCTTTATTTCCTTTTCTGGGGAAGCAAACTGGAAGTTACGAGAGCTATTTATCTGTGTGAAAATGGCAAAAAAAAAGCCTGGCAGTGTATTCATTCATCCGTATCATTGCTACACTTTCGTTTCAGTGTCTTGGAAGGATTCAATGGTACAATATTTGCTTATGGTCAGGTATGTTTGCCAGCTTGTTTCCAATTTTCTTATCTTTGCTAGACACATATATGTCCTACTTTGTAAGAAAACCTGTCTCAGGGCACAGCATGGGGAAACTGGGCATGGGACAAATTTGAATTTACATATGCTTTTGTTCAGCGCAATTGCAGATCTTCTTTAGCTCATTTGAGCTGAAAGCTCTTGGTGAGCTTAAGAAATAAGCAGGCTATGCTCTCAAATGGACTATGCCATCTTCAAATCAGCACAAATCTATGTCTTTCTCATAATTATCAAATGATGTTTTACTAAACTGTTGGCAAAAAAAAAAAATGTGCAGCCTCACCAGAATGCTTCTGGGAGCAGTGTGATCTCTGATCTGGATCTTAACTGTTTGGTGATTACCGTCAATAATAAGTTCTGACAAATTATCTTTTAAAAGGAAAGGACACAAGCAAGAAAAAAAAAAGTTTTGTTGAATCTCATTAATTAATGTATTATTTCAGACTGGGAGTGGAAAGACCTTTACAATCACAGGAGGAGCTGAGAGATATATTGACAGAGGGATCATTCCCAGGACATTGTCTTATGTCTTTGAATACTTTGAAAAGGTAAGGTGTTTTATAGAGATACATTTTGTCAGTGGCTGATTTACTACTCTTGAGGCTGTAAATAATGCCCCCTTTCATAAAAGGTATATTTGATAGGATTGATATGTTAGTCTTATGAATACCTTGAATATTAAATGTGTGTAATGTATGCTTGAGTATCTTATGGTGTGCAGTCACATAAGAGAGCATGTACACTCTTAAGTTGAAAACTTTTGCCTCGTTTATGAAGTCATGCTGCTGTAGCAGACACAAAATAGCTTCCCTGTGTAAAATATCTTTTTCAGATGGGGCTATCCAAACACAAATAATTTTTGTTCAGCACAGATTCTTTCCTTTAACCCTTTTTAGACTGGAAACCAGTTTTGGGGACAGTGCATACCCAGTTCAGACACCACAGAATGAGGCGTCTGATTTGGGTCTACACTGTTTGCTTACAGGAATGTCTATGCAAAATACAATAAAAGTGAAAATATTCACCAGAAACCCCTAAAACTGGTAATGGACTCATCCAAATGAAAATGGTGGAGAAGTCAACTAGATAAAAAAGGCTTCTTTGCTATAGAGGTAGTCCCCTATGAAAAGGGATGCAGGTAAGTCTATGTCAAAGTGATCTCCCATTTCCTTAGCAGTATTTCTATCACCTTTAGAGGAAGCAACTCTGCCAATTTCAGTTTTACCTCCTTTCTAAATGGGGTGAAAAATTTATTTCCTTCAAGACAATAACCCATTTTGGATGAGCTTCATTATCCAAGGCAGCAAACAGAAAGTCACAAAAGTTGTTTCCCTTTGAGAAATGGCAGAAAAGCATAGAAGTATCCCCATTCGCCTTAGTACAACATTCATCTTTGTTTTCCTGTTGTTTGTGGATGCTAAATGTTAATATACATATTAGTATTGTACAGCTGTACAAAATTACAAAGTCAGATGTGGGTTTTAAAACTGTGGTAAAGTATAGGTGTATACTGTTAACTGACTGATTACAAAAGTATAAATACCAGTAATTGTGAACACGTTGCAAATTATTATTTTCCCATGAACATAAATGGCATTGCAGTGGTCATATTTAAATGCATATGTTACAGTGTCAAAGAAATGATAGGATCTGTTGAAATATATTTGATTTTTACTTGCACAATACAATCCCTTTATTACCTGATGTATGGAGTCAAAACGAATAGTGTTACATTAACTCTAAAAAACAGAGGGATATAAGGCAACTGAGTATTGAATTCTCAGTTGCCTTATATTCCTTCGTAGTTTAGTTTCAGTTGGATCCATGCCATGATGGCATTGTATCCAAAATAGCATTATAATGAGTAGTTTTATAATGATGCTAATATTATGTTGCAGAATTCGGAGAAGACTTTCACAGCTCATATTTCCTACTTAGAAATCTACAATGACAGTGGTTATGATCTCCTAGACCCAAAACATGAAGCTGCTAAACTGGAAGATCTGCCGTAAGTATCAGCAAAATACTGTATATCGCTTAGCCTTTAGCATGCTGAATATAAATATAAGCAAATGGTATCTTAAATAGGGCTTGACATCTGATTCAGATCACCCCATAAGAGGAGGATCAAGCCCAAATGTGTTAAAAAAACATATACAGTATATACTGTATTAATCCTTATAAATGCGCCTGCTCTAATAAATGCCACTTGCCTCTTTTCTGAAAATAATGTTATATTAACTTGCATGAATTGATGCTTGCTTCTCTGGATGGGGTAGCTCTTTGACATTGGGTCAAATTTTAAAGGAAAATTCTTTCCTTTAAGAGTTGACCTGCACTAAAAAGGGAGGCAGAAATAGTAGAGCTGCATCCTCTGCAAGTATACCTATTCACCTTCATACTCTTTATTAGCGGTATTAGGCAGTTGCTGAATTACTATACTTTAGGCTCTAAATAACTCCCTCTTTTGCAAAATGCGACACCCCCGGGGTGTTTCATAGGATTAATACAGTATAACATATTTGTCATTTGCTCATTTTACTTACATCATGCTAATCTTTAATATTCACAAGAGTTTTAGTTTCACTATTATTCACAAGTCTCCCCTCTTGTGAATTCAATAATCTTGCCAAATGGTGGAAGGGAAATAACCTAATGGCAGGCCCTTTGATTAATGCAATACTTTCAAAATAGAAAGGAACATCCAATATACAGCAGTTTAAGAGTGTTGTCATAGAAAGTTAAAGACAATGGTAGAAAGTTAAAGACAGTGCTAATGACTGAAAACCAATAAACTAATGGTTGTCAATTTACATATAATTTAGCAATATTACATATGAGAAAGCAGTGAAAGTGTCCAAGAAATGCCTTTGTAATAAATTGCATATATTGACTCGTGGGATATCAGCGTGACCAGTGGTTGGGTGAACATGTGGACCCATTTGTTCAAAGCATCTTTAGCTTAACGAACTTGTTAAGAGGTCAAATCGTTAAGTGTTTTGCAACTTTATAACAAAATACACTGATATTTTTTGTTGAAAATATGTGAGAAGCTTTTGCACTTAACAAGCTCGTTAAGAGGTCAAATCGTTAAGTGTTTTGCAACTTTATAACAAAATACACTGATATTTTTTGTTGAAAATATGTGAGAAGCTCTTACATTTTTTCAACAAAAAATATTGGCATATTTGAGATATTAACATTTGAAATCTTAACGTCTCAATTTATAACAAAATACACTGATATTTTTTGTTGAAAATATGTGAGAAGCTCTTACATTTTTTCAACAAAAAATATTGGCATATTTGAGATATTAACATTTGAAATCTTAACGTCTCATTAACTAACGACGTTGTTAGTTTTAAACAACTGGACCCATTAGTGCTGCTGTGAGACTCAAAGCAATGATACTATCTTGAGTTTACTTTCTCACAGAATTTCTGTTCTATCAAAGCTTTCCAAGCTAAATCTCTAGCTCTGCTTCATGTAAAATGTTGATAAGCTCATTAGAATTTCATTGCATGTTAAATAATTCTTGTTTATGAATTGTTTATTAATTTTCAGGAAAGTATCATTAATGGAAGATACTGACCAGAATATACATCTGAAGAATTTGTCTGTTCATCAGGCATCTAATGAGGAAGAAGCTTTAAACTTGCTGTTTCTTGGAGATACTAACAGAATGATTGCAGAGGTATGTCTTGCTGCTGAAGAGATAAAAAAAAACAACAAACATTGGTATTTGAATCTGTGTGATGCTTTGACACCAGAGAATGAAGTCTCTAGTTAGTATTTGCATACAATACTACATACAATATTTATTCAGCTGTAAAACAAGGGGTTTTCCCTTCCAAAACAATCCAAAACATCTAGATCCATCTTAAAGATGGATCTAGATCTTTTGGGATTGTTTTGGAAAGGAAAACGAAACACAAAAAAATCTTACAGCAAAATTGTCTGTTCATGAGGCATCAAATGAGGAGGAAGCATTAAACTTGTTGTTTCTTAGCGATACTCATAAGATGATCGCTGAGGTATGTGTTACAGCTGAGGAGAATAATAAAAAACAGTTTGTATTTGAATCTGTTTGATGCTTTGATGCTAAGGATTCTTTTCTTTGGTGATGCAGTATGGCAGTACTTACTGCTTGGATCAATACCTCATGATACTTAAATGTAACCACAGAACCTCTTGGACTAGATATTTGGTTGTGTCACTGTTTCAATATTTACCTTATTTATGTCAAGGTTGTTGCTAACAGAATGGTTACAATATCTTTGTTGTGACATAGGTTGTCATCTTTGTGAAGGCAGTAATTCTTGACTCTGATTTCATTTGTAGACACCAATGAACCAGGCCTCGACAAGGTCTCACTGTATATTTTCTATACATCTGACAATGAGAGAACAAGGCTCAGCCACAATACGAAGGTCAAAGCTCCATCTTGTAGATTTAGCTGGGTAAGAAATTTACATTTTCCAGATCATCGGCAGTCTCATAAAACACAGTACAGTACATGCATGAGGTCAGTGGGAAAGGCATAGTGTAATAAAAGAAAAGTGTTGAATTGGGATTAGTCCCTATATTATGCCATGCATGAGGTCCATAAAAAAGGCATAGTATTATAAGAGAATAGTGTTAAATTGGGATTAAACAAACCACAAAAGAATATAAGACAATTGAGTGTTGGAAACTCAGCCAGAGTTAGTTTTGTCAGTTGTCATAATGGAGACCACAGGGGACAACAGCCACTAGAGTATCGTATCTACCACAGGTTTTCCACGGTCCGCTCTTCTCAGGTCCTCTATACAGACAGACTGCAGGAAACCAGAAGGGCAGAGCTGTGAATCAATGTTTTTAAGCTAGGAACTACAATTTTGGATGTAGATTTCTCAAAGCCTGCATTAATATTTGTAAACAGCAACGTCTCTGAATCAATAATTTGACTGTGCAAGCTGGGTTGTGTGTCAGTTGTTAAGCACATTTACTTTGAAGTTGCTGCCTGTTGTGTATGATGAATTCTGTAAAGAAACACCTACCACAGTGCTCCAGATAAGAAGGGGTAACAGGGATATTTTAGTGATAATTTTCCTTATTTTACATGAAAACATAAGTTGCTACCCCTCATTAGAACGGTCATGGCGACGGTTCTAATGGGGGGTCACAACATATGTTTTCATTGAGAAATAAGAAAAATTAGCTTTTAATTATCCTTGTCACCCCTTCTTATCTGGAGCTCTGTACCAGGCGGGTGTTCAAGAAGAAATGTTAATGTGTATTATTGCATAAATATCGATGTCACACGCTATTAATTGGCATTTTGAACAGACACAAAACCGTATATTAACATGGGTTTTCAGTGTATTAACATGGGTTTTCACGCACCAATAATGACTACCTTAGCTCTTTTTTATATGCAAGTTGCAGGGCAATATTCTGTCAGAGCAGAAAGGAGTGGCAAGACTGCAGTTGAAGATATGGATTAAAGACTTTAAGGGAAAAGTTATACAAATTTGGGTATTGGAAAAATGAAAGTGCAGAGACGTCGAGTGAAAACTTTGATGAACATGATTGTGACTTGTGAAACCTTTCCTAAAGGTTGCACAAAAATTCATGTTAGCTGACCATGGCCTGAAACAAGGATTTTTATAGACATGTATGGTGCATGTAGGAATCAGCAAGGGAATGGTGATGAGGCTGAAAAATAGTGCGTCAACATTTTCATTATTTTTGAAGTATTGTAGTTGAATTTATGCAATAATAACGATCAGAAATTTTTTCCAATGCATTTAAGTTTGCAAGGTCCCTCAGGAGATGTTGAAAACCTCGGCCTTTGGCCTCGGTTTCCAACATCTCCCTCGAGACCTTGCAAACGGCCTTGGTTTTCAACATCTTCCTCGGGACCTTGCAAATGTTAATGCATGAAAAATCATGTTTGATCCTTATATTCGATATTGTGTTTCAGGTCAGAAAGGGTGTCCAAGAGTGGTGTAAATGGTGTGTTGTTAGCAGAGGCCAAGTATATCAATCTCTCGCTACATTTTTTAGAACAGGTAATACTAAATTTACGGAAGTATAAAAGTATAAGTTAAACAATGCTATTGAAGTGACTCAAAGAGAGCAAAATTATGTTGTTTAATTTCTCCAAAAGTATAAAATGCTTACAGTTCAACCCTGTTTTGTCCAAATAAATTTCCAGAATTGCATCATACTTCCTATAGACTGTACCATATTTGTAAGGCTTGGTCAGATTTTTCATTAAAACTTAAATATATTGAAAAGTAGGCTGAGCTGTAATTATGCTTGAGAAAGAGTATAGATAGAGTTTAAGATTATTGTTATAGTTAAGTTTTTTCTTTCTTTAAACCATCTGAATACTTCCTGCATCACTCTTGGATTGACACATGCAAGAAGGATGCTATAGGCATAACATTATGTTAGCAGTAGCTCAGACCTGCCTGTTTATCTGTGTGGCTTTGTCAGACTAATTGTTGTTTGCATACAGCATGTATGGACCAACAAGGAATCTGCAAGCACAAAATGAAGGCTATTTAGATCTTACAGATTAGCAAATTGGTTTGAGCATTTGCTATTTGCAGATATGTTTAGCTCCTGTTTAATTACCATTTAAAATAGTGTCTGCTTGGCTTTTAAACCCTAACTCTCATGCTAACTGATTTATAAAATTTTCATACACTACAGTTACATACATGGTTATTTATACATTAATTGCCAATTCTAAACAAACATTTCAGGTGATCATAGCTTTGGCTGACAAGGCACGACAGCACATTCCCTACAGAAACTCCATGATGACATCAGTATTACGAGACAGTCTTGGTGGTAACTGTATGACCACTATGATAGCCACTTGCGCTATTGAGAAGAGGAATTTGGATGTGAGTGATATCCCTTCAGTAGTTATTGCTTTCAGATCTATGAGTACTTGTGGAAAGCAGGAAAATTGGCTAGAAATTTTCATACAAGGAACATTGGAAATTTAAACAGCTGCAATATTCAAGAAATAATTCCAAGATAAATACCTACATCTCTTAAGCTAAGCTTTTGCTGAAGTCCAAGCATTCAGTAGAAAGAGATGGCAAAACTTAAATTAAAGGGCAAACTTAGCTTACTTGTAAGAAATGTTGGTATTTTCTCATACACGTATCTGTGAGTGTTAGCTCAAGTATTTTAAATGTGAATGAAACATTTTGTCACATTTTTTGTGGCCAATCATAAGAACTGCCTCTCGGAGCAGTTCTGCTAAGGCCCACAAGTTATTCCAGAATTAAGTACAACCTCTCTGCAGCTATGAAGTCCAGCTATGAAAACCTGTGGACAGTCATAATGATGGCTTAATTTGTTAACTAAAAATTGTCATTTCTAATGTAAGGCTGTGACTTATAATATTCTCAAAAAACTGTACCATTCCATGTGGCTGTATATTTTACAGGAGTCCATTTCCACTTGTCGATTTGCCCAGCGTGTTGCACTAATAAAGAATGATGTATTGTTAAATGAGGAACTAGACCCTAAACTAATGATACAGAAATTAAAGAGAGAGATACAACAGTTGAAGGAGGAACTGGCCATGGCCACGGGGGAACAGAGAACTGACGAGTTGACGGATGAAGATATAGAAAGGTCTGTAATTCTGAGGTTTACCTGCTAAGTCTGCAACAAACATACATTGTGGCCTACAATTAAAACTAGTTGGATGGTAGATTGATTTTTTGGGGTTTAACGGTTCTTTGAGAAGTTTTTCTGTTTACATTGAACTGACCATCAAAAACACCTCAGCTTATGTTCTAAAAGAATGATTTGAAGCACAAAAGACAGAAAAGGCATACTCCCAAGATTGCCACAGTTATACAGCATTCATAACTAGTTGTATAAGAGGATTAAAATTATTACTGACAAATGCCATACACTGGAACTTTTTGCTGAAACAAGTGAGACCTGATAGAAGCAGCATCAATCTTTGATTCAGTTAAAAGGATTTTTTTCTGCCTCAATTCAAAGAGATGTTGGTTTTCAACCTACATTTTCTAAATGTTTGGATATTTGTCCCTCTACAACAATAGCAAATATTTGCAAATTGTTGAATACCAGCAAACATCATGAAGCATTACCAAACATTTTTATACGCCCGTTTTGAAAAAACGGACGTATTATGTCATGGCGCTGTCCGTCCGTCCGTCCGTAAACATTCTTGTGCGCGCCATAACTCATTAACCGTTTGGGATATATTCATGATATTTGGTAGGAATATGTATTAGGTTGGGGGAACGTGTCGCGTACAGAAGTGGTTGCTCCCCCTTCCTTAGTTTCCAAGTTATGCCCCTTTGATTAATTTTTTCCCTGCAAGTCTTGTGCGCGCCATAACTAGATAACCTTTTGGGATAACTTAATGAAACTTCATAGCAATGTGTATGAAGACCCAACGATGTGTCGCGTACAACAATGGCTGCTCTCCCTTTCTTCATTTTAGAGTTACATCCCTTTCATTAGTTCTTGTTGACTATTTTTGTGTATACTAACCTTGTGCATACCTTAACTTGGTAACCGTTTGGAATATCATGATGAAACTTTATAACAATGTGCATGATCACAAGACAGTGTGTCACATATAAGAATGGTTGCTCCCCCTTTCTTAATTTTGGAGTAACCTCCCTTTGATTAGTATATTTTAGGTGTTTCTCATTCACACCATATCTCCTTAAACTTTTGAAATATTAGAATGAAACTTTTTAGGAATGTGTATAATAATGAGGCAATGTATCCCGAGCAAGAACCACAACTCTGGCTTACTTACTGAATTACCTGCCCTTGCATAAATATCCTGTTTACTCTGTAACATTTCAACTGTTTAAAAAATTGTAGTGATGCCAAGGGAATGTAATACAACCAAGAATGGTGCATCTAGTATATTAAGTTTATCTCCCTTGACTTGATATACTAATGTTGAATATTTAAATATAATGTTGAATTCATTTATTATAGAGTGGTTGCCTCTGTTTGTCTGTCTGTCTATCCTTTTGTAAACAGTCTTGTTCATTCTGTAACTCCTTTATGACATTTAAACGGGCGTATTATGTGCCGCTTGCGAAGCCCTTGTTTTTTTTTGTATTGTGCCTACTTGTTTAATGTCAATAATCCTTGGCAATGCTTGGCAGTATTACTAGTTTGTCTTTTCTTTTTGCTACTATGGACCCATAACCAAACTAGACATTGCTTAGTGCTTCATATTGTAATTTATTGAATTTCAGATGCGAAGAAGCAGTGAAAGCTTACCTAGTAGACTCTGATGCCGATGCCATTATTAATGTTGGTGCTGATATGAGAAAGATTCATCACTGTTACAGAATTATGAAGGTAATACTACAGCTTGAAGATGAGGAAAATAGCTCATGATAAATATAATGCTGCTTTGGAAAAATAGGGGGATAATGAATTAACACTATGCATCATTCTAAAATTCAGTCCTTCATTCTGTCTTCCATAATCACTTTTGGTTCATCTTTAGACAGTCTTCTGGAATACTGAACTACTTCACGTTTGATATAAAGTAATGTTTGTTGACTCTGAAATGCTATGGAAATGCATCAGTCCTAGCTTATAATTACATTTCTCTCAAACTCTTATCTAGATATTATGGCGTATGTTTCGTTGCAATGTAGTCACTACGATTGTGAAGGTGCAAGGCAGGTGTGACATAGCATTAATTGAATTCTTGTTTTATTAAATAAAAAATACCATTAGCATCACGAAAAAAGATACATTAAGGCACATGCAAACAGGGCAAACTCAGATCAGCCTGCAGATTTAGTCAGTCTGATCAGAGATTGACTGTTTGCTTGAACCATCCATGAATTCTGGGGAATGTTGAAAGGTAAAAGTGAAGAATCTGATTGGTTTGTATAGATGCATGGGCTGAGTATTTATTATACATACATGACTCAAGGTCACTTTTTACCTTACATTAGTCATATAGTGTGACAGTCCAAATGAGACATGTTTTTGTTTTATCCCTATGGTAGAATTTACCGTTCATTTCAGAGAAAAGTCCTAGAGAAGCCATCAGCCACTTCACCACCTAGAACAGCTCCAGCCCCCTCACCCCCACAAAATTTTGTCCCACCAGACACGGGGCCATACAGTGATGCTGAAAATGAAAGACTGAAGGGATTGGTGATACAGAGGGATAATGAAATTAATATCCTTTATTTACATGAGCATTCCTATTAACCATCTTAGACTATACTTAGCCTAAAGGCTGCTCTATTCCGAGTGCATGTATTATATCCAATATCTTCAATGGGGAAAAAAACAACAAGGCAGTGGCATGCACATACATGTATAAGTAACAGGTACTGAATCTCAGGAAAGCATTTAATATAATGAAGTATGTAAGTTCTGAACAAATATTTTATATAACTTTGCTGATGCTACAATTTCCTTTTAAGGATTAGATGTGGCAATGTGTGACATTTGAGAATTGTCTTCCCCAACACTTTTACAAAGGAAGATTTTGTTGAAGTATTTATATACAATTTCTATTCATTGATTTATCTTGTCCTTAAGTCTTGTCAGATATTTTAGTAAACATGCTTAAAAAAGAAAAGAAGCGAGTAAAAGATTCAGCAGCTTTGCTACAGCGTCTTGGTCATAATCCACCTGGGAGTGCCAGGGATGAACGAACTAATCACATAGACTATGAGAGGGTCAATGAAAAGGTCAATGGTCATGACACAGCTGTGAGGTCAAGTACAACCCCAGGGTCAAGGATGAATACTGGAAGCTCTGATGATTGGAGGAGACCACCGTCTGGTACAGGAATAAGCCAGGAGAAACAGAGACAAAGGATAGAACATGATGCAAAAGTCAAGAAGAAAATATGTAAGTTGTTACATTGATTAGTTATTGTCAAGACAGACTGAGTAGAAAGCATTAATGAATGGGTTTTCAGATCATTGTTTTAGAATCTAAAGGGAAATATTCACATAAATACAAATTTTGCTTGGAAATTTACAGAATTTGGTAATATGCTTAAAAGAAATTGAAGGGTACTTTCAATGCACAGCTTTGTATAAAATCAAAATGGTTGGTTGTCATGGAGGCTGCTAAGTTGAAAAGTCACTTAAGCTTTTGCGTATTTAGATTCGGATTCTTCGCAAGTGGTATAAGAGTTAAAAAGATATTGATGTAAGGAATCAATCAGCCTATTTCCAAACCCTGATTGTATTAAGTCAGTAGTCCAAAATTTAACTTTCCATTGGGAGTTACTAAGCCGTAAGCTCACAGACAGACTAGTTTTCTAGCTAATTTCAAAGCACATTCGATTTTCAAATGTCCATGACTGCTTTTTGTTGCACCTGCTTTAGCATGGTGCGATATAGGAGTCCGGTTTTCAGTCTGTCCGTCATTCCGTTCGTCCGTCTGTCAACACTAACATCTACCTAGTGTTTAAGTCCATTTCTTTTAAACTATGCTACCTACGATCATCAAATCTTGCACAAAGATTCTTCTTAGGATAGTCTCAGAGGTTCTTGCACCTTTTTGAGCTCACCTGGCCCGAAGGGCCATAGTGAGCTATTGTCTTACCAAAGCGTCCGGCGTGCGTTGTGCGTCCGTGCGTCGTCCGTCAACACTTGAAAACAAATATTCAAACATCTTCTTCTGTAAAACTACTGTACCCTTGGTTCTCAAATTTCACATGGAGCATGACCTGACTCCAGGGTCTCAGAATTGTAAAATTGGGTCAGGTTGAATATCCAAGATGGCCGCCGTTACTAAAAATAGCAAAAATAACAAAATCATCTTCTTCTCCAGAACCACTGGGTATATTTGTCTGAATTTTTGCATGAAACATCAGTGAAATATTGGTATTCAGAATTGTAAAAATGAAAAAAATCTGTAGCGTAGTTTTGTCGCAGTGACCTACTTTCTGTTTACGAGTGTAATTTTGTTCAAATGCCAATGTCGAAAAACAACTTATTTAAACAACTTCAAACAACTTCTTCTCTAAAACCACTGAACCCATGGGTCTCAAATTTCACATGCAGCATGACCAGACTGCAGGGTTTCAAATTTGTAAAAGCGGGTCAGGTTGAGAATCCAAGATGGCCGCCATTTCTAAAAATAGCAAAAACAACAAAATCAACATCTCCACTAGAACCATTGGGTATATTTGGTTGAAAGTCTGCATGGAACATAAGTGGGACCTTGCAATTAAATTTTATAAAAATCAAAAAAATCTGTAGCGGAATTAGGTCACAGTGACCTACTTAGCGTTTACAAGACCGAATTCGCTCAAATGTCAATATCTCAAGAAAACACAAATGGATTCTGATAAGGTTTGGTCAGAAATGGTCCTTGAATTGAATTATTTCAAATTTGTGCCAACTGACTATCCAAGATGGCCACCAGGGGGGCCGTTACTAAAAATAACACAAACATAAAAAATGACAATTTCTCAAGAACCCTGGAATGGAATTTGACTTATTTTGTTTCAGAATGTTCCTTGCATGAAGACGTTTTGATTAATTGCGATTTGGCAATCCAAGATGGCCGCCATCTGCCGTTACTAAAAATATCACAAAACATGAAAATGACAATATCTCAGTAACCACTGAATGGATTTTGATGAAATTTGTGGCAAAATGATTCTTGCATTGAGGTGTTTCAAACGTAACTAAATATAGACCAGTCATGTTGGCCTATGTTTCTAAAAATAGCAAAATGTGAAAATTCGAAAATGTCAATAGAATTGGACTAATTTTGTGTCAGAATGGTCCTTTCATGAAGCCTTTGCGATTTCTTGCATTTTGGCATTCCAAGATGGCTGCCATCTGCCGTTACTAAAAATAGCACAAAACATGAACCTGACAATATCTCCGTAACCCCTGAATGGATTTTGACGAAATTTGTGGCAAAATGATTCTTGCATTGAGATGTTTCAAGCATAATTTAATATAGACCAGTCATTTTGGCCTCTGTTACTAAGAATAGCAAAATGTGAAAATCAGAAAATCTCAATGGAATTGGACTAATTTTGTGTCAGAATGGTCCGTTCATGAAGCCTTTGCGATTTCTTGCATTTTGGCAATCTTAGATGGCTGCCATCTGCCGTTACTAAAAATAGCACAAAACATGAAAATGACAATATTTCAGTAACCCCTGAATGGATTTTGACAAAATTTGTGGCAAAATGATTCTGGCATTGAGATGTTTCAAAAATTAATAAATATAGACCCGCCAAGTTGGTCTCTTCTACTTAAAATAGAAAAATGTGAAAATTGAAAAATTACAATGGAACTGGACCAGTTTATGTCAGAATGGTCCTTGCATGAAGGCTTTTGATTTTTTGCATTTTGGCATTCCAAGATGGCCTCCATCTGCCATTTCTAAAAATAGCGCAAAACATGAAATGGCAATATCTCAGTGACCACTGAATAGATTTTGATGAAATTTATGGCAAAATGATTCTTGCAAATCTCAAAGTAATTGGACCAATTTTGTGTCAGAATGGTCCATGGCAAAATAGCCAGGTGAGAGATATCAGGCCCATTTGGGCCTCTTGTTTACTTTTGACCTATATTTCTCGTTCTGCTGACTTCATAAAATTTCAGGTTCTAAATCACATCGACCCTAGTGTTTAAGTCCATTTCTTTCAAAGTATGCCACCTTCAATCATCAAATCTTGCACAAAATTTTTTCTTAGGATGGTCTCAGGGGTTCTTGCTCTTTTATTTACTCTTGACCTATATTTCAGGCTCTGCCGACTTAGTAAATTTCGGGTTCTAAATCACATCGACCCTAGTGTTTAAGTCCATTTGTTTCAAACTATGCTACCTACAATCACCAAATCAAAAATGTAGCCTTGCATACACTTTCTTCTCACCATGATCTCTGCTACTTTGGAAGTGCAAGGCAGGTGCGACATAGCATTCCCGTTGAATTCTTGTTTCTGTATTTAGTAAGTTTGAATATTGGTCAGAAATGAACAGTCATGGATATACAAGGCTTGAAATTCGTACAGAAACACGTGTCTGTCTCACTAAATTTGGTATGAATACATTCATATTAGAAACACTGGGCCAATATCACTGCTGGTGGACAATTTGTCCGCGAGGATATCATCAACCCAGTTAGTCAGTGTTTCAATGTTGATTCTGGTTCTCTGGCATTGGGGTCACTACTTAAATACTGATTTAAAGTAACCTTTTCAGTTTGATGTATATCTGGTAAAATTTCTAAATTATTTTAAAACTAAAACTGACTTGTCATTTCATAGCCACATGAACTTAGCAGAGTTTGGATTCAATTCTTTTGAGTAGTTTTGGCTGCTTGCGGGTTCTTGCTGCATTGGACATCTCTTTCCTGAAGCCCTTGTCTTGCCTTTCTCGAGACACAGGTGTTGAGATGGCTCAGTGGGGAATGCCTATGCTCATAGGTTAATACGTAGGCGTCTCTTACCTGATGTCTGCAGCTAATGTGTCCCACTGAATGGGACAGTAAGTGTGGCTAGGAGAGGGATGCTCATTGCCTGCTGAGACCTGCTCATCATCTCTTTTCTTTCAAACTTTTGGGGTTTAGCGACTCTGAAGAAGTTTGGTATGAATACGTTTATATTTTTAAAGCAGATTTCTGAATAAGCTTCGAAAAAGTTGTCAGCAACCCAGAGTTACCAGTTTATGAAATTAACTGTGACATTACATCAGGGCGCAGGTATTATGTCCTAAGTCCTAAATGGAAGCAATTATCTCCCATCCCAGTGGGGAACAACTCTTAAAGAAAAGAAATTGCTCCCCTTGGAGCAAGTCCTTTCAAGACCCCATATTGGAAGGGCTTTGTCATTCAGGGAAGGAAACAGGAAGTCACAAAAGTAATGTTGCCCCCCCCCCCCCTCTTTGTAAAATCGCAAAAAATCATGGAGGTGTACTTACAACTGAAAGTCATTTGCTTGTTAAAGGATCTGTACAGAGCTTTACATAAGTGGCATATTTGATAATAATTCTTGTGTTATGAATATGGTGTTTAAATGGTATAAATATTTTTTCTTTAACCATGATTTGGAAGTTTTTTAGATGTTTATAAGTTTGAAATAAACGAGTTGTATACATTGAACTTTAGAACTTTCTAGAAAATTGGTGAAACCCTAGAATATTCCCGAAACAGAAAGAATTGTCTAGAATGTTTTGGAATCGGCTCCCCATTGTCAAAAGAATGTTGTGGAAGCTTCAGGAAATTTAGAGAACTTTCATGATATTTTGAGAATTTTCTGGAATAACTAATGGGGAATTAATACAAATGATCATAGAGTTTAAATATCCACCCTTATCTGGGTTTGTGAAGCAAAGTTGATATTTTCAGTGGGTGATATGTCCATTGGTCGACAAGAAGCATTTGAAATATTCCGCAGAGATTATGAGAACAATGACGCTATAGAGGAGAACAAACAGGTGTTAAAGGACAGATATGCTGAGGCTAAATCACTTGGGGAGGTGGTCAACAAGTCCAGAGCTAAAATAAGTAAGTCACATTCTAGAATTGAGCTGTGACATAAGCAAACCAGCAAAATGGAATTTGTGCGCAGCAAAGACTCAGATCAGCCTCGGCATTGCCCAGTCTAATAAGAGTTGTTGCTGTCTGCATGGAGCTAGCATAGACCGTAAACTATCCTTTAAGTGCACAGCAAAGACTGATCAGACTGGGCAGATGCCCTGGCTGATCTGAGTCTTTGCTGGGCACACTTGCCACTTTCTTAGTTTTCTCACATTGTGGCTTGATTGTTTGTTTGTAATTTATCAGCCTACAAAATTAGTTTAATACTGAAATCATCCAAGAGTCTTACAGGGAATACGTTTTATAATGTAGCAGAACTGACACAAAACTTCCAGTGCGTGGATACACTTTCTTGGGGAAGCAAGTGTATTGCTTTCTTTTTTGCCTCCTTTCTCCATTGAGCTCACCTGGCAAAGGAAAAAAATGCTCCATAGGATCAAATTCTTTCCTAGGCCCTATTGTTCAAAGTGCTGCAAGATTAACAAAGTGGTTTGTCAGGGATTTGTTAAGTCTTCTAGTATAATTGAGCGACACAACAAAACCAGCATAGTGGCATGTTTGCCAAGCAAAGACTCGTATCATCCTGGGCATCTGTCCAGTCTGATCAGAATTTTTGCCATGCTCTTAAGGGTAGCTAAGGGTCTAAGCTATTTCCATGTGGACAAGGAAGAATCTTATCAGACTGGGCAGATGCCCTGGACACACATGCCACTTTGTTAGTTTTGTCTTGCCACGGATCAAATAAATTTGAGTGTGGTAAAATTTTTGTTGAAAAAAACAACAACAAAAAACTTTTCAAATTTTTTTGGTAAAAATGGCAATGTTTTTGTGTACAGTACATTTGAAAATGTAACATCACTTTAACTAACAACATAGTTAGCTTTGAACAACTGGACACAGGGCCCAGTTGTTCAAAATTTACAATGTCGTTAATTAACTAGACGTTTTAAAATATTGCAAACGTATTATATGCAAAAACGCTAACATTTTTGCTGAAAAAATGTGAGAAACTTTTGTACTGTAAAAGTTCCTCACAATTTTTCAGCAAAAAATATTAAAGCAATTGTTTCTGTGAGTAATGTAGCATTTAATGAATCATTGATTAACAACTTTGTTAAGCTAACAATGCTTTGATCAACTGGGCCCAGTTCTATAGATTTTGATGTGAGCAGGGAGCACTGATCAAACAGAGATGCACAGGCTATCTGTGTCACTGTTCAATGATACTGTAGGGCATTTTTTTCACGTAGCATGTCTCATATCTGAGAGGCCCCATTGTTGAGTGGTTAGGGTGCTTGGCTTTGCTGTGGAAGGTTGTGGGTTCAAATCCCAAATGACCAACTGAAAGGCTATCTCTGTCAACCCAGCAGTATTGGAACTTGTTTCAAATCAGGGAAAAGTTACAGGCAGTGAAAGGAGAGAGATGGGCTCCATGTTTCAAATGCTGTGCACATTATTACTGACAACTAACAATATACTGACAACCAACTTCCCCTAATACCACAAGGCTACCAGAAAACCTTCACCTTTTATGACATGTAACTCTGGGTATGCAGATGTCAAGACATGGTGCTTTACAAGCCTCTGGTGCATATAAGAATACCTGATGGAAGTGTGGATGTGTGGATTAAAAGTATCTTTGATTATTAAAGTGAATGTTTTGTAAAACCTGTGTGTCTTTTTTTTCAGATCATTTAAAAAGTCAGATTGAACATCACAGAATGTCTATGGCTATGCAAGGTAGAGTATGGTTGTTTATTTGTTAAATTCCATCAGTCCATGATCTGAATATGATGCTTATCAGTATGAACTACAGAATGTTAGAGTCGTTCATTTATCCTTCACTCTCCATGGTTTCCTAAAATTTCTTTTCCACCTTTGGAGTGGATAGTTGATAAAAATTCACTGACAGAAGAATGTACTAGAATGTCAGAATGAAAACCTGATTTTAAGCTGAAAAGCTGTAATTTTGATATGTCTTAACCATTTTATGGGAAAAGGATGCACCTCCGTGTTTTTCCTCCATTTTTCCACGGGGTATAACTTCATGGGATTATTAGTGGTTTCCCAGTAAAAACAGCCTCCACTCTAAAAATAGAGATATTTGCTTCCTGGAAGTGTATTTTTCACCTTACAATATGATGTTTAGGTTTGACAGACCCCAATGACCCAGAGCCTGATGACACTGAGTTGGAAATGAGGCATGCAATGGAGGAAGAAAAAACCAAGTAAGTTGCATTTCTAAGCTCTTACTCAGCAGTTATTTCTGCTATGCTCCATAATACTGCTATCATCCGGTACGAAGTAATTTTTTATGACCTTGGAGTTACTTTTATCATAAGTATCGAGAAAGAGTGTTGATCTTGATTATGATGTCACTATAACTTCACCATGATGTCATCAACAGCTGCATTGGAACAATCTGATAAGGTTGAGCACTGTTTTGGTAGGCATCTCCATACCAATGCTTAGAATTTATAAATTGTCATGACTTTCTTGTATTTATTAATGTTTTTTGTCTTGCCTGCAAAGCAGAAGTGAGACATATGTATTGCTTTTCCGGTGTCGTCGTCGGTGGCGTCGGCGTTGGCAGCATAAATTTTTGTCCAGTTTTTGCGGAACAATAAAGGCTAGAGCCTTGAAACTTGGGTCATGCATACATCTGAAAGAGTAAAGCTTAAAGCTATCATCAAATATGAGTATTGACCTACATTTTATGCTCCACTGACTTTGCAAGTTTTTGTCGAGTTTTGGCGTTTAGGTCCATTTCTGAAGAACTATAAGGGCTACAGCTATGAAACTTAGGCCATGCATACATCTGGAAGAGTAAAGCTTAAAGCTACCATCAATATTGAGTCATGACCTACTTTTTACACTTCACCAACTTTGCAATTTTTTGTCGAGTTTTCGCTTTGAGGTCCATTTTTCAAGACATATAAGGGCTTGAGCCATGAAACTTGGGCCATGCATAGATCTGGAAGAGCAAAGCATAAAGCTATCATCAAATATGAGTCTTGACCTACATTTTACCCTTCTCTTACTTTGCAGTTTTTGTCAAGTTTTTGCACTTAGGTCCATTTCTCAAGAACTATAAGGACTAGAGCCATGAAACTTGGGCCATACATACATCTGGAATTATTATAGTAAATCTCAAAGCCACCGTCAATATTTAATATTGGTATTACTTTTCAGGTGTCATCAGGGGTGTATTCTTCGTGTCAGATTTAGCTCTATTTTGTAACAAAGCGCAGGCAGGCGAGACACCGCATTCCCGCAGAATTCTTGTTTGTTCTCTTGACTTTTCTTGAAGAGTTTGAAAATCTTGTTAAATATTGAACACAGATACATTGCATTTTATTTGTAGGATTTTGGAATGGAAGCCATTCTTGGCATGGATATCAGGTTAAAAAAACTGGTTCTGGCCAACCACCCTTGAATGGTTCTGAGTCTTCTTTTTCAGCTGTTTAAGACTGGTAGTGTGATAAAGAGATATAAGTCTGGCAGTTGAGATTTTACTTTCAACGGACAGCTTTTGCCATGGATACGTTCTGCTGAGGTGTGGTGGGAATATCATTAAAAGATTGAAATACACTCACAGACACATTACTGTCAGTTGTAGCATGCAGCTCATTGATACTGTATGACAGATACATTTTGAGCAGTCTCATCGTTTATTCAAGGAAATATACTGGTATTATTTAAAACTGAAATATAAATTATACATATGTATAATTTCAGCTCGCCTGAACAAAGTTCAGGTAGAGCTATTGCGCTACCCCCGGCGTCGGTGTCAGCGGCGGCGTTGGCGTCGGTGTCGGCGTTAGCAAAATGTTAAAGTTTTACGTTGAAATATTTTTTGTGATGGGCAAGGCGCTGTCAGGCGAGCTATCCTTCCCTGTGACAGGTCTTGTTTCATTTTACATAGAAACTGCAAACTTACAGCAAAATCTGTTTGGAATATGAATGCTATAGTATACAGGGACCATGCTATGTTTTTAGCTCACCTGAGCACGAAGTGCTCAAGGTGAGGTATTGTGATCAGTCTTTGTCCGTCGTCCGTTGTCCGGTGTCAACTTTTGCTTTAAACCACTTCTTCTCCAAAACTGCTGGACTGATTTCGAAATAATTTCACAGAAATGTTCCTTGGGGGACACTCTACCAAAATTGCTCAAACGGTTCCACTCCGCTGAACAAAATGGCCACCAGAGCTAAAAATAGAAAAACCTTTAAACAACTTCTCCTCCAAAACTGCTGGGCCGATTTTGAAATAATTTTACAGAAATGTTCCTTAGGAGACCCTCTACCAAAATTGCTTAAACAATGTGCTCCGCTGAACAATATGGCCGCCAGAGCTAAAAATAGAAAAACCTTTAAACGACTTCTCCTCCAAAACTGCTGGGTCGATTTTGAAAAAATATCACAGAAATGTTCCTTGGGCGACTCTCTACCAAAATTGCTCAAACGGTTCCGCTCTGCTGAACAAAATGGCCGCCAGAGCTAAAAATAGAAAAACGTTTAAACGACTTCTCCTCCAAAACTGCTGGGCCGATTTTGAAATAATTTCACAGAAATGCTCCTTAGGAGACCCTCTACCAAAATTGCTCAAACGGTTCCGCTCCGCTGAACAATATGGCCGCCAGAGCTAAAAATAGAAAAACCTTTAAACGACTTCTCCTCCAAAACTGCAGGGCCGATTTTGAAATAATGTCACAGAAATGTTCCTTAGGAGACCCTCTACAAAAATTGCTCAAACGGTTCCGCTCCGCTGAACAATATGGCCACCAGAGCTAAAAATAGAAAAAAGCTTTAAACATCATCGTCTCTGAAGCCAATGGCTTGATTTCAAAAAAATTTCACAGAAATGTTTTACTCATGGCCCTGAACAAAAATTGCTCAAACGGTTCCACTCCGCTGAACAAAATGGCCGCCAGAGCTAAAAATAGAAATAAATCTTAGAATGACACAGAGGGCGCAGTTATGATCCAATCATCATGAAACTTTGTCAGAATGTTAATCTAAATGAAATCTAGACCATCTTTGAAACTGGGTCATGTGGGGTCAAAAACTAGGTCTTTTGGTCAAATCTTAGAAAAACCTTGTGCACACTGTAAAGGGCACAGTTTTGATCCAATCTTCATGAAACTTTGTCAGAATGTTTATTTATATAAAATCTAGGCCAAATTTGAATCTGAGTCTTTAGGGGTCAAAAACTAGGTCACTAGGTCTAATCTTAGAAAAATCTTGTGTACACTCTAGAGGGCACAGTTATGATCCAATCTATGTGAAACGTTGTCAGAATGTTTATTTTCATGAAATCTATACCAGATTTGAAACTGGGCCATGTCAGGTCAAAAACTAGGTCACTAGGTCAGTTCTTAGAAAAACAGTGTGAACGCTTTAGAGAACAGTTTTGTTCTAATCTTCATGAGACTTTGTCAGAATGTTCGTCTCCAACAAATCTGGACCAAGGGTGCAACTTGGTCATGTTGGGTCAAAAAGTAAACCTTAGAAAAACATTGTGTACACTCTAGAGGGCGCAGTTTTGAAAACTTTGTCAGAATGTTCATATCCAAGAAATCTAGACCAGGTTTGAAACTGGGTCATGTGGGGTCAAAATCTAGGTCATTAGGTTAAATCTTATAAAAACCTTAGGTACACAATAAAGAGTTCATTTTCCATTTAATCTTTGTGAAGGTCTGTCTGTCGGTCATATGGATGTCTCTGAGGCTAAGTTCACTGGATACTCAGGTGAGCGATCCAGGGCCATCATGGCCCTCTTGTATACAGGGATGTATACAGGTTACAAGTTTGGTTTAAAACTTCTGACACTCTTCTTTTCAATTTTCTACCAGGTATAAGGACACATTTAACAGGTTACGAACCCTGAAGACAGAGATAGAACATCTCCAACATCTCCTTGAGAAAGCTAAAGTGAAGCTCATGAAAGATTTTGAGTTATGGTGGGCTGAACAGGCAGCTTTACTACAGGTAATACAGAATTAGCTGATTGGATGGCTGACTTGCAGTTTTGCATCCCTTTAGCAGTATTTCAGTCATATCAGGACAATGGAAGGGTGATAACTAAAGACTGTGTGCAATGCAACCTGGTTTACGTTTGAAAAGATTTCCATCTGCAGCGGAATCAAAAGCAGGATCAATATGCTAAATGGTGTTGTTGAAATTGTTAATGTCTCTTTTGTAAATTGAGAAGAAACAATAAACAATTGTTATTTTAATGACCAGAGTTTAACCCACTGAGGTACTGGGGCGTCTACAGAATTAGATGAGGCTGAAAATGCAGTGTATAAGTTTTAGGTATATCAGTGCACTGCTATGTTTTTCTGCAATTTTTACAAAGGGCAACAACTTTGTAGCTTCCTGTTTGCTTCCTTGGACAGTGACACTCCAGATAAGAAAGGGTAACAGAGATAATTAAGAAATAATGTTTCTTATTAATGAAAACATACATTGTGACCCCTCACTAGAACTGTCTCACAGAGACAGTTCTAAAGAGGGGTCACAACATATGTTTTTATGGAAAAATAAGGAAAATTATCCCTAAATTATCCCATTTACCCCTGCTTATCTGGAGCTCTGGCCCAGTCTTAGCTGCTTGCATATTAGGGCCCTTTTGCTCAAAACTGAGTACATTGTTAGTCAGTAAGACATTACATTTTGCAGTGCAAAAGCTCCTCAGATGTTTTCAGCAAAATATTAGCACACTAGATTTCATGTGTGGTGTAACGCATCTGTAACTAATAACTTAATTAATGTAACGATGCTTTGAACAACTGTGGGCCCTGATGATTTGTGACTTGCCAAGTCTGATCAGATTGTGTGATATGTAAGTTGATCAAGCATGTGCTTTTGGATCTAGATGTTTGCTGCTTTAAGAAGCAGGGATAAGGGGATTATCTGATGGTAATTCAGGGATACCTTTCTAGAATTGACAGAACTTTTCTAGAATTATCACCAATTAATCCCCTTATCTCTGTGGTCTTTCCCATGACATGGCAGGGTTTTGTAATACACCTGAAAATATGTTTGTTCTACAAAACAAGAACACTTTGCACTTCATCCTTTTCAGCAGAAGCATATGGAGCATCCTATCTTATGAAAGTTAAATTCCCAATTAGTTTAGGTTAATTGCATTCCTAATCTTCCTAGGAAATTGAAAAATACTCTGCAAACAAATTGTTTATTTCATGCTCTATTTTGTAGCATAATATTCCTCATACCAATTAAATGTTTTGCGTCTTCTAGATTTCTACTGGTTTGTGGCTATTAATGAAGAAAACATCAATTTGCAATAGTTTAAATTTATTATAAAGAAAGTTATTTCTGAAATTTGCAGCAAGAGGCTCCACAAACAGGTAACCAGGGGATGGTTCTTCCAGCCTGGCAGACCCCACCACCTCCTGGACTGGGAGGCCGGACACCATCACCTGCTACCTCAGAGGCCTCAGCTAGGAGTCAGAAGTTGGGGCGACTGAGGGGCAGTGTGGCAGGAAATATTGCAACAAACTTAAGAACTTCAAACAGCTCTAATGGTGCATTGAATCATTCACAGCCACAGAGAGGGCTTCCACTGAAGTAAGTATACATTAGAATGCAAATGTAATATATTATTTATCTATAATTGAGCTGTGACACGCCAAAATCAACAAAGTGGTGTGTGCTTCCAGCGAAGACTCAGATCAGCCTGGGCATTTGCCCAGTCTAATCAGAGTCTTCGCTTTCCGAATGGAGGTAGCTTAGACCCTTAGCTAGCCTTTAAATGCAAAGCAGATACTCTGATCAGACTGGGCTGATGCCCTGGCTGATCTGAGTCTGCACTTGGCACACATTCCACTTTGTTTGTTTTCTCACATCAGTGCTCATATATAGATATCCATGATGTTTTTTTTCATGCATCAACATTTACCATTTCTCAAGGAAACTGTCTATACCTGAGCCCATAGGGAGAGTGGCCAGACACCTACCTTATAGAAGAGATGAAAGTCAGTGAAAGAGTATATAGACCAACTGTAGCAATAAATATTACAAGCATAAATTTGTAGTGCGAACATTATATCTTACAACTATCAGCGTAACTAGCCTAAATGTTCTCCAAGATATTTGCCAATTTTTAAAGGTATTATACAATTAACTGAAAAAGCTTACTTCTGCACTGATTTAAATACAGATGCGACCAGAAAATATTGCTGTCTTTTACTGCACCTGTAGAGCAATTGTTACAAAGTCTTTCGAACCAGTCATGCTGACTGTACCACACAGTCTCAATTCAAAGTCATTGAGCAGAGATCCTCAGCCATTCAATATTTCTATGAGAATTGAAATTGTGAATCTCAGTGAGATGTTTTTCACTGCAGAATTAGTCTTATGCTTACAGTATTTGTATGAGCTGGGACATGACAAAACCAACAAAGTTGCATCTGTGCCCATCGAAGACAGATCAGACTGGGCATCTGCCCAGTCTGATCAGAGTCTTTGCTGTAGGTATGGAAATAGCTTAGATGCTTAGCTACTCTTTAAGTGCACAGCAAAGACTCTTGTCTGTCTTCGGGATGTCCAGGCTGATTTGAGCCTGCCGTGGTCCACATGCTACTTTGTTGGTTTTATTGTGTCATGGCTCATATATGATTTCACATGAAAAAGTACCACACAGCATGTATAAACAGGAATATCTCAGATCAGCCTGCCCATCATGCAGTATAGTCAAGTCTTCTCTTTTCACACATACAGTCAGTGACTCTTGGGGAATGTAAAAAGTGGAAGGCGAAGAGTTGATTAGTACAAGTGATTGGTAGGTTGATTGTAGCATGTACAGTTCACACTGCTCCCTTTTTATGCAACACTAATCAAATGTCTTCAGATCTAGTCAGAGTAGTACAGGTGTTCGGTTGACAGGTGATCCCCAAGCTGATGCTGATATAATGGCTTTTGTGAAGGCACGACAAAATATTTTACAGCAGAGTAAGTTTTAACATGAATTTCTGATTTGTGAAAATTACACATAAATTCATGAATTTGTATGAATTTGTGAATGGCCATATTATTAAACGGTATGAAAAATGAGGTCTTAAAGCAGTTTTATATTGATTCTTTCTGGAATTAAAATATATAAAAGTCAGTAGTACAAAACTTACATCGACTAAATGTTTACCTGTCAAAAATTAAAATAGTATCAAAATGTTTTATTGGTGCATCAAAATAATGATTATTATTGCCAAAAATTATTTTATATTAGTCGGCTTCCCAAGGAGAAATATCTAGTAATCATGATTATGAGCCAGATAAACTGTAAAACGTCAGCACAAGCAAGCCATAGAGAGGTGTAGGTGTAGAAAGCTGCCATTTACATTTATGAAACACTTATGCAATTTCAGTTCCTTTTCATGCAATGGGTGCATGACTTTTAATGGCCCTCAGTCATGGATTGAAGCTACCGTAATCGCCCCATTTACCGCACATGCCCCTATAACCGCACACCAAGGCCATTTCCGGATAAAAGTGCATAAGCGCACACTGCTTTTTCCTTTTGAAACTCACAAAATCAAATGCATCAAGTTCAACTTACCATTACTGTTTCAACAGCGACAGTGTTTTCAGTTTTGTTTTCCCGACGCAATGTGCGAAGAGAGCAACTCTATCGGTCTAAATGTCCATCGGGGGTCCTCGCCGATATTTACTAAGTTGGCTGAAGTGTTATGATGTGTACGAGTGCGAACAGCGACTCGGATCAGCTTACACATCTGCGCCGTCTGATTAGCGTATTCTCTGTCTGCATCAACAATGGGAATGTACAAGTTGGTCCCAGAAGGATCGAGCTTACGAAGTTATGAGGTTGCGGGGGTGCGCAGGCTGAACTGAGTCTTTGCCTTTCGTACATGCGAAAAGGCGCCATTTCTCAAGAGCAATTCTTGTCATATATAGCGATAATGTGCACGTGCGTAAAAGTGCGTTTGGAAAGATACATGAACGACAGATGAGAAACAAATAAATTATCATAACGACAAACTCTTGTTCCCTGACAAAATCAGTCTGAATGCATGCGCAAACTGAACGAAGCGATCAGCCTGCGCATATGCATGGTATGTGCATTTAAACAAAGTTCGCGGTAGCCATAGGATAGATTATGGCATACCTGGCCCGTGGGCCTCAAAAGGGCCTCAGGACACATTCGATCAGCAAACACCCGCATCATACAGTGCATTTCCGAACACTGACCAGTCTAACAAATCTCCAGGATTCGCCGATAGTTTGCAAAATAATTGTTTTAAGATGCGCAGACTGGTCTAAGGCTTTGCTGTTTGCACATGTAATACGGTACCTTTCTCATGACACATTGCCAATATTTCTGTACCCTTGGACGTAATATAGGACAGACCGAAAATCAAAGAAGATCAAAAGGACCGCATCTTCCAGAATTAGACTGAGTGTGTTATTAATAGAAGCCCGTGAATTTAAAGAAGACCCCTTGCGATGAATCAATAGCCAGAGCACTGACAAACTTACCTGACGTCTTTAAACAATCACATATTAGGTCATTGTAAATGTGTTGAAATACTTTCCTTTCTTTCGGAATATTTTATTTGGAATAATGAAGAAGGACAAAGAGAATGAAATACATGCATAATGAGGACATATTTAATACTGAGAGGTATGAGACATAATTTGCGACTTGACATGAGATCGTTTTTCTCCCGGAAATTGGCAATTCAAATAGTTCGAACACTAAATATTTTCATGACACTTCGAACACCCCGATCAGTATTGCCGACTATTTCGACTGTTCGTTTGTTGTTTTTTCGTTCTGAGTGTGCGGTTATTAGAAAGGTTTTTAACCACACCTTTTTGTTGCAATTTTGAAAAAGTTAAGCGCACCGTGCCGTAAATGGGGCGAATACGGTAATTATGAAAGGCTGTGTGCAATGGAAACCTGTTTACAGTTAAAAAAACTTCAGCCGTCAGAAGGATTTGAAGCTGAACCACTAGGTTAGCAGGCCAGTGCTTAACCCACTGTGTTACAAGGGCTCTCTCTATACATGTGAATACAAATGAATATATAGAGGATCTTATATGAGTGCTCATGTATCATTGGATTTATTAAACGAGTTGGGGAAAAAGATAAGATGCGAGGCTATGCCGAGCATCTTATCATTTTCCCCAACGAGTTTAATAAATTCAGTAATACAGGAGCACGAATGCAAAATTATATTTATTATATTTCGCTAAAATCGCATTTTATTAGCAACTTTTGCACTAAAACGTCAGGAATTTGCCTCAACACGACCTTTTTATGGACGTCAACACATAACGTTACAACGTAATTTGCATTTTTAATCTACTAGTTGATTATCATTTTTAATGCATGGCTTTACTCTAGATGCGACGTCATATGATAAAAAGGATATAATAATTTTCTGTTCATTTAATTTTCAGCACAGAACAGGTGACGTTGAATAAGCAAGAGTTCTGATGTGTTGTATTCGTCCTTTATACCTACAGTTCATCCATCCATTATACATCAATGAACGCCTGTCTCAGATAATCAACCGACAGAAGCTGTTATGGGAATTGAGAAGAATGGTGCCTTATGTTGTATTTACAGGAAGATTTAGGGTCTTCCGAGCTGGAGATGAGGAGATTATATGAGCTGCGACACGTCAATACCAACAAAGTGGCATATGCGTCCACCAAAGACTCTGTTCAGCCTGGGCATCCACCCAATCTGATCAGAGTCTTTGCTGTGCACTTAAATGGTAGCTAAGGGCCTAAGCTAGTTCCATGCCGACAGCAAAGGATCTGATCAGACTGGGCTGATTTGAGACTTTGTTGGATGCATATGCCACTTTGTTGGTTTTGTCATGTCGGGGCTCATATGGTCTTAAGTCCTAGATGATTATACCCCAGACATACGAAGTATGTCGAGGGGTATATAGTTTTCGTCTTTCCGTCCGTTCGTCCGTTATTCCATCTGTCCGTGCGTGTGTGCGTCCGTCCGTTAACATTTGCGTGAAAGTTTTGCATTAAGTTTTTAATTTTGCTTATGTTCTCAATATCCTTTGATGAAGCCTGTTGGTATGTGCCTAGATTTACTTACAGGTTCATGCAGAATACTTATCATCATCTGGATGCTGCTGCTGACCTAAGGTCAAGGTCACAGACTTAAACATTTGCGTTAAAGTTTTGCATTAAGTTTATAGTCTTTCATATTTCTTATATCCTTTGATGGAACCTCTTGATATTTGACTAGGGTGACTTTTAGATTCATACAGAGTAGTTTACATCATCTGGATGCTGCTGCTTACTAAAGGTCAAGGTCACAGACTTGTGTATTTGCATTAAAGTTTTGCGTTAAGTTTATATTCTTTGCTTAAATTTCCAACATCCCTCAATGAAACCTTTTGATATATGACCAGGTTTACTTAAATGTTCATGCATAGTACTTGACATCATTTGGATGCTGCTGTTAAGTTTACATTCTTCTTTTGTATTTCCAATATCCTTTTATGGAACCTTTTGATATTTGATTAGGTTTACTTTTAGGTTCATAGCTGCTTTCCAAAGGTCACAGACTTGTATATTTGCATTTAAGTTTTGCGTTAAGTTTATAGTCTTTGTTTACATTTCCAACATCCTTTGATGAAACCTTATTGATACACGACTAAGTTTACGTCAATGTTCATGCAGATTAGTTGACATCATCTGGATGCAGCTGTGACCAAGGTCATGGGCACAGACTTATATGTTTACATTAAAGTTTTGTGTTAAGTTAGTACTGTTTGCTGATATTTATAATATACTTTGATGGAACCATTTGATAGGTGACTAAGTTTACTTCTAGGTTCAAACCATGTATAAGATTGGTTTCATTAGGCAGTAGTTTCATAAGGCGGTGGTTTCATTAGGCGGTGGCGCTGGTCGGGGGTATACGTGAGCCCCTGCTCACTTGCTCTAGTTTTTCTTATTTCTCTATCAATATGTATGTTATGACCCCTCATTAGAATCATCCTCATGAGATGATTATAATGAGGGATCACAACACATGTTTTGATGGAGAACTAACACATATTATTCTAAAATTATTACCATTTTAAAATCTCCTAATCTCCAGGTCTAGTCCTAGAGATACAGACAGAAACAGAGAGTTGGCATGACTGTTGATGATAACTCTGGAAAAAAACATTGTTGTATTTCTTATGATGTATGGGTATACCTCTGTGTTTTCTTGCCATTTTTACAAAGGGAAACAACTTTTAAGACTTACATTTTGCTTCCCTGGGTGATGAAGCCCTTCTAAAATGGGGTCTACTCTTAAAGGAAAGAATTAACTTCAAGAGCAGCAAGTTTTTTCCTTTAAGAGTTGACTCCTATTGAGAACAGAGTAAAAGAAGAAATTGACAGAGTTGCTTCCCCTGAAAAGTGTGCCCATTCCCTGTATAGAATTATATGTTTTGCTCCATAATTAGAGCTGCATACAGTATACAAGATAATTTTAGCAGTGTTCCATTTTTTGCGGTATTTCGCGGTCGGTTAGAAACCACGAATATTAAAATTGCAAAACAATTTCCTGTTTCTTACAGGAGACAGTGTTCATATATTTTGCTTCTGTTTGCTTCGGTAATTGCTGGCACTTTTCGCTTGAACCAGTTCTTTCATTAACCTGCCGCAGGTTAATGAAAGAACTTGTTCGAGTAAAAAAGAAGTAGTTTTGCTTTTCGTGCATGTTGCTAACCGCAAAAATTAAAAATCGTGGAAATTAATGTTTATGGTTTTTTAGCCTTAACTGCAAAAATTTGAACTCGCAAAAATTACCTTGTATACGGTACTTAATGAGGTGCTATTACATACCTTTTTATGGAGAAATAAAAAAAAAATTGGATCATCCCAGAAATATCAGCACAAACACAGCTTGATTGTTTTCCATTATTGTACAAATGGTGCTTTAAAAATATAATTACTGCTGATTCGCATAGATCGTAATACCACAAATATTCTAAATATTGGGACATCTAAAAGAATTACTGTAACTATCCTAAAAGTTGAACAGTTTAGTTTTCCAATGCAGTATTGCATCTAAAAGATGCAGATGGAATAGCAAACAGTGTAGAATCTGATCAGACTGCTCCGGAAGGAGAAGCCACAGTCTGGTCTGGGTCTGCACTGGTTACCCAAACTGGTCTGTCCCTATACTTTGAATTTTTACAGTAGTTTTTTTTTTCATTAGTTTACATGAAATAAAGTGCTATGTCACCTTCAAAGGCACCAAACATGCCAAAATTGACCATACATTCGCACCATACAAATATGAGCCGCGACACGACAAAACCAACAATGTGGTTGTGCGCCCAGCGCAGACTCAGATCAGCCTGGGCATCCACCCAGTCTGATCAGAGCCTTAGCTGTCCACATGGAGGTAGCTTAGACCCTTAGCTACCATTTGAGCACTTAACGAAGAGTCTGATCAAACTGGGCAGATCTCCAGGCTGATTTGAGTCTGCGCTCGGCGCACAACCATGATGGTTTTGTCGTGTCGCGGCTCAGTTATAATAAAATGCCAGACAGATTGGAAATCAAACATAAGGTTTGGTCCAGGGGTTAGAACCTTTGGCTTTCGTGCCAGGCGTGGGTTTGAATTCCTGAAAAGGTGTCTCTGTCAGCCCAGCAGTAAATGGGTTCCTGATTGGAATCAGGGAAGATTAAAGGCAGCAAAAGGAGAGGGTTGGGGTTGGTCTTTCATATGCTGTACCCAAGTCACAGTGGGCCTTACACAACCTGCTGCCGCTAAGCAAAACCTTTACCTTCACCTATTAAAATTTATTCTTTGTGATGCATTATCCAAATGAGAATATCATTTAAATGAGAATCAAATACAACTCCAGTGAAATACTAAAGGTAATAGGTAAAGGTTTCCCATTGCTTAATAGGGGCAGTGGGCGTTAGAGGCCTTCTGTATCTTGGGCATAGTTGATGAAAGGCAGAGCCCATCCCTCTCCTTTTCCTGCCTAATCCTTCCCTGATTGGAAACAGGTACCAATTTACTGCTGGGTTGACAGAGAGTTTTCCAGCTGTCGGATGACGAAACCTGGGGGCGATCTCACGGCCTTCCGGCGACTTTCTGCACCATAACCGAGTCACTGTAACCACTTGACTATGGTGCCTCTCACCTTTACCAGTGAAATACAGGCAACAAGGTTAATAGGTCAGTAATGGGCCTCTAACCTAGAACCACAAGGCTAGAGGAAACCTTTACCTTTAACTGTTAAATTTTTTTCTCCATGATGCATTATTTAAATGAGAATCAAGGACAGTTTTAGTGGAATACAGGCAGCAAGTTTAATGAGTCAGTGATTGGCTCTTTTGAAAGGTTGATTTATGCCTACCGTAGAAATTCTAACACTTGGGACACCTAAAATAACTACCATAATTGTCCTAAACTGGAACATACACATTATTATATGATTGTAACTTGACCTGGCGCACTGTATGAGCACATACCATCGGAACACCCGAGATGCTTGCGTTTGAGGGTGACCCAATGGTACCAGCTCATCCAAGAGATGTGATGCAGTATCCCAGATCAAATAACTGTTATGATAATTTGTTTATTACATACCTTACAAACCGGTCCGATATTCATGCTTGCCAGCACTAATGCATTGACCCGGATTTGAACCTGCACGGCAGAGGTATGTAGTTGTTGTGAGACAAACCCTGAACTATCGTGGCTCGTCCTTTGAAGTGTTGGTTGACATTACGTCACTAGTCCTGTTTCTCTGGTTCTCGTTTCTACAATGCACATTAACAAATGACGCGCCTGAAGCTGGAACTTATTAACAGCCTTGTTTTAAGGGATAGTGATACGGATTCAGAAAACGCCAGTTTGATACGGCTCTCTTTATCAGATGGCCAGAAAACAGGCAGTTCAAAGGGTGTATCATTGATAGGTATATAATAAATTGCAGTATGCAGATGGAATGGCAAACAGTATAGGCCCTGATCAGACTGCTCCTTTGGGAGCAGTCTGATCTGAGTGCACTGTTGGTTCAACTTTATCTGTCCCAATACTTATAATTTTTACAGTAGTTGAACATGGTTTGGTGCTTTTGTAATATAGATTCAAAGCACTAGATAAGAGGGAGTATTTGGTGATAATTAGGGATAAATTTTGTTAATTCCGCATAAAAACATATGTTGTGACCCCTCATCTGAACCATCTCGGTGAGACGGTTCAGATGAGGTGTCACAACATATGGTTTCATTGAGAAATAAAAAAATTATCCCTCAATTATCATCAAATACCCATCTTATCTAGAGCTCTGAAATTGCTGATCATGACCAAAGTTAAGTTACAAATCATATTTTATAGAAAATATTAAAATTTGTTTATTTTTGTCAGTACTTATTTTTATTTATAAGTATAAACTGTATAAGATACAGATAGTAGGTTGTTTATTTGATCATATGACAGCATGTATTTGTATATTGCACTTATTATTTGAAATAGATGTACTTTAGAATCTCAGTTTTTAGCTCCCTTGTACAAAAGTACAGAGAGCTATTGTTGTCACTTGGACGTCTGCGTCTGCGTCGGCGTCACACTTTAAAGTTTTACGTTAAAGTTTTTTATGTGATGGGCAAGGCACTGCAGGGGAGCTATCCTATACGGGGACAGGTCTTGTTGTTTCACCTGTGACTAGAAGAATGGAGACATAGGTAGTGCTGTCTGTCTCCTTGGCAATGGCAGCATAAGCATCCATCAAGTTTTCTCCTTTAGGTCTATATATGGTAGTGTGCATATAGGTGAGACACAGCATTCTGTGCAATTCTTTTATCATGCAACTACTGCAAAATTCCACTGATAACAGGGGTATGATAACATGATGGGATATCATGTCACTGTGGAACTGCGCTTGCTCGAATGTTATCAGGTCATGCCTTTAGACGCGATCTCTGAAGATGATTGGCTGCATACTGACGTTGGCCGTGATAACAACATTCGATTGGTTGAATGACGTCACTGACTTGCGTCACAATGCATTCCCGACGTCAAAAAGTTCAAACAAATCTGTGTTTACTTTTCCTTTGTTTGACGCTTTTTACACCAGAAAATATTCTAATTGTGCATGATAAATAGAAAACCATGTAAGTTTCTTTTGATATCAAGTTTATCAGGCTCGACCAGAAACACGTCGGACTGGCTCGGCAAGCCTCGCCATTCCTAAGCTGTTTCTGGTCTCGCCTGATAAACTTGATATCAAGAGACACTAACATGGTATTCTCTATGTCTCAATCAGAGCTCCTGATGATAAGAGGTTTTAATGATTATCCTGAGATGATTTTCCATAAAACTGATTTTCAGACTGGTTTGAGTCTTTGCTGCCGACAAATAGTCACAAATACTCATATTTTTGCATATCACAGCGGATCTGTGAATAATCAGCAGAACCTTGTCATGTCTCAAGCTCTGTTTAAATGTAGAACTCACTAGTCACTTTATGTAGCACAAATCATTGATGTCTAAAAGTGTTTGAAATACTTTTGTCAAAGTGAACATAGATATATACTTATAATAGATCCTAATTATATTTGGACAAATTTTGTCTTTTTTTGCAAAATTTGTTGTTTTGTGAGGCAGGTTATAAATGAATGAGGCTATATTTGCAGCAGTGATAACAGAAACTCCAATTTTTGGCTATTTTACTCCTAAAATTGGTCCTGTAGCCAAAAGTGAAGATAGTTTGCCTTTTAGGCTGTTTATGGAAGGTACGAATTTACCCTCAGTTTCAATTTGAAGTGGAACTCTGGTTTGATATCTTGCTAATCTTGACCGCACAGAAACTCACATGTACATCATCATACAGGTATAGTACTGTAAAAATTCTAAAAATTAGGACACCTAAAATCATTACTGTAATTGTCCTAAAAATGAACCAGTTTGGTTTTACAATGCAGTAATGCTTTGAAAAGATGCAGATGGAATGGCAAACAGTATGGGCCCTGATCAGACTGCTTCTTTAGCAGTCTGATCTTGGTCTGCACTGTTTGCTCAGACCTATCTATCCCAATACCTAAAATTTTTAAAGTACTGGCAGTTTGGTGTGTTCATCGTAGGAGGGGTATTGGTAAGTCTTAATACAAGATGACAGGAAACGTGTGTCAGAATTGTTGTCAGTATCTGTAAGAAACATAGTATTGATAGTTTTAGATGTCTTAAACATTCCACTTTGTTTTTAATGGATTCCAGATATTTCAATCTGTGCATCTGGTTGTATGTCTCATTATCATACAGTGATGTCACACATTTCAGAGCATCTTTCTATCCACATTTTTTTTCAGGCATGTCCTTTGATCCGTCCAGATTCATATAAATAGTTAGATCTTAAGTTTTTTTAGTTTATTTGTTTATATATTCATTCATCCATCTTGTATTAGTCCATCCATTTGTATTTTTCTTTACAGCAAAAAGGCATTCCACCTGATACAGTCGAAGCTAATTATATTGATCACTGTTTGATTAAGTTGTTAAAGATGAATTTTATATATTACATCTCATATATGCTTATTTATTTATTTCTACTGTAGTGTTTATTACTGACAGTGATATTATTGAAAAATAAATGAAAATGAGTATTTTATTGCTGTTTATAGTTTCTTTGATAGAATTCTTAATTACTACACGCATGCATGCCATAAGCTGTAGACCACACTGCAGTCTGTGTGATCTGATGAGTCTATTGGTGAGTTTTGAAAATCCTTATGGGAATCACCTCCCAGTAAAAGTATTGTTCTGTTATAAGACGAGAGTTTACCCTTTCAAAATTTTCTGCAGTTATGTAAATAAGTAACTGAGCAATTGAATGCATTTTTCTCTTTCAAAACAATCCCAGAGATCTAGATCGGTCTTACAAGACTGGGCCCAGTTGTTCAAAGCATCGTTAGCCTAAAGAGCTCGTTAAGAGGTCAACTTGTTAAGTGTTTTGTGACTTTATAGCCAAATACACTTATATTTTATGTTGAAAATATGTGAGAAGCTTTTGCAATGCAAAAGCTTTTCACATTTTTGCAACAAAAAATATTGGCATATTTGTGATACTAACGTTTGAAACTTTAATGTCACGTTAACTAACGACATCGGTGATTTTGAACAACTGGGCCCAGATGTAGAGCTTTGAGATTGTTTAGGGACGGAAAAAAAACTATCTAATAAGTGAGAAGCTTTTGCAATGCAAAAGCTTCTCACATTTTTGCAACAAAAAATATTGGCATATTTGTGATACTAACGTTTGAAATTTTAACGACACTTTAACTAACGACATCGTTAGTCCCAGATGTAGAGCTTTGAGATTGTTTAGGGACGAAAAAAAAAACTATCTAATAACTTAAGAAATAGGGTAAGTGTGGTTTTATCTCACTTATTCAGATTAACATATTTGCATATTTCAGCCGCGACAGGGTCTAAACTAGCTCTGTGTGGACAGGAAAGGCCGAACAGACTGGACAGTCACACAGCCAATCTGGGTCTTCGCTGGGCGCACATGCCACATTGGTTTTGTCATGTCCCCTCTCTTATGTCAATTTCGATCCACTTGATCTTGTAGCATGCCTCTTTCAGTAACATGACCAGGCGCTATGCTGCCCTACTGAGCATACGGTAAAAAAGCAGTTGTTCAAAGAATCATTAGTCTGATAAGCTCGTTAAGAGGTTAACTCATTATAGAGTGTTTTCGTGACTTTATAGCCAAATACACTGATATTTTTGTTGAAAATATGTGAGAAGCTTTTGCAAATAATATATTGGCATATTTGAGAAATTAGCATTTCAAATTTTAACGTCTCATTATCTAATGACATCGTTAGTTTTGAACAACTGGACCCAGAACTGAATCATCTAGATCCTTCTTATTTCCCCCTTTCAACAAGGGAAATATAGTATCTATAGTATAATGAACTCTGACACAGAATTTTAAGTATGCATCTACTAAGAAAATACCTATTATTGACAAGATATACCACATTGACTTGAAAGGTGAATGCACACACTTTCATGTGAAGTAACTCGGCCATTTTCTTTTTGGCATTCCTTTTCAGTAGGGGCCAACTTTTCAAAGAATTTGCTTCTCTAGGAGCAAATTATAGATTGGATTCCATTTTGGAAGGGCTTCTTCATCAGGAAAGCAAACAGGAAGTCACTAAAGTTGTTTCCCCTTTGTAAAAGTGACAGAAAAACATGGAAGTATGTGTGTACACCTTAAATAGTGGGAAAGAAATGCTTGAACAAATGTAGACCCAGAACAGGCAAATACTACTATTCTAATGAAGATCTGCACTGTTAGTCATTTCTAAAGCAATTTCTTGACACATTGTTGGATAGTAAGCTGAATATTCAGCATGTTCAGATTTATTAAAGAGTAATTTTAAGAATTTCAAACATATTCTTTATAAGCTTTTTAGGCACAAAACAGCCTTTTTGTGCTGATGTGCCATAAAACCCATATCACTCACCCAAGAATTAGGTTGTCCCATTTATGGTAGATTTTTTTTATTTCGGGAAATCTAGTATTTGATGACCTTTGATACAGAATGTTAAGTACTCATAATTAAGGAAATGCAAAATGGTGGAGAGGATTTAGATGTGGTGAAACTGATTTTATCTGCTTCCTGCTCTTGCGATATGTCATTTAATGTCACACATTTTCCGGCTTAATGAGGTCATCTTTGCTTTTTACTTGTAGATTCCGCAGGAAACATGGAATGGATGGAGTGGTATGGAATGGCTAGGAAAATCTCTACATCATTCCACTGATTGGGGATGGCACTTTTACAGGAAAAAATTTGCTTTCACTAAGCAAATTCTTTCTTGTAAAAGGCCATCCAAGGCTGTTTGAGCAAATTGTAGCCAATGGAATATAGCTTAGCTTGTCCCCACCCATTCCATTCCAAGGTTTAAATTATGCTGCCTCAATAGATTGTTAATGCAAACAAGAAGGGCTGGTCAGAGTTCATGACTGTGCTAATCACTGCAAGGGACCTTTTCACAAGGTGGTTTACAACAAACTGAATGTCCTAACACAGGGCTGCATAAATGCCCAGACTATTCTTTGCCAGAGCTGTTTTCTAAATAGTACCCAGGTATTGTACAGATCCTTGGTGTTGACTAAGACAGTACCGTTCCAAGACGCAATCGGTGGGGCACCTGACTCATAAGTCAGAGGTCCTGGGTTCGAAACCTGGTCTGGCCACATACTTTCGTTTCTCCTTCCGCTGATTCAAGAAGGGCAGTTGTCAATTACTGGCGAAAGTATTTGCACTTAGTACTGGTTAACCGCTTAGGAGGTCTAAGCCTGCCCAGGAATAGTGTGCTTAGGTTAACTGACCGTCCCGACATGATCTTAGCTGTTTACGGTGGACGTTAAGCATAAAATCAGCCAACCAACCAACCAACCGTTCCAAGAGGCACATATTATGTGCCTACTGGCTCCCAGCAGGCACACTCAATATTAAAACAATATTGAATCAACATAGATTCAGTGTTGTTATATTGAATCAACATTGATCCAGTGTCATGCCATTGAAACAACATTGACTCAATGTTGTGGCACCATTGTGTGCCCACAGGGGAGATACTAGCAAGATAAAGCTGCAGTACATGCAAAATACTATTACAGTTATGTACCGTAATGACCCTAAATATTCGGACAGACAGGTCTGAGCAAACATTGTAGACCCGTATCAAATTGATCAGGGTCTACAAAGTTTGCCATTCACTAAGCATCATTTGGATTGCATTAACGTGTGTAAAATTCACTTTCTAAGAATTTTCAAACAATAACTGTCTGACTTGCAGGTGTCCGAAGTTTTAGGGTCATTACTGTAGTTTGATTCTGTTATCTGCAACATATCATCATTTTTTTCATTCACAAAACTAGGATAAAAACAGAATATCTGCCTGTAAATGCCTGCAAGTATTTGTAGACATGGATCAAACTGCAATGATGAAATGATCCATACAGCTGCATTTTCATTGGACATATTTTGTCCTCTAGCTGTATCATGAAAACATGACACATATCTGCAAAAACCAAAGACATAGATGAGCCTATTTTGGTGACAAATATTGTGTTAAGATTTCTCATTGGGTAAACACACTATTTCATTTCCATGTTGAAGTTAAAAATGTGGTCTTCTGCAAATATTAGCCAAAATATAACTGGTATTTGGCATATGTATGAAAAGCATATTTGTGCACAACATTATTTAACTGGAACTCCTGAAAATGGCCAAACAAAGGATTTCTGTTTGGCAACTTTCAGGACTTTTGTATTAGCTAGGCCAGTTTATCTTTTAGAAAGCTGAAATATTTTACTAATATGCTTTACATACTTTGTGCATTGATATTTTTGGTGATCTATTTGCAGAAGCTGGAATTTTTAATTTCAAGTGGGAATGGAATTTCGCATTTACCTGGCATGATATTACTGTTTGCCATAATAGTTGACGGAATTATAAGGATGTACAGGCTGGTAGGAATTGTCGCTTGTCTCATAATTATGACAGAATGAACCTTTTTTTAGGTGACATGGCTCATTAAGGGCTGCATCAGGCAAAATTGTTGGTAATGTATTGGCAAACATGGAAGACTCAAACCAGTCTAGCTAGAGTCTACATTTTGTCCTTGTTGATTCCTTCGGGTCCGTACATGTTGTGTGCAGAGATGCGCAGACTAGTCAGAGCCTTTGCCAGTCGTACTGAATATGCATTTTTGCATGCTGGGGCTCATATCAAATAATGCCAGTCGTACTGAATATGCATTTTTGCATGCTGGGGCTCATATCAAATAAGCTGACTTCATACTTGACATGTTTAAATACATGAATGTCAACAGCTGTGAATTACCAGAAAACCCCTAAGTATTGATACAGTCTTTTTTGAGCAAACAGTGTAGACCCTGATCAGACTGCTCCTTATAGGAGCAGTCTGATCAAAGTCTGCACTGTTTGCCCTTATACTACGCCTTTTCTTGTCATTGTCAAATGGTGAAATCAAGTTAAGTTCAGGGATAATTATGATAAGATGTCATATTATTTAGGAAAATAGTGGTAATCAGCTGCTGAAACATACAAATGTGCTGTAGTTATAACAAAATTTATAATTCTGCATTTTAAACTGTGGCTCCAGAGAAGCTGACAGTTTTAGGGGTAATAGTATGGATATAGTTTACTTATTTCACTGAAAACAAAGAAAATAAGCCTCCTTTTTATTCACATTTGGAGCTGATTGCCAGGGATACTTTGTTGTGTATCTGTTTTGTTAATTTTTTTTCAGTTATCTTTATGTAGGGCATGGTCTGATGTATCAAAAATACTGGTGATCTGGAATATTTTAGATATTGTTTACTTAAATTCTAGGTAAGTAACCAATTTTATTTTATAGTACAATGTAATTTGCATATTCTCCACTTAACTATTTGCTATATATTCAAACCTGCCTTAAAGAGTCACCTGCTTTTAGCAGCTAGCCTAATGCACTTTTGGGGTCCCTTGCATCGAAATACAGTAAAACCTGTATCAAGAGGTTGCCTGTCTTAAGCAGCCAGTTTAGTGTGCCCATTTGAAAGACCCTTTAAGGCAGGTTTGGGTTTGTACAAATAGTTTTATCATTATGTTAATCATGCAGTTGCATATTTTGACAGTATTTTGAAAAGCATTGAAAAAAGCCTTTTGTGGAGAAATTAAAGTATTGGAGTGTCATGTTATCAACAATGTACATTTTCTATGAAAACCAATATGCGATTTACTGCGATCATATTGATGTCTTATCAATCTATCACCCAATAATATCTTTAAGAGGTCCCGCGACAGTTAAAAACCGTGTTAAGATAAATATTTTTGTCTGTATTGATAGTTGTAACCTTACAAAAGGATATAAATGGTCACAAAATGGTTTGTAATATAACACATAATCTGGTTGGCTAAATCTTTTGTTGTGTGCCGAAGATTACGGATTAAACTCTCTACTTCAGAGTTTTTGAATGAGATTACTTTAAAAGGAAGAATGTACTCTGTTGTGATTGTCTGTTCATGTATTTTTCGGTATTTAACCGACACTCCATGATTCGAATATTAGAAACTAGACCGCTATATAAGCCTGAAATTTTTGGGTAATTTTAATTATTGATTTTAATTTTTTAATTTTCTTAATTTCACAAAAACATTTTGTAAATTTCCTTTGAATTGCCCTCATTGAGGCAGTTCTCACGGGATGCTTGGGGAGAATTGAGCAAAAAAGTTTTTTACCCAAATTTTGGTATTTGGAACTTCGGAACAATTATTAAGTACTTAAACTTAAGAGCAGTATTTATATGCACTGAATGTATACAGTATACTTTGATAATCGTAAATATTGGGTAAAGAAATCATAAGCAAACAGTGTAGACCCTGATCAGACTGCTCCAGGGTCTGCACTGTTTGCCATCTGTTATGAATTGTTGATGCATCACTGTATAGTAAACTCAGCTTATTATATTTTAGAATAATATTATGGTCCTTGCTCAAACTGTTTCAATATTTAAGTTATTATGGTACATAAGATCTATACAATGAAACCAAAGGTTGTTTTGTATGGTGGGCTGGTTTTGCTTATGTATTTTTTCCTTCTCTCTTTAAGTGTTCATGACTCATTTTGTACATGGTATTGCAAGAAACAGATACTTTCGTGATTATTCTAATTTAAGGAAATTTATTCTTGGTGTTAATTTAAATTTTTCTTTTCTGTGTGGTAATTTATTTATTTATTTTACTTTTTGTAAACTTTCAAAGTGTCTGGCAAAGCTGTTTTTAAATTTTTATTGAAACAGCTGATAAAGGAGCACAAACAACAAAGTGCGGTATGTGAAGTAAAAAACATTTATGTACCTTTTCCGTATGACATGTATGAAGTCTTTTTCAAACAAAAGGAAATAATGGGATAACATTGATACAGGTCAGTCACCACATGTGAGCAAATTGGGCAGTATGATAAAATATTTAACATTTGGATTCAGTATGATCAAATTTCTGTGAGATGCTAAGTCAGAGACAGAATCATAAAACAACATTCTTTGCCTCTTTGTATTACTTGTTCAAAATGTTACTTATTATAGGTATAACTAAAGGACTGGTTTGAGTGTCAGATCATTCCACATTTTTTCAACATTTATACTTGAATTTATTGCAAAATTCTTCAAATTCTCATACTTCCCAGGATGTTCATTTGAATGAACCCATAAGATGCATTACCTGACACTGACTCTCCAATTTGATTAAAGTGCAAAATTCATGATTTTATGGCAGGTCTTTTAAATTTGAGTTTTGGGGGTCACTGTCTTGAATTTGCATTTTTATTCTGAAATTCATTGGATTTTCTCACCTAACTTACATATGTTTATTTTACTCAGATACCTGTTCAGTAAACCTGCAATATGACAAATTCATAGATTAGCATTTATTGATTTTTACTTAATTTCTCCAGCAGATGCCAACACTATTTAATCTTACAGGACGTTCTCAAATGTAGCGGCCATTAAAACAATCTGTGTTACTGTGCCATTCAGAAAATTCTGTGTGAAGCAAAGAAAAAAAAAATTAACAAAGCTAGCTACACGTAAGAAAAATTTCTGCAGATGTAAATTTTGAAATTTTACTCTTTTTTTAGCTCACCTGAGCCAGCGGCTCCGGGGGAGCTTATAGGATGGTAAGGCTCCGTCGTCCGTCGTCCGTCCGTCCGTCCATCCGTCCGTCGTCCGTCGTCCGTCCGTCCACAATTTCAAACGACTTCTCGTCTGAAACCACTAGGCCAATTGTAAACAAATTTCATATGTAGCCTCTAGGAGACTTAGGAACGAAAAGTTGTTCAAACGGTCCTGGTCACATGACCAACATGGCCGCCACGCCCATATATGGTAAAAACCTAGAAAAATCTTCTTCTCCAGAACCAATAGGCCGATGGCCTTGAAACTTGGTATGTAGCATCGGGTACGCGAGTACTACCAAGATTGTTCAAATTATGACCTTGGGTTGACCTTGACCTTTTTTACGGTAAGGTCAAATTTGCATTCTGTAGCTTTTATATGGGAAAATGCTAGAACATAAGATTTCTTGGAAACTGTCGAAGATTTAGAGCTGAAAATTGGTATATACAGTCATCTGAATGAGTACATGAAAATTTATGCGTACAAGAGGTCAAGGTCATTGTTTGACCTTAGACCCTGTTCTCTCATATTTTGACAATTTCACACATCTCCTCAAATGCCACTGGGCCAATTGTAACCAAATTGCATACAGAGCCTCTAGGGGGCAGGGGAACGAAAATTTGTTTAAACAGACTGGGTCACATGACCAACATGGCCGCCATGCCCATATATGGTAAAAATCTAGAAAAATCTTCTTCTCCAGAACCAATAGGCCAATGGCCTTGAAACTTGGTATGTAGCATCAGGTACACGAGTACTACCAAGATTGTTCAAATTATGACCTTGGGCTGACCTTGACCTTTTTTACGGTAAGGTCAAATTTGCTTTCTCTAGCCTTTATATGGGAAAATGCCAGAACATAAGATTTCTTTAAAACTGTTGAAGATTTTGACCTGAAAATTGGTATATACAGTCACCTTAATGAATACATGAAAATTAATGCGTACAAATGGTCAAGGTCATTGTTTGACCTTTGACCCTGGTCTCTCATATTTTGACAGTTTCACACATCTCCTCAAAAGCCACTGGGCCAATTGTAACCAGATTTCATATGTAGCCTCAAGGGGCTGAGGGAATGAAAATTTGTTCAAAGGGTCCCAGTCACATGATCAACATGGCCGCCACGCCCATATATGGTAAAAACCTAGAAAAATCTTCTTCTCCAGAACCAATAGGCCGATGACCTTGAAACTTGGTATGTAGCATCGGGTACGCGAGTACTACCAAGAATGTTCAAATTATGACCTTGGGTTGACCTTGACCTTTTTTACGGTAAGGTCAAATTTGATTTCTCTAGCCTTTATATGGGAAAATGCCAGAACATAAGATTTCTTGGAAACTGTCGAAGATTTAGAGCTGAAAATTGGCGTATACAGTCATCTTAATGAGTACATGAAAAGAGGTCTAGGTCATTGTTTGACCTTAGACCCTGTTCTCTCATATTGTGACAATTTCACACATCTGCACAAAAGCCACTGGGCCAATTGTAACCAAATTTCATACAGAGCCTCTAGGGGCTGAGGGAAGGAAAATTTGTTCAGTCTTGGTCACATGACCAACATAGCCGCCATGCCCATATATTGCAAAAACCTTTATAAATCTCCTTCTCAAGAACCAAGTGATCGATGGCCTTGAAATTTGGTATATATCAGCAGGTACTTGAGTACTATCAAGATTGTTCAAATGATGACCTTGGGCTGACCTTGAGCTTTTTTAAGGCATCGCAAGTATGGAAAAATCGTAGAACAGAGTTCATGGCAAGTTTAGAAGATTTTGGCTTAAAAATTGGTATATACAGTCATCTTGGGTAGTACATGGAAGATTTGCGGGTACAAAAGGTCAAGGTCATCCTGTGACCTCTGACCCATGTCTCTTATATTTTGACAATTTAAGACGCCTCCTCAAAAGCCACAAGGGTAATTCTAACCAAATATCATACACAGCCTCCAGGGGCTGATGGAACAAAAATTTATCAAGCAGTCTAGGTCACATGACCTACATGGCCACCATATTCAGGTGAGCGATTCAGGGCCTCATGGCCCTCTTGTTTTTTTTTTGAAAACTGTATGTGTTTGGATGTAGGGGTGGGGATGAGGAAGACAGGAGATGGGAAGAAATGTATTTCTTATTTAAGAAACAATTTCCTTTCCTGTGAGTTATCGCTGATTTACACATGTTATTAGAGGGCAGGTTACGAAATATTGATTCACGATGGCAAAGCCAGAGTGAATTGATATTCGTACTTGCCTGACAACATGTGTTAATCAGCGATAATACTAAGGTAAGGAAACCTTACTTTGATTCTAACATCATACATAATGAAAATGCAGCTTATTACAACATTAATCTAAAGGACTATTTTTTGTGGTGGATGTCGACAGAAGCAAATGTTTACATTTGACATCATCAAGGTGCAACATTGGCATGTCTCGACGTTAGTAATGTGAACTATCACAAATTTTCAAACGATGCCACTTCCTTTGCATTCAGTGGGGAAAACGTTAATGTCATGTTAGAATTCTTCATACCAAGCAACATAGTAATGGATTCTCGTAGAACAGCCTTGCCAAGGCCATGCAACTGAGACACTATTATACACAGTATAATATAATTTAGACCAGTCAGTCTGCTCATGAGACATAGAATTCAAATTTACAACAAATAGTTATTCCAAATGCACATTATGTATAATGTGACATAATTTAGTGTGATTGTGAATGAAAATTCAGATAATTATGCACTGGACAAACTAATAACTGACATGATTGTAAACATATGCATGCAAACTGATCAGAGTCTTCATTGTAAAGCTGTTAAACTTATTTGTTGCAGTATAACTTTATCAACAATTGTTATGGATAATATTAAAAGTGTTTAACATTCATTTTGGCGAGCAACTGTTTTTAGATATTGTAAAAGTAATAGTCATTGATAGACGTGGGCCTATTTTAACAAAACAAATTCAGTGACTTGATGTTCGGAAATGGTGCTTAAAATTGTATCATGAAAAATGTAGATTTTGATAGTATTGTTAATGTGTCACTACTTCATTCTAAAGATTCTTCAGTTTTACATAAAATTTTCACACAATATCATTTCTTTGGAATTACAGGTGTATTTAAAGAGTTTTGTTAGACTTCTTGGAAACGGATTTTGAATGGTATACTATTATGATCAGCTGATAGAACCAACTTTCATATTTGGGTAAGTCATGCCAAAGACCTGATCAACTGAAATGTCTTAAGGGTATGGGTATATGGGTATCTCTGCTTGTTTTTCTGCCATTTTTTCAAAGGGGATTCTTGTGATTTCCTTTTAATTGGATCTCTGGACAGTGGCACCCTAAAGCAGGATCCACTCTTAAAGGAAAGAATTTGCTTCTGGAGGGAGGGGAAGGGAGGCAAAAATGAAAATGGTAGAGCTGATTCCCCTGAAAGTGTACCCATTCACCTTAAAGAGCAAACTCCAGTTCAGGCGAGCTTGTGTCATGTAATATGACAAGTACTGTATTAATCATAATAAACCCAATGCCCCCTGCCTCTTTTCTGAAAATAATATTATCTCACATGAATTCCTGTTTGCTTCTCTGGATAAGGTAGTGCTTTGACATGGGGTCTACTCGTAAAGGAAAGAATTTGCTCATAGAGGAGCAAATTCTTTCTTTTAAGACTTGAACCCTACTGAGAAGGGAGGCAAAAGATAGTATAGTTGCTTTCTCTGCTTTTTCTATGCCTTTTAACCTTTATACTCCTTTCCTAGAATGCAGCACCCATGGGGCGTTTAATAGAATTAATATGGTACTATTGTATTTTGATTCACAAGCCTCGGATTAAAACAAATTACATGTACCATAAGGAATAGTCTTACACCTATCTCTTTTTATATAAATTGTATTTATTCTGATATATACAAAACGTTTATTTCAGTCAGACAGTTTTTTTATGTATATGATTCAGATGCAGAAACATCTGTTACCTAGAGCTGTTACAGCTTAATTACAGGTTTAAATAACAACATTATTGTGATTCTGATAAAAAGGCTATTAGTTAATTAGTCATGTTGCAGTACAGCAATTTATTTTCTGATCTGCAAAATATATGCTGTGCACAATTATGGATTTGATTTGTAAGTAAAGAAAGAGCCTAGTCATTGCATTTTCTAGTTTATCAAACAAATGGTGGAGTTTTGGATGATTTAAAACTTTAAAAAGTCATGGCTAACAACTCTCCCATATAAATAGTGAGTGCTTGTTCCCCACCCCTCCTTAATTTGCCAATTTTATTACTGGTTTTATCCCCCCCCTCCTTCTCAAAGCATTCATAGCTTTACTAACAAATGGCCAGTTGCCTGCTGTCATCCAATAAAAGTTTCAAAAAGCTGACAGGTAATTTATGGCTCATCAATACGAGATTTGGTAGAAATAAAAACATTTAAAACAATTAATTATAGATAATTCATATTTTGTTTGATGAAGCTTTTGTTTTAAGGTGAGTTAATGGCTTTTTGGTGGAGGTTCAACTCTTAAAGGAAAGAAGGCTCTCCTTTAAGAGCCAGACTCTTTCCTATAAGAGTAGACCTGGTTTCGGATGGGCTTTGCTGTTGAGAAAGCAATTAGCAAGTCACCTTATATGTAGGTCAGTCGCGCAAAAGTGGCAGTATTTTGTTTACGTTTTAAATGTCAACAGTACCTATATATATTATCTTTACAGTGCAGGTCATGTAGGTCATGAAGAGGCAGTTCTAATTTATCTAAATAATACCATTTGAAAGCTAAACCCAGGGACTGATTCTAATGCAAGAATATCAGCGATAACAAAAGAGAAAATAATAAAACTAATCAATTTTTTTTTTCATTCCCTTGTGTTGGATAAGCTGAACTCTTCTATATAGATAATCAGTCACCAAATCAAAATAAACACAAAACAATAACATTGCCAAGTTATGGCGTCCGCACTATAGTTTTGAAAAAATAGCAGAAAAAAACATGCAGGTCTCCATAATCCTTAATATTCTGCCTGTAATTATTAATAAAGAAAACACCATTAAAATTTTACTTTTATGTTAATTATTGCTGTTGTGTGATTTATAACAGCAGCCTGCAAGCTCTTACTTCCACCCTATGGGGTGCCGTTGTACTTATACTCTATTTAGTGATATCCATAATTCAAATTATGGATATCCATTACTATTACAAATTATGGATATCCATTTCTCAAATTATTGATGTATATAAATCAGGGTGAATATTGGATATCCATTATTCGAATTAAAGATGTCTATTATATGTTTATAGATTTATAGATATCTGTAATAATATCTACAATAATTCGAGTTGTGGATATCCATAATCAATCCTATTTATTGATATGTATACTTTGAATTATAGATATCCATAATTCAAATTATGGATGTCTATAATGCAAATTATGGATATCCATAATAGATTTATTGATATCTGTAATTCAACATGATTTATGAATATCCATAATTTATTTATGGATATCCATAATTTGAATCATAGATATCCATAATTCGAATTATGGATATCAATAGATGATTATGAATATCCATAAATAAGTATTCAAATAATGGATATCCATAATCATGGATGTCAATATATATAAATAGGGAATAAATAGTAAAATGGCACGTCCTGATACCACCCCACCAAGAGAAGGGAAAAAAACTAAACAAAAGACAAAAACAGCCTCACTTAACAGGAGGAGCAGACAGATGATATGAATTCTGTAATGTATTTGATGTAATTATACTAAATTGCTGTACTTAATACTTTCCAGAGAACCCCTTACACTAATGAGGAGAGAGAGAGCAACTGGAGTAGTTACGTAAAGCTGATTGTAGACAAAGGATTTGTGGTAAAAGAACATTGCAGATTTTAACAGGGACTTTAGTCTGTGAGTATTAATTTTGATTTTCAATGCTTTATCATTACATTTAAATTGTATAACTTGTATGGATGTAAAACGGAAGTTTAATAAATTCTACTGTGCAATAAAGAGTGATATTGATTCACCCTTAAAGGGCCGGAAAAGCAGAAAACAAAAATTGTCAAAAATGTTTTGTCCAAGCAATATAGTGTATTGAGAATTCAAAGACTATATAGAGAACAAGAGAACAAAAAGTGTGGATCCTGGTTAGGTGGCTCATTATGAATGAGCTGCTTTGTCTGGATCTAAGTTTACTTCTCTTGTAAGGGCTTAGGGGACTAGCTTCCCTGATCACAGGTCCTGGTGGATGATTGTCCTCGGCTGTATCACCAGTAAACAATTCTGATTAGGGCCCCGCCAGACGAAGTCTGCGGTGGCCCTATAGTAATCACCTTGTCCGTTCGTCCGTCCGTCTGTCTGTCTGTCTGTCCGTCCGTCCGTCCGTCCGTCATCATTTCGTGTCCGCTCAATAACTCTAAAACCGTTAGAGATATTTTCATAAGACTTGATACAAATGTAAAGCATCACCAGACGATGTGCGGAGAACAAGAACCATAACTCTGCCTACAAATTTTACTGAATTATGCCCCTTTGAAATTTTGAGTACAGAAATCGTGTCAGCTCCATAACTCTGAAACCATTAAAGATATTTTCACGAGAATTGGTACAAATGTAAAGCATCATCAGACGATGTGCAGAGAACAAGAACCATAACTCTGCCTACAATTTTTACTGAATTATGCCCCTTTGAAATTTTGAGTACAAAAATCTTGTCCGCTCCATAACTCTGAAACCATTAAAGATATTTTCACGAGACTTGGTACAAATGTAAAGCATCATCAGAAGATGTGCAGAGAACAAGAACCATAACTCTGCCTACAAATTTTACTGAATTATGCCCCTTTGAAATTTTGAGTACAGAAATTGTGTCCGCTCCATAACTCTGAAACCATTAAAGATCCATAACTCTAAAACAATTAAAGATATTTTCACGAGACATGGTACAAATGTAAAGCATCATCAGACAATGTGCAGAGAACAAGAATCATAACTCTGCCTACATTATTTACTGAATTATGCCCCTTTGAAATTTTGAGTACAGAAATCGTGTCCGCTCCATAACTCTGAAACCATTAAAGATATTTTCACGAGACTTGGTACAACTGTAAAGCATCATCAGATGATGTGCAGAGAATATGAACCATAACTCTGCCTACAATTTTTACTCCATTATGCCCCTTTGAAATTTTGAGTGCAGAAATCGTGTCCGCTCTATAACTCTGAAACCATTAAAGACATTTTCATGAGACTTGGTACAAATGTAAAGCATCATCAGTCAATATGCAGAGAACAAGAACCATAACTCTGCCTACACTATTTACTGAATTATGCCCCTTTGTAATTTTGAGTACAGAAATTGTGTCCGGTTCATAACTCTGAAACAGTTAGAGATATTTTCAGAAGACTTGGTACAAATGTAAAGCATCATCAGGCGATGTGCAGAGAATAAGGACCATAACTCTGCCTACATTATTTACTGAATTATGCTCATTTGTACTTTTGAGTACAGAAATCTTGTCCGCTCTTTAATTCTGAAACGGTTAGAGAGATTTTCACATGACTTGGTACAAATGTAAAGCATCATCAGGTAATGAGCAGAGAACAAGAATCCTAACTCTGTCTACATTTTTATCCCCCGACCGAAAGGTTCGGGGGATATAGCGATGAGCCTGGCGTCCGTCCGTCCGTCCGTCTGTCCGTCCGTTCGTTCGTCCGTAAACATTTTTCTTGTCCGCTCTATATCTTGAATACCCTTTGGAATATTTTCATGATACTTCACAGTTATGTAGAACAGGTCATGACGATGTGTCGCGTACAAGAATGGTAACTCTTGCTATTGTACTTTTTGAATTATCTCCCCTTTGGTGATTTGTTGGCAGATTCGTGTCCGCTCTGTAACTTGAATACCCTTTGGAATATTTTCATGATACTTCACAGAAATGTAGAACAGGTCATGACGATGTGTCGCGAACAAGAATGACAACTCTTGCTTTCTTACTTTTTGAGTTATTTCCCCTTGATAGTATTAGGTATGATTTTTTGGCAGATTCATGTCCGCTCTATAACTAGAATACCCTTTGGAATATTCTCATGATACTTCACGGATATGTAGAACAGGTCATGATGGTGTGTCGTGAACAAGAATGACAACTCTTGCTTTCTTACTTTTTGAGTTATTTCCCCTTGATCATTTTAGGTATGATTTCGTGTCCGCTCTATAACTTGAATACCTTTTGAAATATTTTCATGATACTTCACAGATATGTAGAACAGGTCATGACGATGTGTCGCGAACAAGAATGACAACTCCTGCTTTCTTACTTTTTGAGTTATTTCCCCTTGTTGGTTTTAGGTGTGATTTCGTGTCCGCTCTATAACTTGAATACCTTTTGGAATATTTTCATAATACTTCACAGATATGTAGAACAGGTCATGATGATGTGTCGCGAACAAGAATGACAACTCTTGCTTTCTTACTTTGGAGTTATTTCCCTTTGATGATTTTAGGTGTCCGCTCCATAGCTTGAATACCTTTTGAAATATTTTCATGATACTTCACAGATATGCAGAACAGGTCATGACAATTTGTCTCATACATGAATGATAACTCTTGCTTTTATACTGTATGAGTTATTTCCCTTTGGTAGTTTGAGCTACTGTTTGAGTCTCTGCTCCATATCTGTAAAACCCTGGCCAGCTCCAGAATTTGAATAACCGTGTACCTTTTAGAATATTGATGATCATGCTGTGATATCTTATCAGTGTTCCTAACTCTCTCTGACCCCTCCACATTCCCGCACCTCCCCCCGCCCCCCCCCCCCCCCCCTCAAAAAAAAAAAAAAAAAAAATTCCAGATTTGGATTCCTTGTCCAAATTCACTTACTAGAGAGCTCAAAATTAGGTTTGTAGGGCTTGATGTTATTCACACATTTTGAAAGTTGAATGTATCGTATGCTATACATTTGTGTATATGGTGGCTGTTTGAGATATTACCTCTTTTTAGCAGTCAAGCATACTGTTTTAGTCTGAATGTTAGATAATCATGCATCTGGTAACAGTTAATGTCAATCAGAACCATAGAAGAATGACAATATATTACTAATATGTGTTTTGAAGTGCACCCTTTTTACCAAGGCCCATGGGGGTCTTTGGTCGGGGGATTTGCCATCTCCTCTGATGGCTATTTTTATCCCCCGACCGAAAGGTTCGGGGGATATAGCGATGAGCCTGGCGTCCGTCCGTCCGTCCGTCCGTCCGTCCGTCCGTCCGTCCGTCCGTCTGTCCGTCCGTCCGTAAACATTTTTCTTGTCCGCTCTATATCTTGAATACCCTTTGGAATATTTTCATGATACTTCACAGTTATGTAGAACAGGTCATGACGATGTGTCGCGTATAAGAATGGTAACTCTTGCTATTGTACTTTTTGAATTATCTCCCCTTTGGTGATTTTTTGGCAGATTCGTGTCCGCTCTGTAACTTGAATACCCTTTGGAATATTTTCATGATACTTCACAGAAATGTAGAACAGGTCATGACAATGTGTCGTGAACAAGAATGACAACTCTTGTGTTCTTACTTTTTGAGTTATTTCCCCTTGATAGTTTTAGGTGTGATTTTTTGGCAGATTCGTGTCCGCTCTATAACTAGAATACCCTTTGGAATATTCTCATGATACTTCACGGATATGTAGAACAGGTCATGATGGTGTGTCGCGAACAAGAATGACAACTCTTGCTTTCTTACTTTTTTAGTTATTTCCCCTTGATCATTTTAGGTATGATTTTGTGTCCGCTCTATAACTTTAATACCTTTTGAAATATATTCATGATACTTCACAGATATGTAGAACAGGTCATGACGATGTGTCGCGAGCAAGAATGACAACTCCTGCTTTCTCACTTTTTTAGTTATTTCCCCTTGTTGGTTTTAGGTGTGATTTCGTGTCCGCTCTATAACTTGAATACCTTTTGGAATATTTTCATGATACTTCACAGATATGTAGAACAGGTCATGATGATGTGTCGCGAACAGGAATGACAACTCTTGCTTTCTTACTTTTGGAGTTATTTCCCTTTGATGATTTTGGGTGTCCGCTCCATAGCTTGAATACCTTTTGAAATATTTTCATGATACTTCACAGATATGCAGAACAGGTCATGACAATTTGTCTCATACATGAATGATAACTCTTGCTTTTATACTCTGTGAGTTATTTCCCTTTGGTAGTTTGAGCTACTGTTTGAGTCTCTGCTCCATATCTGTATAACCCTGGCCAGCTCCAGAATTTGAATAACCGTGTACCTTTTAGAATATTGATGAACTTGCTGTGATATCTTATCAGTGTTCCTAACTCTCTCTGACCCCTCCACATTCCCGCACCTTCCTGCACCTTCCCCCCCCCCCCCCCCCCCCCCCCCCAAAAAAAAAAATATTTTTTTTTCCAGATTGGGATTCTTTGTCCAAATTCACTTACTAGATAGCTCAAAATTAGGTTTGTAGGGCTTGTACTTTAGACGTTATTCACACATTTTGAAAGTTGAATGTATCGTACGCTATACATTTGTGTATATGGTGGCTGTTTGAGATATTACCTCTTTTTAGCAGTCAAGCATACTGTTTTAGTCTGAGTGTTAGATAATCATGCATCTGGTAACAGTTAATGTCAATCAGAACCATAAAAGAATGACAATATATTACTAATATGTGTTTTGAAGTGCACCCTTTTTACCAAGGCCCATGGGGGTCTTTGGTCGGGGGATTTGCCATCTCCTCTGATGGCTATTTTTACCAAGGCCCATGGGGGTCTTCGGTCGGGGGATTTGCCATCTCCTCTGATGGCTATTTTTTTACTGAATTATGCCCCTTTGTAATTTTAAATATTGAAATCAGGTCCGCTCTATAGCTTTAAAACCACCAATGATATTTTCATAAAACTTGTACATAATATAAAGCATCATCAGACAATGTGCAGAGAATAAGAAATGTAACTCCATCTACATTTTTTACAGAATTTTTTCCCTTTGCTAGTTTACAGTCTAGAAAATGTGTTTGCTCTCTAACTTTAAAACTGTTTAAGACATTTTCACAACACTTGGTACAAATATAAACATCATCAGACAATGTGCAGAGAAAAAGAACCATAACTACACCTTCCCTTTGTTATTTTAGATATGGAAATCTTGTCTGCTGTATAACTTTAAAGCCTTTGAAGATATTTTTATAAAACTTGGTACAAATATGAAGCATCATTAGATGATCTGAAGATGTGCAGAATGCAAGAATGGTAACATCAGTTTCCTGCCTCACAGAGTTGTTGCCCATGCTTTAATCAATCATAATTGTGTATTTTGCCCATATCTTAATGACACTGCCTGAGGCTTAATTTCAAACAACATATTTAATATGAAGGAACAACATGATAATAGAAGGCTGGTGTTGTTATTTCTGGCCGGGCTTATACAACTTAAATGTCATCAATAGTTTCATAAAGGCAGGGCCCTTTTAGTTACCATGTTTCTAGTTCTGATTCTGATCTACATCATTTTCAGATTCACCTATGTTCATTTATGGCACTATAAGTGTTGATATTGTTATATTGTTCTTAGTTATAAATTACATGATCCATAAGCTTTTAAAGAAAGCAGACATTTAAAGAAAATAGATACACTTTCGGGGGGAGTAACTGCTGTTTTCATTTTTTTTGTGCGTTCTTGGTCAGGGTCAACACTTACAAGAAAGTATTTGCATATCTAGGAGACTATTCTTTCCTTTAAAAGAAGACCCCAGTTCGGAAAGACTTCACCATCCAAAGAAGCAAAACTTGTTTCCCTTTGTAAATATGGCAGAAAAACATGGAAGTGTACCTATTCACCTTAAAGTAAAATGTAGTTCAAATGTTGTATGCAGATTTATATGATAAAGTGCTTTTGGTGGAGTTAGAATTTTATGAAGTATGAATTCTTGCTTCTTATAGAATAAAATGTGAATATCCAATCCTATCCGATTCCTATTTTCTGTCAAGAATATGATCGTAAGCTCTATTAATAACGGTAAATGGTACTATTGTAAATGGCTGTTGACGGAGCTCATACTGCTGTTGATGGTCTCAGTCAACAGCCACTTTTGCATGTATGGTAATTGACCAACTCGGTCAAAAGCACAGGCAGGCAAATTGGTATTACCACTGTGGTAATACATATAGGAGTTGAATAACGTTATTATGTTGTTTTTTTTGCAATCCATTCACAGAAGCTTGAATTTTTAATTTCCAAATGGATGGAGGGATGACTTAAGATTTTATGTCCTTTTTAACCGTATTTCAGTCATATCAGGATGATGGGTGGGTGATAATGAAAGGCTGTGGAACCCCAGTTACAATTGAAAAGATTCCAGCCTCCAGCACTGCTTGAGCCCAGGACTGCTAGATCGGCAGGCCAGCGCCTAACCTACTGAGCTACCAGGGCTCCTTTTAGTTTCAAAAAAAAGGAGTGGAATTGCATGAAATGGGCTCCATCAAACCAAACACATGTTAAATAGTTTTTCTCAGACCTGGGTTAGCCTGGAACTCTTAGCCATCAGATCAGGGGCCATGCTGTTGTTTAATGACATTTCATCTTATACAGTCAAACCTATCTATTAAGGGATAACCTGCCTTAAGCAGCCACCTTTTCTACGTTACTTGAACCAAAATACAATGCAAATGAACCTGTATTAAGGGGTCACCTGTCTTAAGCAGCCAGTTTTTTCCTTCCCTTGGGTGACCCGGTAAGACAGGTTTGACTGTGCGTTTGAAGAAGCTTTTAAGTGACCTGTGAGAATCCTGATCAGACTGCAAGGATTTGCAGGCGGAGCTTGTTTCTCACTCTTCATATTTTCAATTTAACATATCTTCACCCATATGTGTATGATATAAATGCATGTATTTATATGTATAAAATTAAAATTGAACTTTTGGCTATATTTCAGAAGACTTTGACTTGTAATCTTCAATTAAACCTCAACAGACAGTCGGCTTTTCATACCGTATAATAGTGGGGAATACTTTCTTATTGACAGGTAAATGTTTAAAATCTGTTTGATATACTTTTATAATGAAAAAAAATACTGTATTTTACCTGAATTTTGTTACAGACCTGGCTGAGCAAAAAGTGTAGACCCAGATTGGACTGCTCCTAGGAGCAGTCTGATCTGGGTCTTCACTGTTTGTGTAATAAGCATTGCTTAGACACATTTATAAATTTACCCACATTTTAGGAAAATCATGATAATAGTTAAGGCTGTCCTAATATTTAGGGTAATTATGGATCGGTACTTTATAAAAAAAGGCTAATATTTAAAGGGTAAAATGACTGTCAGTAGATCATTTGCCAAAATGTTTCCTAATACTGTAGTTAATGGAAACCTTGGGACAGTTTAATCAGGTATACCCCAATTGCCTTAAAATTCAAACAGGTTGATTTGCTAGGTCATTAGATTGCTGGCAGAGTAGACAGCAGTGAGAGCCTGATCAGACTGGGTGACTTCCTTAGGGGTCTGGGATCTTCTATCCCAGTTTTTGGGTTGTAATGGTAACTCACATATGGGCATTGATGAGAAAAACTAATTGCAAATTTGTCTGATTCAAAACTGTCATGTTACCCTAAATCTTCAGACAAAAGTCCTAGAGCAAACAGCCTGGCAAATAGTGTGGACTCAGCTCTTAAAGAGCAGTCTTATCAGGGCCTACATTGCTTGCAAACATTCTGAGATATGCAGAATGGGAGACAGCTGATGGTTGAGAGTAAAAAATGACTATCAAATGCTTTTATACTGATTGACATGAACATTTTACACTATCGTACTGTCTGTATTTACACTTTTTAAGGAGAAAAATCACATTTAGCTAATTAGATTGTTATGTTAATGTTAACATTTCCATTTTTGTCTGAAATGAGTTATGATGCAAGAAAAAGTGCTTACAACATATTAGGGTTGACTATCATGCTATATTTTATAACTGTTACACACTATCACTATTGGAGAAACCCCTATCACGATTCTGTTACTATTATTACTGGTCTCATATCACAATGCATAAGTAAGTAAGTAAGTAAGTAATTTATTAATGCAATAAGCCATAAGGCCCATGAGCACATATACATATAACAACATACATGTTATGCAGGATAGCAAATAAGATAATTAGTAAATTTTTACATCCTCGGGAGAGGTGCAAATTTAGAATCAAATTCATGAGAAGCGCTATCTGAAATCTAACGTAATACATTACATATTTCACCATCCGAACATATATGAGCACACGGATATATAGTTATACACAGCAAAACGAAGTTGTCGTTCATATTTGACACAACATTATACGTTCAAGTCGTTATTAACTGTAATACTGAGCAAGATAAAAGGGATACATCTATTTGATGAACCTCCACGCCGCACACAAAAGAACCATGGGGAAACCCTGCGAACCTTCATAGAACCTGATTCACCACTGGATTTGGTACCGGAGTGTCACTTTGAGCTTCTCCGCGTACCACCCCCGTTTCTCGAGGAAACATTGTGCCCAGAGCAAACGGCAGTCCCTGAGTGTGCGACCTGGATGCTATAACATTTTGCCTCCCTGTCATCTTTCTCATAATATATTACATATGCCCTTTTTCCACATTATTTTGTAAGACTTTTAACTACAAATACAATTCAGTTCTAACATGAATACCCTACTTCGTACAAAGAGAACCAAAACAGCTGTACCCAGCATTCCCTATGGTATAAATATACCCAGCCAGGGAGGGGACATGTGGCGGAAACCAATGTCCAAACAGCATACCCCTCCCCGGAGGCTGTACAGCACATCGAGATTGTTCGGCACAGAATATGGTTCATGTTTAATTACCTGCAATCAATTTAAGCTGTATATCCCTCAATTTAAACGCTTTATCGATGAAAATGCTAAAATTCTTTAGAATACGACAATTTTCGGATGAGAGTAGATCGATAAATTTTGGCATATTTGGTCTTTGCCAATAATACCGTTTAATATAAGTTTTTCTTAGTTCTTTATAAAGAGAGCATTCAAGTACGAAATGGAACTCGTCCTCTAATACATTACAAAACATACATAATCTATTTTCCAGAGGTATTTTACGTGGCTTTGCCCATCTTCCAGTTTCAACCTCAAGCCTATGCGAAGATACTCTAAGTTTACACATGCTTTGTCTATATTTTTCTATTTTTAATATTTCTAGATCTGTTGGAACTGAAATTTCGCTACATTTATATAACACCTTGCTCTTGTAGAATTTTCTAGTCTTGCATGCCAATCTTGAATAAAGACATCTTTAACTCGTGTTTTAAATGTACCTAAGAAATTGCTTATATTTCCAACCCCTTGTGCATACCAAACCTCCAAAAAACCAAATCTGCTTAATAAATGCCTTACCATTGACGCCCAATTTTGTTTATTTGGTTTTAATTCAATATCATTTAGCATCATATTGTATATACATTTTATGTATTTTCGCTCATCAGTATGAATAATTTTTAACCAAAATTTTACGATATTGATGTATCTAAGTGACTGATAATCCATTCTACCTAATTCCCCATACACAAAATCATTTTGTGTGGTTTGTTTGATTCCCAACATCCTTTTGCAGAAAGATAAATGGACCGTTTCGACTGATTTAGCTTTATGAAAACCCCAAACTTCACTTCCATAATTTAAAATTGGGGAAATCAGTTTGTCAAATAGGTCAAGAACATGAGCAGGCGTTAAAGCCGTGAAATTATTCCTATATTTATTGAGCGTAAAAATCGCTTTAAGTGCTTGGCCCGAAAGAGTTTTTTGTGTTTCAAAAGATGAGCCTCCAGCAGTAAAAACTATGCCAAGGTAACAAAATTTGTTTACTATTTCTATATTACTTCCTTTAAAAGTGAACACTAAATTAATTGGCAATCTTCCCCCTTTCCGAAATACGATTACCTTGGTTTTAGCGATGTTCACTGTTAACTTCCATCTATCGCAATATGTTTCAAGTATGTCTAGGGATTTTTGCAGTTCAGCAGGCGTTTTGCCGAAAAGAACAATATCATCTGCATAAAGGAGCAATAAAAGCTTAACCATGCCTATATCAATTCCATTTATCCCATTATTACCCAATTTTTGTTCTAGATCATTTACATACATGGCAAACAGAAACGGTGAAAGACACTCCCCTTGACGTACCCCAATATTACATGAAAATGCTTCGCTCAGTGTATTGTTGCTTTTAACCTTGGATTTTACAGTGTTATATATTGATTTTATAATATCTAACATCGGACCTCTCACCCCAATTTTAATCAGTTTGTACCACAAAATATCCCTCTCGACATAATCAAAAGCCTTGGTGAAATCCACAAAACAACAGTATAGATATTCATTACTATTAATACAATGTGTAATAAGACCATTTAATACAAAAATGTTATCGACTGTGCTCATATGTTTTCGAAAACCCGCCTGTGCTTCAATATAAACACCATAATCCTCAGCCCATTTATTCAATCTGTTATTAAGTATTCTGGTAAATAACTTTCCTAATGTGCTCAGTAATGTTATGCCCCTATAGTTCGATACCTCATTAATGTCTCCCTTTTTAAAAATCGGTACAATAAAACCCTCTGACCATTTTTCTGGAAAATAACCCATTTGAAACAATTTATTAAATAAAACGTGCAGATAGTTAATCAAACTTTCGGACCCATTCTTGAAAAACTCATTCAGTAATAAGTCGGGGCCAGCGCTTGCTCCGTTTCGTAATTGTTTAATAGCGGTTTGTAATTCGCTTCTTAATATTTCCCTATTTAGTTCGTCGAACATAATTTGAAATTCGCCTCTAACATACCGTTCGTTGAAAAATAATATGTCCTCATCAACTTGGAAAAATCTGTCATCCGGGTCGTTTATGGCTTTAAAATAGTCCGCAAATTGCTTTGCCTTAATCGAGTGTTTAACATTTAGATGAGCAGTATGTTTAAGTAAACGCCAATAAGCTTTTGCATTATTATATTTTGTGAAAATCAGTTTCTCTGTTTGAGATTTGTCATAGATATACCGCTTTCTTCTTATCAGATTTTTAAAATTCGACCGAGCAGTTATCATATTATTTTGGTTTATGTTATTTTTATTTTCTCTGTATATGTTTAGTTCCCTGTAAAAGCGATCTCTAAATGCTTGACATTCTTCGTCGAACCAGGGTCTATTTGTTTGATGGTAATAATTTGGATTGGTGCATCCTTCACTTGGTACTTTTATTTTTTTTGCAAATATTGGGTCGCACACGTTTTCCATTAAATTCAAGAAAAGACCAACGTTTTTATCTATATCTCTTGACTCACTAGCCTGCATTAAATTTGAAGATAAGTTCAAAAATTCATGTTCTGTCCCATTTAAGTTATAAATATATTGATCTTTTTTGGTATCATCCCATTTGTACGTCTTATACAGACGTTCACTGGGTTCCGTTTCTTCGTTTTGAACAGTATATGTATTTGTATGTTTCAACATAGAGAATTTGATTATGCAGTGGTCAGACAGAATATTTGGTTCCCCAACACTGAATGTTTTAAATAATTTGAACATTGAGGGATTTGTTATTACATAGTCGACTACGCTCCTGCCTGAACTACCAGTAAAAGTAAATTTTCCATTATTTTTGTCGCTCCCTAATCTGCCATTACAAATTCGTAGTTCATTTTGCTTACAGAAATCTAGTAATTTTCTGCCATTTGCATTTATTTTTTTGTCTTCCGAACACCTTGGCAAAAAATCGTCAGGAACGTAATCGTCTGGCAGATGATCGTTATTTGAGTTATCTAATATTACAAAATCATGCTCAGCCCCTACGCGAGAATTTAAGTCCCCGCAAATCAAAATGTTGTAACAATTATCAGTAGCATTAGCAATGTTAACAATAAAATCTGAAATTCGATCTAAGACACTGATTTCAGTTAACGCTTCTCTACTTGAACATGTTGGTATTATATAGCAAAGACAAAGATAAAGATCGTATGATAGACTGAATAATGCCTTATCAATTTTTAACCAGATAATATCGTCACTGTCTTTTTTGAGGAGTTTGCAATATTGATTTATGTCATTTTTTACATATACGGCAATGCCACCGGAATCGCGCTTAGCATTGTATTTTCTATATGTCCTATTTAACTGATAGATAGAAAATCCGTCAACTGACAAATCGCATAAGTCATTTGACCATACTTCGGTGAACAATATAAAATCGTTATTTTGAAATAATTCAATCAACTCATCAGAATGCAATTTGTTTGTGGACTTTGTTTCTAATCCTTGAACGTTTAACAAAGAAAAACGCACACTCTCCCGTCTGTCCTATAGATTTGTATAGGTGAGTTGTCCACGTTGCACAGTCCCGTTATTTCCCACACCAGTATTTATGATATTTTGAGTCCCAGATGAATGAGTGGTAGTAATCGTAGTAGTAGTACAAGCCGTAGATTTCGCCATGAATGAATTATTTGCTGTTGTGTATCGCGGTATATTGCTAACCGGCTGTCCTGATACCACCGCTGCATACGTGCGAGGTGGTGACTGTTGTTGTTTTTGTTGTTGTTCCTGTTGTCGCACCAGTTGTTGTCGTTGTTGTTCTAGTTGCTGTTGTTGTCGCATCTCTTGTTGTTGTTGTTGTTGTTGTTGTTGTTGTTGCTGCTGTTTTTGTTGTTGTAGCAGCTCTTGTTGTTGTTGTTGTTGTTGTCTCACCGCTTGTTGATGTCGCATCTCTTCTTCTTGTTGTTGTTGTTGTTGTTGTTGTTGTTGTTGTTGTTGTTGTTGTTGTTGTTGTTGTTGTTGTTGTTGTTGTTGTTGTTGTTGTTGTTGTTGTTGTTGTTGTTGCTGTTGCTGCTGCTGCTGCTGCTGCTGCTGCTGCTGTTGTTGTTGTTGTCTCATCGCTTGTTGATGTCGCATCTCTTGTTCATGTTGCTGTTGTTGTTGTTGCTGTTGTTGTTGTAGCAGCTCTTGTTGTTGTTGTTGTTGATTTTGCCGCTGCTGTTGCTGTGTTGGTTCCACAAACGTTTCTCCATTCGCAAGCTTATATCTGTCTTGGCTCAGCGTATAGTGCCAATCCGGAAATTCGTCCGCTATTACTCTGCCATTAACCACTATCTTGGCAGGGTATTCTATCGACACTTTATTGCGGGTATTTTGTCGTTCAGTTTTGAATCGGGGCATTAACCTTTTTCTGGCTGAAACGATCTCTTTTGGGTAGTCTCTTGACACTGAATAATCCGTGGTTCTCAACATGTAACCAGCCTCAAGAACCACATTCGTGTGCCTATATTCAAAGAAACTTGCAATTATGGGTCGTTTCGGGGGATCGCTTTTCAACCTTGCATTATGCAGGGAACCAATCCTATGAACATGTTCAATTCCCAAATCATCGCTGTCTAGCCCCATTTCAGCCCACAAAAAGTCCCGTAAAACTTGGTAGCAGTCCTCCGATCTGCCCTCTTTCAGACCATGGAACAACAGGGTTTTTTTACGTGACCTAGCTTCTATATCTATTGACTTATAGGCCAACACCTTTAGAAACCGATTTTGTTCACTGTTTTGATTTTCAATACACATTACTTTTGTCTGAACAGTACTCAAGTTCTGGGTCATAGTCGCTATTGTTTGACTAGCTCTGTCCAAACTATCAAGCTTATCACATATAAAGGACAATTTTGCATCTAAATTTGAATTAGAATTCAGGATATCTGACTGACCAGTATTGAATCGCCGCCTCTTATTACGCATCGCATCGATGTCCATCTGTTCTGTACCTGATTCAATGTTCATTGAATATCCCACCCACTCGTCTACAGGGGGTAATGACGCGAATCTATTGTGTGCGGGTATTACATAAATATCACCATTTTGCCCATTTCCACCACAGGGAAAACCACTTTGCCCAGAAGGCTGGTATGCCTGGTAATTCTGGATACCTCCAAATTAATCCATACACACAAAATATCTCTATAAAACCATTTTAAATTGAAATTTTGCACGACTAAAATTTACACCATTTGCTATCCCGCGCATGCGCATCACCATATGTTCAGGATACTACCATCTTACAAACATACAATGAAATTTGATGTTTTAACTAGGACCAATCAAAATACATGACTGCCCTTTCAATAATAAACTCTACCAATCCAAATGTAGCAAACATTTTTACTCATAACAGAAGTCTTCCATGCTGTCACATTTTATAAACTTTGACAAAAATGTTCATAATGACATTATACAACTACATGGTAAAATCTAAAGGTGCAAAAACTATAAAAACCATAGTCCAAGACTTTATCAACAATAGTTATAGATACAGTCAACTCTCGATATCTCGAAGTTGAACTTTAGCCCAAACTACTGATGTCTCAAAGTAAATATTATGGTACCAGAAAATTTACTTTAAGATATCAGTAGTTTGAGATAACAAGAGTTGAAATGTAAATAAAAGTAGGAAATATGTTCTTTGATATAAGAAGATCTTTTGAGATATCAGTGTTCGAGATATCGGGAGTTGACCTTAGTTTTAGATAGTTGAAATCACTATCACAATAGTACTGTCATTGCAGTCACTATCACAATGCATGGATATTTGGGGCCGATATTATTGTCCCAGTTATTTTGACAGCCAGTCAAATACCTGCAAATGCATGGTACTGCAGAGACAATGCTTAGGTAAACCCCACTTTCCCCGGGTAGTTCTCGGCCCTAGGATACCGGGTGTTGCAGATAACTGGTGCATTAGATGAGCATAAAGTCTCTGGAGTTCCACTGTCTGTGTCTCCATGGATGTCTATGACCTGTTAAACTCATATCAAGCTTTCGGTTAACAGGTCCTCTGAGGTGGCATGATGTGGGGAATCCCTAACTAAACTTTTAGAGTGCTTTAATGATCATGAATTTTGATCTCTTAGTTTTGTATCAGTTTGTTATTGTGTCCCGCTAAGAATGCAATCAGGCAGCCAGACAGAATGGTCACTTTTATACACCTGGTGTTATATCAAGTGCTTTTAAATTGGAAATATCGTTGAGTTTTGACCAAAATAAATTCAGAAATATTGACAAGTGATTATGGGAATGTTTATTCTGCTGTATGACAGTGGAATATTATCACCCCAGGACAACGATATTTATTTTACATGGCTTTATCAATGATTGGTAAATGTTTGGATTCGGATTAAGATTGTCTGAATGCCTCCGGAATACCTCCCTAACTACTTAAAGGCATATATATGAAGATTCCATGGCCTATGAAATTGATTGTTGAATAATAATAATAATAATAACAAAGACATTATTTTCTGTGGGTAGCACATCTCTCTCTATATATATATAATCCTTGAGACCCACCTTAAACAAAATGCAACAAAATCAATGTATACATTGGTTGCACTGACTGAAAAGTTATTTCAAGTTTAAGGTAAATGGGTATACATCCATATTTTTCCAACATTTCTACAAGGGAAACAACTTTTGTGACTTTCTGTTTGCTTAATCCCTGGTTCATGAAACCTTTCAAAAAAGGTCTGCTCTTTAAGAAAAGCATGCTCCTACAAGAGTAAAGTCTTTTCATTCAAGAGTAGACCATATTGCAAATAGAGGCAAAAATTTAAATGGCAGGGTTGCTTAACCTGAAAGTACCAGTATACGCTTTTTGGCAGCTGGGAAACTCAAGCACTGCTTATGCTAGGATTTTGAAATTCTATATGTGGAATATACATGGAAATTAAACGGTCTTGTCATTCAGGGGTTATGCCCCTTTCTCGACTGACATTTTATATAGGAAAAAAATTTGTGACCAAACTATCTGAAGAACCGCTTAAGCTAGGATCCTGATATTTGGCATACAGTCACAGACCAAGGTGTCGATAAACTGATTAACTTTTGAGCATATTTTGTTGAGTTATTTTCCTTTTTCGGTCATACTGTAGGCATTTTATATAAGAAAAACCCTGTGACCAAAATACCTAAAGAACCCCTGAAGCTAGCATGTTTGTTTTTGACGTACAGTTACAAACCAAGGTGTAGATGAACTGATCAACTTTTGAGCATATTTAGTAAATTTTTGGTCGAGTAATTCCCCTTTTTCAGACATAGGCATTTTATAAGAAAAACCTTGTGACCTAGATATCTAAAGAACCACCAAAGCTAGCATGCCTTTGGCATACAGTTACAAACCAAGGTGTAGATGAACTGATTAACTTTTGAACATATTTTGTAAATCTTTGGTTGAGTTATTCCCCTGTTTTGGACATAGGCATTTTATATAGGAAAAACCTTGTGACCAAAATATCTGAAGAACCGCTTAAGCTAGGATCCTGATATTTGGCATACAGTTACAGACCAAGGTGTAGATAAACTGATCAACTTTTGAGCATATTTTGTAAATTTTTGGTTGAGTTATTCCCCTTTTTTGGACATAGGCATTTTATATTGGAAAAACCTTGTGACCAAAATATCTAAAGAACCACCAAAGCTAGGATCTTGATATTTGGCATACAATTACAGGCCAAGGTGTAGATGATTTGCTTAGCTTTGTATCCAATTTCTAGATTCTGGGTTGAGTTATACCCCTTTCTGACTCATACATTATAGGAAAAACCTTGTGACCAAAATATCTGAAGAACCACTTAAGCTAGGATCCTGATATTTGGCATACAGTTACAGACCAAGGTGTAGATGAACTGGTTAACTTTTGAGCATATTTTGTAAATCTTTGGTTGAGTTATTCCCCTTTTTTGGACATAGGCATTTTATATAGGAAAAACCTTGTGACCAAAATATCTAAAGAACCACCAAAGCTAGCATGTTCATATTTGGCATACAGTTACAAATCAAGATGTAGATGAACTTGATAACTTTTGAGCATATTTTGTAAATTTTTGGTTGAGTTATTCCCCTTTTATGGACATAGGCATTTTATATAGGAATAACCTTGTGACCAAAATATCTTAAGGAAGACTAAAGCTAGCATGTTTATATTTGGCATACTGTTAGAAGCTAAGATGTAGAAGATCTGATTAACTTTTGAGCAGATCTAGTAAATTTTTGGTTGAGTTATTTCCCCTTTTTTGTTGGACATAGGCATTTAATAGGAATTACCTTGTGACCAAAAATATCTGGAGAATTGCATAAGCTAGGACCCTGATATTTGGCATACAGTTACAGACCAAGATGTAGATGATCTGATTAACTTTTGAACAAATTTTGTTTATTTTTGGTTGAGTTATTCCCCGTTTTTGGACATAGGCAATTTATATAGGAATAACCTTGTGACCAAAAATATCTGAAAATCCACTTAAGCTAGCATGTATATATTTGGCATATTGTTACAGGCTAAGATTAAGATGATCTGATTAACTTTTGAGCATATTCCATAAATTTTTGGTTGAGTTATTTCCCTTTTTTGGACATAGGCATTTTATATAGGAATAACCCTGTGACCATAAATATCTGGAGAACTGCTTAAGCTAGTACCCTGATATTGGCGTACAGTTACAGACCAAGATGTAGATGATCTGATTAACTTTTGAACAACTTTTGTAAGTTTTTGGTTGAGTTATTCCCTTTTTTTGGACATAGGCATTTTATATAGGAATAACCTTGCGACCAAAATATCTGAAGAACCACTTAAGCTAGGATCTTGATATTTGGCATACAATTACAGGCCAAGGTGTAGATGATTTGCTTAGCTTTGTATCCAATTTCTAGATTCTGGGTCGAGTTATACCCCTTTCTGACTCATAAATTATGGGAGATACCTTCTTCAGAGGCAAGCATACGGTTGGGGGCATAGTGTTTCATAAACACATTTCTAGTTTTTCTAGATTTAACCCATCTCTGCAAGGATTACATCACCCAGGGAGTCACAAATGTTTGTCTCTGACCTTTGGAAAAATGGTGAAGAAACTTGATGGTGTAACCATACACTTTAAATATGTGAATTTAGTTTTATAAAAAGCCTGGATTGATATATTTGATTCTTAGGCTAACATGTATACACTTATTTCTAGAAAATCCTGTAAAATCTTGCAAGCAGAACCTCCCACAGTGATCTTAAGGTCACGTCATCAAAATTAAAACATAAATTTGACTTCATGATGATCAAGGGCTAGCTGTCTAAAGACAGCTCTTGTATTATATTGTCCAGTACCAGGTCAGTCATCCAGGCACATGCATGCCTCCTATGGATTTACCTTCATGGTTGGCTGGCACTTTCACTGAGCAGACAATCCTAAAATTTTAAAAGAATAATAATTGACTCCAGTAGAATGAATCTCTTGTCCAAAGGGGGTTAGAATTTTTCTTAGAGACTTTTCTTTAGAGAGCAAATTCTTTTCTTTAAGAGTAATCCCCTAGAAAGCAAATTCTTTTTAGAGAGCAAATTCTTTTCTTCATGAGTAATCCCCTAGCAAGCAAATTCTCTTTAGAGAGCAAATTCATCTCTTCAAGAGGAGCCATCTATAAGAAGAGAGATAACTACTTCCTTGTCTTAGTTATCTCCCTTGATGGCATGCCCTTATGTATACCTGAAGAACCATTATTTGTTAGGTCAGTCATCCCTGGTATATGCTGCCATAAATATTTACAGGGGCCTATGCATTCCAGACATTCAGCTACTGTTAAATTTGGAATGTTAATGAACCCCTGATGAACTTCTGGTGCTCTTATCCCTTTATCCAAGAATCTTTGAAGCTGCTTTTTATTACTCAGGCATAAACAAGAAAGAAGAAATATTTTGATTAGCTCCATAGCCCTGGTCACACTTTTTATTGCATACATTCGAGGGAGCTTCCATATAACTGAAAAGTTGTGAGGTTAAAGGTCAAGGAAAGAAGGAAAGAGCAAAAAAGGTCCTTATTCTTTTTGAATGGAAAGCTTAGGATATAAACAGACATGTGCCAGGAGGTGCATATTATGGATTTTAAGCCTTGTGGTGGAGAGAAGGGGTGGGGGATGTATGTGTGTGTGGGGGGGGGGGGGGGGGGGGTTGAGGGGATTGCTATGAAAATTGGAAGAACAAAATATACTGCAATTGTGTAGGTATATGTAGTAAAAGAAAATGTTGGGATCATTTAGAACAGCTTTACCAAGTGATGTTACTTTTTTCTCTTTTTTTTTTCCCTACGAAATTATAATATATTGGGCATAGGATTCATTCAGTTTTTGACCCATTGACAGGTAGCTGATCAACTGAGTGGGAGTGACATTTATTAGTATCAGTCTGAGTGTCATATAATGAAAATGTCTGAAAATAGTGATTGAAGTAATTACTCAATTATACCAGAAAAATAGATTGCCAGAGAAAGAAAAAATGAAGAAAACAATTGTCTGAATGTCTGAAGCCTGAAAACAGGCAACAGACACAAATGAGCTGCAATACGACAAAACCAAAAAAGTGGCATGTGTGCCATGCGAAGGCTCAGATCAGTCTGGCATCCCTCAATCTGATCAGAGTTTTCCCTTGTGCTTAGAGGGTAGCTAAGGGGCTAAGCTGCTACCATGCTGCCAGCAAAGACTCTGATCACACTAGGTGGATGCCCAGTCTGATCTGAGTCTTCCTGTGGCGTGCATGCCACTTTTTTTTTTTTTTGTGCTGCTGCTCAAATCTATTTATTTTTCACAGACTGTCAGTTTCAGTAGCTAATGTTACCCCTCAGGAAGCACTTCAGAGCATTACCTTAGGCTGCAGATAAGCTGGCCAAAATTTGGGAACTGAAAACTGGGACCTCTCCCAGCAGGCATACCTTGAATCAACATTGAATAAATGTTGATTCAGTGTCATAATGTTGAATCAACATTCATTCAATCATTCAATGATAATCAACAGTGTGAGCCCAGTAGGTGTATTTGTTCCTTGACTGTAAGGAGCGGCTGTAGTGTAGTGGATAACACTCCGGACTACCAATCCAGGGGTCGCAAGATCAATTCCCCACTTCTCCAGTCTTTTGGATGAGACTTTAAACCGAGGTCCCGTCTCCATATGACCTTGTTGTTGGTGAGACATTAAACCCAAGTTCACTCACTCACTCACACCTTGACTGAGACTACCAGAAGCAAGGCATAGGTATTAATTTGCCGTCTTCATGATTGTTGTCATAAGCAGCATCAGCAGCATAAAAGAATAAATGTTTGTCAAGTTTTCTAGTTTAGCTCTGCAGAGCCCTAGATAAGAGGGAGTATTTGGTGATAATTAGGGATAATTTTTGTTAATTCTGCATAAAAACAGATGTTCTGACTCCTCATCTGAACCGTCTCATCGAGACGGTTCAGATGAGGGGTAACAACATATGGTTTCGATGAGAAATAAAAAAAATTATCCTTAATTATCATCAAACACTCGCTCTTATCTAGAGCTCTGGCTCTGTGTACTATGTGACAATGCACAGACGAGACACCACATTTCATGGGATTCTTGTAAATTTCTCCATACAAAGCTTATGCAATGGCTTTTTATAATTATTAGAAACCCTTGGCAGCTTGAAGCTCTTCCAAAATATGTTTTTATTGAAAAAAAAAAATATGAGCCGCGACATGAGAAAACCAACAAAGTGGTTGTGGGCCCAGCGCAGACTCAGATCAGCCTGGGCATCTGATCAGTTTGATCAGACGCTTCATTAAGAGCTCAAATGGTAGCTAGGGTCTAAGCTACCTCCTTGTGGACAGCGAAGACTCTGATCAGACTGGGCGGATGCCCAGGCTGATCTGAGTCTGTGCTGGGCGCACAACCACATTGTTGGTTTTGTTGTGTCGTGGATAATATCAACAAATATTTATATATACACCTAACCTTGTGCTTGCTGGAAACAAAGATGAACAATTGCTACTGGAAAAAGCCTTTGTTTATAACTAATGGTCAGACAGATGCCATGTCTTGCCAGTTTTTATGTCAAATGTCTGTTATAATCTTCTAATAAAATGAAAAATAATTTCACTTTCCTTTTTTTTTGGCGCAGGTGTAGAGACTGATGATGGACAGTAAAAATAAAAGTAATTTAGTCCTGACAGAATGATTTTCTTTGTTGAAATAAACATCTCCGGATTCTGTGGAGAAAAATTCTTTTACTGTATAACTGTCAGTCATAAACTTGTCTACCTGTGCTTTGGAATAGAGGGGCTAGCCAGCTGCTGGGTACTGCAAAATCTTATATTTGGAAGAAAACTGTTAGACGGTCAAATAGCGGACCCTCTTTACAATGACGGCATTTGTTCCCAAATATTTTGACGTTAAACTGAATTTGCTGTTATAAAGAATACATATTTTGAACAATAAAGCCGTTCCATGCATATTGAAATCACGTTATAAAGAATTTTGCTGTTATAATGCATGTCTTTGTAAAGAGGATTGACTGTAGTTTGCTTGCCCCAAAATGAATCCTGAAATGAAGTATTAATCTGGCTGGAGGCACCTAAGGAGTTCAACATGGCAGTTACACTTTCTCCTTTTAATGATCAAAACCCATCTGGACCAGGCAGTTACTAGGATCATTGACCTGCCTCATAATATATAATATAAATCTTTGTTCAAGATTATTATTCCTTACTGCTAATCATACTTATCATTTGTGATTGGAACTACTGGCTTATGTTAGTATTATACCAGCAGAAAATCATCATTTCGCAAAATCTGTGCCAAAAAACATATCATTTTGACTCTGAATAATAGGGCAGACGTGTCTGAGCAAACAGTGTAGACCCAGATCAGACTGCTCCTCCCAGAGGAGCAGTCTGATCAGGGTCTACACTGTTTGCCATCCTTCAAGTATTTTTGGGATACCTTGGGATGGTAAAATCAGCTTATTTAGATTTAAGGATACAAACAGTAGTTGTCGAAGGTGTCCCGATATTTAAGCTCATTACATCACTGAAAAAGATACCGATTGGTAGAAAATCCGATTCAGATGTTTTTCTTATCTTATGATGCTCTTGAGAATGCACCAAAAATAGATCAAGGAAAATATAAGTGATCAGGAAAAAATTGAATCATTTTTGAGTGGATTTTTAATGATAACTTACGATTAGATTGTAATGAAACATGTTGTAATGTACGCGTTTAGGTGTTTTATAAAGTAGTACACGGAAATTAATTCTTGATTAATACTTACTTTGCTTCCATGATGTAATTGGTTCTTGTGATTGTGATGTGTTTATTAATTATATAATTAGATCTACAAATTTCCTAGTTTTTATAAATAGATTGCTAAAAAAATATATAGTCTTAGGAACTATAAAAGAAAAGTTCTGAAGTGTTGATAAACATGACTGATACATAGCATCTGTTATTAGCATCAATTACCTCTGGTTGGGGGAAAGAATTAGGGTGATTGATTCTGATTATAGCGGCTTCTATAGTAAATTGGAAACTATTCTATCTGCTACATCTAAGTTATAATGGGGAATCAGGATGCAGGGGGCAATGATAAACCGAGTTGTAAAAGAGAGGATAAATGGCGGGAAGATAATGATAGATCAGCTAGGAATTCATTAGAAGTCTGGTGTATTTGCAGGATTGTGAAGCCATGTACATGTGGAAAGAGGAGGGAAAAGGAAAGGGATATTACCCCGACTCCTAATGATGATGAGCCAGACCCTGAAGGAGAAGGTTCTGGCAGAGCAACCCCTACTCCTGAGGATAGTACTGATGATAGGCTTGCTGATAGAAAGTGTAAGAATTGTGTGAATTCTAAGGAAATTAATGAAATATCAGGTAGTAATTCTTGTAACAAAGAAAATGAATTAAATGAAAGTGATACTGTACATCTATCTGATGTTGAAAAGAGTGATAAAATAAAAGTTATTATAGGTTCTAATTCATATGAGGATAGAGTTAAAAAGGAAGTAATTGAAGATTTTGATGAATGTGTTTCAAAATTACAAGCTCTAGCAAAATCTGATTTTGAATTACATGTGTTGGATATTGAAACAGGTAAAAGCTCAAAAGGTAAAACAGATAAAGAAACAGTGAGTGACAAAGAGAATGTGATAGCCACTGAAAGGGAGAGTGACAGAGATCAGAAAAACACAAAGGAAAGGAAACTGTCAGAAAAGGGATTAGACACAGATTCAGAAGTTGAAATGGATCCAGCCAAGCTTGACAGTGTCTCACTGTCATCATTTGACCATATAGATTTTGATGCAAGTTTCAGTTCCTGGAAGAGCACAGGTAATTTTATTCATATATACAGAATTTAGTAATTATAGAAATACGTTTAATTCATAAATAGAGGTTTGGACATATGCTTCCTTATCTTTTACCACAAACAAAGTTGTCCAAAAATGATGGGTCTTATATAAATAAATCCTAGTGCATCATATGCCAATTGTTATAATGACAAAAAAAAACCTACTCACAGTGATCTGGCTAAAACCTTATCACCCTGGGCCTTTGGATGAAAAATCAGTGGAGATTAGTGATTTTGGAAATTAGGCACAAACTATTGAATATGAAAAACAGGGTGGTCTTTTTAATTAGGCAATGAAACCTGAAAGCGAGCTAGAAGTTGTGAAATGAGGAATAAAAAGAAACACAACTGAGTCCTTTTTCTGTATTGTTGAATTAAGTTCATACACCTACAGAAACTTCTTTTTTTATGTGACCATCACTGGATGATTTAACAGTTTAAATCCTTTTGTGAGGATTATTTAAGAAGTAGTGGCAACAGTAGCAGGAAATGTAAAGTAGACTTAATTAATACCTCATCAAAACTGACAGTTCCAAAAAGTGTGCATGGAGAATACTTTGAAGGTTTATTGGCTGATTAACTTGAAAAAGTGTGTAAAAGTGTGCATGGAGAATACTTTGAAGGTTTGGAACTGCCAATCAGGAAATGCCTTTTTGAACTCTTCTGTGCACATATAGGTGAACTGTTGAGACCCTATTATTATGCATTGCCAACTGCACTACTCTTGATATGAAATTCAGACAGAGGCCACATGAAGCAATATAAGGGAAAGTCAAGAATACTGTGGCTGAACATGAGCTAGTAAATTATCATGCAACAAATGAATATGGCACACCCCCTTTGTGGACTCTTTGTTACACAGTGCTAAATGACATTAGGGAGATTTTGTTCCTTGTATAATATACCAGTAACACTAGAGTGCTCAGGCACAGGGACACTGGCAACAAATTCTCTCACTGTCAAAATTAAGACACACAGAACCCACAGCACCGTTTTACTTCTGTGAGCAATCTGGGGTTTGCTTGGGGAAATTTGGCATTTTCACCCACACCTTGTTGTTCTCAGGCTCATAAAAATACTCCAAGGTTTTGTCACCTTTGACAACTTCTCTTAGATGTTTTGGGCCTGTGCTATGAACATGGCTAGAAGTTGTGAAGCTTTCTAACTCTTCTACTGTACACCGGATACTTCCAAAACAAGTGCCTTTATAGTCACAACATCTGTTTCAGATAAGATTGCTGCTGATATGCCAAGATGGGGCCTAACATTAATGATTGATCCATCTTACAAGCTGGGTCAGAATTTTTTAAGATTGTTTTGGAAGACAAAAATTGATCTTACAGCTGAATTACATAAGACTGGTTTAGATATTTGGGGTTTTTCTGAAAGGGAAAACTCTGTCTTGCAGCTAAATTATTTTGATATCTTGTCTAGAGCCCAGATGAAACACACGTGAAAACGTATAAATATCAGTTTCTGTTCTTTACTGCTTTAACATTGGTTTTAGGACATTAAGGATTGATGGTCTGTACTGTTTTAAAGCTTTAAGAGTGGTCTGTATTGTTTCAGAGCATTGAGGATGGTTTATGTTGTTTTAGAGCCTTAAGGATGATCTGTATTGTTTAAATGCTTTGAGGGCGGTCAAGTGCCATCTCTCATAGGCCAATTGCCGTGATCTGTAGAGTTTTAGAGCACAAAAGATGTTTTGAACAGTTTTAATATTAGAAGGTTGATCTGTATTGTTTTAATGCTTTATGGGTGGCCTGTATTGTTTAAGAGCATTAGTTATTGTCTGTATTGATTTAAAACTTTATGGATTTTGGAGCATAAGGGATCTTCTGGATTGTTTTAAATGTTGATGATCTAATTGTTGTAATGCTTTAAGGATGGTCTGTATTGTTTAATGGTCTGTATTGTTTTTATGCTATGTAGTCTGAGGATGTAATGGTTGATGGTCTGTATAGTTTTAATGCGTTAAGGATGGCTTGAATTGGTTTAGAGCTTTTAAGATGATCTATAGTGTTTTAGCGCTTTAAGGATGATAGACACTGTTTTAATGCTTTAAGGATGATCTGTAATGTTTTAGAGCATTAAGGTTGGTCTGGATTGTTTTATAGCTTTAAGGATCATCTGTATTGTTTTAGAGCATTAAGGACATTCTGTATTGTTTAAAAAAATCTATTCTATTATACTCTATTCTAAACAAGTTAATGCTTTGAGAGATTGTCTGTATTGTTTTAGAGCATAAGGGATGGTCTGTATTGTTGTAATAGGGATTTCCGACATAAGATACGGTACGACAACCAACGAACCTTAACTACGTTAGCGAAACGATAGCAGACGTTAGAAGCTGTATACTGGGGAGACTTTCGTATTTGGATCCGGTTATTCGGATGCAGTTTTCCGACACATTAAACAGTACACGACGTGTAAGTGTGAGATATCAAACGTTATTTAAAAGTTCCATTTGACTGACTGTGCATGTAGAACATGTATACAGCTACTGACAGGTTGACATTTTCGGCCACGGAAGAATAAGATCAGCATGGTCACGCGCATAGTGTATTAAAAGCCTTTAATTGTTTGCACATACAGTCTGTATGTTTTGGAAATTCACTAAAGTGTATCGTGAAGATTCTGATCATACTGCGCAAATGCAATTAAGTGGTAGAATTTCTGCAATGTGTTGGTACTTGCCATACTGTTAAATCTCATTTTAAAAAGCTGGGATTCGAATTCGGGACCTGAAGTTCAGCACCATAGCCGAGTCGCTCTAACCGCTTGACCAGAGCGAATCTTTTAATGGGTATTGTCTGTAGAAACTTAAGATAAAATAAAACAGAATAGTGTTGCAAATGAAACTGTTGAAAAAAAGAAGAATTTATTTTCTGACAGGAGACGACGATGGTAAGTTGAAGAGGGTAAGGGAAGGAGCGGAGAGAAAAGGGTCCAGACGGACTACTTTTATTTTACTAAATAACAACCGCCAGTAAGAAAATTGTTACTTTTCCTGGAAATTGTCAGAGAGTAGCCAGAAAGTAGCTTCCCCCGCCACGTAATCATTCTCACTGCAAAATGGCTGTTTTTTTTGTTTTTTGTGTTTTTTTTCATAGATAGAACCCCCCCCTCCCCCCTTCGGATATATGGCTATACAGTAGAATCCCCCCTCCTTCCCCGTATATTTGACTTTTCAGCCAATTGTCTCTTCGGAAAATTTCTTATACGTTTTTTTTTTTTTTTTGGCAATGGCCTTTTCTAATCATATTGGAATTTTCCCCTGTAATATGTAGTGGAATTTTCTCCCCGCCCTCTCGATCATAATTTAGTGAGAACCGGTATTAAACAGAAATGAGAATTAACCGCCTGATACAGTAAACATGCGTTTGACTATGTGCCCATCTTGTGTCCGAGGAGGGAAAAACAGCTAAGAACAAAACGTGTGTGTGTGTGTGTGTGTGTGTGTGTGTGTGTGTGTATTTCATTGCAAAGGTTTATGTGTTCGTGGTTATGCGCATACGTGCCTGTTTCAGGGTGTTTTTGCAAACTCGTCTCGCGCACAATGTGAGCGTTTTGTGCTTGTATATGTATGCGTTTTTCATCTATATAAAATATGTAGGCTTGGGAAGAAGGAGAAATCTCACCGATAACTTCATTATCTAGTGTAAAGTAATGTTAATTCTCAGCTGCATGTGTATGTCTGTATGCTTGCCCAGCTGTCTGTCTGGGAAGAAATATTATTAAAAGATGAATAAAATTGTATGCCAGATTCTTTTTTTCTTTAGGTATTGGCAAGCCTATACAAAGCTGCAGACTGTATTGCCAAACTTGAATGTGTGTTTGCATGTGTCTCTATGCTTATGCCAGCGTGAATGTGCTCACATGTACATGCCAACACATGTGTTTGAGAAATGTGGATTTCAGCTGTAATAAAAACAGGGAATCACACTATATATCAAAACACTCCTGTAGAGGAAAAGAGAAAAAGACTACGGAGTAAGAGTGGCTTTTTGAGATGGGGATATTTCACTATAAGTCGTTTTTTCGGGCGGAGAGGGGCAGGCGAGGGGAATATTCAAAGTCTCTAACAGAAACATTTATCATAGCAAAGATCTCCATTTTCCTCTCTGATTGTTTTGCTGTTTTGCTTGCGTTTACCATGGATCCTTTGGCAGAATCCAAAGATAATAAATGAAATTCACTAATATCTGATTTCAAAATACTAAAATCAAACGTTCATTCAATATCGTACTCATGCCATAAGGCATTGTTGCCGTTTTCTAACCGAAATGTGCTTCATAACCATTACCGACAATAAGAAATAGAGAAGAGGATGGCACTGTGGGCAAAGTTGCCGTAAAAGACGAGCTTCCGATTTTAGCTTAGAGGTAAGGCAAGGCCCTGCTGTGCTTGTAGTAGTTGCCGGATGTGGACTGTTCTTGCCAATCCCATCTTTTTATTATTATTAGTATTATTATTTTCGCTCCTGGCTCTATTTACACAGAAATACTGTCTCAAAGGGTCGATAATCTAGCTCATTCATTAAGTCACTCAGTCGCAAACCACAAACTTTCCACTTTCCTGGCATGTTTTACTACTTGGATTTAAACATTCTTTTTCAAAACTGACTCATTCCTTATCTTCATTTTTTTTTTCACTGAAATCCGATTACAACTTTTGGAATGCAAACCAAATTTTGTCCATTTTCGCGTTTTAAAGAAGCAGTGACTTGTGTCAGGTTCTACTCAAACCTGACCTGTATTTATTTATTATGATTTTATTGAAATACTAAAATAATGAATTGAAAGCACAATAATGCCATTTTCATTATTTCTATAAGAGGAAATAATCTCGTCCCAGAAGCAACGCATATATAATCTCTTTGGTTGCCCTCAACAAATTATAATGTGAAATCCGAATTCTAAGGTTCCACTTATTATGTTAAAACAAAGATTTTTTCCAATTTTCAAACAAAAAATACACAGAAAATGCACAAATACAAGGACGAATATTACCAAATATATTGACGACTGTCGGCATGTTTACCAGTTTCAAACATGTATGTTTCGACTAATAATTGAAAAAAAAACTGTGACACAAAATTCATGTAAATAAAACAAAAGAGAAAGCAAAAACGAACACAAGGAAAGATTGGGGCGATATGCCCTGTTATCAATAACACATTACAAGAAGTCACTGTCTGTCCGAACATGTATTCCAAGTTTGAACATTTTTAATGCTGATAAAATTTCAAAGTAGGAAAAAATAACTGACAAAAACAGGTAACAGAGAACCAGCGGGCCAGTTAAAACCCCAAAGATGTTAAATTTTACACATTTTCTACCTGTAACTAACCATTGTAGTATGTACTTACCGAAAAACAAAACCGTCAGGCAAAAACTCATTTCAAATCTGGTCGACAGAAACAGTTACAAAACCAGTTGTCTTTCTAATCGCCGATATTAACATTCTACATGTATCTTTATAAATGCCTGAAAGAACGCCAAACAAAATTTCAATAGTCAAAAGAAAACAATAAATAAACAAGAAATGTTACACTGTGTAACAAACGCCACCGAAGGCCGCTTAAACTGATCTTTGAGCCGTGGTTGTGACCTTGACTTAGGCATGGAACTAGAGTCTTGCACATGACATGCATTCTCATTTTGCTTTACTTTTCTGTGGCATTTCAATGCACTTCGAAAGTTTAAGAGGATACATGGAGACTTAATTCAACCACTAACCAAACTGCGTTGTGTCCTTGACACTGGGTGTGGTAATCTAAATGTCGCACTTGACATGACTTATCATTATTAATTACTTTTCTTTAAATTACCATTTTATGTTGCTTTACCTTTTAGTGAAATTTGATGAAATTTGCTTCAACAGGTTTGAGACAGTTCAGAACCATAATCTGACCTCTGAGCTCTGACTGTGACCCTGACCTTGGGCAACAGATCAATAATTTGTGACATATAATCTCAATTACCTTTTGCCTTTTCACAAAGTTAATTTGCTTCAGTAGTTTTTAAGTCATTTAAGGTAAATGAGTTGACCTTTGACCTCTGGCTTTGGTGTTGGAACTTATGTCTTGTGCATGGTACATCTTCTCATTATGCCTGTTCTGTGAAGTTTCATTAAATTTGCTTCATTGGTTTATTAGTTATCGCTGAAACACGATTTTGAAACACAAATTGACCTCTGACCCAATTGTGGCCTTGACCTTGGGTGTAGCGACCTAAGTCTTGTGCGCGACACACCTTCTCGTTGTGCTTTATCTTTGTGTAAAGTTGCTTCCGCAGTTTTAAAGTTATCTCTCAGTCGGACGGACGGTGTGATTTTGATATGCCACCCAAAGCTCCCTCAGAGGCATAACATAGACGAATGCAAGGATGAACATGAGATATAAGCCCGATTTTCATTCCTACCATGTAACACAACTCATCACCGTATATACGTATATGCATTACGGAGTCCCAAGATTTTAGTTCATACTGTAGCCGAGAATGGGTGGATGGACAGACGTAAAACATTTAATCCCAGTGGAAACATAATTTTCTGCAGGCATAAATACAAAATATGTTAAACTCGACCCTAGACTAATCAGCAGAGATGGTAGAATGGTGCTAAGCTGCAGTGAAACTTTTCAGCATTTGGGGGTCTACGCTTTGACATCGACTAGTGTTTTGTTTTGTTCCCAAAGCCATTTTAGTTGGAGATGCGTGTGTCCGCGATATCACCAAATGTAAAGCAAAGTTTAATGAGTTGATTGTCATGAAGTGTTTTTCATCGAAGCTCAACCATTCTGAAAAGGCCACTCCTATGTTTCCTTGTACCTTTATTACTAATACGGGTTGCCTTGAAACAATGTGCGCGAAGGTTTCTACGCGTAGGCCATGTTTTTTTAAAGCTTATTCTTGTACTGGGGCACACACAGAGGGTAAGTGCCTGCTGTGATCGCAATGTGTGCAGAATTCCTACTTCTTTTGTTTTCAGGAGGGAAGCGGGTGGTGGGGGAGGTGGGGTAGGCAGAGAGAGAGAGAGAGAGAGGGGGGGGGGAGACAACTCAAGTAATCACAGTTAAAAGATCAGAATGTTGGCTGCACAATACTGCATTTATAATATTTGTATGTACATGTATGAGCCGCGTCGTGTGAAACCCTAAGCTAAGGCCGTTAAAACAAGGCATACTCATGCGGGTCTTTGCATTTGCACATTGTAGTCCTAACATGCGCAGTTTACCCCTTTTAACTAGGCATTGAAACTTTCAGAACGTTCTAACCAGACTGCGAACGTGTGCAGGCTGATATTGGCGTACGAAGTTTTCCTGTGGCTTAAACAAGGTTTTTCTCACGACAATACCAACATTAATATGCGATTTGAAATTTGTGAAGAATTATACATAGAGACTTTATAAAGAATAATCGCTCCCCAGAAATTAGCTCCTAACGTATGCTATCGTAGCTAACGTTCGTCCGTTATGGTTTCGTAGCTTATGTCGGAAATCCCTACTAGAACTTCTTAAGGATGGTCTGCATTTTTAGTGCTTTAAAGATTGTTTGGATTGTTTTAGTGCCTTCAGAATAACATTTATTGTAATAGTTCTTAAGGATGGTCTGTATTGTTTAGTGCTTTAAAGATTGTTTTGATTGTTCCAGTGCCTTCAGGATAATCTTTATTGTAATAGAACTTCTTAAGGATGGCCTGCATTTTTAGTGCTTTAAAATTGTTTTGATTGTTCCAGTGCCTTCAGGATAATCTTTATTGTAATAGAACTTCTTAAGGATGGCCTGCATTGTTTAGTGCTTTAAAGATTGTTTTGATTGTTTCAGTGCCTTCAGGATAATCTTTATTGTAATAGAACTTCTTAAGGATGGCCTGCATTTTTTAGTGCTTTAAAGATTGTTTTGATTGTTTCAGTGCCTTCAGGATAATCTTTATTGTAATAGAACTTCTTAAGGATGGCCTGCATTTTTAGTGCTTTAAAGATTGTTTTGATTGTTTCAGTGCCTTCAGGATAATCTTTATTGTAATAGAACTTCTTAAGGATGGCCTGCATTTTTTAGTGCTTTAAATATTGTTTGGATTGTTTCAGTGCCTTCAGATAATCTTTATTGTAATAGAACTTCTTAAGGATGGTCTGTATTGTTTTACATGTACTGCTTTAGGGATGTTACTTTCTTAGATGTAACTAAATACTGGAACAGCCCTGTTTTTAACATCTTAATGGCTCATCCAGGTGTTAGTATTTTATCACTCAAAAGATATACCAAGTTTGATTGTTTATTCTCAAGAGTGTTTATTCCATTAACTGATGTTTTATTTCAAGAGGCATGAGCTAGGACAGTCTTAAATGGTCCATTTCAGTACCAAAATGAATAACACCATCTTGTATGTAGATGAAGCTGGAACCATAGCTGGTTAAAAAAACCAGAAGAGGCTCTGCCCAAATTGCTGGGCTGTGCAGGCTGGTTTGAGTCTTTTTGCTTTGGATAAATATTAAAGACCATATGTCTTGAGCATTTGCGGCAGATTTTATCTTTCAGGCAAAATACAATCACCTGCTGTAGGATATAGTAGGATGGTTTGAATGTGATCTTCACTGTCTATATTTTCTAGCAAGGCTGAATCCATTTCTCTTATTGGCTCATTTACAACAGACAAAATTCAAGCTGGAAAAATGTTGTTTAATTTTTTTTTCAACCTGTTTTTTTTTCAACCTGGTTTTTCAACAGAAAACATTATACAGTATACAGAAAACTGGTTATTAGAATAATAAACATCAGCAGGCTGGAGGGTGTTAGGGGAGGCGGTGTGGGAAGGGGAGTTTGACAAGCAACAACTTTCATTTCCGTATTCATAAAGCAACTTAAGTCATTGCTATGCTGTTGCTAAGGGTAAATTTCTATGTTGGAGATTCCCTACAACTATGAAATTTGGTCTGGAGGAACAGTCTTACAAAGACTTTTCCTCCCGAGCAAATTTCATAATTGTAGGGAATCTCCTTTATAGAAATTCAGCCTTAGCAACAGCATAGAAACGACTTAAGTCGTTTTATGAATACGGCCCCAGAGCACAATTCAGTTCAAAACAGTTCAAAATATTTAAACAATACATGATAGGCTAATAGAATAGGTCAATGCAGATTGGTGTGTGCAAGAATTACAGTTTTCCATAATTCTTTACATTTTAACTCCTGTTATCTCAAACGTCTGATAATGCAAAGTAAATTTTCTGGTCCCTTGAACTTTGAGTTAATGCAAGTCAACTGCATTCATTTAATGTACTTCCAACTAAAGAAATTAACTACACAGTCTTCAAAATAAAGGAACAAGATATACACTTGGAAGATATGAATCCGACATACTAAATCAAAATATCTAATTGTAATGACATGAATATGTAATGGTAGTATTTATTGGTATTTTATCATTTTATATGTGTATGTAATAATAAATTTAATATGAGTACAACAAATGGTATCTTCTTTGTATCTGATAGTCTTCAAAGTGACATAAAAGGAAAGTTAAATTAACATAAAATAATAATCAGTCGAGCTGATATGTAAATTTCTGTTGTATATTTAATCTAAAGGAAACCTTTACACCTTTTGTACCTTTATCTGATCTTATTGTAGCTTTTTAATGAAATACTAAATAAATAAAACATCCTTTAACATCAAAATGTGCTTTATACTGTTTTATGATAAATTGTATCTGGATATTAAAAGTTTATATTATTAATGTCCCTTCCAAATTAAAAACTTTAGCAGGTTTTGACTTAAAAAAAGTAGTAATACATAGTTCATAGGTCAAGGAAGCACCTGTGAAGTCCAGAAAAATACAACTGAAATCCTAAGGAAAAACAAAAAAGTCTCTGGTGGCACACATTTTCAAATTTATTTTTTTATTTTATTAAAAAAACTCAAACTTACATAGGCAGTCTTGAAGATGCAAATGTTGGTATTCAGTGGTCTTTTGTGATGGAAGAAACCTCAGAATACCACTGACTTGATGGATGACCACTTACCCTGTCATATGCCAGTGGAGAGAACAGCAGCAAGACATACCCATGCACTATGAGGTCATACTTGTAGTTCTGTGGCTAAAGCTTATTGGCTGTGTCTGTATTAAACATGTATATAATTTTAGTGGGATTTCATACCAAAACTTTGGCAACAAAGAGCCCTGATCTAGTGACTTCATCAACCAGTAATAAAAAAAATGTACGTAATGTGCTTATATATTGGGACACTCAAAATTAATGAATTTTCCGTTTGGGACAAATGCAAAATTTATTATTTTAGGTGTCCCATTACTTAGACACATTAGGGGTATTTGTATTATTAACTGGCAAACAGTAAAAATGGTAGTTTATCCAGAATGCTTGAAAACACCTATTATTGCAAAGTTATGCTAATATTAATTGATAACAGTAGGTGATCTTTTAACCTTTCCTTTTTATACATGGTTTATTATTGATTTATTCAAATGACGTCCTAAATGTGGTGTTAATATGAACTGCTTGAAAAAAGAATTAACCTACAGAATAAAGGCAAACATACATAATTTTCAAATACTGTAAATGGCTTTAAGTATTTTCTTTTGGAATTTTGTTTTTATTTTGGAATTATTAGGCAGTTCTTGAAATTGTGATTAAGTAGATCTTTGCAGGTCAATTTGCAGTCAGTTGACTTTAAAGCCAGGTCAGATACATAAAGGGGTGGTTGGGTGGTGCGATGGTGCTGTGTAGTGTATAACTTCCAGTGCCGGGGCATCCTACTGATTTGGTACATTGTAGGGCAAGGGCCGTCTGTGCTTGCTGTAGGTGCAGGTGGGGGTTGTTTGGACATTTTTTCTCTTGTCTATCATTTCCCTTTCCTTTCCCTCTCTCTGGGAGACGGCCCTATATAGACTGAAATACTGTCTCGCTATTACATGTATTTTTGTATGTGCTAAATGTTGTTACCCTCTTTAAATAAAGTCTTTACTTACTTACTAAGGGCCGCTAAACCCAAAACAATCAATCAATCAATCAGATACACAAATACTACCAAAAAGAAAACTCATGTGAATAAAGAGCAATGTAAGAGATAGTCTTGTAATTTCTTTTATCTCTGTTTTGTAATATGTGTTTATACAAATAAACTACAGTTTAAACTAAAGACCAATGTACTGTACCGTAGTGCCATGGTCAAGTGGTTGTGGGTTAAAATCCCTGAAAGGGTCAATGACTGACTAACTCTCTAATGGCACTATGTTTCATTGGTTAGGATACCAGGCTATGGTTCAAAAATTGTGGTTTCATATCCCTGAACAGACCAGTTGCAATGACTGAAAAAAATCTAAATAAAACTCAGTCTCTCTCAAATCAGGGATGGTCAGAGGCATTTGGCCATGTCTTTCATTTACTTTGGCCATGATATGGTGGGCCTCTGATAACCTCTGGCCTCATGGCTGTGTGAAACCTTTAATTTTACCTTTAATTAATGGTACAGTTTTTCAATAGAGCTTTGTGCTTCAGTCAAACAACCAATTGCCATTGTCTTGTAACAAGTGACTTCCTCACTGTCATTCACTGTAATATAAGAGAGAAAAAAATTCTAATACCCATATGGTCAGCAAGATTGATTTTTTGAATCCATTGACCAGTAAATTGACATTTTGAAGAGACAGGATATTATTTATTTGTTTTGATTTTGACAGATACAATAAGTTGAAGCACATACTTATAACTGCTACAGATGCTGCTTGATTAATCAAATAACAATCAAATAACAAGGGTCCAGTCAGGCTACTTCGGACAGCGGGTAAATTCGGACATACCATTGCAAAGGTAAATTCAGACATACCATTGCAAACAGTGAAACTCCAGATGAGACGGCTCATAATGAGCCGTCTCATCAGGATTTTCACTGTTTGCCCAGTTATTTTTGTTTCAAAATTCCAAACAACTGATTTATAAAGGAAACAATGTCACTGTCCAATTACACTTACCTGCTGTCTGAATTTACCTGACTTGTCCCTATGAGGCACAACATGGAAAAGAGGTGCTTAAGAATCTGCTAGCAGCAAGACTCTAATCAGTCTGTGCAGGAGCTTAGGTGCATGCAGTCTGGTCAGATCTTTTGCTGTCCAGACACACCATGTATGTGCTTAGAAAAATTCCACAGGCACAAAATAAAAGAGTCTTTTCCGTTTTATATAATTTTTTATACCACCCTTTCCAGAAAACGCCAACATAAGCATGAAATATTTCACTATGAGCAAGGTCTACACTGATAAGGATAGTATAAAATAGTTATACCATAGTTTGTCTGCCTTATGGGAGATAATCCACTCCCAAAGCTGATGAATTATCTCCTCGTTCAGGTGGTTTAGCGAGTGGATTATCTCCTCATACAGGCTGACAAACCATGGTATAACTATCACTTATTATGCATATACAGCACATTTTATGCATGACGTTAGGCTCATTTGTTGTTTTATAGGCCGCTAGCCAGGGAGGAAATAAAGGTGAAAAGGTATTCTTTAAGGGGGAGCAACTCTGCCATTTTAATTTTTGCCTCCCATCTCAATGGGGGTCAACTCTAAAAGGAAAGAATTTTGCTCCTGTAGGAGCAAATTCTTTCCTTTAAGAGATGTCCTCCTTTTGGAAGACTTTCACCATCCAGGGAAGCAAACAGGATGTCACGAAAGTTGTCTCCCTTTCAAAATCAGCAGATAAACATGAAGATGTACACATAAACCTTAAATTGATTTTGGTTAATGGGAGAGTTTGTTTGTTGTTGGCATCTTGTACATTTTTATAAAAATTAAACAATCTCTAAACAGCTTAAATTATAAAAATGTCATGTCTTCCCCATAAAATGGAGATCTCAAACATTTGGACGGACACATGGCGCCAAGTGCGTGCAACTATGGTTATGTACCACTGAGCCTCTTTGGGAACATTGTTAGGAGAATTGAACTGAACTGAACAGATCTCACACATTGAAAATGCTGAAACAATAAAAATAATATATGCTAATATCAGGGTTTATATTGTAGCATATTCACTCACTGAAAAACATGAAGCACCATTTGCCAATGGTATTATAGACCAAACATACCCACTCAGGAAAAATGAACTTGTCCAAATTTAGATATGAAATAGTGTAGTGACTTTTGTGATACTTTGAATCAACTTAAATCTGCTTATCATGAAGACAAATTGCTGAATTAGTTCATTGATAAATTGATATTGCTTTATTAACTGGATCCAATGAGAGTGTGAGGTACAGGACCATACATTATTATTGACCATGCAGACTTAACTGGTATAAATAAATTTGGTAATAGGGTCGACTTGAGTGACTTTGGACAGCGGGTAAATTCGGACATACCATTGCAAACAGTCAAAATCCAGATGAGACGGCTCATAATGAGCCGTCTCATCAGGATTTTCACTGCTTGCCCAGTTAATTTTGTTTTAATTTCAAACAACTGATAATATATAAAGGAACAAATGTCACTGTCCGAATTTACCTGCTGTCTGAATTTACCCGACTTGACCCTAGTTGGGTAGATGTTTCAGGATACTGAACATTGCATCTTAAGGTAAATGGGTGCACTTTCAGGGGAAGCAGCTGCATCATTGTCATTGTTGCTTCCCTTTTCATTGGGGTCACCTCTTCAAGAGTATGCTCCTCTCTAGAAGCAAATTCTTTCCTTTGAAAGTGAACCCCTTTTTGGAAGGGTTATGTCCTCTTGGGAAGCAAATGGGAAGTCACAAAAATTGTCTTCCTTTTAAAATATTCTGCATATAAGGGATGTAATTATTCTAGGAATAATTAGAGAAGTAAATATTCAGTAAATAAGAAAAGTAGATATTCGGCAAATAAGGAAATTAAAAAAAATGTAATCTGCAAGATAAGCATTAGTCACCTGGCAAGACTTAGTAAAGGAAGTAAATACTTCGCAAGATTCTGCAAATCAGGAAAGTGAATATTTTGCGAATCAGGAAAGTGAATATTCTGCAAATAAGGAAAGTGAATATTCTGCAAATCAGGAAAGTGAATATTCTGCAAATAAGGAAAGTGAATATTGTGCAAGTAATGAAAGTAAACAGTAAGAAAAGTAAATATTCTGCAAATAAGAAATGTAATTCTTTGCAAGTAAGGAAAGTAAATTTTGTACAAGCAAGGAACCCAAATACTGAAGTAAGGAAAGTAAGCGGAGCTCTTTGTTTTGCAAGTAAAGAGAGCAGAAATATTATGTGAGACAGGAAAGTAAAAATTCTGCAAGTGAGAAAAGTAGATAATTTTGCATGTAAGGAAAGTCACAAAGAACTGATTGCTAAAGTGTCTTCAATGGATATCTATACACAAATCTTAATAAGGAAATTTTGGTAGTATAAGTAGAATAAATAACGGAGCATTTTGGATGTTTTAAATCATATAAGGCTTAAGTCATAAAGGTCTGTTCTGTTGTCTGTTTGCCAACTTTGAAAAATTAAAACATCCTTGAGTTTCTCATAAAAATGATTTTAAAAATATCTAGGTCATTTTAGTTGGCAACTAAAATGACCTACTTTCGATTTCAAAAGTTTCATTACATAGTAAAAATACAAGGTACAAGTGGTAACAATACAAGGTACAGGAGGTAAAAATACAATATACAGTGTTTTTATAGTGGATAAAAATACAATGTAAGGCAAGGATCTCATTCTTTGTCTCGCTGTTGTGCGAGTTAATTGCCCAACGGGGAACCAGAAACGAAAACAGTATTTTTACGGAAAGACTTGTCATTTTTTTCTCAATAATCTTTATTCCTTCTTTTTTGCCATTAATATGACACAAGAAGCACAACAACCGACATATTATCATTAATTCTGAAGACTGTACCAATTTTATAAGGATTTGTGCTTCGAGGATTTTCACTACTGATAGGACTATGGAGACTTTAATTGGTGCCAAATTACATAAACATCAATTAATAGGCTGTAAAATCCCCCAAATCATTTATCATATTGGTAATATTCTGTGCTCATTTTTTTAGCTGTTACATGTTTTATATGCATCAACTGGCTGCACCCCACAAACTACTCATCAGTTTGCTTTATGGGCCACGCCACAAGAAACCGGACCCACATCCTTTCCACAAACCAAGTTACTGACTGCTTAGCCTCAGAAAAGCCACATCCATTTAGTCTGATCAGAATTTGTGCTATTCACGGTATGGCTCACAGATTTTTTTGGCAATCAGGGGAAGACTCAAAGCAGCCTGCACTGGTGTGCAGGCTGAACTGAGTCTTCCCTGTTTGCATTTGCTATGAAGCGCTGTTACACATACCACAACTCATTTGCTTAATATACATTAGTCATAAAGCATTAACTGGTTGCAGACTTGCACACTTTGGTTGCCAGTTTGTTGGCTTATTTTAGACTGATTAGCTGTTATGTAATTCTGTTAGGAGCTGGCATTTACATGATTTCTGATAGGGATAACAATTCCACATTCCTTGGCATTCTGTAATTTGTGTATTTGTAATTTTGTTGTATTTAGTAGGAGGTTTTAATTCAAGAGAATGGGTATCTATTTCGAAGGTCAGTAACATATATTGTTTGATGTATATTAAAGTTAAATACATTTGTATAAAATTTACCTTAGAGACTCACAGCAGAATTTCTCAAAAGTGGGCGTGTATTTTCCCTATATTTCATGCTGTGGTTTTACTAGCTGCTAGTAACTGATAAGACGTCAGTCCACTAGGTAAAATTGAGGGCTTTAAATCTTTTTTCTTTACCTGCAAAATACAAACTGTTGTGCAATCTCAATACGATGCTTAATTCAGATAAAGGGTTGGGTTGGGATTGGGTGAGAAGATGGCAGAGTTCCCACACGTGTGGGGTTTGGGATGGAGATGGAGATAAGTCAGACATTGTTTTATGTTCTTTCTCCGTAAAACAGTGCAGTGTTTTATACCTTAAATAGAACCACCATATGGAAAAAATGAGACAAAAGTATCTTAGAATTATCAGTTATTATACCCCCCCGCAAACTGTGTCCATGGATGCAGCATAAGAAAATAGTGGATACGTATTTTTCATTTTTTTCCGGAAGGTTTTTATTGCGGAGTTATACCCCTTTGTATTTTTCGTGAAATAAGTTTGTTATCGCAACTCCTCCTAGATGGTTTGACGGATTTTCTTGAAATTAAGTATGTGAATAGATATTGGTATGAAGATGTGCATTAGGGTTTTTATTTTAAATTCTGCCCCTTTTGCCTGAGTTATGCCCCTTTTTGATGTTTTTGCCCCATTTTATAGGGCTTTTGCATTAAATTTGCTCCAATTTGTTTCAAATTTTGTCCATGGATGCAGCATAAGAAAAGAGCTGATACATATTTTTCAATTTTTCCTGGAAGGTTTTTATTGCAGAGTTATGCCCCTTTGTATTTTTCGTGAAATAAGTTTGTTATCGCAACTCCTCCTAGATGGTTTGACGGATTTTCTTGAAATTAAGTATGTGAACAGATATTGGTATGAAGATGTGCATGAGGGTTTTTATTTTAAATTCTGCCCCTTTTTGCCTGAGTTATGCCCCTTTTTGATATTGTTGCTCTACTTTATAGGGTTTTTGCCTTTTTTGCTTCCATTTTATTCAAATTGGGTTACTAGATGCAGCATATGAAAAGAGCTGATACACATTGTTCAGTTTTTCCTGAAAGGTTTTCCTGCTGAGTTATGTCCCTTTTTAGTGTTTGTAAGAAAATTTTGTTATTGCTACTACTCCAAGACCATTTGACGGATTTTCTTGAAATTAAGTATGCGAACACATATTGGTATGAAGATGTGCATTAACCCTTTTTGCATGAGTTATGCCCCTTTTTTTATATGTTTTGCCCTATTTTGAAGGTTTTTTTCGGCCATTTTCACTTCCATTTTATTCAGATTTGGTGCACAGATACAGTAGAAGGAAAGAGTTGGCACATATTGCTCTGTTTTTCTCAAAAGGGTTTTCCAGCTTTGTTGTGCCCCTTTGTAGTCTTGGAAAACAGAGTTTGTTGTCACTACTTCCCCTAAACCGTTTGACTGATATTAAATATGTGAACACATATTGGTATATAGATGTGCACTTGTAGTTGTCATAACATGTATGCTGTGTAAATGTAAAACTTAAATGACAAAGCTGCATGCCTAACTGTTAAACGCTGGGGGTATTTAGTAAGCCATGCTTACTGCCACCTCTCGTTTTGATTACAAAAGTCTCCAACCCATAGCCTCATCTGGGTCCAATCCTCTATAAATAGTTGGTTGACTTACTGGTAGTAAAGGAGTGTTTTTTTAATTTTACAGAAAAAAGATAGCTTATAGGTATATCTAATTGCTAAATGTGTCCCCCTCTAGAAATAAAGTCGATTATTATATTATTATTATTAATTCGAGGGGTCAGAATTATACCAGGGCCAAATTTAAAGCTTTCTGAGTCCCCTTTTGATTTATTGGTCACACTTTCATGTGATGTTTGTTTTTCTGTCATTCTGAGAGATCAAAATGAGAGAAATTCTAATAAAATTATTTTTTATTATATATTGAGTAAAGACATGACAATTGACCAGTTTTATCATCCTACTCTGGTATTTTGGTATACTGGGCTCACTTAACAACCATAGTTGGCATACAGATGTGTTGCATTGTTGGAACTTTATGATATCAACCTAAGACTCTCCTAAAATTTTTGCTTATTGATTGCCAAATCAAGTAGTCATTAATGAAAAGAAACAGTAAAACAGTAATCTTGATTGTTGTTTTGTTGACCTTCTAGTGAATCAGAAACTAAATGAGCCGCGACATGAGAAAACCAACAATGTGGTTGTGCGCCCAGCGCAGACTCAGATCAGTCTGGAGATCGGCCCAGTCTGATCAGACTCTTCGTTAAGTGCGCAAATGGTAGCTAAGGGCCTAAGCTACCTTCATGCGGACAGCGAAGACTCTGATCAGACTGGGCGGATGCCCAGGCTGATCTGAGTCTGCGCTGGGCGCACAACCACATTGTTGGTTTTGTCGTGTCGCGGCTCAAATGTTTACTTCAGTGATGCTTCATATCAACAGTCACATGTGTGAATAAAAAAGGGGCAAAAAGTGGATATCAATGTAAATACAAAATGAGTAATAATTGTCTTTCCCAATCAACAAATTAATAATAAAAATAATAAAAAAAATACAAAGTAGGAAAAAAATTTGGGCACTTGATTGAAGATTAAAGAGGTCACATGAGGGTACAATTAGTATTACCCATGCATCACAAAACCTGTCTACCATCAGTGCACAGGCCAATATTTTTTCTTTGGAATCTGTAGTATACAATCATTATGTGAATGAAATTATTAAGGTACTTTTCTGAAAGTTACCAGACTGCATGATATGTTCAGACTGGTCTATTGCTGGGCAGGTGCAGTTCACAGATGCCTGAAACACATACAGATGCCTCAAACACATATTTTTTTCTCATGATGTGGCTCATTAATATAGTGACCATACCGTATTTGCCTGAAATATTTGAACCACTAAATCATTTAGAATAGTGTAAGTGGCTGTTTCATCCCTGGTTCCCAATTGTCCTATTAGCATAAGGTGATCTTTTGCAACTCTGCTGGCAAGCAGTTAAGACCCTGATCAGACTCTGAGAGCAGTCTGATCAGGAATTGAACTTTTTGCTTGACTTTCTGTCAAAATATTTAGGGTTAACAGGGTATGCACGTCCTTTCAAATGTCAGATTTTGATGAGCTTAAACTATCAATGTCTTAAAAGCATTTTATTGTTTCTCTTTTTTGTGCATATTTAACCACATTGATTAGATGCATTGAAAAGTATAAAACAGACAACAAAACAACGTTTCAAACCTTTTGTATCTATAGGGAGTAGGTCTGTCACTGAATAGTTTAAAGTAATTTTAAATTCAAAACTCACGGAATGTCTGTGTACTTTATGAAACTGTACTTGGAAGATTCCTCTGAAGGTAAACTTTCTGTATACTCTGCTTTGGCTGATTTATGCCCCTTTTTTGTAAAGCAATTTGTTGGAATTAATTAAAAACTGGAGGTAAGCTATCAATGATATGAATGTGCACGATGGTTATTCTTATTTTGTTTGGACAGTTTTGGGCAAAGTACCTGTTTCTTCACAATTAAAACATTTTAAAGGATACTTTACGCAGCATGTTGATCAAATACTGTTTAAATTAGTTTTGCATATGGTACCAGTTTTTCATATGGAACATAAAATGCTATAACAGTACATGCTATGCTGTTTTGGATATTCCACCATCATATTGATGGCTCCCATTGACAGATGACACTAAACTACAAAATATACAAAAAGCGAATGAGCATTTTATTTTCCTTGTACGAATATTCCATTGTTTAGTTTCACTATAATGCTATTCATATATAACACTATGCCTATCAATGGATTGGCCAAGCTACTTGAATGTTGAAGATTTTTATTAATCATTTTGTTTTAATTTCAGACACGATGGAACAAGGTGATTTGGCTGACCAGCTGTCTCTGGTAAGATCTAAAGTATTTGCTCATTTAAGATCTAAGACTCAAACAGGCAAATATGAGCCGCGACACGACAAAACCAACAATGTGGTTGTTCGCCCAGCGCAGACTCAGATCAGCCTGGGCATCCGCCCAATCTGATCAGACTCGTCGCTAAGCGCTTAAAGGGTAGCTAAGGGTCTAAGCTACCTTCATGCGGACAGCGAAGACTCTGATCAGACTGGGCGGATGCCCAGGCTGATCTGAGTCTGTGCTGGGCGCACAACCACATTGTTGGTTTTGTCACGTTGCGGCTCATATATGCAAATCAGTAAATGCAATCTGATAATGTCAGTATTTCAGCATTGTTAGCTTTGTTTTGCAATGGTGAGCCGCAGTGTTGAAAGACATTGGCAATAGCAAAATATGGTGTTTGTTGATGTCTTGCTGGTGTTAAAATGAGCCGCGACACGAGAAAACCAACAATGTGGTTGTGCGCCCAGCGCAGACTCAGATCAGCCTGGGCATCCGCCCAGTCTGATCAGAGTCTTCGCTGTCCGCATAGAGGTTGCTTAGACCCTTAGCGCACTATATGAAGAGTCTGGTCAAACTTGGCGGATCCCCAGACTGATCTGAGTCTGCGCTGGGCGCACAACCACATTGTTGGTTTTCTCGTGTCGCGGCTCAAATGCAGTTGGCAATGGCAGAGTACTATGTTCATCAGTATTTTACAGATTTGTATTTAATACTATTAAACACCTTTGGGGTATTGCATTATACAAAAGTTTAGAGTCTGTATCACACTGGATAGGCGGCAATGGAAAACGCTCGTGCAGGCCACATACGTGGATAAAAAAAACCGTTAGAAACAGCGTTTTGGATTGCAAATTGTTGCAAATTTGCAATCAAAAATGCTGTTTCTAACAGTTTTGATCTGCATTAATTGATTGTTAAGAGCGTTTTCAATTGCTGCCTATCCGGTGTGTAAATGGTAATGTTTTAGCCGTTTGCTGAAATGCTTCCAATGAACAGTATCAAGTGATTTGAACATTGTAAAAATGATAACTGGACTTTGTCATCAGCATGATACCGTGTACACAGGGGTAATACCAATTTTGCTACCTGTGCTTTCGACCAAGTCTGTACTATACAAAGTGGCTTTCGACTGAGAATACGATTGTAAACACTACCAATAACGGTAAATGGTCCTATTGTTAATGGCTGTCAACCAAGCTGATACTGCTGTCGATTGTCTAGGTCGACAGCCACTTTTGCATGTATGGTAATTGACTGACTCGGTTGAAAGCACAGGTAGCCAAATTGGTATTACCCCTGTGGTGTAGCTAAAACATGAAATACCCCATGGACCATGATGAAATGAACATGCGACCTTAACTGAGCACTTTACACCAGGAACTTGCAGCTTTGGCAATTTTCATAAAAAGAATGAGGGGGCCTTTATCAAAGCAGAGGTGTTTTTTTTTTTTTTAGAAATAATCTATTTGGTATTGGGTCTAAAAATGTAAATAAACTGTACAAGGATGCTGCATGACTGTTTTAACTGAGATGAATTTTAGTTTTGGGTATACATGAAGGAGATTTCAGTGACTTGGCTCCATTTAAAGCAGCATGGGTATTTGATAAACACAGGGTTAATCGATTCCGCTAGTTTTCGCTTCCTGCAGATACTGTACATCATATTTGGCTTCTGCCGAGACTGTCCGCAATCTCTTGCTTCCTGCTGAGACTTCTGTACATGATAAATGGCTTCCTGCCGAGACTGTCCACATGATTCTGCTTCCTGTCGAGGCTCTCAGCAGGAAGCAGAGTCACGTGGACAGTCTCGGCAGGAAGCCATTTTTCAAGGACAGTAGTCTCTGCAGGAAGCAATAATTTGTGGACAGTCTCGCCAGAAGCCAAATATGATGTACAGTCTCTGCAGGAAGCGCAAATTGGGGGAATCGATTATACCTTACCTGACATTAGAACTGCTGCTGCGGTTCCATTAGGCTGCTAATATATTTGTTGAAAAAGCAGAATATGCTCAATATTATAATATTGAGCCACGACATGACAAAAGCAATAAAGTGGTTGTGCGACCAGCGCAGACTCAGATCAGCCATGGCCTCCGGAAAACTTGATCAGACTCTTTGCTAAGTGCTTAAAGGGTAGCTAAGGGTCTAAGCTACCTCCATGCCGACAGCAAAGACTGATCAGACTTGGTGGATGCCCAGGCTGATCTGAGTCTGCACTGGGCACACAACCACTTTGTTGGTGTTCTCCTGTGGTGGCTCATTTCTTGAAAAAGCAGAATCTGCCCAAAATTATATGTAAGTGCATAATATTATCAATATTTTGGCATGTTTGGTGAACTGTATACTATAGTACTACCAAAATAACTGATGATCTTAGTGATAACTGATTTTCAGTAAAAGTCTAAACAATATACCGCCATTGAAGATTTGTTCCAACATGAGTGATCATAGCAAAACATAACTGGGTATCAGTTCTCAAAACAAAAGATAAAATTTTACTTATTCAAAAGTAAAAATGACAGCTATTGTTTTAAATGAAATGGAAAATTAGGGATGAATAGAGCCACGGTCATAATGTCTAAGGATAGGAGTAGAATTCCAGTCAGTCATATTTAAAATGAACATTTTTGTGGTAAACGTTTGTTCTTTATGTTTGATTATTTCGCCAAGGATTATTTTCTGTATTGTGGAAAATATCTAATTTGGAATTTCATTGATGGCCAGTTGGGTTACAGGAATATAGACAAACTTTAGTTTTGGCAGAACAAAACTAAGAATTAGGAATAAAGTGTTCCCGAAGCAAAACAAAGTTGATATATAATATTTAGATTTGCTGGTAGCAAGTAAATAATATTATCAAGCACTAATTGATTTATTATTATGCTTGCAATACAGCTAAGTTTTTAATATGAAATCAGAAAAAAAAAGAGATAAAAAAATTTTTTTATCAGTGTAAATACATATAAAATTTCACTTTTCAAATTTGAATGCAAGCAATGGCAATTGTATAATTACCATAATTGTCCAAAAATTGGAACAGTTTGGTTTTACAGTGCAGTAATGTGTCCAAAAATTCAAATGGGATGGCAAATAGTGTAAACCCTGACAGTCTGATCTGGGTTTGCACTATTTGCCCAGACCTAACTGTCCCAATATATAAAGTTTTTACGGTATTTTTTATATAAAGAATAATCTAAATATTGTACAGATTACGTTGACTGTAAGTACTGGGAAAGAAATGTCATCAAGTTACCAGTGTAGACCCAGATCAGATTGCTCCTAAACAGAGCAGTCTGAGCTGGGCCTGCACTGTTCAGTACCATCTTATCAGCATATTTTGATGGATAGTAAACATAAAAATCAGTTTGTTTATCGTAAAAAAATCTAAAGTTTGGGACACCAAAAATAATTACCATAATTGTCCTAAAATTGGAACAGTTTGGTTTTACAGTGCAGTAATGTGTTCAAAAATTCAAATGGGATGGCAAATAGTGTAAACCCTGATCAGACTGCTCCTTGAGGAGCAGTCTGTCTGGGTTTGCACTATTTGCTCAGACCTAACTGCCCAATATATAGAGTTTTTATGGGTATTTTTTTTTTCTTCAGATTTTACTAATTATCCCACCAATACTTAGGTCAGCTGTAGAAAAATCCTTTGTATGATATTTTTACTAACACCAACATGTTATGGAAAAGTTAAACAGATTAAAAGATTTGTTATATTTACAGTCTATAATGGAACGAAAATTCCTCGGTATTCGTTAAGTTGTATTTGATCATGTTCTTTACACAAAGAGAAGTTCTCTGCTAGATGTTGTTTACCCGAGGGATAAGCAAACTTCTGTGATGTTTGTTCTTTGAGGAATAAGTGATAAAAGAATATTTCTGAAGTTATTTTTCTCATAATAACAAAGTTTTTGATAAACGTGGAAAGGATATATGCCAGTATTCTGCAGCATCTGTAATCCAAAAATATCTGGCCCTACTTGATCAAAACAAATCAGGTTGTTAGTTTACAAGATGTTTTATTTTCAAATACATTAATTGTATGCATAAACAGTAAACAGTTAAACACTGCTATTTCTTTGCCAAAAATGTGAGGAGCTTTTCACTTTTTTTAGCAAAATTATTTTCACACTTCATTTTATTGTACTGCAGTTAAAGCTAAACAAATCCTTGACTAATGATTTTGTTAAGATGATGCTTTAATTGATGCGGGCCCTGAAAGCAGTTTCTGAACAAACAGTGTAGGCACAGTTGTTTGCTGATATTCTAACAAACAGCCCCAGAGCAGATTCATGGATATGGCACAAATGTTCATTATTTTTAGGGGAAAAAACTATATTTTGCTAACAGGACCCAGTTGTTCATAGTACCATTATTACTCAAGGACTGGTTAAGTCATCTATTGAAGTGTACTGATATTCTCTGCTGAAAAAAAAATAAATATGAGGAACCCAGCTTTGCATTGCAAAAGCTCCTCACTTTATTTTCAGCAAAAATCCAAGTTTGTAGGCATACATTAATGCATTTCAAAATGTAACGTCTCGTTAACTAATTACATCATTAGTTTTGAACAAACATGCAGGCACTGGGAATAACATACTAATGAATAATAATATTGTTAAAAGGTATACTAATAAATATTTCCAACTGAACACCTATTCCTGAATGAATTTTGTTTAACATTTTAAGCATATGATCAAATATTTGTAACAGTGTACAATTTCAACAGTTAAAGTGGCTGTATATAGTATACTTTTAATCAGGTTCAGTTCTACTGCCCCACCCTTTTAAGTGTGGGCAAAGTTTGATCAAATGCCCATGGATGGATAAAACTGATATATGTGTTTAGAGCCTTAGGGGGAATAGTGTTTTTATGTGACTGTTGGGATTACAAAGTTTTCATAATGGCTGTGGAATTCTCTATATCAGACCAGGTAAAACATGCATTTCTGAAACTTTAACACTTTAAGCCCCAAAAACAAAAATTGCAGAATTTGCAAACAGGTAGATCCTAATGAGGTGGCTCATAATGAGCTGCCTCAACTAGATCTACACTGTTGAACTCTAGTCTTTGAATTCTCAACATGAAATACTTTGGACAAGAATTTTTTTTTAAATATTGGAGACACATATTTTGTTATCTGCCTTATGGTGCTTAAAGAGTTAAAAAAATCAATCAAAATGGGAAAGGAAGTGCTGCTATCTGTTGCAGTGTTAAAAGTTAAAAAAATAATGGGATGAGATAGCATGACTTTAGGTTAACGTTCCTGTTTAGTGACAGGTCTTGTTTATAATATGTTCATCAGAGCTTTAGGTTTTGATAAAAGTCGACAGAATTTACCTTTTTAGCTCGCCTGAACGAAAGTTCAGGAAGAGCTATTGTTGTCACCACGGCGTCGGCATCCGCGTCTGCGTCCGCGTCCACGTCCGCGTCCTCGTCCGTGTCCGCGTCGGCGTCCGGATTGGATGTTTTGGTTAAAGCTTTTTGAAGACCTATATCTCCTTAACCCATGGATGGATTCTTTTGATACTTGCACTGTAGTTAGATATTGGTCCAAAGTTTAACAGGGTACCACCCCCACCCTACTCTGTGACCTTGATGTCAAGGTCATGGACTTAGAAAATTGGGAGTATTTTTTGACTGGATGTTTTGGTTAAAGTTTTATAAAGCCCAATATCTCCTTAACCCATGGATGGATTCCTTTGATACTTGCACTGTAGTTAGATATTGGTCCAAAGTTTTCCAAGGTACTACCCTCACCCCCTCAGTGACCTTGATGTCAAGGTCATGGACTTAGAAAATTTTCTTTCTATTGATTGGATGTTTTGGTTAAAGTCTTTTAAAGACACATATCTCCTGAACCCAGTGATGAATTCTTTTTATATTTGCACTTTAGTTAGATATCAGTTCAAAGTTTTACAGAGTACTACCCCAAGCCTGCTCAGGTACCTTGATGTCAAGGTCAGGGACTTAGGAACTTTGGTCTATATTAATGTTTTCTAATTGTATACTGATTCATAATTCAGAGATTTAGTTTACAGTTTAACTGATGTTAGACACTTTTTCGAGTTTTTACAAAACACTATATACTTACCCCACTGGGTGACCTTGAAGTCGAGGTCATCGACTTAGAGTTTTGTCTTAAAGATTTTGTTAAAGTTTTATATTTATGAAGACATATTTTCACAGTGCCACAATGGACTCAGTTGATACTAATACTTGGACTGATGTTTTAGGTAATGGTTCAAGGTTTTGATACATCCTAGTCCCCCCTCCCCCACCCCCACCTCTTAGTTCTTTGACCTCAAGCTCATGGACTTTCATGTGGATTTTTTTTTTTTTTTGATTTTATTTTAAGACTTACTTCTGAGATAGCTTTTGTTTATAAATGTGTTGTCATTATGGACATGCTTGCCTGAAGTTTTATGCATAGCAGTCCACACCACCAAAGCGACTGTGTGATGGGCAAGCACCTATTCAGGCGAGCTATGCTGTCAGGCGACAGCTCTTGTTTCTTTTTTTTTTTTATCTTAAAAACATTTGATGTACACATTTCCTCATTATGAATTGCCTTATGAACTTATTTTAAACCCTATTGTACTCAGAACGGCCAAAACTCCAAAGAGTTTTGGCCGTTTTGAGTGCAATAGGGTTAAAATCTTTTTTATAATACAAAAGTTTGGGGGGGGAAATAAGACATGTTTTATACATGAACAGAATACCAGAATATAGAACCCCTGTCTGTTTTAATTTAATGCAGATGCCCTTTAATAGTTCATGAAGGCTCCTTCCAAGGATTACCTTAATGACCCTAGCTGTTGGGACTGAAGTACCTGAACAAATGAGCAAATGGTGTTTACCTGATCATGCAGGCTACTTCTTAGAGCAAACAAGACTACTTCCAAGGAATAATGGGTTAGATTTTTGTAGCTTCTGGGATAATTGTGAGTGTGCCCATGAATTTGGATGTTGTAAAGGGAAGTTATGAAATAATAAATGAGTGAATTAGAAGAACTGATGAAAAGTCTTTTGACGGAAGGAAATTACTGTATGTCATTATCTTAATGTAACTTACTTGATTTAAGAAACCCAGCAGCACATGACGAAATGACGTCATACTTACATTGATGTGCTGTCAGGTGTGATGTCATGACATCACATCAATGTCAGTACAACGTCATTTTAACGTCAAAATCACATTGTACTTACGTTGATGTGATGTCATTTTGTCGCATCAATGTCAGTATGACGTCATTTTGATGTCACGTGCCTGTTGGGAAGGGGTCTCATAATTAAGTGTTACATTTTAAGCAGATTTACTGTAAATCCTAACAGCATAGCAATTGCTTTGCTTTATAAATGTGCATATATGATTTGATGTAGTTTTGCATGTTTTTATGGAGAAAGAGAAAAAGAAAAAACTTTGAATTATTATCAGAATCATTATCAGTATAATTATATATCTGTTGTAGGTTCAGCAGATGGTGATGGAGATGAAACAAGGATTTTCCTCTGCTATGGAAGAACTGTCCAAGATACAGTATGGAGACCAGACTCTTCAGCAACAACTTGCGGACAACAAGAAAGAATGCGCTGCAGAGGTCAAGACTGTAACAGATGTGGTCGAGGAACTCAAGGTAAATGCAGCTGATTTTTGTTGTCTCAAAATCAAGAAGAGACAAGGAAGAAATGGATTTCCATACCTGCTGCAAGCACAGCAGGGTCCGAGGTTATAAAACTTGAGTACGTTCTCAAACTCAAAATAAAGCACACTGATTTGCTGCTTCCGAGCACATGCTCGGAAGCAGCCAATCAGTGTGCTTTATTTTGAGTTTGGGAATGTACTCAGGTTTTATAACCTCCGGGCCAGGTCTGTGCTCTACCTAAAGCCTCACCGAGTGCCGAAAGTTTAAAAGTAGCTTCACTCCAGCCCTATTATTATGGAGCTGAAATTTATGGAAAATATTATGTTAGAAATGTGAGAAAACTGTAAAAAAAATGGAAATGCAACCAGAGTGTTCATAAACATACTTTGACATAATACAGTTCTTTGAGGGCTTGATGTTTGATATAAAGCAAGTTAATCACACACATATTACACATTTATCAGTGTTTGCTCCCAGAGTGAAAAAGGGAAAGATTTCACAGCCAAATTCAACATATATCCAAATTTTTTGAAAGTTTTAGAGTATTTGGTTATAAGATTTCCCCTCCAAAAAATCTAGATCCAGCTTATAAGATGGATCTACTAGATTTTTTGGCTGGCTCCGGAAAGGAAAAAGGCATAATATAGCAGAATTATTTGACAGATTTAGGTATTTGGTGTCATTCTGGTGGAGAAAGGTCCTGTTTTGTAGCCAAATAAATATTACCTCATAACAACGCAAAAAATCTAGATCCATCTTATAAGATGGATCTAGATTTTTGAGGTGGTTTTGAAAAGGAAAAACCCACCTTATAGCAAAATTACATGACAGCTTTAGGTATTTGGTGTCATTCTGGTGGGGAAAAGGCCTTGTCTTATAGCCTCATAACAACCCCAAAAATCCAGATCGATCTTATAAGATGGATCTAGATTTTTGGGGTTGTTTTGGAAAGGAAAAACTCACCTTTTAGCAAAATTACACGACAGCTTTAGGCATTGGGTTCTTTCAGGTGGGATAAAAGCCACCTCATATAGCGGAATAAATACAGAACATGTGAATTTATCATTGTGCTTACAATGTCATTTCTGAAATCATCTTTCCCTGGATATTTGCCCAGACTGCAGTGGAATGCACAATGTGTTAAGCGTTTGTAAAACCAGGAAAGAATCTTGTCAGAGATATAGATAAACCATCTTAAAGTAAATGTAAATAACATAGAACTATCAATCATTAATTGTCAGAAAAGTTTGTCAGAACATCATATCTGGTTCAGTAGACTAAGCCAAAACTACTAGAAAGCATTCTAAAATAGATACAAAAGTTAAGACTAAGCTCAAGGCATTCCATAATGTAGAAAATTACTCATATATTGTGACAGAAATTGCCAAAACAAATAGGAGCATTCTCCATAAGAGCAGTCTGATAGGAGTCTACACAGTGCTCTTTTTCCAGCAAATAGTTAGGTTGTACTTTGTTTTCTATTGAGCTTCATTACATGGATTTTGTCATTCCATCCATTTGTTTGTGTACCCCTGTATGTCCTTGGGTAGGCTCCTGGGTGCATCTTGGAATCAATAGTTAGAACCTGTGCATTTCAATAAGTCAAACTTTTACCTTATTGATTCCTCATTTCTCTGTAACTGCATGCCAGACTCGTTTTATATTCAGTTCATGATATACCTGTAGCATTTCCTAAGAAATGGCATTGCTATGCTTTTAGGTCAGGCCCCTATGTGGGGGCTAGGGTTTGAGCATTAGGACTTAGGTATTTGATAAACAGTTTGCTGTAACTTTCAATATACTTGTATTGGGCCTTTAGAGTTACTTTTCTGATTTTGAAACATATAACATAACATCATCTGGAGGCTGCTGCTGACCTGAGATCAAAGTCACTGACTTGGAAAATTCATATTATGTTTGTTTTAAATTTTGTTTCCATTGGTGATAGCACTTGGGGGGTGGGTTGGGGTGTGTGTGTGTGGGGGGGGGTATATGTGAGTGGCTCTTAAAACATTATGAACTAGAGCAAGTGAGCACAGGCTCAGAGCCTGTGCTCACTTGCTCTAGTTCATAATGTTTTAATTTATTTCTCTCATTCACAGACACAAGTTCAGACATTAAGTGGTCAGATAGAAAGAGTATCAGATACCCAAAGAACACTTCAGGAGAAAATTGATTGCTACAACACAGACAAAGAAATATTGTTAGAGGAACTGGAAAAATATGGTCTCATAACTGATCAACTCAGGTGAGTTAATTAAATTTTGATTATGATGGGGTAAAGCAGAACAGAATTTAAGAGGTTACTTGCAGATACTTAAAAGTCATCAGACAAATTTAAAGATATTAACATTGTACAGTATGAGAAGTATAGTAGATTTGATTGAAGCCTTTCATCAGTAATTCAGTATAGGGGAAACAAATCTTTAGCAAACTGTGTCAGTCAACTGGGAAGAGTAACACAAGTTGTCCTTGCAGACCTAGGATTTATACAAAAAAAAGAATAAACAAAATTCAATCAAACCTGCTTGTGTGGTCACCTCTGTTAAGGATTCACCTGCCTTAAGGAACCATCTTTTCCAGATCCCTTGAGCTTGCTTACTGTCTAAGAAAAAGGATCATTATATTTTTTCGTCTTCAGGCTGAGGTTAGCTGGAGGAGGAGGAGAGCTTGAAAACAACAACAACAATCTTCCTGATGTGGCTCCCATGGTCCACCCATATCTAAATAGTATTCAAAATCATCCCAGTCACAGAGGTGAGATCTGATTACAGATACAGTAAAAATTCTAAGTATTAGGACTCTATGTATTTTTATGGGTATGAGATGTGGATAGAAAAATCTGTCAAGAGGGTCACTGTTCAGCATCATGAAGCTTGCTGAGTGATGCCAAACAGTGATCTCAAGCAACAGATTTTTCTATCCACATCTCTTACTCATGAGAGCTACTTATTCTTGCATATCTTACTATTTACTACTTTTGATTGGATTCTAAGAATTTATTACAATGTACAGTTTTAGCAATTTAAAGGGTTCTAATTAAATTGTTCCGGCAATTGCTTCCCCTTCTCACCAGCTGCCATCTGCCACTTCTGACCAGAGGTCAGGTGTACTCATCATGGGTGAGGAGTGTGATGCTGCATGCAGCAGAGACTTAGGCCATGAAGATGGATACACTGAACCGTCTCCGGCATAGTGACCCTGCCATGATCCGTTGGATCTGCAATGTCAAGGCAAAGAACGAAGTTAGCTCAGACTCCCTCCTCACAAAGCTTGGCATCCAGGACTTAGATGTGGTGCTCCACACCAGTAGGATGAGATGCTTTGGACATGTAGAGCACAGCACAGGCTGGATTGCAGAAGTACGCAAGCTGAATGTGGTTGCACAGAAAAGACCGGTCAGGCCAAGGAAAACATTGGATGAAGTGCTTGTGAAGGACAGAAAGAAGCTATGTATGGATTCTGCTGATTCTCAGAATCGTTCTGAGTGGAGAGGACGCCTTCGAAGAAACTTGTCAAACAAGCCCAACCCGCGGTAGAGGAATACAGGGCTTTAAAATGGATATGATGACGATGATGATGATGATGATGATGACTAATTAATTTTGAAAGAAGCCGGCACTTTCAACGATCGCCCCTCGGTTCTTTACGGTTCTTTACGTTAACATCCAGAGTAGAATTATGGTGACATTATTTTCCAATTTTCATGACATATATTATTCATCATCTGAAAAACACAACCGTTTGACATCTGAGCTCCTATACAACCAATGCATTGACTGTACTCAATTTTTATCTGCTTCTGCAAGAGATAACATGGGTGAGATAAGAATTGTCAGTACAAATGAAACACATCAATATCTTTATCTGGTGTGCAAGAAATACATGTCTAAACATAAAATGCATAACAAAATCAGACTGCTCCTAAATGAGCAGTCTGATCATGGTCTACACTGTTTCCCATTCCATCTGAATCTTTTTGATGCATTACTGCATTGTAAAACCAAACTTCCATTTTTAGGACAGTTACGGTAATTATTTTTGGTGTCCTGATTTTTAGAATTTTAATGGTAGCTGTTCTCTGATATGTATTAAGGGCCCTAACCCTTAAAGGGCAAAAAAAAAAAAAAAAAAAATGAATAGAGGGGGTGCGGATATTGCCGACCTGGAGCCTTATATCGTCCAAATAGAAATACCGTATACCGCTGTAGGTACGGGGAAATTTGGTCACTACAAATATGTCATTTTCTTTTCTCATCATCAGAAAACTTCGAAAGTTCACAGAAGACTTTGGAACTCGAAATAAAACCAAAATACAGTCTTCAGGTACTTTTCTTGAAGATTTCTAAGTTTTATAGCCATCAGGTCTTTAGGTTCTAAGTTCGATGTATTCAAGTTTACCCACACTCAGTTTACTTATTCGAACTTTGCTAGGGTAAACAAAGGGGCTTATCAATACAATTTTAACGATAAGATGTGCTTGATTAGCATATGTAAGTAGTTGGTAATGGACACAGTATCAGAGCCATCATCAGCTCTTACCAACCATAGAAATAATACGGTCAGTTTGTGTAACAATAGTGGGAAAAATTACAGCTAAAAAAATCCATCTCGTGGACATTCCAGCAAAGTGGCATTTCAGCTAGCGTCTGCGAAGTCTGATTAGTATCATTTGCTCTTAAACAAGCAGTGTAAATTCAAAGTGCTAAAAGAGAGCCTCATTTAAGTCTACACTGTTTGAAATTTTGCCAACAATTTAGTGATACATAGCCCTATTGGTCATATGTTTTGAAGCTTTGCAGTTTTCACTGAACAAAATTATGCAAACGTCGGCATTGAAAATGGTTGGATTTTAAGCCAAAGTTATTTTTGGAATTACACATAGCAGATTGGGCTTTCGCAACATATTGTGCTTGTATCACTAATTAAACCCCAGGCTCTGATATAAAAGGGAGTGGGCGGAGCTTAAATTTTCAATGGTGGAAAGTTTGAAATTTTCATGGCAACAGAATAACACTGAACATTTTTAAATTATTTGCACCCTTTCCAGGAATTTTTAATCTTTGAAATTTGGTACACATGTACATTACACATTGTAAGTTCCATATGACATAAATTCAAAGCTAAGTCCATGCCAGATATTGAGATTTAGAATTTTTTTATTTCAAAATTTCAGTTAAGTTTGATCTTTGACCTTAGTCACATGACCATAACATACTAAAATTAGAAAAGCACATGGGTAAACAATGACTTTGGGTAACCAGATCACAATCAGTGCAACTGGCATTGATTCAGCTGAGTCAGATCAAACTATAAATCAGTACTTACATAATTCCAGTACCATGTAGAGATAATAATTCCTCTCAACAATTGCAAGAATAACAAATGGAATAAATAATCCAGTTTTTACAAACTAAAACTTATATTATTCCAACTAACTTATATGTTTACGTTATTTGTGGGCTTCAGTTTATGTTAATTCAGATAGTTTAAGTATATAATCAAAAAGATTAGATGAATTCATATCTGTATTGCAGTAATTTAACCACAATATTTATTACCATTATTTCCAGTTTATAGTATTTAATAGTTTTGATTGTAATTTACGAAACCAAAATATTGTGATTAATTTACATCATGGATAAACGGTTACAGCTATATTTGCTCCACACATTTAATCTATAATTATTTCATGTTGGTGTCATGTCTAAAATGCATGCACAATTTGCAGACACTTTTACTTCCATTTATGTCAAATGTATCTTTTTCCTAGGGGATTTCGATAAAAAGATTGAACCATTTCCTTAACACATCATTTGGGCACGATAACTTCCGGTGCTGTCAGTTATCAGTCTGTTCTGTTCAACAGTTTGGTATACATCACCTTTGGCAATGCTATTTGGAAGCTTGCTTTTTGTCAGTTACATGTCAACATTCTCTGTATCTCAGTTTCTGAACCTCCAAGTTTTTGTTCTGGGCAGAAACAATATGTCCTAAGCAATACTGTCTGATAGGGGTAACAAGTATATTGCAAAAAGCAATGATGACGATTACCAAACAGCTTCTCATATCACTGCTGTCACTTCTATGTAGTTGTACTCAAAACTATCCAAGCCATCTCCAATAATCATCAGCATCATTTCCAGCATTAGTCACCAGTTTTATTATCATCATCATAATCACTCTATAGTCTGATGACCCTAATAAAGCCTCCAGGAATTGTTGTGTTTATTAACAATTGACCATTTTCCATTGCTCCAGCATTTTCAAAAGATTTTTTTTTGCCATTTAGCTCGGAATCCAAAAATGTGAATAAGTTATATAAATTCAGATAGTTTCAGCTCTAAAAACTAAAACTTTATACTTGTATTTAGGCTGAGTATCATTCTGTTGCATTTTGTCAGGTCATCTGTTCTGTGGCGGGAGTTCCAAAGGTTATATGAAAATGCAGGCGCCTTAGGGGTTCAGCAGTTGACCATTTATTGTCTCATGTTGTGTATATTTAATAATTTTTAAGCTTCCATACTAAACATTTCATCTAGCTGTCCTAAATAAAACACCACCTGTTTTCTATGCAAAAATACCAAAAATATCATTTCTCTATTAGTTAAGAATTTTCATTCCTTATGTGACCCCCGAATGGTTCCTCTGAATCCATCTCAGGTCAGAGAAACCTTGATCCACTTTACAAACTTATAAGTTGGAGGGGCGATAAAAAATTATCAATCATAGTGCATATTTTTATTCCATGCTAAAAACTAGCAACAATAACAAGAACAAAAACATATTTTATTTCATGTTAATTGCTCATAAAGTTAAGAACGTAAGTTTCAGTTATTTATTTTTTTCTACCTGTAAATTTTCATATTTTGTCAGAGTCAGTTTTTGAAATAAGTTGCAACACCTTTCCAAATATTTTTATCGCCCCTCATGCTACTAAATGGTGTGGAACTTATCTTCTGCAATATAAGCAATGATTGTATCTCACTTTGAGACTACACAATGTGAAATAAATACACAATTTGAAGTCTGCTACTGGAATGACCTCACTCTGACCGCTGATATAAAGCACCACCTCAATAATGAGTCATAACTGTGTGTAGGACCTACCACAAACTCGCCTTTAAATTATTTGGCTCAAACACCACTACACTAGTATTCTGAGATAGACATCCTTACACTTTGTGAATGGACACACATTTAGGTGAAGCAACTCTGCCATTTTCATTTATGCCTGCCTTCTCAGTGAGGTTGACTCTTAAAGTAAAGAATTGCAAATTAGTCACTTTAACAGTAAATCCCTTTTGAATAGCTCCATCGTCTAGAAAAATAAACTGGAAATCAAAGTGTTGCCTGCTTCAAAAATTAAAAAAAAATAAAAAAAAATAAATAATAATAATAATAGATAAGCAAATAGATAAAAAAATAGGGTGATGTATTTCTGGTTTCAGTGTAATTTGTCATTTTTTTCTTCAAAAAATTAGTGTTTGGTTAATACCCGCAGTAGCGGGTCGGTACACCCTCCCATGGTAGGTAATTCACACCGACCATCATGCCACAAAGTGGTGATTTCGCTGCTTAAACGATTGAGCACACTGCTATTTGTGATATCAGTCTTTGCTGCTCAGCCTATATATCTGATTATTTTGGCTGCCTATCGAATGTTCCTCAGCAGAAGGGCTTGATAGAAGCGGGGGCTAAAATAGTCGCTAATACCCGCACCGGCTCAAAATAAAATAAAAAAAAAGGTCCTTATTAAGCTGCTAAGATGTGCAGGCTGGTCTGATTCTTCACTGTTCACATAATGTCCATCAGAAATTTTTATCATCTTGCCTTGGACTAGAAGTTAGCAGTTGTATTGCTTTTCTGGCATTGACATTTTGTTGGCATCAAGTTTTCCTCAAGTTCTCCGATTTACTTTAATAGTTTATTAGTTGCTTTGTAACAGTGCTCAAACAGGCGGGACATATCATTTCATGGAATTTTTGTGTATCTTGTAGCTCATTCCCGAGTATGGTACTAAATAATGTCCCAAAATATTTACATCCTGTATTAACTCTGGAACAGTGAAGATCCAAAATCAGGGTCTGTAGTATTTGACAACATTTTTATCATGCCTGCGAAGCAGTGGCGAGACCATATGTATTTCTTTTCCGGTGTCATCGTCGTCGTCGTAGGCGGCATAAACTTTTGTCGAGTTTTTGCGTTTAGGTCATTTTCTCAGAAACTGGAAGGGCTAGAGCCATGAAACTTGGTTCATGCGTACAACTGGAATATTGAGTCTTGACCTTCATTTTACGGTCGACTGACTTTGCAATTTTTTGTAGAGTTTTCGCTTATAGGTCATTTTCTCAGAAACTAGAAGGGCTAGAGCCGTGAAACTTGGTTCATGCGTACATCTGGAGGAGTGGATCTTAAAGCCATCATCAATATTGAGTCTTGACCTACATTTAACGGTTGACTGACTTTGCATTTTTTTTTTTGAGTTTTTGTGTTTAGGTCATTTTCTCAGAAGCTAGAAGGGCTAGAGCCATGAAACTTGGTTCATGCATACATCAATATTGAGTCTTGACCTTCATTTTACGGTCTACTGACTTTGCATTTTTTTTCTCGAGTTTTTGTGTTTAGGTCATTTTCTCAGAAGCTAGAAGGGCTAGAGCCATGAAACTTAGTTCATGCATACATCTGGAAGAGGGGATCCCAAAGCCATCATCAATTTTAAGTCTTGACCTACATTTTACGGTTGACTGATTTTGCAATTTTCTGTCGAGTTTTTGCGTTTATGTTATTTTCTCAGAAACTAGAAGGGCTAGAGCCATGAAACTTGGTTCATTGCGTACATCTGGAAGAGTAGATCTCAAAGCCATCATCAATATTGAGTCTTGACCTACAATTTATGGTTGACTGACTCTGCAACTTTTATGCTCCCTGAAGGGTGAGCATATAGTTGCTGCTTTGTCTGTCCGTTTGTCCGTCCTTCCATCCGTCTGTCAATTCGTCCATCACACTTTTGTCCGGAGCATATCTCTGAAAGTATAAGGGGTAACTAAATGAAACTTGACACATTTGTAGAGAGCAATGAGGGGAAGTGCAGTGCACAAGAACCTTAACCCTATCAAAAGTATTTACAATGTTAGCTCCCTTTCAAGATTTTTCAATATTTTGCTTGTACGGAGCGTTTCTCTAAAAGTATTAGGGGGAACTAAATGGAACTTCACGCATTGGTAGAGGACAATAAAGGGAAGTGCAATGCACAAGAACCGTAACCCTGTCGCAAGTATTTAGGAAGTTATCTCCCTTTCAATTCAATATTTTGCTTGTCCGGAGCGTATTTCTGAAAGTATAAGGGGGAACTAAATGGAACATCACACATTGATAGAGGACTATTAGAGAAAGTGCAGTGCACAAGAACCGTAACCCTGCCACAAGTATTTACGAAGTGAGCTCCCTTTCCAGTTTTTTTCAATATTTTGCTTGTCGGAGCATATCTCTGAAAGAATAAGGGGGAACAAGATGAAACTTCACACATTGATAGATGGCAATTAGAGGAAGTGCATTGTACAAGAACCATAACCCTGTCGCATATATTTACGAAGTTACCTCCCTCCCTTTCCATTTTTTTTCAACATTTTGCTTGTCTGGAGCATATCTCCGAAAATATAAGAGGGAACTAAATGAAACTTCACACAATGATAGAGGATAATGAGAGGAAGTGCACTGCACAAAAAACATAACCCTATCACAAGTATTTACGAAGTTAGCTCCCTTTCCAGTTTTTTAAGCTTGTCCGGTGCTTATCTCCAAAAGTATTAAAGGGAGCTTAATGAAACTTCATACATTGAAAGAGAATAATAAGAGAAAGTGCTGAGCACAAGAATCATAACCCTGTCTTAATTATTTACACAGTTATCTCCCTTCCTATTTTTTTAGGTACTTTGCTTGTCCGGATCATATCTCTGACAGTATAAGGGGGAACTAAATGAAATATCACACAGTTGTAGAGAACAATAAGTGAATGTGCAGAACACAAGAACCATAACCCTGTCATAAGTAATTACAGAGTTAGCTCCCTTCTTAATTTTTGCTTGTCCGTAGCATATCTTAGGAAGTATTGAAATTTCACACATTGATAGAGGGCAATGAAAGGAAGTGCAGAGTTTAAGAACTGTAACCCTCATTTAGCAATTGCAGAGTTATTTCCCTTCCTAATTTTCTTGAGCATATCTCTGTACATATTTAAGAGAACATGACTGAGACTTCACATATTGATAATAGAGGGCAATGACAAGAAGTACAGAGCAGAAGAATCATGCCTGTATCCCAAGTTATTTGGAGTTCCTTCCCTTTTTATTTTACCTCATAGAGCATAGTTCTACAAGTATTGAAGAGCAATATTATTTTAATTTTAAATTGCATTTAATTTACACGGATAATCACTCCTTCACCAGGATACCCATTCCCCAATTCCAAGCCTTGGGGGAGCATCCATCGGTTCCATCGATTTTCTTGTTTTGTTGAGTTTTCACATTTTGGTCTGATTCTCAGCAACTATAAGGGCTAGAGCCATGAAACTTGGGTCATGCATACATCTGGAAGAGAAGAGCTTACAGTCATCATCAGTATTGAGTCCTTACCAACATTTTACAGTTGACTGACTTTGCAATTTTTTGTTGAGTTTTTGCATTTAGGTCTGTATCTCAGAAACTATAAGGGCTAGAGCTATGAAACTTGGTTCATGCATACATCTTTGCTGATTTAGCTCTGTTTTGTGACAAAGCACCAGCAAGCAAAACACCGCATTCTGCGGAATTCTTGTTGTAAAACATAGTTCAAACAAACGGACCAGCTGTACTTGTCTAGGCTTTGAAGATGGGTGGATGCCTTGTAATTTACGTCCTTTTCAACAGTATTTCAGTCATGTCACAACAATGAGAGGGTGATCATGAAAGGCTGTGTACAATCCAACACTGTTTATGGTTGAAAAGATTTCAGTATCCAGCAGGAATCAACCTGGACTGCTAGCTTAGTAGGCCAGTCCTTAACCCACTGAGCTACCAGTTCAGGCTCCTTTGAAGATGGAAGAATGGTTGAGGTGTGGAGACACATAGATACATTATTCTCATGCAGTATATCTTTATCTTACTCATTGCTTACCCTTCTGTCATTTGTTCTGACAGGTCCGGAAGAGATATACAACGAGGATGCCTCACTGACAGCCGCTGTGACAAGGAGTCTGTCCCTGACCCAGGCCCTCGGGGAGAAATGTCAAAATCTTGACGCCTCCACTGCCTCTAGTGATGATGAAGAGAATAGCAGGCATTCTCACTCTCATGTAAGTTTACAGACAAATATTTACATTCTCAGTGCATTTATTAAAAATCCCTATGGTAAAAAATTAGAATGCAATACTTCAAAAACTACATGGGTTCATGTGATGTTACATGTGAGGTTAAGTGACATCAAAATAAACCATGGTTCTCTCCAATCTGATTGGACATACATGTAGGCAACGTTATGATGTGGTTGAGGCTGTTCTGCTGTTAGAAGAAAAAAAAAAAAAAAGAAGGTTTTTCTGCTTCAACTGTAGCACCTAATGCAAATTTTTAATCAATTAATAGATAGAAAAAGAATATAAATAAAAGCAATGAACTTATTTTTTCTGGTGTTTATTAAAGTATAAATTACATTGGGTTGCTGGCAAAGTTTAGGGGTTCACTTACCTTGCACGCAACCCAATTTAGTTTATACTTTGATAGACACCAGAAAAATGAAATTCATTCAACTAGAATGGAAATAATAGATTCTTAAGTCTCTAACTAACAATGTTATGGCAAAGCTTCAGACAATGTTTTTGGATAAAAACATATTTTAGCCATGACACAGCAAAACCAACAAAGTGGCATGTGTGCCCAGCACAGACACAGATCAGCCTGGGCAGCCTGGATACCCAGGCTGATTTGAGTCTTTGCTTGGCACACATGCCACTTTGTTGGTTTTGTCATGTCACGGCTCATTTCTCAATGTTCCATTCTCTTAATTTCATAGCAGCAATTTGTTAACATAATTGTGTGAAATTATTTCTCCCAAATCTGATACACTAAGAGCTCCGTCCGAGGAAGCTTTTAAAAAGAGGGTCTAAGGCTCATTCAGAAAGATACAGATAGACAAGCCAATGCATCTGATTCTAAACCTATGTTGTTGCACAGACTTTTTATAAAAATAAGGAATCTAAAGGTTCAGCAGTAGGAATAGATGCACACACTGTGTTTGAGTCTTTTCTGATTGCAAAGACACTAAGTACCAGTTTTGTTGACAGTGTTCCAGATAAGAAGGGATAAGACGGATAATTAAGGGATAAGTTTCAACATTTCTTTATTAAAACATGTTGTGACTCCTAATTAGAACCATCTTGACGAGATGGTTCTAATGAGGGGTCACAACATATGTTTTTGTTGAGAAATAAGAAAAATTATCCAGAAATCAGCCTTAAAACCATGTCTTATCTAGAGCTCTGCATATTTCAAGCTCATTTGGACTATGTATTATTTCAGAGTGGCAGTGGACACAAGCCTCCAGTTAGGAGACATGGCAGTTGTAAGTTATTTCATTAGCACCTGTGTAGCTCTGGTACAGGGTAGTTGTAACATGGAATTATAACACAGATCTCGAGCTCTAGATAAGAGGGAGTATGTGGTGGTAATTTAGGATAATTTTTTGTTATGCCCCTGAAGGGACTTCGGGTGGCATATTAAAATCGCACTGTCCGTCAGTCCGTCCATCCGTAACAAATCGTGTCTCAGCGATAACTTAAAAACTACTGAAGCAAATTTGATGAAACTTCACAGCAAGATAGAGCATAATGAGAAGGTGTGTCGTGCACAAGATTTAGGTTCACACGCCCAAGGTCGAGGTCACAATTGGGTCAAAGGTCAACTCATATCTTAACTCGTGTCTCAGCTATAACTTATAAACTACTGAAGCAAATTTGATGAAACTTCACAGAAAGATAGAGCATAATGAGAAGGTGTGTCGCATACAAAATTTAGGTTCCCACGTCCAAGGTCAAGGTCACTGTCTGGGGTTAGAGGTCAAATATTGTTTCTGTGATTACTTTAAAAATACACAACTGAATTTTATCAAATTTCACAGAAATATAAAGCATGATGAGAAGGTATGTCACATATGATATTTATATTCCCAAACCCAAGGTCAAGGTCACTGTCGGGTGTGACTGCTGAAGTAGATTTCATCAAACTTCATAGAAAGGTAAAGCATGATAAAAAGGCATCTCACTTGCAAGTTTTGGGATTCCTTGCTCAAGGTCAAGGTCTTAATCGGGGCCAAAGGTAAGTCTAAGGGGCCTTCGGGGGCATTTGTTACATACTGTAACATTTCTTGTTAATTCTGCATAAAAACATATGTTGTGACCCCTCATCTGTACTGTCTTGGCAAGATGGTTCAGGTTAGGGGTCACAACATTGGTTGCAATGAAAAATAAGAAAATTATCCCTCAATTATCACCAAATACCCCTCTTATCTAGAGCTCTGATAACATCTTTGTCAATCTTTAAGTTTTAAAAGATAGGTGACCAGTGTTCAAAAATACATCTTCTCTCATCATAAATTGACAAACCTTGACCATTCATCAAGCTTAAGCCAGCAAAATAATGAATATTTGAATGTAAAGTATTATCAAAAAGCGTGTATATTTTAGTACTTTTACAATGATATCTCTAGGAATACTGTCATTCAATATTATTTTGAAGCAAAGTTAAGTATATTGATAACTTAACCTGTCCATTCATCAAGCCAGCAAATAAAAATAGATTCTTGCAAAACCCCCATACACATGTTGGATCTCAACATGGTTAATGTGTATTGTCATTCTATATTTTATTTTGTAAAACAAAGTTACAGTTATATGAATTGTTCAAAACTTAAATAAGGCAATTAAGACTTTGAAAACTGGTCACCCTGGACTATCAATGTGTTTCATTTTTGTTGCATATAACACTTACATCTTTGTTTTTATCATTATTTATAATTTGATAATACATGTACCTTGCTTCCCATGTTTGTTGAGTTGCGACATACCTTGAATTTTGGTTTATTTAATGCCATTATGTTTTAATTTTATCCATTAAATTATCCCATTAATTTACTTTGATGATAATAATCGTTTCATTGAACTGTATTTTGTTAAAGATGTACTCCCTCATTTTTCTATTTCAAAAAATAAATCATTGTATTTAATCTCATGACGAAATACAGTCAACTCTCGATATCTCCAAGTCGAACTTCAGCCCAAACTACTGATATCTTAATGTAAATTTTCTGGTAACAGAAAATTTACTTTGGGATATCAGTAGTTTGAGATAACAGGAGGTGAAATGTAAATAAAAATAGGAAATACATTCTTTGATATAAGAACGTACTTTGAGATATCAGTGCTCAGATATCAAAAGTTGACTGGATACAGTTTATTACTGTATCATATACTTGATGAAAGTCCAGAGAAATCGCCTGTGTTTACTCAAAATTTGGAATTAAAGAGATTCATCAAATCTGAAATGTAAATTAACAAACTCCTTAGCCCATTGAGAGGAAAAAATCTCGTGGTGACTTCAATAAGTCATTCTCTTTGACCATTTTGTCAGTTAAGATGACAGACTGCAGTGCTACTGATTCATGGATTGTTCATATATTTTGTTAGAAATTTACAGCCATTGACCATTGTACTTGTAGATCATTTACTTGTTAGTTTTATACTTAATAAAAAAAGTAGACAACAAAGGACCTGGTATGATAAGGGCCTTTTTTGGCCCCCCTTCAAATTCTTTTAAAAATGCATGGTTTCTATTGCTTATTATTTGTGCGTATGGGAACAAGCAGAAATAATATGTTTCGTGTTTCTTAATTCTCAGAATAACAGGATTTCTGACATGCCTACGTTGTTTCAATAAAATGAAGGAAAATTGCGAGAAAATTTGAGTTTAATACATATTCCTTTAAAGAAATAAGTCATTTACAATTACTTTTGAAAGCTCTTAACAACAGGCTTTTGATGAAATGCTTATATGTAAGATTGCACTGCTAATTACCTGTGCACTGCACAAGGCCTCTCCAGGTACCCCACCCACTCAAGTTTGCAAGTCCAGAGACGCTAACCAAAAAATTCCAACAGATCAAAATGAAATGTATACCAGATTATTCCTTGTGTTCTAACTAAGAAAATGAATACCCACAACATATGTTTATTTTGTCTATGAGCGGAGATATGGGTGTTTTTATGTTGAGAACGCTGGGAAAATGTTCCAAACGCTGCCAGTTTGGTAACAAAAAGTTAAAAATAAACATTGAGCCTGGTCTTAAGCACATTTAATATTTTCATGGCATATAAATATATTAAAATTTTATTTGTATTTAAAATATTAAATTTGCTGGAGGCCGGGCTCATATATTTTGAAAGCCACAAAGGCTACCAAATTCGTCATTTTCGTCAGAATCCGCTGGGGGTATGGGTATGTTCAGTAAAAATATCACAAATATTTTGTGCAAGAACTGGTTAATTTTGAGTTTGCTGTTACATCCAAGGTTTGAACTTTCATATGAATACATTTTTATTATGGAAATAAGACTTTTGAAAAATGAGTTTTCTGGGGGCCAAATATGGGCCTTATCATACCAGGTCCTTTGCATCTGCAATTTAGCAAAATTTCAAAAAGTGTTTTGTGTCCAAGCTCTATCAAAGACTAGAGGACAAATAGTGTAGATCAAGATGAGGTGGCTGATCATAAGCCACCTCATCTGGATCTACACTGTTTGTAAAATAAGCTGAAATTTTTATGGCATTTTAAGGATTGAAACGGTCTATGTCAATAAAGATGGGAGTAAATCTTCAAATTAGAAACTGTTTTTATACTTTTAGTTTTGTATGCTAGTAAGTAGACTAACCTATGATATTATCCCTGCATGCTTTTGTAGTTAACTATGAGGATGGTAGCAGGACTGGATTGAAAATTCCGCCACATGAACAAGTTCTAGAGGAAGGTGGGGCCTCTTTCTTATTTCTACACCTGACATTTTTTGTTCAGCTAAATCTGTGCTCTCTTAAGTGTTATTTTTGCATGTTGGTGCATTCTGTGTTTCAAGTGGTTTTACAATCCTGGAAAAATTCACTGTATAATGAAATCAAATTAAACCTTTGCAAGAGCAGCCTTTTCAACATTGTTTCAGACGTATCAAGCTGATGGACAGTTATAATCAGAGCTCCAGATAAGAGGGGGTAACAGGGATAATTATGGGATAATTATCCTTATTCTTCCATTAAAACATACATTGTGACCACTCATCTGAACCGTCTCGTTGAGACGGTTCAGATGAGGGGTCACAACATATGGTTTCAATGAGAAAAACAAAAATTATCCCTAATTATCATCAAATACTCCCTCTTATCTAGAGCCCTGGTTATAATGAAAGGCTTTTGTAGTGGAACGGCATTTATTGTTGAAAACATTTCTGCCTAAAGTAAGATTCAAACCTAGACTGCTAGCTTAGCAGGCCAGGGCTTAATCCTTTGAACTGCCAGGGCTCCTAGCTTTGACTTAAATTGGGGTTGGACTCTTAATGGTAATAGTCTGCTTACATGAGCAACTTCTTTCCATTAAGAGTTGGCCTCGGTGTTGAAAGGCTTCATCACCCAGGGAAGTAAATAGGAAGTCATAAAAATTGTCCCCCCTTTAAAAAATGGTTGAAAAGCATGGGAGTGTACCAATACATGTTAAAGCCATTTTGATACAGTAAGTGTTTATAATTACATATACAGTGAGGTGCTAAAAGAGAGACACACCTTTCTGAAATCCTATTAAATATATGCATTTACAGTGTGCAAAAAAAAATTCAGTTATATACATTGTGTTTAATTCAAAGGCATTACAATGCCAATAGAAAGCTAAATGAATGGAGAGAAAAATCCAAAAAAATAGAGATTTTTTGGGTTGTTTTAGAAGGGAAAATACCCATTTCATAGCAGAGTTTCATAAGACTGACTTAGATACCATATTAATCCTAATAAATGCCCCTGCTGTAATAAATGCCCCATGCTTCTTTTCCGAAAATAATGTTATATCATCTTGCATGAATTCCTGTTTGCGTCTCTGGATGGGGTAGCTCTTTGAAATTAGGTCTGCTCTTAAAGGAAAGAATTTACTTGTAAAGGAGAAAATTATGTCCTTAAGAGTTGACCCCTACTGAGAAGGGAGGCAAAAAATAGTAGTGTTGCTTCCTCTGAAAGTATACCCATGACCTTTAAGTTGCTTTAATATCATAGGTACTTTGGCAGTGGCTGATTTACTATACTTTAGACTCTAAATAAGACACCCATTCACAAAATGCAACACCGCCACGGTGTTTAATAGAATTAATACGGTACATGTATTTGGAGTCCTTCTGGAGATGAAAAAACACAGTTTTATAGCTGAATGAATATGAGCCGCGACACGACAAAACCAACAATGTGGTTGTGCGCCCAGCGCAGACTCAGATCAGCCTGGGCATCCGCCAAGTTTGATCAAACTCTTCGTTAAGTGCTCAAAGGGTAGCTAAGGGTCTAAGCTACCTCCATGCGGACAGTGAATGCTCTGACCAGACTGGGCGGATGCCCAGGCTGATCTGAGTCTGCACTGGGTGCACAACCACATTGTTGTTTTGTCGTGTCGCGGCTCATATAGTATCACTTTCGTTTTGATTTTAAACCTGTACTTTTACAGTTCACAGAGAAGAAGCAGCCAGAGACATCGTTGATGCTGAGAGGGAGTATTGTACCCAGATCTGGTCCCTTGTTGACAACTTCATGAATCCCCTGAGAGATGAGGAGATTGTCAGTCTGAGAGAGTGTAACATACTATTTCCTGCGTACATTCCACTGATCTACGAGCAGCACTGTATCATGCTGAGAAAACTGGAGGAGAGAATGAGAAAGTGGAAGTTCAGTGGAGTGGTAGGAGACATCTTTGCAAAACTGACAGATTCTCAAGATGTAATAATTGTTTTAATATTAGTTTTGTTTGAGTATTTTTGTGTTATTTTATTACGGCAGTAAAATATGTTAATTAGAAATGGAATCAAGATGCTACCAGGCCATATGAGCGGCGACAAGAGAAAAAACAGAGTGGCATGTGTGCCGAGCGAAGCCTCAGATCAGACTGGGCATCTGCCCAGTCTGATCAGTCTTCGCTGTCTGCATGGAGCTAGCTTAGACCCATAGCTACCCTTTAATTGCAAAGTGAAGACTGATCAGACTGTGTGGATGCCCAGGCTGATCTGAAACTGCACTGGGCGCACATGCCATTTTGTTGGTTTTCTTATGTCTCAACTCATATATGAATTGTCAAGCCATTGGTTGTTCACTTTGTATTCAAATGAATATTATTTGAATTGTTTCCTCCTAGTACTTACCAGAAATTGTTTGTTGGGCATATGAAATAGAAGTGGAATAAAGTGAGAATAAAGTTACTAACATTGTATGACAATGCATTATTAGTCCATATTCATGATGTCCCATCATTAGACTTTTTATACACGCGTTTTGAATGGCATGGCCCTGTCTATCTGTCCGAGCAAACAAATGGGTAGTTATGGGGCTAGGGTTAGGTTGTCTCTAATGTATTTTAAATGGGATTTATTCCATAGACACTTAAAAAGAGTGGTTTATGTGGCTAGAAAAGGGTTTAAGTGGCTATTTTTTATTATTGAAAATGACACATAAGTATACATCCGTTAGAACGTCCGTCTGTCTGTCCGTCCTTCAATATGCTTGTGTGCATCATATCTCAGTAACCATTCGAGATATCTTCATGAAATTTTGTAGGCATATAAATTAGGATGAGGCAAAGTGTCGCGTACAGCAATAGTTGCTCCCCCTTTCTTAGTTTCCAAGTTATGCCCCTTTGAATATTCTTTACCCTACTAGCCTTGTGCGCGCCATAACTAGATAACCGTCGTTAGGGATATCTTGATGAAACTTCATAACAATGTGTATGATGGTGTAACGATGTGTAGCGTATGACAATGGTTGCTCTCCTTTTCCTCATTTGGGAGTTGCATCTCTTTGCTTAGATTTTGTAGGCTATTTTCGTTTATACTAATCTTGTGCATGCAATAACTTAGTAACCATTTGGAATATATTGATGAAACTTTACAGCAATGTGCATGATCACAAGATGGTGTGTCACATATAAGAATGTTTTTCCCCCTTCCTTAATTTTGGAGTAACCTCCCTTTGATTAGTTTTTTTAAGGCTAGCCCAATTCCCCCATTCACTCCATATCTCCTTAACCCTTTGGAATATTTAATGAAAATTGATAGGAATGTGTATAATAATGGGGCAATGTATCATGAGCATGAACCATAACTCTGGCTTTCTTTTGAATTATCTGTCCTTGCATCAATTTCTGTTTTACTCTGTAACTCCTTAACCATTGAAAATATTTTAACAAAACTTCATGGTGAAGTGTATATTGTCAAGGGAATGTATTATGACTAAGAATGGTACTCTTGTTTACTTAGTTTATGAATTATCTCCCTTGTTTGACTTTGGCATTTCTCAGCTTCTGAGCTGCTTTATCCTGGAAGCTGATTAGTATTAGATGTTTTAATAGCATTGCAGTCATAAATTACATAGCTGTTTCCCCTGTTTGTATGCCTGTCCATCCTTCTGTAAACAATCTTGTTCATTCTGTTACTCCGTCATGACACTGAAACGGGCGTATTATGTGCCTCTTGGGAAGCTCATGTTAAATGTTGAGATGTTTTTCTACTCTTAGAAATTAAATTAACTGAGATTTTTTTTTTAGGAACAAACACCTGGATAAATGGTTGGGTTTGAAAATATTCAGACAACTTACTATTGCCTCTAAAGAACATGTTTGGATTAGTAAAGTGTAGAGTTGAATAGACCACTTTAAACATTGTCTTCCTCGTTTATTTCATGTTTTCAGAAACAAATGAGCCAGTCTCTGTGAAAACCGGGCTTAATGACATTAAAATAAATAATTAGCTAACTGCATCACTGAAAAGCATAGGCTTCTCTAAACATTTCCTGAAAATTTGAGATCGTTACCATTATTTATTACTGAGATATAGACTTTAGAAGCACACACATAGTGCAGTTTCTTTATATGACGTTATTAACGTCATGCAAGCATGTTTTGACGTCTACTCCATTACGTTTGTTTGAACGCGCTTTCTGTGCTTGTTACACAGAATAACTCGGACAAAAAGTGTGTTTGCTCATTTTCAATATGTATTTCACAGCACACACATGACAATTTGCATTATTTAACATGTATTTCAAATGGTAGGTCTTTGTAATGGTGTACCAGCTGTTTTCAAGGCTTTTGGGTCACCATGGAATAAGCGTTTTCATGGCAACATATGTCATATTTAAGACTGGATTTTGTCTGAATTTATAGGCTTTCTGTTTTATTTCAACGCCTAAGGTATTTTCATGGACATAAATAGAGGTCCATAAAATCATTCATTTTGGTGTTTTTCATCCGTTCACAACGTAATATATTACGTAATGTCATTAAGCCCGGTTTTCACAGAGAACGGCTCAAATATTTTAACAAAATTTCATTAGACAATATGTAATAGTCTTATAATAAACCGTACAAGTTTTGAGAAAATGCATGTTTGATTTTTCAATAAATGAAGAATGAAAACGATCTTCAAATTAAAAGGCAAATTACCTATTTCCTCACGACCTGTAAGAATATCAATTTTGATCACATGTGTCGTGTGATCTTGTACAGGTATTTTTCTTATTTATGCATGTGATTGTGACGTATGAATAAATTACTTGTGTCCAATAATGTGATTTCGAGCGTGGTCCAGGATCGTTTAAAAATTTATCTTACTTTTTGGTTAAAGTCATTTTTATCAAATATTATTAGCTATATTCTATTTCAAATGTATAGTCAGACCATGTCGGAGGTATTGCATGAAATATATCATCAAATCATTTTTTGTTATTATTATCAAGGGAGTAATCGTTAAAAAAAAAATGACACTTTTACCCAGGGCTTCATACTCATGAATTTACTTTACATTTGGCCATTAGATGAAATAATTTCTCTGCTGAATTTCTGTCTACATCATTATTATGCCCCCGCCAGGAAGTGGGGAGGGGCATATATTTTTGCCCTTGTCCGTCCGTGCATATGTCCGTCACACTTTGTAGTACTGTTCTTGTCTCCGCAACTCCTCCTGCAGTATTTGAAGCAGGGAGTTGAAACTTGCAACACAGTTTTGACATGCATTGAACATGTGCATAAAGGAAACAGAACTTTGATTCAGGTGTTTATTGCAGAATTATGTTCCCTTGAATAACATGCATATTTTCACCATATTTCACATTTGTAGTACTGTTCTTGTCTCCGCAACTCCTCCTACAGTATTTGAAGCAGGAAGTTGAAACTTGCAACACAGTTCAGACATGCATTGAACATGTGCATAAAGGAAACATAACTTTGATTCAGGTCTTTATTGCAGAATTATATCCCCTTGAATGACATACATATTTTGACCTTATTTCACAATTTGTAGTGCTGTTCTTGTCTCTGCAACTCCTCCAATAGTATTTGGTGTTGGACTTTGGAACTTGCAACACAGTTCAGACACGCATCGAACATATGCATAAATGAAACAGAACTTGGAGTTAGGTCTTTATTGCAGAATTATGTCCCCTTGAATGACATATATATTTTGACCTTATTTCCATGGCTCATATACAAGCTCACCTTTTGTCATCACTCTAGTGGCCTCATTTATCAACCGATTTGGTATTACATCTCAGCTATATTGGGTACGACCATACCATTTCAGGTTGGTAGGATCAAGGTCAAGGTCACAGTTGCTATTTTCAGAAAAACTTGGGCATGGCTCTAGTGCTTTTATTTATGGATCGATTTTGATATAACTTCACATTAATGTTAAGTATAACAGTATCTTGAATAAATTACTGTTTCAGCTCCGAGATCCAAGGTCAAGGTCACAGTTGCAATTTTTAGAAAAAACTTTATCATACCTCTAGCCCCTTTATTCATTGACAATTTTGATGTAACTTCACCCAAATGTTTAGTGTGACAATATCTTGGACAAGTTCGCAATCCAGACTTTTAGGGTCAAGGTCACATTTGCTATTTTTAGAAAATACGTTGTCATCCTTCTGGAATGATTTTGACAAAACTTGATACAAATATTTAGCATGACAATATCTGGGACAAATTCACGTTTCAGCATTGTAGGTCCAAGGTCAAGGTCACATATGCTATTATAGGTACATGTTAATCTTTGTCATGGTTCTAGGGCCTTTATTTGTTAACTGATTATGACATAACTTCACGCAAATATTAAGTATAACAATATCTTGGATGAGTTCACCTTTCAGGGTTGTAGATCCAAGAGCAAAGTTACAGTTGCTATTTTTAGAAGAAAAAAAACTTTGTCATCCCTTTAGCACCTTTATTTATTGACAGATTTTGATGTGACTTCACACAAATATGTTTTAACACATTACTCATCTAGTGAGGCATATGGCGGGGGCATTCATCACCTTTAGTGATTGTCTAGTTTTTTCTTGTCATTCTTTGAAATAGTTTTCATTTTACATGTTAAGAAGCATTTGCAAATAGTTTATCCAACAAAGTTTAAACTTAAAATAATGATTATCGTTTCAGGGAGATGGTTTATTGTTGTACAAGGCCTACATCAACGATTTTCCTGCCATTATCAACTGTATGAATAAGTGGTATTCCCAGTCTCCACAGTTCTGTGAAATCATGCAGGTAATACTATGTGCAAGTGTATGTGAGTACTGTATTTCTGTGGCTGTAAGATGGGGGAAGGGGTATTCCCATCTAAAACAATCCCAAAAACCTAGATCCATCTTTAAGATGGATCTAGGTTTTGGGGATTATTTTAGAAGGGAAAAACCCATCTCATAGTAGAATTGAGCAGCGACATGAGAAAACCAACAATGTGGTTGTGCGGTCAGCGCAGACTCATATCAGTCTGGGCATCCGCCCAGTCTGATCAGAGTCTTCGCTTTCCGCATGGAGATAGCTTAGACCCTTAACTACCCTGTAAGCGCTATGTGAAGACTCTGGACAGACTGGGAGGATGCCCAGGCTGATCTTAGTCTGTGCAGGGCGCACAACCACATTGTTGGTTTTCTCATGTCACGGCTCAATTACATCAGACTGATTTAGACATTGGGGTCATTCTAGAGATGAAAAATGCCTGTTTTGTAGCCAAATAAATATGGCAGTCTAAAAACCTGTCTAAATGTTTAAAACAAGTTCTTAGAATTACTATTCTAACACAGTGCACCTATAGAGCAGTTTGCATCTTTTAGTATACTACATTTCACTGTTTCGGAGCGGGTGAGTCTAATTGCTGACGTTACTGGCAATTACTGACTTATTTTGACATTTTGAGATTTTAGATGGTGTAATGTCTCTTTCTTTTTAAAATTGCCATAAGAACATACAGTTATTGTAGATACAGTAAAGAATATTTGCAGGAGCATGAAGGCGCTGGCAGGAAGGTTGGGGGAATTTGAATGAAACAAGTGCTTTTGCAGCATTTTTGAGTGTTAGAATCGAAACAGGTCAGGTCTAGTATTGAATTGTTGTGTAATAATTCACTGTTTGTCGGTAAGTTGTAAGTAAATATATCACTTGTGCTCCGGGCTCGGGCTCATGATATGATCTACTTTACAACTGATCTCCAAAAAGTGAATTATTTCTCAACAGTTCACTGCTAGAGCTGATCTATTTCTTAAGTATAAACCAAGTCATCAAGTGACAGGAAAATATATGTGTACAATACAGATGTTCATTTATAAACGTTTTTTTTGGCATACAAAATTACATTTGGATAAAGGCAAAGGCTATATTTATGAGAAAGATTAAGACTCTTTATGAATTTGCATACCAAATTGTATGAATCTGAATAGTCACTATTTAGAATAACTCGGTAACAAATTCGGATATAGTTAGAGAGAATTATTACCATTATATTTGTTAAGTAAATATATTAATGAAAAAAAATATTTTTTTTAGTTTCAACATGATGTATATATTTCAATTGTAAAATTCTTTCATGAGTCATTGAACTTTTAAATTCATTGTTTATTCCTGAACAATAACTACAATATGTATGTTTCCAGTCTCACTCCCTGGCCACTTCCCTAGTTCTACCCTTGCTACTGGCACCGCTACAACAAGTTCCTAAATACTCATTACTCCTGAAGGTATGTATCATTATATGAGCCGCGACGCGAGAAAACCAACAAAGTGGTTGTGTGCCTAGAGCAGACTAAGATCAGCCCTGGCATCCACCCAGTGTAACCACACCTTTTGCTAAGCGCTTAAAGGGTAGCTAAGGGTCTAAGCTACCTCTATGCGGACAGCGAAGACTCTGATCAGACTGGGCGGATGCCCAGGCTGATGTGAGTCTGCGCTGGGCCCACAACCACATTGTTGGTTTTCTCATGTCGCGGCTTATATGTTTGATTATGAATCATATCGCAAATCAGCGAGTCAACTAAATAATATTAATAATTGTTGACTTATTTTAAATCTTCCTGAAATCTACGTATTCAGCTTTGAAATGAAGCTTTATTCCAGTCTTGCCATTTCTAATACTAGGAGTCACTAAAATCATACTAACCATATAGATGGGTGATTTTCATAAGTCCAAATGATTGATGTAAGGTGATTTTCTATGTTGATTTAAGGTGAATTTATACACTTTCAGGGGCAGCAACTCTGCCTTTATCATTTTACAGTCCTCCTCAGTGTGAGTCAAACCTTAAAGGTAAGAATTTGCTCCTCCAGGAGCAGATTCTTTCTTTTAAGAGTAGACACCATTTGTAAAGGGTTTCGTTGCCCAGGGCAGCAAGCTGGAAGTACCGGTAAAAAAATGTCTCCCTTTGTGAAAGAATTACAAAAAAAGCTTGGAGGTATATCCATGCACCTTACCGGTATTTGTTGCTATTTCAGAATTTGTTAAAATACACACCATCTGATCATCCAGACAGATATTATCTTGATTCTTCATTACACAAACTGAAGTCCTTCTTAAACACCATGAACGATGACTTGGAACATGCAATGAATATTCTCAATATCAACAGAGATGGCATGAGCAGGTCTGTATAGCCTAACTGCTTCTATAAAATGATTACATAACATTTGACACGACAAAACCTACAAAATGGCATGTGGGCCCAGCAAAGACTCAGATCAGGCTGGTCATCACCCAGTCTGATCAAATTCTTCATTGTTCACATGGAGTTAGCTTAGACCCTTAGCTACCTTTAAAGCACACAGGGAATACTCTGTTCACATTGGGTGGCTGCCCAGGCTTACCTGAGTCTTTGCTGGGCGTATATCCACTTTGTTGGTTTTGTCATGTCATGTTTTGCAGAATGGCATTCTAATTTCCATGACTTAGAAGTGTGCTTGACTCACATAGTGATATTGAAAGAGTGATCAAACAATATCAAGCCAATAACTTGTCATTTACAAACATTTTTTCTTTATTAAGACAGAGAAGTACATTTTCATTTATGAATATAGCAGTTAAGAGAGAAAAATAATGTAACAGGATTATAGCAGAATCTTCGCAACAGTGTCAGTTCCATGGCTAGAAATAAAATGCCTGAGTGGTGTATGGACAGGAAACAGCATAACTGTATGTAGTCCATCATTTTCCTTTGAAAGCTGTCAAATGCAAAGCTACAAATTTACATTGAGTCACTGGTCATATATTATTTCTTAAAAGTTGTTGACAGCTATGGATTGTATCATTACCGTTACCACTTTATTTTCTGATGTAGGTCAAGAGAATCGGGTAATTCAGTGCGGTCTCGTTCCAGTGGGAGCAGTGCCGAGGTGAATTACATGTCCAGCACTAGAGATTCAGGTGTACATTCTAGTGGGGAAGAGAGGCCAAAATCACCTCTGTCACCAAACACCACCAGAAGGTAATTTTGACACTTTAGCTCTGTGTAAACATACAGATTAACTTCTTAGTTAACTTGATAGATTTGAATGCAACTTACAATATAAAAATCTGAAAATAAAGAATTCAATACAAAAGTTATTAGACTAATTTTATTGATATTTTCATTTCTTAACTGAAAAAAAAAATGATAGTGACAGGATTTATGAGCTGCGACATTACAAAACCAACAAAGTGGTTGTGCGCCCAATGCAGACTCAGGTCAGCCTGGGCATCCACTCAGTCTGATCAGACTCTTTGCTATGTGCTTAGAAGGTAGCTGAGGGTCTAAGCTACCTCCATGCAGACAGCGAAGACTGATCAGATTGGGCAGATGCCCAGGCTGAGGTGAGTCTACGCTGGGCACACAACCTCTTTGTTGGTTTTGTCGTATTGGGGCTCATATATGTTACATTAGTAAGTACATAGAAAGCTAACCATTTACTTTGATGCATGGTTGGTTTGTAATGATAGACATTTGCTCAAAATATTGCATATTAATGGAACATACTTATTAATAGATCTACCAGTAAAAAGTTGATTTAATTTTTACTGCAAAACATTTACAAAGATACTTCTAGACTGATTTGCAGTACTCAGTATAGCTTGATGGCATATATCTGTTGAGAATTGATTTTTTACTGTGAATACTGAATTGTTTGATAAAACCAGAGAGAGAGAGAGACTTTATTTATAGTTAATACATTTTCTAAGCTTTCTAAACCTTCTTACAGGTTTGTTCTTCAAGTTCTTAGAGAAAGACGAGACAAGAGTGGGAGTGAGAGTCCTGTGAAAGCAGATCATCATCCCTCTACACCTAGAGGACACAATCATCCTGTCACACCTAGAGGTCATAACCATCATTCCTATGGTAGCCATCCTGATCTCACCTACAACATGCAGGGTTATCCTGAGGGAAGAACCTCGCCATATCTAACCGCTTTACCTCAGAACAAGCCATTCTCATCCTTATCAAGACTTCCTCTTCCACACGAGAGAGGTAAAAAGGTCAGAGTTAGTCAGAAACATGATGTGCATAGACCAGGAATCAATACAAATTACTTGCGGCCACTTACCCCGCAGGCATTTCCAACATCCACAAGTGCCCATAGCTTTGACAGCATGAGAAGAAGAGAAGACATTGCTGACAGAGCAAGACTCAGACCAGCATCTGCCATTGAAATTTCTGGTGATGGTAGTGAAAGACTTGACAGGTATCATGATCTGTTAGGATATCGAGCTACATCACCCACTAGACATTCAGTCAGCACTGTGAGTAGTGATAGATCTAGGAAAGATATGCAGAAATCTCTACAAAAGTTATTAGCAGAGACAGGTCACAGTGTAGATGACAATATTGACGATTGGCAAGAAAATGACATGAAAGAAAATACATACCATAAACAGTTTTTAGCTACTAAAGATAGAATACTTAGAAAAGGTAGTGGAAAGGACAGAAGGAATATTCCTGAGAATTCAGTGCGATCAGATAAAAGACATTCTCACGGTCATATTAGGGGTCATTCTGTGGATACTAGCGAGGATTATGGCATTTATGGTGAAGATGATGACATTGATAATGATGCTAAGGCTGAAAATGAAAATGAAGATGTTCAACCTATGAAGCTTCTCCCTGATTCACATAGGCCAAAAATTATGGTACCAAAATGGAGGCAAAATGCACCTTTACAGCCTCCTAGTTACAACACAAGTGTAGAAATGATACAGAAACAAAATGGATATTCATCTGAAGAAAATCTTGCCGCTTCATTAGCTCAAAGTTTAATGGACAGTCCTGTATCATATAGTGATAGAAACATTGAAAGCAGAGAGAATTTTACCTCAAATACTCTACCTAGAAAAAATTTAAAAAGGAAGGAAGCCAGTGGTAGAAAATCTCCAAGGACTATACAAAGTGTTCCTTTAGCGCTTCATTCTAACAATGTGGATGATGATAAAGACCTAGATCAAGCTGTTGATAATCGTACTACATCAGAGTTGACTAGTGAAGAGGAATTATCAATAAGTGAGACTACACCAAAGATACCAGATAATAAGCAAAGTAAAGATAGACTGGGTAGAAGAGGAAGTGGTGTAAGTGAAGCTCTTATTGATGTAATTGCTTATACAGCTGACTGTCTTGAAAGAAGTGATAGTAGTAAAATAAATATTGACACTTCAGGCAAAAGCGAGACACAAGACAATGATGTGTCAAGTTCAAATAGTGTGACAGAGCAAGTTATGCCAGTAATTCCACCCACAGAGATATCTCAAGGTCAGGTAATTACACCACCTAATGAAAGCTCTGTATCAGAAACTTCTGCAGTTCAACCTTTGCCTGTTACTAATGTTAGAAGTTCCTCTGGACCTCCGACCCAAAACCCATTTGCCAGTATCTCAGGTCCTATAGTTAAAGAAAAAAGTGTGACACCTGTAAATACTGATAATCTATTACATTACTTTCAAAATCGCAATTCTAAAACACAGTCAGATGAGCAGGTAGATAGTAAAGAACCAGATAGTAAGTTGTCAGACTCTAATGGAAGATTTCACAATATGAATAGCACCTCTACTCCTACATCTGAAGGAAAAGTGTTTGCCTTTAACCCAGAAATGTTCAATGCAAAAAGCAATGTTGGCAGAAAAGATAGACTTGTAAGAGCAGATGAATCATCTCAAATTGCACCTAAAACTGCTGAATCAAACGATAAAAAATTGAGAAATGCTATTGAATCAGTTGCAAATGTAGATGTGGCAAGTGATAAAGCTGATGAAGAAGTGAATAAAGAAAAGGTTTTAAGAGCAGTTGATCGCATTAGAATGAGTTTTGAAAGGCCTAGATCATTAGACATTCCAGATAACAAAAACCAACTTAGAAGCATTGAAAGGCCACTTTCAACAGACCCATCCCAATCCAAAATGCCACTGATTCTAAAAACATTTACTTTACCTCAAAAGGGAATCGCTAAAGATAATAAAACAGAAGATCAAACAGTGAAAAGTGCTGGAAAAGAAAGTAATGTTTCAGACCAGCAAGAAAACGCGCACAGAATGTACAGAAAGGCAGGGGGATTAAAATCACCAACCAAACATCTAGGGGAAGCAACAGCCACAGCGAGACAAATACAAAAGTTAGAGAGATCTGCTAGTCCAACTGTGAAAAATAACAATTCTGATAATAGTAGCTTGGCACAGAAAGATAGGTCGAAGAGTCCATTATCCACTAATATACAGAACTCTGCTGGAAAGGTCAAAAGAGGAACAAGTCCACAGAGGTTTTCAAAGGAGGGATCATATATTCCACAAAGGTCAGGGAGTCCTGTCAGAAGTATAAGTAGGCCGTTGTCTGCAGAAGCATCCATTGACCCTTTGTTTATGCAGAATGGGGATCATTCACAGCCAGCTTTAAAAAGTGCAATGAAAGACACCAAAATACCAGTTTTAAGGAAATCTGGAAGTGCCCCGGGAACAAATCCATTATCAAAATCAACAGAGGACATATCCAAAATGAAGAAGAAATCAGCATTCAAGGATTCTTTGAAAAACATCTTCGGGAGAAAAAAGTGAGTATTGATTTTACATTAAATTAAATCAATGATGATTTTATTATATATGTTACATATAGTGTTCATTGAACAGTGTGTTGGAAGGGCTTAAGTGTGGTTGGGATGGTACTTATTTGTTTGGTCACAAATAATAACAATACATTATGTATATACATATTGTGATTGAGATATTATACAACCAAAATGTACAGTGACTGATTGATTAACTAAATTTTAAACTTTATGCATAATCGTTGATAAATATCACATTTAATTGAAGACTGCATATTTACTAAACCTTTGCATATATGTTTTGCAGTACAAAGGCAAAAAAGAAACAGCAATGCCTTCCCTAAGAGTTGGTACGGTAAATTGAATGGCATGCCACATCCTGAGCATGAGCCTTAATATTCTGGCAGCCTGTGAATTGCTTTGCTGCCTTCTGTGAGAATTTCTGTATTCAGTTGCCTTGATGTATATCTGTGGCAGTAACTATTACTTTCCTTAGTCTTAGACTATCATATTTGGCTGTGCTGCTTCAACATTCCTTGGTACATTATTCATCATCTTCTAACATCTGCTGGCTGCCATCATATAGTAAATGTGAGGACACTTTCGATACTTCAAAGAAGAAATGCCAAATAAACAAAATACGGCTTTTTTTGTGTGACAATTTAGGATGCCTATTAGGAATGAACAGTTTTTTTTATTGGTTAACATTCTCATGCCTAGAGCTTTCTATACCAAATTTATTAAATGTTTAGAGGTCATCTAAGTATCATCTGTAATTATCTGTTCTTGATATCAGTCATGCCAAAATCACTAGGAAAGTTTTCATATAGAATATGAAAACAACTGAGGCTTTTGACCAGCCTGCACATTCACGCAGTCTGATCAGAAGCCTCCTTTTTGCATCAACAATCTTTGAAAGAAGCTGCACAGTGAAAGGCAAAGTCTCTGTTCAGACTGCATGCAATGGAAATGCTATAAAGCACTATTCCTCGTGTAATAGCTCAAATTATAAACAACTAGGATCGGACTTTGCAGCCTTGGTCGACTAATGTTAAGTGATGAAACTCTTTTCAGCTTTTCATTCCATCAACACTTTCAAAGGTATTTCCCTCCCCTTCATTGTTAATATTTCATTTTGCATTTTAACATTACAAATTGTACTTCTGTGTTGTTTTGTTGTTTGTAGAAACATGTATATACCATAGAATACTTCTTCGGCACCTGTTGGCGTAACTTTTAAACATCTAATACTAGAAATTGCTTTTGAATTAGTGTTCTCCTGATTTTGTTTACAGTATGCATATAAATCAGTGCCACAAAGCCTAATAATTCTATACATACTATATGATCTGCCTTTTGAACGGCATCTGAATGGGTACATGTTATACATTTATAATGGATCATTAAGGGTGTTTAACATTTATAATGAAACATTTCTTTTGTTTTTGCGTAAACTGCTTTCAATTGGAGAGGACATGGGCAGTCTCAGTGCCAGGAGATGAATGTTGTGGATTAGTTCACTTGAGCTTCCTGGGGATATCGTTATGAGCATTTGAGCCGCGACACTACAAAACCAATTAAGTGGTTGTGCGCCCAGCCCAGACCGAGATCAGCCTGGGCATCCGCCAAATCTGACAAGACTCTTCGCTAAGCGCTTAAAGGGTAGTTAAGGTACTAAGCTACCTCCTTGTGGGCAGCAAAGACTCTGATCAGACTGGGCGGATGCCCAGGCTGATCTGAGTCTGCGCTAGGCGCACAACCACTTTGTTGCTTTTCTCGTGTCGCGGCTCATTTGAGGAAGAAAACTACACTCACTTAGTCTTTAAAGTGCAGCACAGAAATGTTATGATAAGCTACCAAGCTTTCTAAACATTTTCTGTCTACAATAAACTGTACACATAGTGTAACAAACAGAGGTTTTGAGTTTGTTAACTCTCTTGAACGGTGGAGGTACTGTGATACTTTAATTCCAGTCGTAGTATATTGGACGTGTCATTGCTTGTATCACTGTACAGAACTTTTATTTAAAAATCAGACGGGTCAACATTCAGTCTTCTGCATAAATGTATTTCAGGAAACTGTGTTTACTTTCTAATTTAGACAGGTGGTGGCTACTGCAGATTTAACCACACCCAGATACAATGCTGTATGTATGATAGAAAACAAAATAACTACTCATATACTCAAGAATTTTAAAACCACTTTGTAAACATCTTGGTTCTTCTTTGCTTAAGATCTGATGTAGTCTTGCTGATGTTGTACAAGTATAACCTTTGTAATTATTTGACTAACGAAATATTTATTTCTATTGTAAACTTTCTCTTTTTTTTCACCATTAACATCTATCAGGAAAATAATTGTTACATGCATGTAAGTAGAATGTTAATATCTCTTTTCTACAACTCATCTTTTTCCTATTTGCTCATTGCTTTGAAACAAATTTGTAACGCATCTTAGTTAGCTTTGCTTAATGTATTCTGATAGAAGTTAACTTTAGAATAGCGTTTCTAAAAAAGTACATTCATTTTTTGATATGTAACCCTGAGATAGACTTGTTTAACTTTTGCTTATTTCAGTGAAATATCCTTCATATAAGAAAAAGTATAAATGAAACATATTTTGACTGCACAAGACAAAAAAAATCCTTAACGAAACAACCTGGGGCCGTATATATAAAACGACTTAAGTCGTTGCAATGCTGTTGCTAAGGCTAAATTTCTATGAAGAAGGTTCCCTACAACTATGATATTTGCTCTAGAGGAACAGTCTTTTCCAGACTGTTCCTCGAGAGCAAATTTCATTGTTATAGGGAATCTCCATCAAAGAAATGCTGTTGCTAAGGCTAAATTTCTATGAAGAAGGTTCCCTACAACTATTAAATTTGCTCTAGAGGAACAGTCTTTTCCAGACTGTTCCTCGAGAGCAAATTTCATAGTTGTAGGGAATCTCCTTCAAAGAAATTTAGCCATAGCAACAGCATAGCAACCACTTAAGTCGTTTTATAAATACGACCCCTGCTCTGACTGATGCCTCTGATGAGATTCTGTATTTGATCTTTGACCATACCTTCTAGATACTGATGCTAACCACAGGTGGTGGTATCGAATTTGTGACCCTCAGGAAAAATGAAAAAAAAAATACCGTTTAACCAAAGAAAATTTTATTTTCGTATATTCTTTTTTGTTTCATTTTCCCCTGAGCGTCAGAGGTACGATACCACCGTCTGTGATGCTAAATTGTTAACTAATGAAACAGAATGATTTGTAAAGCACTTTTAGTTAATAGGCAGATTGGCTGTTTGTATTAGAAGATGCAAAAAAAAAAATTAAATGGATTTAAAGTTGATATAAACATACTCCGTTTGGGTGCAAAATAACGTTTGACTGTGGTTGATGTGACAGTTGGAAAATTAATGCTTTTATTTTAGGAACCGCAACAAGAAGGAAGCTTTCAAGATTATGTTAATTACGAAGTACAGTATACATGTATATATGTTGGCTGTGTCAAGAAAAAGAAACCTTATGTTGACACAATTGTTTACTATTAGTAAATTTTGAAAACTACGGTAAACATAACCATCATTTTGCTATATTATAAGTTGCTTGGATACATATGCAAATGCAAGACTTTGAAGGGTCTTGAAGACTTGAAGTATCATGTCTGTCTGTGTAGTTTGATTTTTATTTTGCGTAACTGATTATTTCTGATGGCCGAGGTATAACAAAACTATTCTGACCCTTTAATTATTTAAGGTTGATTTAGCTGACACAGCTAAATAGGTTTACATTCTTCACAAGTGTGAGCTATAGTAACATCTGTTTTAAACCCTATGTTTTGTAACTTTCACTTCCCACCTAAGCACACCAATTTTTTCGCACCTGCTTTAGCAATGTGCGATATAGGCGTCCGGTTTTCCATCCGTCCGTTAATCCGTTCGTCCATCCGTCCGTCAGTCCACTCACAATTTACGTCAACCCTAGCATTTAAGTCCATTCAGAAGACTAATGCATCCATGGCTCTCAAATTTCACATGCAGCATGATCAGACTGCATGGCTTCAGAATGGTAAAATTCAGGCTGGTCGAGAATCCAAGATGGCCGCAATTACTAAAAATAGCAAAACCAATAAAATCACATTTTTCTCCTGAACCAATTGGTATGATTGGCTTAACTTTTGCATGAAGCATTAGAGGGACCTTGGTTTTCAAAATTATCATCATGAAAAAAAGTTTGTAGCGGAATTAGGTCACAGTGACCTTACGTCGACCCTAGCATAATTTACGTCGACCCTCTCATTTATGTCCATTCAAATGACTTATTCTCTGAAACCACTGCACCTATGGTTCTCAAATCTCACATGCACCATGATCAGACTGCAGGGTTTCAGAATGATAAAATTCAGCTGGGTCAAGAATCCAAGATGGCCACTGTTACTAAAATAGCAGAACGAATAAAATCAACTTTTTCTCCAGAACCATTTGGTATATAAGGCTGATGAAATTTTGCATGGAGCATTAATAGGACCTTGGTTGTAAAAATTATCAAAATGAAAAACAATCTGTTGCGTATACTTTCTGTTTACAAGTCCAGTTTTGCTAAAATGCAAATGTTTCAAGAAACGCGAAGCAGATTTTAGTCAAATTCAATCAGAATGATAAGCAAATGGAGGTCTCTCAAATTTATGTGACTGGGCAATACAAGATGGCCGTCGGCTGCTGTTACTGAAAATAGCGAAAACATGAAAATGACCATCCTCAAGAACCTTTGAATGAATTTGAACCAACATTGTTTCAGACCGATCCTTGCATGAAGCTATTTCATTTTTTTTTTTGCAAATTGACCATCAAGTATGGCTTCTTCTCATCTAACTAAAATGGCGAAAAGTATGAAACAGACAATATCTCATGAACTACCTAATGGATTTTGACCAAATATGTGTCAAACTGATGCTTTCATTGATTCCTTAATGGGAAGGCACAAAGCAGGTGCGACATAGCGTTCCGCGGAATCCTTGTGTAAAGTATGCAAGTTAATTTGCATAAATGAGAACCTAAGAAATAGTAAAAATACAGTTTATTTAAAAGAAAACCATGTATGCCATGGCGAATTTTCTGACAATTTTAGTTTTGTTTTCATAGCGATACATGATAATCTAAAGAGTTATTATCAGTCAAGACAACGTTGTATGCCTTATTTGGCAGTCAGATATTCAGATGAGAAAATGAGGTTTTCTAGGAAAAAAGTATTTCATATTGTTTGAAGAATTGAAATAAGCTTCCTTAATCATTGGAAATGAATGGATAATTACATTGGTGTTTGTGTGAATATAATAGATGATATTTCACATGGAAGTTACGTATTTCATTATTATATATAATAACTGACTCCCTTGATGAGACGAGTTACAGTATTATCCTACTACAGTGAGAAAGAATTAGAACACAGTTTATTACTGTATTTTTATACCTTTTCACCACAAATAGAAAAATGCAATTTTAGTGGCAAAACCTTAGAATTGTAGCAGTAGGCATATTTGATATTCATTATATCCCTTGGTTAGTTTTCTCGGTGCCGTCCGTTCGTAGTTCCATCTGATAACTTAGTTTGACAGTTTAATGGGTTATGAAACCCCTGTTGAACCACCGAATCTTTGGTAAATAATTGCTTTTTCACTTATAAAAACTAAAATATAATGAGTTGATTTTATATCAGATAGTATATTTTAATATTTTTACTGATTTAAAAGCTTTGCCATTCGAAGTATTTGTAAAGAATGAAATAATTAGTGTCTTGACATCCCCAAACCCCCTAATCCGAATTTTCATACCCGATCTGAGAATTGAATGTAAATGCAAAATAGTAAAATGAATCGGAATAGCTTCAAATTTGTTATAGTTATATTTTACATCTCACTTAAGAAGAAATATTAAGCTTGGGAAGTTAAGCGATAACAAATGTTTACGTGTAAAAACATGGATGTTTACCCAACATTATGACAAAATGAATTCACTACTTATTCATTTTAGTATTACACCACACATTTTAATATCACAGCCTATTGTAAAATATTATTGAGTTTGCAAGTTAACAGTTTTGTCAAATGTTTGTCTTTCCTTAATCGTCATTAATATATATCTGCATGTAGCTTGCTTGTCATGGCTATATTCTACGTATTTGCAAAAATTAAAGTTTTTGGTATTTTTTTATTTAAATAAAGCTGTCCAAAGGCGGATTTATATAGTCAGTAGCAAAAGAAACGCATGATAGTTATTCATCTACTTTTTATTGCCATCTACGGCGACCTGTAATGGATATAGTTCAGCATAAAGGCAGACAGCAGAAATTATCATGCGACAAGGAAAAGTCCAAAACAACTCTTCTAGTCACTCATTGAGTGTGATCAGTATTGTGGTTAAGCACGTCATTTGACAAGAAATTATTCTGCAAATATTTATATGTCTTTGAGTCCTTTTCAGAGTTTTCTTGCATGCTTCTGAATAGTAGTCATTTCGTGTTTATGGCTTTAAATGATTAGCTCACCTGAGCCGAAGGCTCACTGGTGAGCTTATAGTATAGTCAGGCATCTGTATAGTATAGGCAGGCAGTTGGCGTCTGTCCGTTGTCCGTCAACATTTTCAAACGACATCTCCTCTGAAACTACAAGGTCGAATGTTATCAAATTTCATATATAGCAGCTATAGGCAGGGGGAACTAGTATACTGTTTTTTTTTATCTAGATCACTTTAATATGTTGGTTGCTATGCCAACTTAAAGTTGCCATAGACATCATGGCAAAATGGAAAATTTGCATTTATTGCTATGTCACTGCAGATATTTTGACAAAACTTTTACAGAAATGTTCCTAGAATAGTCCTCTACCAACCAGATTATTTTTTTTTATATTTCCCTTGGTTGTAGAATTAAAATATATTTATTCAATTCCATCAGTGCTTTTTTTAAACAAGGGAAATAATCCAAATTGATTTTATTGTAAAGAGATAACTGTAATTGCTTTCCTTGTTCCCTTGCCAAAATTTAAGTTAATGGGAAAACTTTATCATACCCCTGGCTTACGAAGTGTGACAAAAGGTTTATAGCTTTTGTCCAGTGTCCATTCATCCCTCTGTCCGTCCATCTGTCCTGCATCCATCTGTCTGTCCGCCTGGGAGTTAACATTTGCTTTAAACTTTTTGCATTAACGTTTTTTGAGATCTTATATTATCCAGACCCTTTGTTAGATTGGGTTTATGTTTGGCATGATGATAGATAATGGTCTAACGTTTTATTCTGTACCACCTCTACCCATACCTGTGACCTACAAGTCAAGGTCACAGTCTTTTGACTTTTCATGTTAAAGTTTTGCGTTAGAGTTTTTGAAATTTCTATATAATTCAAGCTCTTTGTTTTTGAACTATGTTTGGCATGATGATAGATGTTGGGCCAAAGTTTAATTCTATATCCCCCCAATACCTGTGATCTAGAGGTCAAGGTCACAGGCTTTGAATTTTCATGTTAAAGTTTTGTGTTAAAATTTTTAAAATCATATATCATCCCAACCCTTTGTTCGGTTTGGTTTATATGTCCAAAGTTTTATTTTGTGCCATCTTTACACGTGCCTGTGACCCAGAGGTCAAGGTCACAGACTTAGACCTTTTCAGAAATATTTTGTGTTAAGGTTTTGTGATCTCATATTATCCAAATCCTTTAATGGATTTGGTTTATATTTTGTATAATGATAGCTGTAGGTGGAAAAATTTATTCTGCAAATCCTTGCACATGCCTTGACTTAAGGTCAAGGTCACAGATGTAAAGCTTTTCCATTTTTAAGTTTTGTATTGAATTCATATTCTTTGCTTATTTTTCCCATCTTCTTCAATAGGACCAGTTGATTTGTGATCTTGTTTACCTCGAGGTTGCAGCAGTTTACATCATCTGGATGCTGCTGTTGACATAAGGCCAAGGTCACATACTTAAACAGTTGCATCAATGTACTTCTTAATAATGTTTCATATATTTCAGAAATCCTTCAATGGAACCTTTTGATATATTACTAGGTTTACTTCTAGCTTGAGCACATTAATTGACATCCTGTGTGTGCTGCTGCTGACCAAAGTTAAGGTCACATGCTTCAAAATGTTTATTTTATATGGAGTGTTAAATTTTTGTGTTAAAAGTTATTTAGGCAGTGGCACTGGCCGGGAGAATACATGAGCCCCTGCTCACTTGTTTCTGTGTTATTGCAGATATTTTGACTAAAGTTTTCCAGAAATTTTCCTTTAGTAGTACTATACCAACCATATGAGTTTTGTCAAATTATTGTCTTTGATTTGTCGCCATGGCAACCAAAGGATAATCTTTTTCTAACTGCAACTTTATGAAATTGGCAGACTATCAGGATAGGCATAAAATTTCTGACGAGTTTTTGCCAGATCAGAATATTTATTTCTGAGTTACTTGCCCGTAAAGACCAAAACATTTTCTCAGACTTACAATGCGGAAAATATTGTCCGGGGCATAGCAACTTTATTTTTCATTGAAGCGATCAAACTTGCTGATAACCAGGACATGCATAGTTTGAAGTTTGACTATATTGTATATTTCTCCTTGGAGTTACTTGCCCTTGAGTGTTTAAAGAATCATATTTGACCTTGTCCCGGGCATAGTGACATTATTTTTTATTACAACTTCATGAAACATGCTGATATTAACTAGGATGAGCATAACAACTCAGATGAATTTGAAATTAACCCATATTGTACAATTTACTTACCCTTGAGTGCTGAGGATGAATGGACTCAGGAGAGGCTACAGGACCAATTGTCCTCTGGTTTTTAATTTTATAATGAGTATATATCAAAGCAGTCAAAGACTAAGCCGTACCACAACCATTATTATGTTAATGCCTATGAAAAATTAAACTGGCCGCAGTCTTTATGTTTAAATGCATATTCATAAGAAAAGTAATTCTGCAAGGAATAATTTTTACACCACGTAATCAGTCGGGGCATCACGCACATTTGTGGCTCAAATGAAATGAATTGATGATCAACCATAACACTTTTACATGATTTTTTACCACAAGATGTCCAACTGATGGAGCATGATGGAAAGCCATAAAGATAGTTTCTTCTGGTGTGATGGCTAACCATTAGAAAGGCAAAACCCCTCAAGCATTTTTCTGCTGAGAACTTTGAGTAACTCGTATACTTTGCATTTGCTACAAAAAAAAGCAAGCATTATAGACACTTTTGATCGCAACAGTTCATAAGAAAACAATAGAAAGAAAATGAGTATTTTTTTCTTGGAAATAAATCAAATACATAGAAATCTTTACCTTATTTTGACCTTTATTCTGTAAAACTAGCGGAATAGAATAGATACGGACTGGGCCAAATATTAATTTTAAACGTAGACAGGTCATTATGAACATTACAAGTAAATTAAAATGCCATTTTAGTGAGTTGGATTGAAATATATTTTAGTGTTATAGCTGACCATCACAAATATGCGTGATGGAAATCCGTAAGTCCCCAGACTGGTAAATGATTGGCCATCAAATAGTTATGTTTTATTGTAAATGAGTCTGTTACCAGTAAGCTGGGAGCCATGCAAATGAAAAATAGACTTTGATAGTTCTATCCATTGGATGTACTTGTTTAAAGAAAGTATCCGTAAAAATTCTAATTATTGGGACAGATAGGTCTGAGCAAACAGTGCAGATCCAGATCAGACTGCTCCTTTAGATCAGTGCCTATACTGTTTGCCTTTCGATCTACATCTCTTGGACGCCTCACTGCTTTTTAAACCAAGCTGTTCCACTTTAAGAACAATTACGGTAAACTTTTAATGTGTCCCAATTATATAAAACAATGCGGTAGTATATATCTAACCCGCATGTTTCTGTCTTTATTACAGGAAGAAATCGAGATCGTCTGACAACGAGAGTGATTTGGACAACTTCTTTGCTGACTTGCAATCATCATTCCAGCAGGTGGACGAAATGTTCACCTTCCCGGTGACCAGAGAGCGATCTCACTCCACCTCACAAGTACTGCACAACTACAGGTTTGAAGAGGATGAGGACCCTATTAGTGCTGTTTGAGCTATATTTCCTGAACCTCGGATAACTGGGAAGGGAGAGGCATTGGTGTGCAGTGAGGGTTTGCTGATAACTGAGATACCGATTTTAATTTGCTGTAGAAACATACTTGTATGTTCTGGCACCTCATTAGAACCGCCTGACAGGTGGCTCATGAGCGGTCGCAAGCAATTTTTTATGAAAAAGTAAGAAAAAATGTTTCAGATTCATCACCAAATCATCATTCCAACAATGGAGGAAATGTTCACCTTCCCGGTGACCAGAGAGCGATCTCACTCCACCTCACAGGTACTGCACAATTACAGATTTGAAGAGGATGAGGACCCCGATTAGTGCTGTTTGAGGGACAGTGCTAGGCATGCTTGGTAAATTCATGATTCCATTGTCACTTTGAACATAAACATTCAAGTCTCTATGGTTTGCCAAATATAACATCGTTGCTCGACATGTATTTCTGTACAGCATCTATGAATAAATAAACTGGTGTAGTTACCACAAAACTCCTGAAAGTGGCCAAACCGAAATTTCGGTTTGGCCAATTTCGGGAGTTTTGTCAAAGCTTTACCAGTTATCTTACTCCAAAGTAAATTTTACTCTCAAATATACTTTACATACATACGAGTCAAACAGCGTGGTTATTTTTAGACTATTTGAAGATGTTTTAAGTGACCATTTGGGACTGGAATTGTGAGTTTACAAGGTGTGTTGGGCCCAGGATGAGCGATAAGTGCAATGTGAGTGACACTTCAAGTACCTGAGATAAATGAATGGGTTGGTGTGGGAAAGGTCTGATTATAATTCTGAGAGTGTTTGTTTTAATTTTTCTCCACAGACGCATACCGTGGCCCTTATTTGAAGAGAAGGCTACAGCGTATGTATTTATAGATCAGTGAAAAAAGAAAGAAAGAAAGAAGAATATTCCAGAATTATCATCAGATCATCATTCCAACAAGTGGACACGATCACCTTCTCGGTTTCTAGAGACTAGAGTGATCTCACGTTATCTCTTAGATACTTTGGAGAGGATGAGGACCCTATCAGTGCTGTTTGCAGGAACGTGACAGAGTTATAGATAGGGGATGAAAACGGGTTGGACTACAACAAGGGTTTGATATTTTGTGTGATTGCATCGTAGAAGCATATGTTGTGATCTTTATTACAATGAAAGCCGCAGCCATGTGTTATCAAAAAAAAGATTCCCAAATTGTAACCAAATCATCATTTCAACAAGTGGACGACATACTTACTTAAACCATCATACTCCACTTGGCACCTACTGCACAACTGCAGGCCTAAAAAGGATAAGGACCCTGTCAGTCCTGTTTTGCTGACTTAGGTGGGTTAGGAGTGTGTTTGAGGAGGAGGGGGTACTGCTTAACATTCTAAGATACTGTATGGAAACATATGTTGCTGCCCCTCAGCAATGCGGTGCTAATAAATGACCACACCATATGGTTTATATGGGGAATATTGCACAACTACAGGTTTGCAGAGAATGAGGACTCGATTTATGTTGTTTTATGCACGCTTATAAAGCTTTGTATAAGCAGAAGAGGTGGGCGGAATGGTGTGTATGTTAGGAAAGGGTTTGATGATAAGTGTTCGATACTTTCTGTTTAGTCTTCATAAAAACGTATGCTGTGGTCCTTATTTTGAACAAACTTATGTTGTTCTTCTGAATTTCCAAAAATGTTTTTCATGGAGAATTCATTGGGATGTTGTTTTTTTTTCTAATTAGCTATCAAAATAGCATTTGGCCTTCTTTGGGGAGGACCTCGACATCAATTTTTATGAAGAATAAGAAACATGATTCCAGTCTCTTCTTTCTACTGTAGGTCACAGCATACGTTTCATGGAGAAACAATAAAAAACTATATTAGAGCTATCACCCAAACTGCCTTGTCAGGAACTTTGACTTCTAACGCCTTACTGGCAAAGCATGTCAGTGCTCTTCAGTTGAATAGTGCTTGTCTAGCCTATAAGAAACACTTATGGAATGTTTGTCAATATCATAACTATGCTGCAGGCAGCAGTGCGGTAGATGAACCAAATACACTGCTTAAAATATTTACAGGAGCACTGCATATATACACTGAAAGCCAAAAGTAAGTTTAACGTGTATATCGGAATAGATTGGTAGACATTTTTCTTTTGAAATCATGAGAATGTTATGCGCTGCCCTTGTCCCTTACTCTGAAGAGATCAAAACAAATTGCCGATAAAAAAAATCAGTGGGTATCGGAATTGAGGCTTAAAAATGACTAAAATTTACTAGTATTTTAATTCAAAGAGAGACAATTTCAGGTTGACGCAACTTTAAGTTGCTGTCAATTGTTAACCAGATGAAACAAGACCACCTGGGGGAACGTCGTTACGAGAATCGAAACGGAACAGAACAGTTGATAGTTGCAGCAAGTCGCCATGAAGTGATAACTAAGTCATTATACAATTGAGCAATTGGCATGGATTGCTGAAACTTTAATAAGTTTATCCATGTAAGTGCTTTAATAACATTTTAGGTGGAACCTATTAATGCCTTACAACAATAAAAGTTCTTGTCTCTGATTAAGAGTGTTTGTGTTTCAAACGTAATGTACATGTGATAATGCTGTATTTTATGAAGGTCTTTGTTGTTGTTGTCTTCCGTCCATTGTGTACCGTCTTCATGCAAATGTGTCAGAAATGTGTTATGAGTATGAGATCATTTATATTTTATCATCTACAGAGTAAAGTATTTTCATTTTTAACAATAATTTATCATCTATATTAATGCTATCTTTTAATAAATATTTAAATAATATTTTCTTGTTTTTGTTGTTTTATCGACTGTGATGATACTGAAGCATGGAATACTAATCCTCATGAGGTTCTTCACAAAAACAAAATGAGCCGCGACACGAGAACAAAGTGGTTGTGCACCCAGCGCAGACTCAAATCAGCCTGGGCATCTGCAGACCAGCCTGGGCATCTGCCTAGTGTGATCAGACTCTCCGCTAAGCGCTTAGAGGGTAGCTAAGGGTCTGCGCTATATCCATGTGGACAGCGAAGACTCTGATCAGACTGGGCGGATGCCCAGGCTGAACTGAGTCTGCCCTGGGCGTACAACCACTTTGTTGGTTTTCTCATGTCGCGGATCATTAATGTCATGGAGTATTATCCATCGTGACCTAAGAATGAAAATAAGATGAAACCTTCTCACTTTTCTTACCGATTTTTTTAGACAAAAATAGATGAATATATAAAACAACATCCCATGTTCATGGTCCCGCCACAAGCAACTGAGATGCTGTGTTTTTTGTAAATCAGTTATTAAAGAAAATGCGGATCTGTATGCTTTGAGCAGCAGTATCACGATGAATTAATTTTCAGAAAATTTTCAATTTCATGCTATTTTCTGATCTGAGCAGGCATTCATACACCGTACCCTTACATTTTTCATTAGGGGATCAGCTTTTGTGACTTCTTGTTTATTTCCTTGGAGGAAAAATACCTGCCAAAATGGGGCATACCCTTAAAGGAAAACTATTGCTCTATTGTGAGCAAATTCCTTTCTTTCAAAGTTGACCCCCTTTGAGAAGGGATGACTATAATGAAGTAGCAGTTACTCCCTTTTAAAATGTTCCCATTTTCCATTATAGTGAAAATTTGATATAGTCACAAACTCATGACCAATGCATCTAGGAGGTTCAGACTTGTAATTTTGAAAGTGTCAAGCTTGAACTCCCCAGCTGCTCTGATAATGTCCTCTTGTTATGGTAATAGACACCAATATCTGCAAGTGCATACACTGCATGCAACTGATATTAAATACTGAATACCTTCTCAATTATAAAATCGGACACAATACGCTAGCAGAAATGCCGGTGTAACGAAGTAAAGTGACCCCCATAGAATAACGACCCCCCGGTCATTATTCTTCAGAAAAAGTGACCCCTTTGCTATAGAATACTGACTCCGGGGGGTCGTTATTCTATGGGGGTCACTTTACTTCGTTACACCGGCTTTGTATTTTCTCAGATCTCTGCCCTCTGCCTTCACATAGTTGAAGTCTCCTTTATGCAACGGTAGAATCAGGCTGGTCTGTTCCTCCTTAATGCCAAGGGACCCTTGCCCAGACCAGACACCACTAAAATGGACCCGTCCGAAATGTGGCTTAGAAGAGTCCATAAGATATTAGCAATGAAGTTCTCATGGCACATCACAGTTGGCACTTCATTTGTTTAGATTTCCTTTGAACTGTTGATGTCTTTTTTGTAAAGACCATCAGCCGTATTGTCGATAGTATTGTATGTTTGTGACGAATCTGTTGAATCTGTGCTGTGATATTCCTGTATGAGATCTTCTGTGATGTACGTTATAGTGCCTGGTCTGGACTGTCTTCTTCCTAGTATTGTCCCGAATCTGAAGAAAAACAGCAAATAAGCAGTCAAGAGAAATATATGATCATATATCTAGACTACTGCTATTTAACATACATGGTGATGGTGCAAGGGCGTAACTGCTTATATGCAAATACGCAGGTGCATATTGAAATTTTGTCAAATTGACAAAATTTCAACACGCGCCTGCATATTTGGTGATGCTGAAATTTAAAAAAAATTGACAAGATTTAAATAGTAAGTTTAATGCAAACAGACACAACTACATGACATATCTTTGGCGCTAAAATCTCATTCTTGCCAGGCGTATAAAGCATAATTGTGCGTTATGCGTAATTATGCCTGGTTGCGCTCCTGCGGTGTGTATAGACTCTTAAAGATGTACGATAGCTGTTTCTTCTGTGAGGTTCCTAAGTGTCAGGCAGCCCTACGTATCGGACAAATTCTGAGTATTTCTACATCAAGCAAACTGGATATATGCACGTTTGGATGTCTTAATATTTACATACGTCTCGATGCTCTGCGTGCTGTGTGGCTTAGGCGTTAGTTATGAGTGGAATATAATGTCTTCCCAAGTTGTGAAACGAAATCTTGAATAGACCACATACTGGTAAAATGCACCTGGCCATACTTTAGACATTAGACAGGTCAAAATTTTGCAGAAAAATAAAAAATGTTTGGTTAGGCTTTGTTGTCTTGCCACATAGAAACTTTGCTTATTCTAAAATCCACTCTGTGTCTCTTTTGAATGATTTATTGCTTATTCGAATAAAATACTGCAACAGGTTACCCTTGAATCCACAGTCAGGTCTTGCATTTGAATATGCGTAGAGGATCTTACACGAGTGCTCATGTATTATTGAATTTATTGAACAAGTTGGGGAAAAGATACGATGCGAGGCTATGCCGAGCATCTTATCGATTTTCCTCAACAAGTTTAATAAATTTAATAATACAGGAGCACTAATGCAAGGTTCTGTTTATCATGACACTATAACCGCATTTAATTAGCAAATTTTGCACTAAAACCACGATTTCGCCATAACAAAACACGACGTTTTTATGGACTTCAACGCATAACGTTACGTCGTATTTTGCATATTTAATGCAGTAGCTGATTATGGGTTTTAACATGGCTTTATTACACTCCCAGATGCGACGTCATATGATACACCATATTAAGTACTTACACTAGTAAAACGAATTCTATGATACAAAATCCTGCCATCACGAGAAAGACAAAACCAGTCATTATAGAAACAGTGGCTGAATAGATGGAATTTTCACTGGTAACTGCCACGATACTACCCAGTACTTGAATAGCTGCTAAACTGGCAAACATTGAACCTGCAAATAAGTCAAGAACTCTAGTTAAATACCCAACAGGCACACAACTTTGATTCAGCATTGAATCAACGTTGATACAACGTCATGCGATTTTATTCCATGTTTGTATACCTGTAGGCAAAACCTGTTGCAGGTACGGTAAAATTATTTGAGCCGCGACACGACAAAACCAACAAAGTGGCATGTGCACCCAGCGAGACGCAGGTCAGCCTGTGCATCCGTCTTGTCCGATAAGAGTTATCGCTGAATGCTGAAAGGGTAGCTAAAGGCCTAAGCTACTTCCATGCGGACAGCGACGTCTCTGACCAGACTGGGCGGATGCCCAGGCTGGTCTGAGTCTTCGCTGAGCGCACATGCCACTTTGTTGGTTCTGTCGTGTCGCGGCTCATATCTTAAGCTGTATCTTAAGCTGAACTCTCACCCCACTCTCCATGTTTTCTCTGCCATTTTTACAAAAGGAACAGTTTTCATGAAATCCTGTTTGCAGACAACGTAGCCCTTTCAAGATGGGGTCTAGTCTTAGGAATGCAATTTATTTCCTTAAACACCTGACCCCGACTTAGAAGCAACAATGAAAATACTAGACTTGTTGCCCTGACAATGTACCCGGACGTCTTCAGGCATTTTTCATGACCTTAAGGCATTTTTTCAGGACGTATTCTTGTACCTTGTATTGACTACTGCACTGGCTAAAAGACAGGACACAGTCTAACCTCTGGTCACGGAAGTAGATGTTCTCCAAATATAGGTATTAAATCGTTTCACATCAGGAATATTTATATTTGACAGAGATTCTCACGTGAAACGCTGTCTCATGGCGTGTTTGATAATCAAAGCTTGACAGCCTACATACCCACACAGGATCATCCTTGAGCGTACCAACAATCAGATACCGTATTTGTACCATAAAACGAATATAATCAGTCTGCCTGAAGGTCTTCTCTGATCTGTGTTTCAGCTGTTAGTATATGAAGAACAGCTGAGATGGGTTCATTATTTTCATGTGTCAAAAATCAGAACATTCTGAACATTGGACTCACCTTGTTTGTCTGCAGGGGTCAAGGTTGACATTATTCCCCGGATCATTGGAATGGTTAAGAAAGAAAACACCGCAATGACAGCAACTGAAATATTCATGTATGAGAATTATATAACTAACACGACTTTGGCATGCTGCTGTCATGATTTTATGCTCTCAGTTTTGACATAACACAGAGCTGGAGATACGGGCACTAATTGGAGACATTCAATATTTAAAAGTATATTTGACCTCATAAGAACTGCCTTGCCGAGACGATACTAAAGGTTGGTCGGTCGGGAGGGACCCTGAGACGGGTCTTATGCAAGGGCACGTTTTTCTTTACTTTTTCTTCCCCCCAAAATTACGTTGTGGCCCTCATTAGAACCGTCTCGCCAAGACGGTTCTAATGAGGATCACAAAATACGTTTTTTTTTCTGGAGAAATAATTATCTCAGAAGTTTCATCAGATAATCCCCTTATCCCCAGCTCTGAATTAACAATATATAACAATAATAAATTAATGAGCCACATCATGTGACTTCCGACAATGTGGCAATTTTGTCATGTGATATTCAGATCATCCTTCTCATTTATACAGGGTTATCAGAGATCTCACTGTTGGCTCTATGACTTGGGTCACTTCCATAGATGTGACAAGCGAAGGCTATGATCAGACTGCACTTTTGAGCAGTCTGATCAGAGCCTTTGCTTGCCACTAATACTACATCCCAGCGGGCACATGACGTCAAAACGACGTCGGACTGACGTCGATGCGACGTCATCACGTCGCATCGACGTAAGTACGACGTCATTTCAACGTCATTTGCCTGCTGGGATTGTTGAATATCACATGATGTGGATAATTATATTTAGTCTATGTTCGATTTTGTTATGGCTGGTAAGTTTGGATGTGAGAGGAAAGAAAAACGACTCGGACATTTGAATCGGATGAACATCTCTTAAAAGTCACCGAAACTGTCAAATGTGTTTACATTTTTTTTGGCATCAAATTTGTCAGTCGACCTAACTGCGGTATCCGAAGTTACACTTTGTCAGTCGATCTATCACTGTATCCGAAGTTACACCAATGCCGATTTACAAAAAAAAGGTTATAAAAGCTAAATTTAGAAATAAAATTGTTCTGGGTTTGAACTTGAATACATTTTATACACATCTCATATACGGCAATAAATACATGGACCTACCCATAAGCATCATCAGCTCAGTTGTTGCCAAACCTTCAACGACGTATGACGCAATGCTAGAGACACTGCTCAGAATCGCTATAAATTCGTTGGACCAACATCTTTGCATTAGTTTTACCGACCCAAGTCCGATAACCGCCTGTCCGAAATGCCGGATAGACGTGAAATAACCGATCTTAGTCGGACTCCAGCAGAAAGGGGTTCCTAGTAAATATATCGTTTCCAGACTTGTCCGATTTAGACCCGCAAGTTCTGCAACTCCAAAAGCGAGTAAGAAAAGGCTGTACGTCAGTCTCTTTCCCTTGAATTCACTACTGGTATAAAATTCAACAGGTCTTTTAAGGATACCCAGAACTGAGCCTGGGTTTGATCTGTTTTCTTTCTGTAATGTTTCCGGTAAAAACAAAATTGCAAAAATAAATGCTAATAATAAAAACCCCGTGCAGATTACAGCTGGATATACGAACCCTAGAGATTCTACAAGAATCCCTGAAAGAAATCCTGAAACTGTTACTGAAAACATTGTAACAAACTCAACTGCTACAACAGCTAGAACCCTATTCTTCTTGTCTTTTATCAGATCTGCGATAATAGAAAACGTTGCAGAATAAAACGCGTAAAAAGAGCCTGTGAACCCTTCAAATAAATATGACACAACAATATAGATAAAACTTTGATTTGTAATTATCACAGCTAATATTACTGCTCTAGTAGCTAAAACTCCAAATAAGGTCAGAATTATCACAAATTTTCTCCCATACTTGTCAGTGTAGGCTGACAGTACGAGACTTGAGAAAATCGCAGGTACATAAGATGCTATGTTGTTGTACATGATCCATTGCGCGGAGCTTTGCTGGACTTTAGTAAAATTTTTATAAAGTTCACTAGACTTGTTGAAAGTACTACAGCCTGACGTGTCTAAAGTAACATTAACGTTGGTCAGAAGTTTAGTTTTCAGCGTGTGCTGTATCCATTCGTTTAATAAATATGACATGATTGCACCGCCTTCTATCATTAAATACACTATTACTAGCAATGTTATCAAACTCCTCCATTTATGCCTCGGAGAATCATGTTTTTCAGGAATATCTACTTTGTCAGGAGTGCCCACTTTCTCCTGTAGCAGGGGCTGTTTCTCTTGGCAATTCATTTTCGATAATAATGCAACAAACACGAATATAAATGCACTTATCCTGTTTGCTTCGATTTATAGATTTCAACAAGCATAAACACTTATCATTTTCCTTTTCCAAACGTATTTTTTTGCCACTTTCCTTTAGGAACTTTTTAATGACATGCCATTTTCTTTTTCCTAGTTATAATGGCAATGGCTAATTCATCTACTTCATTTCAGTCTTAAAGCTTACACATCGGCTTCGGTTGGATACACGTATAATTATGAGAATGTTGGCCTATGTATGTGTACATACGAGGTCAAATAAAGGTAATTTCTCCTATATTATGAACCTACATAAATCCAATAATATTGTCGGTCGCTGGTTCGAAATTGGGTTTATTTTCCACGTGTTTCTTGTCACGTGAATGAGTGTCCTTTATAAAAAATGCAATGCAAAAAGTTTATTTATTTATTATTTTCCTTTATCATATGACGTCGCATCTGAGGGTGTAATAAAGCCATGCATTAAAAACGATAATCCACTAGTGGATTAAATATGCAAATTACGTCGTAACGTTATACGTTGACGTCCATTTACACGTCGCGTTTTCTAATGGCGAAATCGTGACGTTTTAGTGCAAATTCTGCTGATAAAATGCGATTTTAGTGTCTTATGATAAATAGAATCTTGCATTCGTGCTCCTGTATTATTGAATTTATTAAACGATAAGATGCTCGGCATAGCCTCGCATCTTATCGTTTTCCCCAACTCGTTTAATAAATTCAATAATACATGAGCACTCATGTAAGATCCTCTATTTATTTATTATTTTCTTTTCCTATTTTCTCTCTTTTGTCTTATTTATTACTTTTCAATGGCTCTATAATCTATTTGCATTCACGTTTCATTTATTTACAAACTTAAAGGTGCATATCTACCCGGATGAATTAAAGTGTGAAAAAGGTTTGATTTTAGAGATAAAAATCTGGATCGAATATGGCTGACTGTCAAAATATTTATAAGTGAAGTTGGTATGGCGCGACGCTAGACAAGGAACACAGTATTCTAGCGTTGTTATCATTATTCGCTGGGGTGATCGGGTCGGGCAATGATGCTGGGTAACTTTCAGCGTCGGGACGTCTTATTAATTTGGATAATAGTAGGGCAAGGACCAGTTTTGCTTGCAGCAGGTTTTAATTTTGTTTTTATTGTCGTCTGTCCTATTTTTGGCTTGCGCTTTCGAGCGCAAGCCAGTATTCAAGTGGTTTAGTGATACCGAGATATTTTCGGAAGAAACGATACGTCACGCTTAGTCGGAAAATACCAGGAGAGTGTGTACTGCAACGATTCGTTCTATGGCCGCAATTAAGCAAAAGAGATCGGAAAGTTCGTTCCGATTTGAGACAGTATTTCTTCATTATTTTCTTCACAGACATAACAAACAAAACGTTCGTTCCGGTTTGAGACAGCATTTCTTTATTACTTTCTTCACAGACATAAACAAAAACCTTGTCCGATTTTGTCTATTTTTATCCAAATCCGATTTGCCTCATCTGCTAAAAATAACATTCTATTTTTGATAGTACATATACTTTTTTTCTTTTCTTTTAATATTTCCGTTAAAAAGCACGGTTTTCTTTTAAAAGTGCCTGAAACTTGGCCACATTTCTTTTGCTTTTTTATAAACTGATTGCATAAAAAATGAAAGTCTGAATGCAATACAAAGTATTTGGCTTTGCATCCTAAGAAACAAACCAAAACTTGTGTAAGAAACAGTGTTTATATATAGCGCAAAGCATTAGCTTTTCCAAAAAATCATGCAGCGGCGTCGCGAAAAATAGGCCTTAGGGCATCGCATAATCTGACTGATAGTCAGAGCAGCCGGCACACTATCCAGCGCCGATGCATTCGTTGGATCTGTCTTTTTCGGCATATATATATTCTTCATCTTTCATGCTGATGCTAGACTGATCAGACTGCGCTTATGCCGGAGTTGGCTGATCTGGATTTTGGATTATAGTAGGTGCGGTTGGGGGTTGTGTGGACCCTTTCTTGCTTTTATAACACTCTCTAATGTTGCCTTCTTACTTCAGCTATACAAATGTACAGAGAAATATTTACACTCTTCGGCGATTTCCTTAGATGAACCTGACGTTGTTCATACATCCACGAACAACACACATTCGTGCAATCTTACGTGTAAGCAACGTCACGGATAATTCAGATAGATGATTGGCCGACGTAACTTTGATATATGTCATGTCATAGTGACGGCTGCTGTACATCATTACCAAACACGTTGGTTAATAACTATTTTTCGTCCTGCGTTAAATTAGTCAGAACTTCACGTATGAGTAACAAAATTGGTGTAAAAACATAGCATAACTATATATACTTAGTAAAACAATTGAAGGATATTAAATTTGAATCCTATATGTGGCTTTTAATGGGATATGTACCAAATTAAATGTGCATGCATGTACTTGTACCGGGCGTATGCAATTGATGCGCAGGATTAATTAACGTCACGCTACAATGGTCACTGGACGGTACCATTCCAAATGTACTGACCCCCTACTGCAAAAAATCACAAACAATTAAAATTGAGTTTAAATCTCCTTTTTCGCATGTAAATCACATAGGCAGCTTGTCTGATCATTTAAGCGCCTCTTACAATATTCTGATGCTGACTATTCTGCTGCTGATCAAGGCTAAACTAAAGAATATTCAGGCCAGTGAGTTATAGTAGTCTTGATCCTTCAGATTTGCAAATGTGTCAAATGCTTTTATTGTGTAACTAATGTTTTATGGAAATAATAACCTCCTTATGGTAAACCATTCAACTCCTTAAAACCGGTTTTAACAACAATATTGCGATAAGTATGCATGTTTGTGAATTCATGATGTAGGGGGTTATTCCATTTGGAGCGGTACTGTAACGTAACCACTTAAGCGTGACTTTAACTGGACAGGCTTTTAATTGTAGATACCCGATACTATTGAATGCATGCATATTGAAAATTGTAAAGATTTTGTTTTAAGCAAAAATAATCATAGAATTTTAATATCCTTCAATTGTTTTACTAAGTATATATAAGATAAATTTCATTTGTCGGGGGTTCATGGAAATACGAACGCAATGGGTTCCGGGCTTTGTTGTTCCCAAATGGTTTAGAGCAAGTTATTGTCCCAAACAACAGCAGCATGCACTTTCTTCACAGAGTGTCAAAATTTTGTTCCAGTCACTGCCACTGATGCCACTTAAACCAAAAATAAACTTCAGTAAATATAAATTTACTGTCTTCTTTCGATGCCAAGTTCAGATGTGCCAAGATTCCGTAGACATGGGTTTGAAACAGTCTTTCCTCAAATTTTGATTCAGACTAAATGTGACTCAACAGCCGTGAAGAAAAGACTTGAAATAGGTCCATATATACTGAAAGGATTTAAAAACTTCCACTTTTTATTGCTGGCTGCTCATCTGTTCACTCATGACAGTGTTGAATATTTAACGACAAAATGCTTTAAACTTATCGAATTTAAAGATTACGCAGTTTATTTGTATCATTTACTTAAATGACGTCAGTAAAAGAGCGTTACGTCACTGAAATTCATAAAGCGATGTCGGCGTTATCTTATGCAACACTGTTTTCGACCATTTCTTACTGCCTTAATATTGTGACGTCATCCACGTTGATTTGCAAGTATCATTGCGGATGATGCTGTCGCGCAAAGCCTATTACGGAGACGGCGTAGACGTTAGTTAACGTCGTGACCTCTGGTTTTCAATCTCGGTTAGGTGCTTTTCTGACGGTCTTTTAGCTTCCTGTAAACAGTGCACGTCGTCTGAGTTTTGAATTGCCGTAATTTACACATAAAATTGTCACGCGACGTCACTTTTTGAAATTTCAGCATTTATCTGGCCCAAAACTCTGCGCCTGTTTGCGATATTTAAGCGCGGTAGGCTAAATAAAGCCACAGACCGAGTTCAAGCTTTTAAAATTCAATTTGATATTGTAAGAGAAATGTTTCATCAGAAAACTGTATACATGAAGCTATTCATCCTTATGTAATCGGTACTAAGAACACGAGGAGCACGTCCTTTTTATCTGACCGATTCGGTTGAACGATTTCAGATTCGGTCTATTGATATAATCAGGTATAAGAGAATATATATGTTGTAAAATTTTGGTGGACGTAGCTTCAATCATTTTTGAGATATTCAAAATTAATGGGTGGAAGTTTTTAAATCCTTTCAGTATAGTTATTTTCCTTGAGACATGCCTAAAACGGCCGCCAAAAACGTTGGAAAACTGTTGTTGTTTTTTTTTTGTTGTGTGTCTTCAATTTGTTTTTCAAATAAATTCTACACTTGTTTTTACCTTACATCCGTGGATAATGCCACCATTCAATAAGTTAGAAATTAAATACTTTGCTAAATAAAAGTTAGCAACAGAAAGTGCACTAACCATCGGGTTCACTTCAATAACAACTCATGAAAATTTCACTGTCTTAGCTGTGCAAGCCTTCCTTTTAAAAGGAAATTTTATCCTATCTTTCTCCATATCTCCTGGAGACGGCTCGATACGAGACTAAAATTCTGTCCAAAACCGCAGCTAAAACCAACAAATCATGATGTGCCTCATTGCTGAAGGCAAGTTACATGAGGTCATAGGTCATAATGAAAGTTGGTTATGGTTTATATTGTTTTCTACTGACTTTATAAGTAACAACGAACAGTTAAAGATGGATATGATTTGTTCATGAAAGAAACATGCTTTCATGCTAAAGACAATATTTTTAGTAACCGAAAAAGGTCTCAGTTTGAAATATCTCGTACTTATGTACATTGTTAATAATAATTATGATTTTAATATAAACAACACACACACACACACACACACACACACACACACACATCATAATTGAGCCGCGACACGAGAAAGCCAACAAAGTGGTTGTGCGTCCAGCGCAGACTCAGATCAGCCTGGGCATCCGCCCAGTCTGATCAGAGTCTTTGCTGTCCGCAAGGAGGTAGCTTAGACCCTAAGCTACCCTTTAAGCGCTAAGCGAAGAGTCTGATCGGACTTGGCTGACGGCCAGGATGATTTGAATCTGTGCTGAGCGCACAGCCACTATGTTGGTTTTCTCGTGTCGCGGCTCATATATCAAAGTAAGTTCTGAAAATATCTTTATCAAAACAAGTTAAAGATTATAGCATTTAAATTTCTGAAAGCAATGCCATGTTAAGCCTCGCCCTAGCATTAATGTTCCTCAACCGATACTATTATACTAACATTTATAACATAAACATAACACATCCCTTATTCACTTCGGTCAGTTGACATAAGAGGCTACTATACATACACATTATAAGCATGGCGACAATCTATAAAGTTTAAAATGTAACAGCATATGCAACGCATTATAATAGTTACAGGAAAATGATTTAATGTAACAATTTGTGTTGCATTAATGTTCGCGGTGTACTAATGTTTGCGATTTAGAGGTCAACATAAATACGTGAACTTTAATACCCACGAACAAAATAATTTTACAAAGGAATAAAATGAAAGCATGAAGAATTCGCGAACTGCCCCACCCACCAATGCTCTCTTGCTCCAGTTGGTGAAACATATATATGTATACACATATATATATAGAAAGAGATCAAGCAACATTGAGCAATTGCTATATAACTTAAGCACTCTGGACAAATTCATTTGCGGATCATCAATCTGGCTGACATGATAAATTTTAAATAAAGTCACAATGGCGAAAACGATAGCGGTCAAAATAAAAATCGTACAGGTATATGTCTCTTGTGTTTAGGTTAACGGCATAGAGCTTACCTCATTTACGTTAAAATTGTCAGCTGAGTACGACTGCCATCAGCCAGAATGCGTGCAATAATCCTACGTCGCACTGGCGCGCGCGTTACGTTGTTTCAATGAGACGTATGCTTATACGTGCTTTCCGCAAATTCCTTCTTTCAAACCAGAACACGAGATTACCAATCTACCTTCGTGCGGACATCTAAGACTCTGATCAGACTGGGCGGATGCGCAGGCTGATCTGAGTCTGCACCCTTAGCTACTCCTTTAAGGCTTAGGAAAGACGCTGATCAGACTGGGCGGATGTCCAGGCTGATCTGAGTCTGCGCTGGGCGCACAACCGCTTTGTTAGTTTTCTTGTGTCGCTGCTCACTTATTACTTTTGAGTCAGAATTATGTGCTGATACTCGCTCCAAGTGCGTGATGGCGCGTATTTCCTTGCAACTCATTGTCACACCTGAAACAGGACAGTACAAATTGCATGGACGTAAAAACATAACGCGGGACATTAGCGCAGTTTTGTATAGCAACCAGGTCTGTTTTGTGGCTTCCCATTGTCCCAACCTAGACAATTATAAGCCTGCCTATTCCCCAGATCTGGGGCCGTATTCATAAAACGACTTAAGTGGTTGCTATGTTGTTGCTAAGGGTAAATTTATATGTTGGAGATTCCCTACAACGATGAAATTTGCTCTGGAGGAACAGTCTTGCAAAGACTGTTCCTCCAGAGCAAATTTCATCGTTGTAGGAAAGCTCCTTCAAAGAAATTTAGCCTTAGCAACAGCATAGCAACCACTTAAGTCGTTTTATGAATACGGCCTCTGTCCTTAACATGGCAGCACTATGTAAACTAGTTAAAACTCGCTGCTCTCACCTGAAGACTTCGTCATTCTGGAACTTTATCATAGACAAATTTGATGAATATTAACATTGATCCACAAAGTAACAGTGACTCTTTTGGATTTCTGAGCATCTGACTTAAACAGGGGGGGGGGGGGGGGGGGGGGGGGGGGGGAAGGGGGGGGGGGCGTTCCGTTTTTCGCTAAGTTTATATTGCCTAACCTAAATAGTTATATCAAAGTTTCTTGCACACGTGATAGAAAATGCCATTCTTTTCACCTGGGATAGAAAATCTTTTCTTGCACACCAGATAAGGCTATCCGCGTGATTTCCCTGTACCTACAAATCTTTTCTTGCACACCAGATAAGGCTATCCGCGTGATTTCCCTGTACCTACAAATCTTTTCTTGCACACCAGATAAGGATATCTGCGTGCTTCACCTGTACCTACAAATCTTATATCACCCATGTTATCTCACCCAGGACCGGATAAAAATCACGGGCTGTCAATGCATTGGTTGTAAAGGAGCTCACATACCTGCGTTGTCAAGTGACGTTGGCTTTTTGGATGATGACGTCACGAAGACGGAAAAATGACGTCAGTTTATGCATGCCAGACGTTGACGTAAGCGGCGTCTTCTTTTAAAATCAAATAGAAACCTCTGAGGCACTAAAATTACGCATTTTAACAAGTTCTAAAGATAAAACAAAACGTAGTGTGCCAGAAAAAGTATCTATCATGGGTGTGTGGTGCAGATAGAAAAATCCGTCACTCGGAAGCACTGTTAGGCAAAGCCTCGTGATGCCGAACAGTGACGTCGACCCTCGTGACGGAATTTTCTGTCCACATCTCATACCCATGAAAGATACTTATAATCTTACCCAGGGGTTCTTACCCAGGACCGAATTAAACCACGAGCATTCAATGCATTAGTTGTATTGGAGGTCACGTATCTGCGTCGTCAAGTGACGTTGTCATTTTAGATTATGACGTCACGAGGACGACAGAAATGACGTCAGTTTATGCACGCCAGTCGTTGACGTAAAAAGCCGAATGGCAATCATTGAAAGCGGCGCCTTCTTTCAAAAACAAATTGAAACCTCTCAAACACTAAAATTACGCATTCTAACAAGTTCTGAAGTTAAAACAAAACGTGGTGTGCAAGAAAAAGTATCTATCATGGGTGTGAGGTGTGGATAGAAAAGTCCGTCACTCGGGATCACACAGTTCGGCTTCACTCGGCAAGCCTCGTGATGCCGAACAGTGACCCTTGTGACGGAATTTTCTATTCACACCTCACACCCATGATAGATACCCATGATGGATACTTATATTCTTGCACAGCAGATAAGTATATCCGCGTGCTTCCCCTGTACCTACAAATCTTATCTCACCCATGTTATCTCACCCAGGTCCGGATAAAAAATCACGAACATTCAATGCATTGGTTGTATTGGAGGTCACGTATCTGCGTTGTCAAGGGACGTTGGTTTTTTAAAAGATGACGTCTCGAAGACGGCAAAAATGACTTCAGTTTATGCACGCCAGACGATGGCTTTAAAACAAAATGGCGGTCGTTGAAATCGGTGCCTTCTCTCAAAATCAAAATAGAAACCTCTCAAGCATTAAAATTGCCCAATCTCACAAGTTCTATACTTAAAACAAAAAGCGGTGTGCAATAACAAGTATCTATCATTGGTGTAAGGTGGGGACTATAAGTATCATTCATAGGCGTGAGATGTGGATAGAAAAATCCGTCATGAGGGTCACTGTTTGGCATCACGAGGCTTGCCGAGTGACGGATTTTTCTATCCGCACCCAACACCGATGAAAGATACTTTTTCTTGCAAAATACGTATTGTTTTAACTTCAGAACTTGGTAAAATGCGTAATTTTAGTACTTGAGAGGTTTCTATTGGATTTTGAAAGAGGGCGCCGCTTTCAGCGATCGCCTTTCGGTTCTTTACGTCAACGTCTGACGTGCATAAACTGACGTCATTTTGATGTCTTCGTGACGTCATTATCTAAAACACCAACATCACTTGACGACGCAGACACGAGACCTCCAATACAACCAATGCATTGAATGGTCGTGATTTTTATCCGGTCCTGGGTAAGAACAACTGGGTAAGATGGATAGAATCTATCATTGGTTTCCGATGCGGACAGGGAAATCCCAACCATCGGGCACAAGGGGTGTGTCGGAAACGAGGCAAGCCTCGTTTCCGACACACCCCATATGCCCTCGGGTTGGGATTTCCCTGTCCGCATCAGAGACCAATGATGGATTATTTTTTTTACCTACGATAATTCTTTCAAATTGAACAGGGAACTATTATTGCATGCGAACGTATACAAGCGTTAGTAGTATTTAAGGAATTAATTTCATTTTTCTGAGGTTTATTGAAGTGTAAACTACATTGGGTCATGTGTAAAGTGAATGAACCCCGAAAGGGTTCATGTAAACTTTGCTAGTGACACATTGTAGTTTACACTTCTATAAATCTCAGAAAAATTAAGTTCATTGCTTATATTTACATTCATTTTAATCAAAATCTCGATGAAAAATTATATATAAGCGCTAAAATTGAAACAGAAAAAAACATGTAAACGCAGTTTTTCTGCTGGCAGCGGAACAGCGTGAATGACGTCATGACGTCGCCGATGTCCAATCAGACTGTAAAGAGTCATTGGTTATTTTGACGTCATTGACGTCGCGTGGCTAAATGTAATTATTGGAATGTAAACTACATTAGGTTCCGATTGTTTACTATAGGGCTTTTCAGTAAATACACCAAGAATGTAAATATTGTGACGTAACGTCAACGTTATTTCAAGCGTCAGTTGGTAACGTTTTCAAAATGGCGGTACTCTCGACAGTGTTTGTGTGAAACATTGACTACATCGGATTTTTGTTTTTCGATTACAAGACATAGAAACAGTTAAGGATGGATTTATAAAGAATGAGTTTCTTTGAGGAAATTCATTGCTTTAAAAAATAATGCATAAAGTATAGAATCGCCGCGCCGGGCTTATCGCATTTGATTGAGCGACTAGTGATGCACAGAATTCAAGCTCGTGTGAGCTGTCCCAGCCCATGGGCAAGACAGAATTTTCCAGCACCGCTAAAAGAGTACAAACTCTGTCTCATAGGTAAGAAAAGATTTTCTATTTCAGGTGAAAAGATTGGCATTTCTATCCGGTGTGCAAGAAAGAAAAATCCGTCAGTCGAGATCAGTGTTCGGCATCACTCCGCAGCCTCGTGATGCCGAACAATGACCCTCGTGACAGATTTTTTTATCCACACCACACACCCATGAAAGATACTTACAGTCAGATTGTCAAAATATCATTAATTCCTTTGAAGAAGGATATTCGTTATTTGTCTGTTTCAAAGACTTGCTACTCTTCTTGAATCTGGTATTGCGCCCCATTTCTTCCTTTTGATTTACAAATGAAGATGCTGAAAGGTAAAAAATAAAAGACATGTTAGGTCTCCGCTTCAGTTTAGCTCTTTCGGTGCCAAATTTTTCAGACGACAAATTTTCGTCTGCTCAAATCATCAGACGACAGATTTGTAATTGGAAATTTTAACAATCTAAAGACATTTTTCATAAAATCAGGCTTTTTAAGTTCATATTTGAATGGCAAACAGTGTAGATCCTGATCAGACGGCTCTTTTAAGAGCCGGCTGATCTGGATATACGCTGTTTGCAAAGTCGCATTTTTGCGACTTTGGCGCCGAAAGAGTTAGACATTCTGCAAACAAAGTACCCAGATATTAATGCGTTGTGCCTAAATTTTGGACACCTAAAAATAATTAATTTGCAATTTTGGACAAACGGAATATTTATGATTTATGGGGGCTTCGATACTTAAGCACATTACAGTATTACATAAATTGACTTGATACCAGCTAACGTCGAAAGGTGAAGGCTGGTCAATTAGAGATTGAAACAGAATGGCAGAACCAGTGGTTGTTAGGGAATATTTTAAATATCTAGAATGGTCATTTGAAGGGAGACTGTATTAAAGCGTGACGTCACTGCTAAGACACCTGGGGGATTCCCAGAGTATGGTTGGCAGAAAGATAGATAAAAGTCTAGATGATGAAGCGTGTAAAAAGGCAAACGGAAAATACAACGAATGAACAAACGGACAAACGAACCATTAAATGAATGGATGACTGAGTAAATGGCAGCGAATCGTTGATGAATGACTCAGATGCATTTATTTTTCTTTTATATCTTAGTTCAAGATTTTGATCTTCATGTAACTTTCAAAAAGTACTGTTGGCTTAGCTCTATTACAGAATTTTATAAACTGTTTTAAAATCAATATTTTAGGTGGCATTTATTTGTTTTAGGATATAGCTAAAAGCTTACACTGAAACGCGATGAAATGCGAAATTCAATTTCATCATTGAATTATTGTTAGCATTAAACTGACCTTAACTTGTTAGATCTCACATTCACAAAATGCAATATATACTTTTTATCACAGATATTCTAATAAAAAGTATCTTAGTCTGTATCCTGTGTTAATTTTCTGAATTAAAAATGTTTGTTTCCTTTTTATGCCCCCAACTTCGGAGAAGTTGAGGGGGCATATTGGTTTGGGCCTGTCCGTCCGTCTGTCCGTCCGTCTGTTCGTCCGTAACGCTTTTTGGCAGCTGGGAAACTCAAGAACTGCTTATGCTAGGATCTTGAAATTTTATATATGGCAAGTACATGAAAAATAAGCGGACCCGTATTTTTTCTTTTTTCCGCCAGTCACGTATATCCAGAGTTATGCCCCTTTTTCGACTTAGTTTATGGACGCTTGTGAACAAAATATCTCAAGAACTTTTGATGCTAGGATCATGATTTTTTGCAGGATTGCCCAAGGTGTAGATGACCTGATTAACTTTTGAAAAAAAATCGTTAATTTTTGACCGAGTTATGTCCCTTTTTCGACTTAGTTTATGGAACCTTGTGAACAAAATATCTCAAGAACTTTTGATGCTAGGATCATGATTTTTTGCAGGATGACATTGCCCAAGGTGTAGATGACCTGATTAACTTTTGAAAAAAAATCGTTAATTTTTGACCGAGTTATGCCCCTTTTTCGACTTAGTGCATTGTAAGCCTATGAAACCTTGTGAACAAAATATCTCAAGAACCCCTGATGCTAGGATCATGATTTGTTGCAGGATGACATTGCCCAAGATGTAGATGACCTGATTAACTTTTGAAAAAAAAATCGTGAATTTTTGACGGAGTTATGCCCCTTTTTTTACTTAGTGCATTGTAAGCCTACGGAAACTTGTGAACAAAATATCTTGAGAACCCCTGAGGCCTAAGGCGTAGATGACCTGATTAAGTTTTGAAAAAAAGGTTGATTAGTTTTTGACTGAGTTATGCCCCTTTTTTGGACATAGGCATTTTGTATAGGAAAAAGCTTGTGAACAAAATATCTGAAGAATCGCATAAGCTAGGATCCTTATATTTGGCATGCAGGTTTGGACTATAGTGTAGATGACCTGATTAACTTTTGAGCCTATTTCATAAATTTTTGGTAAAATTTGTCCCATTTTCAGACATAGGCATTTTGAATACGTAGAAGCTACATGTGTTTATGAATAACTTAGTGAACAAAATATCTGAAGAACCGCTAAGCTATTTTCCTTATATATTTGGCATACAGTTACAGGCTAAGATGTAGATGAACGGATACATCTTCTTTAGAGGCAAGCATAAGGTTGGGGGCATAGTGTTTCATAAACACATTTTCTAGTGTATAACAGTATCTTCGCTGTCTTCAGTGGATCCTTTGATCAAGGGCGTCTTATCATAGTTCAAAAAAGTGCAGCACATTATCTGTTAATACAAACGTATGGCTTCCTCTATTTTATTTCCTTTTTCTTTCTTTCTTTCTTTCTTTCTTTCTTTCTTTCTTTATATTCTCCTTTTTATTTTTTCAACTTTATTTATCTATCATTATTTTGAAACCGAATCCTCCGACTAAATGCCAGCGTTGCATCGGCATCATTTACAGAATTGGCCCGATCTGAACTTTTACACATATGAGTACATGTATTACCTTTTTAAGCATAATTATGTTGATATATATATAAACTGCATGTAATACAATGTTTTAGCAGCGTGATCTCTTTATTAAATTATAATATTATACTTAATTGCGTTAAACATCACATAAAAATCTGCAATCAGAACATGCAAGGGTATATATATTCAGAGAGAGCGAGAGACAGAAAGAGAGAGAGAGAGAGAGAGGTTTTTCATTTGTATCAATTATTGCTATGTCTTACAAAATTTTATCTAAATTGTTTATAAAATTTTAAGAAATCGCAACCATCGATAGATATCATTTTTTCTATTATTATTAATATTTTATTTTTATTTTCTTGTCCCTAAATCCGATCGACATTTTAAAGTAATTCCGCTTAAGTTCTCTTAGATATAATATTCTATTTTTTTTCATCTTATTCCAATTTATACTAATAAATAAACTTTATAGTAGAAAAGATTAAAATACTGATCTACAGTATTTACGTTTTATTCTGTTTATATTTTTTCCGTCGTAGTTATTAAGGAAAACAGTGCGGTTAAGTTGATAGGTATACCCAAATACGCGTTTTACATGTACTAGATGAATTCAGTTAATTGAATAATTTCTTTTTTGTATGACAGGTGACTAAGACCTTATTTCCAGTTGTTTTAAATCGGTAGCTTTTTATTCGCTCTTATTTTGATTATCTTTTACGCATTATAGCGATTACACTTCATACTGTCCAATAGGAAAACACTGTCCGCTGTTAATCTTTTGCCAACCAAGTTACCCACTTGATCATCCGATGACATCACTGCGGGGATTCCCGTTATTTCCTATACATCCAAAGTAAGAACGTAAAATTATGTTTAGTTTATGAATCGAAACCATAATTTGTAAGCAACAAGAAGATTGTCGCCTTTTTATTTCTACGAATGGTCATAGTGATCCCAAATGACCACAAAGTAAATAAGTTCTAAAAAGTTAGATCCTTTGGAGGCAAAGACAACACCACTTAAATGAAAATAAAACACTCTCTTTTAACTCTATTTTAAAAATGACTTTATAAATGAACTAGGCAGAAATTATGCAATCTGCACCACGGTGAAGTGCGGAGAAACGTTTTACAGCCGCCACATGACTCTTAACCCCAATTGTATGAAAATTAAATAACTTCTTGAAAGTTGGAACATTTTAAAGCAAGGGCTGCACCAAAGAAATGAAAAGAGCATGCTCGGTTTACTTGAGTCAGTTCATGAACTGTAATGCGATATGCAATAATTGTTTTCAAAATGACAATACTAAATGAACTAAATGATTCCACTACACTGTGAAGAACAAGAATAGGAGACCTTGCATGTTTTTTTTTCTTTCCGCGTTATTTTAATAGCAACGCTCCCCAGGAGGCTCAGGGAAACGAATCCATATTTTCCACCTTCTTGCACCGAGTCTTTCCGCGTCCTCTTCAATTCCAGAAAGTGAACGTCCGTCATACTGTACTTAAGTGTATGCATTCGCAACAGGAACAACATATGTGATTTCCTATCTGCTTTCCTTGACAACAAAGCTTTTTTTTCAAAATGGATTCTGCTCTTAAAGGAAAGAATTTGGTTTAGAGGAGAAAATTCTTTCATAGAAGAGAAACCCCAATGAGAAGAGAGATTTTCTGTTTTCTTCCCTTGGCGAAAAAATCTTTTCGAAAAGGGATCTACTCTTAAAGGGAAAAAATGCTCCCAGGTGAGCCAGTTCTTTCTTTACTGCGAAGAGTTAATCCCACGGCGAAGGGCGGCAAAAATGAAAATTGCAGTGTTGCTTCCCTTGTAAATCTACCCAATCACCTTAAGACTTTACCTGAGAAGTGTAACAGTGATGCCGCAGTAGACAGCAAGCATGATGAATATGAAACCATTGTAAAATTCCAACGTAGCGGCGTAGACTGAATTGTCCATGATACCTCCAACGAAGCTACAAAGAGATGTTACCAGGATTATGCTGGCAAACAGAGCACCTGAAAATAAGCAATATGAGCCGTGGCACGACAAAACAAACGAAGTGGTATGTGCGCCATGCGAAGACTCAGATCAGCCTTGGCATCCACCCAGTCTGATCAGAGGCTTCGCTGTCCGCATTGGGCTAGCTGAGACCCTTAGCTATCCTAAGCGCAGATCAGACTTGGCGGCTGCCCAGGCTGATCTGAGTCTTCACGTGGCGCACATGCCACTTTGTTGGTTTTGTCATTTCGCGGCTCAAATTTAATTTACATGATCAAAGTCACAATATAAAAAGTAATAAAACATTATTGACTGTCTCATGCTAACTTTACTTAGCCGATTAAAAGGAATGTTATAGGATGCAATAATTTAAGTGTTACCCGGTCGTGCGTGTTTTTAACGGTTGCCGTTGAAGTGCACATGTTTATATTTCTAATATTTAACAACATAAAATTTTAAAATTCATTGTTCATCGATGACGTCATAGAAGACCTTCTGAATATTTATGCAGCAGCTCTAGCGCCAGAATGTGAGGAACTCGATAAGCATTTTGCTTTCGTTTCAATCCCTAAGCTTGTACTGTTTACACTTGATTGTATGTTAGTTGTAATAGAGAAACAATAAATATGTTTAAACCAATGTGTAAAATGTAAAAAATTCACGCTTGATATCTCCTAAATTGTTCAGGATATTTTGATGCAGTTTTCTACATTCAGTTGCTTACAGCAATTCACTTTCATTTTTGTCTTCATAACTGCACTGTAAAGGTCCTGTCATGAAAATGAATTCAGCCCCGCTTAGCAATTGCATTGGTTGAGCAAAAAGTTTGGTTGATACTCTGACCGTCAACCTCATCTATTAATTGTCATCCACAATTTGCTTTAAAAATGCCATTTGCTTTAAAGTTTAAACATATCTATTGCAGATAGGTTAAAAGCATAAGGTAGATTTCTGGGGCCGTATTCATAAAACGACTTAAGTGGTTGCTATGCCGTTTCTAAGGCTAAATTTCGTTGAAGGAGATTCCCTACAACTATGAAATTTGCTCTGGAGGAACAGTCTTACAAAGACTGTTCCTCCAGACCAAATTTCATAGTTGTAGGGAATCTCCTTTATATTTATCCTTAGCAACCGCATAGCAACGACTTAAGTGGCTTTATGAATACGGCCCCAGGTCAAAAGGAAAAACTGAAGCATACCTTGTTGATTTTCTGACGTCATTGCTGACATAGTGCTTCGAATAAGGGGTGATGCCAGATTATTCAAAATCGCTGGAATAGTTGCTAAAAGTGAAAAGCAACATAATGATAACTGAAACTGTCGAAGGATCCAACTATACCGTCACAGGACAGCTTAAAAAGAACAATGCTGCATTTATTCTGAAAATCTTAGTCCATATATACACTTAATATCAGCATTCTATCTCAATTATGTTAAGAAAACAATTGCTGGAGGGAGAACAAAATTACAAATACGGGAGAAGGCTGTTTTTCAGTTCCATAATACAAGAAGTCGTTAACCAGCTTTTAAGAAATGTAAATCTGTTTCGCAACATTTAATTGTTTAAAGCATTGAGAAAAAAAAGCTTGAACGAATAAAGAGAAGAATAGGCAAAAAAATGTATGTTTAATAAGCAACATAGCAGTAGATGACAGGTATGATCTATATGAAGCTTTTCAAGGATTACCAATACGTATATTATTGTGTGAACATTCCTTTTAATCAGATTGTGTAGATGCGCAAGATGACTTGAATCGGTCTTATTTGCACATGCCACACACTTCTTTATGGTATGGATCACGCACAAGAGCTTACCTAGAAACATTGTCGCAGTCGTCTTTGCTAAACCTTCCAGCACTAATGATCCAGCGTTTGTTATAGCACTTATTAATGCTATCGTTACATCTTTCATACATCTCTGCATTACTTTCATGGCCGCAAGCCCAAGCACGTTTTCTCCGACAGAGATGGCAGTCGCGAACAGGGCGATCTGGGTTGGTCTCCAACAGAATGGGAGCCCCAGCTGGTACAACGTTTCCATTGATTTTCTATGAGTAATGGTCATATCGGCAAAAGCAAATGCAAACAGCAGCAAGATAAAGCCGCACCGGACATGTTTGAAATCTTTACTGGCATAGAACACGAAAGGTCGCTTTATAACGGAGCAGAAAGGTGGTCGAATAATTCGTTTTTCATAAGTAAGAGATTCGGGAATCAGAAATATACTGAAAAGTAATAATATGAGCTGTATGATTGCAGATACTAATGCTGGATAGAAGTAACCACTACTTTCTATATGAAATCCAACAGTGAAGATTCCCAATGCTGCCCCAACAGACGTGGCGGCAGTAGAGAGAAACAATGATGTCGATCGCTCTTTACCAGAGGTAGTCAGGTCAGCCATATACGAGTACATAGCTGCGAGAAATCCATAACAAGAACCAGTTAATCCATATAGTGCGTCTGTTACGACAAGATATATAGGATGAGCATCAAAGTAAATGACTGCAGCAGAAAAGCCGTTTTCAATCAACATGCTTAATGCACTCAAAATAAATAGAAAACGACGTCCATAGCAGTCTGTGTATGCCGTGTAGATAAACGCGGTAAATATAGTTGCAGTTTTACTTGCCATACTGGAATACATATTCCACCTAGCTGTGATCTTCTGTACAGAAGCATGTTTGCCGTAGTTTGGGTCAGACTGGTTTATTTCTCCACAAACTTTATTTACAGAAACAGTTTGGTTTGGAAAGAGCTCCCTTTGTATTTTATTTTGCAGCCATTCATTTCTTGGATATGTAATATAGTATACCGCGAAATATGTCAGCAAAGCAATCATTAAAACAAGTGCGATCTTTAACTTTGAGATCAGCGACTTCTTTTTTATTGTTATCCTTTGTAAAATAATTACAAACTTTTGTTCTTCACCACAAGTGCTCGTCATCTCTTAACAAACATGTTTTAAGTAATCACAATTTAACACCATCCTATTCTTATTTAGATTAAGTTTAATAAGGTCATAAAGGTATCTCTTTTATCATAATATCATTTCAGTACATACTGATATCATTTATTATCATTTTTTATATTTATCTAAGCGGAAGTATTGAAGCAGAACAACTGAATGCAGATTTAATAATAGAAAGGGGTTTCGAACACCAAACCAGTTTTTTTCTTTAAGAGTTAACCCTAATTGAGATGGTCCAGGCAAAAATGAAAATGGAAGATTGTATCTTCCGTCAAAGGGTACCCGTTCACCTTGTGTTTTCACATGTGTACAACAGATACAGTAATATCGATTGAAATAAGGAAAACAATTAATGGACACATCAATATTTCCAACTGTAGCTTTAAACATAACAAATAAATGTACTTTTAGTATTTCAAAGTTTTAGAAAGTTCTCTACATAAAACGTTTGAGTAACACCTCCATATAGTTGTAGTGCAGTACTGAACAGGTTTGGACAGTGCTACAGTGAATTCATGGAGATGATGTCCCACCCCTCCCCCCGGATATATGGCTAAAGGAAAGCTCACCATATAGAAGAATCACTCCTCAGATGTTTTCCTCCTAATATATGGACAGAGAACAAAGTTAAAACAAAACGTGACGCAATTATAAGTACGCTTATTTTAGAAGATCTATATATTAAGGAAAAATCAAACAGAATGGCACTTAAAAAACTAAAGAATTATATGAAGCTGCAGTTTCAAAATCACCGAATTTGTGACGTCAACTTTATTCTATTTTTCTTTTTAAGTCAAAAGTTATAATACAGATTTCCAGCATAGAAAGCATGCATAACCGTGTGCAAACTTTTATTGCGTGGAAATGCAAGCATTGATGTCATTTATTCAGAAAAAATCATTCTTCAATGTTCTCATGGATAACGAGCATCTCGTCGTCGAGTGTATGTAGCGTCTTTTCATAGTTAATGTCATGCATCCCACCTCCATTTTAGAAATACGGTAAATCACATACAAAATAACAAACATAAATATTGACATTTGTATAGCGTTTTGTAGAACTCAGAAAGTGTGCTCACATTATATCATAACCGATTTGGACAGCAGAAGTATGTCCACAATATGTCATAACTGGTTATTACTGCGCAAGAAATGTCTACTGTTTCTATAATTTTGAGTGCAAATGGCATTTACTTTCCGACAAAGGCCCATCTATCTCTTTTCGTATACTTTTTTTCCGGTGTCTTTTCCTTTTAGTCGGATTTCCCTGTCTTTGGTGGCCTAAGACGTCTGATCTGGCTCCACTGTTTGCAAAGGACCTTTAATGGACAATAGGCAATTATGGGTTTATTGTTTGCTACAGTTGTCAGTATTTCCTTGTTCCTCTGTTCCGACCACTCGTTTCTGTTCTTGAATTTGGTATGGTATGGCTTTTTGTCCTTTTGATCTGCATATGAAGATGCTGAAATGTAAGAAATAGATGAGGCGCCACATTTTTCTTCGATTTAGAGCCATAATGTACATACGAGCAAATAAGGAAAATACTGCCAATAATCGTCGATCATCGACAAACGTCATGATATTTTTTCTATGGGGGGCGGGGGGCACTTTACTTATGCTTGTCGGTATGTCGCAAGTATCAAAATACTTAGCAACAGAAAATACGACGTTCGTGGGCGTTTAGTTCCATTCACTTATTTGCTGATATTGGAGTTGCATTTCTCAGTAAGTTTTGATTGATTGATTGTTTTGGATTTAACGGCCCTTTGAGACAGTACATGTATTTCAGTCTATATCGGGCCGTCTCCCAGAGAGAGGGAGGAGAAAAGAGAAATGATAGACGAGAGAAAAATGTCCAAACAACCCCCACCCGCACCCACTGCCAGCACAGCAGGCCCTTGCCCTACCATGTTCCAAATCAGTAGGACGCCCCGGCACTGGAAGTTATACACAGCACCATCGCACCACCCGACCACCCCCATTCTCAGTAAATGATGGCTTATCAAATTCTATTGCGCCACGTCATGTGACTTCCAACAATGCTGCAATTTTGTCATGTGATATCAGAACAACCGTCCAATTTATATAGTGTAATCAGAGGCCTCACTGTTGGTTCTATGGCTTTGGTCACTTCCATAGATGATTGATGTGACAAGCGAAGGCTCTGATCAGAATGCACTTATGTCAATGCCATATTGTTGGAAATCACATGATGTGGCTCCAATATATTTTGGATTTAAGTTATTATTCCAGTAATAGAGGGTGATAACAAAATAGACTAGAAGGTCGGCATTTATCAAAAGCACTGTATTTCGGACTGGTAAAAATATGAATTATCAAATATTTTTCACCTTTTCTGATCCGAAATACTTACTCTCAACTTACCTGTTCGAATACTGAACAAATTAAAAGGATGTACATCTTTGTTGTCAAGCTTATTCATACTTGTAAGTTTAAACCAAATCAATTGATCAATATATTTATGTTGGCTACACCAAGTTCCTCTGCATCTTTGAAAGGCACACATTCTTGTTTATTAGGTGTCATTATCCCGTTATGCAACAGTCCCGTGACACTACTATGTCATCAAAGAAATACCCCATCTCACATAAGTAATGATATAACAAGGTCATAAAACCATTATAGAGTGGTACCACATTTTGACTAGCTTAACCTATCCCTTGAAAGTATCGAGATTGCGGTTGAAAAGAAGTGATGGCATCCTTTAGTTGTTCAGTGCTAACTGTATTTACTTTTTTATGCCCCCGCCATTAAAAATGGGGGGGGGGGGGGGATATAGTATCACCGCTGTCCGTACGTACGTCCCGGACGACCTGGTTTCCGTTCAATATCTTTTGAAAGCATCGGTGTATTCAATTCATATTTCATACACAGCTATATAATTATGAAATACAGGTCAAGTTTGATGTTGGGTGAGATCCGTCTATTATTGTGGGAGTTATGGCCCTTTTTCGACTTCTGTTTCTATGAAAAAATGGTTTCCGTTCAATATCTTTTGAAAGCATTGGTGTATTGAATTCATATCTTATACACAGGTATATAATCATAAAATACAGGTCAAGTTCGATGTTGGGTAAAATCCGTCGATTATTTTGGGAGTTATGGTCCTTTTTCGACTTCATTTTGTATGAATGACTGGTTTCCGTTCATTATCTTTTGAAAGCATTGGTGTATTGAATTCATATTTTATATACAGGTATATAATCATAAAATACAGGTCATTTTCGATGTTGGGCAAAATCCGTCGATTATTGTGGGAGTTATGGCCGTTTTTCGACTTCATTTTGTATGAAAAAAAATGGTTTCCGTTCATTAGCTTTTGAAAGCATTGGTGTATTGAATTCATATTTTATACACAGGTAAATAATCAAAAAAGTACAGGTCAAGTTCGATGTTTGGTAAAATCCGTCAGTTATTGTGGGAGTTATGGCCCTTTTCGATTTCATTTCATACAATAATGCTTTCCGTTTGTTAGTTTATCAGAGTCATGACAACCCCTTCCAAGCCACCCCCCTCAACCACACCCACACACACTTCTCTTGATCCAAGAAGCTAAATACATCTGCCCATGGAAAACACTAAAAAATATGTACCACAGAAGTCTGCCTTTGTGAACCTAGTTATGCTACAAGAGCCAGTACCTTTAACAAGGCGCCATCTTACTTAGGGCACTAGGCGGGGGCATCCGTGTCCTACGGACACATTTCTAGTTAACTCATCTTTAGTACGTGTTTAATGAAAATCTTAATTAGTTCCTTCAAGAATAGAGAATACATTCAGAAGAAGGAACATGGACCAGACTACGTAGTTTCGGCTAATAAAGCCTCATCACTGACCCTAACAATATCTGGTGACGAAACTAGAGAAAAGTATACATAAATTTCTTGATTTCAATTGCGCAGTCGATTCAAGATTGATTGATGTCAAAAAGGGTCAAAATAATATAACAAACGATGATCTAGAATAAGAGTCTACACTAATCTAAAATTTCAGATTTCTCAGAATATATCCTCTGATCTCAAAGGACGAAAATAAAATCAAATCTGCACGATGGATGATGTACGGGGAGACGTTTTACGGTCGCCACACGGCACAACACCAGCTGCAGTGAAGTAAAATGAAAATCTAAAATCTTTAATAGCTTTAGCATTATTAAGAGAGCATACACCATGACAAAGATATTCTACCTGAGAAATATAATTGTGATTCCACAATATCCTGCCAGCGTAATAAATATGAACCCGTTGAATACTTCGAGGGTGGCGGCATAAACTGAGTTGTCCGTGATACTGGCAATAAAACTGCATATGGAGCTGACAAGTATAATGCTGGCAAACAGAGCACCTGTAAAGAAATGTGAATAGAAAAATCATCGCCTTGTACATGTAAGGTCAATGGAAAAAAGAATACAGCATAGGTGAATTGTTACACATTAACCCATGTATGCCTTGCGTCATATAAAATTATTTGAGCCGCGACACGAGAAAAACACCAATGTGGTTGTGCGCCCGGCGCAGATTCAGATCAGCCCGAACATCTGCCCAGTTTGATCAGACTCTTCGTAAAAGAGCTCAAAGGGTAGCTAAGGGTCGAAGCTACCTCCATGCGGACAGTGAAGACTCTGATCAGACTGGGCGGATGCCCAGGCTGATATGAGTCTGCGCTGGACGCACAACCACATTGGTGGTTTTCTCGTGTCGCGGCTCAATTATAGACAACCAGTGTATACCAGATCAGACGCCACAAAACGCGATGTCTGATCAGTGTCTGCTCTGTTTGCTTTAAACACAGGAAGATCTGGAAAATAAAATCATACGACCGTTTGTATTTGAAATAAGCATGTTATAAATTAAAACGATGGCATTTTGAAACTTGGCGGCCATCTTGAAAATGGATGATTTTTAAGTGGCCCTCGATCATTTTTGAATCTGGGCAATGTAAGGAACATTTAGTTAAAATTTCATGCTTGTATCATCAAGTGAAGTATTTCCTTAAATTTTCACTCTAAGCCGCTCCACTAAAAAGGATCGGTGAAGACTGAGAAACAGAGAATGCGTTTTAATGAAATGTTAAAATGGCATAAGCAAACCTGGATGCTTTGAAGGACCAACACAGAATTTTTGTGAGATATGCTTAAATCCGGAAAGAACTTACAGTATCCTAATTACTGATCGTTCTAAAACAGCTCTTCTGTTGCAGAACCCTTTTCTGCGAGATTATGTGAAACTTGTGAATATGGCCTTTTTTGTATTATTACCTGAATGTTATTATTATAGTGCAGTTTTATTTTTAATTTCGACAGTAGTCAGCCCATTCTGGTAACTTTCAAAATAATAGAGAATGGCTCAAGCCAGCGCGAGTGGGAGTGTGCATTCTTGAAAATGAGTTTTTTTTTATACGAAGAGACTCAATAAAGCCAAGACTCCATTTTTTCTGTGTCTGTTCTTTGTTTCAAAGGATAACTTTTACAGATGTTTATTAGACATTTTAACCACTGGCCTACTCATTTTCTTAGTGTGTATTAGTGCATCATTATGTATTTCCGCCATCTGTGCATCACTTGTACCTAGGTTTTTGTTTGCTTCCCTAAATAATATCTACCCTTAAAATATTTTCTCCTAGGGGAATAAACATTAAAATTCCTGTTGAAATGCAGGTAAAAGTTAAAACTACACTTTTCTCCTCAGAAAGTGTACCAAATTACCCTAAATTTGGACAAATTCACTTCCTATCAAGAAAGACTATATGAGCCACGACACGAGAAAACCAACAAAGTGGTTGTGCGCCCCAGCGCAGACTCAGCTCAGCCTGCGCGTCCGCCCAGTCTGATCAGAGTCTCCGCTGTCCGCATGGAGATAGCTTAGATCCTTAGTTACCTTTAAAGCGCTTAGCAAGGAATCTGATTGGACTGGGTGGATGACCAGGGTTATCTGAGTCTACGCTGGGCGCACAACCACGTTGTTGGTTTTCTCGTGTCGCGGCTCATATGGCACTGTTTGCTGAATGGCAAACATTGCGATCCGCTAGAAAAGGGTAAATAATGTGAGCTTTTGAGGAGAATAATATACCACGATGGATCATACCTTGCTTGTCATCCGACGCCATTGCGGACATAGTGCTTCGAATCAGCGGCGTCGCCAAATTGTTCAGGATGCATGGAATAGTTGCTGAAAGAAGAACAAAAGAAAAGGAAAACTGTAACTAGTGCTCCTAAGGTATTACATGTATCTATGAGGAGTCATGTCAGGTTGCTGTAATATTTTGGATATCAGTAATGTATTTAAGTTTAGACTGTTGCCGATTATCGTAACGTTTACCTACAGAAATACTGTGTATCCGGCTGCAAAAGTAATGTTCTTTTAGGCATAGATATTTTCGTTTACATTGTCGTCCCATCTTTTTAGTTAAGCTGAATTGTCGAAGTCTTATGCGAGCAAATGTTCCAGCTTTAACTAGGTATTGAGGCGCACACTAGATCATTTGTGAATTTGCAAACACTGTTTTCGTTGCCATTTTCGGCAAGCAAATGGCATCCTGGTTACCATGGAAACAGCCGAACCACTAAATACTGCTTGCAAATTGTAAAACTTGTATAACTGAATTGTGTTAAACTACCTTTAGGATTTGTGACTGTTTCAAATTTTCTTTTATTTTGCATTTGATTTCTTTTTATCAAGGAAAGTCTGTGTTAGCGGCCATTTTGAACAAGAAAATGGCCGCCTCATTACCATGGAAACAAACTTACCAATAAAAAAAAATGCTAGTAAATGGTGCAGCTTTTATAATTGCTTCATACATTGTATCATTTATGAGTGTTCTTTATCATATTCTGTCATTTTGTCATTATTCTCTTCATATAAAACTCTGATTTCGCTGCCATTTCTAACCAGAAAATGACAGCCTGGTTACCATGGAAACGAGTGAACCACTCAAAAATAGTTGCTGAAGGTGCCGCCTATATTTCTGCAACATACAGTGTATATGAATAAGACTATAAGTAGAACACTTAAATCCTTGCCCCAATTTATGCTAAATGAATGAGAAATTCGGTGCCATCAGCCCGTATACTGAATACATTAGAGCATGATTACAAAATTGGTCACAATGGCTTGTCTAAAACATGTCATAACTTTTGATCCAAGCACTCTGTCCTAATAATGTACATATCATTTTAGAGGGAATTGAATATGCTTTCTCATAAAATAGGTAAAAATAAGTAAATTTGCATTTTTAAAAAGCACCTGAACCCCCTATCGAAGACTGATTCAGACACCAAGCTTAGTGTTTCGAAATCAAAATAGAATATAAGGATTGTACCTAGAAACATCGTGAGAGAATTCTGGGCTAGACCTTCTACTACCAAAGATCCTGCGTTTGTTAGAGCACTTATTAATGCTATGTTGATGTCTTTGACACATCTCTGCAGCAGTTTCATGGACGCAAGCCCAAACACATTCTCCTCGACTGATACGATTGTTGCGAACAAGGCAATTTGAGTTGGTTTCCAGCAGAACGGAAGACCCAGCTGGTACAAGTTTTCAAGTGTTTTCCTGTGAGTAATTGTCATGTCCACAAAAGCGAAAGCAATTAAGAGAAGAATAAATCCACACCTGACACTCTTGAAATCTGCACTGGTATAGAATGCAAAAGGTCGCTTGATTATGGAGAAGAACGGTGGTGGAACTATCCGCCTTTCCACAGGAAGAGATTCAGGAATTACAAACACACTGAGAAGTAATAATACAAATTGGACCGAAGTAGCTGTCAGAGCTGGGTAAAAATAACCATAACTTTGGATATAAAATCCAACAGAGAATGTTCCTAAAGCCCCTCCCATATAAGTTGAGGCGGACGATAAAAATAATGCCGTAGATCGTTCTTTTCCAGAGATAGTCAGGTCTGCCATATATGCATACATAGCAGCTAGAAATCCATAGCTTGAACCAGTTAATCCATAAATGAACTCTGCTCCCACAAGATAGAGCGGATGAGCATCGAAATATATGATGACAGCAATAGAGCCACTCTGGATCAACACACTTATTGCACTCAAAATAAAAAGAAAACGACGTCCATAACAGTCTGTATATGCAGTATAAACAAATGCGCTAATTATAGTTGCACCTTTACTCGCCATATAAGCATACATGTTCCACCTAGCTGTGATTTTCTGAACAGTATCATGTTTGTAATAATTCGGATCAGTTTGGTTTATTTCTCCACAAACCTTATTTACAGAAACACTTTGGTTTGGAAAGATCTCCCGCTCTATTTTATTTTGCAGCCATTCATTTCTTGGGTATGTAGTATAGTATATTCCAAAGTATGTAAGTAGTGATATACTCAAAACAATTACGATTCTTAATCTACTTCTAAACGAGTTTGTACTTCTTGTTTTCAGCACATCTACCAGCGGCTGTCTTTCATTTTCATCACTCATATTAAGCTTGTTAATGTAAAGGCTTAATAAATAATAAACAAATCAAATCATATTTACACATTTTTCTCTTTAAATAAAGGTAAAATTTCAGACCAAGCAAGGTCGTTCAGGACTCTTAATTATCACTTAGTAGTTAGATATGTACCACTTATCATTACTATCTATTTGATTATAATTCAGTGCATTTAAGACTGGCAAATGACCCGTATATCGGGGCCATCAAATTTTAACATAATTATGCCTAGTTGATCCTGCTGTCTTTATAGATTGGATGAGTTCATATGTTAGTTTCTTGTTTAATCTTTTTTTGATGATGAGGACGCCCATTTGTCTTATGCAAAGAGTGTAGACCTTGATCAGATACTGCATATCGCGACATCTGATCTGGGTTTGCACTCTTTGTCAGTATTGTGAATAAATTGGTTACTACAAAAATTTAGAAACTAAAAGAACCCAAAGAAGAGAGAACACTTACCTTACATGTTTCTTTTATCAGACAATCTGTTACATCCAACTGACCATCATAAAGGACGTTTGCCTTTTAATTGGTTTGACCTATATCATACGTTAATATGAATCAGCAAATTGAATGTTATTGTGTGTGCTTCAATTACACATATTAAAATGATAAATGTTATGCTGATAAAAACAATCACATGCATTCACAAGATGCAGTGATTTTACCATAAATATGAGTGTTTTACTATGCTTAAACATTCAAGAAGACCTTAAGTTTCCGTGCAATCATAAAAATGAAAGGTGGGGACAAGAAAGATCTTTCTAAGGAGGACCGCAACAGTGAAACTGGCAACAACGCGCCGGACGATGACTGGAGGAAGTTTTCAGTTCTGTGTTTTGTCAGCTTGTTTTACTATCAGCCGTTATGTATGCTGACCTATATACAGAATGAGTGGATCCAGAACACCATTAAAGAGGACTACTTTCCGGGGGCGGAGTTTTCTAGCAATGTGTCGTCATGCAACAATGCCAATCATTCCAGCAACGAATACCAAATGTACACCAAAGTTCAACAAGAAGCAGCTCACTGGAATATTTACGTCAGTATCGCGCTTCATGTTGCATGTTTCTTCGCCAGTATCGTACTTCCAGCCTATACAGACACGTATGGAAGAAAGTTCCTTTTTATTCTTACGTTATTCTTGTTCTTTCTCCGATTGATCTTAACGTGTGTAACCATATATTTTCGCTTAAGTTTTGTATACATTGTTGTGGCTAACGCAATTGAAGGACTAGGTGGGGGAAGTTTTGCATATTTATCAGTGTCTTTTTCTTATGTAGCAGACGTTTTAAAGGATTCGAAGAAACGTGTGTTGGGAGTTGTTATATCAGAAGCAATTATTCTACTACCAGTTATGATTTCTGGATTAGTATCTGGGCTGTTTGTTGATAACTATGGATATTTTATACCAACTTTGGTGTCCGCAGGAATGTCACTTTCATCCCTAACTTTTGCATTTCTTCTTTTACCAGAGACACTTAAGCCAGAACAGAGAAGCAAACCTATATCAGTCATAGCAGCATTAAAAAGACCGCTTGAATTCTACACCAGTCCAGCATTTAGAGGCAAACGATTACAGTATCTGTTACTTATTCTTGCATTTGGTTTTGCAATAACCTCAACATTCAACCGCTCTGCAATCGAAACTCTTTATTTGCTTGGGATGCCATTCTGTTGGACCCCTACCCGGATAGGATACTTCGCATTAGCGCGAAACTCAGGGCAAATGGTGATAGGGCTAGGATCTGTCAAAATCATGCAAAAGTTTGTTTCAAACGAAATAATAGGAATAACAAGTTCTGTTTCCTGCATTGCCTCTCTCGTTGTGGAAGCTCTGGCAAAGTCAGAGCTGGTGATGTATATGGGTAAGATTTATATTATTAAGTGAGTAAAAGAAACTAATAAAAGAATACATAGTTTATACGGAATGGTATTAAGTTACATTTAGGTGGTAAATTATTTTCTATACCATGTATACTGAAAGCAGCAAAGTTGTTATACAGTCCCCCATTTCGATACCTAAAACATACTGAATGCCCATATAACTTTCTGTAAGAATACAATAGAGTTTGCTGGATAGTCATTTGGCGTTTAACGGCCCTTTTAGACAGTATTTAATTTCATATTCACATGAAAGAAGAAGACAGGAAACGGGATTGACAACAACCTGGCTCCAAGGTTATAAAACTCGAGTACATTTTCAAACTCAAAATGAAGCATACTGATTGGCTTCTTCCGAGCAAATGCTCGGGAGCAGCCAATCAGTGTGCTATATTCTGAGTTTGAGATTATTCTCAAGTTTTATAACCTTGAACCCTGTAACTTCGCCTACGGAAAGCATGATTGATAAACAATACCACCAGAACGCCCCAATATCGAACGTTTCAGGGCATCTTCGCCCATCCTACCAACCTTTGAATATATTAGAGAGTACCTACCGAAATAAAAAAAAATGCAAACTGAGATTTTAAAACTATTTGTTGTCATATCTAAATCCTAAATTTCAAATCTGGTTTAAAGTATAAAATCCTGATTTTGATTTCTTCTTTAGTTTCGAAACAATGGCCATCAAATTTTCAATTTTGTTATGTTTTCTTGCAGTGGCTGTCATAGCAGTTTTTGGGTTTTCCATGATCCCAGTAATCCGTGGAATAATGTCAACAATGACGCCCGCTGACAAACAAGGTAATGTAAATATACTCAGAGGCAAAAGAAAATATATACATCATCGCAAATCAGTCGTGTATTTCATATAGCCAGTCACAAACCATTTTTGGCGGCCGGCCTGTGAAATGCTAACGCTTCTATTTCTGTCTGCCACTGAGAGCATTGTCATAATATACATGAAAAGCAATTTTTGTGGTGTGCTTGGAAAAACATTAGAAAAGTGAAATACTGATTAACAGTGAAATCGTATCGTCCAATATGGTACACGTGGGAAAAGTGCAGAAATGACATGTGCGTGAGGTGTCGCCTTTAAGCGTTTCATTCGGAGATTTTTCTATATAACATTTCTGTACCTTGAGTAAAAACATTTTATGAATAATTTCAGACCTGAGCACTGAAAATGAATAGAAATATAAGCATTCAAAAAGTGTTTACTTCCTTAGCCTCTGATTATAGTATCAAATCAATAAATGAATGAAAATGCGTCTATCAGTGATAATTAAAATTTCAAAGTTTCAACATAATGAAAACCCAGAGGAACATAAGATCAGACTAAAATAACGGTACAGTTAAAAAATACTTTAGAGTAAATTACAGAAAGGAGCAAGATTTCCGAAATACATCAAAAGTTGGACAAAAAAGACCTGATTAAACCCCATTGATACTTAATGTCACGAAAATAGAGGGAGCAATATATTCGGACATTTCCGTTAACCCCATGTTATCGTACCTGCCGAATTTCTTTGCAAAATACAATAAAAAGTGAAAACATTCACCAAAAACCACTATTATAACAGGAAATGGATCATCTAAATAATAAGGATGGGTATGTCCGCTGGTTTAAATAATTGAGAAACAAACAGAAAAAATAAATAAATAAGTAAATAAAAATAAGCTGAAGATCTATTAGAAACTTTTCATCTAACATCTCAAGCAAGGCAAAGAGATAAAATGAAGGTAAGTTTTAAACGCATGACTAAAATTCATTCCATAACCAAAATCAGTCGAGAATTTTAAAGTACACTGCGTGTTGGTAGTATTGTTGTTTTTTCAGAATAGAACTTTATTATCATCTCAGATCATAAAAAACATGATGATCTTCATAAACAAGTAGCCCAAAGGGCAACAATTGCTCACCTGAGAGACATTGTAAACCTATAGGGATATTTAAGATGCTCAAGGGCAGCTAACTCCACAGTCAGTGGTCCAAAATTAAACTCATCCAAAACATTATGTATGCCCTTATTTAATATATGCAATATTAAAAAGTATCTGTTCAAGAGCACAATAGACAGAGCTGTCAAAGGCAGCTAACTTCGTAGCGGTTGGCCTGATCTGGCGAAAATTTGAACTTGTTTAAGATATTATGCATTTCCTCATTACTTGCAAGTTTGAAAAGGATCGGACAAGTAGAAACCAAGAAAAAGTGGCGACATTGATTTTTTGGATGCTCAGGGCAGGCACTCCATAGTCAGTGGTGGGATCTAGCCGAAGTGCTAACTAATCCAAGCTTTTATGCATATCCTCATTACCTGCAAGTATGAAGAGGATCCGATGAAAAATGAAAATGTGATGACGTTGTTTTCTCCATTATAAGACTATGGGATTTTTTTCAAACTCTCAATGGCAGCTAACTCCGTAGTCTGTGCTCGAATCCGGCCAAATTTTGAACTCATCCAAGCTCTTATGTATGTCATCATTACCTGCAAGTATGATAAGGATCTAATCAAAAACCTTGATTGCAGCACCCTGAAAGTCAAACTTGCTCGAGATATTGTCATGCCCTACATTTGTGTGAATTTATTTCAAAATCCGTTGAGAAATGTAGGTGCTAGAGCAATGACAAAGTTTTTGTAAAAATAGCCACAGTGACCTTGACTATGGACACAGCATCCTGAAAGTTGAACTTGCTCGAGATATTGTCATACCCTACATTTGTGTGAAGTTATTTTAAAATCCATGGAAAAATGAAGGTGCTAGGGCCATGACAAAGTTTTTCTAAAAATAGCCACAGTGACCTTGACCTTGGGCACAGCACCCTGAAAGTCGAACTTGCTCGAGATATTGTCATGCCCTACATTTGTGTGAATTTATTTTAAAATCCATTGAAAAATGTAGGTGCTAGAGCGCGGACAAAGTTTTTCTAAAAATAGCCACAGTGACCTTGACCTTGGGCGCAGCACCCTGGAAGTCAAACTTGTTCGAGATATTGTCATGCCCTACATTTGTGTGAAGTTGATTTAAAATCCGTTGAGAAATGTAGGCGCTAGAGCGATGACCAAGTTTTTCTAAAAATAGCAAAAGTGACCTTGACCTTGGGTGCAGCACCCTGAAAGTCAAACTTGCTCGAGAATAGCCACAGTGACCTTGACCTTAAGCGCAGCATCCTAGAAGTCGAATTTGCTTGAGATATTGTCATGCCCTACATTTGTGTGAAGTTATTTTAAAATCCATTGAGAAATGTAGGTGCTAGAGCAATGACAAAGTTTTTCTAAAAATAGCCACAGTGACCTTGACCTTGGGCGCAGCATCCTGAAAGTCGAACTTGCTCGAGATATTGTCATGCCCTACATTTGTGTGAAGTTATTTCAAAATCCGTTGAACAATGTAGGCAATAGAGCGATGACAAAGTTTTTCTAAAAATATGTGATGACGTTGTTTTCTCCATTATAACACTATGGGATTTTTTTCAAACGCTCAAGGGCAGCTAACTCCGTAGTCTGTGCTCGAATCCGGCAAAATTTCGAACTCATCCAAGCTCTTATGTATGTCATCATTACCTGCAAGTATGATAAGGATCTAAGCAAAAACAGTTGAGAAAACGTGATGACGCCATTTTCCCCATTATAACCCTATGGGATTTTTTTTCAAACGCTCAAGGGCAGCTAACTCCGTAGTCTGTGCTCGAATCCGACCAAATTTCGAACTCATCCAAGCTCTTGTGTATGTCATCATTACCTGCAAGTATGATAAGGATCTAATCAAAAACAGTCGAGAAAACGTGATGACGCCGTTTTCCCCATTATAACCCTATGGGGGCTATCTGTTGCCATGGAAACCAGAGTTCTGAGCTGATTGGCACCAAAACCTAATGCAGCCTTTCCCCCACCCAAATAATGCTTCAGATAAAATTTGATTGCGATCGGCCCACTGGTCTCTGAGATATTTATGTTTGAAAGTGTTGACGCACGCACCCACCCACGGACGGACGGACGACGGCTCGACTCCCATCCTATAAGCTCACCTCTGAGCCTTCGGCTCAGGTGAGCTAAAAACTATTTGTAATTGCAAGGATTAAATATGATATCCGTTTTTAGATCTCATCATGTTTATCTTACATGACTGAGCCGCGACACGGGAAAACCAACAATGTGGTTGTGCGCCCAGCGCAGACTCAGATCAGCCTGGGCATCCGCCCAGTCTGATCAGAGTCTTCGTTGTACGCATGATGGTAGCTTGGATGATGGTAGCTTGGACCCTTAGCTACCCTTTAAGCGCTTAGTGAAGAGTCTGATCAGACTTGGTGGATGCCCAGGCTGATCTGAGTCTGCGCTGGGCGCACAACCACTTTGTTGGTTTTTCTCGTGTCGCGGCTCATGTAATGATTATTGTCCTTTTGTTTTTCTTGTAGGGTCCATGTTTGCCAGTATAGCAACAGTAGAAGTGGTGGGAAGCACCATAGCCTCAGTCAGCGAGAATGCAATCTATTCGGCTACTCTTTCCTTTATGAATGGCTTTGTGTTTCTCGCGATGACTGCCTTTGTTTCTGTAAACCTTATACTGCTAATGTGAGTATGCGGTGACAGAGACCAGGGTTCGAGGTTATAAAACACTTAGAATAATCTCAAACTCAAAATAAAGCACACTGATTGGCTGCTTCCGAGCAATTGCTCGGAAGCAGCCAATCAATGTGCTTTATTTTGAGTTTGAGAATGTACCCAAGTTTTATAACCTCTGGGCCAGGACTCGAAATTCTTTATACTACAGCTAAACACAAGCTGCATCTGTGAAGCCCATGCGTCTGCTTTTAAAATCGATTTAAGCTCTCAGCTGCCCATTTAAAATGCACAATGATGAAATACAGGACGCTTTTACGGCTGTCACGCGGCACTTATCACCAGATGCAGTGGAGATAGAATAAGTAATAAAGGTAGATCCTCTAGAATACACTATCGTTATACTTAGTTTTCAAGCTGATTCGGGATGACTCCAGCGATCCAAAAGGACCAGGAAATATATAATCTGCACAATGCTGACATACGGTTAAGCTTCTTACGACCACCACACGGCACTGAAAACTAGCTGTTATGACATTAAAATAAATTTTCAAGGAAGATTCTCTGACAGAAATGAACGTAGAGCGCTCATTCATTTGAAACTAACTCGGAATAAATCTAGCCTAGGACCAGAAAATATATAGTCTACAATATATGAAGTAGGAAGAAGCTTTTAACCGCCGTTCTATGGCACATAACACTAGCTGCAGTAAAATACAGATGTAGCGACGCTTTCTTATAATCTTCGAATGAATTTAAGTTGGTTGTGTAAACTATTTTATTTTCCTTCGAGTTTTCTATTTATTCATGACCCGTCTACATAAGCTTTTCTATATCCGAATAATGCACTTATCAGCTCAACCAATGTATGGCATTATTTCTCATGAGAAACATCTATTTAGAAAGAAATCTGATTATATAATCCCTGCTCCCTTTTTTTTATTTTTACAGATCTTACACAGTGATAAGCAGAAGAGCAAGAAGCACGGTCATGTACGAAGAATATGTTTCGGAATACACTTCTTCGGACAACACACAGAAGGACTTGTCTTCAAAATTAAAAGACAGAAATGAAATAATTTAAAGAGTAACTACACTTCAGGAACTGACTGAATCAGACACAAAAGTAAAGAGGAAAATACTCAGGAACTGACACAATTCAGATCCAGATCATGCCAAAGACACCATGTGGGAAAGAGACAACACAAAACTAGTCATGACCAAAGACAACACCAGCGGCAGTCATGTGAACAGCCATTTCCCATGCAGCCTGCACATCACAAACAAAATATCAATAACAAACATAGCAACTAAAAACACATAAAATTTCCAAGAAGAACCAAAAACAGAACTGCCGCCTTGGGACGGCCAGTAATGAAATTACTGGGAGGCTTAACCAGTTTGTGGTCGACCAACCCTCGACCTTTGTTCTGTCTTGGTTGATCAGATACTTAGTTGTTCAACCTAACAAACAACCACCGCCCACACAACAGTCTTACAAAAGCACCAACCCTGACAATAAGAACACATTATACGTAAAACATTAAACATCTATTTTTACCTATTTTCAATGTTATAATGTCATGGCTAGCCTTAAGATAACAAGCCATATATCAAAACAGTCAAAGCGACAAACAACACATGAAACAACTAAGAAGAACCAAAAACAGAAGTGTCGCCTTGGGACGACCAGCAATGTAATTACTTGGGGAGGGGGGGGGGGGGGGAGGGGGGCGAGGGCTTAACCGGTTAGCGGTCGAGCCATTGGTCCTGCCTTGGTTCATCAGACATTTAGTTGTTGGTTTGTATGAGAGATTCCTAACTCATAAATGTAATATCTCAGGAACAAAGAAATCAAAATTAAAACTAAGATAAAACAAACCTGAGGACTCACAGAAATAGCAACACTGAAATTCCGGAGCAGAGCAAACCTCCCAGTTAAACCATGGGGGCCCGACTCAAGACGTCCCGGAACGGGTGTGTCAAGCGCCAACCGTCTGTCTAACCATTAAGTAAGGTTAAGGTTGGCGCCTTCATAGAGTCTGCGGCCCGACCCACCGTCGTGCAATCGAAGAGGTAAGCAACGCCGTTAACCTTAATTGGGTTAACAACAAAGCATGCAGTTTGTTGCAAAACACCATATTATAACCAATCATTTTATATCGAATTATTATCTTCTTAAATGATAAGGAAATCATTTTTACCTATTATTTTTCTGCATTTGTACACCAATTAAAATCTTAAAGAGTTCATTCAAGAGCACAGAACACACTCAGAAGAAGGAACAAGTCGCCATAAAATTCAAGTTCCGAAAGGCCTTGCTGAAGAAGTGTTTTCAAACCGACATTATAATTTAGACACTAAGTCGAAACGCCGTCGATAAAATTTTGAAAACGCTTTACGAAGTGTACTATACATGTATCTATAGCCTTGTTTGAGAAGTTTTGCTGTCAAAATTTTATTACGAATATTAAAGTCATCCACATGACTAGACACTCGAGCAAAACGAATAAGTTTAGAAATATAAAAGCCAATGGATGTAGAACGAGGAACATTACAATCTAAAAATGGAAAATTAACAGTTACAAAATCATAATCATCTCGTCTATCGTAAATTTTAGTTGTAACAAAACCATGTGATGTAGATAAATGTAAATCCAAAAATGAGGCATAGGTATCTGAAACGCTGGCCTTATTTAACTGAAGATCAGAAGGGTAAATTTGATTGACCATGCGATCAAAAAAGTTATTGTCAATATTCAGTAGGTCATCCAGATACGGAGAAGTAGAACTGAAAGCTTCAATAATTTCAGATTGCGTGTTCTCTGAAAGAAACAGCATGAAGTCTCTCTTATAACAGAACAAAAACACATCAGCACAATTAATGCCCATAGGAATACCTACAATTTGTCCATATAATTTAGAGCCAAATCTAATCTAAATATTGTCCAAGAGAAAGATGAGAGCTTCGCACACTTTCTGACAAGACCATAAATTATAAATCCTGGCCGGTTCAGAGGTAAAGAGCGCACCCCTATCATTACATGCAATATAAAGAAAGTCTTCCCACAAGTTTATCCTTAATAAGGTGTAGGGCAAGGTAGTATATAATGTCGAAAAATCATAATGTAGACAAACTGGACGCACGCAAACCTCGCGAGTTCAGCTTATTTAGTACTTCACATGAATTTTTAATTTTTACCTGACCTTTCGTAGACTTTTTCACAATATTTAATATCATGATTTTTGATGGCAGTAAGACAAGCAGTTAACAATTTAGAAAGTTCGATTGTCGTGCATGAGCTAGAGTTAGCAATAAATCGTGCCTTATACGGTCGCTTATGAAGTTTAGGTAGCCAGCAGAATGTAGGCAGTCTGTCTTGGTCTTTATCAATACTTACAGCAAATTTAGTGGCTGTATGGTAAAAAACATGGTCATTGATGACAGACTTCTTTATAGCGGAAGTCTGCTCATAAGCCTTAGTGCCACTCAGCTCCTGCTTCAAAGTATTAATGTAGTGCAACCGTCAAACAACAACAGCATTGTTTGCACTTTTGTCAGCTGGAACCAAGACATACTTCCTATGAAATTCCTGGATACCTAATTTCAGACAACGAAAACTAAATTCAGATTTACGTGGTAACATGTTACGTGTAGCATTTTGAGAATAAAAGGAAATACGTTGATCTATGATTTTGAAAACATTTAATTTCCCATTATTTAAAGCATTACACTCACATGGTCAGACAAAATGTATGCGAATCTCATCTTTTAAATTGACAAAAACCTTAATTAAAGAACAGGCTTCTTCTTCTTTTTTTTTGAAGTTTGTTTACAGTCTCTGTTAAAGTTGAAGAAATTACACTGAGCCACTTTAGTTCCGCACCACTTATAAAAAGTAAGATTTCTCGAAAAAGAAATATGATAATTTTAATCTGGAACTTCATGGAAACGCACATTTATGTCTGCACAATCCGTAGAAAATGTGTTGTGACCGAGACAGAAACAAACAAGAAAACGGATCCGAATGGGCAGTACCCGCAAAACAACAATTCTCATTTCATTATTTTGCATTGCATTCAAACCACACGGCACTATTATCAGTGTCGAATTTTTGCTATATCATTGTTTAGCGCCGATTCATTTTCGGCGATATAAAAGACTGAAACATGTTTGTAAACTTTACCATGTTTTCAGCAGCCGACTTTTTGGATGCCAAATGCCAAAAGTTTGAAAAAGTTCTTTTATTGCCACTTTTTTTTAAAAACTATAGAAATTTTGAATGTTCCTGAGCAAACCAATTATCAAAAGACTTCTTTTATAATTTCATAGTAAACAACGATGTATCCGTCGATAATTTGCAAACAAACTCTTTTTGGATATATTAACGCCATCCAGTTGACGTAAGCGATGAAGTCACTACTCTTAAGGCTCTTGGATGTGCAAATGATAGAATAGTTAGTGGTTTGATATTTCTGTGCACAAGTGACTTGTAATAAAACGATTTGCAAAGAAAATCTAGTTTACTTAATGTAACTGACGTTAATATGACGTCAAACGGAGCATTGCTTCAAAACGTCACGTTGTATCTCAATCATATCGCAGTAAAAGAGGGTTTGTTTTCAAAAAGTATTCTCTTTTGGTGTTTTTCTATCACAACGATCACTTGGGATAATGCCTATTGCATAATGCACTTCAAAAGCGTAAACGCTTAGGTTGCACGTGCAGTTTTGTCAAAAAGTGCTTGTGAGGAACTGGAAAATTTCGCATGAGTAATTCTAACTTTTTTCGCTGTCATCAAATAGATAAAATGACAATGAATAACATTCTATATTTGTTTTGGATTATAGCAATTTTGGTGTAAAATGCGGGCTCCGGAAAAGTGGTGCGTAATTAAAGTGGCTCAGTGTACTTATTGATATGTATTTAAGTCTTTTTCTTATTACCAAAATATACTTAATGGCGAGCAATTTGTTCTAGGAGTGCAGATTTTAAACATAAGACTTACACAAGAGTAGCGTATTTTATAAAAACATACGTTTTTAACACAGGCTTAACATTCTTAATATTCACCGTAATCAAATGAGATTTTCCATATGACATATGTTTTTGCACAACCGCTAATATTGCCAAGATATATGTTTTTTAATTATATTTCGCATACTTTTCTAGTGAAAAAGTGAAAAAACTTTTGGATGTGTTAAATGAATATATAAGTTCAAATATTGAATAAAGACCTATAAGATAAAAAAAGAGGAACTATACAAGAAAAAGTATGTCATAATGGTGGATATGTACGAGGGTTGTCCGAGTAAATTGTGGATTGGTCTAACTGTATAAAAACTAACTATTGCAAGCTTCCAATTTTCTAATATATTATATACCCATATTCTGGGCGTTCATGCCGAGCTTCAGGAAAATATACCCAAGTATAGCATCTCTGTACACATTGTACAGCAAGTTATAATAATCACGAATCTAAGCTCAAGAATAATAAAAAGCGAAGCGAATCATAACACCTTGGTGTTCTAATGTACAACAGTCTACCGATTATATATTAGAAGCTGTAAAGGTGATTGTGAATGATTGAATATGATCGGATTATCGATTATATAATATATATGACATCGATTACATAAGGCGCGAGCGAAGAATCGAATGTGTGATATTGAATGGCACACTTACAGTGCATTCGATATGCCTCCTTTAATAGTTTTTGCTATCGTGTACAATTAAATACAATGTAAAATCAGAATAACTGCTGTAAATATTGATTATGGCTGTATAAATAATGAAATGTATATAGCATCAGAAAAAAATCTGCTGAAATTACGTTCTTTGTTGCCGCCGAAACTCTTTGACACCATCAGCAATTTTTCAATTATTGTATGCTTACTTCAACGAGCAAAAGGACCGCTAGCTGCCATTTAATGTGTTTACATTAATTTAAATAACTAAAGAAACAAATCAATAAATAAATATACGTTAACAAAGTTTTTTTCCCCTTTTTGTTTCTTTTCTTTTATTTTACCTTTATTTATTTACCTTTTTTTAGGCACTGACAGACATTCGATTTTGAATTTCTGGACTTAATTTAAAACAAAATTTTTCGTACTCAAGAAAAATTGAATCAAAATGATTCAATTCTATTTATTTATTTATTTATTTATTTATTTTCATTCCATCCTAGTATGGTTAGTTTGATTCGTTAGTTCCGATACATATAAAGCAGCCAAAAGAGTAATGCAGGAGTGCGCATGATTTCTTAAACTTAGGCGATTGAGTTTTCAGCGCCAAACTATTAAAGTTGCGGTTTTTAAACGCATTAGGAAGCATCAAGACATAATGTTAATTTTAAAATAAATGTATCATATTAATCCTTAGACTATAGACTTTTAGAATTTAGGTTATAAAAAATATTTGAAAAACTCCAACTCGTCAGAAATATGCTCTGAAAATGGAAAATATCGTAATTCTACTGCATGTGTCAATAAGTATAATGGTCAGTATAGGTCTGTAATTAAAACGGCAAAGGAAGCAAGTAAACATTAACTTTTTCGAAAAATAAAAACATCATCGTGTAGGTATTGCATTATACTTTCAGAATAGAGGTATAAAAAATTCAAATATTTTGAAAAAGATAAGAAATTCATATAAATATAAATATTCCCTATACATTTCTATATAAACTTAATACCCGATATTGGACAGTTAAGACTGGGAAACAGGGGAGATAACAAAATCGATAAGCCAAGGCACCGGTATAGAATGTTCAGTATGAATTGCTTCCCTTGTAAGTGTATCCATCCCTTGCAAAATTATATGCCTAATGTCGGAAAAAAACTTAGTCATGCGAAATAATAGAAAACCTAATATCTTTCTCGTTTTCAAAAATGAGGACTCGGGAACTGGCTCTGCAGTCCTAGAAACGTCGATTGTTTTTGTCTGCCATTTTCAGTTATAATAATATGAGCTACGTGTGTAGCACAATAACTGTTACTAAAGATGGTATTGTATCAAGGAATATTTCTAAAGAATTAAAAATAAATTAATAAAAACAATAAACAAACAAAACTAGTTACTGCTTCACGGTTCCCTGTTTCCGGTACTTAGTTCTCGATTCTTTGATTTTCTATTTAGCATTCTAGACTACGTAATATATACTCCTGTGTACACATATCGAGGATACGAAAAGCTATCTTTCGGACTCTGACGGGGATGGTCGGGTAGTGCGATGGTGCTGCGTGTAACTTCCAGTGCCAGGGCGTCCTACTGATTTGGATGAGAGTAGGGCAGGTGCCTACTGTGCTTGTAGTAGGTGCGGGTGGGGTTGTTTGAACATTTTTCTCTCGTATTTCACTTCTCTGTTCTTTCTCCCTCTCTTTGGGAGACGGTCCGACATATACTGAAATACTGTCTCTAAGGGCCATTAAACCCAAAAACAACCAACCAACCGAATCAGACTCCGACCGATATTGGGAAACTACGAGTAGAACTTATGAGCTCCATTTCATTGATTTGTCCTCCAACACTAAACATTCTGCTTCGTGGCAGTTTCAAATTAACAGACACTGGCAATAAGAAAAAATATTCTAACCAGTGCGAAACGTCATAATAAATCCAAACGCTTATGAGTTTTATATCTGAAATACCATTTCTATTGTATTTGCGTAGGCTTTAATCCAGATGACCTGCTTATGACTGATGAAAATAATAGCAAGTTTTGACTTATTCGCGACAGTTATAAATTATGACTATATTCATGTAACTTGAGGCAAAGCCTTTATATTCCATATAAACTTAACTCCGTTCCCCGTCGAGCCCTTCTTGGGACCATTGTAAAACCAAGACAATATATTATTGTTATGTAACAGTTGACAAATACGATACAAAATAGTATACATGTATTTTGTATCCTTGAAAATACAGGGATACAGATGCAAATAAGTATGTTGACTTTCTTCAGGATCTCTTTTATATAATATTTGTGTTTACGACATTATTGTCTGTTGTCGTATGTCGAATTGCTTGATATACGAATAAAATAAAGTTTAAATCAAACCCAATTTTGTTTTGCGGAAAGACACACGAAGATTTTCGTCAAAACCCGGCTTTTTCTCGGCAGCAACAGTTTTGGAAAAATAAAGTATTTTGCAGAGAAGAGACCTGCCTCCCATGTTGCTTTGAGCGGCACATTTGGGCCAGGCTCTCCGCCCCCTCCCCGCACTACCCCCTTCGTGTTTTTGCTCCAGTGCATGACTACAGTCCATGACTTCATAGCAACGTCTTGCGCACGCAGCTAAATTGTTTTACCTCAGTTGAGTTCTCCTTTCAGTTAATTAAGGCATGAACAGCATCGATGCCACACGAGCCTCACGAGTCTGTCAAGGATGTTGCCGTTACCATGGGTGCTGCAATGGAAAAGAGTAATGTAATTCATAATGATTGTCTGACCCAGATATAGAATTCTGGGTCAGGTAGATGGATAATTGATGACTTTCGATTTTACATCCTTTTAAACAGTATTTCATGGACTCCAGAGTCAGGTAGAACCAGATTATCCGCTGCTTAGGCAGATGATTGTCTACTGTATAGAACTATCGACTCTGTCGCCGATGCAAACCAGCTACAACAGGACAGTATGGTAGATTGGTCAAACGCCTGGCTGATGAGATTTAATGCTGCCAAATGTCACCTACTAAAAATTACCAGACGGCGGAAATATTCTCCTACTAGATACAACATTAAGGGAGACCAGCTCCAGCAATTCAGCTACCATTCTTATCTGGGTGTTGAACCTGACTTGGAAAACCCACATTAGTAACATAATAAGCAAGGCTGATAAAATACTTAACCGGCTCCGTCGACACCTCTTTGGCTGCAACCAAGAAGTGACATCCAAAAGTAAAAAGTATGCAAAGACCAGGAACTGAAACAATCAAAATCCAAATCCAGCCCTCAAACCATAGTTGGAAACAACTAAGATTACAAATAATCAAGATACAGAGAACATATGGCCAACCGAGCGAGCAGCTTGTTCCCAAAAGGTGGCCGCTCAGCAACCCTAACCGAACCAAAAATAATAAGAACATACATAAGGTAAAACATCACAGAAACTCTGACACCAAAAACAGGCAACAGAGAACCACAACAGAACTACTGCCTTGGAACGGTCAGTAATGAATTACTGGGGGGCTTAAATCGATTTTACAGGCCCAACCTCACCCTCAGTTTCTGAAGTGGTACAAAACATTTAGTTGGTTGTTCGGTTCGCATGATAACCCTCTAACTCGTCAATGAATCATCACGGTAAACACATAAATCAAATTTCAACACCACGAAGAAGCAAAGACGAGGACTCAAGAGATACAACGGGCCGTCTGACAGGTGGAGATCCCTGGCCTGCCAAACAACCCCACTGGAAATCTGAAGCAAAAGAAGGTCACCAGTTGAGCCCCGGTGGACCAAGCAACAGACAAAAAGGCTCCGGTCCCAACCAACTAAAATATATAGCTTTAGGTCGGGGCCATCATAGAGTCTGATGCCCGATCCCCCGGTGTGCAAAGCCTACACATCACTCGCCCGACCACATCTTGAGTATTCCTCATCAGTTTGGGACCCTTGTTTTAAGCAAGATATTTCAGCCATTGAAAAAGTTCAACGAAAGGGTGCCCGTTTTGTCATTGGTAGTTATTCCTACAGAGAAAATGTTACCTCCATCTTAGACACTCTTCAGTGGCCACCTCTACAGGAAAGACGGAAAGCCCGAAGACTAACACATCTCTACAAGGCTGTCAACAACCTCTAACCAGTCAAAATTTCAGTTGATGTCATAGTTTCCTCTGTCCACACAAGAACCCATGATCTTGCCTTCATACAGTTGCGAACCAACTACGAACAGTATAGACACAGCTTCCTACCCAGGACTGTTAGGGAATGGAATTCCGCACCCCCCCTCTCCGGATCTTGTGCATGCCTTATCTGTAGACGAGTTCCAGGCACGTCTGCAGGCCTACACACCCTAGACAACACAGCTGCTTCATGTTTTTTTAATTGTATAGACGATTTTTTAACCATGTTGCTGACGCCACTTGCCCGTGATGCTTAAATGCCCTTGGCACTATCAAAATAGAAGAAGAAGACTGAGAAGAGAAAAGTATATGGTATCGCTTGGATGTTAAAAGAAAATTTTCTTTTAACATCCAAGCGATACCATATACTTTTTATACTGAGATATTGTCAGACGCATTATATATGCATGATACTAGGCGAGTAACTTGAAGATAACCCATTGCCCTAAGGCAACGAAACAGATATAGCTCATTTAGTACTGTCTCTAACGGCTGTTAGGATAATATGATACAGCTTAGTCCACTTGAATTATTAACCAGGTAGGGAAAGTAATTATCACTTCGCTTTCATTCCAAGATAATCCCATTTAAGTTAGTTATCATAAAAGATATCTGTACCTCCAAAATAACCAAAAAGGTGTAGTTTTCGTTTGTAAACAATTCCAAATTAAAATTGGAGCACACTAGAGTATACCAGTTATCAGTATGATGTGACGGGCATAATTGAGCCGTCACAAGAGAAAACCAAAAAGTGGTAGTGCGCTCAGCGCAGACTCAGAGCAGCCTGAGCATCCTCTCAGTCTGATGAGTGTCTTCGCAGTGCGCTGAAAGGATAGGTAAGTGTCTAAGCTACCTCCATGCGGACAGCGAAGACTACCAACAAAGTGGTAGTGCGCTCACTGCAGACTCAGATCAGCCTGGGCATCCGCCCAGTCTGATGAGTGTCTTCGCAGTGCACTGAAAGGATAGCTAAGTGTCTAAGCTACCTCCATGCGGACAGGCAAGACTGATCAGACTGGGTGGATGCCCAGGCTGATCTGAGTCTGCGCTGAGCGCACTACCTCTTCGTTGGTTTTCTCGTGTCGCGGCTCATATGGAGATGACGTTTCTCCCGGCATACTATGAACTGAACATGTCCAGCCAAGCCAGCACACATACAAGGGCAACAACCCAGGATATAGCAGGGATATCGCAACTGTTCAGTAAGCGGCTATCGTGATATAAATAAGGTAAATATTTTGTATAGTTACAGTGCTGCAAACGTTGACACTACCAAATATCTTGTCTATGTGGTATGGGTACAATGTAGGGTAGTTCGCCCTTGAGTCGAACACCTTTTGTATTGTTTTGCGCTTACAGACCCTGGCTATTGACCCACATCGTGTTTGGGTCATACAACAGCTAGCGCAGCTTTCCAAGCGCCAAAAAGCTGCAACCGTTCAGCCATACTTCGAGAAATAAGGGAATAACAAGGGGTTTTATCTACCTACCCAAATTAGTCCTTAAGTCGAACAAACTTGCCCCTTACTCGAACAGATATTTTGATCCAGCCATTATAGGACAACCTCATGTAGTATCTGTGATATCCAGAAAATCCGCATTTTTTAAATTACATATTTTTAAATCATTTTTGATTGATGTCAAATTAAAACACTCAATTGGAGATAATGAGACACACAGCATTGTACGTAAATGCAGATAAATCCACCCTGTGACTCCTGGTGCATGTATAAAAACATTCGTTTAAGGGGCTCAGTTACCATGTGTGGTATTTCATTTATGATAAGCGTCAACCCTTATTGCGTGCATAAAAGAAAAGAGGAAGATATGTTTGTGCATTTAGTCCGTGACTGAATGTATATGCTGGTGATACAGTGAGTAAACCGTCTCTGAAACTATATGCCCGTGTTCGACTTCAGGGCGAATCGGTGTTCGACTCAATGACAAAGCATAGGTTTGTGTTAATTGTTAAAATTTTTGTTGATTTTACTTATTTTGACCAATAAATAGTTATCTTTTCGAGCATTGAGAAGCCATCGATTAGTTTAACAAAACTGCTAAATTTCGTAAACTAGGATCCTTTTTGCTACATAATATTAAGTATTTCACAAAATTTATAAAGATACAAATTATGAAATTAAGAAACAGCTCGACAGGGATGCGTTGCGACGACAGCTAGTCCTATAATAATGTATGTTTTATATTTGGGAGTCTTTTATGCATATTGTTCATAGATTAAGGTAACGTTTGGTATCTTAACATGTAATGACCAACCAAGTTAAAATATTAATGTTATCAGTTTAATTTGTTCGACTTAAGGGCAAGTTCGACTTTAGGGCGAGTTACCCTAGATGTTTTGAATTGACAACTTGACATCTAAGCCCATAGCAAAGTCGGCCCATATCAAAGTTGGCCCAAACAAACTCGGCCCATACGGACAGTATTTCGCCTTCCTTTAGTGGTGATTCTCACTCATTTATTTCATCAATTTAATTTTGAAATATGATTTTTCACACAGACTCAAATCTGCATTCCATGAGTCACAGAGTTGTCCTAATTGATATGGTGTAACAAAGTCGGCTCATGTATACAAACTCGTCCCATACCAAACTTGGTCTTGGAGCTACATATCACTGATACTGTAGAAAATGCGTGCATAAAAATTCACAAGGACTCCTGGAGTTGATACTTTTGGCTAAAAACTAATTTTCGGGGATTGTGTGATGTTGGTGTTGGTGGTGGTGGTGGTGTGTGTGTGTGTGTGTGGGGGGGGGCGTGGTAGTCGGGTTGGGGTTGTCAAATTTCCATCTTAAATCAGCCATCCCTATGGGAAAAGCATTGGCATATGCACGATTTCAAGTGTTCAAGAAAAAAAACCTTTGATAATCTTCTCAGAAACAAAGTTTTTGGCCATGCTCGTAAAGAACAATTATTTGTTCCCATAGAAGCGTTTCTCATACATGTCTTTGGTATTTCACCTTGGAGAAAGGATAAAGAGATAGGAATGCAGCCAAAAGTAAATAAATAAAAACATATGAATATTGTTTTAGTTTTATCTTCTATCTAAATACTATAGCTATTGTTTAGCCAGTACGAGTATATTAAATATGCACCCCCCCCCCCCCCTGCGTGATTGTTTAACCATTGTACATATGGGCTGAGTTTGTTATGGGCCGACTTTCTTAAGTGCCTAGTTAATTCGGATGGCTATATCTTATTCAACTTTGTTTTCTATACCTACTAATTATTGTACATGTCATTGATATCGTATTATTATATTGACATGCCTTTTCAAATGAAAAAGTCCTTTGTGATAGCTGCAAAACGACACCGTTCTTTACCGATGGGCTGAGTTTGCTATGTGCCGAGTTTGTAATGGGCCGATATTGTTATGGGCCGAGTTGTCCCGGAACTGATTTGTCCCGGAATATGCCTTCCTTGAATTCATTATTACAAGAATTAACTACAACAAACTTGCCAAACTTGCAAACACTTCATTTCAGTGATCTGTATCGACGCTTACCACAGCTGTAAAATTGTAGTTATGTCCTTGATAACGTATCACTTTTTGAAGAGGCCTGTATACCTGGATCATATGTGTTCTTTAGCACGGCATCAGCTCCTTTTCCTGCTAAAACCCTATCTATCATTTCTACATATGGGAAAACTTTCGTTGTGCTAGTTTCTTCAAAAGGGTTGCCCAATGACTAGGTCCAACATCTGCGTTATGGCGTAAGTTGTTAACCCTGATATAAGGTCTTTAAAATTCCCTTTTTGGATTATAGACAGACCATTTATGCATGGACCGGACCGCACATTCAAGCATGCACAGGTTGGGTTTACCCGAAGCCTGGTTTTCAAACGTCGCATTCCATTACACATTGTTAAATGTAGATATCAATTATATATAATTATGTATTCTTTGATAGTATAGTGTGTGTCTTATGAAAACTTGCGATATTAAGGCTTGTGATTGAATTTTATCTTTTTGAGAGAACAAATCCAGAAGATACACCAGCTTGAAAATGGAAGCAAGCGAAAAGGAATACTTATTAAAGGATAGACAGCTGTTGAGGAAAACACACAAATGTACTGGTATAGGAAGTACTGGTATAAGGTTTATCATAATATGCCTTCTGAATTTCCTGTATTTTTTACCAATAGCAATGCTCAGCTACCTTGTTAATGAATGGATACAACATACTTTAAAATTGGAATATTTCCTAAACAAGGATTTTTCTGCAAACTTTTCATCTTGTGATAATCAGAACCATTCCAGTGAATATGAAACATATACAAAGGTGCAACAAGACTCTGCCCACTGGGTAATGTTTAACAGTATTGCGCAACAGGCAATAGGTTTCTTATCGAGCCTCTTTATAGCAAGCTATACAGATACTTATGGCAGAAAGTTCCTGTTCATTCTGACGACATTGTTCCTTGTAATTCGCACAGCAACATTAAGTGTTGTTATCTATATGAATGCCAGTTTTCTGTTCATCGTTGGAGTATATGGACTGGAAGGTCTCTCGGGTTCTAATTTTGCGTTTTTGAATGCCTCATTTTCTTCTGTAGCGGATATAATCAAAGATACAAAAACGCGTGTATTAGCAGTTGTAGGTGTGGAGGCCATTCTTTTGCTAAACGTAATGATATCTGGTTTAGTTTCGGGAATCTTTGTAGACAAATATGGATTCTTGATACCTATGCTGGCATGTACAGGGCTGGCGTTTGCCTCACTACTAATGACTATCTTTGTTCTCCCGGAGACGCTCAAACCTGAACTTAGAGTAAAACCGCGGTCCATTGCTGCGTCACTGAAGCGACCATTTGAATTCTATACTAGCTCATCGTTTAGTGGAAAACGATTGGAATATGTGCTCTTGTTGTTAGCGTTTTGTTTTGCGGAGTTAGGAAGCCAAAATCGATCTAGCATGGAAACTGTATATCTCTTAGGGATGCCGTTTTGTTGGACGCCAACATTGATTGGGTACTACGAGCTCGCTAGACATTTCGGACAGGCAGTGGTTGGTCTAGGATCAGTAAAGTTGTTTCAGATGTGCATGTCAAACGAAATGATAGCTATTATCAGCACCGTATTTTGTCTTGCCTCCTATGTTGTTGAGAGTTTTGCGGCTACAGAGCTTGCTATTTTTATGGGTACGTAATTGTGTTTTGAGTTTTCTAGTCTTTGATTTAAACATATTTTATTCGTTTTTGAATGTAACATACATACATATATAGTACATAATACTAATACGTAATCTATTGATAATGAATAATGGTAATAAGAGCTAACGATCTAAAAATGTTTAATCTTCATAACCAGTTAATATGGATGTGTTGTATTTAACTTAAATATTTAACCCGAAAATTAAGGCAAGTTTGGTCACTTTTCTATTAAATCATGATATTTTAAAACATTTTCCTTGACTTTCAGTTGCTGTGATTGCTGTATTTTCCTTTTCAATGATTCCTATGATTCGGGGAATAATGTCAACAATTACACCAGCCGATAAGCAAGGTAAGTAAAACATCTGTTCAGATTGACCATCCGCACTACAATGTTGTCCAAAGATTGCAAAAACAACGTCGATGAAAAAAACTGAATTACAGAAGTCTTAGCTTTATTGCATATCTTTGAAAAAGTCTTATATAGTTGAAGTTTATGTACCATTCAATCTAAAAACTAGCATTATTGTCGACAAACATAAGTTCCCAATATAAGCCACATCAAGCGGCTTACAACAATATAGCATTGATTTCAAACAAAGGCCCTGAACAGACTGCACTTAAGTGCATTCACAGACTGCACTTAAGGACGGTCTGCTTAGAGCCTTCACGTGTCACATCAGCTATCTCTAGAATTGGCCTGACCCATACCATACCAATTGTGAGGTCTCTATAGACCTGGTGATAACAGAAAAGATGATCGGAATACTGCCACATTGTTGGAAGTCACCTGACGTGGCTCATTAATATTACATGTAGTTACGATTGTAAGGTACGTGTATAAGGAAACTGAAGCTATTTTCGAGCGGAGTTAGAGTTTTTAAGATCCATGACCAGTATTTGCTGAACATGTTGCTGCTTCTTGTTAAGGTGTATAGATAAAACTCAATTTTTCAGCTATTTTTTCGGAGACACAGCTTTGTGACTTCCGGTTTGCATCATTTTAAAATGAAATCGTTTCAAAAGATGCTCTACTCTTACAAGAAAGAGTTTGCTCCAGGACTAGCAAATTCTGTCCTTTAAGAGGTAACTTCTATTTAAAAGGGGAGCAGAAACGAAAACGGTAGAGTTCGTTCCCCCGAAAGTGTACCCATTCCCCATAAAGTGATTCCCGTATTTGGATTGAGGGGAGGAATTTTTCAAGCATAAACGGGGTGTCATTGCACACAGCCTTTCATTATCACCCTCCCATTGTCCTGATATGACTGAAATATTGTTGAAATGGACGTAAAACCGTGAGTCATCCATCCATCCCGTATTTGGATCTCTGATTAGTGTGATTAGGGAAATATTCATATTTTTGAATGCGTAGTTTAGCGTAAATAAATTAATACGATTGTTTTTGCCTGTATCAGTACTGCCCACCATTGTGAAAACGGCAAATAATAATAATAAAACAATGTGTGTTTCCTTTAACTCTATTTAGTGAAAGCATACTTTCGGCGATCTTTTTCTAGCATTATGTACATTTATCGAATGACTTAAAAGCTTTTCCTTCATATCATACAGGTTCAATGTTTGCCAGCATCGCAGCAGTGGAAGTGTTCTCATGCCTCACAGCCAGTGTCTCTGAAAACTCCGTATATGCTGCCACTGTGTCAGTCTTCAACGGTTTTGTCTTTCTAGTGATGGGCGGATATATCTTCATCGATTTTATACTTCTTGTGTAAGTATTGAAAGAAAAAATGGTAAATAATAGGAAGATACTCAAGAACGGTCACAATAACGAAACGCATCCCACCAAGACCCCGAAAAGAGAAGATGGGAGAACGCAAACAAGAGACATACCAAGTATACTACACGGGGACTGCACAGCAATCCAAAATAAAATGAAAAAGATCAAAAGCCAAATGAAAAAAAATAACACAGCTCAAGCCACACAACTTATATGAACTCTCGCGACGTTTTTTTTTTCTTCTTTTTTTTCCTTTTTTTAACAGATTGTACTCATTCATATGTGACATTTCTAGACCAATTTGTACATTTGAGCCGCGACACGAGAAAACCAACAATGTGGTTGTTCGCCCAGCACAGACTCAGATCAATCTGGGCATCCGCCAAGTTTGATCAGACTCTTTGTTAGGTGCTCAAAGGGTAGCTAATGGTCTAAGCTACCTTCATGCGGACAGCGAAGACTCTGGTCAGACAGGGCGGATGCCCAGGCTGATCTGAGTCTGCGCTGGGCGCTCAACCACATTGTTGGTTTTGTCGTGTCGCGGCTCATTTGTGCATGATTCTGTCGAGCGACGACTAAATAGCTAAGTAAGCACTTATGCAAAAGATTCTCTCAATGCATTTTATGTATTTCGAGGCTGTATGTCATGCCATTTATGTCATTTCAATATTGTAAACATGCTTGTACGAGCTATTTTTCATGCTATTCACATCAGTACAAATTTACTATCCAAAAGTTCTAACCGGCCAGTTATTTTTTATCATTTTTCCTCAATGCTGTTAGCAACCTCACAGTTCAGTTTGCAGCCACTGATAGGCGAATATGTCGGTAAACTATACCACTAAAAGGTTTAGCATTATTCGTTATACTGTATCCAGACGAATACAGGTATCCCCATTTTCAAAATTAAAGGCATTTGCATTGTGTTGGGGTAAGTTTTACCATTTTGACCAAAGCGACCTCTGTCATGCAGGAAGGGTGTTCATTTCTGCATAAATCTGTTTCTTCAGACATTTGTTTTAGTAATGAAGTGGTTTCGCTTAAGTAAATTGGATACTTCAAAAAGTGATTTTTCACAAATTGTGACAAAGTGCTGAATTTTGTGAATTTTAAAAATGGGGCTACCTGTGTTTATCGGCACATCCTGGATATAGTGTTAACAATTTTGTCAAACCTTTTGATGGCTAAGATGACTGACGCATCTGTCTATTAGGGGATAAGTTTTTGGGACTCGAAGAAAATCGATAAAATGTAAATGGCCGGTAAGAACTTGTGGCTGGTATATGTAAGATTATCGCATATTCTTTGCAAGGTCGCGCACCTGTATATAAGCTTAGCTCATACATGTATACGAATGCATAGGTTTCTTTCATCACATTTACTTTTCTTTTTTTTAAGATTGTACACATGCATAAGCAGACGAGGAAAGAAAGTGCTCATAGAGGAGGTGTTTTCACAAAACAACATTTTACCAGACAATTTAAATGCTGACTGTAACAAGCAAAACGAGACTTTACCACGAAGTTTAAATACTGACTGCCAATTTCCGAAGAAGGACTCTTGATGTTTTGAAGATTAGTCTGGAGACTGACACTATTTCTATAGCCCGGATGAAACAAGGGCAGCCAGTCTATGCATAAACATATATAGCCAAATTTGGGGGCCTAAGTTTTCAGACAAAGAACTACACTGTAAAAACTGTGTTTAGAATCAATGCAAAAATGCAGTCCGATATTTTATGTGTTTAAATCGTAACATGTTCAATTTGTAACATGTTTAGGTTTATGTTTAGAAATCCAGCATGTACACAACTGGTTATATTTACCTTTTATTTTGAAAACTTCCTCTGTCAACGTTTTCGTCTCTTTTTGTTTCGTTCTTCAACGGGGAAAAGAGAGAATGGATTCATCCGAAACGCGTAACAGAATGAAACGTGTTTAGCAGACTTTGTCCGGGAAAAACAATAGAAAAGGCGTACATGTTTAGCTTTATGGCATATTCCTAAACATGTTTACACCTAAACATGTAACCACTTGTGTTTTATAGCTAAGCGCGATTTTTACGGTGTATAAAGGAGGAAAACGTAGAGCTATTTATTTATATTTACATTCTTGGTGTATTTACTGAAAAGCCCTATAGTAAACCATTGGAACGTAATGTAGTTTACATTTCAATAATTACATTAAAACACGCGACGTCAATGACGTCGCCGGGCCGGGTAGCGCAATCGGTAGGGCACCTGGCTCGTAAGTCAGAGGTCCTGGGTTCGAATCCCGGTCTGGCCACATACTTTCGTTTCTCCTTCCGCTGATTCAAGAAGGGCAGTTGTCAGTTACTGGCGAAAGTATGTGCACTTAGTACTGGTTAACCGCTAAGGAGGTCTAAGCCTGCCCAGGAACAGTGTGGTTAGGTTAACTGACCGTCCCGACATGACCTTAGTTGTTTACCGTGGACGTTAAGCATCAAATCAATCAATCAATCAATCAATGACGTCAAAATAAGCAATGGTTATCTACAACCTGATTGGACGTCAGCAACGTCATGACGTCACGCATGCCGTTCTGCTGTTAGCAGAAAAAACTGCGTGTACATGTCTTACTGCTTCAATTTTAGCGCTTGTATAAGATATTTCATAAAAGATTTGATTGAAACGAATGTAAATATAAGCAATGAACTTAAGGACTTCTATGATTAAGGCGAGGATTTTCCCCATTAGACCGGCGCGACAGGTCCGAATTTTCAAAAGTATAAAGTGTTCAAATTTTTCTTATCAGAGCTTCCACAAATATGTAAACCGTATGAAATCAGATCATTTGTGATTCAGACCCAAAGACATGGGGAGATAATCCATTCTGACCCTACCTACCCTAAATTAAAGGTTTTCGCATACCTCATCTTTTGAGGTAATAAAAGTATTGAAACCAGTCATTCATTCCATACATTTTTGTCATAAATGCATGCTAAATACACACATGTCACAATACAAAGCAATGATTATCTTCTTGTTACGCCTGACTGGCATTTAAACATGCAAAACCATAGTTACACTTCCGGTCAAAACGGCCAAAATAGAACGCTTCACTATAATTAAGGTACGAGTACTTTCCCCCCCGTGACCCAGCATTTCCTTCATGCAGCGGACTTATGTGATCCAAGTACGCAATATATATGAGTGGGAAACTGGGTCACGGGGGGGGGGGGGGAACGATACTCGGTAAGCAAAATAAGAAGAATGGTCAACAGTAGCACTGTGATCTTCAAGGATTATATTGTGTGCCATGACCTTGAAATGAGGTCAAGGTCACATATATATAGTCAAAACTATCCAGTGTTGTCTGTTGTGTAAGTAATGTAAGTCAAAAAGGGTGAAATGTATACAATAATTCATTATTTCAACGATCAGTTTGAGGATAATTTACAATTTATCTCAACAATGACGTCAACGTCAACGTATGTTTGCGTACTTTACGTAGACACAAACAGTTGAAAATTCATTTGTCATGCAAGTTACATGTCATAGTCAAAAAACGCAAAGCAGAAGTCAGTGATCCGTATAACTTTTTTATCGTGGGGAAAATTCACGCCTTAACCATAGAAGTCCTTTTGCTGATGTTTATCGAAGTGTAAACTACATTGGGTCACTAGCAAAGTTTACATGAACCCCTTCGTGGGTCACTAGCAAAGTTTACATGAACCCCTTCGGGGTTCATTCACTTTGCACGTGATTCAATGTAGTTTACACTTCGATAAAAATCAGAAAAATGAAATTCATTCCTTAAATGAACTCTTCACGTACATTATGTTTCCGTTTTCTCATATGATCTGTGACTAAAGATTGTTCATTGAAAAATTATTACCAAGCTCGGGACATAACGGTAAAATCAACAAAGTGGCTTTTGCAACCAGCGAAGACTCAGATCAGCCTGGGCATGTGCCCAGTCTGATTAGAGTCTTCGCCGTCCGCATGAAGGTAGTTCAGACCCTAAGCTACCTTTTAAGCGCACAGCAAAGACTTTGATAAGATTTGGCGGATGCCTAGGCTGATCTGAGTCTTCGCTGGGCGCACATGTCACTTTTGTTGTGTCGCTGCATATATTACCAGTCCGCAGGTAGGGAGGCTAACAATTTTGCAGTGCCAGCGTGCGTCTTTTATATACTCTGAGGAAACGGTTGGTAATAATTGGAGACTGGGTAGGCCTCAACACGTTTTTCATTTTTTTAAACCGAGACGACGTTTGTGACTTTTTATTTAATTCTCTGTACGACGAAGGCCATTCCGAAAAAGGCCTACTCTTGTAACAATTAGAAAAAATTCTTTCCGTTAAAAGTTGATTCCAAAATGAAAATGGAAAAGTTGCTGCCCCTGGTGTACCTATTCGCCGTAAGAAGAAGTAACAGTAGTTGAAGAAGAAAAAGAGAAAAAAGAAAAAAAGAATCCTTTCATTATTCCCAGTTTTAGAATCGTCTCAGCGTAGCGGCTCTAATGAAAGGCATATACAAGCGTGATAGTGCTCTAGTACAAATGTCCCAAAGATGGAATAAAAAAAAAACTGGGCACACATCCTTGAATCAACCTTGAAACAACGTCATGACGTTGAATCAAGGTTGTATCAAGGTTGATTCAAGGTTGTGTGCTTGCTAGGTCGTATCTGGTGCTGTGATGTTGGCGTCACAGTGCGTTAGATTGTTTTAAATGTCTTTCAAAAGTATGATCTCATTTTGAAATAAATTGTAGTATTACATGTAATCAATATCACCCTTTGTTTCAAATTCTTTTTCAAGAAGAATCAATTCTACAAGCTACATGTATCACAGAAGCATCTGCAGGTGCAGTTGTGAAACATGTAGTTTGTAGCATTGGTTCTTCTTGATAAAGGCCTTGGGCCGTATTCATAAAGCCACTTAAGTCGTTGCTATGCGGTTGCTAAGGCTAAATATTTATAAAGGAGATTCCTTACAACTATGAAATTTGGTCTGGAGGAACAGTCTTTGTAAGACTGTTCCTCCAGAGCAAATTTCATAGTTGTAGGGAATCTCCTTCAAAGAAATTTAGCCTTAGCAACAACATAGCAACCACTTAAGTTGTTTTATGAATACGGCCCCTGTAGGCCGAACATTTGAAATAAAGAGTAATATTGAATAGTGCTATCAATAATGTTCCATTATGAAGAGTTGTTGACATGTTGAAAAATCTTATGAAATAAATTAAACCAAAATGCAAATTTAATTTCTCTTTGCTATCTGTAACATCCAGTCACCAAAACATTTAGACGTTTATGGCATGCATGCTTTATTTTGACGAAACAGTGTGTAAAACCATCCGGAGTGATTGTGATAAAACTGCATGTACTACACGAAGACTTCAACCTACACATCGTTTAAATCAGCGCGACAAAAGTGATAAGATAATGGTTAATTATCATAAGCAGCCCACAGGGTTTAAACGGAATCAGTGTAAATAAATGTCAAGAATGTAAAAATAAAAAAATCTGTAATTTTCTGAATAACAGTTGTAAGCACACTCATTTATGCAGCACGTGTGCATTATATGTTTTGAAAAAAAATGGCTTTATGACCACCTTCCTGGGAAAGCGCTTGTACTGTATATATTGTATTGTGTTATTACTTGTAAAACGCTGGAACAGGTAATTCTAGGCAAACAGTGCACACCAAGATCAGACTGCTCACGAAGGAACAGTCTGATTAGGGTATACACTGTTTGCCTATCCACCTGCATCTGGCATATCACTGCTATGAAAAAACCAAAAGTTCAATTTAAGAACAATTACGTTCACTGGTTTCCCTCTCGATGTACTCTGCATTGATATGCCTCTATAGAACAAGTGTCATCATCAGTCTCTAATCCGTAGGTAAAGGACCTCTATGCTTAAGGCGTGAATTTTCCCCATGATTAAAAAGTTATACGGAAGACTGACTTCTGCTTTGCATTTATGACTATGACATGTAACTTGCATGACAAATGAATTTTCAAGTGTTTGTATCTATGTAAATATGTTAAATAGACGTTGACGTTGACGTCATTTTTGAGATAAATGGTAAATTATCCTCAAACTGATCGTTGAAATAATGATTGATTGTATACATTTCACCCCTTTTTGACTTACATTACTTACATAACAGACAACACTGGATAATTTTTACTATATGTATGTGACCTTGACCTCAATTCAAGGCCATTGCACACAATATATAGTTGAAGATCACAGTGCTACTGCTGGTCATTCTCCTTCTTTGGCTTACTGAGTATCGTCCCCCCCCCCCCCCCCCGTGACCCAGCTTCCCACTCATATATATTGCGTACTTGCATCGCATAAGTCTGCTGCATGAAGGAAATGCTGGGTCACGGGGGGGAAAGTACTTGTATTTTAGTTGTAGTGAAGCGTTCCCTTTTGGCCGTTTTGACCGAAAGTAGAACTACGGTTTTGCATGTTTAAATGCCAGTCAGGCGTAACAAGAATGAACCCATTGCTTTGTATTGTGATATGTGTGTATTTAGCATGCATTTATGAGAAAAATTTATGGAACGAAAGACTAATTTCAATATATTTATTACCTCAAAAAATGAGGTATGCGAAAACCTTGAATTTAGGGTAGGTAGGGTCAGACTGGATTATCTCCCCATGTCTTTGGGTCTTAATCACAAATGATCTGATTTCATACGGTTTACATATTTGTGGAAGCACGCTAAGAAAAAAAATGCACACTTTTTACTTTTGAAAATTCGGACCTGTCGCGCCGGCCTAATGGGGAAAATCCTCGCCTTAATCGTAGAAGTCCTTTAATTTTTTATATTTTTTCCGTCGGCCTTTTGTTTGAGTATCTTGAACCATCTGAAATGAATAAAATATAGGACTCGTACATGCAGACTCAGTCTGACATTTTGTTTGGTTGGTACGCTAAGTACATCGGGCATGTCATAGGTATCTAACTGTAAAAATAACTGTGCGTTTGTATTGATCAAGGCTTTCAAGCAATTTGATTCAACCAAATTTAATGGAAAATTGGCAAAGAGGAAACTTTGTTCTACAATCTGTCAATAAGAAAACGAGTGGATGTATATACTTATCAAAACAGGAAAAAGAAAGAAAGAAACGCCGCAGTTAACTCTAAAAGCGCCCAAAAGGCAGGTATCATAGAAATGTTTCATCCATGTCGTATGATACTGAGAAGTCAAAGATTAGAGGGCAACCAGTGTAGATCCAGATGAGGTGACTGATTATCAGCCGCTTGATCTGGATTTAAGTTCTTTACAAATTCATCTTTTTTAATTTCTGGCATTTTAATAATTGTTGCGTGCATATTCGTACCTTATTAAAAGGGACTCTCTTTCATGCTTAGGAAATCTGAGTATAAGAGAATGAATCAAAAACACTCTTTCTTTCCAATTCTCGGCCTAAGGCCTTCTTCATGAATGATAGAACAATTATTCTAGCTAAGTGGCATCCATCTTTTAGGAAGTAATCACTTCTAATTGTTTTATCATTCCTGAAGAAGCCCCCAGGCCGAAAATTCGAATAGTGTTTTAATTCATTGACTTTATGCTTTGTTCCCTTTGCAATAATTATTTGAAAGATTTCTTAGTACATGTATCTATAGTTTACACTTTAGCCACGACACGACAAAACCAACAATGTGGTTGTGCGCCAAGCGCAGACTCAGATCAGACTGGGCATCCGCCCAGTCTGATCAGAGTCTTCGCTGTCCGCATGGAGGTAGCTTAGACCCTTAGCTACCATTTGAGCTTTTAACGAAGAGTCTAATCAAACTGAGCTGATGCCCAGGCTGACCTGGGTCTGCACTGGGCGCACAACCACATTGTTGGTTTTGTCGTGTCGCAGCTCACTTACCCTAACAATGCTGCACCAAGAACAGCAAAACCAGCCAACACAAGAAAGACAAAACCACTCATAAACCCCACAGTCGCTGAGTAAATCAAGTTGTGTCCAAATGTGGCGATTAGCCATACAATATTTTGAATTAAGCAAATACTAGCAGACAAGGCTCCTGAAAAATAAAAACAATGACAGACTTGAAAAAAAAATATATCGAGGAATGCAGAAACCCTTATAAACCACAAATGTTACTGAATAATTAGTCAAGAGAATGACCTCACCTTAAGGGATCATCAAATTGCACAAGCTCAGGGCAGTCTGGGCAGGTGTGCACTGCACAATTCCTAGACCTTGTGAATTGAAAAAGCGAACTCTGCCTACCTTGGTCATGCACCGTATCTGCATATGCTGGTTCAGGCATGTGCAGTGTACATATGCCTTCAGACAGATTTTGTCAGGACGCTCATTAGGAGATTTATTATTACAGAAAGCAAACTCACGTGTCTTATGAGCTTATATGCCTCTCAATCCGATTCAATAAATTTGTCAGCAGGAACCTGGGATGTTTTGCAATATGCTTTTATTCATTTTAGACCCTTTTTAATACTTGTCAGTCTTTGAACCGACTGCCTGATTAAAGTTAAGAAATTACAGTATGTTTTCCCTGGCTTTCTTTACCAGATCACGTCAGGTCACTGGTGAGGCATGAATAGCCGAAACTCCGAAGTATGGTTCATGTTCCTTCATTCGAATGTGTTCTCTGCTCTTGGAGGAACTCTTTTAGGTTTTAGTAATCTATTTGTCCTAGTATACATCTTTATAAGTTAAGATATCATTTCCTTCAAGCAACTGTCGATTTTCATTAATTTTGATACATGTACTTTGAATTCACTACTTTCTAGAGTATCTCTTTAATCAATTTATACCGCGCAAACTAAAATAGTTGCACCTTTTCGAGAGTGCAAAAGAGTTACAGTTATGTGACCCTACACTCTCTTTCAGGGTCACAGTCTACACTTCATCTCCTGAAATATTACAAGTATAAACTTTTAACAGAAGTGGCTCAAATAAATAATATTTAAGAGCCAAAACACTGGTAATGATATACTGACCTTGGAAAAGACTTCAAGATCGTTGTCAACAGTGTGCTAGACATTTGAGAGTTCCTGTATGTTTGTCCAGTATTCAAACAGCGGACACTCAGCCGAGATAGAAGCTTTTGCTTGGGGACAGAAAACGAGCGTTATGGACACAATATGGCAAGTACCTAGCAGTACGTATAATTATCCATGCGCAGAGAGATATCACATAAATTCAAAGGCAATTGCAAAGTTTATGTTTACTACATGTAGCAAGTGAATCACTGCAATTCAATATTTTTGAAAATTGTTTAGCGTTTTCTGCACGCTGCCATGTATAAATGCAGTAATTTTTTCTCTCCAGATTTCAATTGAATTAGAAAATGGATACGTTTTATCTAAAAGCTATTTGGACTAGATTAAAAATTAAAAAATATGATTTTATTATTGCTGAGTGGTTGTTTTTACTGAACGTTGATGATTCATTTAACATTTACCTTGTTGTTCCGGTGATGTCATAGCCGATATTAGTCCTCGAATCATCGACGTGGTCATGTTGGCCAACAAAACTGGAACTGCAACTGTATGAAGTAAAAATTGAGCCGCGACACGACAAAACCAACATCGTGGTAGTGCGCCCAGCGAAGACTCAGATCAGCTTGGGTAGCCACCCAGTTTGATCAGACTCCATGTGAAATGCTCAAAGGGTAGTTAAGGGTCTAAGCTACCTCCATGCGGACAGCGAAGACTCTGATCAGACTGGGTGGATGCCCAGGTTGATCTGAGTCTGCGCTGGACGCACAACCACATTGTTGGTTTTGTCGTGTCGCGCCTCATATGATAATGCCTTAACCTTTACATATCATATTTATCAGCAAACATGAAAATCTGTCTTTCTGAAGATTTTACTATAGACTTCTGGGTGTTTTAACTGTCGACCATTATGATAGAATTTCAATTTTTGCCCATAACTCTGTATTTGTGTATAAAACAACAGGTGTATGGGGATTCTTAGTTAGAGCGAAAGGAATATTCTGATGCCAAAAATTATTTCGTTTTCTAATAAATGTGGTTTCCCCTCTCTGACAGGCCCTACCTGGGAGGATGGGGTAAAATTAAAATCTTAAAAAGTTCCTTCAAGAGCAGAGAATACATACAGAAGTAGGAACGTGGGCCAGACTACGTAATTTCGGCTAATAAAGCCTCGTCAGTGACCCTGACAACATCTGGTGACGAAACCAGAAAAAACATACTGTAATTTCTTAATTTTAATTGGGCAGTCGATTCAAAGACTGATTGATAATTGAAGGTTTTTGGTGCAACAAAATACTTAGATGGTTAGTTACCGGCACTTTATGGAAATAAAGCGGGTCAGTATCTAGTCGTGTAAGAAATACTGGAATAATAAGCAAGACTACGTACCCAAATATAGCATCACTTCTGTGTATGCAAATCCCTCTAGCACCAAGGAACAGGCGTTAGAGAGAGAAGCCAACATACCAATAGAAACATCAGACAAACATTTCTGCAGTAATATAACTACGCCAATCGAAAAACTACTCTGTCCTACACTTGTTACTGCAGCAAAATATCCAATCTTCTTTGGTCCCCAACAAAATGGCATACCTAGCTGATATAAAGTCTCGAGGGCCCGCCTATGCACACCACAAAAATCAACAACAACGTAAGATACAATCAAAAGAATGTACAGGGATCGTTGTCCTTTAAAATTACTACTCATATAAAAATCAATCACCCGTTTCAAGCTTCTATGGACCGGGAGGCGTTTTTGGCGCAAGTTCCTGGGTAAGGTTTCCGGAAGGAGGAAAACAGCGATGAGTAGATTTCCTAAGGACAAACATGCACATGTTATCCCAGGATATGTAAAGCCAGTAGCGTCTATGAAAAATCCAGCTACGAGTCCAGATATCGTCCATAGCAACACCAATAATGATTCAACAATTATGAATGCAGCTGTCCGCTGTTTCCCGCTCTCAGTAATATCTGCCACAGAAGTAAACAGGGCTGCAAGTAAACAATACGATGTTCCTGAGATTCCAAATATGAAAGCTCCAAGAACAATGAACACAAGACTTCCATTGAAAACTATTGTTGCAGCATCTATGAGCAACTGTAGAAAGATTCCAGTTAAACTCAAAATAAAAAGATATTTTCTTCCAAACGTATCAGAATATGAAGGATAAACCACGGCAGTTATAAACGCTGGAACTGTTGATGCGACCGTATTGTAGATCTGCCACCTTGCTGTTTCCTGTTGCACATGCGTATACGTTACATAATCCGGCTCACTTTTGTTTGTCGTCTCACAAGCGGAGAAATTGGCGGAAAACGTCCTGTTTCCAAAGTGCTTATGTTTTATCATGTGTTGTGTCCATTCATTCACCACGTATGAATGAAGCCCTTTGTAGAAATAGTTTAAGCACCCAACGACTGTGAGTATGAAAATCTTCCAAAACACAGTTTTGCTGATAAAAGTAGATTTTCTGTACGCTTTAGTTTTCGGAAATTTCTCTTCATCCTTCGTGCTATGTGTCATGATGACAAAATGGAAAACTGGCAGCGTTCTGTGAGCCGAATTCGTTAGCGAACTGTTTTTTTTTAATTTAGTATTTACAGACAAAATTATGTACCATAATTTCTTTGTTGGTTTGTACTTATGGTACAACATGGTGTCCTATATAACCGTATCAACAACAAAAGTATTTTGTTGATAACAATAAGTATGGACACACCATCAGAAACAGAACATCTTAGACTACCTTACCCTATTACACTATCTAGCACACGTATTTAAGTGCACCCATGTGTTGTACGTATTGAAATTTTGTTTCTTTCTCTTCTATGACAGTATTTTTGGGACATTATTAAGACTTCTACAACTTAAGGGTGTCCTCTATCACCCATCTTCTTCAGCTTTTTTCTCAAACGGATCATGTACTTTGCCCTGGAAGAACACGAAGGAAATGTTAGCATAGGCGGCAGTAATATTACCAATCTGCGATTTACCGATGACATAGATGCCGTTGCTGAGGAAGAGCAGGTACTAGAAGGCCTTGCTGAAAGTCTCGACAAAACCTGCACAAGGTATAAGATTGAGGTCAGTGCTGAGAAAACCAAAACTGATCACCTGTGGCAGATCAGTGCTGAGAAGACCAAACTGATGACCAATAAAACCAGTGGCATCCAGAAGGAGATAAAGGTAAATGGTCAAACGCTGGGTGCCGTAAGGAGCTTCAAATACCTTGATCAGTTTTCTCAGATCATGATTCAGAGCAGGAGGTTCTCTCAAGGATTGCACAAACCACTTCAGCTCTTACAAAGCTGACGCCAATTTGGAGAGATGACAACATATCATTTTTGTACATATGTAAAAATCTTCTATTGTAGAGTATTATCCACGGTCAACGGACATTCATAATACATATTAAGGACCTTCATCGGTTACAGGGACGTTCCGCAAACTTTCGACCCATTTATATTTATCAGTCTACCACATATATACTCCTCCCCGCCAAAAGTTTAGCATGATATAAAACTAAGTATAATAAGATTATTATAAGAGGGTCATCCAAAAAGCTCTGTCACTGGACTCATAACTTTTACATAGGCGTGCTAGCCTACCTTAGATTACATCAAAAGGTAGAACTGTCTTTTTTCTTTCCAGTGATGTCAAGCACACGGTGGATTCCAAAGGATGGCCGAGTTACGCGCTCATGTAATGTGGTAGTCATAGACACTGGCATATTTTCTTGTTTTAGTGTTTCTGCCTGTGGATAAATCATGTTGTATATTTCAATAACTACATGTCATAATTAAATTAAATTTCAGGGATGTTGTCTGACACTCTCAGACGGAACATACATAAACATGGATGATATCGATAGACTATATGCAACACAAACGAGGGATATATAAGATGTCCCTGAATTTACTATCCACGTGACCTTCAAGCAATTACTAAAGCAATTTTTCATGGTACTTTTTGATACTTTTGATATACTCTGTTGAGTAAATGTCAATGGTATACTTCAAGAAATATTTATTTTGAAAGCTAAAAAGGTGTATATATTTATCAAGATACGGCACTTCGAACATAACTTGAGTGATTCATTTTAGCGTTTAGCTGTATCTAGCCTTTCATACACAGTACTGAATACTTCATCAAATGCATCGAATGACTGAGGGATTTTTGTGCTATGTTTATCTGTGCCTGGAAAAGTATATGTACCGTTTAATGATAAATGGCATTGTTTATGTAGGAATTGCTGCACCTTTTAAATAGGTCATCCAAAAAGTGTGCCAGTATAGTAAGGGTATACCTTTTTCTAAGCATATTGTAAAGTACTTTTTAAGATACAACGAATATTTTGCAACAGCGATATGACAAAGGGTACACCTTTTGAATTGTACTTCAATGAGGTGAATCACCTATTCTCATAATAGACAAGCAAGTGCCTAAATTCGATGTCTTTTGTCTAAACACTTATAAAAAGTACTACCAACTCCTAGTTATGGAATAGATGTGTTTACCCATTTATAATAGCAGATTAAATTATTTAATGACAAGGCTGCTTCATTATCGATGGATGAAGAGGCTGAAAATGGAATAAATTGAATGTCGTTTTACATGGTACACATGACTACGTCCTATTTGCCATGAAATATTTGTACTTACACATAGAACGAAAGGCCCAATCAGTACGTGATATGTTTTCATTTAAAACTGCATCAGTATTTAATATTTCACACTTGTTCTGCTTTCTTAGCAGCAATGTCGCGAACGCGAAAATGCATGTAAGCTACGTTATATGCATCTAAATGAGTAGCAATCAAGCAAAGAGACATGTTTCACCTCAATATAAAGTAGTATTTCTTGCATTATTTATGACTGTTAAAATCAATAAACCACCACATTCACGAATGCACTGAACATTATGTTAAGCATTTTTTCTTAGCAATACACATTTATCAGAATGGATAAGGATGTAAGCTACGTTATCAAGGTTTTGAATGAACTATAGGTGACAAGGACTATCCCTACATTACTACTAGTTTTGCTTATAGAGGAAGTGAGAATACTACAGTAACAAAAACTCTTAGCCAGCTCTTTCCTCGCACGAAATATGCCGAGTCTCGTTGTATAACGTAAGCTACGCTACGTTACTGGCGTTTTCTGCGGTATGTCATTGATGCACTACAAAAATAACATATGTAAGCAATGGCTCACGCATACCAACCGCCAGCACCACCGCCAGATGAAACTAATTTAATACATACTTTACTGCAGATATTAATGGTCCCATGAATGGATGGGCAGACAGCCAAGTTACATCAAAGCCATTTGTTAACAAAGTCAACAGCAGAAGCTTTGACGCAACTGTTACACGTGTCTCTACGTCTGCGACCTTGACCTCAGGCTAACATGATCATCCACATGGTGTAAATTTGTATATATACAAGTACGCCTATCCTCAATAGCACTTTGTACGAAAGAACAGTATAATCTAAGGTCTCGAGAAAAAAAACCTAGAACCAAAACAGAACATTTATGCAAATATCAAAGTCGTACGTACGGACACACAGACAAACGGATGAAAACGGAAGTGGCAGATAGTTATATAATGGCATAGCTTTTAAAGGGTCCACGTGTTTAAGACAAAATGTCTCTGAAGTTTGAGATGACAGGCGTCATTCATATACATATTGAAGCATACAGCTTTCGTTCTAATCCCATAGCTTGTACTGATATGTTATTTGTATATGTATGTATATATGTATGTCATTGTAAAAGCGAAATAAATATGTTTAAACCAAACAGCAGTTACATTACCTGACTCGATTAGACGCTTTTGGTTTAAACAGATCTGTGAATTAAGTTATGATATTGGAAATAAGCAGCGCTATTATTCGTATTCAGTACTTATTACAGGTTGTTTTTGAAATGGTTGTTGAAACGTTTTATTTCATTCAAGCAACTTTGCTATCGAGTACAAGAGATATGCTTTTCTGGTTTTGTAAGCTACGTTATCCTTTTCATTTTCATTCTGCGACTGTAAATGCTTGCATTTTTGTTAGTTAAATCCTTGCTAATTCTACACATATAAACATTAAAACCAGTTAATAATAAAATATTCACAGATATTGTAGTTTTTGAGATCCGATTAAAATTAAAATGAAAAATTAACTAAAAGCAAGACACAACATGACTGGACAAGAACTTTCTACGTGTATTTTATAGCCGCTTTTATCGTCCTGGGGTATTGCATGTTACCAGTTTGGTGCTTTTATTTAGAAGTTATATACCATCTTTAAAAGGAGGCAGAAGTTATTTCTAATGTGTTCTTGTTACTTTGCTATATGTAACCTGACGGTAGCCAGTTATAACAATAAGGAGACATGCTTGTCTCAAACTACCTCGAGTATATGGTTGCCGCGAGAATATGGAGTTCGAAAATACTGTCACTAAACATTGCCAGAAATATTTCTGCGTGTATTTTTAGGCGGGCTATAAGCCCGTCTGTAGCTACGGTTGCCAAAACGGTTTTGCGGAGGTCTTAACATATCTCTGTTTTTGTAAGCCTAAGCTACGCGCGCTACATTTTGAAACATAGAAAATAGTTCTGACATTTCTGTTAGTTTCGAAAATCTAGCCCATTGAACAACGCAGAATGATTCGTCATAATCAATGTTGATTTATTCAAATTGAAAAAGGCCTCAGTTTGCGACTTAAATCAATGTTTATCCCAGCGATCAACGCGTATAAATACATTACGTAAATTATTCGCGGATGGGTGAATACAAGTTGGCTTCTTTAAAAAAGAACCCAAAGCAAAGATCTGCTGTGCTATGCAATTCATAGTTGAAGCCGACTGATTGTACTGACGTGACATTAAAGATGAGATTACTAGGTTGTGGCCGCTAGGCAGTGTTGTTATGACTTTCATGTTGTCTGACTAATCTAACTGAACAAGAAAAAGACAGCAGTAATCATTTTATATCTTACAGATGACTGCAGTTAAAAGTAATCTTTTGCAGTAGATGCAATGGGTATTTAGTCTTTTGCAGAGTGATTGCAGTCAGCATTTAACCAGTTTAGACAGACAACAGTCGCTCTTTTATCGTTAGGAGCCAGTGAAGAGTCTTTCATGGCCCGCCAGGAGTATTCCGTGATGCTATATGCAGTAAAAAGCTTGCCTAATGGCATTTCCTGGTTAATTTGAAACAAGTGTAGAAAACCTCGAACATGCAGTCAAGACAACTAAATGCCAACAAAGCACTTCATAAGTATTGTTGTACTGCTGTTTACCTATGAAGCGGCTATTGCCAGACCAAGGCACAATGATCCAGCCTAAATGATCCATTGGCAAACACACACAAAAGACAGACTCCAACATTACTCAGTCTGCCAAATGTCAACATTTTGTGGATAATTAATTATCCTGTATTTCTTCCTAATGCCCAATTGCGGTATGTGGAGTCCCATGAATAAAAAATGGGTGAATGCACATGCCTGCTGCCTTGCTACTATTAAGAATAACAAACTTCATTTTCAACAGTACAGATATAAATGGAGACTCTGACAATGCCGTCAAAATCAACTGCTAATGGAGCACTGTCTACAGTCGAGAAGAAGTTTGCCTCCAATATGATTCAAACCTTGACCGTGTTACGGTTGAGAAGATAAATTGAACAAGTAACAGGCATGAAGGATAATGCCAGAACCATTTCTTCCATCCATTCATTTCAAAACAAAAACCAATCCCAATAGCACCCCTACTGTATAAAAACAACACTTTTTAGAACCTTTATTTTCTTTGCTTAACAATTGTGATTTCTGGTATTCAATAAAATAATCTAAACATTTGACAAAACCCTACCGTATTCAAAACGTATTTTATCTAAATTTCATCCCGAAGAACTAGCTTATGGAATGGTGTGCCTCTGTAATCATCCATCATATGTCTGTGCGTTAACATTTTCAAAACGTCTCCTTTAAACCATTTGAATAAAATGCCCGCCTTTCAGTACTTGCAGTACTTTGATTTTAAATTTGTTAACATGGAGGCAAATATTCATATACCGTGAAAATATGGAGTCCGTATGTCTGTCTATGGAGTAGTACTATACGCTAATAGAAATATTACAGTTAAGATGAAATACTATAGAGTTTAGTTACATGTAGTATGTTGGATTGTTCGTCCTCTTCCCTGCCAAAACTTGATAATACTTTTAGCACTTTGAATCTAGAGAGTTCAAGTCTACCATTTCAGGTGTATGGATACACCTCCATGTTTTTCTGACGTTTTTAAAGGGAGACAACGTTCCGGACTTCCATTTGTTTCCGCGGACGAGGTAGCCTTTCCAAAATGGGGTCTACTCTTAAAGGAAAGAATTTGCTCCTAGAGGAGCAAATTATTTCCTTTTAGAGTTGACCCCATTGAGAAGGCAGGCAAGAATGAAAATGGCAGAGTTGCAATCCCTAAAAGTGTTTCAATTCTCCTTAGCAGTGCAATAACGAAGCGGTAAGAAAAAAACATTCTGATATTTTATCTCGCAGAAAATAAAAAAAATACCCGAAACCTGCATGGATCTCAGAAGAAGTAACAGAACAGCCAAACCTGTATTAAGGAGTCACCCTATAAAGGGGTCATCTGTCTAAAGCAGTTGTCTTTTTTGGAGTCCCTTAAAGCAAAATACAGTGCAAATGGAACTGTATCAAGTGTTCATCTGTCTTACGCAGCCAAAGTTTTGTGTGCCCCTTTGGAGATCCGTTTAGACAGGCTTGACTATATTTACAAACAAGTATGTTTTATCAGTTTGATTACGTATGAGGCCACCTGACCCAACTCGGACATCCCTCTCATGCATTGAATAGATATAATAATAGGTCAACATGCTTTGTTCTAATTACGGTTAGATAGGAAGTGATAGTTCATGCGAACTTACAAAAATAATAAAACGGACAACACAATGTATTTTTGTACTTTCTGAAACATGGTGGTTCAAACACTACATAATCAACAAAATTCCATATCTGTAGAGGGAAATTTAGTGCATATACCATCACATTTTGTCAACCGTTTCTTTCCTGTAAGAAGGAACAAAACCCCAAGCTGGAAAAAAGCAAGTGGTCGGTTAGAAGAAACTGGGTTTAGTATATGGTTACTGTTTTGGTCCATTGATGGGTTAGAAGTTCTCCACACGGACCAAATGAGCCACGACACGAGAAAACCAACAATGTGGTCGAGCGCCAAGCGCAGACTCAGATCAGCCTAGGCATCCGCCCAGTCTGATCAGACTCTTCACTAAGCGCTTAAAGGGTAGCTAAGGGTCTAAGCTATCTCCATGCGGACAGCGAAGACTCTGATCAGACTGGGCGAATTCCCAGGCTGTTATGAGTCTGCGCTGGGCGCCCAACCACTTTGTTGGTTATCTCGTGTCGGGGCTCAAATAACTTGTATGTTTATGATCCACAGCAGAATCCAGGGCGAAGGGGTATGCGCATGTAATTTCCATTTTTGGCCCGAGTTATTTATTCCTGACCGTTCCGAGGCGATGCTTCTTCTGTCAGGGGCGTATCTAGAGGCTATTACGTGATACGCACAGTCAGATGTATATGTTCTGCGCAAAGTAGGAATCGGTACAATTCCGGAATTGTACTGCGCAAAGTAGGAATTCTCATTTTGTGTTACAATTCCGGAATTGTACCGGTACAATTCTAGAATTGCGCAAGGGATTTGGTGGTTAATCGAACAGGTAAGTGTGTCTTTGCGCAGAACATATATACTCCTTGAGAGGATATCATTTGGTTGGCCTCTTTGGTTATTTCATATTGTCATGTCAGTTGGCAGCTTGTATTGAAATCTTGCCCAATTTACAACATTTCAGACTGCAAATATGCTGGTGCTTGTTGACATTTTGTCAATTGTGACCAAATTTCAACTTGCACCTACGTATTTTCTGATAGGCAGCTACGCCCCTGGCTGTGGTTTCTATTATTGATATTGTGTGTCGGCTTTCTAGTAGCCTTTCGACTTTTTGTACGTTATTTAGAGTATCACCGTGGTATCTTGGGTAAGAGCTGACCTCTTGGATTTTCGTTTTTCTTGTTTTGCTTCGTGTGCCGTCTTTATATATATGGGCCGCGACATGAGAAAACCAGCAATGTGGTTGTGCGCTAAGCGCAGACTCAGATCAGCCTGGGCATCCGCCCAGTCTGATCAGAGTCTTCACTGTCCGCATAAAGGTAGCTTAGACCCTTGGCTACCCCTTAAGCGCAAAGCGATGTTTTCTGATCAGACTGGGCGGATGCCCAGGCTGATCTGAGCCTGCGCTGGACGCACGACCACATTGTTGGTTTTCTCGTGTCGCGGCTCATATATTTTTTCTATTTTTTCCCCAATTCGGGATTTAGGACAGGATCTGGTAAACGATGGTGTCGGTTCCTGACCACTGCCTTCTCATCTATTTTGCATCTTGATGTCACATCCAATGAAATTCTTTAAGCTGTAATTCCAGTTCAAACAAGCTATAAGTCGAAGTCGAACAAGGAGTTGGGTTAGATGTGAAAAAAATGTTTGTTTGAGAATTTTTTATGTGGGCACAATGAATCTCGCTTTGCCGTTTCACGTTTAGATCTAGCCCAGCTGGTGCACAAGGTTGAAACGACATCAAATCATGATTGAGTCAACGTCAAGACGTTGAATCAACCTTGATTCAATGTTGTTTCAGCGTTGTGTACGCACTGGAATCAGCATATTGTATAGTCTGTGATTATGGGCAAAGCCGTAGCTCCATTAGGTTCCCCGAGGCTAAAGAAGTTCAAAACGCAAGCCTTGGCTGGCAAGGCGATGGCCAATATTTTGTGGGACGTCAAAAGAGCAATTTGTTAGACTTTTAATCAAAGATGAGCATTACAAGAGCTGTGCTGTTCTACTTACAATGCAAACTTATCTGTCCATCTTAGAATTCAGTTTTTGAAGAAAAAAATAAATAGAAAGATTTATCATATGACGTCGCATCTGAGAGTGTAATAAAGCCATGCATTTAAATCGATAATCCACCAGTGGATTAAATATGCAAATTACGTAGTGGCGTTATGCGTTGGCGTTCATAAAAATGTCGCTTATTCTAATGGGGAAATCATGACGTTTTAGAGACGTTCTCAGTTAAGCTGGGCCATTAGCTATTATTTTTGTCCTTCGTATTACCTTTTTTTAACTTACAAAATAACGGTCCTGTTTACCCTCTGACAAGTAGCCCTCTGTCTAAAGAAGTAGATAAAAGTACCAAGACATGTATACGTTTTGTTGGACATTTTTAACACTGGTTCGAATAACGATACCCTGGTTTAAAAGGCGACGTTTTTAAATGTCGCAATATTGCCGTTGCATAGATATGAACGCCGCACAGCTAAAAAAGATAGATCACTGCTTAAAATCGAGTTCCATTATCAAATTCACGTGATTTCTTATATATTTCCCCGCTTAAACAATATCTAAAGGGTAGTGTTTGCTACGAAATGAGACTGGGAACTAATGTCGCAAATTTTCAGTAACCTACGTCACAGCGGTAAATTCATGATACATGTATTAACTAAACTGGCCCAGCATCATAAAACTTACAAGATCACACGGAGAAATATGTGTTCCTCAATAGTTTATATCATTTGTGCAGATTTGCTCCATTTTGTATATTTTACTCGACTTCAATATACATTTCCCCAGCATTTTTCTGTAAGAATGTAACCTTACGTCACGGGCTTTTTTTAAAACTGAGCAAAGCAATCGCTCTGAAACTCATGTGCAAAATCCTGCCTAGTAACAGCTACAAGATAGTGTGCTTAGATTTCTTGTAAAGATTTCATTAAATGGTATAAAAACGTTAAAAAGTGTGTACTGTAACCTACGTCACACCTAACCTACGTCACAACGTCACTAAGACCACGTTTTGAAAGCGTTGACGTCACTTGATTAAGCAGCGCTTCATAGAAAACCCCTTTCTTCCAAAAAAGCAAAGAAAATCATTTTATATTGAAAGCAGCCAAAATAATCAAATGTTAGTAGATTAGTAAATGTGCAATGCTACGCATGTAAAAGAAATCGTATGCGACATCGTTCTTCAACATATCTAAATAACGTCATAAAATACGCCATTTTTAATTGTTAGGGTTTGTCTCTAAACATGGTTGGTATTCCATAATCTAAAACTATTATCTGAAAATATTTTAAAGCTTTGAAGCAGATATAATGAGCATTATGGTCGCGGTTTTTTTCTTGAATTCTGGCATGGTTGTATACATGGCCATTTTTTGTCCGCGAATGGCCCAGCTTAACTGAGAACGTCTCTTTAGTGCAAAATTTTGGCAATAAAATGCGCTTTTAGTGCCATATGATAAATAGAATCTTGCATTCGTGCTCCTGTTTAATTAAATTTATTAAACTCGTTGGGGAAAAACGATAAAATGCTCGGCATAGCCTCGCATCTTATCTTTTTCCCCAACTCGTTTAATAAATTCAATAATACATGAGCACTCATGTAAGATCCTCTATATAAATAAAAAAGGCGTGCTATACATTCCAAGAGAGGTATTCTTCAGAAAGACATAGCAGGAGTCCACAATTGTCAGGTTCAAAGACTGTTGAATTGTAGAGCGAAAACGAGTAATTTACAAAAAATACCGCACCCCGCCTATTTACTTGATGTGGACCTTGTGATTACATTTTTCCCTGCCTTGAGACATTCTGGAGCTTTTTTAAGAAAAGTTTCAAGAGTATATATGTTCTGCGCAAAGTAGGAATCAGGACAATTCCGGAATTGTCTTGCACAAAGTAGGAATTCTCACTTTGTTGCGCAAAGTGGGAATTCTTACCTTGCGCAAGACAATTCCGGAATTGTATCTGCGCAAAGTGAGAATCGGGACAAAGTGAGAATAATTAGACGTTAGTGCGTTTAACAAATATATGTTTGCATTTCTTTGATTGATATGATCATTTTTTTTTTTTTTTTTTTGATATTGTTATTTTGACAGACTGGAATGTATAAGCGTCTCGTATCAATAATAAATGCCAAGACTGTTTATGGGACGGTTTTCTTTTGGGAAACTGGCCGCTCCTTTGTGATAGAATGATCGCTTAAAACCTGTGGAGTCGATATTCATTATCTACAAATTTCTAGGTTTGAAAATGTCATACTTTTTTCAAATTGATATTTTCCTTTTCAGAAGGCACATGTACATCTACATGTGTCTGCAACATATGTAAAAAGCTCAAAACTATGGAAAGAGTTGATTATACAAACTTTTCATCCTGTATTAGCCATTCCCGAAAACAAAATCTCAGTTTAATAAGGCCGTAATTTTGTCAAAAAATACAGATTCCTCATTTCAAAGTCAATTCCTCGTTACTCATATCAAATGACATTTCGATTCTCACTTTGCCCCAAAAATTCCCACTTTGAGCAAAACAATGTACCTGTTCGATAAACCATCAAATCCCTTGCGCAATTCTAGAATTGTACCGGTACAATTCCGGAATTGTAACACAAAGTGAGAATTCCTACTTTGCGCAGGACAATTCCGGAATCGTACCGATTCTTACTTTGCGCAGAACATATACATGGAACTCTCGCCTCCATTTCAAATGGAATTCACCTCTGAAATGAAAAAAAAATGCATATAGAGGAGTCAAATGTTTCCTTTCAGAGCAGACCCCATTTTAGAATGGTTTCGTCACTTAAAGAAGTAAACAAGAAGTCACAAAAGTCTTTCTTTGACATAATGGCGAAAACGGTGGCGGTAAACCCCAATAGTCTTTCTGCTAGCCCGCGTGTAAAAGCGGTTTTTCATTGCAGTTCCTGTAGGTTATATTGCAAGTGAAAAAGTGACTGCTATTGCATATTTGCTGTTTTTTGTCTTCTGTGCATTTTTCTTTTGAATTGTGGCCTCTCCTGGGTTATTTCATCCAACTTTCGCACATCCTTGCAATCTCGTTCGAGTTCTTGACATGTATTGTTTATTGTATATATGTATGTGACTTAGAAGAGGGCCTCAAGGAAGATTGGTTCGCCAAATGAGTTACCCTCTTTAAATAAAGACCTTACTTACTTACTTATGAAAAGGCATGTAAGCGTCTAGTCTCCACAAGGACAGCACAGTAAATTACACTAGGGTCGAGTCGGGTAACTTCGGACAGCGGGTAAATTCGGACATATACCATTGCAAACAGTACAAATCCAGATCAGACCGTCTCATCAGGAATTTCACTTTTTGCTCAGTTATTTTTGTTTTAATTCCAAACAACTGACATATAAAGGAAACAATGGCACTGTCCGAATTTACCTGCTGTTCGAATTTATCCGACTTTACCCTAGTTTGAGTTGAATAATCACTAGGAAACAGTTCACCCTCTCTTTTCAACATTCAAAATCAGTTTTTGTTCCTTCATGTCGACCTTTCTCTTGAGTATCTTGAACCATCTGAAATGGAAGAAGGAAAGGACATGTTTATATTTCACGCCATATAGTGGAATGTACACGTACCCGATCCATTTGAGTCATGAAGCGATTTATACCTGGCATTTTTCCGCATGACTGTAGACCTACATAGCGCCCTTTTCTTCAAACTGAACAAACCGATCGCTCTGATATTCAGTTTTTGAAAACATTCAAGTAGCAGTTATAGAAATTATTCAAGTATACATGTTATTTATGTGGAAATTACTAACTTATAAACACAGCAGTCGTGTAAATGTTGCAAGTACAAATGCAGCATTTGTGAAAATTATTCAGGAAGCAGTGCTGAAAATTACTAAAGTACATAGGTAATAGCAATGGAAATTATTGGAGTACAAATGTAGTATTTGCAAAAATATTGCAAGTACAAATGCATCATTTGTGAAAATTATTCAAGTTCAAATGTAGCAGTTATGGAAATTATACGATTACAAATGCAGCCTCTGTGGAAATTATTCGAGTACAAATGTAAAAGTTGTGGAATTTTTTCACTTGTAAATGTATCTGTCGTGAACATTTTGGAAGTCAAATGTTATAGTTATAGAAATCATAGCAACTGTAGACATTATTTGAGTACAAATGTAATATTTGTTGATTTTTTTAAATACAAATTTATATATCAGTTGTAGAAATTATTAAAAAACAAATGTACATATATTAGTTGTGGAAATTGTGCAGAAGGTCCAATACTCAGATTTGTATATGAACAATAGGTCAGCAGAGTGCAGCCACTACCAGGCATTGCTTTCAGCAGTTACTGGTCACCGTTGGCAGTGACACACAATGTTTATCACTGCCAACGGTGATCAATGACTGCTGGATAATGTTTGTCACTGAATGCGGTGCGCAGTGACTGTTGACAGTATTTGACACTGCTAGTGTAACCGGTGACTGCGGGAAGTGTCTTTTTAATCAATGACATTTAATCACTACCGATAGTGAGCGATAATCGACAACAGCAATTGCTAGTGAGCGATTATCGACAGCGATCGCTACTGAGCGATAATCGAGCAGCGGTTGCTAGTAAGCAATAATCAGGTAGAGAGTTGCTAGTGAGCGATAATCGGCAGCGGCTGCTAGTGACCGATAATCGGCAGCAACTGCTCACTACTGATCTGACCCTCTTGACTTACCCTAATAGTGCTATTCCAAGGACAGCAAACCCAGCCAATACAAGAAACACAAAGCCGTTCATAAACCCCACGGTAGCTGAGTAAATCAAGTTGTGCCCAAAAGTGGCAACCAGCCAGGCAACATTCTGAATTATGCATATACTTGCAAACATGGCGCCTGAAAGATGAGTAAGACAACAGTCAAAGAGAATCCATGAAGTTTCATATAGGGTGATTAGAAACTAACCTTGCAAACTACCTATGCTCATGGCAGTCTATACACATACGCAGACTGAGCAGAACACGCAAAGTTCACGTAGACAATATGTTGACCTTGTGGGTGAAAACAAACAAAATCCTGAATATTCTAGCTTAAAGATAGTCAGAAAATAATCTTTGTTATGGCTAGTGCCAGGTGCTACGTGACGGCGATGAATATTTAAGTATAAGACATTCTAGGATTGATGAGCCAGTTTACATTAACTTTGAACACAGCGGTCTTTTCCTTTTATCCAGGTGCAAAGAAACATGAGCAGCGGTGCATTTGTTTACCTATTAGAATCTGCAAATAATTCTGAGTTCACTATTCTCGTCCCCCATCACTCTCTCTCTCTCTCCTTTTTCTCTCTCTCTCTCTCTGCTCACATCTCTAAAGAATCTTTTTAATACACTCTGAAACGAAATGGTACCCAGTTACACTAGTCTTACTATGCAGGGGAAGATGATCACGTGTTTTCATGCGTTATTTTCTGCCGCCATTCTGAAAGAGGAAATCCTTGGATTAATTCACGTTTTCCTCAATAATTTCGTTGTTTCTGTATACATTCTTTCAAAATGAAGCGCAGAGAGTGAATAGTCATGAGTACTTTCAGACGATATTCGCAATTTCGCGACTTCATTTTGGGTTTTATAGTTTTTGGATTCCGCAAGTATCTGAAGCCGAAAGTAGGCTGTGGCACGTGAATCAACGTGAAAACTGGTAAAGTCTCAGTAATATAAAAATACCCGTTTAAAGTACTTGCTTGCACGCATTCTCTTGGCTATATTCTGAATGTACTCAGAAATAAAGAAGTTTTCTTGGAAAAAAAAAACTACCATGAAGCAGATCGTTGTACTCAATTTTCCGGTATTTCCTGAGACGTGAAAACTACGCGATCATTCACCGTGAGCACGTATTACTTTCTGTTTGTTTTTTATTTTACCGAATGAACACCAAAAGCAGTATTAGCCACGAATGAAAAGACCACTTTTGGTGTTCATGAGTGAAATAAAAATCGATCATACACTGAAAAAATCAATTATCCTCTATATTTTTTTTCTTTTTAATCAAATTTATTGTTTATATTTATGCTTTAAAATTGCAATAACTCAGTTTATTCCAACGCGTCAGCCATCACGACAGAGACACAATTTTTTTCTAGCCGTTTAGCGTCGAATTTGATGCTTCCAGCGTGTTTACTGAGTATGATATTGGTTGTAAACATAGTTCGCAACTAGAAAATAGCTTAAATTTTTATTTTGATAATCAGATTTCAAGAAATTTACTAGGAAAGATTTCCTACTGGAGACTCAGGCGGCCTGACGCCGCGTGCACTAACACTGTTACTTTGGCGCTTTAAGTGACGGAACAGAATGGAAGAACAGAACAGAACTTATTTATTGCACAGTTATACCCATCACATGGGTTAAAGGCAAATTACATGTGAATCAAACATACAATGGTAATAACAAACGCATTCACACACATACATACATACACGTATATACATTCACACACTGATCAATTACTTATCATTTAAGAACAAAATGTCAGATAAATGGCTTGGAGTTCAAAGACTTGGTAAATTTAACAATACTAGCCTATGTAATTTGACAATCTTGTATAAACGTGGCTACAGCTTTAACAATGCGTATACCATCACTTGTCATTAAGCTTATAAATGTTTCCTCTAAAGTGGTACTTGCAGCAAACTTGGTATCTGTAATACTTTCAAACATGGTTGATCTTAAAACATTATATTTATTACATTGGCCCAAGAAATGAATTTCATTTTCAATAACATTACAAAGATCGCACAGCCTTCTGGTTTTTCCCCACAGTACCTACCCCTTTCTATCCTTAATCTGTGAGAACTTATCCCAAAGGCGCATAGACATTTCCTTATACTTCTATCATGCAAATCATCAAGATATAGGCTAGCTCAAATTTGAAATTTCGCTTAAAAAGTCTGTAAAGTTGCAGTTTCTTCATACCTTTGTCTCCTGCCATACGTTTTTGCCAAAAGGAAGTGTATCTTTCTTTAAGTTTACTTTTGATTGCACTTAATAAATTTGAAGAATTAAAGGTATAATGGTTATTCCACACATGAGAGAAACCCAAGGCACTCAATACGTTTTTGATGAACTGCACCAATCCGCTTTTATCATTTGAATTATTAAGTTGTTCTAAATATGCCTTTGAAATCAATGAATCACAACTGAACTGAATAATATGTAGCCAGAAATTTATGCCGCTTGTCATAATTGATATTAACAATGGAAACTGACCAAGCTCACTCATAACAGCAAAATTACAAGCCTTAGAGTGAACGCCTTGCACATGTTTAGAAAATCTTATGTATAACTTATCATACTCATTACTACGCCGTAATGACGAACGCCGTAATGACGCCGTAATGACGAACAAACATGCGTGACGTTATTTTTGTCAAGTTGGATAAGGTTAAATCAATTTGATACTATTTAAAAAAAAAACAAAAAAACTTTTATTGAAACAGTGAAATCTAAAGTGATACATGTAATTTCACAAGTGAGATTATCAGTTTCGATTTCATCGAGAAATCTCCATAATTCATTGAAAGGTATAAAAAACGCTGATCCTTCAGGTGTAGGCTATGTGCACACCTCAAACTTGTCCGCTATTTTTACCAAGGAAAACAATTTTCCTGACAATCTGTTTGCTTCCATGGATATCGAAACCGTCCCGAAATGGGGTGTTCTCTTACAGGAAACAAATTGCTCGAAGAACAGCAAATCCTTTTCCTTTAAGAATTGACCCCATTGGGAAGAAACTGACGGAGTCGCTACCATGAAAGTGTATCCATTTACATGTACCTTAATTAACTATGAACGTACCTTGTTGTTCGGGTGACGTCAAAGCCGACATTAGTCCTCGAACCATTGTTGTAGTCATATTTGCCAGCAAAATTGGGACTGCAACTGTATGGAATTATTATAAATACGAGATATGAATTGCTAGGACTATATGAAAAATATTCTATTGAAAAAAAAAATCAACGGAATTAGACATTTGTAAGCTAAAAACGACACATTGCTAGATTTATTCTTAGAGGATACAATAGTTTGCAAAATGTTTTTTTGTAATTCTGACATCTGGCCGTACACACTTTTTTAAGCTTCAAAATTTTTCAGCTACATGTACAAGTGAGCCGCGACGCAGGAAAAACAACATTTCAAGCCAAATATGTTTACCGTTTCTGCAGAGCACTTCGAAATTTAATGTATGAATAAGCAAGGTTTTCTGTGTTCTGATTCTTTCTCCTTTTGTTTCTTTCTGAGCGATGTTTACAGTGTAAACTAACAAAAAGAAAGTGGATGTCGGTTTCTGATCAATGCCTTCTTCTCTACTTTACAATAGCAGCAAACATAATAAGCCGCGACGCGACAAAAAAAAAAAAAAAAAAAAAAAAAAACACGCATGTGTGCCACGCAAAGACTCAGATCAGCGTGGACATCCGTCCAGTCTGATCAGACAGAGTCTTTGCTGTGTGCTTATAGGGTAGCTAAGGCTCTAAGCTGCCTCCATGCCGACAGCGAAGACTCTAATCAAACCAGGCGGATGTCTAGGCTGATCTGAGTCTTCGCTGGGTGCAAATGCCATTTTATTGGTTTTGTCTTGTCGCGGATCAATTATAATTAATCTTATTTCTGTGATAAGAAATAAAAATATATACTTTTACTGATATTAAAAGAACAAACAAATTAAAATAAACAAAAATGTTAGATATATTTGGGTATATATCCACGTTTTTGTGCCATATTTACTAAGGGGAACAACTTCTGTGAATATTTGCTTGTTTCCCTGGACGAAAAAACCCTTCAAAAATGGAGTTAACTTTTAATAGAAAAGAATTTGCTCTTAATCAAAAGCAAATTCTTTTCAGTACAAGTAAACTCCAATAAAAAGAGAGGAAAATGGCGCAGTTGCCTCCAGTGGAGATATACCAATTAGAGTTAATATATGACAAGAAAGACTACGTACCTAAATATAACATAAGGTCTGTGTTTGCAAATCCTTCCAGTACTAAGGAACATGCGTTAGATAAGGAGGCCAACATACCAATAGAAACATCTGACAAACATTTCTGCAAAACTGTAACTAAGCCTATTGACGCTACGCTCTGTCCTACATTTGTGAGTGCAGCAAAATAGCCAATTTTCTTTGGTCCCCAACAGAACGGCATACCCAGCTGATATAAAACTTCTAGAGAACGTCTATGTACACTGCAAAGGTCTAACACAATGAAAGATACAATTAAAAGAATATACAGAGATCGTTTCCCTTTGAAGTCACTGCTGAGGTAAAAATCAACAACCCGTTTTACGCTTTTATGAACTGGAAGCCTTTTCTGACGCATACTCCGCGGTAAAGTTTCCGGTAAGAAAAACACAACAATGAGAAGAGTTGCAAAAGACAAACATGCAGAAGTTATTCCAGGGTAGGTAAAGCCGGTAGCATCGATGAAAAATCCGGCAACCAGCCCAGAAGACGTAGACATGATCAACAAAAATGATTCCACCACAGTGATGGCTGCTGACCGCTGTTTACCGCTCTCAGTAACGTCCGCTATGTAAGTAAACATAGCCGATAGTAAACAATAGGTTGTTCCTGTTATTCCAAACATGAACGCCCCAAGAACAATGAATACTAGGCTGCCACTGAAAAGTATGGTTAAAGCGTCAATGAAAAACTGCAGAAAAACTCCCGTTAAACTTAAAATAAAGAGGTATTTTCTTCCAAACGCGTCAGTATATGAAGGATAAATCACGGCAGTTATAAACGCTGGAACTGTTGATGCTATGGTATTGTAGATCTGCCATCTTGCTGTTTCCTGTTGTACATGCGTATACGTTATATAATCCGGGTCACTTTTGTTTGTCTTTTCACAAGCGGAGAAATTGGCGGAAAAAGTTCTGTTTCCAAAGTATTTTTGTTTCACCATATGTTGTGTCCATTCATTAACATTATATGAATGCAACCCCATGGAGAAGTAGTTTAAGCAGCCTACTACACTAAGAATAAACAGTTTCCAAAACACAGTTTTGCTTATGCATCTTGATTTTCTGTCTGTTTCAGAGTCCGTGTCTTTGTTGCTTTCAGCCATGTTGTAGTTCATAGTGAAAAAATGTTATATTTACTTTAATCTTTACAGATTTATTGATATATCATAACTCGTATGTTAAAGTATATGGATGCACCGCCATGTTCTCCGCCAGTTTTTCAAAGGGAGACAACATCTCTGTCTCACTGTTTGCCTCCCTGGACGAAAAACATTTTCAAAAATGGGTCTGCCCTTAAAAGAAAGAATTTTCTCCACGGAGAGCAAATTATTTCTTCTACGAATTGACTCCCATTTCAAAGAAAAGCAAAATTCGAAAACGACACAGTTGCTTTCCCTTTAAGTGTAGCCACTTACGTTGAGTTCTCTATTTTTGTTGTCATTATATGTCCTATTTTATCGTATCAATAACAAAAGTATTTGGCTGATAAATAAGTACCCACGCACGATAATAATCAGAACACAATCGCGTCACCTACTAGGTACTCTTTAACATTTGTTTTTGTTCGGTGTAGGGTCGAGTCGGGTAACTTCGGACAGCTGGTAAATTAGGACATACCATTGCAAACAGTGAAAGTCTGGATGAGACGGCTCATAATGAGCCGTCTCATCAGGATTTTCACTGTTTGCCTAGTTAATTTTGTTTTAAATTTCAAACAACTGACATATAAAGGACACAATGTCAATGTCCGAATTTACCCACTGTCCAAATTTACCCGACTTTACCCTAGTGTGTAATATTCAATGCTGAAGAAAGCAGAAAACTGTCATAGAATCTCATACGCCTTTTCTCAGATTTTTCTCCATCCTGGTGCATAAGTCAGTGACAACCCCAAATTACAGAATCGAACCCTTTGTTCATTTCTCCGTTGCCATGGTAATCGAGGTTCTTCGAGTTAAGCAAAGGAATCTAAAAATTAAGGAAAAATATATATATCAAGATTCCGAGCATAGATACATGTTTGTCTGGCAAATAATACCGACAAAATTTGTCTGTGTAAAAAATAGAATAAAAATAAATAAAAAATAAAAACAATGATAAAAATAAACAACAACAAAAGAAAAAAAATATGACTAAGTGTTTTGTTTAGAGATAAATGCTTTACATTTAGATTGACGCTGAGTGTATAATAACAACACAATGACTGAGGTTATGGTAGATGTATATTGCAAGCACACATAAAAGAACCATGTGCATTAAGGGCCAATTTCGACATCATTCAAAATGGTTCGCTATTGCATACCGGTATTTTGTAGCTTTACTATTACCAATCGTCATATTAAAATTAAAAAAAAATTGTCGTCCGGAATACGAAATCCTGAGGCCATTCATATGGCCTCATGTACGAGTTTTCGATGTAAAGACAATTGAAAAAAAAAGTCTGAAAATAAAACCTGAGACATCGCCAACATTTTAACAGTTTATAGTGTAGGATTTTTGGTGGCTACAGTGTCTTCACAAGGACTTAACAGGGCAAAAAAGTAATAATGTAACCTGGCAGATAATGCTGTCGTTGGCTTTTTCGGGACCCTCGCTACTATGTTTACCTTTATAAAAACTGTTACACTGTAGTTTCTTTATTCTAGATCAGGGAAGTGCGTTTCAAATCATTCAATCCTTGAAGCCATTTTTATCGGAGCCATTAGCGAAGCCATGGTAGCTCAGTAGGTTAAGCTCTGGCCTGCTGATCTAGCGGTTTATGGTTCGAGGCCCAATGGAGGCGGAAATCTTTTCAATCGTAAACGGGACTCACTTGCACACAGCCTTTCATTATAACCCTACCATCGTCCTGTTATGACTGATATACTGTTAAATAGGACGCGAAATCACGTCATTTATACTTCCATCGGTACATTTTGTCCGCCATATGCACTCGTAATATTAGACGCTGATTTCGCTCACTGATATTTTCATACGTTTAAAAATCATTTGACTGCAAGTTAGGAATGTTCGATGACATCATACATTGTAGCTTTTAACTAGCCTTCTTAATCTGTTTTAAGATGGAAGAGAAAATCCTAACTAAGAGCTGAAACACAAAATACTGATAGACAGATTGGGGTTAATTTTGGAAGGGGGACTCCGTCTTATAGCCGAATAACATGTACATCAAGACAAAATATTTTTTATTTTTTTTATTTTTTTTATTTTCAGATTCAAACTTTTTTATTTTCAAGCCAAGACAAAATATAATAATTAATGCCACAGCCGACAATTCCAGATACAAAGTTTTGTCTTATTTTGTCCTCCACCAATGACCGTATGACTTCATGTATAAAATACCTAACCTGATTCTATACATATGACCAAGATCTGTATCAGTACAGCCACGGCCTGAATGATAACACACTGACCAGATGACATGTATACCGTAGTGTAATCAAAGTTAGATGACGGTCAGTTTAAGTAACATCTCAGCCTTTGTGAATATAAATGCACATTTTATTCACTGTATCTGCAACTAGTGGAAATAATATACTAAAATCACCATGCAAAAATCTGTTCTCTAAGATGAGTACAAGTGAAAAGAAACCCTTGCTTCAGGATCAATCAGCAGTCCAGGAAAAGACGAAGGTTCGTCCACATTCAATCAAAGGATTTATCATACTATGCTTAGTATCATATTTTATGGTTCAATCATCTGGCATCTACACTTACATCATCAATGAGTGGACTCAATATACTTTAAAGCAGGAGTATTTATCTGACTCTAATATTCAAACTAAGACAAACTCTTGTCAGGATCTGAACCATTCCAGTGTGATATATCGCAATCTAACTAGAGTTCAGCAAGAGTCAGCAAAATGGATTATGTTGAATCATGTTGCTTCTTACACTATTGGATTCTTTGTTTGTTTGGTGTTACCACCATACTCAGACACATACGGACGGAAATTCTTCATCATTTTTAGTTTGTCCGGTGTAATACTAAAGTACGTAGGTGTCTGTATAATTATTTATACGAAACAAAGCTTTATTTACGTGGTTGTCGCTTACGGCGTTGAGGGTTTCATGGGCAGTGGGTTTGCATTTTTGTCAGTTTGCTTTTCGTATATAGCAGATCTAATGACGGACAACGCTAAAAGAGTATTTTCTATTGTTATATTTGAAGCCATTCTAATCATGAGTAGTATGGTGTCAGCGATTGCTTCAGGATTTCTAATCGACAGTCTTGGTTATGCCTACTCATCATTTATCTGTGTTGGGATGCTGCTTATATCCTTCGTTATTGCGATTGCTGGATTACCAGAATCACTAAGCGAAGAAAATAGAAGTAGCCCAAAATCTCTTTCTGTGACTCTAAAACGCCCATTTGAATTCTATACCACAGACGCATTTAAAGGAAAGCGTTTAAGATACATTATATTCTTGTTGGCTTTTGGATTTGTTGAGCTGTCGTCTTTGAATCGCACGAGTATGGAAACAATATATTTACTCGGTCAACCGTTTTGTTTTTCACCAACGTGGGTCGGATATTTCAGTTTTGCCCGCCATTTTGGAGAGGCTGTGATTGGATTAGGATCTGTAAGACTTCTACAAGTCTTTATCTCCAACGAAGCCATAGCGATATTTAGTACTGTGTCAAACGGCGCCTCTTTCATTGTCGAGGCTTTTGCAGCATCGGAATTAATGATGTTTATGGGTAAGTCAGCATGTTTTGATTTATGAAATAAATTTCATTTTTCGATGTTCATGGAAGTATGAACGCATTGGGTCATGTGCAAAGTAAATGACGCCCAAAGGGCGGTCACGTTAATTATGCACATGGCCCTTTGTGTTCATACTTCCATGAACTACGGAAAATTTAAATTTGTCTCTCATAATTTTTAAAATTAGTTTGAGCATCATTTTCGATTTTTAAGAGTAACATTTGCTAAATATACAACGAAAGGGTGTAACTAACAACAGGTAACTTGCGCCGCTTACGTTAAACGGCCGTCATAATGACGTGACGTCAAGTAGAGCGTTACAACGGCCAATGGCGCCGTTTGTTTACATTACATGTGACAAGGGGAGTGTAATTATATTATATAAACTAGAAAAGAGCCCGCGCAAGCGCGGAAATATTTCATGATGGTCAAGTTTATATAAAAAAAAGCGAGTTTTAATTTTTCAATGTAAATGGCCTTAGGCCCAGGTGAAGATATGACCTTTACCATGAATACTCACTAAAGCTTCATTTACCTAATTAGTTGTCTGCATCTACAAACTTTCAGGTAGCAGACTGCATTGTTTCTAAAAAAATCAACTTTTTTCACTTTTGCCTATAGAAAAACCTAAGTGACTCAAAAGTTGACCTTGCCGTAAAACAGATCAAGGTCATCCCAGGGTCATCATTTATATAAATTTTGTTGAGCTTTTGAGTCCTTGATGCGACATGCTAAGTTTCAAGATCATAGGATTTGTGGTTCTGGGGGAGAATTGGTTGATTTGATGCTTAACGTCCACGGTAAACAGCTAAGGTCATGTCGGGACAGTCAGTTAACCTAACCACACTATTCCTGGGCAGGCTTAGACCTCCTAAGCGGTTAACCAGTACTAAGTGCACATACTTTCGCCAGTCACTGACAACTGCCCTTCTTGAATCTGCGGAAGGAGAAATGAAAGTATGTGGCCAGTCCGGGTTTCGAACCCAGGACCTCTGACTTATGAGTCAGGTGCCCTACCGATTGCGCTACGCGGCCCGGCGTGGTTCCGGGGGAGAAGATTTTTGAAATTTTTTACCATAATAAATGTTTGCCATCTTGGTTATGTGACCTGTCCTGGGTATTTTTTTTTCTGAAAAAAAACGGGTCCTGGAACGTTTTGGGGGAAAATATTCAAGCCCTCTGAAGACTAAAGGCTTATTTAGCTTCGTTGAATCATTGAAATTGATTTGTCTGCTTCGCTGGAAAAAAATCCCTTTCTTACCTGGCGCATGTGTGTTAACCTTAGACATTTTTAATTTTTGTCTTTTCGAAAGTTCAGTTCAGTTTGAATTCTCCTAACGACGTTCTCCAAGTGGCCCTGCGGTACGTTACCATAACCGCACACACTTGGCGCCGTGTGTCCGTCCAACTTTTCGAAAGACCATGTGCGTTGAGCTTTATTCTTCAATGGGCGAGTTCGATTGGCTACTCGTATTGACTATCGTTCTTGAAGAAAATGGGTCGTTTCGAGCCAGGGCCGTCGGGACTATGACCATTTAGTTCTTCATCCGTTTAGACATATGAGCAAAAATACAAAAATAAATCGTTATTTATGGGGAATGACGTACGTTCATGGGTCGGATTTTTGCATTAGAACCTGCTAAATGTGGACTTGCTAAGCAGCGCGCCGATATAACGACGCAGAACCGAAACGACCGGATTAATTTGAAACGTGTATTCGAGTACACGATAATTCCACTCGAACGCACCAATTGTTGACAAAATAGTCGAAGTTTCTAGAAAACTACTTGGGAGAATTTAAAATGAAAGACGAATTTCATTCCCAAATTCTTTAAAACACACGCTAACCGAAATTATCAATGATAGCAATATGCGAAAGAACCAGTATAGAAATTGCGCTTGAAAATGCCACCAATTTTGCAGTTTATGCGTTACTTCGTTTATTTAGTATTATAGATATGAACCATTCTCATACAGCCAGAGAACCAGATCAAAATGGCTAGCGTATGTCATGATCACGTGATTTTAATATTTGGAAAGACAATCATCTCGAATTGTATAAGAAAATCAGTTATATCTCAAGTAACGAGGCCAATTTTAATGCCGTAAAGTGCAATTGCAATGTACTAATGCTTATTGTCTCCATTAAATGCCATCAGTTTATGAACTAAAGCCAGTTACCAGAACACTTCATGAAGGCGACTAATTTTTCGGATAGTTCTTGTAACTGGGTAGATGTAGTAAAAAGCGTAAGCTTGCTTCAGAGTAATACCATTAATACAGAGTAACTGCAAGTTATAGCCCACGGGATGTGACCTGGAGAGCGGGGCCATCTCTTTTGTACAATGCATTACGAAATAGGAAAAACATGTTTGTAACCATTCGGTACAAATCGTAGATCTTCGTCAAACATCGTGGATTATTAATTGAGGCCCCATTTCACGTCGCATTAAAACATGTTTTAAGCACTAATCAATGACTAGTGTTGCATTACGGTAAAGGTAAAATATTCGATAACTAAAAATTAGTCGGTGTTTTAAGGCGACGTGAAATCGGGCCTTACTGGTGTAGTGGACATCAAGGCTAGTCTTGCTAACCCATTTTACACCATGTGAGGGTCCTAGTTCGAATCCATCTAAGGTTAGTAAGTTTCTTTCCCTTTCTTTCTACGTCAGAAGGTAAAACACGAATAATTTGCGTGACAAAAGTGCTTTTGTTTTGATTACTCCCGAAAGGACAAAATCAGCTTTTTTTTTTGTCTGATAAGGCCCAGAAATATACATGGGGAAATTTCGTAGATTGTGATAGTTTGTGCCCAGGAAACCAATATGCACGAGCGAACGATGAGTGAAAATCTATGTTTGATTTGCTATTCAATTCTAATTCCCAAAGAGTCCTCAAGAACAGACATGTCGATTGTTGAAATTATCATTTCCTATTTCGAGAAAGAAACATCCTAGCCGTCAAGCCAAAAGTGATCAGGTCAGCAAGAGAATAATAATCCACATTATCCCGGAATCCAGAAAGAGATACACTCTAGACCGCTGCACTGCCCCCCCCCCCCCCCACACACACACTGTGAAACATACACTCCACATGTCCACCCTTGGGAGTGAACTGAAGGTTGTAGATGCAATTGCAAAAATAATCTAGAAAAAAAGAACAGACAATAAAGTTTTTTCTGCTTTCTGCTGAGATGCGATCCGTAAACCATAGTCCGCTACAAATGCCGCCATGAAGCCTAGTGCATATCCACTACACCAAGGTCTTGTGCATGTTTTGGACAAAGTACTGTTGTTATTTATCAAAAGGAAGGCAAGAATTAACGAAGACATACGTATAATTTTTCTCCGATTTTTGCCAAAAATAGAAATTACCTATTTCATAATGCATTGACCCATAACTATAGCTCCGCTCTGCCAGGTCACTTCACGAAGGCTATACTTTACGAGGGCTATGTCACACTTAAATCGGCATTTAGTTAGACAGGTGGTTTTACTAATTTTTTTACCTGTTTCGAGGTAATTTCGTTGCAAATATGAAATATTTACCTTGTATTAGCGTGATTGGGACGTACGTTGGCCACCTTGCAGATAAAGAGAGTGAAGAATATATTCAGATTTCATTCGCTTGTTGTCGCGCAATTCTAAAATCAACATCACATAATGATTTTTATGTATACTCTAGAACAAAGAGTTAAGATAGATCCTGCAACTTGAAGAAGCATAAGTCGCTACAATAATGATTTGCTTGTCATCCTTAATTTATGTTTGTACATATTCATGTAACTTTTTGAGGGCCTCAGGGAAAATTGGTTCCGGCCAACTAAGCTACCCTCGATAAATAAAGTCGTTACTTACTTACTTACTTACTTACTTACTTATGTGAAGCATTTGTAAAGCATCGACCGCACGTGAATAAAACGCAATATTGTTTATAATATATGGTATTCAAATGTTCAATGGAAACAGTAGTCTGTTATGAACGTTTTTGAAATTCTAAAGAAGGTCATATTGCTAATTCTCTAAATGTCTTTTTCTTCAGTTGCTGTTATAGCAATATTTTCCTTTTTGACGATTCCGATGATTCGAGGAATTATGTCTTCGCTAACCCCGTCTGACAAACAGGGTAAGTTTTAGAACGCAACATTTTCACTGTCTAAACTCCTCTGCCATTACTTTATCGTACAGTGCGTCATCTTCATCAAATAAATGAAATTGCAGTTTCCTGAATAATTGAAATTTCATTTATTTGATGAAGATGACGCAATTTATAATATTTATAATGACATAGGAGTTTTTCAGGACATGACAAAAATACAACTGTAAGCTCCTGGCTTCCGTTCAGATTCTTTCGCTATTGTATACTTTTTGCAAATTGTACATAACTTGTATGAAGTTAAAATGAAATACGTTTACACTAAATTTCAATTGTCGCAGATTGGTCAATTCATTTAATATATACATTTTCTAGACTAGAATTAGACCCGCGGAAGCACCGGCAAAACTGACTATGACTTAAACCTGGTTTCTATGCAGTTGCGTGAGTCTTTAAAATCTATGAGTCAATCTATGGGTAGAGTGGACTTGCTGTGCACAGTTACTTTCATTTAATTATTCAGTCCTGCAGTCATTTACTACAAGCTTCAATATTCACAATCTACCGATATGAAGAGTGAATGCAGTGTTGTACACGAAAATAAAATTTAGTTGAATGGGCTTCAGTAAAGCCTTACACATCACCAATGACTATTAAATTTACATGATTATCTATTTTCTTGTCCGAAAATGAAACTCGGTTTAGTGCAGATTATATTTTATTTCTGTCCTGATATATTCTGAGAAATAGGATTTTTTTACTGGTTTAGACCTGTTTTTCTAGACCAATGCTTTTTATATTAATTTGGACCCCTCTTTTGATAGTAATAAGTCTTTGAATCGACTGCCTAATTAAAATTAAGAAATTACAATATGCTTTTCTCTGCTTTCGTCGCCAGATATTATCAGGGTCACTGATGAGCACCGATGAGGCTTGGATACCCGAAACCTTTAAGTATGGCCCGTGTTCCTTCTTCTGAATGTGTTCTTTGCTCTTGAAGGAACTCTTTTACATCTTTATTTTGCTAATTCTATTGGATTAATAAATGTAGCATTTAAATAAAGCACATCATAACTATTATTTCTGTTCTCTGTGAAGTATGTGAAATTAAGAATCTATATCTGATCGAAGGTACGGAGTACATTGACATTCTTCCAGAGCCTGATAAATAATAAAAAGAAACACATGCACAAAACCCCACTATTTATCATATTATAATATCATTATTACAGTTTGCTGGGCAGTTTTAATCTTTTTATATTGCAGGCGGAGTGGGGATGGGGGCGCTGTGCGAGGATGACCCGTCTATGAATATATGATTAACTGTGTATTTGAGCAAAACCTGAGTACTCATAGAAAAAACACTCCTGCATGCAGAATTTGATTTCCTCAATTCCCAATTCTCTTTTGTGCCTCGAGCAGGGCTTGAATCCACAGCAGTGACAGGCTAATGCTCTCAAACTACCACTCATAAGTGTGAACAGTTTTTTATTGTTAAGTTGGGGCTATACTAGCTGCGTGTAGCTTTAGTTATTGTGGTCCCATCTGTGACGCTTAGAACTTATTTATTAAAAAGCCAGATCTAATAAAAGAATGAAATAAAATGTGGCTCATTACCGGAATGAATATTTAAACCCCTTTTTCAGTTAGTGGAAAACTATGTGGCAAGGAAAAACAAGCTTCTCTTATATATTTATTGCATGTCGTCAACTTTTTCCTAAACTTATTTCACAAATCACAGTCATGCCTGAAAGTTACCCCTGTTTAGCATAAACTTGTCTCAAAAGACCAAAATCTCATGTCACCGCTATTAAGCAAGCGCCTGCTCACAACATCTCCTTCTCGTAATGTTTGCTTGCAAAAGGTTTAACTGTATATGCTGTAAATAGATAGAAATATAGATATAAAATGTAATACAGGGTAATAAACCACTTTCTTTTTACACTCTTAGGGTCGATGTTTGCCAGTCTAGCAGCTATACAGGTTCTCGGCAGTATTCTGGCTGTTACCAGTGAGAATACCATCTACTCTGCAACTGTCTCTGTTATGAACGGCTTTGTGTTTCTGGTTATGGCTGTTTTTTGTGTCATTGAATTTATGCTACTTCTGTAAGTAGATCCTCAACACGGATAGGCTCTTTTTGAAGATGAATTTGTGCAGCTGTAGAAAAAGCAGCTCTTCCATTTGTGTTTTGAATCCCTATTCAATAACGACTTATTCTAAATGAAATAGTTTTCTTTTCTAGAAGCAAATTCTTTCCTTTGAGAGTCGACCTATTTATGAATAGTCTTTTTTCCTCTAAAGAAGTAAATGAGCCGCGACGCGACAAAACCAACAAAGTGGTGGTGCGCCCAGCGCAGACTCAGATCAGCCTGGGCATTCGCCCAGTCTGATCAGAGCCTTCGCTGTCCGCATGGAGGTAGCTTAGATCTTTAGCTACCCTTTAAGCGCTTGGCAAAGAGATTTATCAGACCAGGCAGATGCCTAGGCTGATCTGAGTCTGCGCTGAGCGCACAAGCACTTTGTTGGTTTTTGTCGCGCCGCGGCTCAAATAAGAAACCATAAAAATGCATCCTCTTCAGTAAAATGGCAGGAAAACATGAAGGTGTATCTATACACTTTAACTGAGTTTGTGTAAAGATGGAAGTTACGTACAAAAGGAAAAATCATGTGCATATCAACTGGACATTCTGAATGACGGTTGTCCAGATACATATTATGAAAGAGTCAGTCATTGAAATCGATCTATCCTTCTATCAGTCCTATCCCAGACTGGATGCATGATTGTGATTTACGGCCCTTTAACAGTATTTAGGTAGTTTGGACCGAATAGGAAACAGGTGAAGTTTTGTTGAGAATAAGCGCATCAAACGGCTCGACAAGAACCTGGACCTAAACAGGACTTGAAATCGTGACTACTGCATTAAAATTGAGTGTACCTCTTTCGGCCTACATAAGTGGTCAAGCAGTACGTGCGAAATCTGAGACAAATATCAGGCTCAGCATCTGTGTAGTCTGAAAAGCATCTTCCCTGCTGGCATCAACAATCTATAGAGCCTAAGAAATAGGTTGTAAGGAACAACTAAGATTCTTATCATGCACGGACTTACCCGAGTCTTAGCTGTTCGTGAAACCCTAAGGCACCGTTTTCCTTATCATGGCTTAGATTGTGTCTTTCAGAATCGGGGCTTTAATTGGAAGACGAGCCAAAGACATTGATGCCGGTTCTGGAGTCGACTACAAGACAGTTATTATCAACAAAAGTGCCGAAGAGTCAGACTCAGTAAATGCAACGGAAAAGTCCTTGAGAGTTAATGACTGCAACAATGCTGGAAAAGGACTGTCTCCGAATATTAGTTTATCGAGCCGGGATAAATCCAGAATTTCATATGAGGAATCTTAGCATTAAACTGATGACTTATGAAACTCGTCGTAGCAGCGAGGAGTTAATATTTCTGCAGAATTAAGTTATAATCGTACCGCCAAAGTGCTGTGTTTGTGGCAGTATCTTAATGACGGAAAATCACAAGCAAGTTATATATTCAATCAATTTTGAATTACGACATAAAATATATTATAGCAAAGTGAAGTGACTGAAGGTGTATTCACACGAATGATTATTCTGAAAGATCATCTGACATAAAGCCAGAAAAAAACCGAGTAAAAAAGACAGCTACAACGACTATACCAGTGTGTCTTTTTTTATTATTTTCTTCGAAATTTGTTTGATTGTCTTGCAAACTGAATGTCTTCATCACTAAATTTATTTGAAAGCCATTTCTTAAACTGCCATGAAGACTTTAAAGTGTAATGGGAATTCCGTTGAAACTGAGTTTCCGACTTCATAATAGCATGGACCGAGGTATTTCGTCTGGCCTCACGGCCTCCTAGTCGACAGTGCATTGGCATAAACTTAGCTTATAAGTCCATACAGATTGGACTAAATAATGGAAAGGCATTTTCAAATGAATTTTTATCATTTAAGCAGACTTTATTTTCATTTGTTTTACGTTCGGTGCTGTTTAATTTATTGTGTTCACATTTTAACCCTTCTATAATAAATATAGAAAATAGGTAAAAATAATTGTTAAATGTTTTTCGTATAATTTGCCTTGTCTGTTGTAACCCTTGTGTTGGTCTAAATTATTTAGTTCAATAAAGATAGCTGAGTTGCCACCTATTTGGGAAAGAGCTGCTGACTCGGCTTATCACTTGTAATTTATTGTTTGTTGGGATGTCTTTGTCAATCTTTCCCTTTGATGTTGGGGATATGTTTTGGGATCTGATTCAGTCAGTTCCTGAAGTGTTGTTACTCTTTAAATTTAACAATTTTAAAATTTGTGATTGTTTGGTTTCGAGCATAGAAAACAGAAAAGGACCATTGTGACGTTTACAATAGCCTCAATATTACTGTATCTAAAGAACCTTGAATTTTGTGTGATTATGGTATTACCAAATGATTATTTTTCTTTAATGTCTCTCTTTTTCCTGACTACCGTAGGATGAAAAATAGCGGCTGTCAAGTTTTTATTTTTGCTAAGTACATAGTAGTGCTGATTTTTTCTGATCAGTTCAGAAAAATTATCATAGGTTACAAACCTATTGGGCATAACATAAATGTAATGCAGCAGTCTGCGTGCTTAGTGGTTAATCCAATCATGGTAAATTGCTTTTCTCTTTAATTGGACGCCGGTAAGTCGGGCATCAGACACACTATTGGACCCGACATCAAGCTATTAATTTTAGTCGGTTGGAGCTGGAGCAGCTTGTCTTCTCTGTTGCTTGGGCATTTGGGGTTAAACTAGTAGTTTTCTTGTGCTACAGTACTTCTTACGTGTTGTTTGCCATTCCAGGTATCGACGTTGTTTCTGTCGAGTTCTCATCTTTGATTCATCATGTGTCTTATCAGTGTTTTTAGCTCACCTGAGCCGAAGGCACACAGGTGAGCCTAAGATATAGGATGGCCTCCATCGTTCTTCCGTCGTCCGTCCGTCAACATTTTTAAACGACATCTCCTCTGAAACTACAAGGCCCATTGTTACCAAATTTCATATAAAGCATCTATAGGCAGAGGGAACTAGTCTATTAATACAGTTTTTTTATCCAAATTACTTCTGAACTTTGGTTGCGCATTCAACGGCTTTTCCGTTGTTGTGATCCTTTCGTGTTTATGATACTGATATTCTGAGTTGTAATGAACCTCAAACACGGATTTTCGCGTGAATATTATTAAGGCTCCGCTGGATATTTACCCGCACCTGCTGCACCAGTCTTGCACACATCTTTGATTTGAAATGATAATGTCTGTCGTCAGATTAAATGTCGCTATGTATGATAACTTCTCTTCCATAATCTCTTGCAAATAAGTTGAACATTTATTTTCGCATGTCTATGGTCGGAATGTCATATTTTGGATTCCTATCGCGTTTTACAACTATTATTGTCATGAAAGCTAACTTCTCGATCCCTGTTCATTACTGTTACCCTGTGCATTTTCACTATTTCTTCTCTGAAAGACATATTGTATGGGAATCTCACATAATCAGCCTCATAACCTTTAATTTCGATATGCACTTGCTCACTCCCATAATATCACCATGAATTATAATTGAAGTGAATTTAGAGAATGTTGTATCACTCAGCTTCGCCGTCTTAACGGCGCTGTCCAATTTTTAAGTATAGTTGCCTACAATCCCGGCAGATTGGTTACCCAAAACTAAATATCCTACCAAATAATAATGTTTATTCACCCGGCAATTATATCATTTGTCTGCCTTTTTGTGCTTTCTTCAAAATATTAACACCCAACGCTACATAACTTTGATTTAGTCCTATTTTTTCACAAATTCAGTGTCCTTTTGATTCCGCCAGTGTTTCACTACAAATATCTAATGGTAATGACATTTCAACCTAGAAGATTAAGTCCTGTACTTTCATGACGGGTCCCGTAGTGAGCCATCACAATGAACTGTTGCTGTAAGTTCCAGTCTTTGCGATCATCACTTTCGTTTTGGAAGAATGTTTTCGGTGTTAGGTGTAGGTAAGTCCGATTTTTCTGATCAGTTCAGGAAAATTATCGTTCGTTACCAACGTATTGGATATAATATATATGTAATGCTACAGTCTGCATGTTTAGTGGTTAACCCAATTATGGTTAAACACTTTGCTTCCCTCTTTAACTGCACGCCGGTTGGTCAGGCATCAGACTCAATGATGGGCCCGACATAAAGCTACTTTATTTAGTTGGTTGGGGCCGGAGTTTGCCTTGTCTGTTGCTTTGTTATTCGGGGTTCAACTGATAATTTTGTTTTGCTCCGGTATTTCAGTGGTGTTATCTGACTTCCCAGGGGTCTCCTGGTGTCGCAATACGTTCTTTCCGTTAAGTTCTCACCTCTGATTCGTCATAGGCCTTATCCGTGATTTGTTTGTTTCCGGTGATGATTGATTGATGAGTTAGGAAACCTTCATGCGGACCAACTTAATGTTTCAAACCACTGCAGAAGCAGAGGACGAGGTTATGGCCTAGTAAAACATGTTTAAGCCCCCCAGTAATCTTTTGTTGACCGTTCCAAGGCGGTGCATCTGTTGTGGTTCCTTGATGTTATATTGTGCTGTGTCCGCTTGTCTATGGTCTCTGGCGGTTTGGTCACCCGTTTTGCTGCTCAAGATGCATTCTGTTTTGTTTTTGTTTTGTAACTAAAATAAAAAATAAGTAAAAATAGATGCTGATGCTGTTATTAGAGTAGATGAATCACCATCTGTTTGGGAAAGAGCTGCTCATTCGGTTTACTATGTGTGTCTTTCGTAAACTTGTGTCACTTTCTGTGTGTATGTGCTTCTTTCCCTATTGGTTTTGAGAGCGGAATGTGGGATTTGATTGTATTAATTCCTGATCATTGCCCATCTTTTTACTTTTTATTCAGTCTACTAAACCATCAGAGGAAGTATGAATTGGCGTTTTTGAGACTTGCTATGAAATTCATTATAATACTCCCGCCATGTATATAGATCTGATGGAAATGCCAGTAAAAATGATCCGGTAGCTGAAAGCCATATTATATTTCGGCCGTGGCCATCAGGTCGGAAATAAGTTTAGAAACGGCCACATTGTAGGGATCAACGAGGTCATATTGTCTCCCATAGAACTTTTTAAGAGTTGACACAAGTTTTGCTCTGCGATGCCCGTGTGACAACAAGTTACTGGTGAGTAGCTTCCCTCTACCAACGAAGTCTTGATGGCTGAAACAGGCTCTAGCATAGCGGATTAACTGAGGGACATAAACTCCGTATGCAGGTGCCGAAGGAATATTGCTACTCAGAAATGGAAAGTTAACCATGGGAAAATTGATGTCATAAGCCTAGTAACAAGATTCCACTGTCAATATTGAGATAACAACTGGGTATGAGACAGACGAACTGGACTCTGTTGTATCCTTAATTTTAAGTTCACATGGGTAGATGATATCAATAGACTCCGAAATGATACTTCGAATAAATGATGTCGGATTCTTTGTATGTTTAGTGAAACCACCTTTCTTAAACTCATACGGACAGAGATTCTTTATCATTCTAAGCTAATTCGTTATAATTCTCTCTTTATTTTAACTTTACTTATAGGGAAACATAGCATTATGGTTGTAGCCTATGTCCTTGAGGGTTGCGTGGGCAGTAGTTTGGCGTTTTACTCAGTTTGCTTTTCATTTCAAACAACGTTGATTTAATATTAATCAACTTCATTGCGTTGCATTAACATTGATTTAATGTTGTTTCGTCGTTGTTTGCCTGTTGGTTAGGGTAACTATGGCACAAACTGTCTTGAACACATGACCAGAAACGATCAATTAGATAAAAAGTTTACAGCATAGTTGTGCCACACCAAAGTCAGATACATGTACAAAGCTTTGTCTTGTTATGTCCGCCACATCAAATGGACCAACACGGACACTCTGACTCGATAGATAAATTAACTAACCAAATTATAAACATATGACAAAGATCTATATCAGTTCAGCCATGGCCTCATTGATAACAAAGTAACCGGATAAAATGTGTACTGGTAGTCTTATCGAAATTAGATGATATTTTGTATAAATAACTTGTTAGCCTTTGTGACTATTCACATGCACATCACCATCACTGAATCTGCAACGGATGCAAATTAGATACAAACATAATTGGCATTCTTACCATTCAGAAATCCATTCTGTAAGATGAGTACAAGTGAAAAGAAACCCTTGCTTCGGGATCAATCAGCAGTCAAGAAAAGGACGAAGGTTCGTCTGCATTCAATCAAGGGATTTATTATCTTATGTTTTGTATCGTATTTTGAGCACCAACCATCTAGTGTCTACACATACATTATCAATGAGTGGACTCAGTTTACCATTAAGCAGGAATATTTATCTGATCCTAACATTCAAACAAAGACAAATTCTTGTCAGGGTCTGAACCATTCCAGTGAGATATATCGTAATCTGACCAAGGTTCAGCAAGAGTCAGCGAAATGGATTATGTTTAATCATGTTGCTTCTTACACTATTGGATTCTTTGTATGTTTAGTGTTACCACCGTTCTCAGACACATACGGACGAAGAGTCTTTATCATTCTAACTTTATCCGGTATAGTTCTAAAAAACATAGCTGCGTGTGTAATTATCAAAACGAAACAACACTTTATTTACATGGTTGTCGCATACGGTGTTGAGGGTTGCGTGGGCAGTAGTTTGGCGTTTTATTCAGTTTGCTTTTCGTATATAGCAGATGTAATGACGGACAATACAAAAAGAGTATTTTCTATTGTAATGTTTGAAGCTATTTTAATGCTAAGTACTATGCTTTCAGCGATTGTTTCAGGATTTCTAATCGACAATCTTGGTTATGCCAACTCTTCATTTATCTGTGTTGGGATGCTGCTAATATCTTTAGTAATTGCAATTGCTGTATTACCAGAATCATTAAACGAAGAAAACAGAAGTAGCCCAAAATCTCTTCTTATAACTCTAAAACGTCCATTTGAATTCTACACCACAGATGCATTTAAAGGAAAACGTTCAAGATACATTATATTTTTGTTAGCTTTTGGATTTGTGGAACTGTCGTCTTTAAATCGGACGACTATGGAAACAATTTATTTACTGGGTCAGCCGTTTTGCTTTTCACCAACGTGGGTCGGATATTTCAGTTTTGCCCGCCATTTTGGAGAGGCTGTGATTGGATTAGGATCTGTGAGACTTCTACAAGTCTTTATCTCAAATGAAGCTATAGCGATTCTTAGTACTGTATCAAATGGCACCTCCTTCATCGTCGAGGCTTTTGCAGCATTAAAGTTAATGATGTTTATGGGTAGGTCAACTTGTTTTAATACAGATGAGCCGCGACACGACAAAGCAAACAAAGTGGCATGTGCGCCCAGCGAAGACCTAGATTAGCCTGGGCATCCCCCTAGTCTGGTCACAGTCTTCACTGTCTTTATGAAGCTAGATTAGACCTTAGGTTTCCCTTTAGGCGCATACCGAAGAGCCCTGGGCGGATGCCAAGGCTGATCTGAGTCTTCGTTAGACGCACATGCCATTTTTTGTCGTGTCGCAGCTCAAATATGAACCATTATGATACACTCAGAGCGCCAACTTAAAATGGCCTAAGAATGGCAAGGTCATGTGATCTTAATATTTTGAAGGGCAATAATCTCGAACTGTATAAGAAAATCCGTTCAAGTTACGATGCCGATCTTAATGCCGTAAAGCACAGTTTACCCCGTACTAATATTCTGTGAACTACGGCTAGTTATAAACCATTTCATGAAAGCGATCATTCCCTGACGAGAAGCACACTTTTTCGCAGTATCCTTATAACGTGTAACTGCCTATATTTTATAAAACGCTGAGGGTTGCGTCAGAGAAAGGTCATTAATGCAGGGTATCTGCAAGTAACCACATTGAAATCGTAAAACTATTTTAGAAAATCCATTATATTTCAGGTTACGATGCCGACTTTAGTGCCGTAAAGTGCAGTTACCCCGTACTAATATTCTATGAACTACGGCTGGTTATCAACCATTTCATGAAAGCGATCATTCCCTGGCAAGAAGCACACTTTTTTGCAGTATCCTTATAACTGTCTATTTTATAAAACGCATGAGATTTTGTCAGAGAAAGGTCATTAATGCAGGATAACTGCAAGTAACCACATTAAAATCGGTCAAGTAAGACCTGAGATCTAACTTACTGTTTTACCCGGTTCATTCTGTGTTGTTGTTTTTTAAAAGAAAGATTTAACGTTGTACTCGCGTGATTCTTGTGGCGCACGTTGGCCACCTTGCAGACAAAGACAGCAAAGAATATATTGAATGTTTATTCGCTTATTGCCGAAGAATTATTATAAATTATTACAGATGCTCTAGAACAATTAGCTCAGACTGATTAAGCAACTTTGTGAATATATGCTTACCAGCGTAAATCGCTACAATAATGATTTGTTTGTCTTCCATAATTTTGGTAAAGTACTTGTAAAACATCGACCGTACGTAAATAAAACCAAACTATCGTTTGTAGTTTATTGTAATCAAATTTTCCATGGAAACATTAGTCTGTTCCGAAAGTTTTTGAAATTTTTAAGAAGGTCATATTGCTACTTCTCTTAATATTTCTTCCAGTTGCTGTTATAGCAATCTTTTCCTTCTTGACGATTCCGATGATTCGAGGAATTATGTCTTCGCTAACACCGTCTGACAAGCAGGGTAAGTTAAGAACGCAATATTGACACTGATTAAGATCCTCACCTTCATTAATATCACACAGGGCTTTGAAATTGTGCTCTTTGTCTAATAAATGAAATTTCAATTTTTGCAGTTCGGTACATACACCCAGCCTAAATAAAAAATATGAGCCGTGACACGACAAAACCAACAAAGTGGTTGTGCGCCCAGCGCAGACTCAGATCAGCCTGGGCATCAGCCCGATCCAATCGGACTCTTCGCTAAACGCTTAAAGGGAAGCTAAGGGTCTAAGCTACCTTAACGTGGACAGCGAAGACTCTGATCAGACTGGGCGGATGCCCAGGCTGATCTGAGTCTGCGCTGGGCGCACAACCACTTTGTTGGTTTTCTCGCGCCGCAGCGCATTCTATATTCATTCTATATGTTCTATAATCAAAGTTATAGAGAGTGTATTTTCATTTTTTGGCCATAATTCATTTATATAATTTGCGAGACATACGACCACAAAATGCATTTAGAACTCTCCTTTTACACTTATAAGATTTGAGCCGCGACCTGACAAAACCAACAATGTGGTCGTGCGTCCAGCGCAGACTCAGATCAGCCTGGGCATCCGCCCAGTCTGATCAGAGTGTTCGCTTTCCGCATGAAGGTAGCTTAGTCCCTCAGCTACCCTTTAAGCGCTTAGCAAAGAGTCTGATCACACTGGGTGAATGTCCAGGCTGATCTGAGTCTGCGGTGGGCGGACGACCACATTGTTGGTTTTCTCGTGTCGCGGCTCAATTATCTCAGCAAACCGATTTTTTCAGTATATTTTTTTATTTAATTTTGTTTGCACATACACAGAGGCTTACCATCTCTGACATCCTAAACTGTTTAGCTCAGGAACCGTACATCACCCCAAATTGTATTTTAAAGGGTTTATGGCTTTAAAATGAAGTTTTAAAATGCTTATACTGAAAATTATCTCCCTTCGGTTTAAGAATATAGTAATTTATAAGTGTCATAATTTCTGTCACTTTCAATAAATGGTAAATAATTCTTCAATACTAAGTTCCTTGTTTTAATGTCCATATCATTTGATGACTGTTTTTTTTTTTTTTTCATGAAATGATTTTCCTTTGGCTTTCCGCTGTGAACAGATTGCAAGCTGTAACTTTGAAAATTCGGCACTCAGTTTGTGGTCGAAGAATCTCGTCAGAACCAAATGCTGCGCTGAAGTGTTTGAATCCTGTCACTTAACGGTCTGATTTAAAGTAGGAATTGCAAATTCATGCAGTTTCATCACATTTCAAGTAGACTTTTATGTTTTGAAATGAACCAGTTTTCTTAGTTTTATCTTGTGAAATAAAAGAGCTACCCATTCCCAAATGCTAAAACCATTGCTAACATCAGTGTAGGCATTACATTCCAAACCTGACTCACTCGCAGAATAGCCAAATGTCCAAAGCTTCCACAACTATATTGAACCATGGGGCCTTCTCACTCTTGCTCCCCTGAAAAGCAGAACATTTTGCTGATACTTTCTTTTAGGCTGAGTGTACTTATATTAAATACATACATGTTCGTATGTACATGTAGGTGCCATGTTTGTCGACATGATGAAAGCCATAAACATTTGTTCTAAAACGCAGTCTAAATGGAGGTCGGGCGGTGACGCTGGGTGACTTTCAGTGCCGGGGCGTTCTCGTTCTACTACTTTGGACAACAGTAGGGAAGGGCCTACTGTTTTGCAGCGGGTGCGGGTGGGGCTTGTTTTGACATTTTTCCTCTTGTCTGCCATTTCTCTTTTTTCTACCTCTCCCTCTGAAGGGGTCCTATATATAGAGACTGAAATACTGTCTCAAAGGACAGTTAAACCTAAAACAACCAACCAACCATTGGCCAGCTTGGTTTTTACAACGCAGTAATGAATCTAAATGATACAGATAAAAAGGCAGGATCACACCAGACTGCTCTTTTACAGCAGTCTTGTCTAGGTCTGCAGGGTACATTCCACTAAATATTCATGAGGACTTGCCCCGCCTATTTCGGGGAGAGCATTAGGTCTACATTGTAAGAGAGATGACGTCATCTGTCAATCATGCATGTTAGATTTCTAGCAGTATAAAAAAATACCAACAAATGATAGTTACAAAAAGGCATATTTAATTGAGAAATATTTTACCAGAAGGAAATGGGGTTGATTTTGGTAACTGATCCCTTAGGAAAAAAGTATGCTCTTTTTTGGTGTACGAATCGATGGTTGCCATACTCAGCCTAGCTTAGCGGCTCACTGAGATGGGAAGGCAGTGGATGTTTTCATTTCAAATTGATAGGCTAGGATGACACTTTAAAGCAAGACAGGTTTGGAAAACTTTGTATGTACAGTTTTGTAATAAAATGACCAGATGTTAACATTGTCGTCTATGGAAAATTAATGGTGGAATGCAACCTGCACTGTTTGTTTAGACCTTATTGATTAGATTCCTTAGAAGTGTACGGTATACTCAGTCGGGCAGCAAAGCGCCTGGTCATGTTACCGAAAAAGGGACTACAAGATCACGTGGGTCGAAATTGACACATGAGCCGCGACACGACAAAACCAACTTGGCATATGTGCGCAACGAAGACTCAGGTCAGCCTGGGTATCTGCCCAGTCTGTTCAGTCCTTGCTGTCCGCATGGAGCTAGCTTAGACCCATAGGTTTCCTCTAAGCGCACAGTGAAGACTAATCAGACTGAGCGGATTTCAAGGCTGATCTGAGTCTTCGCTGGGCGCACATGCCACTTTGTTTGTTTTGTCGTGTTGCGGTTACATGTAATATGCTGTACGCGAGGTTATGCATACCAGAAGAGAATTCAGGTGGGGCCTAACGTCTTGTTACCAGTTTATGTGTAATTTAGGCCACTGAAACCCCATCAATGACTCTAAAGCATAAAGTAAAAGAAGGAAAATGTGGCTGGGTACTGGGAACTAATGTGTAATCCTCTCTGTAATAATTACTGGTAAGACTTCTGGCAATGAAAAAAGCTTTCTTTTTTTCATGTTTTTATATATTTAACGTCAGCAACTTTATCTGAACTATTTACATGTAATTAATAAGGTCAAATGTGACATAAAGATAGACTCTATTTAGAAAAAAAACCTCTTAAAAGACCAAAAGCTCATGTCCAAATAGCATTTCAGTCTAAATTGACCTATATTCAGCAAACACCTGCTTTCAGTAAACAAGTTTGGCCCTCTCTGTGGGTGCTACCTTATGACAATTTTTAATGTAAAAGCTTGAAACAAAATAAATAATTAATTATTTAAATAAATAAAAGTAAGAACTTATACATCATATGAGCCGCGACACAAGAAAACAAACTATGTGTTTGTGCAGATGTGCAGATGTGCAGATGTCCAGGTGGACCTGAGTCTGCGCTGGGCGCACAACCACATTGTTGGTTTTGTCGTGTCGCGGTTCAATTTTTTATTGTTTTATACTTCCAGGGTCAATGTTCGCTAGTCTAGCAGCTATACAGGTTCTTGGCAGTATTCTGGCTGTTACCAGTGAGAACACCATCTATTCTGCAACTGTCTCTGTTATGAACGGCTTTGTGTTTCTGGTTATGGCTGGTTTTTGTGTCATTGAATTTTTGCTGCTCCTGTAAGTTGATTCTATTTATTTTAATGTGTATGGGTGCGCTTTTAGGAGAAGCAATTCTTACATTTTAATTTTCGCCTCCTTTCTCAATCGGGTTTAAACCTTAAAGGAAAGAATTTGCTCATCCATCGATCCAATTTTTGAATGGCTGTATCTTTCAAGGAAATAAATAAGACGTAATAAAAACTGCATTCTCGTTCGTAAAGTGGTAGTGAAACATGAAGGGTATCAATACGCTTAACCCTATTGCACTCAGTACAGCCAAAACGCCATACCCTATTGCACTCATAACAGCCAAAACTCTATGGAGTTTTGGCTGTTCTGAGTGCAATTGGGCTAAACTGAATATATGTAAAGATGGAAGTTTTCAACGTAAAATAGAAAAATTCAAATGCATATCAAACGGTATTCTGAATGGTGGATTTGTTCAGATTCATATCATACTCGTAAAAGAATCAGGCATTGAAATACATCTCCCTGTCTATCAGCCCTATCTAAAATTGGTATTAAACGACCAGAATCTGGACCTAAACCATACTTGAACTCATGACTACTGCACTATGAGTCCAGAGTGTAAATCTTCCGGCCTATATATTCGGATTACCATGAGCCGCGACAGGGAAATGGTAATAGTAGTATGTGCGAAAAGCAAACACAAAATATCAGGCTATAGTCTGATCAGGCTCTTTCTTGTCCGCATCAGTAATCTTTTCAATCTTAAGAATAAGTCACAACGAAATACTAAGACTCTCGTCAGTCTGCGCGAACGCGCAGACTGGTCTGAGTCTTAGTTCTTTGAGCAGCCCTAATGCACTGTTTCCCCTAGCGTGGCTTAGATCCTCTCTTTCAGAGTCGGGGCTATTATTGGAAGACAAGCCAAAGACATTGATAAAGGTGGTGGAGTCGACTACAAGACAGTTATTATCAACAAAAGTGACAAAGATTCAGATTCAGTTAATGCAAAGGAAACGTCCTTGAGAGTTAATGACTGCAACAACGATGTTAAAGGACTATCTCTGAATATAAGTTTATCGAGCGGGGATAAAGCCAAGATTTTATATGAAGAATCTAAGCATTAAACTGTTAAAGTTTGGTTTAAACATATTTGAGCCGCGACACGACAAAACCAACAATGTGGTTGTGCGCCCAGCGCAGATTCAGATCAGCCTTGGCATCCGCCCAGTTTGATCAGACTCTTTGTTATGTACTCAAATGGTAGCTAAGGGTCTAAGCTACCGCCATGCGGACAGCGAAGACTCTGATCAGACTGGGCGTATGCCCAGGCTGATCTGAGTCTGCGCTGGGCGCACAACCACATTGTTGGTTTTGTCGTGTCGCGGCTCATTTATTGTTTCTCAATTACAACTAACATACAATCAAATATAAACAGTACAAGCTTAGGGATTGGAACGAAAGCAAAATGCTCATCGAGTTCCTCTCCTTCTGTTAAAATTTGGAACTTAGATGTCAGAAAATAGTTACGTGAGCGTACGTATAGGTTCATCCTTTAATAAGTTTATTAATTAACTAGTAGTAATACAGTACTTATATGGCAAAAGCAGTCCATATCATGCCAGTCATAAACTGGACTTATTTTGACAAACTCGGCCAATACAAGCATACTTTGCCAATACAGGCAAAACTCGGCCAATAAAACTCAGCCAATATCAACGACGTAGAACCCAGTACCTCTGGCACTTGAGTCAGACGCGCTACCGACTGCGCTACGCGGCCCGGCAATTATTTATGTACACGCCTACCAATCGCTCTAATGCGAAACCACGGTTCAGAACGCCAATCCATGAGAGGAGTTTCCGGTTCTGCATGAGGGGAGCCAAAATCGTAAACAAATTTGACATCGGCAAAAGGTTTGAGGTATTTATTTTCTCTGAAAACTATTTATGCAAAATCTAAGGATGCTATTTTGTCACAAATACACTGGTACTTCGGCACATGAAAGGATTAGGCACAGGGTCTTGCATTTTTCCAGATATGCATTTAGTACGGCGGAGCATGTGTTCAAGATCAATCTCGGCGATATGTACATGTAGGAAAAAGTCGCATTCTCTTGCTTGATTTTGAGTCTCTGACATTGGCAGTCGCAAAGCAGTGAACAGAACTACTGTATGCGTGAATCCGTACGTTGGAAGTAAGTTTATCTGGATGGACAGTTTAGAATTTAGAAAATATACACAAAACTTGGCATCGTCAGCCCGGTTCCGCATGAGATAATAGAAAATATAAGGAATTTTTATCAAACACAAAAACAACTTCTAAGCAATAATTGGGTCACAACTAACATGAGCTCTGTGATAAATCATTATTTTATACATTGCAGATGACTTTCTGGCTGTTTTTTTATTCCCCGTTTGTCTTTTATGACCTTTTGCAAACCCTCTTTCAAACCCCCTTGCATGCCTCAAAGGCAGACAAACGGGGATTCAAACAGCCAGAAAGTTATCTGCAATGTATAAAAATAATGATATATCACAGAATTAAAGTTAGTTTTGATCCAATTATTGTTCAGAAGCTGTTTTTGTGTTTGATAAAAAATTCCATATATTTTCTACTATCTCATGCGGAACCGGGCTGACGATGCCAAGTTTTTGCGTATATTTTCTAAATTCTAAAGTGTCCATCACGGAAAGCTTACTTTCAACGTTTGGATTCACGCATACAGTAGTTCTGTTCACTTCTTTGCGACTAATAAAGTCAGAGACTCAAATCAAGCAAGAGAATGCGACTTTTCCCTACATATATATATCGCAGAGATTGACCTTGAACACATGCTTCGCCGTACTAAATGCATATCTGGAAAAATGCAAGGCCATGTGCCTAATCTTTTCATGTGTCGAAGAACCAATGTATATGTGACAAAATAGCATTCTTAGATTTTGCATAAATAGTTTTCAGAGAAAATAAATACCTCAAACCTTGTGCTGATGTCAAATTTGTTTACGATTTTGGCTCCCCTCATGCAGAACCGGAAACTCCTCTCATGGATTGGCGTTCTGAACCGTGGTTTCGCATGAGAGCGATTGGTAGGCGTGATATAGGTCGTTTACGAAAAAGAGGAGGGCAAAAAATCGATTTAATTTCACGACTACTGAATAAATTTGCATGAATCTTTGCAGACCTTAATCTATTACCCATACGAACTTATGCAATGAAATTCAGAATTTTTTGACATTTAGATAAAAAATTGTCAGATCAACTGCACGTTAAAAACCTGTCCCTAATTTTTGGAGTTTTACGCTTGGTTGGAGCAGTTTTTGGAACAGCCAGTTTTGTTACGTCCCTATTATGGACATTTACTCTTATTTAGGAAATACGTATAAGAAAATCCTTTTAAAGTGATTGGCCCATTATTGCTTAAGCCTCTTTATCAAGTAGTGAGTGAACATTTCAGACCACATGCCAATTTGTGAATGAATAATACTATTAGTATAGTAGCTATAGAAGCAACAATGGCTGTTGTACCATTATGGTTACCTCCTATGTAAGAATGGCATAAAACTGAGAAAAAATGGCAATGATTAATAGAGTAACTTTTTATTGAATAGTAAAAAAAATCTGAATTTCCTTGCATGAGTTCGTATAGGTACCAGATTATGGTGGGCAAAGTTTCATGAAAATTTGTTCAGTATTAAAGAAATTGAATCAAGTTTTGCCCTCCACACTTTCGCCAACGACCTTACGTAATATCATAGATTAATATGTATCTGCATTTGAACTCTCTGTTTAGTTACTACTTTCTCGAAATGTTTTCTCATCTTATATACACAGTTGAAGCTTCCGGGTCATAAGTTGAGGATCCACCAGCCCAGCTGAGTACATGGCCACAGCTGATGTACTAAACAAGTAGTACAATGTACTACTTCTGCAGAACGATGGTCACTAGTGTGTTTGAAACAGAGATAGGTATCCTTGAGCTGCTATCTGTTCAAACTTCTTTATCAAACTTAACATATCTTCTTTCCACTACCTAAGTTATTTTAGTCACACTCCATGAAATAAATGTCAATGAGCCAAGACCCAAGCCTATATGACCTGCAAAGAAAGGAAGAAAACAAATATTGTATAAATAATTAATTCATTAATGCATAGCGTTCCATAAATGCGCTCTTGTCAAAAGTGCGGGCTTGGATTTGACATTGCAGAACGCACTGAGAAGTGCCTGCACTTGTTGCATATAATACAGAAATTTCTGAAATAAATATGTAAATACTAGATAAATAAATTAAAAAACGAATCAGACACGCCTTTTACTAGAAATTGGCATGTCTGAACTGTTTGGAAAAAGTCGCTTTGTGAACGAACTTATTAACCTATTAACGTCTAGAGTACACTTCTAGCCTTTTTAATTAATTCATCATTCTAAGGGTGTCTGGTATATTTATTTTGTTATCAATTTTATAAAAACTTACTGTTAGTTTAAGTTCTGCGGCGTCTGATCTGGGTCTACTCTGCTCTGTTTTGCCTAAACGCTAGACATTAATGGATTTGATATAATTTCAAGGTTCAGTCGAACCGTCAGTGGAGACATGATTTTACTTGAAATATGCTAAAATACTCTTTTTTGAGTTTATTTTCTTTTCTGTCTTCCTTGCTGAATAAGGCTAGGAGCTCATCTTATTCAGGCAAAAAATACGGAACAGAACCTAATGACCACAGCCTACTAATGGTACAATGTACCATGTGATAAAGCAAACAAATAATGAAGGATAACAAAAATCGACGGCTTTTTTTCTCCGACGAGTTCTTATATGGTAAGATTAAGCTTAAACGAGCAACATTTCCTTGTTTAAGAAAGTTTGCCAAACACTCTGCGTTCACACGGACAAATGAGTTTGTCACAGAAAAATATCAAAGAATCTTTGTCAAATAAACTTTTGCCATTGCAGCAGTGTTCACGCGAACAAAGATTTTTCGTCAAAGTTACCTGGCCAAATAAATTTTGCCAGTGTGAACGGCCAACCATGCCACATTTTCTTTATTGAATATACTTTGGTCAAATTCAAATTGACTTGATTCTGAGCAAAGGTTTCCGGTAAACTAGGCCGATAGAAGGCTTATGAATGGAAACAATTTAGCATCTTTCGGAACTAAATAAGTATGAACGATTAAGACAGTCAAAGTCAGTCCTCAGTCTATGTAATTTTGTTTTCATTTACTGACTTGTCATAGCAACATAAATCTTAGCGGAATTTGGCTTCCATTCTTTTGAGTAATTTTGGCTTTTTGCGGGTTCTTGCTGCATCGGACATCTCTTTCCTGATGCACTTGTAGGTCGCCTTTCTCGAGACGCAGAGGTTGAGGTGGCTCTATGGGGGACGCCTGCGCTCTCGGGTTAATATTTAGGCGTCTTTTATCTGATGTGTGCAGCTAATGCGTCCCGCGGAATGTGACAGTAAGTGTGGCTCGCACAGGGATGCTCGTTGCCTGCCGAGACCTGCCCATCATCTCTTTTCTTTCAAATATTTGGGTTAAGTGACACTGAAGAAGTTAAATACAGAAACGCGCGTCTGTCGTACTAAATTTGGTATGAAAACGTTGAATACAGCTGTTTAGTATTTTACATCCTCCTCAGCTGAGACGAATGACAGAAGTAGCATTGATTCCTTACACACGTGACCCTTCATACAGATCCATGTGCACTGTAATTTTGGTTCAAAGAACCTCAGAAAGGTGGCTTCTAAAGACAGATGACCACTCAGAACGAGCTCGACTGTAGCCCTTTGAGTCGACTGTTTCGTTTTCTTCACTCACATTCCATTTTCCCATTTTAAAGACGACCAAGAACGGGAAGTGCAAGTACGATTGTAACATTTGCTTGAAGGACAAGTACCTGCCCGCTATCTACATAAACATCCCTATCACTCGAGTAATTCTTCAGCTACTTGCGCGAAATTAGTGTCAGTGAGCCAAGGACTAGGTTATTGTGACCTGCCAAATGAGACTGTGACCTGCTAAATGAGACAAAATATACTATAAATAGTTAGTAAATACGGATGATGTCCTCGTGCAGATAAGTCACCGGGCGATGTAATGACCAGTGTAAATCACTTACTGTCGAGTATCAACAGATAGTATTTCGAAAGGCTATATAGTCTATTTGCCCAATTCTCAGGCTGAATGGCAGAGTTAAAAATGTTGTATTTTGAACAGAATGTTCTACCTCTATAAACAAGAGCTGTCGCCTGACAGCATAGCTCGCCTGAATAGGTGCTTGCCCATCACACAGTCACTATGGTGGTGTGGACTGCTATGCATAAAACTTCAGGCAAGCATGTCCATAATGACAACACATTTATAAACAAAAGCTATCTCAGAAATGTCTTAAAATAAAATTAAAATAAGAAAAAAATCACATGAAATTTCAAAGTCTATGAGCTTGAGGTCAAAGAACTAAGGGGGTAGGGGAGGAGTGGGGTAGGGGTGGGGGAGGGAGGCTGGGATGTATCAAACATTGAACCATTATCTAACATCAGTCCAAGTACATGTATAAGTATCAACTGAGTCCATTGTAAAAAGATAATTTTCTAAGTCCATGACCTTGACATCAAGGTCACTGAGGGGGTGGGGGTAGTACCCTGGAAAACTTTGGACCAATATCTAACTACAGTACAAGTATCAAAGGAATCCATCCATGGGTTAAGGAGTTATTGGGCTATATAATAATGATAAAAGATTAGATCCTTTAAGAGCAAAGAAAACATTCATAAGTAAGAAGTTGGGCCATACCGCGGTTTCGGCTAGTCAAGCCTCATCAGTGACCCTTTAAATCTGGCACAAGGAGCCAGAGGAAAAAAACAGTAAATTTGCAGGTTTAACATGGCAGTCGTCTCAAAGACTGATATAAGTCGAAAAATACCAAAATATTTCAAATTTGTTTAGAAAATGAATCTAAACGTATGATCATTTCTGACTTCTCAGAATATATTTCATGATCTCAAAGGACCAAAAGGAAAATATAATCTGCACTATAGATGAGTGCGGGGAGACTTTTTACGGCCGCCACACGGCACAACATCCAGCTGCAGTGATAGTAAATAATGATAAAAGATTAGATCCTTTAAGAGCAAAGAAAACATTCATAAGTAAGAAGTTGGGCCATACCGCGGTTTCGGCTATTCAAGCCTCATCAGTGACCCTTTAAATCTGGCACAAGGAGCCAGAGGAAAAAAACAGTAAATTTGCAGGTTTAACATGGCAGTCGTCTCAAAGACTGATATAAGTCGAAAAATACCAAAATATTTCAAATTTGTTTAGAAAATGAATCTAAACGTATGATCATTTCTGACTTCTCAGAATATATTCCATGATCTCAAAGGACCAAAAGGAAAATATAATCTGCACTATAGATGAGTGCGGGGAATAAAACTTTAACCAAAACATCCAGTTAAAAAAACTCCCAATATTCAAAGTCCATGACCTTGACATCAAGGTCACGGAGTGGGGTGGGGGTGGTATCCTGTTAAACTTTGGACCAATATCTAACTACAGTGCATGTATCAAAAGAATCCATCCATGGGTTAAGGAGATATAGGTCTTTAAAAAACTTTAACCAAAACATCCAATCCGGACGCCGACGCGGACGCTGACGCGGACGCGGACGCTGACGCGGACGCGGACGCTGACGCCGACGCCAGGGTGACAACAATAGCTCTTCCTGAACTTTCGTTCAGGCGAGCTAAAAAGGGAATGTGGTTTGTTGCCGTCGTTGTCAGTACGTGTACAGTTTGAAATTAATTCCTACAATATTGTTGAAGTTGATTACACAAGGTCCGTCTTGATAGTCATGCTCGAAATGACACGGATTTAAAACACGTAGGTCAATTAAAATTTATTTCAAAGTTTCACAAATTTTCATTAACGCTTTAGATATTTCAAGTTACAACGGTAGAAACAGATGTTTATGCAAGTTCAGGGGCCGTATTTATAAAAAGACTTGAGTCGTTGCTATGCAGTTGCTAAGGCTAAATTTCTATGAAGGAGATTCCCTTCAACTATGAAATTTGCTCTGGAGGAACAGTCTTTTTAGACTGTTCCTCCAATGCAAATTTCATAGTTGTACAGGGGAATCTCCTTCATAGAAATTCAGCCCTAGCAACAGCATAACAACCACTTAAGTTGTTTTATAAATGCGGTCCCTGTACTCTTTGCTATGACAATATCGCAAAAAGTCCATGTGGCATTAAAACCTTTATTTGTGACAAGGTCGCCAAAAATGACTAAGGTGTAAAAACTTTTATTTCTGTTGAAACAAAATTTACCTTTATAACAAGATACATGGACAATGCCGTTTATGCAAATCTCAGAGAAATCTATTGTTTACTCTGGAAGAACTTGATTTCATGAACTCTTTACCTTAATTGCGACGAACTTGTCCATAATGACTTTATTGAAAGATCCTTTGATGACTTAATTGAAAGATTCGTAGTTTGATGATTATAAAAACTCCATGAAATAAGTTCAAGGTGTCAGAGGTCTATCAAATTGAGTCTTATCTCCGTAAAAGCCCACTTTTTATTTTCAGAATATTCACAATTTGTTTGCAAACTTGAAAAATAAAATTCTCAGAGGTGTTGATTATACAAATGCCATACCAAAGACGTAAGGAGCGGACTGACACTGCTCAGTCAGCATTTTTAAATTCTCCACGATGAGAGGCAAGCGGAACGGCACTTAGTTGTCTGTCAGCGAACAAACTGCTATGCACGAAGCTATAGAGATGTCAGGATTGTTGCAGCGTGAGTTTTCATTTCCACCATGCTACTCAGTTTAAACAATGCCCATCGTGTAAGTCAACATTAACACAATAACATCAATATAAAAATGTATTAAGCATTGCATCGCGTAAACATGAAGACTTGACGATTTTTTTTTTACTTTTTACGTTAAGTTATATCTTTGCAGGTTACAGACAGATACTGCATAATTGAGCCGCGACACGAAAAAACCAACAAAGTGGTTGTGTGCAAAGCGCAGACTCAGATCAGCCTGAGCATCCGCCCTGTCTGATCAGACTCTTTCCTAAGCGCTTATAAGGTTGCTAAGGGTCTAAGCTACCTCCATGCTGCCAGTGAAGACTCTGATCACACTGGGCGGATGCCCAGGCTGATCTAAGTCTACGCTGGGCGCACAACCACTTTGTTGGTTTTCTAGTGTTGTGGCTCATTATTATATTCATATTCCATCAATTATCCCATTTTTGCTAGTTGGTTAAATTTTAGTCCTGTACGTCTCTTTGTGGTAGAAAATTTTAATTTCTAATGGGCACACAACGTTGAAGTAACATGGAATTAACGTTAATTCAGCGTCATAACGTTGAATCGACGTTGATTCACTATTGATTCAGCGTTGTGTGCTTGCACGGTAGCTATTCAATAGAAGAATTTCGCGGAGCAATTCTATGAGTTATATTCATTTTGCGCATGTGTCGGTTTTGTGGAGAAAATAGACTGGTAGCTACAAGGTGTACATTTCGATCCAGTGCTGCTGTTGACAGTTCGATATGAGAGGAGAATTAATAGGCGGCGGATCGGGATCACCTTGCCCAGCTCGCTGAATAAGCGAGGAGTTACATGTAACGTAGCAGAATTTAATTATAGCCGTACTAACAAAGTGCAGTATTTGTGGCATATTTTAGTGACTTATTTTCTGAAATGTTATTTATTTTTTATTCAAACGGACTTGCCATATGTCGAAAGGTAGATATAAAAGAATATAAACGGCAAGCCGCGTTTATTATCATTTGCAGCCTTTTAAAAACACAAGCAAACGTCCAAAAATAGAATCTGTTAAAATTCTGTAGTATTCTTTTGTTGCCTAGCGACCACGTGTGTTTGGAAATTTAAAATGATAATTGTCTCTTGTGTGTGTGCTTGAAGATAAAAAAAATATCTTAGAATACATATTCTTATAATTTGAGAGATGTATACGGTTAGGCCCTATATACAAGATTTTTCTTCCAATCACCTCATGGCCGGGCCGGGTAGCGCAATCGGTAGGGCACCTGACTCGTAAGTCAGAGGTCCTGGGTTCGAATCCCGGTCTGGCCACATACTTTCGTTTCTCCTTCCGCTGATTCAAGAAGGGCAGTTGTCAGTTACTGGCGAAAGTATGTGTACTTAGTACTGGTTAACCGCTTAGGAGGTCTAAGCCTGCCCAGGAATAGTGTGGTTAGGTTAACTGACCGTCCCGACATGACCTTAGTTGTTTACCGTGGACGTTAAGCATCAAATCAACCAACCAACCAACCAACCAATCACCTCATAAAGGACGACGCGTTTGTACAACTTTACTACCGGTATCGCGCTTACAGCTTTGCATTTCTGAGAAAAATGCCATTTCTGAGAAAAATGAGCCCTGCCATTTCTGAGAAAAATGATGCATACGTGTCATTTTAGCACATAGGTGTATGTTTAGGTTGATCTGTTTGTGGTGTAATTTAATTATCGTAGCTCAATTGATACAGAAGTTATGAAGGCGTTTGCAAGACTTCTTGGATGACCCTCGTAGACCCTGGTCAGAATGGATTGTTGGTTGTTTTGGGTTTAACGGGATTTTTAGATAGTATTTCAGTCTATATCGAGCCGTGTCCTAGAGAGACGGAGAAAGAAAAGAAATATGATAGGCGAGAGAAAAAAATCCAAACACCCCCTCCCCCCCACCCCCACACACACCCCTGCACCTACTGCAAGCACAGTAGCGACCTGTCCTACTATTCTTCGAATTAGAAAACACCTCGGAACTGAAAGTTCCCTAGCACCATCGCCCGACCGCAACCACCCGCTGGTCACAATGACCATTTTGTTCTCAGTTCTCTTGTTATAAGCCTACTCATACTCATTTGTCCATACATATTAGACAGTTATTTTTGGATTTATTTCACACAAATAAACATGTAAACTAAAAAAATGAAATGAAATGAAATAAATAAACAGATAAATAAATAAATACATTGTGATACCCATTTATAAATAAATAAAAGTATTCAACAAATAAAATAAATAAATAAAGGAAATCTATTGTAAACATGGTAAATCTGATTAGTTTTGGTTCACATGAGATTGTCTCAAAAATTCAGACAGTTTTCTTCACCCTCATATTTCACTTATTGAGGGCCCCGTATTCTTCCGAAATTCTTCCCTGTTTACAATGAAAACCTCGGTCACGCCGCATTGCGACACAAAAACAGTTCCTTTATATTAAATACACAGATCGTTCAGTTTAATTTTGGAGGTAACACAGGGCGGAGGAGACACCAAGTTTTCTATCCATCATGGTAAGGACGTTTACTCTAACCATCCATTCTTTATTTTGTGATTATTTTATAAAATACAAATTATATTTTTATTTTCAATAATTTGTTTTAGGCAAGCATTTGAAGTTATTTCAAAAATCGATTGTTTATTTGAAGTTTAATAAGTAGGTCATAGGTAAGATATTTCAAATATCATGGCGGGATTAGGTGTGCGCATGACCCAAAAGATTGGAACAGAAATGCTTCCGCGAGTAGTGCAGATCGCGGTCAGAATGCTCCGTTTAAACTGTTAAAACATCATATCTTTGCTGCTTTCCCGGTTGGTATAAAAGAAATTATTCGAATTTAAACATCACAGTATATGAAAAGCTGGATGAATATACATTTTCGTCTATTCTCAATGAGAGTCTACTCTTACAAGAAAGAATTTGCTCCTCTAGGAGCAAATTTTTTTTACGTAAAGAGTAGACCCTTGTGAGAGGAAATCAAACCCGTGAAAAAGGCAAAAAAAAAAAAAAAAAAAAAAAGAGCCACAATTGACGTATTTGTTCATAAAAATGACGGAAAAACGCAAACATGTCCCAAAATTTAAGATCATTACGGTAATCGCCTTATTTAGGTATTAAATTTTGCGTAACTTAAGATTTTCCGCAATGCGACAAACTTTCGCTTGTTGCATGGTGACTGGCGACAGATGACTAAATATTAGAAACTTGAGAGCTATTGTCCGAACGTAAAATGTTTTCTTGTTGGTGTATGGAGACGCAATTTTGGACCGAGAGTCGCCAGCTGGGCCCGTATGACACTTTGATGTGCAAATATTTCACATCAGACAGCACAAACTTTTAGTTTTTTTTTTTTTTTTGCAGTTTTTTTATGGCAAACAGTAAATCAGTGATTTAATACAAACATAAACTTTAGTTAGATAGTGTTCTCCCCAACCTATAAATATTTTATTGCATTTTAACAATAAGAAAGTAAAAAGTTATCATGGTTATAGCAACATCCTGCTGAACGATCTGAATGCAAATTAAATAAATGAAGATAAATTATTCCCATAACCTACTGGTCGTAGGGTCAGTAGGGGCCAGAGGCCCATTGTATCTTGGGCACAGCATATGTAAGACGGGGCCCACCCCTCTTCTTTTGCAGCCTTATCCTTCCCTGATTCAAAAAATGTACCCAATTACTACTGGTTTTCCAGTTGGCGGTTGCCCTAACATGGATGCAACCCGCGACCTTCTGCACCTTAGCCGAGCGTCTGTAACAACTAGACAACGGCGTCTGTCTGTGGTATCTTGGTCGACCACGCCCATTTACAGCTGTCGGAAGACGGGGCGTTTTCCTTCCAGAACAGTCCCCAAAATCTAAATACGTCTTGTAAGACTGATTGTTTTGGTAGGGAAAATCCCATCTTACAGCTGAATTTATCGGCTATAAAACTCTTTTTGCTCCTCTAGAATAGCCACAAATATCTAAATCACCTTCGCGAAATGCTGTACTCATTACGTTGAGCAGAATTTGGATATCTGTCAGCCACGGTGTATAAAAGTGGGTTTACACGACGACAAATGTTGCATGACACAGTGTCATGCAACATCTGTCGCCGTGTAAACCCACATTAAGACCGTATCTGCAATATGCTTTGGCATAACAATCTTAAAAGAGTTCCTTCAAGAGCAGAGAATACATTCAAAAGAAACATGGGCCAGACTACGTAGTTTCGGCTAATAAAACTGTTTTGAGAAGGTACATGCAGAAACTGCATCCGATCAATGTTGGGCTTCCTAATTCAATCAGAATATCTATAGGGTCGATCCCTAACTTTAATATAAATGAATGGATGGATGACTTGCCGTTTCACGTCATTTTCAACAGTATTTTTGTCATATCAGGATGATGTGAGGATGATAATGAAAAGCTGCATGCAATGAAACTCCGTCTACGGTTGAAAAGATTTCCACCTCCGGCGGGGCTCGAACCCGGGACCGCCAGATCAGTAGGCCAGCACTGAACCTACTGAGCTACGAGGCCCCCCTCCGCAATGTCTTCTTAGGGCCACATACATAACTCAATCATAATTTAAATTATCTTTGCATATTAGCTTGCAGTTTAATATAAAACCTTTATTTAAACAAGACTTTTGAACAATGGCAACCTATATACGTGTGTATACCAAGATTAATCCGGCTCATTGAAAACCTATACCTATTAGAAAGCTGAAAGGTCACAAGGTGCGACTAGGCTGGTTTGAGAATACACAGTGCATTCTCGGGTCGGTGTGGACACACCTTTCTACAAGCAGTTTCCTTTCGAATTTGCACACGTGCATAGGCCTGGTGTACCAGTGGGCAAGTGGAGTTTGCATGTCTAAAGGCCTTTTTTCGCACGATGCGATTGAATTTATATCCCAATTTGTCTCAATGAGGTCCCAAAGTAAACACACGTACTCCACCCTTGGCAACGGGGCCACTTTTTTTTGTACATTTCACGCAATTTTTCTATCACGCTATTACAAGAACTAAACAACTATGTACTTTTCAAAAACATTTAAGCTGTACTTGGTACTCTTCCGCCATCTTTTTTTCAAATGGAGAAAAACTTTTCCGATTTCCTGTTTGCTTATTTAAATATATATATGAGCCGCGACACGAGAAAACCAACAATGTGGTTGTGCGCCCTGCGCAGACTCAGATCAGCCTGGACATCCACCCAGTCTGGCCAGACTCTTCGTAAAGTGCTAAGAGGGTAGCTAAGGGACTGAGCTACCTCCATGCGAACTGCGAAGACTCTGATTAGACTGGGCGGATGCCCAAGCTGATCTGAGTCTGCGCTGGGCGCACTACCACATTGTTGGTTTTCTCGCGTCGCGGCTCATATATATATATATATATATATATATATATATATATATATATATATATATATAACCCTTCCAAATGGGATCTTCTATTAAAGGAAAGAACTTGCTCCTATAGGAGCAATTTCTTTCGTTTAAGAGCAGACTCCCATTGGAAAGGGCGGTCAAAAGACAGAGTTGCTCCCCACTGACAGCATATCGGATGCAGAATCGTGCGTCAGACACATTTGCATATATATTACATCAAATCGCATTCTTCGAACATTTGACTGGCCTTTTGCTTATCTCCAAGATTAACTAGCTTGAATATTCACTCTGTCGGTATTCGAACCCACGACGCACTGTATTTCTACCATTTTGATACCACCGTTGATAAAGATACGATACAAAACGTATGCCTACTCCTTGCGGAGTAATTTCAATGTGCAAGTATTTCTTTTACTTCAGGCTGATCAACTCACAGAGGAACAGATCGCAGGTAAGGATTATATGTATAAACATAATCCTGTTGTGTTTCTTCGGGTAGTATTTTAAGCCCAATATTAATTAGATGGTTCATACCTGATTCTGCGAGTATGGAATGATCCGGTCTTAGTATGGTTTCATAGAGGACGAGCCGCCAAATGAGCCCCGATACCATGGTCACAGAGGGTCGGTAATGAATAAATTAACGAATAAATGATGGACAAAGTTTGAAATTAATATTTTCATCAGGCAAAAAGATTTATTTAGTTTGATAAACGAAATATGTAAAAGCAAATACTCAAGAACCTGATCAGACCTCGCAGGCGTTCACCGTCAGGTTATGACAAGCACGAGCAGTGACATACGAGGCACGAGTTATAGTGTGTGGGCAAGGAATAAAAGCTCAGATCATGCAGTCTGTACAAATGGGTAGCAGTTAGGGCACTTGCTGTTCACACAGAGAAGACTCAGCTCTTGGTTAAGGTGTATACGAACAACACGTTTTCCGGCAATTTTAACGGAGGGGAAAAACTTTGTGACTTCCTGTTGCAAGTTCCATGGACTCCCAAGCCCTTCATCACAGTGGCACCTATTCTTTCCTTAAAATTAAGCTCTATCGACAAAGGGGACACAAAATGAAAACGGCTTCCAATGCAAGTGTACCTATTCTCCTTTTAGGGAGGGCAAATTGAATCCGAGACAGGAACACAACGTTGAATCAACATTGTAAAAGGTTGATTCAGCGTCATGACGTTGAATCAACATTGATTCAATATTGATTACACGTTGTGTGCCTGCTGGGTCTTTCTTGAAAAGTAGCATTGTAGAAAAGTGGAAGGGAAGCAGAAAATGTTCCGTGGAAGTTGTGCCCCTTGTACATATACAGATGAAGGTGTATCTGTACATTATAAGGTGAATGGATACACTTTTAGGAGAAGCAACTCTGCAATTTCATTTTTGCCTCCCTTTTGTCTCCTGCATGTCTTGTTAATATTTTATTGTTTTAACAGAGGGCCACAAGGTAGACTAGCTTTGATACATGTAGCTAATTGTTTCACCCTCTTTAAATATTGTAATAAATAATTTTTCAATGGTATCAACTCTTAAAGGAAAGAATTTGCTCCTGCGGGAGCAAATTCTTTCCGTGAAGAGTTGACCCCGTTTTTAAAGGATTCCGTCGTCCAAGCAAGCAAACAGGAAGTCACAAAAAGGTTTCCCTTTGTAAAAGTGGCGGATGAAATGGATGTGTACCCAGGTACATATAGCTTAAATATTTTGTGACTGCTTACCCTTTGTTTTTGCTTCTTCAGAGTTCAAGGAAGCCTTCAGTTTGTTTGACAAAGATGGTGATGGTACCATTACAACTAAAGAATTAGGAACTGTAATGAGGTCACTAGGACAGAATCCTACTGAAGCTGAGTTACAAGACATGATCAATGAAGTTGATGCTGATGGTAAGAATTATAGTAGTTCCAAATTTGTTGCTATATTCTTTTTCTACTTGCATGAACTTGTCGTAAATTAATCTGTACATTATTTGTTTAGCATACTAGGTAATCTCAAGTACTTGCTAATACAACCTACAACGTGACGTCTGACTGCTTAACGTCGAAATTTCTCGACTGTACTTTTTAAAAAGAAGTTCAATTTGATTTTTTCAGTGTTTATCGTATGATGAAGCCAGCGGGTGATGAAGCCAGTGGGTGGAGCTAAATTCCTATGAAGCGCGAAGCGCTTCTAGTAGAATTATAGCGACGACCACTGGCTTCTTCACACAATGAATGTTGCAAAATCAGATTTTCATTCTTGTATTCAAACTTTATTTAAAGACCCGTTTTGTACCGTTTTCGTGGTATTTTTTTTGTGTGTGTAGAATATGCAAAATATGGGTCGGAGAAAAGTTAGTAACGACTTGTTCCGTCATTACGTTAAACATCCGTCGCCATGACGTTGCGTCAACGAACGTTACATGGATCAGTCAAGACGTTCGTCACCGACACTGATGACAAATGACTTTGCATTTTTTTTAAATGAAGTAACATGTATCAGTAATTCCTGTACAGTTTGTGTAAATTGTTTTTTAACGTGTTTGGCGGCATATGCTATAAGGTGGTAATAGTATTTGAATTGTGGTGAATACAAAAATCTGCATAAAATGCTGAAAATACAACAAATGAGCCGCGACACGACAAAACCAACAATGTGGTCGTGCGCCCAGCGCAGACTCAGATCAGCCTGGGCATCCGCCCAGTCTGATCAGAGTCTTCGCTGTCCGCATGGTGGTAGCTTAGACACTTAGCTACTTTTTGAGCTCTTAACGAAGACTCTGATCAACCTTGGCGCCTGCCCAGGCTGATCTGAGTCTGCACTGGGCGCACAACCGCATTGTTGGTTTTCTCGTGTCGCGGCTCAAATCTTTCCAACACTGAGTAGATACCGTCTTTACATTTCTTTTCACAATTTAGAATCTCAAGCTGCCTGACATGTTGCTGTTTAAAAGGGTATATATACCTATCAAAAGGGTATTTGCGGTGAAAAAACACTAAAATAAAAACCCCATAATTATTGAAAATATATTTAGGTCTGAAGATACTTAAATGCATTGAGAGTAACGTCATATCAGTTATTTTGCCAACGCTTTCATAAAATTATCAACTTGAGTAATGAAAAAAGGTTTGATTCTGTGACTATCATCATTTTGTTTTAACCACAGGTAACGGTACAATAGACTTCCCAGAATTCCTCACCATGATGGCGAGAAAAATGAAAGACTCCGACAGTGAGGAAGAAATTCGTGAAGCATTCCGTGTATTTGACAAGGACGGTAATGGTTTCATCAGTGCAGCTGAACTCAGACATGTAATGACAAATTTAGGTGAAAAATTAACCGATGAAGAAGTTGATGAAATGATTAGAGAAGCTGACATTGATGGGGATGGACAAGTAAATTATGATGGTAGGTAACGCAGAATTTGCTATGTGGGTACCACTCCATGTTTCCCCTGCCATATTTCAGGAAAAGAACTTATGTGACTACCTGCTTGCTTCCCTTAAAAAAGTGGGACCTACTCCTAACTCTTTCGGCGCCAAATTTTTCAGACGACAAATTTTCGTCTGCTCAAATCATCAGACGACAGATTTGTAATTGGAAATTTTAACAATCTAAAGACATTTTTCATAAAATCAGGCTTTTTAAGTTCAGATTTGAATGGCAAACAGTGTAGATCCTGATCAGACTCTTTTAAGAGCCGGCTGATCTGGATATACGCTGTTCGCAAAGTCGCATTTTTGCGACTTTGGCGCCGAAAGAGTTAAAGGAAAGAATAATAGATTGAAAATGGGACATGTTATGAATAATTTGAAAATAGCTTGAAAAATAACTGAAAAGAAGCCTATAACAGACATTTATTTTGCAAAGTAATAGCATACATTTTGTTGTCAGCATTAAGATACCATTGGCAGTATTTGCACCATATTCCTTTTTTCTAAAGATTACCGATTTTACCTTGAAATTCTGACACCCAGGCCATGTCTTCAACTGCGAATTTCACCGAATCAATTTGACCCTCCGGAGGAGATTTAAAACACTGGGTTGCTAACAATGTAGAATATGATCGTACTACTCAGCTGATTATTCTGATCTGGGTCTAGACTGTTTGTTAAGGCAGTACTGTTCCGAGATCTAGACTGTGAAAGCAGTACTACTGACCTAATATTTAGCATGAACACGGTGTAACAGTTGTTGTTCCTGAAGGTTGTCAATGCTCAGTGCTTCAGATTAGAGGGTGTAAAAGGGATAATTTAGAAATGATTTTCCATATTTCTGCATAAAATATATTTTTGACCCCTTGTCTCGCTAAGATGGTTCTAATGAGTGGTCACAAATGTTTTTTATTGAGAAATAATAAAAGTTACACCGGGAAAACCATCAAAACTCCATCTTATCTGAAGCTGTTGATCTTGATAGAAAAATATAACCCCCCTACCCCACCAACCTTCCTTTCCTCATTTTTGTCCCATAATAAGCTCTACTATAAAATAAAACATGCTTGTGTGTGCTAAATGTTCTTTCAACCAAAGGGAGGTAACCGACCTGGTGTACTTGCTTCTTTTCTCACAGATAACAGAGCAAAGTTTTGACATAAGAGTAGCCCCTTCCCAATTCCTCTTCGCTGAAGGGATTCATATGCCGATACGTGTCCTAAATAATTCTGCACACTACACAATTTTATCAGCCGATTGAATAACCAAGTGTGAGATTGTCTACCTAGACATCTGAGGGAGAGAGAGAAAGAGAGAGAGAAGTGTTTTTATTTTCTTAGAGAGAAAGAAAGAAATATGAGATAAAAAGGAGGAGGAAAGAAAGAGGGTGGAGAAGGGAAATTATTTTATTTTCTCATGTTTCTATCTGTGGATCATATACGTATTTGTGAACGTCTTTTATTTATGTTTTGCTATCTGTCTTTTCAGAATTTGTCAAAATGATGACACAGAAATAAGCCTTGACCATTTTACATTTGTTCATCGAAGACTCAGAATGTGTTCTTTATTCATTCTCCGGCACCCAAAGAAAGATTTGAGCTACGTGCTCGTTTTATCCAAATAATTACTCAGTATTAACAGATACATGAAATCCTACCCACAAAGCGAGTTGAAGTGTGGCTCGATTTTAATTATATTCCTTCTGGGCTCTGTTACATTAGTATTTGTATTTATTCCCTGTGGACTGTTCGATTCTGATATATCGGATGAGTTCATTTGTCATTTGAGGGTTGTCTTATTTTTTTTGTTCAATATTGTTTTTATAGTTAAAGGAAAAATACCCATTTGTCTAATGCAAATAGATGTAGTGTTGACTCGGATCAGATGCAACACGGCGTCTGATCTGGCCCAGAGGTTATAAAACTTGAGTACATTTTCAAACTCAAAATATTGCACACTGATTGGCAGCTTCCGAGCACATGCTCGGAAGCAGCCAATCAGTGTGCTTTATTTTGAGTTTGAGATTATACTCAAGTTTTATAACCTCGAACCCTGACTTTGCACTGTTTGCCTATGTCCCTTATATGGGACGCTTGACATTAATGGGTCACAATCAAATTCTAAAATCAAAAGATATGGTGCCGTATTTGTAAAATGACTTAAGTCGTTGCTATGCTGTTGCTAAGGAGGAATTTCTATGAAGGAGATTCCCTACAACTATGAAATTTGCTCTGGAGGAACAGTCTGAAGGAGATTCCCTACAACTATGAAATTTTCTCTGGAGGAACAGTCTGAAAAAGAGTGTTCCTCCATAGCAAATTTCATAGTTGTAGGGAATCTCCTTCATAGACATTTAGCCTTAGCAACAGCATAGCAACCACTTAGGTTATTTTATAAATACGGCCCATGATCATCATATTATATTTTGCAGTATCATGTAATATATTGTAAAGTGACCAGCACAAGTAAAACGGCCTTATCCTTAATTCTTGCTATTAGCGGGGAATCTCAGTTTAAATTTGTATTCGTTAAAATATATATTATTTAAATTTTCCGGATATCTATAACGGTTCTTTCAGTGAAAATATACATCTGCTGCTAAGAAACTGACGCACTGTTAGTGAAAAGAATGTTTTATTAAAGAAAATGACAGTTCACTTTATTTATTATATTTTATTGTATTGTTTGTTATATACCAGAATATAACACGCTCACGATTTTCAGGGTTGCTTGTATTTACTGAGTCCTACGTAATAGATACCAAATTGCTCGATCAAATAACTTTTTATATAAGCGTTACTTTTATTGCAAGATTGGAATACAGATTTGAAAAAAGTCAATTGACTTTCTTCTGAATCCCATTTGTATAAAATATTGTGTTTCAGAAATGTTTGTAAATGTATTTATGTTTATACAAATAAAATAAAGTTTAAACTAAATTGCTCGATCAAATGCAAACTTTGCCCGGATCTTTCATACCATTCTTCACAGATGTGAAGTAAGCTCGGCGCTTGCTAAACCTATTCAAATAGTAATAAACATTTTGGAAAAAGTGTGCGCACAGATGATGCCTCTGCATGCATGCGCAGTTGACATTGAAAAAGAAATTTTGTTTGTTTGTTTTTCTCACAATCTACTATGGAATTTTATTCTAGTATATATAAACCAAACTATACCGAATTTGTGCGACAAACACGCGTTTCTGTATTTAACTTCTTTAGTGTCGCTAAACCTCGAAAGATTGAAAAATGGTGATGGGCAGCCCTCTCTGAGCCATACTTACTGACGCTTTTCTTTTATGAAAGCTGATCTTCCTGTCTTCAGGTTCATTCATCAAAATACCAATTTGACAACTGATCCATCCGTCCGTCCGTCCGTCCATCCATCCATCCATCCATCCATCCATCATGATGGATGGATGGATGGATGGATGGATCTTTTTCGCCTGATCCTACCTCTATCTACATTTTCCTTTTATTTATTTGAAAGGTATTCGAGCTGCCTTATGTAAGCAGCGGTATCTCTACTGTGTGACAAACTTCAATCCAAAATCCGATATTTAACGAAGAGTGATAAAGAAATGCACACGAGCAAGATAAGCATTTCTATAATCATCATAACTGAGTATACGGAAAGAAGAGCGTTCATATTTGACTCTTATATACTGAAAGGATTTAAAAACTTCCACTTTTTACTGCTGGCTGCTGATGCTTTCACTTGTGATAGTGTTAAGTATTTTACGATAAAATGCTTGTAACTTCTCAAATTTAATAATAACGTAGTTTATCCGGACCATTTACTTAAATGACGTCAGTAAAGAGCATTACGTCACTGAAACGCATGAGGCAATAACGGCGTTATCTTATGCAACACTCTTTTTGACGATTTCTTACTGTCTTACTATTGTTACGTCATCCACGTTGGTTTGCAATCATTATTGCAGTTGACGCTGTCACGTAAAACCTATCACGGAGACGACGTCGACGTGAGTTAACGTCATGACCTCTGGTTGTTCATATCGGGTAGCTGCTTTACTGACGGTCTTTTGACCTTCCTTTAAACCGTGCACGTCGTCTGAGATTGTAAATTGCCGTAATAAACGCATAAAATTTTCTCGCGACGCCACTTTCTGAAATTTCAGCACTTAACTGGCCCAAAACTGTGCACCTGTTTGCGATATTTTGGCGCGTTGAGCCAAATAAAGCCACGGACCGAGTTCAAACTTTTAAAATTCAATTTGATATTGTATGCAAAATGTGTCATCAGAAAACTGTATACATAAAGTGATCCGTCTGTATGTAAACTGCACTAAAAACATGAGGAGCACGTGCTTATTCCTAACCGATTCGGTTGAACGATTTCAAGTTCAAGATACGGATATAATCAGGTATAAAAGAAAATATTTGCTGTAAAATTTCGATGAACGTAGCTGCATTTGTTTTTGAGATATTCAAAATTAATGGGTGGAAGTTTTTAAATCCTTTCAGTATAGTATGTAAATATATACTGTTTTAATGTATGTAACAAACGGAATGGTCATTATTATATGCAGCTTATAAAGGACGAGTTACAGTTTACTATTGCAACGTGCCCACTGAAAAGTCCGATTATCAAGGTAAACAGATAATCACAAAAACATGCTGATCTGTTAGCTATAATTGAGCCCTGACACGAGAAAAACCAACAATGTGGTTGTGCGCCCAGCGCAGACTCAGATCAGCCTGGGCATCCGTCCAGTCTGTTCAGAGTCTTCGCTGTCCGCATGAAGGTAGCTAATACGCTGTTTAGACGATAACTGTTTCGATTCGGAACAGATTGCTCCGCAGTAAGGTAATCCGGAGCGAACCCACTTTTCTGTTTAGACAATACCGTTTTCGATTCAGTGCAAGTTACTTCGCAGTAAGGTAAATGCAGCATGCTCAAATGTAAACATGACTTAAATATGCCCGAGGTCAGTCCAAAATTAAATTTTAATGCGGATTCGCTTCGGTTTGCTGTTTAGACACGACATTTAATCCGAAGTAAAAGTTAATTCGGTTTCGATCCAAGGTGCTCTGTAGGATTAGTTTACTCCGAATTAGTTTTTACTTCGAATTAGATTTGCTAGTGTAAACAGTTAATTCGAAGCGAATTCGGATTCGATTCGGATTAAAACTCTAGTCTAAACAGGGTATTAGACACTTAGCTACCCTTTAAGCGTATTGCGAAGAATCTCATCTGAATGGGTGGATGCCCATACTGATCTGGGTCTGCGCTGGGCGCACAACCACATTGTTGGTTTTCTCGCATCGCGGCTCATATGTTCTAGTTTTATCTTAGCGATTTCATTTTCACATATTTGAAAGCCGCCTGGGAAATTTTTGCGAGTGAATACATGTACTGTATACAACATTTTTCATTGAGCCTCTGGTGATTTAAGTAAGTAAGTAAGTAAGTAAGTAAGTAATGTCTTTATTTAGTGAGGGTAACTCGGTTGGCAAGGCCAATCTTCCCCGAGGCCCTCAAGAACATATACATATACAACACTTGTGAAAGGCAAAAAAGAACATTAGATACAATAACATGATACTATGAATGGGTAATAATAATGGAATTATGCAAAATTCGACAGTCAGCTGAATGTAAAGTGACTATGAAAACTTCTGAGCAATATATAGGGTAATACGTCTACTGTGCATCCATATTTCACTTCATCCTACCTTCGTATCGACATAATACAGAACACATTCTGAGTCTTCGTTGAATTGATGTAAAATGATCGTGGCTTACTTCGCTGTCAACATTTTGATGACTACGTGTAAGACTGACTTGTCATAGCGACATAAATCTAATCGGAGTTTGGCTTAAGTTCTTTTATTTTTATTTTTTTGCCTTTTTACGGGTTATTCCTGCATCGAAAAATCACTTTCCTGATGCCCTCGTCTGTCTTTTTTCTCCAGACGAAGGGGTTGAGGTGACTCGATGGGGGACGCCTGCGCTCGCGGGTTAATACGTAGGCATCCCTTGCCTGAGGTTTGCAGCTAATGTGGCAGTAAGTGTGGCTCGCAGAGGGATGCTCGTTGCCTGCAGAGACATATTAATCTCTTTTCTTTCAAACTTTTGCGTTTAGCGTCACTGAAGATATCAAAGACAGAAACGCGCATCTATCGTACTAAATTTGGTATGAATACGTTTATATTTGACACATCTAAAAAGAAGATAAAGCATAAATAAAAATAAACGTACAAAAATACGTGTATGATTGACAGATAGAAATTGAGTAAATAAAGCAGTTTCCCTTCCCCACCCCTTTTCTCTCTCTCTCCTTCTCCTGGTCTCCCCCTCCTCTCTCTGTAAGAAAGTGAAAGCAGTCCCCCCCCTCTCTCTCTCTCTCTCTCACATATCTAGGTAGACAGTATCACCCTTGGTAATTCCATATCCACATGAACGGCTGATTACATTGTGCAGTGTGCAGAATTATTTAAGACAAGTACGGTTGATGGTATTCAAATTACTCTCTTGTTGAGGCACTCCAGCAAGTGGTTTTTTGAGGTTTATGCTTAAAGGATAAAGAAACAGCAAATTCCACTTACATGGTTCAATTTACTACCATTTCTCGTAGTCAGATTTGTCCAGTAGAGTTTTTGAAATTCATTGGTATGCTCTCAAGCTTGAAAAGTAATCTCTTGCAATGTATTTTTTTCAGTTTCAAAATGGCGGCCTCAAGATAACCCATATTGCTGTAGGGGTGGCATGTTTCAAGCACATACTTGAAAATTACCATTTCATATAAAATTAACATGAAATCAGTTCAGAAGAATTTATTCTTATATCTTATAGCAGTTATTTTTGTAAGTAATATCTTTTTGGCAAACAAAAAGATGCATAAGTGTAGCTGACATTCCAAGCAACCCTTTGCTGAAATGATCATATTCCAAAACAGATCAGGTGATTAGTGATGGCATCATTTCTGTTGTGATGTCATAATGGGTGGTTCCCAGCCTCATAAAAATTAAAATGAACCTCATCAAAGGCTGGAAACCAGAAGGAATATTTTTACTATTGGAAAACCCACCTCCAAACAAAAAATGATAAAAATAGACAAAAGAGGTCATGCAATATACTGAAAGTCAGTATTCAGCTACGAGAAATGGTTTTGGGTATGTTTAACCTAAAATTTTGATATTTAAGCATCTTTAAAGAAAAAGTTCCACTAAAAACCACTTGCTGGAGTGCCTCAACAAGAGAGTAGGCGTCCAGTTTTGCGTTGGGAAAGGGGCTGCTCTTATAGGAAAAATTGCCCTGCTCTTTGTGAGACGAGAGGCAAATAAACCTGGTCAATTGAAGTATAACATATGGGGCAAGAATGGGGAAAAGAAGGGTGGAACTTCTTATTAGAACCGTCTCAGCGAGACAGCTCTGACAGGGGGCCAAAAACATTTTTTTATGCAGAAGTATAGAAAATCATTCCTAAATTATCCTTTTTACTCTCTCTGGGGAGAAGCACTGAGAACTGATAACCTTTGACAACTGTAACACGATATTCACCCTAAATATTTGGACAATAGTACTGCTTTCACAGTCTAGATCATGGGGCTGTAATGCCTTAACAAGCAATCTAGACCTAGGTCTATAATGGTCTACACTGTAAGCATCCAGTTTTATAAACTTCCTCTGGAGGGTCAAATGGATTCGATGAAATTCGAAGATGGAGACATTGCTCGAGTGTTCGAATTTCATAGTAAAATCGGTAATCTTCATGAAAAAGGGAATATGATGCAAACACTGCATAGGGTATTTTAAAGCTGACAGCAAAATATATGCTACTATGTTGCAAAGTAAATGTCTATTATAGAATTGTTTTCAGATTATTTTCAGGCTATTTCAATCACCTCGAACATGTTTCGAATTCCGTCTACATATGTACATTTCGGTCGTGGGTACAATTCCAGGGGAAACAACTCTGCCATGTTTGCCTCCCTTCTCAATGAGGTCAGCTCTGAAAACAAAGAATTTTCTCCACTAGGAGCGCAGTTTGGCTTCCATTAGTGCAGATTGGCTTCGATTCTTTTGGATTATATTGGCTTTTCATCGGTTCCTGCATCAGTCATCTCCTTTCTGATACCCTTGTCGGTCACTTTTCTCGAGACACTGGGGTTGAGGTGGCTCGATTGGGGAGCGCTTTTAGTTAATACATAGGCGTCTCTTACCAGATGCAGTATTACCCACGCATTCTGTGAGACACAGTAGCTTACCACATCAGGTAAGAGATGCCTACGTTTTTACTCGCGAACGCAGACGTCCCCCTAAGAGCCTTTTAACCCCTGTGTCTCGAGACATTAGACAGACAATGACATCAGATAGGAGATGACCGGCGCAGAAAGAACCTTAAAAAGCCAAAATAATCCGGAAGAATGGAAGCTTAACTTTACTGCTCTATGATTTCGTTTTCTGTTACCGAGTACTGCCCATCACCTTTTTTCTTTCAACGTATTGGTGTTTAGCAACACTGAACAAGTTAAATATTTATAAACATTCTTGTCCCATATTTTATGCTTCAAAATAAATCCCACTATAAAATAAAATATGCTTGAAAAAGCTACATACATGCAGCCAGAGGGAGGCCCTTGACACGGTGTATTTGCCTCTCTTCTAATAGAGACCAAAAGCTTCCAATCAGAGTAGCTTCTTCCCAGTTTCTCTTCTCTGAAGAGATTCAGATACTTGCTGAAGTTGTATCCCTTACAAAACTGGCCGCCTATTTTGAATACCATCAGCCGTACGTGTCTTAAATAATTCTGCACACTGCTCAATATTATCAGCCGGTCATGTGAGAATAGAATTTGTCTACCTAGAAATCTGAGAGAGAGGGAAAATATTTCGTTGTCAGAGAGAGAGAGAGAGAGAGAGAGAGAGGATGGTGGGTGGTGGAAAGGGAAACTGTTTTTATTTTCTCTTGTTTTCATCTGTTGATCTTATAGTATTACGTATTTTTGTATGCCTTATATTTAGGTTTTGTTATCTGTCTTTTCAGAATTTGTCAAAATGATGTCACAGAAATAAGCCACGACCGTTTTACATCAGCTCACCGAAGACTCCGAATGTGTTCTTTATTTATTCTCTGGCATCCTAAAAAAAAGACTCGAGCTACATGCTCGTTTTATCCAAATAATTACTCAGTATTAACAGATATATGAAATCCTACCCACAATGCGAGCTGAAGTGTGGCTCGGTTTTCTAATAATATTTTTGCAGTATTATGTAATATAATTTAAAGTGAGCAGCACAATTAAAAAAAGCCTTATCTTTTTTATTTTTTAGCGGGGAATATCAATTCAAATTCGTATTAATCAAAATATATTGTTTAAATTTTCCAGATGAACTATAACGGTTCTGTCAGTGAAATTATCCATATTTGTTTAGCAAATGCTGCTAAGGAACTGACGTACTGTTAGTAACAAGAACGTTTTATTACAAGAAAATGACAGTTAACTTTATTTATCGTATTTTATTGTATTGTTTATCATTTACAAAAATATAATACACTCAGGGTTTTTAGGGTTGATTTGTATTTACTGAGACCTACTTAATAGATACCATTCAAACCTTCAAATATTGCTCAATCAAATGCGAACTTAGGTCGCCCTAACCATTCTGCACAATTGTGCAGTATGTTCGGCGCATGCTATACCCATTCAAATAGTCATGGACATTGCAGGAAAAGTGTGCGCATAGGTCTTGCCTCTGCATGCATGCGCAGTTGAGATTAAATATAGAAATACTTTTTTAACAGTGTAACATGGAATTGTATTACATTATAAACGTAACCATACTGAATTAAGTGCGTTAGCCGCGAAACCCAAAATGGTCTAATAAAATATGGTGGGCAGGATTTGCCAAAAAGGAACAGCTCTCCGAGCCACACTTACTGACGCATACCGCGAGACACAGAAGCTGCAGACGTCAGGTAAGAGACGCCTACCTATTAACTCGCGAGCACAGACGTCCCCCGCCGAGCCAGTTTCCCCATGTGTCTCGAGAAACAGACAAGAGCATTAGGAAGGAGATAATCGATGAAACAAGAACCTACAAAGGCCAAAATAATCCAAAAGAATGGAAGTCAAACTCCGCTAGGATACATGTTGCTTTGGCAAGTCAGTCTTAGATTTTAAATTGGTTTGAAATTGTACCTGATGTAAAGTTAATAAGTTTACATACAATTAGTACTAAATAAGTGACTCTATGCTTAAGAACCAGAATGAACACGGAAACACTGACTGGGTGCATGATATCATAGAGCACAAATTCTCTATCAACAGCGATATCGGCCAAGTGGTTCCTATACAAACGTAACAATACCAATTTTCGAGCGACAGACGCACCTGTTTCTGTATTTAACTTCTACAGTGTCGCTTGACCTGAAAAAAAAAGTTGAAAGAAAAAGGTGATGGGCAGGACTCGACAGGCCTTCTCCGACCCACACTTATTGACGCATTACAGACATTAGGTAAAAGACTCCTCCGTATTAACTTGCGAGCCCGAGCCACCTCAACCCCTGTGTCTCGAGAAACGAGGCAGACAAAGGTATCAAGAAGGGGATGGCCCATGCAGCAAGAAGATACAAAAGGCCATAATAATCCAAAAGAATGGAAGCCAAACTTTGCTGAGATTTATGTTGTTATGACAAGCTAGCCTTAGTTATAGAATGATAGAAAATTATAGGAATCAAAGGAAGGAACAAAAAGGTCTGAGATTATTTAGAAATACTTGCCTACACTTCTCCAGCAGTAGCTTCTCGGAAGCTCAGCCGGTAAAGTGTTAGCTCGTAATGCCAGCGGCTAAAGTTTGATACCGGCTGGCGAAAACATTTTGACCGTAAACGGGGTTCCATTGCACCAAGCCATTTATCATCACCTTTCAGGGGACCTCGGAGCCGTGACAGCTCAGAATCTAAAGTGCTGATCTAGTGGTCCCGTTTTCGTTTTTTAACCGTACACGTGGCTCCATCGCACACAGCCTTTCATTATGACCCTGTAACCGTCCTCTTATGACTGAAATAATAGTTAAAAAGGAAGTAAAATCGCATTATCCACCCATGCATGCATCCATATGTCCAATCGTCTTGACCAATCTGAGTGAAACACTGTTGAAATAGACGAGCCATCCGACTCTAGCAGACATATTTTCTTTGTGATTTTTTCTGACCCTATTGCTGCTGCAGAATCGACCTTTTCAAATACTGAAAGGATTTAAAAACTTCCACTTTTTATTACTTGCTGCTGATTCTTTCGTTTGTGACTGTGTTTAATATTTTACGACAAAATGCTTGAAACTTCTCAAATTTATAGTTTACAGTTTATTCGTATCATTTACTTAAATGACGTCAGTAAAAGAGCGATACGTCTCTGAAACGCATAAGGCGATGACGGCGTTATCTTATCCAACACGATTTTAGACGATTTCTTACTGTCCTTATATTGTTACGTAATCCACGTTACTTTGCAATTATCATTGCAGTTGATTCTGTCACGCAAAACCTACTACGGAGACGGCGTCGACGTAAGTTAACGTCATGATCTGTGTAGCTCTTTTCTGACGGTATTTGGAGCTTCCTGTTAACCATGCACGTTGTCTGAGATTGTAAATTGCCGTAATTAACGCATACAATTATCTCGCGACGTCAGATTTTGAAATTTCAGCATTTAACTGGCCCGAAACTCTGCACCTATTTGCGATATTTAGGCGCGGTAGACCAAATGAAGCCACATACCGAGTTCAGACTTTTAAAATTCAATTTGATACTGTAAGAGCAATATATCATCATAAAAGTGCATACCTGAAGTGATCCATCTGTATGTAAACTGCATTAAGAACACGAGGGACACGTGCTTATTCCGGACCGATCCGGACAGACTCTGAAGTATACCTACTTGGTGACTTCAATATTTGCGTCCTTCACAAAACTTCAAACTTATGCAAACAGTATCTGTCTACTTTAAGGATGTTTGGCCTGAAACAATTAATTTCTGATGCAACTAGGGTGACGTCTACATCTTCTACTTTGATTGATCATGTTTTAAGTAATACCTCGGCAAAAATCTGTCAGTTTGGAACTATAAGCTTAGGTTTGAGTGATCAGTGCATGGTTTTTGCCACCAGAAAGGTGGTCAAAGGTCAAATCAATAGGCATAATACTAATAAACTTAGGTCTTTGAAACGATACTGCAAGGAAGAATTTGTGAATCAACTTTCGGCTCTTAATTGGCAAGACGTGTTTTCTTCTTCGGATGTTTCTAAAGCTTGGGATCTTTTCAGAGACTTCTTTCACTCGGTATTGGATATTGTCGCACCAATAAAAGATATAAAAGAAATCAGATTGAAACAGAGGACGGAACCTTGGATGAGTTCAGATATTTTGCAGAGCATTCAGGAAAGGTATAATTGGTTAAATAAATTTAGAAAGACTAGGGGTTCAGATGCTTATAAGGTTTATTGCAAACTTCGGAATGATATTCAGAGAAAAACTAGGAATTCAAGATCAGAATATTTGGCAAATAAAATTGATGAAAATCGAAGTAACCCCAAAAAGCTTTGGTAGCAGTTAAAACATCTTGGATATAACCCTAAAGGAAAACAATCAAGCAATGTTGTTTTGGATATTGATGGTGAAACTTGTTTTGACTCAAAAAAGGTGGCAAATTGTTTCAACAAATTTTTCACTAGCATAGCATCTACCTTGGTCGAGAAGTTACCGTCTTCTTTCAACATATTTGACACTAAGTCTCAGTTTTTTTCAGGATTTATATCGCAGTCGCAACGTATAAGAAGATTGATTTGTTTTGGCATCTTTTGATGAAGATTTCATTTTCAAAGAATTGTGCAAGTTAAACTCTTCTAAAGGTACTGGCTCTGATAATATCCAGACTAGATTCGTTCAGGATGCAGCTTTAGTTCTAAAGAAGCCAATCACTCACATAGTTAATCTTTCGATCCAATCAGGTACTGTTCCTGGTGCTTTGAAAGATGCAAGAGTTGTCCCTCTTTTTAAAAAGAATAAGAGATTGGATGTCAGTAACTATCGGCCTGTTAGTGTCATTTCTGTTGTTTCAAAACTTTTGGAAAAATCTGTATATGTCCAACTGGAGGGTTAGTTGGTAAAAAAACAACTTATTGTATGAACTTCAGTCAGGTTTTCGGAGTAGATTTTCTACAGATACTTGATTAACATATTTGACAGATTCATTAAGTATCAGACTTCCAAAGGCTTGTATACTGGAATGGTTTTATTGGATCTTCAGAAAGCTTTTGATACTGTCGATCATTTGATTCTCTGTGACAAACTTCGTGCAATGGGTGTGTGTTCTGTAGATTGGTTTCAGTCGTATCTTTCAGGTAGAAATCAGTTTGTTCAGGTAAATGACACAAGTTCGGATTCATCCCCCATTACATGTGACGTTCCCCAAGGGAGCATCTTAGGACCTTTATTGTTTCTTTGCTATGTAAATGACATGGGAATTAGCATTAGTTCTGAGTGTAAACTTCTTTTATATGCTGATGATAGCGCTATTTTGTTTTCGCACAAACACCCTGATGTGATTTCGAGGAAACATAGCTCAGAACTGGAATCTTGTAGTAAATGGTTTGTTGATAATAAGTTATCCCTGCATCTTGGTAAAACGGAATGTATTTTGTTTGGCTCAAGAAAAAAGCTCAGAAAAGTTCAGAATTTTGGTATTGATTGTAATGGACATTCCATTAAAGCTCAAACTTCAGTCAGATATACCCTGATCCAAAAGAAATGTCAGGGCGGAGTTATCTTTGTACCTTCCCCTAGACTTTTCTATTGTACAAAAAGGGGCACAGGACATACACGCTGCTTACTCACCGGTAACGAAAGTTATTTGGCTGTAACAAAACTTGCAAATACTTGTACAACGTAAAGTTATGCAACAACTGGATATGCGGTATAGCCAACAATAGACGCACGTGGCGAGCCATATTATCTGTCCTAGAATGTCGATCAAAAAGGGATGGAGTGATGACTTGCGATTTTACGTCCTTTTCAGCAGTATTTCAGTCATATCAAAACGATGGGAGGGTGATAATGAAAGGCTCTATGCAATGGAACCCGGTTTACGAGTGAGAACGCCTTCGAGAATCGAGCTCGGGAGCGCTAGATCAGCAGGCCGGCGCTTCACCCACGACTGATCAGATACAAAGGCTGATCTTATTATTTACTTTTCACACATCCAGTTAGGTAACTATTCGTGCGACGCCAATCATTTACTCTTTAAATTTACCAGATTAGCTGCGATAATGCACAGGCTTTTCTGAGTCTTCGCTATTCGCACATGCTATCTAAGTACATGTACAGCCCAACTCCTGATCTTCATGTATGATCATAGGGCCTGTCATCTTTGCAAGCCAAGTGTCTTAAGTCCACGTTGTTCCTTACGTAATAAACAAAATAAGAAGCAAAGTGGACTTACCAGCCTTTGCTTGCGAAGTTTACAGCCTGTGCGACCAAATACACTTTGTATATTCCTTATGATGAAACACCATCTGTGTGAACGGAGACGACAGCATGATCCAAATATTTTCTTTTCGAACGTACATTTCAAGTGTTAAAAAAGGCCCAACAATGTGTGAATGTCTGAATCCATAATGTACAAAATAATAAAAAAAAAGAAGCTGATTATTATACTGCGCACCACAGGCTGATCTGATGCTTCGCTGTTACACTCGATTGTACATCCAACGGGCACAAACCGCTGAAAGGTCGTCGTATCAATGGCCATGTTTGATTTAGAGTGCATCACGTGTTGATACGACGTTTTTCAACATTGCTTTGGCAGTTAACATCCTATGATTTAAGCGTTCCAATATTTGTGAAAGAGATTCGCGAATATAAGCGTAAATAAATTGTCGCGAGTATTTATATGCAGAGTGCGCCCGACTTAGGCCCTATAATGACTCTTATTTTAAGGTTTTGCATACAGGGATGATGTTATATAAACGTCGGAAGCGCAGTCTGCTAGGACCTGGCTTACCTAGTTCGAATCTCGCGGCGGCGGAATTCGTCACACCGTAAATGGCACTTCCTTGCGCACAGAATATCATTATCATCTTAATAAAAAGCACCTTCCTTCTTACTTTTTTGTATCAACATAGATACGACTTTCATACACGACAGTAAATGTGGTGACAAGAGGTACAATAACAATGCGTTATGCTTAGTGAACTTGAACAAGCGTGCAAAATTTATTCTACCGAATCTTATAGTGGACTGATCGAATTTGACAGTGATTGCCAGCGCATATTTGTTACCGCCCTGACATTTCGTTTGGATCAAGGTATACTTGGGCGTAAACTTGGACAGTTTCCTATCAGGGGAGGCAATTGCGAATGGTATCATTCAAAAGGTTAACTCTAGGTTAAAATTCCTTTATAGGCAATGTTCAAACTAGGAAGTCTTGATTCAGTGCCACCTAGACTACTCGTGTTCATCTTGGTATGCTGGCTTGACTAAAACATTGAAGAAAAAAATTCAAATTTCTCAAAACAAAATGATTTGATTTATTAAAAAACTGGGACCTCGTTCTCATATTGGGTATTCAGAACTGGCCAGTGTTGGTTTTCTCAATGTTGAAAACAGTCAAACAACTCAGACTTAATCACGTGTTTAAGATTTCCAATGGCACTTCTCCTTCATATTTATCGGATCATTTTCATAAGGTATCAGAATCTCATGGGTATAATACAAGAGGCAGTTCTGAAAACTATGTTGTTCCCCGAGTATCTAATCAGGCGTTTTCTTCCTTCTTCTTTAATGGTATAAAGGACTGGAATAGTTTACCTTCTGAAATAAAAGTTATGTAAGTTTCAATATGTTCAAAACTTCAGTTAAAACACGTTTGAACTCACAAATGCAGCTTATGGAAGACAATATATTTTGCTATTTTTAGATCATTATCATTTGCATATAGGTAACTTAAGTTTTTGTCGATTCCCAGTCCAATATCTTGAATATAACCAATTAGGACCCCATTGGAAATAAGCCTTCGGGCTTTCATGGGTTATCCTAGGTTTCTTCAACATACATACACTTCGGTACTTAGTTTCAAGCTCCATTTTTTTTAGGGCTAGTACATATTTTCCCTTCGTTTTTGGCCTCCAAATTCACCCTAGTTTGCATTTCAATTCATTTTTTATTTTCACCATTCACACCCGTGGTCCACCATCTACCCTGGGAGCACTGTTCCTCGAGAGCTGGGTATGGCTCGTGGAGAAGCCTCATTGACTGTAACACTCCGGTGCCAGATCCATCGATGAGTCAGTACTGTCCATGACGACCTACTGGATTTTTCCCATGGTCCGCGAGTGTGTGTGGTGAATGTTATTTACAATCTGATTGAAGTCACCAAAATCTAAATTTTTATTGAAATCAATTCATCGTATGTAACTCCAGTCATTTCCTTGTGAACTAACTGTGATTATCAACAGAGCTGTGATAATATAAAATCCAGAATTGTGATATTTTAAAATACTTTAAATTATAAAAATCAATAACATACTTTATTATTACTCCAGGTCTACAACAAAGTTAACAACAAGAGTTATAGTTCTGAAATAACATAGGCAATAAAGATATCATGGCTTCAAAAGGTTAGGAGAGAGAAAGAATGAGAGAAAGAAACAGAGAAAATATCAATTTAGGAGCACAGCAGAAGTGACTGTAAATTCCTTAGTCTTGGCCGCGCCAGGGGACTGTTCGACATAAACAAGAAACCTGCACAACTCTGCGAGACGGCAAAGCAAGTAATGGAATTCGCAAGATATGTATATGTACTAGATGGTTTAAAAGACATTGGCCAAACTGAGCCGTTGCGCAGGTCAGCCCGGTTTGCTAACTCGAATTGCATTCTCTCCCGTGGCGCGGCCAATGTACCACTATTTAAATAATGCAGTCTAGAAAAACAATTTAGCAAAGTTACTGTACCAATATAGTATTCAAGGCGGATCCACCCACAGCATTCAATATGCCATCGGGCACACAGCGCCGGATCAGCGTCGATTCAACGTTGAATCAACAATGCTGAATGAACGTTGACACAACGCCGACCCAACGCTGTATGCCCGTAGTGTACTCCGACTAAGACTACACGTCAGCCACAACAACCTTATCTGCAGTCTGGTGGATCCGCCCTAAGTGACCTCCTGAAAATCGTGCAAAGACTGACGATCATTCATAATTTGTGAATGGGTAAACCTTATTAAACAGAATGTGTGTAAGGGATAATATTAAGCGTACTTTGAAGGTAATTCTTTTTTTTCCAAACTGTTCTGACCTACCTTCGCCTGGTGACCCACAAAAGGGACTTTTGTAAACAGTGTGGACCAAGATTAGACGTCGCAAACTTCATTTTCAGCAAAAGATAATGGATTCCAAGAAGTATTAATTTCGAGTCATTGACGATTGCTCACTTTGCAAAGTTCATGAGCCCTGATAGAGGTTAAAATATTTCTAAATTCCAGACCAACATGCGGATCCGTACAATGCGAGCATGATCTGCACTGTTTGCCCCCATTTAGTACATCGGTCATGAAAAAAATAACAGCATGAAACGAATTTCTGCTCTGTCAGACAGGACGCGCAGGCTAGTCTGGGCCTATGTTTTAAACAAAATACATAAATAAGTACATGAAAATAAGCCTAGCATAAGCATGAAACAGGTTGCCATGCCTAAAATAAGCCGGAGGTGTTGGCCGAGACCGCAGTTCGGCTTACTTAGCCGAAATGCGGTCTCGGCCGACACCCTACATGATTATCCAGGCACAAACACAGCTGACAAACAAAATTGTAGTCACAGGCAGCTACAACAAATTGGCATATTGATATCGCGAATCTGCTCCGCAAGTTAACAGCCAAGACACAAAACTGTTCATATTATCAATAAGAATTGAGGATAATCAAAATGACCAAAATAGTGTTGTAACTTTTATCATGCCAGTCATTTTGGTTTATTTTTTACTATTATTATTATTTATTATTATTGTTTTATGTTTTTTTTTTTTTTTTAATAATGTTTTAAAGGTTAACTTTTAAAACGCATCGTTTATCTGACTTATAAAACGACATAACTTTCTTAAAAGGGTTTTATCCTCAGTATCCATAAGGTTTTTAAATTTGAGTGTATTTGGATTTCTATAATAATATCTACTCAGGAAATTCGACCTGGGCACCTTAAAATAATCGCAAACTAATATGTAATGATATTCATCACCCACATCTTTATTGCATAATGTACAGATGCGTTCGTTTAATGGTATACTATGCCATCTGCCAATTTCCACAGGAAATTTAGTATTTCTGGTTCTGAATCTCATCAAGATTTTACATTCTTTATTTGATAGCAAACTTATATATTTACTGCAAATAAATGAATCTTTGAAAAGTCTATAATTAATACCACTGGATGACCTCTCAACCATAAAAGACCAGTTTTGCAAATATTGGTCCTTGAGTCTTTGTGAAATAGCCAATGAAAGCCATTTTGGGTTTATAACATTCTGTGATTGCCATATTCCAGAAAATCCACATGAATCTAAAATACCTTTTACATTTTCAATATATTGTGACTTGCAAATATTATTCTTATGCATATTGTATAAGACAGAATACATTAAAAAAGAAAGTCTTGTTGGTTGTTCGGACATAGAAATTATTTTAGCCCAAAAATTAATTATTCTTGATTTTATATCTATACTTATAATTCTCCATATATCATGAAAGTGGGTGTTGATTTTTTCAGGTTAAATGCATACTTCAAAAATTTCAGCTGAACCCTTTCTATTATGTCGCAGTTTCCATAACCCCAGATCTCGGCGCCATACAAAAGTATGGGCTTAATTGTTTTATTGAATAAATCTATCTGTAAATCAAACGAAAGGTCTAGTGAGCGAATTTTTTTAAACAAGGAAAATAGCGCCTTATTAGCTTGTTCTGCTATGTACTTTTTTGTTGTGATAAAGGACCCACTACGGGACAGAAAAATCCCAGGTATTTGTATTCGCTAACCACCTCTAATTCAGTTTGTTTAAAATAAAATTTGTCAAGCGTTGTCGGTCTCCCACGAGATATAGTTAGGACTTTTGTCTTAGAAGCGTTTACGATTAATTTCCATTGATCACAATAGTGACTAAATACATTTAGTGCGTTTTGCAATTCGTCAGCAGTTTCACTGAAAATAACCGTATCATCAGCATATAAAAGAATAAATAATTTAAAGTAAATATAAATGTCATCATCGTTGTATTCACAATTGAGACCAGATATATTATGCTGTCTAAAATAAGTTTCTAAATCATTAATAAATATTGAAAAGAGGAATGGAGAAAGATTTTCGCCTTGCCGTACCCCTGTTCTACACGGGAAGAAGGCCGACGTACCCCCTGGGCCCGTTTTAATTCTTGACTTTATATTACTGTATAAACTTTGTATTAATTTGAGACACTTTCCGTTTATGTTATACGATATCAGTTTTTGCCATAAGCCCTCTCTCCATACAGTGTCAAATGCCTGTTTAAAATCGATCAGCGCGCAATATAGTTTTTTAGATTTAGATTTTAGTATCTCGATTAAGCTGTTAATAACGAACAGATTATCTGATGTGGAGAATCCTTTTCGAAATCCGGTTTGGCTGTCATTAATGACATTGTAGCTATCTGAATAACTTGTTAGCCGTGTGTTAATTATTGCTGTAAATAATTTTCCCAAGCAACTCAATAAAGTAATAGGGCGATAGTTTTCTGGATTTTTTATGTCCCCTTTATTCTTGTATATTGGTAATATTTCACCTATAAGCCAGTTTTCGGGTATTAAAGCTGTATCAAATACGAGGTTAAATAATTTTACATAGGACGGAAGCATTAAATGTAAAGATGCTATTATATGTTCGTTTAAAATCTGATCAATACCGGGTGACTTGTTTCGCTTAAGAGAACGTACGGCTTGTCGAATTTCGCTTTCGGTAATCGGACCGTTTATTTCATCATTTGTCGGTCCAGTGTCATTTGAATTAAACGTTTCAGACTCATGGTTATCGGGATTATTTACGCGTTGAAAGAAATTAAAAAAAGTATTCACGTTGACATGATTTTCATTGGATGTCGCGCCTTTAATTTAAAATTCGCCAGTATTCTTTAGGGTCACGAGACTTTATACATCGAAGTTTTTGTATAGTTTCATCCTTTTTTCGCCTCACGTTTCGTGATATTACGCTTTTATAATTTTTACTTACCGATTTTAACATATTTTTATAATAATCATTCTTATATTTATTATACTGACGTCTAACTTTATGATATATGTTTCTAGCCGCCCTACATTCAGAGTTCAACCATAGTTTCCTCCCTTTCTTGGGGTTTGTTTGCCTATTTTTCTGTATGCCAAACGTTTCCTTACATGCATTTTGAAATAGGTTCTCAATATCCTGAACTATTAAATCAATATCAGACTTTGATATATCAACTTTTTGGGAGCTATCCTCAATTCTTTGATTTATTCTTGCTAATTCTGAATGATCAAAATTTTGAATAAATGAGTCAGCCTGTTCCGGCTTCCATAGGTTAGTCTTAGAACTACTTGATGAAACAGGTATATTTTGAGGTCGAGTCGATGACTGTTGTGCTATTCTAATCAACATCGAAATTCCACAATGGGAGTCAGAATATAAAGTTGAAAACTCGTGAACAGTAAAATTCTCAATATGTTCTATCAATGGAGCACTTGATAAACAATAGTCAACAGTACTTCTTTCTTTACATGTAGGCTTTGGACATACCAAATCATCGCCGAGTCTGCCATTTAATATAAACAGGTCATTGCTTTTGCAAAACTCTAGTAATTGCGTGCCGTATGCATTAGTCATCGAGTCGGCCGATTTTCGCTGTAAGGGAAAGCCACATTTGTCTAAAATAGACAAAACCTTTAAATTTTCTTCTAATATAAAATTATCATCATGTTCTCTGGATAAAAACTCATCTACAACAGTATAATCTGCTAACTTAGCAGTCCTGGAATTGAAATCACCAAATAAAGTGACGTAGTTCTGCTTTACGCCAAGTTCGTTGATTTCATTTTGTATCTCTAGGTACGGGTCATGTGACGCATACTTCGATCCATTAGGGGGTATATATATATTTCCACAGTATATATCAGTTTCAGTGTTTGTAATCGATTTGGGTATAATGATCCACTGAATTAAATTTGATCTACTTTTACCAAGTTTGATATTCGGGTACAATGAATTTTTTATTATGAACGCTGTGCCACCGGACCTGTACCTTGAGATCCTTTTTCTGTTTTGACAAATAATTTTGTAGCCGGGGATGTCTATAGTGTCTACATCGTCTAATTTTGTTTCTTGTAAACCTACTATATCATGCTCATGTATAAGGTCTATAAATTCTGGAATTTTCAACTTACTTTTCAAGCCGCAAACGTTTAATGACAAAAAACTTAAATTGTCAAAATTTTTGCTACCATACTGTACTTGTGTACTTTCTGATTGTAATACACTATTATTACTCAAAGTGTCATTCATTCTGCCGTGCCCCACGCTTTCCTAGTGCGAGACATCATTACCACCTGAGCTGTCGCGTACCGCTGATTGGCTCCTTTCGAAATGTACTGTTGGCCCGTTTGTTAAGACACACTCGATTGGCTGTGGACTTTTACACGTAGGCGGATCACCAGTCATTGTTTGACATTCCATAGGCTCCTGAGGGGGATCCTTTTCTGTCCTCAGTTAAGGAATTTTCACGCGCCTTTTTCATAGTTTGTTGGTTTTCAAGGGGCGATGAAGCCTTTTGTTTTCTGTTGTCTGTCGAATTTATCACTATCGTGTCGTCGTCGTCAGTGTCAACGACGTTTAAAGGTGCAAATCGATTGGGTGTCGTAAAATTGTTTTTGACGGTTGGCATTGATGAATTTCTCGACGTGAAAACTCGCGTTCGCTGATATGAGGGACCTAAATTTGATTTTTCACTATTTTGAAGATCGAAATTTCTGTTGTTGAGCTGTATGTTTATGTTGTGATTCTGTCGCATTTGTAGCTCTTTTTTGAGGCAAAGATTTTGGAATATACTCCTAATTATTAATAAAGAGCCTATCGCGCACTAGGCGTACTTTGTTGTCTTTGTTTTCTTTCGCTTTTTTCATAACAGGATATAACGTACGTCTTACTGTCTCTATTTCAGTAGGGCACTGCTCCCTAACGCCGTAGGGTGTTCCTACCAGCGCCTTTGGTGCAGCAAGCCGAACTCTTTCGCGGTCCTTGTATCGATGAAACTTCGCGATGATTGGTCTTGGGTAAAGTTCATTCGGTCTAAACTTGCCAAGACGGTGAACTCTATCAAATGGGATTTCATCAGTAATATTCATTTTTGTGGCCAGAAATTCACGCAACACAGCTTCAGAATTTTCTAAGTTTTCATTCAAATCGTCTGATTCAGTTATTCCAGTGAATAAAAGGTTTTCGCGCATTGAACGACACTGTAAGTCAATTGCCTTTTCTTCCACAACGAGCTGACTGGATTCAAGCTCACCCTGAGCAGTCTCTAACTTGGAAACTCGCTTGACTAGGCTTTCAATCATTGATTTCGTGACCACATTTTCAGATATAATATCATCATGTTTTTCATTAAAATATTCAATACTTTTATTGTATGTGATCATCTCATCCTGAATATTTTTAACCTCCTTGTCCATGTCAGCTACTCTCACGTTAACTTTAGATAGATTATGTTTTACATCATTTATCTGAGATACATTCTGTTCAATACTACAAATGCGTCCGTTTTGATCCTGCATCTGGTTATCTATTTGTTGCCATCGCGAATTTTGATTTAATAACTGGGCTTCAATACTCTGTAATCGAGAGTCTAAAGATCTCATAATTGTGTTAACCCACATTGGGGCCTCAGATTGACTTTGCATACCACTAGGATAAATTATTTGTTTACATTGTTCACCAGTCGGTAGCATACATGTATTTGGTAAATTCTGATTTATATTTTGCTGTAAATTCTGAGGAGGAGGTTGTTGTTGAGAGTTATACATAGGTTGTCTATATTGTTCCCCAGCTGGTGAGTTTTCATGGGCTTCTTGTTGTTGTGGCAACTGGGGACGACCATTTAGAACCTGCTGTTTTTGTGGCTGTGCAAGTGAGCTATCAGGAGGCACCGGTAATAATACTGGCGGTTGAAATGCCTGTTGATTCGGATTTTCAGAAAAAATTGGATGGCCATACAACACGTCCCTAGCCTGCCCCAGTATAATATTTGTAGGAACACTCATGGGCGCTTCCATTTGCACCATTGGATTTTGAATGGGTGGGGTATTATCTGTACCTGTGGATTCCATATTTCCAATTATCCAGTTCAAATAGTCACTTTTTCTCGTTACTTTTAGTAATGTCACACAGAACACAGTTCATGGAAATAAGATAGTTCTTTCTAAATGTCAATTTAACACATACGGTCCGTTTTACATTTTTTTTTTTACGCAGAGCTCTTAAAACCGCGTGTTGGCGCCATGATACCACGTGACCAACGTGTAAATACGTATTTTCCTATTTTACAGATATACACATATATATTATTTTCTAAAAAATCATTTTACAAAGTGCATTTTTTATAAAGCTATTCATATATCTTTTAAACGATGAATCTCAATCATTTTTATGTAATTGTTGTATTATTGTTGTATGTTGTTTTTACCAAATAAATATCAATCAATCGGTCGAACGATTTCAAGTTCGGGATATGGACATAATCAGGTATAGGAGAATATATATGTTTTAAAATTTCGGTGCATGTACCTGCATTGGTTTTTGAGATATTCAAATTTTATGGGTAGAAGTTTTTAAATCCCTTCAGTATATAATTTTCATATTTGGGACGGCTTTTCAACCATGTCGTTTTAGCAGCTTGCATGAAGCCGGGAAGTTGATAGACATGACATCAGTGAGGGGTTAGTCAAAATAAATAAATAAATAAATAAATAAAAATAAATAAGTAAATAATAAAAAAGCCACTGCTATAAGCATAAGAGCAAATTTTCATTTCCCTCATTGCAAGGCAAAGTGAATGAAAATGTCCATGACAACCAAAGCTCTTTTAACCAACAAGTTGGACGAAAAGAGTTTGTTTTTAATTCAGAGATGCGTCCTATTTCTCCAAAATTTCAGCTTTTCCAACTGAATGGCTGCCGAGGAAGCCCCCCCCCTTCGCTATTATTAACGAGCCCGCTTGCTGTGAGCGAGATATAGTCGCCCGTTTGATGTTGGTGCGTCCGTCCGTCCGTCCGTCCGTCTGTCTGTCCGTCCGTCCGTCCGGAGCCATATCTTGAGGTTGATAGACCCTAGGACCTTGAAACTTCATCACAATATGCCCCACAAAAATGCTAATTGGCTTCCACAAAACTAGGTCATTGTGACCTACTTTCACGAAAAAGTACCACATATTTAGTTTTCAAGGTCAGCCCCATATCTCCCTTTCCATAAGCCCCAGAACATTCAAACTTCATCAGTGCATGCACCTTACCACTCCAGGTCACCTCCAACTAAACTAGGTCACTGTGACCTACTTTCAAAAAAAAAAGGACCACATATTTAGTTTTCATCTGCAGCCCCATATCTCACTTTCATAGGCCCCAGAACATTGAAACTCCATCAGTGCATGCACCTTATCACTCCAGGTCACCTACAACAAAACTAGGTCGCTGTGACCTACTTTCATGAAAAAGTACCACATATTTAGTTTTCGAGGTCAGCCCCATAGCTCCATTTTCATAGACCCCAGAACATTCAAACTTCATCAGTGCATGCTCCTTACCACTCCAGGTCACCTCCAACAAAACTAGGTCGCTGTGACTTACTTTCACGAAAAAGTACCACATATTTAGATTTTGTCTGCAGCCCCATATCTTTCTTTCCATTGGCCCCAGAACATTGAACCTTCATCAGTGCATGCATCTAACCATTCCAGGTCACCTCCAACAAAACTAGGTCACTGTGACCTCCTATCACGAAAAAGTACCACATATTTAGTTTTTGTCTGCAGCCCCATATCTCCTTTTACATAGGCCCCAGAACATTGCAACTCCATCAGTGCATGCATTTTACCACTCCAGTCACCTCCAACAAAACTAGGTTGCTGTGACCTACTTTTACAAAAAAGGACCACATATCTAGTTTTCAAGGTCAGCCCCATATCTTTCTTTTTATTGGCCCAAGAACATTTGAACTTCATCAGTGCATGCACCTTACCACTCCAGGTCACCAACAACGAAACTAGGTCACTGTGACCTACTTTCACAAAAAAGTACCACATATGTAGTTTTCGTCTGCAGCCCCATATCTCCCTTTTCATAGGCCCCAGAACATTGAAACTTCATCAGTTCAGGTCCCCTCTCATAATGCTATGTCACCGTTTAACATTTTTGAGTGCTTATATCTCTGTTACCACACCTTGAATGTGTGATAAGTAGTTATGAAGACAGGGTGTAGCTATATCATTCAAGCAGAGACTTCAGGTTTAAACTGCTCAAACTGCTGCCATCTAATGCTTAGCATTTTCACTACTGTCAAAGCGCCAACGGCCTCGATATGCTGGCCGCGGCCATCTAGTATCTATTACTATGCACTTCTGTTGGTAACGCAACCAAGCAAATTATGGTGTTGGTAAAAATACTAAACATTTGCTGAAAAGAACTTTCAAAGAAAGAGTTCCGTAAAATATTTGACAAATCATATGCACCCCTGATGCCGAGAGCCAATTTCAAAAAAGTCATATGAGCCGTGACAGGAGGAAAACCGACAAAGTGGTTGTGCGCCCAGCGCAGACTCGGATCAGCCTGGGCATCCGCCTAGTCTGACCAGAGTCTTCGATGTGCGCTTACAGGGTAGCTTAGGGTCTAAGCTTCTTCCATGCCGACAGTGAAGACTCTGATCCGACTGGACAGATGTTAAGGCTGATCTGAGTCTGCGGTGGGCGCACAACCTCTTTGTTGGTTTTCTCGTGTCACGGCTCTTGTTGTATTTTCCACTATGCCGAGGCATGGGGAACCAAACAAGCTGGCGATACTTGTTTGAAGGCAACTTGTTGATTACCCCATGTCTAGGCTCATCAGTGCATAAATACATCAAGTATGCAATTGAAAGGCATTTTGATGAGATCAGGGGCCCGTAACGCCGCATTGCGACAAAATATACACTCAGTCTCAGTCAAGTGAAACTGAAAGGTGACTAACTTTTTTTTTCATTTCCCGCCTACAGTAACTTGTAATTATCAACGTAGTTGGAGGCGCTAACACCATGGTAAGTTTATTTTTCGCTTTTTTTCTGTCTGTCTGTCCGTCTGTTTTCTGTCTGCTTAATTATCTGACGGCTAAACGTGCGTGGATTGCTGGTTTCACCATGCAGCAGGCATACAACGTTAAATAAAAACTGAATCAACGTTCATTCCACGTCAAATGTTGAGTCGCGTTGCTGAACACAAAACCAACGTTAATGTCTTGACGTTGAAACAACATCGATTTAATGCTGATTCAACGTTGTGCACCCAGTGGGCAGCGAGCTCAACCGCGCTCCTGTACATGTAATTTGATCATACTGTCAAAGCTGTCCCTAGCAATCACAAAAATTGCTTGCTTAGAGCAGGTGGTTGCGTGAAAACTTAATTTATATAGGAACAACATTAGCATACTTGTGCTGACCAGGTTTTTGCTTACTCGATCTAGCTTAAGGTGTATACATACCCGGCATATTTTACAAAGATAAATAATTCTTATCATATGGCGTCATTGATAAGCAGTAGATAAAGTCATGTCATAAAAATCGTATGACCACACATGTAATAACATTTTGGCGCGAACACGTAACGTCATTGACAACGTCCATGTCAATAATGCATTTTCTTATTGGAATAATGTTCAGTTTGAAGACGTTAAACTCCCATTTTAAAGGGTCAGATGATAAACAGAATCTTACACGAGTGGTCATTTCATATGAAATTTATGATACTCGCCATAGGCTCGTTTCATAAATTTCATATGAAATGACCACTCGTGTAAGATCCTCTATTTATGAAATGACGCCGCTGTTGTTCAGTGGATAGCGTCTTGTCATAAAAATCGTATGACCACACGTAATTTGATAACACCTTGGCGCGTACTTGTAACGTCATTGACAACGTCCGTGTCAACATTGCGTTTTCTTATTGAAATAATGTTCATTTTGAAGTCGATAAAATCCAACTTACAAGGGTCTTATAATAAACAGAATCTTACACGAGTGGTCATTTCATATGAAATCTATGAAACTCACCTAAGGCTCGTTTCATAAATTTTATTAGTAATGACCACACGTGTAAGATTCTCTATATGTGTCTTTATGTTTGCATTACTGTGCAACGTAGCCCTTCCAAGGGAAGGGTTGCGGTTTAGGGAGCTTCACTTAACAGTAAAAGAAACACTTTACTTCTAGGCAGCCTCAAAAGCGTTTGCTTGGTTTGAGTATTTGAGTATTTTTATGTAACAAAAAAAAAAAAAAAAAAAAAAAAAAAAAAAAAACAACTACATTTCGTGTATAGGACAGGTCGTATCTTTCGGAAATGGGTATACGTGAAGGAGAATCAACTCCACCAATTTATTTTCTGATTCCCTTGTCAATGGAGGCGAAGAGGCTCTGCAAGCGCAAATTTCAAATTCGCATTGACAACGCTAATCAAACATCAGGACGGTTGAATCAACGTTGATTCAATGTTGATGCTACGTTGTGTTTCCGATGTGATATCAAAATGTTTCATCCAGGGAAGCAAACAAGATGTCACAAAAAATATGATATTGTCAAAATGGCGATACATTTTTCCCTAATATGAGTATAAAAACGCTGTACTTCAAATTTTAGACCAAAAATTGGTTTAATTTTTTACAATTTTAAATTATATAAGTATTATTGTAAAATTGTGTTACATATATAAAAAAATTCTGCACGCTGTATCTAAGACACATGAACAAAAATAACTCCCAGAATAAGCCAAGTAGGCCTACAACATTGAAACAACTGAAAGAATTTAAACAACGATTATCAAGGTTGAATCACTGTCTTAAGTTTGAAACAACCTTAATAAAACCTTTTTTCCGGTTAATGTGTCCACTGACCCCAGAATGATAAAATATCATTTTTCATTCATTTCAGGCGGATCAGCTTACAGAAGAACAAATAGCTGGTAAGTCTTCATGATGAGACACGCCTTGAAAAAAAAAAACACTTCCAGCAGGCACACAACGTTGAAACATTTTTTTTTCAACGCTGATGTAAAATCAACGTCGATACCACATCTGTTTACGTTTTATGGCCCATTGAACAGATGCATAAAAGTTTGTCCGAAATTTCGCTATTATTTTAACTAAGGTCAAGAGTCGATCAGAGCAGAATTCTTTACATTTCTAAAAGCTATCCATCCATCAGTGGTATTTGCCGTTTGAAAAGCAATGCAAACTTATATGAGCCGCGACACGACAAATCCAACAACGTGGTTGTGCGCCCAGCGCAGACTCAGATCAGACTGGGCATCCGCCCAGTCTGATCAGAGTCTCCGCTGTCCGCATGGAGGTAGCTTAGACCCTTAGCACTTAGCGAAGAGTCTGATCGGACTGGGTGAATGCCCAGGCTGATCTGAGTCTGCCGAGGGTGCACAACAACATTGTTGGTTTTGTCGTGTCGCGGCTCAATTATCATCGTATCGATTTTAGAATTAATCGCGATGAATAAACTACAGCTTAATATTATTGCCGACTAAACTCCGTTCATTTATTCTGAAACTGGGTTTTTCGCTGCTCATACTTTTATAATCTTGTCAATCCAGGTAAGACTATGCATAGTGATAAAACCCGACTTCCGCCGATTTCTCATCAAAGTGTCCTATGACTCTGTCCTTCATAGAATGCTGGGCTAACCTGCACAAAACTGCAAAAGACAAATTTTCAACCCGAGACTAAGTCCATCGGACAGGTTGGAAACGCCTTTTAATACCATATAAAGTGGTCGCTATAAATAGTTTCGTGTACGGGTGGGGTTAGTATTCTAACACATGCTGTGCGCGTGCAAAATCAGTCAGCGTGACAACAAGCTTGTCATCCAGATAATTTATTCTCAATTTGAAATTGATTACACCGCATAAATTCACACTAGACAATGTTTTCAGCGTTTCACCGGCAAACAACGTCTTAACGACGTCATATCAGCGTCAGTGCGACGTAACGATGTTCACTGGCGTTATTTTAACGCAAATATTACAGCTTTCCGCAGTATGTAATAAAGTTCTTAAGTTCCAAAACATTTATTACCAATGTTGCGTTGCGTTATAACTGCAAAGTGAAATACAAGGCCAAAAGGACCAAACCGTGCACCTCTCAAACTTATGACAGCTCCCCTTAATCAATCTATTCCTCCTTCTTACCCCACCCCCTCTCCCTCTCTAAAGAATGATAAAATAATCCCCCCACACAACTTTAAACCCCTCCCCTCAATTAGGCTACCATCCAGACTCCCGACCCTCGGCATGACCTCTTCCCAAACCTCCTTATTCAATCTACCCCCTCCAATAAATCACAGGAATAAGAAAAAAAGTTCGGCTAATTTTTAAAGGCCCCATTGCTCTGTCAATGGTAAAAAATGTATGAGAGGTATCGCTGTTAGCTTATCACTACAGATTCGTCATTGTAAATGACCGCTATTTTCAAGGTTTACTTATGTAAAACTTCCTTGAGTTTCATATGAAAATGTTTTAAAATGTTTTGAGTTTCATATAAAAAAGTTTTAAAAATTATTTGGGTCATTTTAGTCGGCAACTAAAATGAACTACTTTCGATTTCATAAACTTGAATTAATTGGTAAAAATACAACGTACAAGAGTGGTGTCCCGTTCACTATCCCGCTTCTGTTTATCTTGAATCGCTCGACGGGAGCCAGTAAAGGAAAACGTCTTTAGTGGAAAAATACCATGTACATGTAACTACGTGAGCTACATTTTTCAGTTTTAAGAATTTAGGATTAGAAATCAGATCCAGTTTCTTTACCTTATTTTGAATACTTGTATTTGTTTGTGTCATATTTTCTCAGGAAACTATCAAAAGTAGTATAGATCTACATATAAACAACGGGACAGTTGTATCATCCGACCCAGAAGTGAACTTCAGGCCTATGAACATCCATGCATTTATTTATTTTTTTTCTTCCTTCTATAAAGGTCTTCTTGCATATATATATATATATATGTTCGTGTCGCAGGGTAGAGGTCGGAGTGGTAGAATAATCGAGTGAATAGTTTGTTGAAAAGAAGTGGGGGCGGGAGGAGCTGTAGGGTGTGTCTAGAGACTAGGCGGACTGGGTACCACAGTTATTACCCAAATGACCAGCGTGATACCCACGTGGAATGTATCTGAATATGTATGACTTTAGGCTGTCAATTTTCATCTAATGGTCTTAGTTTGCGGACAGGTTTTTGAAATTTGCTGTTTCGTGCACGTAATTGCAGCATCAGGCGCCAGGCTAAGATACATGAGACCTTAATGAGAAATCGGCGGAAGTCGAGCTTTATCACTATGCATAGTCTTACGTGGATTGATTAGATTATAAAAGTATGAGCAGCGAAAAACCCAGTTTCAGAATTAATGAACGGAGTTTAGGTAAAACGTTTTTCTTTCTTTTTTTCTGTTTGTCGCCTGATGAAGGCGGAAGGGGACTATAGAAATGACCCTCGTCCGTCCGTGTGTGCGTCCGTCCGTCCGTGTGTGCGTCCGTCCGTCCGTCCGTCCATCCGAAATCTCGTTCCCACCTCTGCCTACGTCTTTCATCGGATTAATTTGAAATTTTACAGGTGGTATTCTTATGATATGAAGATGTGCATATGGTTTTTGATTTTTGTTTCGGCCATTTTTGATGGAGTTACTGCCCTTGCTGACTCAGACCTTCCAAAATCATGTCCCCGCAACTCCTCCTACATCTTTCATCGGATTGATTTGAAATTTTACAGATTGTATTCTTATGATATGAAGATTTGCATGTGTTTTTTTTTATTTCTGTTTCGGCCATTTTAATGGAGTTACGGCCCTTGCTGACTCAGACCTTGTCCCCGCAACTCCTGCCACATCTTGTATCAGATTGACTTGAAATTGTGCAGAATGTTTCATCATGATCTGAAGATGTGCACATGTGTCATTTTGGAATTTCAGTTGTCCTATTTTTTTTGCAAAGTTATGGCCCTTTGTGGTTTTTGGCATTTTTCCAACTTTTGAACCGTTTTACTGAGAGAGCTGAAATTTGATATGCTATTAGCATTTGGTAAATTGACTATTCTGATCATTGTTAGGATGTGCTAAATTATAAATGACAGAGTTATTCCCCTTTCATAGATAATAGACATTCACTTAAAGGTAAAGGGATAACGCCAGAACAATTCATATTAATGGGCTAATTTTTCATAAATGCATTGTTCATTTTTCATCAGATTCATATTAGCAGGATTATGGACCTTGTTATTTTGATATTGGGTATACAGTTTGATGTTTTGGGCATTTTGTAAGGGCCTAAAGTTTCAGTAACCTGATTTTACACATATATGCCCCGTTCTGAACTTAAGTATTTTATAAAGAGGCCCAGTAATTGGGTATGTATCTTTGCTTATGTTCAGTTATTATTTGTTTACCAGGTTCTATAATACACATATTTTCTGGTTTTGGCCATACAGTTACTCTGAAACGGAGTAAAGGGCTGCAATTTGTGACACATTTCAAACGTCGGGTGACACTTGGTCGATGGCCTTTTATCTGTTTTTCATTATTTTTTTAATAGCGCCATCTACATATACCCATCATCAGCATGCTTGTCGAAAATCAAAAAAATGTATATTATACGAATATACTAGCTGAAACAGTGAATTAAACATGCTTCGAAGGGCCAAAAGTACAGAAAAGAAGAACAAAAGCTGTCAAAATGCAAAACGAAATAATTGTGAATGAAAGAAGGGAAGAATAAACTCAGTAAATTAGGAATAAACACTAAAGAAAGAAAGAATAAGCTTATCAGTATAAATGGGAATTGTGTGTGTGTGTGGGGGGGGGGGGGGGGGGGCATTTAGCAGAGAGAGAGAGAGAGAGAGAGAGAGTGTAGGTAAGGAAGCCAAATACAGTTAAGTCTCAAAAACACTGATACCTCAATCATGTCAGTGTACTCTATTATGCCCAATGATATAGCTTGAACACATTTCTAATTTTTGTTAACATTTCAACTACTGTTATCTCAAATCACTGGTATCTCGAAGTAAATTTTCTGATACCAGAAAATTGACTTCGAGTTACCAGTAATTTGAGATGAACTTTGACTTTATGAGATCGAGAGTTTAATGTATGTTGCAAATTCGCTTCCTTTCCTTGGTTTTTACTTCCCTTACTTATGTTGCTCAAGAAATCTAATCCAGTAAATAAAGGAACTTACATGAGTGCTCATGTATTATTGAATTTATCAAACGAGTTGGGGAAAAAGATAAGATTCGAGGCTCTGCCGAGCATCTTATCGTTTTCACCAACGAGTTTAATAAATTCAATAATACAGGAGCACGAATGCAAGATTCTATTTATCATATGACACTAAAACCGCATTATATCAGCAAATTTTGCACTAAAATGTCACGATTTCGCCATTAGAAAACGCGACATTTTATGGACGTCAACGTATAACGTTACGACGTAATTTGCCTATTTAATCCACTAGTGGATTATCGGTTTTAATGCATGGCTTTATTTCACTCTCATATGCGACGTCATATGATAAATAAGTTAAATGCAAACGCCACCACTTTTTCCTGCCATTTTTACAAAGGGGTCACGCTTATTGTGACTTCCTATTTGCTTCGCATGACGAAAAATCCTCTCTGAATCAATAGAAATAATTCACTCCTAAGGCAGCAAAATCTTTTCTTGAATTTTTTTTAGCAAATTCTTTTCTAAAAATAAGAGTTGAACCTCGTTGACAAAAGAGACGAAAAAGTGAAGAGTTGTTTTACCTAAAAGTGTTCCTATTTACCTTAATATTTCTTTTGAACCATATCTTAATTTTGGTTAACTGTTTTCATTTAGAGTTCAAAGAAGCATTCAGTCTTTTTGACAAAGATGGTGACGGAACCATAACAACAAAGGAACTTGGAACAGTGATGAGATCATTGGGACAAAACCCGACAGAGCAAGAACTTCAAGATATGATCAACGAAGTCGACGCCGATGGTATGTCGTCATTTTTCTATATTTTTTCAGACTGTTTACGCTGTATTTCACAGCTAGTTTTTGTGGTGGGAGTCAACGCACGTTTACATAGTTAAAAAGTACATGTAAGATTTAAATCTCAGTTTTTGTCTCAAAAATTGGAGCTTCACAAGTTGATATCCTAAGTCCCGAGGTTATTAAACTTTCTGTCATGCACAACTCCAACTTCGCATGCCAAGGCACTAAGTTCACTTTGTTCCTTACGTACGTACGTAAGTAATAAAATGGACTCAGTACCCTCGGCTTGCGAAGATGGCGCAATTCAGCTTTTGTGACTTCATAAATATGTCCTTCCCAGGTCAAAAAAAGTCCTTCAAAATTATCTACAGGAAGAGCAATTTCGTTACCTTCAGACTTGATTCTCATGGGATTTGGAAGCGAAAATGAAAGTTTTAGAGTTTCTCTTCCTGAAAGTGTGCCCTTCCACCTTAAGCTACCAAACAACTGAGCTATAGAAACACGAGAAATAAAAGTCAAGTTTTATAGCAATTATGATACTTTTTATAACCTTTATCGACTCATTGCGGTTGAAAATGCTGTCATGTTCAGTAGAAAAGTTATAATCTTTTTAAGCAAGAAATGCATAAATCGGTCAGTTTAAATCGATTTACAAAGGCTTATAGGTCTTATACAAATTTTAAGAACAGGTCTGATGCGTAACCGCCAAGTCCACTTTTTGCTTAGGTTGGCTGCCCATTTTAGCAAAATTTAAACCTATTCTGCTACAGCTGACTGTTTGCTGATATATTCTTATTACAGCAGCTTTAATATTGACAGAAGCCATCTCTGCAGCAGATGCCATTGTAAACCTAACTTGAGTTGATTTTATCTTCACTGGTTTGACTGTCATGAATCTGGCACAAAGGGGCAGGCAGAATGGGAAATACTACTGCAGTCCCTGATCAGTCTGGCCTTGGTCTACAGTGTCTGCTCAGACAACCCTGTCCCAATATTTAGTGAGGTGGTGCAAGGTTTACAGATCATTTTAAACATTTATTTGCTTGTAAGACCAAATTCATTTTTGTGTTTACATATCACTTTGAGTGAAAATCCAAGTATATGCATGTACATGGTAAACAGTAAACTAAATAAGATGAAGAGGGAAAATATCAGAATCCAATTATGTCTATGCAAAGAGATATATTAATAAGCATCAGAAAGCCTAAACTGCCATGGTGAAAGCCAATCAACAAGTTCTTATAGTTTGAAAACTGTTTCTCAAGACCTTGTATTGCTCAGATGCCGTTTATTCAAGGCCTTCTGAACAGCTGTTTTTAGGTCCAATTCCACAAATATCTAGTTTTAGTCAAGAAGCCGGTTCAAATACTTCAACAGCAGAGTATTAGCATTCGAATCATGAAGTTCAGAATTTGGCCTTTACCATGCTTTCATTTTAAGGAGTCATAGGATGGCTTCTAAGCTTGTATTTACGCACAACTAGCCAGGTAAGAGATTTTGAACAGTGCACTGATTGCACATGCATAGTATGCTGAATCATACAGGTCTGACATACCTTATTCAGTGAATAAACCTTACCACCACTGAACTCGAAAGTGTAAACAGTTTTTAAAATTCGTAGAAGAGCTATAATAATGATGTTATTTTGAGTATAAGTAGTAATAATGCAGTGATCAAGTTATATTTGATAAAAATACCCCCCCCCCGATTTCCCTCCCCTTCCTCCTCCCCCATTTGAAATGGAATAGATATTACAGACGTGGTCACAATAGGAGATAAAGGAAACAGATTTACATAAGGCAATACTAATCAGTCTTTGAATCGACAACCCTATTTAAAGCAAGCAAGAAATTACAGTATGCTTTTCTCTGGCTTTCGTCACCAAATATCATCAGGGTCATTGATGAGGCTTCAATAGCCGAAACTTCGAAGCATGACCCATGGTCCTCCTTCTAAATGTGTTCTCTGCTCTTGAAGGAAATTTTTCAGGGTTAATTCCTTTTGAATCCCTTTGTACAAACGTATGTTCTGTTGCCCACTGCTGGTACAAATGTTTATGACCTTCATACAAATAAATATCTACATTCTCAATGCATTATTGAAAAAACCCTATGGTAAACTGTTAGAACGTAATATAGTTTATACTTCAATATTTACATTTTCGGTGCAAGCTCTCTGTAAACACATTTAAGTGATGCGGGAGTCAATTTTGTTTACAACTCAATAATTATATTGTGCAACGTGGTTGACACTTTTGGACAAGATTTAAAATTTGGAACTGACCGCAAATATTTAGTGACAGCTCACCACGCTAAGCACGTGGAATCTACAACATGTCATGTACTTAACTGGCTAGCAAACATTGAGTGGCACTTGAATGTTAAATCTACAGCAATGGGTGGATATTACTGGTAGGCAGTGACAATGCGGCTGTTCCAAACTATAGCAAAATCGACCGGTGATGTTTTAAAATCGATTCTTTGGGGTTCACTTACTTTGCACGTGACTCGATTTAGTTTATATTTCAGTAAATGGTGAAAAACAATAACATTAATTAAGGAAGAATGTTATTTTTTAACGTTTACTGAAGTATAAACTACATGGGGTCACGAGCAAAGTAAGTGAACCCAAAAGGGGTTTACGTAAACTTTGCTCATGACCCGATATAGTTTATATATCAGTAAACGTTTAAAAACTTACATTTATTCCTTATATTTATATTATTAAACGATCCTTTTGGTTAACAAAAAGATAAACAAAAATAAGAAATACATACATAAGAATTTTTTGAAAACATTATCGGCCGAATTTTGCAATAGTTCGGAACAGCCGCATTATCACTGCCTACCACTAAAATCCACCTGCGAGTAGGCGTAGCGAGCTGTCACTCAATGTTTACTAGCCATTCAAGTATATGACATGTAGTAGATTTCACGTGCTAGTTAGTGAGATAAGCTGTCACTCTAAAGCACGTGGCACAATGTAATTATTGACTTGTAAACGACATCGACTCCCACATCACTCAGTTGGGTTAACAGAGAGCTCTGCACTGATAATGTAAATATTTTACATTCTGTGTTTTCTATTTCTATTTGCATACATATCAGGTAATGGTACAATCGATTTTCCTGAATTCTTAACTATGATGGCGAGGAAGATGAAGGACACAGACTCCGAAGAAGAGATAAAGGAAGCCTTCAGGGTGTTTGATAAGGACGGTAATGGTTATATAAGTGCTGCTGAACTAAGACATGTTATGACAAATTTAGGTGAAAAATTAACAGATGAAGAAGTTGAGGAGATGATAAAAGAAGCTGATGTTGACGGTGATGGACAAGTGAACTATGAAGGTAAAGGCATTCACCGTAGAAAACAAAAAACAGGACACCTAAAATAATTACCGTAATTGTCCTAAAATAGAAGAGTTTGGTTTTACATTGCAATTCTGCTTTCAAGATATGCAGACTGAATGACAAAATGCCCCGGTCTGGGTCTGCACCGTGTGCTTTGGTCACATTGCTCTTCCAAACAGCAGTCTGATCTAGGTCTGCACAGATTGTTTTGATCTAGCTGTTCCAATACTTATGATTTTTGCCGGTAACTTGCTTCTTCTATATAAAAAATATTATTGATAGTGATATGGGGTTGCAACCCGAAACATGCCGATAAAATGATAAAATAGACACCACCATACTTGTCTACTAAACATTGTTTTATACTTATAATTGTGATGACGCTGTTAAATTGACTGGTGATGCATTACAAAATAATATCAATAATGATAATAATAAGAAACGAAGGGTAGCTTCGTGGAGTTATAACCGTAGGACAGTGGATTATTAATGGCCTTATGTACGAAAGGTGGGACCCTTTTCTATCCTTTTGCTACCGATTCAAAAGAGGTCTCTATTTACTGCTGGGTCGACAGAGAGAGGTTAAGAATGTACTACTACTACTAATACTACTACTAGATCTAGTTTTAATTTATTGAGCAAAAGTGGAAAACGATACACGTGATTTGCTTCTTATTTTGCTCTTCTATGGAATTAGAAATCTTAATGAGAACGCATATCAATATTACATATACACTTTTTTGTTAAATTTTCATACATAAATTTTCGGCGCTTAAAATGTAAAAATTTTCGTACATATACTATAATGAATATGTCTGACATGTCTGTTTTTATTTCAGAATTTGTGAAAATGATGATGTCAAAGTGAGATCAGAGACCATGAGGACAGCTACAAATTTTATCCTGTTTAAATTTTAAACTTTAAAATGACATTTTCCAAAAATTGTTGACTTGTTACTTTTCTTTACTTCTGTTAAAAGAGGTAACCAGATTACAGTAGGCGCTGGGTTGCACCGTTTACTGTTAACCTTGCTGAGGCGACACTAAGCGGCAATCATGGGTGTACTCTATCACCCTGCCAATGTCAGCACTAGATGTGGGTCAGTGTCTCTCTAGTAACATCAGCGAGACACTGACCCACATCAAATGATACCATTTTCAGCGAGACACTGACAACCACCAAATGCGACCATTGTCAGCGAGACACTGACACGCATCAAATGCTGTCATTACCAGCGACACACTGGCCCGCATCACATGCTGCCATTTTCAGCAAGACACTGGCACACATCGAATTCTGCCATTACCAGCGAGACACTGGCCTGCATTAAATGCTGCCATTATCAGTGAGACACTGACACACACCAAATGCTGCCGTTTTCAGCGAGACACTGACACACATCAAATGCTGTCATTACAAGTGAGACACTGGCCTGCATCAAATGCTACTATTATCAGCGAGACATTGACACATATGAAATGCTGCCATTTTCTGCGAGACACTGACACACATCAAATGCTGCCATTACCAACGAGACACTGACATCAAATGTGGTATTATCTACAAGACATTGACACCAATGAGACACTGACACATTAAATGCTACCATTATCAGCGAGACACTGATAAACATCAAATACTAACCGATTATTAGCAGCAAGACACTGGCACGCATCAAATGCGGCCATTATCAGCGAGACATTGACACACATCAAATGCTGCCATTGCAAACACCGTTCATGCCAGTGCTTAACAAAACTGGCAACGGCGGGGGACATGATGCTTTGCGACGACTGCCGATTTGCCTACAATTTTCATTAGGGTGCATGACCTTACAGGCAATTAGTTGTTCTAGCTGAGAAAATAGACGGCTGGGTTTTGCTTAGCATCCTTCTTGTCTGGTCAGTTCCTGCAGGTGCACAGATGTTGATAGTACGCATATGCATTAAGGGTTTTGTTTCCGCGACGCCAGTCATTTCAACTAACCAGAGTCTTTATTATCATTTTTTTTCCATTTTCCAGGAATCATAGATGGTATATGCGAATAAGGAAGAATCTGAAATTAGTCAAAAAGTGCTTACTTGTCAAAATTTTCGCAGACGTTATGTTTTGTGATTCTTTCAAATAGTCCAGTATTGTTTTGCATCTTTATGCTTTTGCTCAAATAGATTATGAGTTTAATTTCTCAAACATAAATACTTAAACTTTTGTATGGACTTTTTATATGTAGACCGAGCCTGAACAAGCTCTAGTCGGTTATTTTCAGTTTTACTATTTTTTTCCTGAAATTATTGAGGTTCAGTTTTTTTTCCATAAAAACATGTCTGTTTAATTCCCATGTTCATCATACGCGGTTTTAGAAATATTTTGCCTAACTGATGATATTATCCTTTTAAATAATGTCGACGCTGCTATAAAAATCATCTACACAACTATCCAACTGAGTTATATTGCTCCCCCTCTCAGCACTGTTAAAAATGCCGTTCAAACCATTTACACTGTTTCCGAAGATGAAAGTTTAGTGACATATGTGACAGTGTCTGTCATTTTGAGCCTTATGGAGCGAAAATCGGAAATTTTGTTTTAAACATTTTCGTATTTATTATTGCTTCCAGAATAGATTTTGAGAAGCACAGAGAAATAGCGCTATGGTTTACTGCAAAAGCAAACGAAATTCACACCCAACCGATTTCTTTGTTTTCGTTTCACTGATTGGATACAATTTACCAGAAACCTTTATAACTCTGGTTCGTGACATCTCTTTTCAAAGATCTGTAATACGAACATTCTTAAAAGAGTGTAGATGAAGAAAATTAAATACGCCGCTAGAAATGTTCAATCACTCTTTTCAGGCGACGCATTGAAATTTATAAGTCATTGTGCGGAAATGAAATTAACTTTCATTTCACGTTTCGTGACGTCAACGTCGCACCTCCACAAGGCTCAAAATCGTAGGCACTGTCACAGATTCGTTAAAGATTTACACCCTCAATATTTATTTTAACGTTTAAATTTCTCACAAAACATTATATCCTAGGCATGATAATGATTGCTATTAAAAATACATTTATCTGCTAAATTTATGATTTTGATGGTCACTGAAAATAGGAGAATTTAACAAAATACACAAAAGGCGCGCCGATAGCGGACCGCCATTCCCGCAAAATATGCAGACTGGATACGCCCTGCAATCATAGTTAATCATGTTTCTTTAATCGACTCCAGACAGTTATTGGCTAAAAAGAACTCCTGTGCTCAGATTAGAGGTTAATACTACTGTAAAGTTATTTGCTCAACCAATCGTAAAAATCAAAACATGCTTGCAGAAACACATGCGGGAGTCAATCAATTTATGACGACAAAATATTCGTGAATATTCAAGAAGGGTACGCATTGATATATCGTCTCTGCCTCCGTAACAAAGATGTTTTCGCTGAAGATTTTTGAACAAATCTTAATTATGTCGCATACAACTAACCTGTTTCATAATTTTTTGATTACTTCGTAATGAAATAAGAGGAAGTATACCTTTAAGCAAAGTGTTGTCCAGTTTATAGTTAGGGTCAATAATAACACTGTCAAAATCTTCATCGTTAATCCGTTATTCTTTCAAAAGTGGGTTACATGATAAGGAAAAACTTACAACACAATGATCCGAAAAATATATTTAGATCACATACGTTGAACGATGTAAACGTATCTAAAACATTTTTACTGACTAAAACATTGTCAATGAGACCTAAACCATTTTTCCCCACATTTGTGCACTCCGACACGACCGTTTGCAATACGTTAACCTCTTAACCTGCATAAATCTATCAAAAGGCTTCTATTTACATTTGCACCAGTATCTTTAGTTTCTCGACATTTCTTTGTCAGAAACATAAACCTCGGGAGGTGAGCATCATCGTCTTTTACATAATCTTTTAAATATGCCAGTCGTGCGTTTAAGTCACCACAAACTATAATTCAACATTTTCCACAAAACGCAACCTTCAAGTGAACTATTTTCTCCGTCAATCTTTATTTCTTTACTAGAACCTGATGGTACATTGTAGCATAGACAAAGAATTAAATCACATTTTACATAAAAATGCTCATGAGAGAATGAAAGCCATATCATATCATCTCCAAACCTTCCAAACCTTCCCACACTTATAGTTATATCCAAATCGTGTTTAATAAGTGAGTTTTTTTATGTACATGTAAATAATGCACCCCCCCCCCCCCCCAAGATGCCCATTTACTATTGGGTTTAATTTTGGTCCTGTTTAACTCAAAGTATGTAAAATGACTGACTGTAAATATGCTGTAGTCGCTACCCCACGTTTCGTTTGTCCTACACAGTATTTAACCTCAAATGTTCACCACAATGTGCATCACGATATGATTCTGACCCCGGTTTTTGTGTTTGTGCACAGCCTGCACTTTCATTTCTAGTGTTTACACTTGGGGTTGTCAATGTTTTGTCACTTTGTTGTTCACTGGTCTGATAGTGTTATTATTTTACTTGGCGACAGAGTATTTACTGAAACTGTGCCGAGTTGGCAAAGTGGAAAGTGAGATATAGGGACATGGTTGATTTGGAAGTTCACAGAGACATTTGCTTCTTTTGCATATTCTGTCTCATTTAGAGGCTGTTGGTCTTTATTCATCCGTTCAACATACAGAGAGTAGAATAAATTATCGTTCTCCTCATTCTCATCTACATCTTCTTCCATGCTTATCACTATGTCGGTACTGGCATCCTCTGAATTTGTTATTACGCACTGCTAGTCCTTTAATTTGGCTGAGATTCCTTACAACTATCTACTTTTGGCCCAAAACTTTGGTCCTTTTCACCTTATCAATCAACTTGCTTATTAATTATTATCTTCTGAACTGTCAGCCTTACTTTGTGCTTCTCAGACTAATTTTTGCTATAAGACGAATTTGTTTGCTTGCTATTTTGAATAAGAGTTTGCTCTTTCTGTTTCTCTTTTGTGTGAACTTCGTTTATCTTTATCCTCCAAACCATGTTCACAGGGTATAATCGATTCCGCCAATTTTCGCTTCCTGCAGAGACTGTACATCATATTTGGCTTCCACCGAGACTGTCCGCGAACTCTTGCTTCCTGCCGAGACTTCTGTACATGATAAATGGCTTCCTGCAGAGACTGTCCGCGTGATTCTGCTTCCTGCCGAGGCTCTCGAGGAAGCAGAGTCACGCGGACAGTCTCGGCAGGAAGCTATTTTTCGAGGACAGTAGTCCCTGCAGGAAGCAAGAGTTCGTGGACAGTCTCGGCGGAAGCCAAATATGATGTACAGTCTTTGCAGGAAGCGAAAATTGGCGGAATCGATTATTCCCTGTGATGTTGCGTTCCGAACGACTTCTCCTATTAGGTAAGTTTTCTGTAGGCGGGTTTTACCGTGTGTTTGTTCGTTTATAGATGTTTGTGTTTCTATTCCTGTTGATCTTCATTCCACAACCGGTGACCTTGCCAGAATATCTCATCGTCCGAACTTTGTATAATCCCTTCAGTTTGGTTTAAACAATATTTATTTCACGTAAATTACATGCATAATATTTACAGAGTGCAAAATGGTGAACAGGATTTGATAACAAGCATCAAAACTTATACAATCATCTCCTTCAGTTTGCATAGCCTAGGCTGCCGCTTGTCTGTTTGTCCTGACTTTGGAGACAGTCTCGCATAGCTCACTCTCAATATTTTGTTCCGTTAGTTGAGCTACTAACTAATTTCTTTGGCTCCTATCTCTGTTCTCTTTCTGGTGTTTTGTAGCTTACAATGTTTACTTCAGTAGGCTCGATACGTGCTCTTTGTAAGGCCTCTTGCCAACTAGGAAAAGCATCTGCTGTCACTCTGCGAGCCATGACCAGTTTTGCTTGGTATACAGTTCTAACTTTTGAAACTTCTTGTTTTAACTGTTTATACCTATTACATATCTTTTTTCTCGCATTGGCTATTTCTCTCGGGAAATCCCGATCTATACCAATCCTCGGGTCTTTTAGACGATATGCTTGATCAAGGATTTTCTCTACAAACGGGTAATCTTTGGATTGGGCAATTATACGTTGTTTGGTTATATTTGGTTTCTTTCGGCCGATTCTATGAACTCTATCAATAATTACAGATTCTGGGTCTAAACCGAACTGATCGTGCAGGAAGTCATTCACTAGATCAATGCATATGAGCCGCGACACGACAAAACCAACAATGTGGTTGTGCGCCCAGGGCAGACTCAGATCAGCCTGGGCATCCGCCCAGTCTGATCAGACTCTTCGCTCAGCGCTTAATAGGTAGCTAAGTGTCTTAGCTACCTCCATGCGGACAGCGAAGACTCTGATCAGACTGGGCGGATGCCCAGGCTGATTTGAGTCTGCGCTGGACGCACGACCACATTGTTGGTTTTCTTGTGTCGCGGCTCATATGTACTCTTTGAAAGAAGTAAATGTTACGAAAAAGCCCTGGGTCAACAGAGATGTTCTCGACCTCTGTGATGACAGGAGAAATTTGAAGAAGAAGAGGTATGAAGCAGGAGGAGCAGAAGAATACAGGGAAGCAAACAAGAGGATTCAGAAGGCAGTGAAGAAAGCGAAGGAGGATCATTGGATAGCTAGTCAGTGCGAGGAGATTGAAACTTGCTTGAACAAAAACAACAGCAAGAAAGCATACCAGCTTGTGAAGGATCTAACTTCAGAGAAACAGGGTAGATCCACAACTATCCAGGACAAGTCTGGGAAATGCCTTACAGAGGAACAAGAGATTCTCGGCAGATGGACAGAATATTGCTCAGAACTATACAACCATGAGACTTACGGTGACAATGCGGTTCTGGACTGCAATCAGCCCCCAGAAGAAGACCAACAACCGATCCTTCGTGAGGAAGTTGAGATTGCAGTAGCAGCACTAAAGAAGGGGAGAAATCTGCCGGAGTTGATAATATACCAGCAGAACTTGTTCAAGCTGGCGGGGAGACCATGATTGATGTTTTAACAGATATTTGTAACAGGATCAGGAGAATGGCCTACCCCATGGACTCAGTCGCTGATTATTACGCTCCCTAAAAAGGCAACCTACAGCTCTGCCAGAACTACAGAACCATCAGCCTCATCAGTCATTCAAGCAAAGTCATGCTGAAAGTCGTCTTAAACAGGCTAAAAACCACAAGCCGAGGAGATAATCGCAGAGGAACAGGCTGGGTTCCGAGCAGGAAGGAGCACCACAGAACAAATCTTCAACCTTAGAATCCTGTGTGAAAAGTATCTCAAACGTCAGCAGAATCTGTACCATGTCTTCATTGATTTAAAAAAAAGCCCTTGACAGGGTATGGCATGCAGCCTTATGGGCCACTATGCGGAAGTACAATATCAGTGCAAATCTAGTTCGCACCATTGAGCAGCTATACGACAAGGCTACAAGTGCAGTCCTGATAAATGGCAGCACAGGAGAATGGTTCAGAACAACAGTTGGAGTAAGACAAGGATGTCTTCTGTCACCCACCCTCTTCAACATTTTTCTCGAACGGATCATGTCTGATGCTCTGGAAGAACATGAAGGAAAGGTTAGCATAGGCGGCAGAAACATTACCAATCTGCGGTTTGCCAATGACATAGATGCTCTAGCTGAGGAAGAGCAGGAACTGGAAGCTCTAGTTGAAAGTCTCGACCAAACCTGCACAAGGTATAAGTTGGAGATCAGTGCTGAGAAGACCAAACTGATGACGAACAGCGCAGACGGCATCCAGAGGGAGATCAAGGTAAAAGGGCAGAAGCTGGGTACCGTAAGCAGCTTCAAATACCTTACAGCAGTTGTCTCAGATGATGGCTCAAAACAGGAGGTTCTCTCAAGGATTGCACAAACCACTTCAGCTCTTACTTGGCTGAAACCAATTTGGAGAAATAACAATATATCTCTTGGATCAAAGGTGAAACTTATGCGCTCCCTTGTCATTTCCATATTTCTGTATGCCTGTGAATCATGGACCTTGACAGCAGAGTTAGAGAAAAGAACGCAGGCCTTTGAGATGAGATGCTACCGAAGGTTACTGAACATTTCGTACAAGGACCATATAACTAATGAGGAGGTTCGCAGGAAGTTCCAAGCAGCCATTGGAGAATATGATGAACTCCTTACGCTGGTCAAGAAACGGAAACTAAGGTGGTTTGGCCACGTCTCAAGGTCTTCTGGTTTAGCAAAGACAATTCTTCAGGGCACAGTGAAAGGAAAAAGAAGAGGTAGACAGAAGAAGAGGTGGGAAGACAATATCAAGGAGTGGACAGGAATGGATTTTGCCAGCTCAACTAGGGCAGTTGAAGACAGGACAAGGTGGAAAGGGATTTTTTTGAAGTCATCTGTGGTGCCCCAACGACCTAGTAAGGTTATGGGATAGAATAGAGAATAGAAATGTTACGAAGCTCGTGTAGTTTTGCCTCAAAATGCATTTGGAAAGGGGATGTCGCGACAATAAACTTGATCTGTAGAACTCCATTTTCTTTCTGAAACAAACTTCAGTGACTTATACGAAACCATTTCATGTGAACTTATACATTAGAACCCATAAATACATTTATGCAAACTGGAGACATTTCTCATCGAAAAAAAAGGTGTTGATCATTTATTTTGGTAAGGACGAAAATGGCGATAATAAAAAGCGTTCTAATGCACCTACCAATATTGATTACAGTTAAAAACGTCCTTTATTGTGAGTCATAGCAACAGATGGTACCGTGAAAATGAGGGGCTATTTCTTTATTTATTTCTTAGCGTTAAAAAGTTCTGCAGGAAGCGAGAAGAGTCATTCAAGAAAAAACGAAGTTGGTGTGTTTCCTTACAGTGATATTTGTTAGTTTTTAACATCCGTGCACAACTTTTCTCCGTAAGTATATACTAGTTTCGGCCACATCAGTATCATGAATGTACTAGTAAATACTAGTATAAATGATTTTTCATTTGATCAAGCGAGACGAATACACACTCCCACAGGTCATTAACACATACCAAGTTTATAAATTACTCAGACCGTTTCGTCGCAATGCGAAAAATGAAAACTTGAGTTGCAATACGCAATCGAAGGTACTGAACGTACATGTATTAACAAACAGCAAATACTCATACCAGACGGTCTAACTAGTGCCTTCAAATTTTGTCGCAGATTCATTGAGGTCCAAACATGTTGTATGCGAACAGTAGTGACTCTGAGCAGACTGCGCAGCGCAGTCTGCTCTGAGCCATTGCTGTTGGCGTTTGCGTTAGGCACCTTTCACATGCCGCAACATATTTACTGTCATTTCGGAAAACCTACAAGTTAATATTGTTTGAATAACTAGGAGCCACACCATCCTGCGCATTTTAGCATTCTCGTTTGAGCATTTAGTTTTCGCATGTGTAATAAATGGATCTTTTTAAAAATGTATCTTGAACAGCGAAATTCCTGAACAGATTGTGCATCCGCTAACATTCATGTTTACATATGTCATTTTGTTGGATTTCGTCGCAATGCGAAATTTATGGAGAAATTGCTATCCCCTACTGACTCATGAAAATAGGACACTAACGCCTCGGCGAAAAGTCTAGACCATAGATGAGCAGTCTGGCCAGGCTCTACACTATTTGCTATCCCGACAGAAATTTTACACATATCCTGGGGCAGTAAAAAATCTACCTAGTCAAAGTTGTGATATTTTTATTGTTTTTGGTCTTATGTATTGAGTGAAAACGGTAGAAATAATTTTGTAAACAGTTTTCATTTTCAGTGTATACTTGGGACTTATACAGAAAAGATGGTAGGTTATTGTTTATTGGTATTTTTGTGAATTATTATTCAGTGATTAACCTGTCATGTACGAGCCGGAAAACGCGGGAATTTTAACCTAAGGGCGTAACTTTCTATAGGCTGTGTATTTGCATATATATAAAGTTTACAAATATTCAGCTTACCCTGTCACCTATCTGACTCACAGTCTTGATCTAATTATTCAAAACAAAAATGTATATTACACAATTTGAAAATAATATTTCTGATGATGTTATCAAGAAAAACCGAACTGAAACTTTCTCTTGAAAATACCAGGAGCAAGTCGCTCCATATCCTGTACTTCATAATGTACTTCTTATATTATACGGCAAGTTTTACAAAGCAAATAAAAATAATGGAATCAACGTCAGTTTTAAAATGCGCCCATGGCTTATAAAGCTGTAACATAGGTGCTTCTTTATATTTATTAGCAAAACGGCAATTTTTCTCTTATTCAACAGAAAATAACGCCATGTAGTTGTTGTTTCCATTCTGATAATGATGCTCACCAGGCTCGGAAGCAGCCAAATAGTGTGCTTTATTTTGAGTCTGAGATGTTTCTCAAGTTTTATAACCTCGACGAGGTTGGACCCAGGTGGCTCAGAGGAACGTACCCATAGACGGAACGAATAAAGTTGGAAACAAATTATAAGCAATGCCATGTAGCCCGCTTTCCTCTATCTTATATAACCTCTCAAACAAAAGAACCGTTTATGTATTATCTTTTTTATGTTCAAAATTTCATAACGTTTTATAACAAAAACTTGTTCGGTGGTTCTCAAACATCAGTATATGTCTTACGCCTCTTGCACAAACCTGTGCAGACATAGCTTTTCGCCTTTCAAGGGTTATACATGTATAAATATAGTGATGTGTGAATATTTGAAGGTAAAACGTGTTTGTGAACTAAGGGCATTAATTCTAGCACGCCAATTTACCCTGTAAACTTTTTTGCTTTTCTATGGTGACGAACGATGAGTTAAGTTAAAAATGCATAGGTTATGATGCTTAAGCCACTGCTCCAGACGATAAGGGTTAACACACATAATTTAGGGATAATTTCAATATGTTATATATAATGGAGCCACAACATATGATTTCCAAAAATGTGGCCTCGGTGAAATGTAAAGGCTCGGATCAGACTGCATATGAGCCGCGACACGAGAAAACCAACAAAGTGGTTGTGCGCCCAGCGCAGACTCAGATCAGCCTGGGCATCCGCCCAGTCTGATCAGAGTCTTCGCTGTCCGCATGGAGGTAGCTTAGACCCGTAGCTACTCTTTGAGCATTTAACGATGAGTCTGATAAAACTTGGCAGATGCCCAGGCTGATCTGAGTCTGCGCTGGGCGCACAACCACATTGTTGGTTTTGTCGTGTCGCGGCTCATATAAGTGGAGTCTGACCAGTGCCTCAGCCATATATGGAAGTGACCCAAGCCATAGAGCCAGCAGTGAGGTCTCTTATTACCCTGTATAAATGAGTTAAATGAGAAGGATGATCTGAATATCACATGGAAATTGCCACATTGTTGGAAGTCTCATGACATGACTAATATATGGGATGACCATATCGACAAGGCACATTCTGTCAGTATACAATGGTCGTGATGTTTCTTATCAATAATACAAATGATAATGAATAACCGATAAAGCTTGACAAATTAAACTCTTTCATTCCAAGCTGATGTCACATTAAAAAAGGAAAACGCAGTTCCTGCGTATGACGTGGCATTAACGTTTATACACAACTTTACGTAAACATGTACCCAGATGTGGTGTGGGACTCAATGTTGCAACAATCTGACGATTTCAGATGTATGGTTACAACTATTTGCTTTTCCACCATTTCTCATATAAAGGGGAACAGTCTTTGTGACCTGAATTTGCACCTGTGGAAGCAATTCTTTCCCTTATGAGCTGACTCTCATTTAAAAAGGGCACAAAAATGCAAAACTGGTAGAGTTGCTTCACATGAAGGTGTGCCCATTCAAACCCAACGGGTACATAACATGTAACAAGATCTGCACTGCTGGGATTTCGACAATTTTATTTAATGCAGCAATTTGTTAAAATTCTGCAACAAATTTAGGAACTTGGTAAAGTGCCAATAGTCAGGGGAATACGGTAATGATCAATATTTCGCATTGACAACTCCGTCCCCACTATGACGATGTCTAAATATTTTGAAGTGATTTTTTTATGAAATAAGTAGCGTAATTGACGCGAAACCTATGTGCCTAACGTGTCTGTGATCAGCGAAAACGCAGTCCATTGTGTGTATACAAGCAGCCTGTTTTTGTCTGAATGTTCTTTAGGGTCTATACGTGGTGTATGCGAACAGCGAAGACTATGATAAGACTGTGCGACGCGCAGGCTGGTCTTAGTATTTGCTGATTGTACATGCCATATGCAACGTTTTCCTGTGTCGAGGCACATTTATTATTTTGACCGTCTAAGCTTGGGTTTCAGTTACATTTACATTCACATGATTTTGCCCTTTCAATAGTGCAATGGGTACAACTAAATCTAGCTACCGCAAAGATTCAAAAGTTGGAGAAGACTCGCAAGCTGTGTCGGACTCGAACACACAGCCTCTGGCTTATGAGCCGAAGCTTTAACCCTTCAGTCAGTACGACTGAACGCAATCAAAAGGAACTAAGGACCTCTGACAGTTTCAATGCAAATTTGCCAATTTTTTGACAAATTACTGCAGCTTCCATGGGAAGCCAATGTTGATAATTTTAACATTAACATATAGTCTTATGCGTTATGAAGAAGTTTTCATATTGATTTTGAAAAAATATCACGTCTGCAGACTAGCTCTCGCTGACTTTCTCAAGAGGGGTAAGTGGAATTTTCGGTCATCCAAAATAAACCAAATTTTCGATTTTTCTTATTTACTGAATTTTATTTTGTTAAATATGCTTAAAATAAAGTAAACACTACAACTGCATATAGCATGCAATAATGTGTAAATAAAAAGTATGCTAGCCTGATTTTAAGATGCAATGGGTCTAATTACCCCACCCACTTTTTAGTTTTTCAGCTGTAGACTATCATTCCACCCCGTGCCTCAGCTTGCCACTCACAGATAATGTGTATATGGACAGTACACACGTACATGCAAAGTGGCTAGCTGAGGCACGGGGGGGGGGGGAAGTATCTTTATAAAAGTTTTCCTATTTTCCATACATTTAATTATAAAAACTTGCGTTTTACATCTAAAATCTCAGTCTATGTGTTAAATAGCCGAAAAATTGATTTTGTACCAATTATGGGGAGTTCCGAGGAAAACATTTCAGTGGAAATTTTGAAGTGTAGCAAAAGTTCATTTTTGACCATTTTTATAGGCAAATTTACATTACAACTGTCAGAGGTCCTTTGACGGTTGGAACTCAAGTGAACTAGGTACCTAGTTTAAAGTGAGAAAATGTTGTCATGTCTCAAATCCACAATTTTCTGAGTGCCTCCATTATCTCAAGTATCTGTTATGTCCCGGTATTATAGAGGTATTATAGACTCATACGTTTTTCGCAAAAATATCTCCCGAAAACGAGGAGTCCACCATTTCTTGTGTCAACATAGGTCAACATAAGCCCCTGAGCCTGATCACGTCGGCCCCGTTTCGGATGATTTGATCAGCTAGTCCCCGTTATGGCTACCCACCGTGTTACTATAAATTTGAAGTCACATTTTCGTAAGAACATTTCTCTGAGGGAGAAACAAAGTACCATCTAAAATATCCTGTGTTTTACATTTGTGGATTTAATTTCTGCTAAAGTCTAGAAATATTAGTAAAGGTTAGTGTCTTGTCACTTCTACAGTAAATTTCATGAGCACAAGTCGCCAGATACTGGCAACATACAGCTGAAAGTTTGTGAAATTACTGCCGAGACGTTGTTGTAAAAATTAAACTGTATTTTGGATTTTATGTCTCATTTTTCCACTGGTAAACATTACACCTATGGGAGAAATCGAAGAGGGGCTTAACTGATTTTGACCACTTTATTTATTTGACACACTCTGATCCGGTTTCTCACAGTCTGCAAACGCAGCATTTTTGTTTTCAGTAAAGTCACTACCCGCCCTCAGAAAATGGTTTTCTTATATACTTTTCAGGCTGCGCAACAACTTACAGAAGAACAAACCGCAGGTATGTTATTCACAGTCAACACTCAATATCTCGAAGTCGAACTTCGGTCCAAACTACTGATATCTCAAAGTAAATTTTCTGGTACCAGAAAATTTACTTTGAGATATCAGTTGTTTGAGATAACAGGAGTTGAAATGTAAATAAAAATAGGAAATATATTCTTTGGTATAAGAGGTTACTTTGAGATAACAGTGTTCGAGAAATCGGACCGGGCGGCGTAGCGCAATCGGTAGGGCACCTGACTTATAAGCCAGAAGTCCTGGGTTCGATTCCCGGTCCGGCCACTTACTTTCATTTCTCCTTCCGATGATTCAAGAAGTGCAGTTGTCAGTTACAATGTACTGGTGAAAGTAAGTGCAATTAGTACTGGTTAACCGCTTAGGAGCTCTAAGTCTGCCCAGGAATAGTGTGATTCGGTTAATTGACCGTCCCGACATGACCATCGCTGTTTACCGTGGACGTTAAACAATAATACAACAACAGCAAAAACAACAATCGAGAAATCGGGAGCTGTCTGTATTTATCTTTCTAATTTTCGTCTCATTTTCAATCGTATTTTCATTAGATTCACACTATTTAAAGCTTAATGTTCATTATTCATATCTGCGGGGGGGGGGGGGGGGGGGGGGAATCGTTTCTTACATTTTTACAATAGGTTATATGTTTATCAAAGTCTGTCATACACCAAGTAGTTCTGGGCTTATTTGTTCAAGCGTATTTTAAAGAAATACTCTGTAATTTTCGTCGAAAAAACGGCAGTGCAAAAGCTCCTGACATTTTGTCAGCAAAATTATTAGCACATTTCATGTTATTTGTTAAGTTAACGCGGCCACTGTCACTGGGTACCAAAGCCATAAGAAACACATAGCCCCAGCATTTTATTACCATCCCAAAATTATATCGATATGACTGAACTACTGTTGAAAGGGGCTTACATGTGTAAATGGGAAGATGCGTTACCTTTATTTCAGAGTTCAAAGAAGCATTTAGTCTTTTTGACAAAGATGGGGATGGTGTCATCACAACAGGAGAGCTCGGAACAGTGATGAGGTCATTAGGACAAAATCCGACAGAAGCCGAATTACAAGACATGATCAACGAAGTCGACGTTGACGGTAAGCATTGACTGCAGTGCTCTAGATAAGAAGGAGTAATAGGGACGATTCTGGAATAATATTGTCCATGCATATTAATCAACAAAAACACGCGTTGTGACATTATAAATGGATGGCGTTATACTGAATTACAAAGCAATATAAGGCTAAAAGTTTTTTTTCCTTTTCATTCCTTTGTAGAAGAGACGAACCGCCTTTGAATACTTAGTATTTATTGATAGCACCACATACATGCACAAGCGCGCACGCACACACGCACGCAAAACACACGGACGTCCACACGAACGCACGCGCGCTCACTCACACACATACGCATACATGCACAAAAACATTACAAACAAGTTAGTGTATATAGTCTGCGCAGGTGAAAGAAAAACAAAATACAATGACAGAGCGAGGATGAAGACGGCGTCAATTTGCCCTGGCACTTAAGGGCATCAGGGTATCAGGGTAAGCGGTTGTTCCAAGGCTGTCGTATCACTTCAGTTATTTATGTATTATTATATGTAATCCGTCTACATTTACCATCAACTCAACTAAAAAGCTGGGCCCGATTGTTCAAAACTAACGATATCGTAAGTAATTTCTTGAATTGAACGTAAAAACACTCAGTGGCATTTTTTGCCAAAAAATGTGGAGAGGTTTGTCAGTGCAAAACTTCTTTCATTTTTTTTTTTTTCCAACAAAAATATCAATACATTTGATTTTCATGCGTACTGTAAACCTTAATGAAGCACTGGCCGGGCCGGGTAGCGCAATCGGTAGGGCACCTGACTCGTAAGTCAGAGGTCCTGGGTTCGAATCCCGGTCTGGCCACATACTTTCGTTTCTCCTTCCGCTGATTTAAGAAGGGCAGTTGTCAGTTACTGGCGAAACTATGTGCACTTAGTACTGGTTAACCGGTTAGGAGGTCTAAGCCTGCCCAGGAATAGTGTGGTTAGGTTAACTGACCGTCCCGACATGACCTTAGTTGTTGACCGTGGACGTTAAGCATCAAATCAACCAACCAACTTAATGAAGCACTGACTTACCATGCTTTGAACAACCGGGCCCTGGAATTCGACCCTACTGCACTCAGAACGGCCAAAGAGTTTCGGCCGCTCTGAGTGCAGTAGGGTTAAATCAACTCTACTATAAGCCTAAGTTTTATTTTTACACGGCAGGTAACGGAACAATCGACTTTCAAGAATTTTTACATCTAATGGCAAGACAACACAAAGAAGGTGATCAGGAAGAGGAACTGAGAGAAGCTTTTAAAGGTAGTTTTCTGAAGAAAATAGAAAAAAAAAATAATGAAATAATAACTTAATATTACTTTCTTGCGTTCTTTTTAAGGCGAATGGGTACATCTTCATGATTTTTTTTGCCGTTTTTATCACCCCTGGTTAACTATGTATATACAAGGGCTGTACCGACACAAAAACGAATTTTTACGAAACGAAAAAGAGTCATAGTTACCAAACGACCTGATCATTGTTACGAAACGACAAAAGAGGCATAGTTACCAAACGACCTGATGATCAGGTTGTTTGGTAAATAATGACTCTTTTTCGTTTCGTAACAGCTCGTTTTCGTTTCGTAACATCCTTGAAAACATAGTTAACCAGGGGTGTTATGAAAGGGATGAAACGTCGTGATTTCCTGAATGTTTCCCTAAGGGATGAAACGTACTAGTATCCGAAAGAGATCTGAATAGGAGAAGAGCTATAATATTGAGCCGCGACACAACAAAACCAACAAAGTGGTTGTGCGGCCAGCACAGACTCAGATCAGCCTGGGCATCCGCCCAGTCTGATCAGAGTCTTCACTGTCCGCATGGAGGTAGCTTAGACCTTTATCTACCTTTTAAGCACTTAACGAAAAGTCTGGTTAATTTGGGCGGATGCCCAGGCTGATCTGAGTCTGCGCAGGGCGCACAACCACATTGTTGGTTTTGTCGTGTCGCGGCTTATATAAGCTATCAGCTTTCGTTCTGATCTTATTACTTTGTGTAACTGTCTTGTTTATATGTTGTTATGTGCAGTTTTTTTAAATAAAATATGTTTAAACCAAAGAGATCTGAAAGGAAAAAAATGCTTCCTTTCAGAGCTGAACCTATTACGAAGGGTTGCTAAATGAAAATGCTACAGTTGCTTCCTGTGAAAGTGTACCCGACCGTACTGAATACCGCAAGGTAGCACAAGATACCGTAAGGTAGCACAAGGTGTTACCGTCTGTCTTAAACCATGGCGGCTGGTTTGTGCCATTTTGTCTTTTCGTCTTCTTTTTTTTTAAAAAAAAAAGATGTTTGAGATGTATGAATACGTTTCCAAGGGATATAGTAGCCATCAGGGGCTACAGTTAAAAAAAATCGTTGGGCTTCGATATTGTATTGTATCAAGTATTACCAGCAATATTAGGCTTACCTGTATAAGTCACAAAGCAGCAACGGTACGTGTGTTGTTAAATGGCTGAATACAAAACGCCATGTGACCAGCATATGGTGAAAAATCTCCCCAAAACTTATGGGGTTTATAGGTTTCTGACCAAATGCTGGTCATAAACGGTCATGCCAGTGCAACGGTCGGAGTCTGTATTTAATGTGGAAGAAGAACCGGAGTGCCCGGAGAAAGAACCGCAGCAGGTTAATTTGATAAATAGACAGAACCTATACCCGGTCTCATCTTTCTAGGGCGTCAGAGAGCAGCTGTATGCTGTCGCAGGCCAAGACCTTTGACAAAAAAACTGCCTTGGGCCAGTGGAGGGGTTCACTTCTTCAATGGAAGTCCAGGTCATCCTCGACAGCGAGCAATAGTCCTTTAAAATAATTCATAAGAAATCAGGGGGTTTCGGTAGCTCAGTTGATTAAGCAATGGCTCACTCTACTATCGGTTGTTGATTTGAATCTCGCAGAGAAATAAAGCTCCATCACTAACAGTCTTTCATTATTAACCTACACCGAAGTACCGCTGAAAGCGAGGTTAAACTCAAATTTTATCAATCATTGCAGAAAAACTTGCAGCAAAAGAGTGAGCAAGTGTTTTCCTTCATGTTTGCCCCATTGTAGAACGAATTCATGTGCTAGGAAAACAAGTTTTTCTCTGTTAAAAGTTGTCTTCCTAGGAAAAATGGTGGCCGAACCCTGGAATAATATGTCATATATAAAGAATAAATGACTATCACCATATTTTCGGCCATTTTTACTAAGGAAAAGAGAATTCGTGATATTCTGTTTGCTTCCAAGTACAACAAAGTCCTTCCAAAATGGCGTCTACTCTAAAAGGAAAGAATTCGCTCCTGTGGGAGCGAATTCTTATCTTTAAGAGTTGACCGCCACTAAGAAGGGAGGCAAAATGAGAATGGCAGAGTTACTTCCCCTGAAAGATAACCTATTCACCTTGATTTTATTGCCTGTAGTGTTTGACAAGGACGGCAATGGGTATATTAGCGCCGCAGAGCTCAGACATGTCATGACAAACTTAGGAGAGAAACTGACGGACGAACAAATTGATGAGATGATTAAAGAGGCTGACCTTGATGGCGATGGACAGGTTAATTATAATGGTAAGTGCCTTGATAACCCAATTTGTTTGGGAAAAAAATGACCTGAGCAAACAATCTGTACTTTTCGCCATTATTATATGTACGACTGCAAATTTTCACACTTGACCAGGGAGATAAAATTTCTTATACTCCACAGTTGCCTTGCGAAGGTGTCCCGTTTACTTAGGGAAATTAACGTTTCGAATGAATGGTAGATACTAAAATTTGTTGTACAATATTGATTTCTTATTAACAGTCGATAAATTTTTCATTAGCAATTTTTAAATTATAAGACCTATAAATCAAAACTTCCCTTGCTGGGCTCATGTGATGGCTTTTTAAAGGTTTTGAAAACTTGAATTCCGTATATCACGTCATAAACCCGCGTGAATGGCGATACACGAATTCGAAACTTTAATGGTAATCGAACTGTGTCGAACATTTGGAAGCCGAGTTCAAAACCAAGGGTTGTCATTTATTTAAAATAAACATTTAACAGGGTTGTGACATATCATATTGCCTAGGAGTACCATAAGCTAATACTATTGATGTGCCTCTTTTTCATGAGCCGCGACGTGAGAAAACCAACAATGTGGTTGTGCGCCCAGCGCAGACTCTGATCAGCCTATGCATCCGCCCAGTCTAATCAGAGTCTTCGTTTTGCGCTTAAAGGGTAGCTAAGGGTTTAAGCTACATCCATGCGGACAGCGAAACACTCTGATCAGACTGGGCGGATGCCCAGGCTGATTTGAGTCTGCGCTGGGCGCACAACCACATTGTTGGTTTTGTCGCGTCGCGGCTCATATATGTTGGTGAGAAGATACGCCCGTGAGCCATGTGTCTTGTTGCTTTATTATCTCTATCTCTTGCATTGTTTTCTTTTTTTCAGAATTCATTAAAATGATGACCCAAAAGTAATCTGCAATTGTTGTGGCAGTCTGTGACAAGAATCAAAGAATAATTCCTCAGCCCTGGACAAGCCAGACTATTTGGCATAATCTGTCAAGAATAATGTTGTGTATTTCTAAAAAAATGGATCTGTGTAGTGATCTCATTTTTGAATTACTCAGCGAGGAGATCCTAATTAAGCCTCATTACAGGTGCTGTTTTTAAGGTATATGGGTACTCCGCCATTTGTTTCGCCTTGTTTTCGAAGGGAGACAACTTTTGTGACCTTGTTTCTCTGGGCGACGAACCCCTTTCAGAAACAAGTTTACTCTTTAGGGGAGGAAGGAAATTCTTTCCTTTAAGACTTGACTCTTATCGAAAAATAGGCAACATTGAAAACGAAGGTGTTGCTTCCCCATACATTATACCCATTCTCCTTTAGCCGTAACTTGAAGCCATTTTACAATAATGATAAACATGAAAAAAAAAAAAAAAAACATTACGGAAAAGAAACATGACAATAGATAATGGAATAAATCACACTCCTGATAGTTCACAACAAAAAGATATTAAAAACGCAATTTCAGTTCAAATGTTTTGGCTTGTCGGTCATGATAAAGCAGCTGACTTGGATCATCTCGTCTGGTCCTAGACGCTATGTCTGTACTGCTGACATAGAATCAGACCATTGGAAGAGAAATAAGCTTACATGAGAGCCGCGACACGAGAAAACCCACAAATTGGTTGTGCGCCCAACGGAGACTCAGATAAGCCTGGGCATCCGCCCAGTCTGATCAGAGTCTTCGCTGTCCGCATAGAGATAGCTTAGACCCTAAGCTATCTTTTAAGGGCAATGCAAAGATCCTGATCAGAATGGGCTGATGCCCAGGCTGATCGAGTCTGCGGCACTGGGCGCACAACCACTTTGCTATTTTTCTCGTGTCGCGGCTCATTTACAGATTCGACTGGAGCCAGTCTATTGATCATCAAATTCGAAATATTCCAAGGTCTGAATAGAGGCAAAACTCTCTACGCGATGACTTTTTTAAAATCCCTTTTCGTTCATGCAAGTGGACACAACGTAAGAGTGTCAAGCTGCATCGTTGTTGTAGTTCTTATTATTATTCTTATTATTGTCATTATTATAATCATTATTTGCTGGCTGATTACATATGTCACTGTAGTAAGAACGGCGAGATAACTAAAAGTGCTCACTGTAAGGCTTGAAAGATTTGCTTACTCTTATCAAGGACGCCTTTGCTGAAAATTCATATTCATATTCACAAGGCAATAAAGGGGCCGTGTTTGAATGTGTGTCTTAAATGTATTTGTAAACATCACCTATACAATCTTGTCAGTCCGATGATCAGATGGATGGATTGATAGATGACTTGCGATTTTACGTCAATTTAAAAGGTATTTCGCCCCAGCGGGTTTCAACCCGGGACCGCTAGATTAGCAGGCTAGCGCTTAACCCAATGAGCTGTCGGAGCTCCGATGATCAGACTAGCATTGATCGCATATTTGATCGTTCTTACATGTGATTTGGACTGCTATGAGCTGTGTTAATACATGTAGGACAAGTGTTGTTCTTCACGTTTCTTATTTTGTTGTAACGGAGCTTCAGAAAACATTCCAGGGAATGAATCAACCTTGACACTGCGTTTGAAGGTCTGTATGTTGTCTCTCATCCGAACGATTTCTACGTGTATTCAGTCAGTCCTTCTCTTTGTGACTCTATGGCTGGAATGCATAGCTACAGGAATATATATAGACTTTGCCTTATATAGTTGTGCAATACACATAAATATGATTCTTCCTAAATTTGTATTCTTTTGTTTTAAGCCTCATTATTAGTACTATTTTAAGATGACTGAGTGCATTTCCATATTTCCGCTATTTTTCACAAATGAAACAACATTTGTGACTCCCTGTTTACTCCCTGGACGAAGTAGCCCTTCGAAAATGGGGATCTACTAACAAAAGCAGAAAATTGCTCCTAGTGGTGCGAATTCTTCCCTTAACCTTTAACAGAATTAATGTTTATTAGGGCGAGCGGCAAAAAAATAATGAAATGGCAGCATTGCTCCCCACCCCTCCCCTAATCTCTCCCATGAATATGTAAGGGAGAGTCGGGTAATTTCGGACAGCGGGTAAATTCAGACAGTGACATTCTTTCCTTTATATGTCAGTTTTTAGAGCTAAAACAAAACTAACTGGCCAAACAGTGAAAATCCTGATGAGACGGCTCATTATAAGCCGTCTCATCTGGATTTTCACTGTTTGCAATGGCTGTCCGAATTTACCCGCTGTCCGAAGCTACCCGACTCTCCTCAATCTATACACCTTAAGTCATTACAGCAAATTTTATAATTTTTCGTGTATGATATTAATTGATACCTGTCTTATGATGCTCATGGGCTTACTTCATTTAATGTTAATTTCAAAGTTTGCATAATGGAAAATATTATATAGCCAGCTGATTGTATTTTATGAAACTGATATGCGACTTAGAATTTAAGACTTTTGAAACGGGATAGTACATACATATTGCAATACTTAATGACACTTAATGTTCAGACAGAAGAGCATAAGCAAATACTTCAGTCACAGGTCAGACTGCTCCTAAGGAGCAGTCTGATCAGGGTCTTAACTGTTTGCTATTCCACCATAATTTTAACATGAAGCAGTGTGAGAATTACGTATCAAGTGCCCACGTATGCAGGGGTAGCGCAGCAATGCTAGTACTGCTGATAGAAATGGCTAGAGAATAAGCTATTGTTTAAAGGACCTCTGACGTTTGTAATGTTGATTTGCCTATAAATTAGTTAAAAATTAAAGTTTTGATATACCCAAGAATTTCTCTTGAAATTTGTTGCTCTCAACTTCCCCTAACTGGCTATGAATTTAATTTCTGATTTTTTAGCACATAGACTTCAATTTTTGGTGAAAAAAGCCAACTTTTATAATTTGGAAACAGGAAAATATTTTTAAAGATACTCCCCCCCCTCTTGCCTCAGCTAGCCACTTTGCATGTATGTGTGTACTATCATAATACACATAATACACATTATATGTGAGTGGCTTGCTGAGGCACGGGGTAGTGGGGGGGGGGGAGGTGAGAGATAGTTTTCAGCTGAAACTCTGAAAAATGGGTGGGGTACATGCACACTTTATATCTAAAAATAGGCTATAGTCCTTATTATTGAATAAAATATTGCATAATATCAGCAACATTAGTTTCTACGTCAATTTTAGTATAGTTATCAATTAAAATTTCGATATTTTACCCCCGTGCCCCAGCTAGCCACTTTGCATGTATGTGTGTACTATCATAATACGCATAATACACATTATTTGTTAGTGGCTTGCTGAGGCACGGGGTGGGGGCGGGAAAGATAGTATACAGCTGAAAAACTGAAAAATTGGGTGGGGTTCTTGCACACTTTATATCTAAAAATAGGCTATAGTCCTTATTATTGAAAAAAATATTGCAACATATCAGCAACATTAGCTTCTACGTCAATTTTAGCCAAGTTATTAATTAAAATTTCGATATTTTAGAAAAACCAAAGAATGGACTTATTTTCAGAGACTGAAAATTTCACGTACCCCTCTTGATAAAATTGATTTAAGTTAGTCTAGAGGCATGATGATTTTTCAAAATCATTGTTGAAACGCCTTTGTAGTACATCAGTCTACATATTAGTGCCAAATATTTCAACTTTTGCTGCCTGAGAAGCTGCAATAATTTGTCGAAAAATAGGCAAATTTGCATTGATACTGTCGGACGTCCTTTGTTAAATCTGTGAACTACTGTCTCTTTTACGTGGCGATGGCAGCCAAACAAACGATCTCTTACATATGTCAGAGTCTGCAAAGAACGCCAAGCTAATGTACAAGATTTGACCGTAGCGTAAACTAACACAATAAAAACTTGAATTAGGTGTCAGATATAAAACAAGAGGACCATTGGTCCTGTAGCTCACCCGAGTCCATTCAGCCTCAGTACTCTAGGGTAAGTTACTCTAAGGCCATAGGTCAACTGGTTCTGGTGAAAAAGATTTTTAAAGGTTTTAACCATAATTATATGGGCATGGAGGACATGTTGGTCATGTGACCTGGACATTTGAAAATTTTTTCTTTCCCTCAACCCCCTGGAGGCTCTATATGAAGTTTGGTTTCAAAACTGGCCCAGGGGCTTTTGAGGAGATGGTTTGATATTGACAAAATGACAGAGTTCTGGGTCAAAAGTCAAAGAATGACCTTGATCTCTTATACTCATAAATCTTCATGTACTCATTAAGATGACTGTAGATGTCAATTTTTAGGCATAAATCTTCAAAACTTTCCATGAAATCTTATGTTCTAGCATTTTCCCACATTTGACCTTGCCGTAAAATAGTCAAGGTCAACCCAAGGTCATCATTTTGAACAATCTTGATAGTACTGGAGATCCCAATGCTACATACCAAGCTTCAAGGCCATCGGTCATTTGGTTCTGGAGAAGAAGATTTTTAAAGGTTTTTACCATACATGGGCCTGGCGGCCATGTTGGTCATGTGACCTGGACCGTTTGAACTAATTTTCATTCCCTCAAACCCCTGGAGGCTCTATATGCAATTTGGTTACAATTGGCCCAGTTGTTTTTGAGGAGATTGTTTGATATTGTCAAAATATGAGAGTTCTGGGTCAAAGGTCAAAGAATGACCTTGACCTCTTGTACTCACAAATCTTCATGTACTCATTAAGATAACTGTATATACCAATTTTTAGGCATAAATCTTCAGAACTTTCCATGAAATCTTATGTTCTAGCATTTTCCCATATCTGACCTTGCCGTAAAAAAGATCAAGGTCAACCAAAGGTCATAATTGAACAACCTTGATAGTACTTGAGTACCCAAAGCTACATACCAAGTTTCAAGGCCATCGGCCATCGGTCAATTGGTTCTGGAGAAGAAGATTTTCAAAGGTTTTTACCATATATGGGCGTGGCAGCCATATTGGTCATGTGACCTGGACCGTATGAATACGTTTTTGTTCCCTCAACTCCTGGAGGCTCTATATGAAATTTGGTTTCAATTGGCCCATGGGCTATTGAGGAGATTGTTTGGAATTGTCAAAATATGAGAGTTCTGGGTCAAAGGTCAAAGAATGACCTTGACCTCTTGTACTCATAAATCTTCATGTACTAATTAAGATGACTGTAGATACCAATTTTTAGCCCAAAATTTTCAACAGTTTCCAAGATATCTTATGTTCTAGCATTTTGCCATAGAAAAGCACAAGGAAGAAAATTTGACCTTACCGTAAAAAAGGTCAAGGTCAACCTAAGGTCATAATTTGAACAATCTTGGTAGTACTCGCGTACCCGATGCTACATACCAAGTTTCAAGGCCATCGGCCTACTGGTTCTGGAGAAGAAGATTTTTTTAGGTTTTTACCATATATGGGCATGGCGGCCATGTTGGTCATGTGACCAGGACCGTTTGAACAACTTTTCGTTCCTAAGGTCCCAGCAGGCTACATATGAAATTTGGTTGCAATTGGCCAAGTGGTTTCAGAGGAGAAGTCGTTTGAAAATGTTGACGGACGGACGGACGGACGGACGACGGACGACGACGGACGACGGAGCCTGACCATACTATAAGCTCCCCCGGAGCCTCTGGCTCAGGTGAGCTAAAAAAATAAGTTTAGAAAATTTTATCATTTTCTGATATCACAGATATTTTTTCTGTTTTCTACGCTAAAAAATCGTAGAATCATTGACTTTAGCTTGATTCAAATATCTGCTAATGACAGAATATATTTGTAATACCTTCCCGTTGATATGATTTCTAATAGTTGCTAATACTATCCCGAAAGGAGGCCGCGAGGAACAGAAAGAAAACTGCAATTCAAGTCATGAAGAATTCACAAAATCAGTTCAAGTGAAATTTCAACAATAGTTAAAGATTGTCTCCCTTGTTATTTCATGTTTTCAGAAACAAATATTTAACCAAAAATTTCGTTAAACAATATGTAATAGTGTCATAATTAACGTACAAGTTTTGAGACAATGCATGTTTTTCCGATAAACGTGGAATGGAAAATAATCTTCAAAAAAAAAAAAAAAAAAAAAAAAAAAAAAAAAGAAGAAGAAGCAAATTTCCTAATTCCTCACGGCCTGTAAGAATATCGATTTTGACCACGTGTGTCATGTGATCATGTCTAGGTATTTTTCTTATTCGTGCACGTGATTGTGACGTATGAAAAAAATTACTTGTGTCCAGTAATGCGATTTGAGCTCGGTCCGCGATCGTTTAAAAATTATCTTATTTTTTTTTGTTCAAAGTCACTTTTATCAAATATTATTATCTAAACTTTATTTCAAATGTATAGTTAGATCATGTCGAAGGTAGTGCCTGAAATATTTCATCAGATCATTTTTGTTATTATTATCAAGGGAGTAAATCTTTAAAGAAACGGCTTTCAAACTAATCTTATAGTGACGAGACTTGAGTTTGCAAGACAATCATCAAATTTTCGAAGAGACAAAACAAGAGGTTTATGAAGCCCTTAATCGCTCACCTGAGAGGTCTATGATCAAACAAGGGTCATCAACCTGATAGTTTGGATCTATCAAAATCTGACAGACATTGGTTGAGGTCAAAGAATGACCTGTATTTATCAGCTTTTGTACCAAAATCTACAAGTTCCAAATACTCTTATGTTGAAGCATTTTCACTTATAAAAAGCACCATAAAGCAATTTTGACCTTGCCGTAAAAATTGTACCGCTTGAACATTTTTTTCTTTCCTCAACCCCTGGAAGTTCTTCAGGAAATTTGATTAGAGTAGGCCTAGTGGCTTTTGAGGAGATATTTGAAATTGCCGAACTATGAGAGACATGTGTCAAAGATAAAAAAAAGGATCTTGATCTTTTGTACTCATAAATCTTCATGAACTCAACAAAATGACTGTACATGTACAAACCAATTTTTAGGCCAGTATTTCAACATTTTCCATGAAATTTTATGTTCTGGCGTTTTCCCATATAAAAGCACAAGAAAGCAATTTTGCTCTGGCCGTAGAAAAGCTCAAGGTCAACCCAATTATTTTGATAATATTGGCAGTACTAGAGTACCAGATGCCACATACCAAGTTCAAGGCCATCGATCGACTGGTTCTGGAGAAGAATATCGTTTAATGTATTTTTACTATATATGGGCATGGCGGCCATGTTGGTCAGAAACTTTTAGTTTCCTCGACCCCGAGGGCTACATATGACATTAGGTCATAATCGGCTCAGTGGTTTCAGAGGAGAGAAGTCGTTTGAAATTGTGGACGAACGGACGACGAACAACGGAGCCTGCCGAATAACGGAGCCTGCCTTTCCTATGAGCTCCAACGAAGCCTTCAGCTCAGGTGAACTACAAAAATGAAAACGGAAAGACGAACTGATATAGAAATTTTAATTGACACAAAGGGAAATAATTTGAAAGTTTTGAATCTTCGAACTAAGTTTCATGGCGTGCTAACAACTAATCTAAATGTTCACGGTGTTTCATGTGTGTGCTGGAATGAAAGTGGTCATAGTATCCAAACCATAAGTCCGAACTCATAAGTCATCTAAACATTGACAATTCCGGAGTGTACTAGATACACAGATATGGACCCTAAAACAGAGGTGTGATCAGGTGCTCGCGAGAAGTAAGCATCACCTCGCGAGAAACTAAAACTGTATACAAAAGTTATAGGCACGGCCCGGCTTGATTAAGTAAAATGAGTATCAGTGACAAATGTAGATAACGACAGGCAATACAGAAAAGAATTTCATTTGAGCAGCGACATGAGAAAACCAACAAAGTGGTTGTACGCCCAGTACAGACTTAGATCAGCTTGGGCATCTGCACCGTTTGAGCAGTGTCTTTCCTAAGCGCTTACAGAGTAGATTAGGGTCGAGGCTACCTTCATGCGGACAGTGAAGACTCTGATCAGACTGGGCGGACGCTCAGGCTGATCTGAGTCTGCACTGGGCGCACAACCACTTTGTTGGTTTTCTCGTGTTGCGTCTCATTTGTCCATAAGTTATGTAATTAGACGACTAAGTGGTTGTACGCTTGTCTCAGAAATAATCCATATTTACTTGGTTGGCGGGAATCATGAAATTAAAACTGTCTATTTTCTTAAACAATTTTTGTTTAATAAACAATATTCGTGAAGGCTTTCTTTCGCGCAACTTCGTGATCGCCAAGTTTTGCAAACATCAAACCATCATGAACTATATATTTACCGTATTTCTGGCTTTAACCACGAGTGCATCGAGCCATGATGAGAATCAGGAATATAAATAAGAAATCATAATATTTTTCCGACCTTGTTGATGAGTAAATTTTACTTTTATGTGACAGTTGTCTATTCAAATGTACACAAAATATTAACAGACCACGTACATGTAGGAGAGTTATTTGTGGTCAGGAATATTAAACCATCTATATTTTCGTAAATCCTTAACTGAGTAAAGATACAAAGAAAACCATATTTGCTAAGCACAGCCCAACTAAGATACCAAAAGAATAAGAACAAAAATCACAACGTCTCTCGTTAAAGATTGCGACTTAACTTTGGTCTCCGGAGTTAGATATGTGCATGTAAGAGCCATTTTTAAGTTTTTAATTGACAGTGACTGTCAACAATTAGTCGCCATAGCAATGAAAGTACTGAATCAAAAGTATTTTTGTAAGACTACCAGCAAAAATACTTGAACAGAGCTTAAGTTTTTCCGGACCTACAGTCTCTGAGGAATTGAGCTTGAAATTTTCGCCATTTTCAGCATTGAAGTGGCTTTGTCAAAAAAAAAAAAATTAAAAATAAAAAAAATACAGGAACAACTGCATCAATAGCTTTAGCTTTAGTTGAACATTACAGTAAACCATCAACATTTCTGGATAAGAAGTTTAATTTTGCCACTATACACTGTATGGTTGCAGAGGCAGCCAAGCTAATCTTGCAATTCGCAAAAAAAAAAAAAAAAAATAAAAAAAAAAAAAAAATAAATAAAAAAAAATCATAATTGAACCGCGACAAAACCAAGAAAGTGGCATGTGCACTCAACGAAGACTCAGATCAAGCTTGGATCCACCCAGCCTGATCAGAGTCTTCGCTGTGCGCTTACAGTGTTGCTAAGGGTCTAAGCTGCCTCCATGCCAACAGGGAAGACTGTGATCAGTCTGGGTGAATGCCAAGGCTGATCTGAGTCCTCGCTGGGCGAACACGACAATACAATACAATACAATAAATAATACATATGTTTGTTTATTTATGTCTCATTTCTGTACAAACAAGAAAAAAAAACATTTTCAGATTAAAACTTATACATGTACAGAACCATTATTTAAAAATTACGAGAGGCTGATGTAAAATGACTACATATACATAAGAATACTACATATAACGATTCAGAACAATACGTGTATAAACCATTTATACACATCCTCGCAGGCGCACAACGCCGAATCAACGTTGATTCAACGTCACAGCGCTGAACCAACGTTGATTCAACGTCGGCACAACGCTGCGCGCCTGCGAGGATATATACATAATACATCAACCCGATTAAAAGAACACATGTAAAAGTATTTAAACATATCTCAGAAGTCACAAAATGCCGAATCAACGCTGTATCAACGTTGATTCAATGCCACAGTGTTGAACCGATGTTGATCCAACGTCGATCCACCGCTGCGCTCCCAAATGGCTGATACTGCACAACTTTTATAATTTAATCATAAAATAACGCCCACCTTCTTACAAGAATATCATGGCAGGTTTTGGCACTAAATCTAATTAAGCTTATATTGCTACCCCTGAGTATCACAGATAATTTTCAGCTTTATTATATAATTCAAAGCCAGGATTATAACTATCTATTACTTCAAACAGCTCTTTATACATGCCCTAGCGCGCACAACGCCAAATCAACATCAAACCAGCACTGATTTAACGTCACAGCGCTGAGTCAACGCTGATTCAACGTCGACTAAACGCTGCGCGCCTGAGAGGACATATACATAATACATCTACCCGACTAAAAGAACACACGTAAAACATTTAAACATATCTCAGAAGTCACACGACACTTTGCAGGCGCAATGGAAAACAATTAGTTTGTTAGACAGATAAATATGGTTGGAAACAACTGAATTTGCAAACTGCGTGGATTCAGACGATGCGGCTCATAATAAACCTCCTTATCTGGTCCTCTAGTCTTTTAATGCTCAATACATAAGATACAGCTTGGACGAAATATTTTCGAAATTTTGCAGATATACTTTGTTGGCAACTTTCAGGGTTAAAGTAAATGCGACAATATGACGCAGGTGAGTCTACTTTTTCAAGATTGAACAGTTTCACTTACACACCTGTCTTGGTCGCAGTAATACAGTAGTTATACTGTATGTGTCATACGGGTAACCTGCTTATCCTATATTTAATGAATGCATTCAGAATACATGTACATGCACCTAATAGACAGTTGAACATTTGAAAATAAGCTGCTGTTTTGCTCTAATTTAGTTAGAGTTAAGTTATGTAAGTGACAAAGAGATGAGATGGAACAAATAACTGCTAGAATGCCCTTCTTAATTGATTAAAGTACCTTCAAATGACACTAGATTTTCAAAAAAAAATCGTTTGCGCAAAAAAATACCATTTGATCTTTCCTTATAAAAATGCTTTTTTTAATACAGCATGTCGTTCTTTGTTGTATTCTAATCTGTAGAAAATAGCAAAAATAAGATGTCTGCTTACGGAGATGCGTTTCATCAGATTTTTATATTTACCACAAATCACCACCTTAGAATACTCGAAGGTATGTATTATACATATCTATCAGCAGCCCGAGAAATACATAAGCAATGCTCGGGCTTATTGAAGTAATTTTCCCGAACGATTGTACTATTGAAACTGTAATTACTAAAACTAAATGGTAAGAAAGGCGGCCATTTTGTTTTGTCTCCTCTTTGTTTTGGATTATCTTTTTCCTCTATCAGAGATTTTTTCTGTGACTCAATGCATCCCCATTTAAGAACAGCTTCGTGGCCAAGGGATGTTAACAAGAAGTTATAGAAGTTGTCTCCCTTTTGGCGAAATATCATCGATGGATACGCTAGCACCTTATATTAATGCTTGATTTAAAGGTTATTTCATGACAATAAAAACTGATACTGTTGTATACGATTTTTATAGCTCCCTAAGCAAAAAATGACAATTGTCATTTTTTGCATAGGGAGCTATAAAAATCGAATAGGCATATAACGCAATCAGCTAAAATAATGATAAGATAATAATGTTGTGATATATATATATATTTCATTTGGAATTCTAATCTTGAAGGAAGTAGTATGGGGGCAATGGGGACGGTATATCTATCAGTACTTCTTGCTCCTTGTAAACTGTCGATACTCGCGTTTGGGTTTGGACCCTGTGATATCTATAAAGGGCCGGTACAGACAATGTGTCATACCGTAACACACCAGTGGGACTCGTGTATAACAACTGCCTACATGCAAACGTTTACGCTTGGCGAAAGACACTGCATGCTTAGATATTGTAATTCGCATTGTATGGCAGAAAAGCATGGAAAACCTACTAGATGTAAGTTTACAAAAAAAAAATGTGGACGTTTTAACCTGTTACATGTAAGTTGTTGTTATCGCTAGGTTCTCACTGAGGACACAATTTTGAAAACATTCCATCCATTTTGATTCAACGCCATGTCAACGCCAAGACGTTGAATCAGTGTATAGGTTCATCTCAACGTTGTGTGTCTGGTGGATTGTCTATGAAGAATATACTCGCTTTTTTCTAGTAGGATGATTATCTATCTATCTATCTATCTATCTATCTATCTATCTATCTATCTATCTATCTATTTATCTACCTACCTACCTACCTACCTACCTACCTATCTATCTATCTATCTATCTATCTATACGCAGCTTTTCAATAATGTAAATATTTATAAATAATGTATACAGAATAACACGATATGTAAAACATATGGTGTCGGTGTGGGGGAGGAGGGAGCCGACAAAAAAAAAGCGTGGTGGAAAAAATCTATCTATCTATCTATCTATCTATCTATCTATCTATCTATCTATCCAAAATCCATCCATCCATCCATCCATCCAACTGAGCTACGGGGCTACTTTCCATACTGTGCCTGAAATGGCTTTTCCATGATATTCATGAGTTGTTTTGTCTAACACATGCACGTTACTGTTAGAGAGAAGATTTCCCACCTTACCCTCCCGCAAAAAATGGCTATTGGAAGAACGGCTTTTCAATGCATTGTTCAAACCTTATTGACCCTCAGTCGTTTTCTATCACGTAAAATTGGTTATCAGAAAATTGGTATATTGAAGGATTTTAAGCTCTTCATAGCTGAATGCATACACAGACATATATATAAACACATACACACACTCAAACATACTGTCACATAGGAACATATTCACACCCACTAAGACAAGGACATACCCTTTCTTTCTTTGATCATTTCTTCATTCTTATTTCTTCCCAGACAGACCGTTGCAGACGGACACGTATACAAACAGACACATATAAATATTACTTTAGTGTAGAAATTTAACCGTTTCCACGTGGATTCTCGCCATCCCTATACATGACTGTGCACTTAATAAAGATAATTTCATACGCATGCAAGTTTACAGGAAGATATACAAACGCACGGATGAACGCGCGTTTTGTCGGTACTGCTTCATTAAGCGGGACCAAAGCTCCTGGGATTTAATTGATTGATTTGTTGCTTAACGTCCACTGTAAACAGCTATGGTCTTGTCAGTTAACCTAACCACACTCTTCCTGGGCAGGCTTAGACCTCCTAAGCGGTTAACCAGTACTAAGTGCACATACTTTCGCCTGTAACTGACGACTGCCCTTCTTGTATCAGCGGAAGGAGAAAGGAAAGTATGTGGCCAGACAGCTCCTGGGAACGAAACCCTAACAGGCACACTACCGCGTATGTGTTTTTTTTATGCACATATACAGGTTTTCAGTTTGATAGGGCTTACACCACTGCCGACGTTCCGTGACACTGCTTTCACCGACCACCACCCTGACACCACTTATTCCAGCTTATGACACTTTTCCGCGGATTTCCTGTTTCATTAGATTGAAAATGATAATCGGACATGCGTCCCGATGGAAGTCGAGCCTACGACTCCATGCATGAAAGGCGAACACTAAATCCACGAGCACAGGCACTCCGCGTCGCGCATGCATAGATGAACCTTTGTACAAACACACAAATAAAGTAACGTATGCGCATATCCACGTAAGCACATACCCTCTTTCGATAGACACGGAAAGACAACTTGCCATGCTGTTTCTCCTAAAAACAAAAGTAAGACAGACTGACGATGTGTGTGTGTGTGTGTGGGGGGGGGGGGGGGGGGGGATTCTACTTCATAGCTTTTTTTGGTAGGAAATTCTACTATGAAAAAAAAATCATCCATTTTTCCGGGAGTGGGGAAAAGCTACTTCGGGAAAAGCTTCTCTCTGACAGTTACTTTATTATACATGTACAATGTACTTCCTTATTCATAATTGTTTTGGTTTCCGCATAATACTTAAAAATCCACGACAAATCACGTGTTGCGTTTTCAGTTTTGCTCAGTAAAGGGTAGTACATGTATCAATTTAGTAAAGAATGAGAAAACCGACTCAGGAAAAAAATGCAAAGGGAAACAACTGGGAAAGTAACAGCTAAAAAAAGGGATGTTTTAATGGGCACTTTCTCCCCAACACCCATTCCTTTCACATATTTACAACATTTCAAAATGACATTCTATGCATATTTCAAAAACACCCAATCGGAACACCACTCGGTCAATTCCGTGAATCACGGAATTGGCCGAGCGGTGTTCAGATTGCAAAAACCCCATGACATCAACAGATTGGCAACCAATTAGGTAAGGGATGCGATTTAACTACTCTTCTTTTTAAAATGTATTCTTAAGACGGTAGATATTTTTGAAAAAGGAGGCTATTAGAAAACTTAAAAGTTTGCAAAGAAGGGAGGGCAGGAGAGGGTTTGTTGTCGGAGTCTATTTATATTTAATGTCCTCAAAATTTGGGGAGAAGGTATCATACTGCCCTCATATAACTTTTCTATTTCTGTTTTGTGTGTGAATAAAGATGTAGGACCAGTATACGATGACTGTGCTTGCAACCCAGATGTAAATCTAACAACAACAGAACCTAACGTAATTCTACCGAAGTGGTGCCATAGCCCAGATGGAACAAACTGCAATTGGTTCTCAACCTGCCTTGAGGTAGCGCTTTTATCAATGATATTTTTAAGACATGCAAGATATTTGTTACTATATTCAGTAATACATGTTATATATAAATATTCTTGTTTATTTGGTGTAATAAATCTACAATACAACGAGTCTAGTGAAACTGCTATTTCATCAAAGGAAACAAGCAAATACTCCGTCTCATAGGGTAGAGTCGGGTAACTTCGGACATGGGGGTTTATTCGGACATAAAACTGCAAACAGTGAAAATCAAGATGAGACGGCTCATAATAAGCCGTTTCATCAGGATTTTCACTGTTTGGCCACTTATTTTTTGTTTTAGTTCCAGACAACTGACATATAAAGGAAACAATATGTCACTGTCCGAATTTACTCGCTGTCCAGTTACCCGACTCTCCCCTATATGGTACAGAGCAAAACAAAAATAATAAATAGATAAATAATCCATTCTTTGAAGTTTCGCGCTAATTAAACAGTTTTCTTACATTGCGAAAAGGCACACAAAAACAAACAAACAAAAATGCCACAAACCAGCCACCCAGTTGAAGAACTCCAGAAGTTATTGGGACCGTATCCGACTCCTAGCTCTTAATAAAGACCCTCTGCCGACGGTTATTTAAAAAGGCCTGGGTCTCTATCACTAGCATATAAATATTTTTGCTTTGAAATATATACGGTAAAGAAAGAGGGCCATCCGCTCACCTGAGTAAAAAGATCAAAGGTCAACCCATGGTCATCACTTAATAGTACATGTATCTGTATCCCAAATGCAGTATATTAAATTTCAATGTCAAGGGCCATTTGGTTTTGGTGGAGAAGATTTTTGGAAGTTTTTTACCAATTGTGGGCATGATGACCATCTAGGATATGTGACCACATTGATACAAATAAATTTTCAATTCCCCGACCAATGGAGGCTCCATAAGATACCTTATTTTAATCGGCTCAGTGGTTTTGAAGAAGGATGTTATTGTTCTAATTTTCATAACCATGTTCTCCAAGAGCTCAAGGGAACGATTCCTTAACTTGAACATCATGGCACCGAGTCTGTCCATTTTGGAAGAGGAGCTGTCTGTTGCTGTTGAAATATGACTGATCTTGGTGACAGATTAGTACAAATGTATGACCTTGACCTCTGATACTCAAAATCCTCATGCATATTACACCAGTTATATATCCATGTCCTCGGAAAATATCGTCTGTACACTGGAATTGCTTTAATTAAGCAAATAGCTAAGTCTGTACAGTAAACAATCTGATACAACTAAAATTCGTGCTTGTGTAGATCTAATATCTCATTTGTTATAATAATATTACAAAGTTTCTATAAGATATATTGAAAACTGTATCTCCAAACTTCGGGACAAGCTACTTCTTACTGTAAGTCAGTAGAAAAATCAATGGAGCGTAACTCTGTACTGTATGCTCATTTTCTGATATGTCTAAAGTTTAAAGCAAATCAATATCATGTACATGTATAAGGTTCTTTCCCTAAGTAAAAGAAAGGAGTAAAACTCTCAGGATTTTGGGCTTATCTCCTGACTCATCGTGTCACTCGATTTAGGCATTAATATCAAAACTTGTAACAGCAAACTGATATTTTGATATTTTCTTTCCCAAAAAGTCCAAGTTAATTGCATAACTCCGGATCTGTGCCCCTGACTTACTCTCTGCGCTGGCTATGCAGACATGCACTTCATGCTAAGTTGTATTGCTTTTATTTGCCAGTATCCTTATTGTCTGTTGGATTAGCGGGAGTGTGGGCGTGGGGCCGGATTTTGGAGGAATCGAGTCAGCTGATTAACCCTGATAGCCAAGCATAGTTAGTATATAGTTTGAGAGTTGTTTTAAGTATCTACTCGTAGTATGTTAGTTTTAATAATTCTATTGTTGTGTAGACATATACTCTTAGTCGTTAAATAGTTAAGATATGTATAAATAAATCTGATTCTACAGCGCAGTGCTTGTTTTTGCTTTTCACACAAATTGTTAACTTATCTCATAAATTTTAGTTTGTGAGAAAAGCTTATTCTTGCTGAACGTTTCTAAGACAGTATATACACATTGTCTGGCTCCTACCAGAGTTCAGTTTGGGTCATGACCACTTCACCTGGAGAAAGGTTTTCTCAGGTCATATCATCATTCTGTGTATTGGGTACATCTTGTTAACACAATTTTCCATATACAAACTTTTTAGTTCCGCTTTAGAGTATGTTGAAGGTACATAAATATTCCAGTCAGCTAACTTTTGCCAAAATTCTTCAGCACACCAGTTGTTCATATTATTAGTGTCATATGGGACAATTCTCGATTTATTTGCACGTGTCCGTTTTGTCTTCCTGGAAGCCATCATGTACTTTAAATTGCTGCAAAGTCTATATACGACCAAAAAATTAACAACACATGATAAGGTATCCAAACGTAAACGTAATCATAATACAGTTACTAAATTAGTACATTTGCATGTTTAAAATATATATATCCGGTTGTGATTTAACATTCTCCACAAAAATAGTAGACTGTTTTTATTTAAAAACAATCAAAATTTGTGTTAACAAGATGTACCCAATACACAGAATGATGATATGACCTGAGAAAACCTTTCTCCAGGTGAAGTGGTCATGACCCAAACTGAACTCTGGTAGGAGCCAGACAATGTGTATATACTGTCTTAGAAAAGTTCAGCAAGAATAAGCTTTTCTCACAAACTAAAATTTATGAGATAAATTAACAAATAAAATAAGTCTACAGAAACTTAAAGGGGCCTTAACTCATTACAGGTTTGTGCTACCTTGCTAAAATTCAAAACTGCATAAGATCTTAAGACCGTCATTATTATTTGTACCATTAAGATGGCACATGAGAAAAGTTTTCATACTATAGAGCCAGCTCAGCGATTTTAAACAAAATTCATCGCACCGGCTTCAGGCATAATGCAATTCTACGGTTATGATTAAAAAAAACTTGAGTTAGTGGGGAGGTGTCCTTTATGCTTCCTGCAAAGTATCTGCTCAATCGCTTCATCGGCTTTGAAGAAGATTTTTTGGCTCAAACAAATTATCACCCATAGCAGCAGTTTCGGTTGTCGGAGTTGGGACCATTTGAAAAATTTTCGTTTTCCTCTTGCACCTGTAGGCTACCCCGGGGATCACTCAGTGGTTTACTTGTTAAGCATGTGTGTTTGCCACATCTGAAAAAGCACCCTTCTAGTCTTTGATAAATGAATGAAACCTATATCTGAAGACACACCCTTTATGAGTGGCAACAATATGAAAATCATACCGTTTCATTGGTTTGAGTAATACATTGCCCCCTTTGAACATGCAACATTTAAAGAAATTTTGTAACAAAAAAGAGCTTGACGTCCCTGCATACATATCTGAGCCGCGACACGAGAAAACCAACAAATTAGTTGTGCGCCCAGCGAATACTCAGATCAGTCTGAGCATCTGCCCAGTTTGATCAGACTCTTCAGTTAGCGCTTAAAGGGTAGCTTAGTGTCTAAGCTACCTTCATGCGAACAGCGAAGACTCTGATCAGACTGGGCGGATGCCCAGGCTGATCTGAGTCTGCGCTGGGCGCACAACCACATTGTTGGTTTTGTCGTGTCGCGGCTCAACTAAATTTTATTATATACTGAAATCATCCTGTCTTGGGCAGACAGCTATGGGTAGTCTGATTTAGGTCAACGCAGCTTGACATTCGGCAACGGTAAAACAAGTAATAAAAAACTTCAAAACACGGAACTTCGGCACGAAAAATGTTTATTATAAATTAGTTTTATTTATTTATTTATTTTAATATCCTAACTGATTGAGCAAATTCTCACGAAAACGAATTTTGGCGATTAGAATACCCTATTTCAGCGATCTGAGTAACTCAGACACCTCACTCAGATGTCCGGACGCTCATGCCTACACAGTAAAATACTGAGTGCCCCCGCTGCATCCTGCCGAAGCCGTTGAAATCAGTCCAGCGGTAACAGGGGAGAAGTCGTGTAAAAATAGTGACAAACGACGGACGACGACGGATCCAAGCCTAAAATATGAGCTTCCTCGAAGCCTTCGGTTAAGATGAGCTAAGATTAAAAATGATATCAGCACTCGGAAAAAAGACAACAAAAAGACTGTCCCAGCTCCCCAGAATATCAGATGATCAGTCTCTCAGAATTAATTCCTTTAAGAAAAGTGAACATTTGTTAAGGCCTAGTTTTTTGTTCATTCACTGCTGGAATGTAGGATTTTGGTTGGTTGATTTGATGCTTAACGTCCACGGTAAACAACTAAGGTCATGTCGGGACGGTCAGTTAACCTAACCACACTATTCCTGGGCAGGCTTAGACCTCCTAAGCGGTTAACCAGTACTAAGTGCACATACTTTCGCCAGTAACTGACAACTGCCCTTCTTGAATCAGCGGAAGGAGAAACGAAAGTATGTGGCCAGGCCGGGATTCGAACCCAGGACCTCTGACTTACGAGTCAGGTGCCCTACCGATTGCGCTACCCGGCCCGGCTGGAATGTAGGAGGGTAAAAAGGTTTGTCTGTTTATATTTCCAGAGGGTCCAACCATGTATTGCTGATATCAAGAATGAACACGCTGTGGAATATGCAAAACATTTTTGCGACCTGTATAACAGAAACAAACACCATTTTCGGGATAAAACTAGACAATGGATGAACTCAGTTCGTAGATGTCTGCTTGTTCGACTGGTTCCGTTAATTCGTCCTTTTTTCAATCACACGAACTGTCAACAAATTGACAGCTTTGCCGTTGTTACACAGTTACGGTGCCACTTGAAACCATACAAATATGAGCCTTCTGTGTGTGATCTTAACCTGGAAGAGTGGGCCAAAGTATTTTGGACAATCAAAGGGAATCTCACCAAATCTGCCAGTGTTGGTCTAAAGATTATGCTAGAGAGTACGAGCAAATGTGGCAGCAGTATGCTTCAAAGTATTCTGGGTGACACAAGCACAGGGATTATCCAGAATATTCAGCAGACCGGAATGTTTTTGGTGAGGCTGACTGTTACAGGTGATGATGACAACGGCACTGTAGCAACAGTGGTCAAAGACTATGACGAAGCAGCGGAGAGCATAATAAACCAGCTTGCGGTTCAACTTCACTGGGACCAAAATGGTTTACTGTGGTTTGCTTTTATTAATAACCGCTCCAATGTAAATGAAGTCGGTGTCAACATTCTTTTTGGGTCAAGGTCAATGTATGACGTCACTGCCGTCGGAGTTAAAGTTGCTAGAATGAATGAGATCCTTATTGATATGGTTGTCGCTCTTAGCAGTGAAAAGATTTCGTTGAATATGGCTGATGGTTTCAATGTAACTAAATTCAATGCGTGTCTCGATTTTGGTTGCCAAGCAACGGCATATGACATTTTTCCTAAATTGAAACAAGTAGTCAGTGTTGCTGATTTTTCTCCACCTGACTCATTAAACGTTTTAATTATCGCTCTGTATACTACTCTGAGTAAATTCTATTAGACTTTTTCCGTACTACTTGTACATTTATTAGAAAATTGTGCTTTCAATCAAGTGTGAGCAGTGACGACTCTGATTAGTCCGCAAATATACATTATGGCACATGTTGAAGTATAAGGGCATGGGAAGATCGCTATTTGATATCTACATGGTGAAAAGCATCGCATGAAAACGAACCTAACGCCGTATGCGTACCGTTAATACTAAAATCGTTCTGGCTTGTAGTTATAAAAAACCCAGGATTTACAGCCTAATTATGAAGACTTACTGTGAATTTATTCCATTTTGTCCATCATTATCATTTGGATGAGACCATTTCTAGGCTTATGTTTTTTGGTTTATGTTTTTATTTTTATTGTATTTTGCGTAGAAATTCCTGTGAGCAAACAGTGTGGACCCTGATAAGACGCCGCGTTCTGAGCTTGAAATGTTTGCATTCGTCCCCAAAACGTTTTTGTTAAATAGCTTACAGTCTAAATTGATACGCCAATATTTCGTCAACAAACTTTGCATTGCGGAAAATGAGTAAAACATACTTTCAGTGGAAGCGACTCTGTTGTTTTTATTTGTGCATCCTTTCTGAAATTTGGGTGAGTGGGATGAGGGTGCGGTGAGGTCAACTGTTCAAGGAAAGGAAAGAGTTTTCTCCCCAGGGAGCAGAAAAACTGGTTCTCCTTGTTAAATTGCTGAAACAGTGGTCTTAATACTAATCCTTGATAAATTTATCAGTCTATCTATCTTTTGTATAATTGTTCTATATGAATATTTAATCTGAAACCTAATATTAAATTCGAATTTTATGTCTCCCATTGAGAAACACAATTATGTAACAAAATAATTTTCAACAATGTAACAACCAGACTTCAAAACATGATGTTCCAAATTATTAATACTAATACAGAGTCTCATAATCAGTTCGTCAGTGAATTAAAGTGGAATACATTCATAAGAATCGTTTGTTCACAGTGCTTTTGGGAGAAGTACTGAAAACAAAGAACACAGTGCTTTGGGGAAAGAGGAGAAACACGGTGCTTTTAGGGAACAAGAGAAAAAAGTGTTTTATTGTAAAAGAGAGAAAGCAAAATTCATGCAGCTGATCTAAATGACTTCTGATGATCTTAAGATAGCTTCTGTTTAACTTCTCTATAAATACCGTATTTCATCGGTTATAAGGCAGGGGGTTTCCCTTCCAAAATAATCCCCAAAATCCAAATCCTCCTTACAAGACGGATCTAGATTTTGGGAATATTTTGGAAGGCAAAACCTTATCTTGTAGTAGTATACCATAAAGCTAAGTTAGATATTTGGGATCATTCTAGTGAAGGAAAACACCGTTTTATAGCCGAATAAGCATGATTTATGTTTGTGCCGAGGTGATTCGAATGAGAGACTGAATTATCAATAAAACCTCACCTTATCAGAAAAAAACAGTGAGCAGCATTAGTGAAATTTTAGACGAACAAACAAACATGACTTTCAACACGAATCAGTTTTTTTCGAAACCCTCAAAGATGGTAGCATCGCACTTTGACCATCTATACTAAAAAATCTGAATGCACTGACCTCATGTATCACACCATGGTATGGTAACTAATCACCATACATTCGATTTTTTGTTTAATTGATGGTAACAGGTACGATATTACCACCACTGAGTTAATGGCAGGAAAAGTAATTCCAACTAAACATTCTATTGCTAATTTCGTGCAATTCGATTGGTCAAGGAGAGTAAGCGGGCTAAGATACAATGTACACAATATAACAGACAATTTTCAGATATAGATCATGAGAAATGAAATTTATTTTTGTGGACTTTATCAACGTGTAAACGCCGGGGAATCATAAACTGAAAAAAACACCAAATCGAAACGGGCGTTTTTCAGTTTGTGAATGATTTGCCGGTGTTTACTTAAACATCGATAAGATCCACAAAAATAAATTTTATCCCTCTAGTAAACCGACTTAACTCGCTTTGCCGACACTTATGATAGATAGAGAAGTAAATATTTCAGAAATTGGAAGAATCGCTCTTATTAAATATTTAATTTCCAGCCTGAGCTGCTTAAGTGACGCAGCCTAACCTACTTAAGGGACGCAATCCGGTGATATTACACGTTTACTGATCCAAAATTATAAAAGAGCTGGACAAAACAACATGAGGGGGAAACAACCAGTATTAGTACCAGTATTTCTTGCTCACTGCTTGTTAACCATACGTGTGTTTGGATTCTGTGATTTATATGAAGGGACGATACAAACTGAGTGTGATGACGCAACGCGTAGCTGGGACACTTGTGTAACAACAGCCTACACGCGAAGGTTTTCTCATAATTATAATAACTGTGTAAACCGATATTGCAGTTTGTCCTGTATGACAGAAAAACATAATAAACCCTATTATTGTAAGTCGACAGAACTGCTCATATCTATATATCTATCTATCTATCTATTTATCTATCTATCCAGTCCTTCCGTCCGTCCACCTACCCACCACCCCAGCTACCTACCTACCAATAGGCCATTTACTGAAAAGATAATGGCATGAATTGATCTACAGGACTGTAATTTCTTTACTATTGAATAATTTTTCATGAAATTTAGCATACCTCAATTTTTAATGTTTTTTTTCCTTCTCTCTTTCATGTCATTTTTACACAGAAGGTAACTATAAAGGTACAACAAGCAATGCTACTACTATAGTTCGTATATTAACACCAAAAAGAAACTGTGCAGTTGACTTAGAAATGATAATTGTACCCTTTTAAACTCCGATATAGGCAAATTTTGTATCAAAATATGTGACATTTATTTGCACATGATGCATCATTTTTAAATTTACGTAATTCTTAGTATAATTCTTCATGCTTGAATGACTTGGATTGAAACGTAAAGTTGCACATTTTAATTTTTATTCTACATGTAAATCTGATTCTGAGCTCAGGCATTCGACACACAGTAAATATGAATACTAATCAGTATATATATCTGATATGTCCTCCTTCCCTGCGGATCAAAGCAGGTATGTGTCAGTTAAAACTGCCTAACGTCGTCAGAAGCGCTGACACTAGGGGAGAGTCGGGTAACTTCGGACATGGGGGTAAATTCGGACATACCATTGCAAACAGTGAAAATCCAGATGGGACTACTCATTATCAAATTTGCGTATATTTTTATCTAAAGGGCAGAAATTTAATTTCTAAGTCAACTGCACAGTTTCTTTTTGGTGTCAGTTTATATACTAATACTTCATTCACAAATACCATGTGGTCTGAAATGTGTTCACTGTGTACCTGATTGTTTTGGGTTTTACGGCTCCGAGACAGTATTTCAGTCTATACTGGGCCGTCTCTCAAAGAAAGTGAGAAAGAAGAGTGAAATGTTAGATGAGAGAAAAAATGTCCAAAACAGCCCCCATCCGCACCTACTACAAGCACGGTTGGCTCTTGCCCTACCATTATCCAAATCAGTAGGACGCTCCGGCACTGGAAGTTGCACTCAGAACCATCGTACCATCCGACCACCCCGCTGTACCTGTAAATAAGAGACTAGAGCAATAATGGGTCAGTCAGTCAATGGGGCTTTCTTAAATTATTTTCCTCAAAAGGAAGTAAATATCAAACTGAGATGTATAGTAAAAGTCAATAAAACCCTGGCTGTTCCAAAATATGCACAAACATAGCGTAAAAAATCAATGCACTTTTCAACATGTAGTTAATCTGACACAATTTTATTAAGTAAAAAAAAAATAAACAAACAAAAAATGTATTTCCTTGGATGAGTTTATATTGGTATCGGATAAGGGTACGCAAAGTTTCAAGAAAGTTCATAGAATAATATTGAAATTGAACCAAATTTTTCCCGTCCACTTTTTAGCAAACGACCTATACCTACCTACTTGCGGTGGAAAATACGACTAAAACCAAAAAAATCAGAAGACAATAAAGCCCGACTAACTTGAACTCGACTTTTTAACAAGCGCAAGCTTAATATGGACAATACTGGAAATGAGATCAGCTGAAGTGTCAGAATGAACAGTTCTCCTAAACATAATTCAAATCTCTAGAATATTGCAAGAGAGAATATAATATCAATGAAATATGAAATATAGGTCACAGTGGCCTAGCAATGACATGAGGTAAATCACATATCTGAATGTACCAGGACACCAAGTGTAATACAAGTCAATGAAATAGTGTAAGAAATATTGGCACAAAAAGCTGGACCAAGAAATTTAGGTCACACTTGCCTACAATAAGTATAATGTCGATTATAACGTAAGCCCAATGAATTAATCCAAATATGATGAAATCCATAAAATAATGTTAGAGATAGTGGTCAGGCTTACCTAATAAAAGTATAATGTCACTCTCAGTGTCAGCATAAACCATGAACCCAAGTTTAATGCAAATCCGTGAAATAGAGATAGAAATATTAACCAAAATCAGTGGATCATGAAATTGATGTCTGTGACTTATTGTTAGTTTGAGGTCCAACATCCTGTCATACTGATTCATCGTTCGTACATAAAAAAGTCTTCGTTCACTGGCCCATGAATAAAGGTCAATGTGACTTACAGTTTGTTTGAAGTCAAACATCGGGTCATACTGAGTCATTGGCCCATGCAATCATGTTCGTACATCAAATAGTCAAGACAAGATAAAATCACTGGACTATGAAGCCAGGTCACTGCAACATAATGTTAAGGCTACATATCGGGTTATAATGAGCCACCACCCCACTGAAGCACTCATGATCGTACATCAAATAGTCGTCAAGATATCGGGCAGAAACACTGGACCATGATACATAGGTCGCTGTGACCTACAAGTAGTTTTGGTCACACTTTGGGCCATTTTGAGTCATAATGTTTGGCATCAAACTGACTTCAAGGTACCAGGCAAAATCACTGGACCATGAAATAATGGTGACTGATATTTACTGTAAGTTTGAGGTCAGATATCGGGCTATTCTGAGTCATTATCCCAAACAATCATGTTCGTACATAAAAGGTCTTCAATATACAAGGCAAAAATCACTAGATTAAAAACAATTGGTTACTTTGACCTACTGTTAGTTTGAGGTCAAATATCGGGTTACACCGAATCATTATATCAAGCGATGATGTTCGTACATCAGATAGGCTTCAAGACAAATGGCAAAAACTCTGGACCAAGCAATACAGGTCACTATTACTTACTGTTAGTTTGAGGTCAATCTTTTTGTTATTCTGAGGCAGGATTTTCGTACATCATATAGTCTTCAAGACATCTTTTAGTTTAAACATATTTTATTGCCTAAATAACATAGCAAAGGGGTGGGGCTACAAGTTCTCACAACATTAGTTACAGCCCTTCCCCTACAACAATAGTATGCATATCAACATGGCAGGTAATTTTCTAATAACAGAATTAAAATGACAATGTAAACCATGCTGCTGAGAAGCTTCAAAACGCCACCTATATATATGCCTCCATACATACAGCCACCCGACTACAGCCCCGCTCCGACGGCCGAAACAGAGAAAAACCGCAAAATACGAACAACTTAATCATAGTAAAAAATTCAATGACCACAAAAAGAACACATTTAGCCCATGCTGTCGGAACCTGACAGCAGTCGATCACTGCAAGGTAAAACAAACACCTACAGTCAGCGTTTTCAAGCCTCTCAGCAGACTCAGAAGTAATATCTGAGAAAATCAACCAAATAAAAAAAGAAAAATAATAAACGAAAAACAAACAAAAGGAAAGACAGAAAGTACTATGTCTGAGCTGCGAACACCTTTGTGCGTTTCGTATCCTGCTATAGCTGGATATAAAGTGAGGATTTTCTGTTAATATGACACTACAATAAATCAGGAAAACCTTCTAGACTCCTTTATATAACGATGGACGGCCTGAAAAAGAAGAAAATTACTATCATTAGACAATGAAGGCTTACCATTTAATATATATTCAAGACTTAGAGGATGAAAGTCCCTTGTTTCTCTAAACAGACGTATTCTTGCTGCTGTATAGTTTTCACATTCGAAGAAAAAATGTGATGCATTTTCAATACTATTTCCACAGGAACAATATATATTTAGACTCAGGTGATTTTGAAACAAATTTAAAGAGTAACTACACTTCAGGAACTGACTGAATCAGATCCCAAAAGTAAAAAGTATGCAAAGACCAGGAACTGAAACAATCAAAATCCAAATCCAGCCCTCAAACCAAACCCTATCCCCAACATCAAAGGGAAAGATTGACAAAGACACCCCAACAAACAATAAATTACAAGTGATAAGCCGAGTCAGCAGCTCTTTCCCAAATAGATGACAACTCAGCTATCTTTATTGAACTAAATAATCTAGACCAACAGACGGGTTACAACGGACTAAGCAAATTATATGAAAAACATTTAACAATTATTTTTACCTATTTTCTATTTTTATGATAGAAGGATTAAACTGAGAACACAATAAATTAAACAGCACCGAACATAAAACAAATGCAACCGCAACAAAAGTACCGCCTTGGGACGGTCAGTAATAACTACTGGGGGGTTTAAACCGGTTTTACTGGGCCCAAACCTTCACCCTCACCCTCCGCTGCGGTGCACACAATTAGTTGGTAGTTCGGTTCGTATGGAGGTCCCCTAACTCATCAGAGAGTCATCACGGTCAACAATTAAGATCAAGAAAAGACCGTGATGAAGCAAGGATGAGGACTCGACAGCCAAAACGTGTTGAGACACCCGGAGATCCCTGGGGCGTCAGCAACACCACTGGAGTACTGGAGCAAAAGAAGACCACCAGTTGAACCCCAGTGGGCCAAGAAACAGACAAACATCCGGCCCCAACCAACTAATATATAGCTTTATGTAGGGGCTATCATAGAGTCTGAACCACGACCCACCGGCGTGCAATTAAAGAGGACAGCAAAGTTGTCAACCGTGATTGGGTTAACCACTAAGCATGCAGACTGTCGCATTACATCTATGTTATAGCCAATGCGCTTAAATCGTATGATAATTTTCTTAAAGTGATCGGGAAATTCTGTTTTCCCTACGATTTTGCGTAATTTATATACTAAGTCACCATTTAGTCAGATACTAAGTCAGATTGTAGATCGCTACAATTATTTCGTATTCTGTCATGAATAATGGACCATTTGCGATTGCCTTTGAGAAAGTAATCAGGCACCTTACTGGGTGATAAACATTTACTTTTCAAAGACCTGCGAAATGAAGCAAAAGAGTCTAGTTGTTTCATAGAGGCATCCAAGTTATTCCACAGAGTAACACCAGAGGGTATGCAAGATCTTGAAAAGATTTCTGTCCGTGTATAAATACTAGAAACGTTATTACGATTTCTTAAAGGATAATTTGAGACTTCGCGAACAAAAGGGGGAATGAGGTCCGAAATATGATCAAGAACAAGACTATTAGTACACTTATACATAAAACAAAGCTTCTGAAATTGCCTTCTGTCACTCAATGACACCCATAAATTTACAAGAGATGTAGACCTGGTAAGACCAGTAACAATGCGAGCTGCCTCATTCTGGAGTTTTTCAAGGGCATTTCTGTTCTGAAGAGAGGTACCATCCCATAAAATAGAAGAATATTCTAGAATTGGCCTAATATAGGATATATACATTTGGTTTAGTGCCTGTCTACTAAAAGAGTACTTTAATTTTCTCATTATTCCCAGTATCTTGTACGCAGACTTAATAATGTTTTCGATATGCACATGCCATTGTCCATTACTCTCAAGAGTTGCACCCAGATGTTTATGCGATTCGACAAATTTTACAGATGTATCATTAAATATGAGTTTTGGATTATCGATATCATGTCTAAGAGTAAACAAAATTGCTTCTGTTTTATTCGGATTAAAAGTCACCGACCATGATGATGCCCATGCATGTATAATGTCTAAATCATGATTTATAATTCCCTCTATATCCTCAATACTACTGGCGGAGAAGAAGAGAGAGCTATCATCTGCAAACAAACGGATCAAACTTAAAAGATTTTCTGAAATATCATTAACATATACTAGAAATAAAAGCGGCCCTAAGACAGATCCTTGTGGAACACCCGCTCCAACTATAGTCTCATCGGAAGCAGAAGAGTTAATTAACACCCTCTGCTTTCTTGAGGATAGGTAATTTGAAATCCAGTCTCACATTTTCCCCTTAATACCATTTTGTCTAAATCCCTGTGCCAAACTCGATCAAAGGCTTTTGAAATATCGCAATATACATGCAAGAATATTGTTTCTCATCAAAAGACTGGCAAATAAGTTGATAAATATCGATGAGTTGCAAAGTTGTAGAATGACCCGGTAAAAATCCAGACTGATACTTATATATCAAATTATTACTATATAAATGATAATAAATATGTTTAAAGACCACCCTTTCCAAAATTTTCCCTACATTACTTAATAAAGATGCGGGGCGATAATTAGCCGGTATTGTTCTTTCTCTCTTTTTGGAAATTGGAACTACCTGAGAATGTTTCCATGGTTCCGGAAAAATGCCCTCTTGAATGGATCTGTTATATATAATACTTAAAGGTTTACTTACTGAGGCTGAGGTGTATTTTAACATTCTATTACTAATCATATCGGGTCCTGAAGCTTTATTTACGTTTAATATATCTAAAATATCTTTCACCTCACTCTCCATAATAATTATGTTTTCTAAATACTGATTCGTCATTTCGATAAAAGGAGGTAAAACAGCAGGAGAGTCATCTACAGTTGACACAGAAGTAAAATATAGATTTAAACAATCGGCTTTTTCTTTATCAATAGTATAATAAACAGTGTCTCCAGACTCTAAACGTTTTGTTAAGGGGGGGGGGGGGTATTGAAGAAGTTGAATCTTTATTTTTAACAAAATGACGAATACTTTTCCAGTAATCTTTTCTACTATTAGTAAATGAATCAAGAAGTGATATTTCTAAATTATTATTAAAACGTTCTTTTGCATGTTTCTTAAGATTGTTTACTTTGTTTCGAATATTTTTATAACAGAGCCAGTCAGAATGATTTCAAGAGTAAACAGCTTTTTTTCTTTGACAGTCACGTTTTCTGGACAATTTACGGATTTCGGAGTCGTACCAAGGCTTATCGTATAGCCGAATAGTTACTTCTTTATGCGGGATAGTACTTTTTATTAATTCCATAAATATTGTTATAAATAATAAACAGGCGTCATCAACAGTTCCTTCGTATAGACAGTTCCAATTAGACATAGATATCTTATCGTTGAGTTCATTAAAATTTGCTCTGTTATAAAGCCATACAGTTCTTTTATATGCACAAGATATGGTATAATCGTGAGGAATGTACAAATACGTAGCCTTATGATCAGATATATGCGGGGGGTTACATATAGTCCCCGCATTATACACAACACAATCATCCGCGACAATGATGGGATCTAAAAATGCCCGGCCACGAGTCGGTTCAGCAATAACATTTTGCAACGAATTAATTACTAAGATATCTTGCAAGTTATGAAAGGACACATTTAATAAATCTTTATTCAGATCTCCGACAATTATGATGTTACGGGTGATCTCCATTGCTTTTTCGATATTAAGATTGAGAGAGTTAAAAAAAGACAGAATCTGAAGTTTTGGGACTATAGAATATACCTATTAAATATATCTGTTTATTAATACTAGTTTCCAGCCAAATGTTTTCATCCCAATATATTTCGAGGTTATTCCTACGTTTATGAGTCAGACTAGTGGATACATATGCCCAAATTCCACCACCATGGTTAATTCTGACCTTACGGTAAGGGCGGTCATACTTATCACAGAGGACAATCTCTTCAGTTGGAAAGCTATTGTCCAGATGCGTTTCAGTAAAGCATAAAATATCAAAATCGCATAAAGAATTAATAATATAGTCAAGCTTGTTTCTAATGCTTCTAATATTACTATGTAATATAGTAACACAGTGCTCAGAATTTACAGGGCCAGGATTTTCCTCAATATCCCCTGACAGAAGAACAAGTAAGGAGATAATAACAACTGTTTCTACATTACATACTGAAGATTGTAAGAAGATACAGGTCCGATATATGCACATCCTAATATTTTTGAGAAATAAAAGAAAAAGAAAGAAGCGGAAAGTTAACTTACCAATAGTTTTCCTGGTAAATATCCCATACACCTTGGTATAGAACAGACCAACTGACATTATCCATGATGTAATGTTGTTACCCATCTGGATATAATGTTGGAGTGCAAGACCATGTAGCTGAGGATGTCAATCGGTCACAATTTAGGGAAGTGAAAAATCTATAGAACAGGAAAAGTCCGTCGACCAAGAAGTTCGCAGCACAAAAATAGATTCATATGGAAATATAACACATATACCAGAAAGGAAACAAAAAACACATAAATGTCTTGCTGAATAAGGCATTACGGGAAATCATGGTGGTGGTGATTCTTTAGAATGTAACATATACAGTCTAACATGTAAATAGGGAAGCACTCATGGAGATCCCACATCCGTGAAACATCTCATTCGCAAAACTCCACGTAAGTATAAAAGCATTGCAAATGTTAATATAATGAATCGCAACGAGATTTCCGAAATCGACACTTCACGAATGCAAAGGGAACCCGCGACTACCTCCCACTCATTTGCATATAATCCAACATGAGCAAAGAACTTGTACTGAGGCAGCAAGACATCAGTCAAAATCACTGGACTATGAAAAATAGATCTGTGTCCCCTACTATAAGTTTGAGGTCAAACATTGGGTCACACTGAGTCATTATCCCAGGCAATGTTGTTCGTACATCAAATTAAATAGTCTTAAAGATGTCAGGCAAAATTAGTGGACCGCGAAATAAAGTTCACTGTGACTAACTATTAGTATGAGGTCAAACATCAGGTTATACTGAATCATTATCCTACGCAAGGATTTTCGTACATCATAACTTAGCCGCGACATGACAAAACCAACAAAGTAGTTATCCGCCCAGCGCAGACTAAGATCGGCCTCGGCATCCGTCCGTTCAGTCTGACCAGTGTCCTCGCTGTCCGCATGGAGGTAGCTTAGACCGTCAGCTACCCTTTAAGTGCTTAGCAAAGAGCCTGATCAGACTGGGCGGATGCCCAGGCTGATCTGAGTCTGCCTGGTCGCACAACCACTTTGTTGGTTTTCTCGTGTCGCGTTTACACGAGCAAAGTTTCTATGTCACAGAAACTTTAACAAAGAAAGTATGCCAAACATTTTGCGTTTACACGGAGCAGATTATTTGCTAAAGAACATGTGTAACAGAATCTTTGTAAAATAAACTTTTGCAATGAGATATTTTGTGCAGTGTTCACACGACCAAATATTATTCGTCAAAGTTACCTGCAGCCATGAAACAAAAAAAAATGCCACATTTTCCACGCTTAAAGCATAGATTTTTGTTACATAATCTATAGCAAAGTCTCCGTTTACACGGACATATTTACTTTATCGAAGTAATTTTACCATATATATTTGCCAAATAAACATTGTCATATTTCGGCATTTACAAGAGCACATTTTTCTGTGGCAAACCGTCTTTGTCACAGAAACTTTGCCCGTGTAAGCGCAGTTTTACCTACTGTTAGTTTGAGGTCTAACACTGAGTTATTATCCCAAGCATTGTTCGTACATCAAGTAGTCTTCAAGATATAAGGCAAAATTACTGAACCGTGAAATATAGTTTATTGTGACTAACATTTTGTTGGAGGTAAAATATCTCACCGAGTGTAGCCGCACAATTGTGGAGTAGTGGTTGTGTCGCATCAGGAGTGTGTGTTTTTCAGGATATAGCGAAGGTTTGGTGAGTAACTAATATTTTTTCTACTTTAAACATGCATATTTGCTCGACAAGAAAAATGCACGGAACACATTAGTTTCTTAACGTCTAAATCGACTTGTTGGATACAAATTTACTGGTGTTACAACAAAACAGACGCGTGCAGCATTTGCTTGGTCGCTGTAAATGTACTGAAAACACCAGGAAGTTACTTTTAAATGTCAGCAAATAAGTCTTTTCAAACGTTTATATTCCTAAGCTGCCAAACATTTACCTAGTAATAAGTGAGAAAGGAATACAAAGATATGATCTGATACTGAACAGACCCAATAAAAGCCAGAGAATGTCAAAACTTCGATGTGCAGTATGTGGAATGATGTTCCTGTGCAGAATGTGGCGTGCTGCACTGTTTCTAAGTGTTCATATGACAAGCTTTCCGGTCAATTTGCATGAAATTTATAAGGACCCATGCCCGGGAAGGCAGGCTATAAAAATTACTGATCATACGAATGAGTGTTGTCACGTGAAACTGGACACATAGCCATGTTTGAAAATAAATGACCAAATCAGCCTTTTTAACTGCAAACAATGAAAACAATTTCAAAATTTCGAGCTTCAAATAAGGATTTTCGAGTTTCGAGTAAGGATTCTTCTCGAGTTATTTTTTTTTTTGAGTTCTGAGTAAGGTGTTGCTGAGTCCGAGTTAAATTTGTTCAAATTTCAAGTTTCAAGTTAATGTTTTCTAGTTTCAGAACAAAGATTAAAGCTCAAAAATGTACTTGATGGAAGCCCCGGTATGTGTACCGTCAAGTGTTTTTTTTTTTTTGTTGTTGTTTTTTTTTGGCAAAGGGGAACAACTTTTCTGACTTCCTGTTTGCCTTCCGTTATGACGAACCCCTAGGTTGGGATTCTTTCCTTTCGGAATTAACTCCTATGGGGTATAGGTAAAAATGTGAGAGATACGACCCCTCCCCCTCTCCCTCTTGAAGTTTACGTATTTACCTTAAATTCACTGATTATTTTAATTTGTCAAAACTGACAATACTGAGTTGAATGTGTATAAAGGGGATTTTTCTCCATGGGGATAAACAATTGAATTAGAGGAAACTCTCGCTAAAATTCTTCTCGATACTAAAATATTAATTTGACGTTAGGCTAAATTGATGAACATGTAGGTGTTTAAAGCACCGAATAGTTAATGTTCTCTTTCATCTACTAATTTATTCGAAAGGGCGTTAATGACCTGTAAGAAATGTATATGGCATTTTTATACTACCAATCTCAAACGTTGCGTTAGTTATGAAGTCTTGAAAAAATCGTACAATAACGCAATAAGTCACAATGACGTCAAAGAACTTGGGTTCCTGACGTTAAATCAAACATGTGCGTGCTTATTAGACTAAGTAAATTAATGATGCATATGGTAATGTATATTCCGTTAAGCGCAGAATGATTACATCATATATTGTTCTGGATCAAAACATTTCTTCTAGGGGAAAATTCAGAGTTTCAGGTTATGAATTTCATTTTTATACCTTGCAGGAATACTCGCTGCATAGCATAGCAGCTGCAATGTTCAAACTTGGCTTTCACTAACATGGTCAAAACTAGCATTAGGTGTCACACGTTCACAGGCAACGTTTACATAGGAGTGCAAAATAGAATTAGCAGTCTATGGCCATGTGAAATTCTTGTATAAACTTGCGGTTATTTGACAAGCATACGCAGATTTTCTAATCTCCTGTTCTTATGAGGTAATTCCAAACATGAGCATTGGTACTGTGACCTAGTTTATAGAGCGAAAGTCTTATGTCTTTGGATAAAATAAGTAACTTCCATCATTTTTAAGAATGGTTTATAAAAAAATGAAAATAAAGAAAACAAATGAAACGAACAAAAAAGCAATATGTTTATTTTTAACTTTTTAATACAAAACTGGCAGTGTTTAGAACATTTTCTTATTTTTTTTTTCAAAATAAAAACGTCCATATCTCTGCTCATAGACAAAATAAACATATACTGGACCAAAAAAGTTAAGGATCAAAGATTTTTCTGAAGCTTGAATCGTGAAAAATAAATTTTTCAAAAATAATTTTCTTCTGTTCAATACAGCTGTCAAAGCTGCACAGGATTGCATGAAAAATTTTGGAATCCGATCACGTGACACATCAATAGACCCGAATAAACATACGTACCCCTAAAATTGAAGTGTAAATTTGCATCACCACAAACTCGAATATGCATGACTCTCTGGCTTTAACCATGCTAAACCATTACCAGTGCTCATCGATACCTCCGGGGGCGTAAATAACTGCATGACAGCTACTCGGTACCCTTTTGGTAAAGGCTAGAGACTAATTTGGGGAATGATTTGCCATTTTTCATGAAAAGGCTGAATAAGCTCTCCAGGAGTTTCCTGAAGCTTCTGGTGATTAGAATTGGTGTGCTGTAGCATGTAGCAAGCATGTTCAATTAGATTTAAAACTTACGATCGACTAGACTTGCCCATACAGACGATAGTTTCTGTCCCAAGCTACTGGTTCATCACAATAGCACTGTGAGGATGCGCATATCTTGTTCATTAAAATGATTTAATGGACCAAATTAAGCAAAACCGGTTTGAACAGACTTTACACAGCTAATTTGCGCGCTTGCTTGCTGGTTATGAGGCCAGGATTGGTGCGATTCCATGGAAATGTGAGGCGACAGTCGACAAAAAGTAACACAAATTGAGAGCTGGGTCATTGGACCCATGTTCTTTTCACAGATGAGTCCAGATTTGTATGAAGATATCCACGATGATAAGAGAAGAGTGTGACGCCTGCCAGGTACACGTCGTGCAGACTATGAATCAAATCATGTTGTGGAACATATGTAATATGACATGTCTAAAGGAGGGTGGATAATGGTATGGTACGGCATCTGGATTGGCAGCTGTGAGGGCTTGTGCATGCTAGACAAAAGCTCTCTGATTAGTGTTCGAGCTAGGAATGACATGTTTTATCCAATTACGAGACCATTTGCTGAAGGGTTTGGCGATGACATCATCGAATCACAGAGCAAATGTGGTGGACCAGTACCTAGCGACAGAAACAACCGCCCGCACTGACATGTCAATTTGATCAAAAATTTTAAATCAGACTGAGCATGCTTTGGACATGTTATACCTCCAATTCTGATCACAAGAGGCTTCCTAAAACTCAAGTAGAGCTTATTCAGGCCTTTCGTGAAAAAGGCAAACGAGTCCCTAAACGGGCCTCTGAGGACTTACCGGAAAGAAACCTAGTTGCTCTCATGCAATTATTCAGGCCCTTAGAGGTCACTCTGAGAACTGAAAATGATTTTGAATGGATAAGGTCAAAAATAATGGGCATTCCTTTTTGTGTATATGCCAATTTTCACTTTGAATTTTGGGGTATGTCTGTTTATTCATTCCTGCTGGTGTGTCACGTGATCAGATTCCAATATGTCTAATGCAATCTTTTGCAGCGTTGTTAGATCAATTCAACAGAAAAAAATGATTTTTGGAAAATTATTTTTTTCAATATAAAAAATTCAGTCTACTGTTTGATCCTTAACTTTTTTTGTCCAGTATAAGTTGTGGGTATTCACTTTCTTAGTTAGAACACAAGAAATAATTTGTTACACATTTCATTTTGATCTGTTGGAATGTTTTGGTTAGCGTCTCTGGACTTGCAAACTTGAGTGGGTAGGGTACCTGGAGAGGCCTTGTGCAGTGCACAGGTAACTAGAGCAAGTGAGCAGGGGCTCACATATACCCCCGGCCAGTGCCACCGCCATCCGATATTAAACTTTAAACACAAAAAATGAACACAGATCAGATACAAATCTTAAAGTTTGTGACCTTGTCCTTTGGTCAGCAGCAGCATACAGAGGTTGTCAAGTAATCTGCTGCAAGCTAGGAGTAAACCTAGTAATACATCAAAAGATTCAATTGAAGGATATCTGAAATTTATATGAACCATTATAAAGCAGTAAATTGATGCAACTGTTTAAGAATGTGACCTTGACCTTATGTCAGCAGCACCCAGATAATGTAAACTGTTGCAACCTTGAGATAAATGAAGTCACATATCAAAAGGTCCTGTTGAACAAGATGGGTAAAATAAGCAAAAACATATCAACTTAAAACAAAACATTAAAAGGAATAGCATAAGTCTGTGACCTTGACCTTAAGTCCAGGCACGTGTGGGGTTGGAATAAAATAAATTTTCAGAGCAACACATCAAATATAAACCAAACTCAGTAAAGGATTTGGTTGATAGAAGGTTACAAAACCTTTAACGCAAAACATATATAAAAGTGTGTAAGTCTGTGACGTTGACCTTTAGGTCACAGGCATGTGTAAAGATGGTACAAACTAAAACTTTGGACATATAAACCAAACTGAACAAAGAGTTGGGATGATGTCAGATCTTAAAAACTTAAACACAAAACTTTAACATGAAAAGTCAAAGTCCATGACCTTGACCTCTGGGTAACAAGCATGGGTGGGGATGGTATAGAATAAAACTTTGGACCAACATCTATCATCAGGCCAAACATAAACTTAACCCAACTCAGGAATTGACTTATATAGAGATCTTAAAAACTTAAACACAAAACTTCAAAACTTCACAAAAGTTCAAGTCCATGACCTTGACCTCTAGGTCACAGGCATGCGTGGGGCGGTATAGAATAAAAGTCTGCATTAACATCTAGCATCATGCCAAACATAAACCCAACCCAATAAAGGGTTAGACTATTATACAGACAGTAAAGTCCGTGACCTTGACCTCTAGGTCACAGACATGAGTAGGGGTAGTACAGAATAAAAGTTTGGACCAACACCTATCATCATGCTAAATATAAACCAAACCTAACGAAGGGTTTCAATAATATAAGATCCCAAAAACTTTAACGCAAATGTTAACTCGCGGTCGGGCGGACGGGCGGACGGACGGACAGACGGACGGACATCGGACGAACGCTATATACCCCTCGGCATACTTCATATGCCGGGGGTATAATTAGTAGTGTTATCTAACGTTTAAGCATTTCATCAAAAGCCCATTATCTAGAGCTGTAAATGACTTATTTCTTTAAAGCAAAGTGTATTAAACTCAGATTGTCTTGCTGTTTTCCTTCATATTAATTAAACAATATAGGCATATCAGAGATCATGTTATTCTGAGAATAAACATAGTTGAAACATATTTTTTCTGTTTGTTCCCATACACACGAATGATAAGCAACAGAAACCAGGCAATTTTAAGAGAATTTAAATGGGGCCAAAAACGGACCTTATGATACCAGGTCCTTTTATTATTGTAACACTTTGTGAAGCAGAACTATTATTTGAGAACAGTAGCACATTTACAAAGTTTGTGTAGGCAAACATACATGCCTAGAAACATGACTCTGCTAGGAAACTGTAAGGCTTACAGGAGTATATCAACTGAATAAATGCGAATGGTCGACAACAGGATAGAGAAACTTATTCTAAATCCTTATCGCAGGGAGAAGCCGTTATGGACGTATGGACAGACACACGCACGAGCAAACCTAAGGATTGTATGCCCTCAGTTTTATCTGATATGGGTATAAACTGCGGTATAGTAAAAAGAATGAGAATAAAATTAGCCACAACATGCAAAAAGGATCTTTATGACTACTGCAAACAGCAGCTGCTCAGAATAGTTTACGAATAAGCGCAGTCCGCTCCCAGCCACTGATATTAGCCAAAACTATAATGGACCCAGAGAAATCTACATGTACACAATAAAAGCCGTTGATAGACTGCATGGATTCACAGTCTGCTTTAACGTTTCGCAGATGTATTAAACCACCTCTTTTGTGCGACACCGCCAGAATATATTTTAAACTAGCTCAAGAGATCATATACAATACAAAAACATAAACTTTAGATCACACGTGGGCCTGCTAATATCGTTTGTTATCTGTCATTATCAAAACATACATCTTCCACAAACGTTACAAATACGATTTCCACATACTGCACATAGCAAAAACTTTAATATTTAGCAAAAAGCAGAGGCGTGGTGTGTTTTATTGAATATTATGTTATGCTTAATAGCTAATAGGTGGCAACGGATAACTTGATCAAATAAAATAACGTAAAACAAGAACAAGCACTGACAAACAGATACGATTTTTCCTGATTTACAGTACATTTACATCGACCTAGTGAATGGTGCACGCATCAGTTTTTTAATTAAGGCAGTGTTTTTGCTTCTGAAACGGTGTTTCAATCGCTAAGAAACTGATGTGTTCCGTGCACTTTTCAAGAGAAGCAAATGTGTAGGTTAAAAGGGATAGAGAACATTAATTTGTGACCAAACCTTCGCAATATCCTAAAAAAAACACACTCCCGATGCGACACATCATCACTCCACATTTGTGTGGCTATGCCCGGTGTATCTGGTCATACTGTTTATTACCCCAAGCTGCCATGTTCATACATCTTACAGCCTTTAAGATAAAAAAGCAAAATCACTGGACCATGAATCAAAGCTCACGGCCCGATATGCACCATGGCATTTGGTTGATCTTCCCCAGTCGTATTTATGGAGTATGTTTGAAGACTGTAGCCCTTGTGCTTACTTAGAAACTGAGCTAAACGCAACAGGTGAATATGTTTTTCTGTGTTCAATCAGCCGAAAAATATTGGTCATGGTCCAATATGCATCGTTACTTACAGTAGATCTTCCCAAGGCGTATCTGGTTTTAAGACTCTAGCCCTTGGGATTACTAAGAAACTGAGCTAAACGCAGCAGGTGAATATTTTTTCTGTGTTCAATCGGCATTGAAATATAGGCTATTGCCAAATATGAATTCAGTAGATCTTCTTCAGACATATATATGAAACAAGTTTTAAGACTTTAGCCCTTTCGGTTACTCAGAAACTGAGTTAAACTCAACAGGTGAATATCTGCTTCTATCTACCATCAACCTTGAAATATAGGTTATGGCCCGATATTCATCGCTGCATTCAGTTGATTTACCAAGCCGTACTTTGAAACTGAGCTAAACGCTACAGGTGAATAATACCTTTTCTAAGTGCAGTCAGTCTTGAAATATAGGTGACGGCCCAATATGCATCACTGGCTATAGTAGATCTGACCCAGACGGAGAGATTTGGAGAGATAACAACATATTTCTTGGATCAAAGGTGAATCGTATGCGCTTCCTTGTCATTTCCATATTTTTGTATGTCTGTGAATCGTGGACCTTGACAGCAGAGAGAGAGAGAGAGAGAGAGAGAGAGAGAGACGCAGACCTTTGAGATGAGATGCTACCAAAGGTTACTGAACATATCGTACAAGGACCATATCTCCAATGTGGAGGTTCGCAGAAAGATCCAGGCAGCCATTGGACAGTATGATAAACTCCTGACCCTTGTCAAGAAACGGAAACTAAGCTAGTATGGCAATGTTATAGGATCTTCTGGGTTAGCAAGGACGATTCTACAGGGCACATTGAAAGGAAAAATGAAGAGGTAAACAGAAGAAGAGGTTGGGCGACAATATTAAAGAGTGGACAGGAATGGACTTTGCCAGCTCAACTTGTGCAGCTGAAAACAGGACAAGATGTAAAGGGATCGGTTCGATGTCATCTATGTTGCCCCAACGAACTTGTAAGTTTATGAGATAGAAAAGAATGGAATAGACCAAGACGTATCTATGTCTATGGAGCAAGTTTGAAGGCTCTAGCCCATGTGGTTTCGGATAAACTAAGCTAAACGCAACAGATGAATAGGTATGCATAGGCGCACGCACGCGCACAAGCGCATGCGCACGAAGGCTTTGCTTCCCAAAGTCCCGCTTATAAGTTATCTATCAATGGAGGAACGTTGCAAAGGGTGAATAATACCACTTAAGTAAGTGTTTGTAGAGGAGAAAAGTTGCATGCGTAGGCTTCGAGCACACGGGCAAAGTTTCTGTGACACAGAAGGGTTGGGATAGAAAAAAAAATGCTAGTGCGTATGAAAGTGTATGCCACATTTTCATTGCCAAATTTATGAGTTTATTTGACAAACAAAATCTGTACGTGTGAATAAAACATTTTGAATTAAACTGTAACAAAGAAACTAGCCAAGGAGGTGAAAACAGAAGAAAAAAAAAAAAAAAAAAAAAAAAAAAAAAACATAAAAAAACCCCAGAAAACTTTGCTCATAAGCAAATCAGTTTTTTTTTTTTGATTTTGTAAAAAAGCATTATAACAACAAAAATATGGCATAGATGGTCTTTATTCACACGGACACGGGCAAAGTTTATTTGTGCAGGTAATTTGACGCGAAATATTTTTTCGTGTGCCCATTGCAGCAAGTATTGACTTGCCAAAATTTATTAGACAAAGATTCTTTGCCACATTTTTCTGTGACAAAGTATTTTCTCCGTGTAAACGTAAACTGTTTGGCAAACTTTCAATGCTACAGTTTCTGCGATATAGGAACTTTGCTCGCGTAAACAAAGCTTAACATATCTCTAATTGCCACACTACAAAATAATTTATTTGCGTTGCGTGGAAATGTATCTTGCGGTATGTGCGAGCAATTACGACTCAGATTATCCTGCGCTACAACGCACTCTTATCAGTCTTCCCTTTGCGCATGTTTAATACATGAATTCTGCTGAATCTAAATAGCGAACGTGAATAGTCTTGCCGGTTTCAGCCGTTGCGCATACAGATTTGAGTGTCATCTCCATGCACTTGGCTTAATTTCCCTTTCCATGCAACGCCATGCCTGTTCTGGATAGGGGAAGTAGGTTCTTACTGCCTTTATTAACAACTTTAATTTGTACACCCGCAGATGTGCAGCCAGTTTATGATGACTGCTCTTGCGAACCCGGGGAGGATCCACCTACAACGAGACTACCGAAATGGTGCTACAGCCCAGATGGAACAAACTGCGACTGGTACACAACCTGCCTTGAGGTACTGTTTTTCACCAATCACATTAAAGTACAGTGAAAGGTGTACATCCATGTTTTTCCGTCATTTTTCCTAGGAAAAACATCTTAAGTGAGTTCATGTTTGCTTCCCTGTATGACGTAATCTTTCCAAAATGAGGTTTACTCTTAAAACCATAATTTACCCCTCCAGGATTAATTTCTTTTTGTAAGGTGGGATGTACGTAAAGGACGGCGCCATAAATTACGTGCGTTGCGAAGGACGTAACGTCACCGTAATTCATTACAGGTTGGCGTCATTTATAACGTAGTGGCCTACTCTGACGGTCAGTGCATTGCAGTTACGTATGGTGATAACAGTCGTTATGCTGAAAATCTATACAGAGTGGCTAGTGACAGACGTCTGTCACTAGCCAATATTCGAAAAGTTTGCTACTGACAGATGTCTGTCACTAGCCAAAACTCGTAAATTTTGCTAGTGACAGACTTCTGTCACTAGCCGATATTCGTTCAATTTGCTAGTGACAGTCGTCTGTAAATAACCTACTGCAAGCACAGTAGGCCAATGCCCTACTAGTATCCAAATCAGCAGGATGCGCCGGCACCGAATCGCAGCTACGCAACACCATCGTCCAGTCCTACCACCCCTGAATCGGCCATCAGCAAAATAATCTTTTTTTTTCGCTATCTGTCACTAGCAAATTTTACGAACATTGGCTATTTACAGACACCTGTCACTAGCAAGTTCAACGAAAATTGGCTAGCGACAGACGACTGGCACTAGCATGATCCAAATCTATATGAAAATCGGTATTAAATTTACAAAATGGTGTTCTAAACATTTGGGAAGAGGCTGGCAGAACTCACGTAACCAAAGTCTTGAGAAAATTCTTAACAGCGCTTCTAGTTATATGAAAGTAGTCATTGCTCAAGCATTGGAGAAAGCATTTGCAGAAGATGGTACACTGTAGTTCGTTCGTGTTGGCTGTGAGACAGCGGGTTCGATGCCGGACATGTCATTATTCTGCTCTTGCCACTGGGTTTTGAGAGTATTGAAAAACTTCTGTCAAGGCCTGTGTGGTTGCGCTGATACTGTTTGACAACAAAGCAGAGCGATCGATCAGTTGACTGATCTGCGTCACAGAGAAATATGCAATGAGCTACGGTGCATATCAATTTCGCAGTCTGGTCAGAGTTTCCATTGTTAGCTGTCTGAACTAACCGCTATATCATTTCCAAGTTTTTGCATTTTGACATTGCGAATATGAATGTTACAACTGCTTACAAATGAGCTGCGACACGACAAAACTAACAAAGTGGCATATGCGCCCAGCGAAGACTCCGATCAGCTTGGGCATGCGTCCAGTCTGATCAGAGTCTTCGCTGTCCACGTGGAACTAGTTTTGACCCATTAGGTTCTCTTTAAGTGATCTAACTGAGCGGATGACCATGCTGATGTGAGCCTTCGCGTGGTGCACATGCCACTTTGTTGGTCTTGTCGTGTCGTGCTTGAAATGTATTTTGGTAGTATGGATCCGTGTAATGTGTGCGGTCATTTTATCCTAATTATCATCTCATCGATTCTTCTGTCTGTGCGAGATGACTGAAATACTGTTGAAAGGGCCGTAAACTTCCAAACCATCCATTTATTCGTCACCCACACTGTCAAGGACTGATTATGGATTTTGTGGCAGTGAAAACAGTAACTACCTTTTTGATACATCTAGCCCCTGCATTTTTATGCTCATCTAACTCATTTCCATACATGTACTAGCGAGAAATACTTTTTAAAGGTCCATTTATTTTGCTATCTTTACGGAAGACAGATTAAAACGAACTCTGTTAATATGTTTTTCTTCGTTGTACGTTTTAGAGAGAGAGAAAGAGAGAGTGAATGATTCACAAAATGTTAATATCCCCTAATATCCCCTAAATGTTAATTCCCATAACTGTACACTGAAATAATATTTAGTTACACAGTTTTCATACATGTAGAAATCCTTGCAAACGCGCAAACACTCCTACATGTATACAGGATTTTGTTTGTTTATTTATTTATTATTTATTTATTAATTATTAATTAATTTATTTATTTTTGATATGAGTTTTGCGGTCTTTTAAGAACATTTTTACTTTTGTCGTGCTGATCGTTAAGCAGAGGTGGGCGAAAACTGGATCTCCCGGGGAAAAAACAACAACAAACTATTGACCTTTAGTGGAGCGGGATATAGCGAAAATACTTCAGTTGATGATACAAGCATGAAATTTACAGGATAGCAAGTACCTGGCATGCACTTTAACATAAGATCGTGGGCCACTTGAAATTATGTCATTTTCAAGATGGCCGACGCAAAAACAAAATGTCCGCCATTTTTATGTACTTTTCAACACATTATTTAAGGTAATAGTCCAGAGGCCCGTTGGCATGGATGTTTATTTTATGCCCTGATTATAGTCACTTAGAGCATTGACTTAGGGAGTTGCAAAATGGTTGTTGCCAGTGTTTCTTTCAACACTTTACCGAAAAAATGGCCAAAGTGGTGGGTGGGGTAACACTGGTCCATTACAGCACCTAAATGCAATAACGCAATGTAGAAAATACTTTGTGTCATAAATATCCCTTTTTAAATGTTCTAATACATAAAAAGCAAACTGACGTCTGGAAATGATGACCAAAAAGCATGATATATTTGTAACGTATATAACTGTAACTAAAATACAAATAATCAATGAGAAACAGACCAAACGGTGGAATGAAATTTTTACATGTGGTCCTAAATTAGCATAATCTATCGCTTTTATTTGACTCATGCTCATCTCAACTTTGACAGAATTCCTTGATATATTTTGAATCAGTCAGGTTGCAGTTAGTAGTGGCAATATCAGTTGAAGACAGAATGTAACTTATTTCTTATGAATTCCTAAAACACTGGTGAGAAGGTATAATTAGCTGTAGTCTGTATTATGTCTTAAATTGAAAAAGTGTACAAGTACGCAATGTAAATTGCTATTCTTATATTCATTAGGCAATAATAATTTTGGGTTGTATCTGAAAGGCACCCAAACAGTAACATTACGTAACATAATCGAAATCCGTCCCAGGAAGAATAATCATGGGTCATATGTAATAAAAATCGGGTCTTCGTGTAGATTACAACTTCAATTTGATGTTGTTATCATAATCAGTAAAGCAGTCTTTCAGCAGCTCAAAAATGGTTGTTGCTATATCATTTTATGTGTTTTACCTAGAAACTGATCAAACTAACGGGTGGGGTAACATTGGCGTGTTACAGCAGCAATCTGTTACAAACGAAATGTAGGGAACAATTAACGTTATAAATGTAAAGCGCAATTAAAAATTATCAATATGATTTTTTTTTATATCTAAATAAATAGCTATATTGACATATTTAGGTAAAGATAATCATCAGTCAAATAAGACCAGTAACGTACATAACCGTGACTAAAACACAATTAACATACATGAATCGCTGGAATGAATTTTATATGATTGGTCCTTAATCAACATACTCTGTCACTTCTCTTTAAACCATGTTGAAAGAACTGCTTGCATATGTTGAATTAATTAAGTAGCAATTAGCTGTGGCATTGCCAGCTGAAGAGAAAAGTTTACTTTTCCTTAGGATTTTCCCCAAAACAGTTACTGACGAAAATATCTAACTGTAGATGATATAGCCTTTCAGTGTAACTGTTTATGTCTTAGGTTTACACATGTGAAGCAGCCATGAAGAAACACCACTGTTTGTGCCTCCAAGTCTGATAATATGGGATTGTCCTGTATTTGAAAGGCATTGTAACAGTAACATTACGGTACATATCTGTAATGTATTAGGAATAAGTTTTTTTTTATTTGAGTAAGTTGTTTTTAAATGCTCAATTCTGCCAGAAAGCATTTAACTTACCATTGATATTAAGACAGCAAATATTTACTTTTTATACACTCACAAGAACTCAACATGAACATCTGAAGCATTTAGAATTTTCTTAACATTTTTGACTTACAGCAACACCACAAAACGCATCACTTAAAATCTTGGGGGACCAGTATACTATGTATAAGTTGGCCTAACTGATCCATGTTTAGGTTTAGAATTATCATAGGGGAGATACCTGTTTCCCTACCTGTGCTGTCTACCGAGGCAATCAGGTAACCTACATGCAAAAGTGGCTGTCAGCTGAGGCAACTGATAAAGTATCGGCTCACTTGATAGTTATTATCATCGTGCTTGAATGTAATCAACGTTACCTTTTTGTGTTGCTTCCATCTGTTACACTGCACCATATTATCACTATGTCAATTAAGTAATGGAAAATGATATACTTTAAGAGACACATATAAAGCGTCTTTTCATGAGTCTGTTCATGACGTGTATCTCTCATTGTAACATTACCAAGATATATTTGGTCAGATAATTCTGTACAGTCCCTGTTTGTGTTCTGATACATTATTATCAATACATTAAGTGCTACGAAAGACAAATGTAGTTTTGATCATTCGACTTTTAATATGTATGCTTCTTCTATCATTGTATTGATAAAAATGGTATCAGAAAGCTGCAATTTCTTACTGTATATGAACTCATTCAGAAAAGCGGTAAGACTTCATTCATAAGCAGTTAACCCGTGTAATTATTGCTAAACAATAATTATTAATAATAAAAGTTATACTAATATCTTCAAAGTCAAGGAGGTCATCTGAAAATAGATATATCAAGGCTTGTCCTTGACATGAATAGTATGCATTGCCTTATCATTTGCTAATTTTTAATTCAGAACTAATGCATTACTGTTTAAGCTTATGAGATATGAGGAACTTATAAATTACCCAGTAACTGGTTGTATACGTTATTCGATCTGTTTTCCTTCTCTTTGTTTTGTTACCGTACTGCAAAGTGAAACTACATGTCATTACATTCTTTAGGACAACTGGTATTTGCCCAGAAATATCCCACATCAAATATGCTGTCGTTTTGCGTTGCCACTTAATTTTGAGGCTTAGAATTCTGTAGAACTCGGTCCCTTAAAACGTAAAATATTCGTCAAATTAAAAGTAAGTCCTAATGCTGGTTCCATGCTAAATCGACTCATTTAAGGGAGTGTTGAATATAAGCAGGCTAGAAAAGGAAAGGAAAATAGCATGGAAATTAAACTAATTTTTAAACAAAAACATGTAATTCTATATTGCTGTGATAACCCATGTCTCGACTTCCCTTGCCTCTTTTTCTTCTAAATTAAATGTGTCTGATGCTGCACTCTCAATGTCCCGGCTGGTACATTACCGTAAGGAACTATATACACAGACCAGATAACTCAAACTACTATGCAACATTTTGACTCGTGTTTTGTTTCAAGATTTTAACTGAACAACGTTGGTTTCCTAGGTAACGTAATATATGCAATAATCTTATAAAGTAAGTACACTTAGTTAGAAAGTGTTCACGTCAGCTTTGTAAGAAATGGTGTGGCTTAACTCTTCAAGCCTAAGGTTACATTTTTGTTTTACACTCTTTCAATCTGCAGGGGCAATGTACCAGTTCTGTCCAATAAACGAGGCAATATCATGTTTTGAATTGCTAATTACTGGTAATCTTACAGTATTAAACTTACCAGAACAGTCGCTAATCGGATTTCAGATTTATCCAACCGACTATATATTGCTTTATTTGAAGCCTGTATACAAACTATTTGCTGGCTTATAATTGCTGCATTTTTTCTATAGCGAAATGTATCTGTTTTGCAGTTTTTGATTATACAACAAAATGTCATGTATGTTACTGTCTTCAGAATCGCAAGACTGAGTAGCTGGACATAATCATTTAAGGTGCAGATATATGCTTTTAGAAATAAACAAGCAGCAAAATCTGCTGTGCGTGTATGGAATTTGCCAGGTCTCCAATTATTAGCATTTGCAATATTCTGAGTTTCGTCACGTATAAAACGTACCTCATGAAGTCCCTAAATTAGTCATAAGCTGATAGTTCCAAGAAAACAGTGTTTTTTAAAGAGCTGCCAGGATATTAACTTCATAATTGTTCTCTGAGAGACAATGAAGAAATTCTGAAGGTCGAATTATAATGGACTAACTCATGAATTAAAGTTATTTACGTTACTACTAGTAGTAATGAATGATGAAAATAAAACGGTATTAAAATGTATTTTCTACTACTTAATGATATGATAAGTCTATGGAGAAACTGCATTTGAAAACAAAAAAGTAGTTTACCTTGAAATTATGATTTTAAAATAAAAACACATAGGTAACGTATATAATCGATGCTTATGGCCAAATAGTCGTTAGAAAATTTGACAACATGCGCTTTTCCATTTTGAACAATCCATTGACGAAGTTTTTACATGTAGATATTGCCAAAAAATAAGACACATGCCCACGGGAACTACATATGCCTGTGGACTGTAAGCATGTTTTAAATTAAAACGATAACATTTTGAAATTTGGCGGCCATCTTGAAAATGGATGATTTTTAAGTGGCCCGCGATCATTTTTGAATCTGGGCCATGTAAGGAACATTTAGTGAAAATTTCATGCTTGTATCATCAAGTGAAGTATTTCCTTGAATATTCACTCTAAGCAGCTCCACTACTTCCAAATCTGGATCTCCCGGGGGAAAAAACAAACAAAAAAACCATTTGACCTTCCGTAAGCAGAACTTGACTGTCTCAAGCCGGGCCGCGTAGCGCAACTGGTAGGGCACCTGACTTATACATCAAAGGTCCTGGGTTCGATACCCGGTCTGGCCACATACTTTCGTTTCTCCTTCCGCTGATTCAAGAAGGGCAATAGTCGGTTACTGGCGAAAATATGTGCACTGAGTACTGGTTAACCGCTTAGGAGGTCTAAGCCTGCCCAGGAATAGTGTGGTTATGTTAACTGACCGTCCCGACATGACCATAGCTCTTTACCGTGGACGTAAGTAACAATCAATTAATTGACTGTCTCAATGTGCACCGCTGAGGCTCGAACACGCAGCGGTAAGAGCTCTTATCCGTAAGGCCACTGGTTAAGCGCTAGCCTGCTAGGCTTGCAGTTTTGGTTCAAATTCCACAGGAAGTGGAGATTTTGTTCAGCGCAAACAGGTTGCCACTACAAAATGGCCTTTCGTTATCACTCTTCAGACCGCTCGATATACTATAAATACTGTTGAAAAGGCCGTAAAACCACATTATCATCCATCTACTTAGTGATGGATGGATGACTTGCAATTTTACGTCCTTTTCAATAGTATTTCAGTCATACCAGGACAATAGATGGGTGATAATGAAAGGCTGTGTGCAATGGAACCCCGTTTACGATTGAAAAGATTCCCGTTTACAGCGGGACTCGAACCAATGACCGCTACATTTACTTAGTGAACTGTGCATGTATTATTGATTTCAGTATTCACCCTTTCTCAGCGTAAAAGAAACGCTTTTAGATATTCCCACTTATTTCAAAAGTTTCCGATCGCGTAACACCTAAAGCTAGCGCTTTGGCGCAAAAACGACGTCACGCTGAAAACACACAAAAGTAACTAGACCTACGTTCACTTGGACGTTTATACTGACAAAACGAACTCGGTAACCAAGGACTTTTTTCTCTTTAATCGATAGCTAAAATAATAAATTATGTTCTATTAGTTTTTTTTAAAAATCTATGGGCCCATAAATGTTAAATTAGATTTTTAGTAGAGAAATATTAGTAAAAGAAATCTAATTTACGTTGACGTCAGTGTATTTTGCGTCCATTTTTTTCTCATCTTTGAACGCAAATAACTCGAAAACGAGCTCGGTAAGGTATCATTTTTTCTTCATATTCGGGTGTAACGCAGAAAAGTACACTTGTACAGAAAAAATAAAAAAAATCTATGGGAGAGCCCATTACGTACATCCCACGTTAAGACATTTAGGATGTCTATAAAATTCAATATAACAAAGTTATCTTGCCTTATTCAATTTTAAAACATTTTGTAACACACCAGAGATAAGCATTTGCAGATGCACATTTCTTGGCTGATCTGATACGATGCATCCAGAGTGACAGAAAAAGCAAATAATATCTTCTATTTGTTATTAAGAAAAAACTAGCAAACTGAAGATTTATTCGGCAAAATTATAAATTATCTCCCTTTGCATCGAACCTATAGCATATTTCAATGTTCGATTGTTCCTTGGTTTATCAATTTTCCTAAGCAACTTTTTCACTGCAATTTACTTAATTATTAATTTCAAGCAAAATTGTGAGAATATATGAGGAAAGCACACATTGATATCTTCTGGGAATTTCCATTATTCACGGTTTCTTATTGTATTTTCGAAGAAATAGTGATATTGCAATGTATTTGGTACATTTGATGTTTACCTAAGACAAAATAAGGACAACTGTGTCATCAGTTCGTTCTTTGAAATTAAGTTTAAAATGTCTTGTCTACTGTTTCGTATTTGCACAGCAGAAAATCGGACCCCTGTTCACTTTGAAATGTTTTTGTTTTATCTGCAACGGCTTTTACAGCTATCCACTGGTATCATGACCTTACATATGCATTAAACTTCAAAATGCGTTCTTATTTTTGAACCATTTCTGGTTCTACAAAACAGAAAATTTGAAGACAAATCACTTGTAGCGTTTTCACTTTTTGCCTGTAACATTCAGAAGAAGATAAAGTCAAAGTCAAAGTCAAAGTCAAAATTTATATTACTTGTTACTGTCTCCGACGTTAAATAAATTTTGACTTTGACTTTGACTTTATCGAAAAACGAACGATATAAATTCATTATAGGCAACACAAACGAGAGTTATCGAAGATATCACAGATTTTACTATCCACGTGACCTTTAAGAAATCACTGATGCGCCATTATAAAGTACGTTTTATTCCTTTGATTCAGAGTAAATTTCAATGATATAATTCAAGAAATATTTATTTTGGAAGCTCAGAAAGTATACATATAACAAGATTTGCCACTTAGAATTTAACACCTAAGTGATATGGTTAAAGCCTTTTGTTGCATCTGGCCTTTTTATACACAGTACTGTAAACTTTATAAAATGCATCGAAGGACTCTCAGATTTTTCTGCTATGTGTATCCGCACCTGGACAATTATAGGCACAGACCGACGATATTAGCATTGTTTATGTAGGAATTGCTGCAACTTTTAAATAGTACATCTGCAAGTTCTAGCATATACGAGGGATGTTCAGAAAGTTCTGATCGTGATGTCATATTTTGATAAGCATCTTAAATACAGAACTTCTGATAGCGAAATTTTATAAAGCTGTAATATGTCAGGACAACTGTGCAAACGCAGTGTATATTTTCTAAAGGACATATTTTTGAATGTCTTTGAAACAGGTATACCCTACAGCCACTGCAAATTTTTACTTTAGAAGGTCATAGTTCAAATATAAGCAGTCTTTATTTTTTTTTTCGTCATGGCTACCTTAACACAAACCCTAGGCAACCGTGTCCTGTAAATATCGCAGAAATAATATTAAACTAGGTTCCGTACTGCCCCTTGAATTTGGATTATCTGCATTTTATGTGGTAGCAAATTCCCCCTGTCTGCTGAAGTCATCATTTTTTTAAACGAAAACAAATGCCTTAGCATTCAAAATCTTGCCATGAAAACCTTTTGCATGGCCCAATTCGAAATTGTCGAATAATTAAGATTAATGTAAAAAACGAAGTTGTCACAGGCTTAGAAAATGACGTTGACGTCGATTTCAATAACGTCATTAGAACAGCGCATTTCTTTGCAAGGAATGAATTGGAAACGTTCGCTACCCCTCTAATTTTTAAATAGATATTGACGGCAACGACTGACAAACAGCTGACAAAAAACCATTTTGTATTTACGACGACTTTTTACTGAAAATATGACACACTGAAAATAAATTCACATATGACTTTAACCCAGTGGTATGACTGGGGCCTAATAAACCGCAATGTACCTCAATAAGAAAATGTATCTTTGTATAGTGTTTGGTATCACTGTAAAGGCAAAATGTAGTGCTTTCAATACATGCAAAGCAATTGCCCCCAGCATGCCGCTAAACAAAGTTATTCGGCGAGAATCAGAACTTTCTGAACAACCCTCGTATAAAGGGTATATCTGTTTCGAAGCATTACCCTTGAAAATACAATGGGTAATTTTCTACAGAGATATTACAAAGGGCCTGCTTTTTGGATGCCATTCCATTGAGGTAAATCTCTTCTTTTTGATTTGGAAATATAATACCAGTGACAGAACTTTTTGGATTTTGGATGTGATCCTCGTATTTAATTATCGCCACTTGTGTGCATTGCTACCTTTAAGTATACACATGTCAGTCAGGAGCATAACCTCTGCAAGTTAAAAAGATATAACTTGAAGCAGTTATAATTTTTTGCGACTATAGCAAAAGTAACCTGCTTAGGTTATAGTGTCTTTTTCACCTTTATATTCTGGAGTTATCCTAATTTTTATAGACAGGTGGGTATTGGTATTTTTTTCTGAAAGATCTCTTACATAACTTCTGTACGCATCGTCTAGAAGCTGGTACGCAAGACCCTTGAAGATCAGAAAAGTAACTACTTTTCAACTTAAAACAGTTACTTTTTTTGAGATTGCCAATCTGACCTTGGCCTAAATAATTTCAGACATAACCTAAATAAGTTATTTTACAGCCTCACTTTGAAATTAGTGGTAAACTTTCGTAGGGTACTTTATAACGGCTTTAAATAATAGTTTCTCGCGTTTCGAAGTATAGCGAGAAACTTTTGTCTTAATGGTATGAATATTCATCATGTGGTCAGCTGGTCAGTTGTTTTTTAGTCAGGTGACTAAATCGTATTCGCGCCGATTTGGTCGGCAGTGGTCAGTTCTTGCAAAGCGTTCTCAAAGATCACTTCAGTTTCACAATGGATAGAGCAGAGATAGAAAATTTCGTTTCAGATTCTGTGAGAAGTGCTGTTTCTGAGAGGCAAAATGAACTTTTGGACAGTGTCAATTCCTTGCTTACTAATAAATTTGAAACATTTGAGAAGAATTTCAGTGAAAAGCATTCTGCAATTTCAGAAAATCAAATTTCAAGGTTACGTTCGTCGGCAACGGGCCATTATCAGTTCAAAAGAAAAAGCTGTGAGGAGCAATTCAATTTTAATGCTTCCTTGGAGGATAAATTTTCGGACATTGACTGTAGTTTGAGCAATTTAAGCGCAGAGAGTGTTGTAAAGGCCAAGGACAGTGCTTCTGAAGGTAAATCTTTAATTCAGCATCGTCAAAAACTTTTAAAATTAGCAGACTCTTCAGAATTGGGCTGGAAAGTCGTAAGTGAATATCAGACAAATCCACTGGCGTCCGATTCCGAAGACGAAAAGAAAATTTACAAGGCCGAACTCAGAGCTGAGCGAAAGGCCCGCAAAGATCAAATGAAGCGCATCAAGGGTAAAAAAATCTCCATATAGGTTCAGGCAGTACGCTAGTTCAACCGCTACAATGCAGTCACAAGCGCAGGTGCAGACAACAACAAGACCGACGACGACGACTACCAAATCGGCGGCGACGAAACCAGGTCTATGCTGGTATTGTGGGGGTGCAGGCCATTGGCGTTTTGAATGTGAGGCGCTGAAAAAGGCTCAGGCAAATAATAAGATAAGTATTTTTGATTTTTCTGTTTGTTGGGCCAATTCCACTGTCACAAACACTTTAGGTTCGGTAGACAGCGATACGCACGAGTGCGCAACAGGTATGATAAACAGTAGTACTATTTCTGAGGTCAGTATTCAGGACGTCGTGTCAACAGAAAAAGTACTTGAGATTCAGTGTACTGATCAGGGCCAAATTTCTCCGGTAGGCAGACTTAGATCTATGTCCAGTCAGTGGGAAAAGGTAACTAATAACTCTTTTATATTGGGTGTCATCAAAGAAGGTTATAAAATACCCTATAAGGAAGTACCTGATCCTGTGGAGCTTCGAAATAACAAGTCTGCCAGAGATAAAGCAGATTTTGTAAGTGAAGAAATCCAAAAATTATTGGTCAAAGGGTGTGTCACTGAAGTAAAAGATAAGCCCCAGTTATAAATCCCTTGACTGTGGCGACAAATAAATCGGGTAAGCACAGATTGGTTTTAGACTGTCGACATTTAAATAAATGTTTAGCTAAATTTAAATTTAAGTTTGAAGATGCTTCTGTAGCTAGACAGATGTTCGAAAAAGGCACGTACTTGTTCTGTTTTGATCTTCGCGGTGCGTATCATCATATAGATATAACGCTTGCACACAGGAAGTTCCTTGGATTTCAGTGGAAAGAAGGGGAGACAACTAAATATTATACTTTCAGTTCTCTCCCGTTTGGTCTAGCAACAGCGGGGTATATTTTCACTAAAGTTCTCAGGGTATTAGTGCAATATTGGAGGTCTATTGGGCACCAGATAGTTATGTTCCTTGATGACGGGATAGGGGGTCACAAAGAAAGATATAAAGCTGTAGCGTCCAGTGATTATATTAAACACAGTTTGGTTGAATTTGGATTTTTGATAGCAGAAGACAAGTGTAAATGGGATCCAAGTTTAGAAGCAGTTTGGTTGGGGTATTACTGGAATATGGCAGAAGGTAAATTGTTCGTGACTTTAGACAGAATTACTCGGTTGGAGTTGTCTGTTGAATCAATGTTGTATAGTGTGAGTAGATGTGACGTACCTTTAGTGAAGGTGAGATTTCTTGCCTGTATAGTGGGTCAGATTATTTCGATGCAAACAGTGCTTGGGAAAAAAGTACAGCTGAAAACGAGAGAGTTGTACAGGTGCATTATGTCAAGAGCGAGCTGGAATGCCCCGGTGAGGCTTACAGAAGTAGCTGTTGCAGAGCTTTATTTCTGGAAAAACAACATTAGGTCTATGAATTCAAAAGGTCAGTATATAGCACCAGATGTTTCTACCGAAATTTCGGTGTATTCAGATGCAAGTAGTGTCGGCTATGGCGGGTATATGTGCAAACAGGACAGTTTGAGATACGATGATATTTTTGTCGTAGAAAAAAGTATGTTAGAAGCAGGTTTATCACTGAAGTCGGATGAGTCCAAAGAGTTGGACTTGGTTGCCGAGTCCGGCATTGTCCTAGAGTCAGACATCACCCTGGAGAGGGATATAGTCCTAGAGTCGGACAGCAGTATTCTAGAGTCGAATACTATGTGTGATCATGATTGCTCTGAACAGCAGGTTATTAAACCTTTCAGTGTTTAATCGAGTAAAATGCTTAGGACGCATGAGAATTTAGATCCGCGCAAATTTGTAAAAAGCAGTGTAGTAAACGGGTCATGGTCAAAAGCAGAGCAGTTGCAAAGTTCCACATGGCGTGAGGTGGAAGCAGCCAGGAGGGTTATGTTTTCTAACGCCGAGTTAATCAAAGGGAAGAAAGTTAAAATATATTCGGACAATAAAAATGTAAAATCAGTCTTGGCGAAGGGTAGTGCGAAGCCCGATCTTCAGATGCTTGCGATCAAAATAAACGAATTTTGTGATTCAAGGGAGATAACTCTAATTCCTGAATGGTTACCTCGCGATTCAAATACAGCAGCTGATTTTTTTTTAAGCAAAATGTCACCTGCCGATGAGTGGGGCTTAAGCAATTGGGCTTTTCAATTTTTGGACAGAGCTTGGGGTCCTCACGATGTAGATCGCTTCTCGTCTAATTTGAATAATAAATGTCAGAAATTTAATAGCAAATACTGGGTTCCAGGCACCGAAGCAGTGAGTGCTTTCGATCAAAGTTGGAAAGGTTGCATAAACTGGATGGTTCCCCCGCCTTCATTGGGTAGTAAGGTTTTGAAAAAGATTTTAAAAGAAAAAGCTGAAGGAACACTTGTTTTACCTGAATGGCGTGCGGCGCCTTTTTGGCCTTTGCTTCTGGACCAACGGGGTTCTTTCAGTCATTTCATAAAGGCTTATGAGAAATTGCCAAGATCAAACATTATTACGCCCGGAAGATGCAAAAAAGGCATTTTCACAAGCAACCCTTTGGCATTTAGTATGATTGCTTTTAAAATTCGTTTCTTTGATTCAGCATCATAATTAAGCATTTACGTGAGTTTAAACGAGAGTACCAATACTCAAGCTCGTTTCGGTGTACTGTGGATAAAATTAAGTAAGATTTTCAAACAGATTTTGGAACAATAGCAATATTAATATCATAAATTACGAAGAATTGCTTATATGTATAAACACATTGGTGTTCACTGAACAGAGCGTTTTGGGGGGTTCACGTATTTGATACGATATTTCCCTAGGTGACGCAGTGTTCATTGGGCGCTCATTTGTTTATGCTAAGGAGAAAGCTAAACAGAATATTTTGTGACGTCTTTTTGTATTTCCTTTCAGGTATTGGTTTAAACGCCAGTCTTGCTAGAGCCATGAAGGATACTTCAGTACCAGAATCTAGTAAAATTTGTGAGCGAATAGCTGCTTACATGTTACATTCAAAAAGTGACAGCACGGTAAAAAAGTACTTTTCTTCATTTCAAAAGTGGAAGCAATTTTGCATACAAAAACGTTATAGCATTATACCGGCAGAGCCAATTCATATTGTGTTATATTTAACCAGCTTGCTAGATTCCGGGTCTTCATATAACGTTATTTCATCAGCAATTTACGCTATTAAATGGGCTCATAGTATGAACGGTTTGGCGGATCCGACTGAAAATGGTTTCGTAAAGAATTTGCAGGAAGCTGCCAAGCGACTTAGATCTACCAAGACTGTTAAGAAGGATGCTGTTACTTCAGAAATGTTAATAGAGCTTTGTGACATATTTTAAGAAAACGGAGATTTACTAGTGCTCAGAGATTTATCTATGATACTTATTGGGTTTGCAGGATTTCTGCGTTTTGATGAGTTGATAGAGCTTAAAGGTAGGTTCCTGGACTAGCGATAACAATTATGTTCACAAAATAATTTCGCCTTTTTCTGGGTAGTATTGAATTCTCTTATTTTTCTGAATCTGTTGCTACTGAGAAAATCGTTAAATGTCGAAGAAAATAGTCGTTTTCCCTTTTGGTTTATTTTCCTTCGTTGGAATTCCAGTTCTAAAAATAGATGTGTTATATGTCTATAAGTGCGCGATTTCTGATGCCATTCTCCAAAGGTAAATTTTCTCTTGCCATGAGCTCTCCTAGAGGTCCTGGCATGGCAGATGGGTTAAAACTATCCCAAAATGCAATGCAGCATGACGTCAGCTAACGTTATCTATTTTGGGCGCGAACTAAAAATAGCACTAACTGGTGTGCGAAGCAGAGTTAGGAAATCCCTTACAAAACAACTTTTCTAATAATATTTTGATTTACTGTTTAAAGTGAAGCTTATTCATTCCCTTTTTATAGGTGCTTTCCAACAACTTGGATGAAAGATGATCAAAATTATTATGCATTCCGAAGTACAGGAACCTACCTTTAAATGTAACGATATCAGCTTTCAAGATAATTATTTGATTATTCAGATTCGTAAAAGTAAAACCGATGTGTACAGGTCAGGAAACGAGATTCTGATAGCTAGGGGTGTTACTTCTGCTTGTCCATATATAATGTTACAGCGATACATGACATCAGCTTGTATAGATAATTTGTCTGAAAATTATTTGTTCAGACCCGTAGTTCGATCACGTAGCACATGCAAATTGCTTAATAAAGTTAAGAAGCTCAGTTATACTAGAACAAGGGAGGTTATTCTCGAGAAGTTGAAATTAGTAGCACCAGATTTAAATTTGGGGATTCACTCTCTCAGAGCGGGTGGGGCATCCACAGCTGCTAACGCAGACGTTAGCGATAGATGTTTAAAACGACATGGCAGATGGAAGGTTGACTCCAGCAAAGACGGTTACATTGAAGATTCTGTTCAGAAACGTTCAAAAATAACAGAAGCTTTAAAGTTATGAGGACTGTGACTTTCTGATCACTATTTATGATTTCATTATAACCCATATATTATCAAAGCGCTACTCCTAGTGAAAAACTGTCCAGCTTCCTTAATTTAAAGTTTCTTGCATTAAACGCTCGCAGCCAGCAAATCTTAATTGTTTTGTGTGTTTTACTGGTTTTTGATGATAGAAGTATAGTTAAGACTAATAGTTTCTCGCGTTTCGAAGTATAGCGAGAAACTTTTGTCTTAATGGTATGAATATTCATCATGTGGTCAGCTGGTCAGTTGTTTTTTAGTCAGGTGACTAAATCGTTTTCGCGCCGATTTGGTCGGCAGTGGTCAGTTCTTGCGAAGCGTTCTCAAAGATCACTTCAGTTTCACAACTTCTTATATATGTGCGTTGTATTTGGGATACTACTGATTGGTTCAGTATATGGTTTGGTATTTTTGGATGAGGTCGACATCTTGCCCTGAGGTATGCTTTAGCATGGCTTCGACTCACGTTCCAGAGCATTTTTCCTTAAAGGTTTTTTATCTCTGGTTTTCGTGACCGGCTAGTATACTTGAAGGGGCTTAAAATACCTGAACATGTAGTGGAGCATTTTGTCAGTGTTTCAAGACACGCAATTGTCAGTTGCGCAAGTCAAATTTGTCTTTCAATCACGACATTACGATTTCTGTCTCTACTGTACATGTATGCTAAAATCAAGCTATCGAACACTAAGAATCGAACACAACTTTTATCGAACAGAAATTGTTATCGAACATCGAACATCAAGAAGAATTTTTTTTATATCGAACATAAGTATACATGTCAGTCTGATCACATCTGATGATCCGTTTATCTAGCTACCTTAGAGGCACACTTCGGCCCATCATTTGCTTCTGTTATCTGTAAAATTGTATGACAAGGGGTGCATATTTTACCCAATTTATTCCATTTTGTTTACTTCCTGTTGGCGGCAAATTTGAAGATTCCTAAACTGCCGTTTCTTTCTAGCATATTTAGTATTTTATCCTTCGATTAAATTTGTTAACCCCCCTATTTCATCGTTAAAATGCAGAACCCACCCTTGAAAGTTTCTGTTTTTGGCCATTCTTTTGTTCGTAGGCTGTCCCAGTTTGTGCAGTCTGACGTAGACTGCAGCAATCTGGGGCTGGATCCTGCAAAGTATCAAGTCCATTTTTACGGGATAGGGGGGTTATCGTTATCGCACAACAGGCTTCACTGTTTTGATGATATGCTGAAGGACAGCGATATTCTTTTCATTGACATAGGGTCAAACGATCTTTGCAAGTTTGATGTTGATGTACATCAATTTGTTACTTCTTTTCTGACTTACTTGGCATCCTTGAAAGAGAACTTGACTATCAAATCTCTTTCAGTATGCCAAATACTTCATAGAAAAGTTCAGCCGTATAACGGCTATAATGAGAAAGTTGATTTGGCCAACATACTTTCAGCTGAAAAATTGCAGTCTGCAGACTTTGGCAAAGTTTTTTTTTTGGAAACATCGGTGTGGACTATGGCAGTGCGATCAAGCTGGTATTTTTTCTCCTGATGGTATTCATTTGTCATGGAATATTGGCTATCCTAAATATTTCCGAAGTATTAGGGATGGAGTTCTGAGAATGAAAAATAGGTTGTAGCTTTGTCCTCACTATACATAATACATGTTTCTAGGATCAAAGGTGAAACTTATGCGCTCCCTTGTAATGTCCATATCTCTGTATGCCTGTGAATCATGGACCTTAACAGCAGAGTTAGAAGGAAAAAACACACCAAAAAAACACACATGTCTTCGAGATGAGATTACTGAACATTTCGTTCATGGACCATATAACCAATGAGGATGTTCGCAGAAAGATCCAAGCAGCCAGACACTGGAGAATATGATGAACTCCTGACCCTGGTCAAGAAACGGAAACTAAGGTGGTTTGGCGAGGTCTCAAGGTCTTCTGGTTTGGCATAGACGCGGTTCTACAGGGAACAATGCAAGGAAAAAGAAGAGGTAGACAGAAGAAGAGGTGCGAAGTCAATATTAAAGAGTGGACAGGGATGAACTTTGCCAGCTGAACTGGGTCAGCTGAAGACAGGACAAAGTGGAAAGGGACTGTTTTGAAGTCATTTGTTAGGCCCCAACAACCTTGTAAGCTTATGGGATAGAAGAGAATAGAATAAAATGCCAATGTGGACAGTGTACGTCAGGATAAAGAGAACTCTGTATCTCTCTTTGTCTGGTTTCTTTAACGTTACCAGGCTCCTTTATAGGCACATGTAGGCAATGTCCTGTATCTTGGTCTTATTGTTATTCCAGTTGTTTCTTTCTTTCTTTCTTTCTTTCTTCCATTTACGCCTTAACCCCTGAAGGGGACACAGACGATGTACATATGTACACTCCGGTGTTGCAGGATGAAAGCCTACGTATAGCCATGTAGCTATAGTAGGGTTCTTTAACCTGCACAGGGGATGACTCTCCCTGCACAGGGGGCCTCCAGTTAACGTCCCGATCCGAAGGACGGCACACTTGTTAGCATCATCCCTGCAAATGATGCTAGAAAAACGCGTTCGGACATAGGAAGATTTCGCCTGGGGCGGGGCTCGAACCCACGACCTCTGGCTTCAGAGTCAAGTGCACTAACCACTGAGCCACCACGCTTTCTCCCAGCAGCTCAGCGGTGCGAAGCCATTGCCGCACCTTATAGCACCGCCTATTTCTTTGTCTTAAACATTACCAATAAGCGGTTTGCCGATGACATAGATGCTCTAGTTTAGGAAGAGCAGGAACTAGAAGCTCTAGTTGAAAGTCTCGACCAAAGTTGCACAAGGTATAAGATGGAGATCAGTGCTGAGAAGACCAAACTGATGACGAACAGCGCAGATGACATCCAGAGGAAGATCAAGGTAAAAGGGCAGAAGCTGGGTACTGTAAACAGCTTCAAATACCTTGGTGCAGGTGTCTCAGATGATGGCTCAAAATAGGGGTTCTCTCAAGGATTGCACAAGCCACTTCAGCTATTACCAAGCTGAAACCAATTTGGAGATAACGCTTGGATCAAAGATGAAACTTATGTGCTCCCTTGTTATTTCCATATCTTTGTATGCCTGTGAAACGTGGACCTTGACAGCAGAGTTAGAGAAAAAAAAACCGCATCCCTTTGAGATGAGATGGTACCGAAGGTTACTGAACATTTCGTATACGGACCATATAACCAATGAGGAGGTTCGCAGGACGATCCAAGCAGCCATTAGAGAATAAGATGAACTCCTGACGCTGGTCAAGAAACGGAAACTAAGGTGGCTTGGCCACGTCTCAAGGTCTTCTGTTTTTTTGCTGCCACGTTCTTGGAAGCGGGCACATGACGTCGAAATGACGTCGTACTGACGTCGATGCGACGTGATGACGTCACATCGACGTAATCACGACCTCCTGTGCCTGCTGGGACCTTTATTACGTCACATCGACGTAAGTACGACGTCATTTCAACGTCATGTGCCCGCTGGGCACCGGGGCGTTGCTGCTTCAGCACCGCGACAAGATCCTTACCATCCGAGTCCGCTTGAGGAATTTTTATCTAGTATCATAACTGTATTTATTTATCAAGAAATATCTTTAATAATGATATTGTAGAAGGTCATTTATCCAGCGGCAACAATACGTTATGCAATGTTTTCCCTGACCCAGGAGTCTGCGTCATTTACTCCCAAAATCATTCCCGGGACTCACACAAAGTACTCTTATTCTAATCCTTTTGTTGTTTTAACTGGCAAAACATAACAGGGGGTAAGCTTTGTAGAGATACAGGTAGCTGCAGCGCTAGAAATACAACAAACAAGATTTCCATCCTTGAACTGAACTGATAGTAGCTACATTTCCTATGGCTTAAACTGTTTATGCGCGAACTCTCGGACTCATTTTGATGCATCTCCAGAACAAGTGAATAGTCGGCTTACTTACTCATCAGTGAGACATTGTAAAACATATCTGCATGGCAACTTTTACAACCTTTCACTGGGTACCATGATTGATATTGTTATGAAAAAGTCCTTTTAAATTGCTATTTCATGAAAGAAAATATCTCATCTGACATAGGTACTGCCATAACATAGGTACTGCCATAACAGGGCTATAAATGACTCGCAAGGCGGGGTCTGTAGCGAGTAAATGTCTTGAAGTGCTATGTTCTGGTCTGTTCTGTTGTTGATAATTCAGGTTCTCGAGTACCGTGATAAGGTACCGGCTTTCATTCCAAACCGTAACAGCCAATGAGGACGCATTTCGAAGTCACGAGTGGTCACCAGTTCACGAGGGCATGCGCACATAAACCATGCTCTTCGATGTCCCGGCGTGTTCAATTAGTGTAAGAAATAAGCCAAATTTGGCCGCAGATCAGTGTGGCATGTTCGTAAGTATCATGTAGTTAGTTCAAAATAAATATAATGGTATTGTTTGTGGACAGAGAAAACCTGACAGGCGACAAAAACGTGAAAAATTAGTCGAAGCTTGGTCGACGACACCGAAATCACGTGAACTTGCCTGTGATCAACTCCAACCTTCTTCAACGCTTTAGCCTTGTTGACCATTTGTAGAAGCAGTCGAATGTTTGATATCTTTGTAGAATGAAAAATGGAAGTTCACAATGAACAGAATCTCCTTACCTTGGTTGGTAATTTGATGCCATGGTAATTGGATGTACCCCATTTTGGTGACCTTCCAGACCTATCACACCAGTTGTGACACAAGGCCACCATGCTTATTACTTTCTATCCAATTGATACATTGTATATCCATTTGAGTCATAAATTTCACTGTAACAGGTTCATATTTATCAAAACATGAAACTAAGCCCAATATAACCAAAATTTTTAATTGTATCCCATTTTGGTTACCCTGTCAGTCTGCCAGTTGCAACGCAAAGCCAACATCGATATTTAACTTTAATTCATCCAATTAAATAATTGTAAGCCCATTGTCAAATTTGCATTGTAACGGTGACTTTGTGCTGGTCAATGGAAAAAAAAATCAAAAGTACCCCCTTTCGGTGACCCTTCCAGACCCCTCACACCTGTTGTGACGCACAGCCACAATGCTTATTATATTTAACAGCACCCAGGTTATTCATTAGAATAACATTTGTGTAATAATTTTCATTGTAACAGGTTCATAATTGTCGAATATTTGACAAATACCCCCCATATAATTAAGAAAATATCTGGTTACCCATTTTGGTGACCCCTCCAGCAGACCTCTCAAACTTATTGTGACGCAAAGCCACCATGCTTATTATACTCAACAGCACCCAAATTATTCATTAGAAGCCCATTTGTGTAATTATTTTCATTGTAACAGGTTCATAATTGATGAATATCTGACAAAAGACCTTAATAATAAGAAAATCTCTGGTACCACATTTTGATGACCCTTCCAGACCTCTCATACTTATTGTGACGCAAAGCCACCATGCTTGTTATACTTTACTGCACCCCGATTATTCATTAGAAGCCTATTTGTATAAGAATTTTCATTGTAACAGGTTCATAAATGATGAATATGTGACAAAAGACGCCCAATATTAAGAAAATGTCTGGTACCCCATTTTGGAGACCCTTCCAGACCTCCTACACTTATTGTGACGCAAAACCACCATGCTTATTATACTTAACAGCACCAAAGTTATTCATTAGAAGCCCATTTGTGTAATAATTTTCATTGTAACAGGTTCCTTATTGTCGAAATATGAGACAAAGACGCCCCGTACTAAGAAAATCTCTGGTATCCCATTTTGGTGACCCATCCAGACCTCTCACACCTGTTGTGACGCAAAGCCACCATGCTTATTATACTAAACAGCACCCAAATTATTCATTAGAAGCCAATTTGTGTAATTATTTTCATTGTAACAGGTTCAAAATTGATGAATATGTGACAAAAGACCTTAATAATAAGAAAATCTCTGGTACCCCATTTTGGTGACCCTTCCAGACCTCTCATACTTATTGTGACGCAAAGCCACCATACTTGTTATACTTTACAGCACCTGGATTATTCATTAGAAGCCTATTTGTATAAGAATTTTCATTGTAACAGGTTCATAAATGATGATTATGTGACAAAAGACGCCCAATATTAAGAAAATCTCTGGTACCCCATTTTGGAGACCTTCCAGACCTCCTACACTTATTGTGACGCAAAACCACCATGCTTATTATACTTAACAGCACCAAAGTTATTCATTAGAAGCCCATTTGTGTAATAATTTTCATTGTAATAGGTTCATAATTGTAGAATACTGTATGAGACAAAGACGCCTGAAAATTAAGAAAATCTATGGTATCCTATTTTGGTGACCCCTCCAGACTTCTCAAACTTATTGTGACGCAAAGGCACAATGCTTATTATACTTAACAGAATCCAAGTTATTCATTAGAAGCCAATTTGTGTAATAATTTTCATTGTAACAGGATCATTATTGTCGAAATATGAGACAAAGACCCCCCATACTAAGAAAATCTCTGGTATCCCAATTTGGTGACCCATCCAGACCTCTCACACCTGTTGTGATGCAAAGCCACCATGCTTATTATACTAAACAGCATCCAAATTATTCATAAGAAGCCCATTTGTGTAATTATTTTCATTGTAACATGTTCAGCTTTGTTGAATATGTGACAAAGACACCCAATATTAAGATAATCTCTGGTATCCCATTTTGGTGACCCTTCCAGACCTCTCACACCTGTTGTGATGCAGAGCCACCATGCTTATTATACTAAACAGCATCCAAATTATTCATTAGAAGCCCATTTGTGTAATTATTTTCATTGTAACAGGTTCAGATTTGTCCAATATGTGACAAGGACACCCAATATTAAGAAAATCTCTGGTACCCCATTTTGGTGACCCTTCCAGACCCCTCACACTTATTGTGACACAAAGCCACCATGCTTGTTATACTTTACAGCACCCAGATTATTCATTAGAAGCCTATTTGTATAAGAATTTTCATTGTAACAGGTTCATAATTGATGAATATGTGACAAAAGACGCCCCATACTAAGAAAATCTCTGGTATCCCATTTTGGTGACCCATCCAGACCTCTCACACCTGTTGTGACGCAAAGCCACCATGCTTGTTATACTTAACAGCACCCAGATTATTCATTAGAAGCCTATTTGTATAAGACTTTTTATTGTAACAGGTTCATAATTGATGAATATGTGACAAAAGAACGCCCAATATTAAGAAAATCTCTGGTACCCCATTTTGGAGACCTTTCCAGACCTCCTACACTTATTGTGACGCAAAACCACCATGCTTATTATACTTAACAGCACCAAAGTTATTCAGTAGAAGCCCATTTGTGTAATAATTTTCATTGTAACAGGTTCATAATTGTAGAATATGAGACAAAGACGCCCGAAAATCAAGAAAATCTCTAGTATCCTATTTTGGTAACCCCTCCAGACCTCTCAAACTTATTGTGACGCAAAGGCACCATGCTTATTATACTTAACAGCACCCAAGTTACTCATTAGAAGCCCATTTTGTGTAATAATTTTCATTGTAACAGGTTCCTTATTGTCGAAATATGAGACAAAGACGTCCCATACTAAGAAAATCTCTGGTATCCCATTTCGGTGACCCATCCAGACCTCTCACACCTGTTGTGACGCAAAGACACCATGCTTATTATACTAAACAGCATCCAAATTATTCATAAGAAGCCCATTTGTGTAATTATTTTCATTGTAACATGTTCAGATTTGTTGAATATGTGACAAAAGACGCCCAAGATGAAGAAAATCTCTTGTTTCCCCATTTTGGAGACCCTTTCAGACCTCTCACACCTATTGTGACGCAAAGCCACCATGCTTATTATACTAAACAGCATCCAAATTATTCATTAGTAGCCCATTTGTGTAATAATTTTCATTGTAATAGGTTCAGATTTGTCCAATATTTGAGAAAGACAACCAATATTAAGAAAATCTCTGGTACCCCATTTTTGTGACCCTTACAGACCTCTCACACTTATTGTGACCTAAAGCCACCATGCTTGTTATACTTTACAGCACCCAGATTATTCATTAGAAGCCTATTTGTATAAGAATTTTCATTGTAACAGGTTCATAAATGATGAATATGTGACAAAAGATACCCAATATTAAGAAAATCTCTGGTAACCCATTTTGGAGACCCTTCCAGACCTCCTACACTTATTGTGACGCAAAACCACCATGCTTATTATACTTAACAGCACCAAAATTATTCATTAGAAGCCCACTTATGTAATTATTTTCATTGTAACAGGTTCATAATTGAAGAATATGAGACAAAGACGCCTGAAAATTAAGAAAATCTCTGGTATCCCATTTTGGTGACCCCTCCAGACCTCTCTAACTTATTGTGACACAAAGGCACCATGCTTATTATACTTAACAGCACCCAAGTTATTCATTAGAAGCCCATTTGTGTAATAATTTTCATTGTAACAGGTTCATTATTGTCGAAATATGAGACAAAGACGCCCCGTACTAAGAAAATCTCTGGTATCCCATTTTGGTGACCCATCCAGACCTCTCACACCTGTTGTGACGCAAAGCCACCATGCTTATTATACTCAACAGCACCCAAATTATTCATTAGAAGCCCATTTGTGTAATTATTTTCATTGTAACAGGTTCATAATTGATGAATATGTGACAAAAGAAGCCCAATATTAAAAAAATGTCTGGTACCCCATTTTGGAGACCCTTTCAGACCTCTCACACCTTTTGTGACGCAAAGCCACCATGCTTGTTATACTTTACAGCACCCAGATTATTCATTAGAAGCCTATTTGTATAAGAATTTTCATTGTAACAGGTTCATAATTGATGAATATTTGACAAATTACGCCCAATATTAAGAAAATCTCGGGTACCCCATTTTGGAGACCCTTCCAGACCTCCTACACATATTGTGACGCAAAACCACCATGCTTATTATACTTAACAGCACCAAAGTTATTCATTAGAAGCCCATTTGTGTAATTATTTTCATTGTAACAGGTTCATAATTGTAGAATATGAGACAAAGATGCCCGAAAATTAAGAAAATCTCTGGTATGCTATTTTGGTGACCCCTCAAGAGCTCTCAAACTTATTGTGACGCAAAGGCACCATGCTTATTGTACTTAACAGCACCCAAGTTATTCATTAGAAGCCCATTTGTGTAATAATTTTCATTGTAACAGGTTCATTATTGTTGAAATATGAGACAAAGACGCCCCATACTAAGAAAATCTCTGGTATCCCATTTTGGTGACCCCTCCAGACATCTCACACCAGTTGTGACGTAAAGCCACCATGCTTATTATACTTAACAGTATCCAAATTATTCATAAGAAGCCCATTTGTGTAATTATTTTCATTGTAACATGTTCAGATTTGTTGAATATGTGACAAAGACACCCAATATTAAGAAAATCTCTGGTATCCCATTTTGGAGACCCTTCCAGACCTCTCAAACCTGTTGTGACGCAAAGCCACCATGCTTATTCTACTAAACAGCATCTAAATTATTCATTAGAAGCCCATTTGTGTAATAATTTTCATTGTGATAGGTTCAGATTTGTGAAATATTTGAGAAAGACACCCAATATTAAGAAAATCTCTGGTACCCCATTTTGGTGACCCATACAGACCTCTCACACCTTTTGTGACGTAAAGCCACCATGCTTGTCATACTTTACAGCACCCAGATTATTCATTAGAAGCCTATTTGTATAATAATTTTCATTGTAACATGTTCATAATTGATGAATATGTGACAAATTACGCCCAGTATTAAGAAAATCTCGGGTACCCCATTTTGGAGACCCTTCCAGGTCTCCTACACTTATTGTGACGCAAAACCACCATGCTTATTATACTTAACAGCACAAAAGTTATTCATTAGAAGCCCATTTGTGTATTTATTTTCATTGTAACAGGTTCATAATTGTAGAATATGAGACAAAGATGCCCGAAAATTTAGAAAATCTCTGGTATCCTATTTTGGTGACCCCTCCAGACCTCTAAAACTTATTGTGACGCAAAGGCACCATGCTTATTATACTTAACAGCACCCAAGTTATTCATTAGAAGCCCATTTGTGTAATAATTTTCATTGTAACAGGTTCATTATTGTTGAAATATGAGACAAAGACGCCCCATATTAAGAAATTCCTGGTATCCCATTTTGGTGACCCCTCCAGACATCTCACACCAGTTGTGACGTAAAGCCACCATGCTTATTATACTTAACAACATCCAAATTATTCATAAGAAGCCCATTTGTGTAATTATTTTCATTGTAACATGTTCAGATTTGTTGAATATGTGACAAAGACACCCAATATTAAGAAAATCTCTGGTATCCCATTTTGGTGACCCTTCCAGACCTCTCACACCTGTTGTGACGCAAAGCCACCATGCTTATTATACTAAACAGCATCCGAATTATTCATTAGAAGCCCATTTGTGTAATAATTTTCATTGTAATAGGTTCAGATTTGTGCAATTTTTGAGAAAGACACCCAATATTAAGAAAATCTCTGGTACCCCATTTTGGTGACCCATCCAGACCTCTCACACCTTTTGTGACGCAAAGCCACCATGCTTGTTATACTTTACAGCACCCAGATTATTCATTAGAAGCCTATTTGTATAAGAATTTTCATTGTAACAGGTTCAGATTCGTGCAATATTTGAGAAAGACGCCCAATATTAAGAAAATCTCTGATACCCCATTTTGGAGACCCTTCCAGACCTCTCACAACTTTTGTGACACAAAGCCACCATGCTTGTTCTACTTTACAGCAGCCAGATTATTCATTAGGAGCCTATTTGTATAATAATTTTTATTGTAACAGGTTCATAAATGATGAATATGTGACAAAAGACGCCCAATATTAAAAATTTTCATTGTAACAGGTTCATAAATGATGAATATGTGACAAAAGAAACCCAATATTAAGAAAATCTCTGGTAACCCATTTTGGAGACCCTTCAAGACCACCTACACTTATTGTGATGCAAAACCACCATGCTTATTATACTTAACAGCACTAAAGTTATTCATTAGAAGTCCATTTGTGTAATAATTTTCATTGTAACAGGTTCATAATTGTAGAATATGAGACAAAGACGCCTGAAAATTAAGAAAATCTCTGGTATCCTACTTTGGTGACCCCTCCAGACCTCTCAACATTAGTGTGACGCAAAGGCACCATGCTTATTATACTTAACAGCACCCAAGTTACTCATTAGAAGCCCATTTGTGTAATAATTTTCATTGTAACAGGTTCATTATTGTCGAAATATGAGACAAAGACGCCCCATACTAAGAAAATCTCTGGTATCCCATTTTGGTGACCTCCAGACATCTCAACATCTCACACCAGTTGTGACGTAAAGCCACCATGCTTATTATACTTAACAGCATCCAAATTATTCATTAGAAGTCTATTTGTATAATAATTTTCATTGTAACAGGTTCATAATTGGTGAATATGTGAACAAAGAGGCCCAATATTAAAAAAATCTCTGGTACCCCATTTTGGAGACCCTTCCAGACCTCTCACACCTTTTGTGACGCAAAGCCACCATGCTTGTTATACTTTACAGCACCCAGATTATTCATTAGGAGCCTATTTGTATAAGAATTTTCATTGTAACAGGTTCATAATTGATGAATAATGACAAATTACGCCCAATATTAAGAAAATCTCGGGTACCCCATTTGGAGACCCTTCCAGACCTCCTACACTTATTGTGACGCAAAACCACTATGCTTATTATTCTTAACAGCAACAAGGTTATTCATTAGAAGCCCATTTGTGTAATTATTTTCATTGTAACAGGTTCATAATTGTAGAATATGAGACAAAGATGCCCGAAAATTAAGAAAATCTCTGGTATCCTATTTTGGTGACCCCTCCAGACCTCTCAAACTTATTGTGACGCAAAGGCACCATGCTTATTATACTTAACAGCACCCAAGTTATTCATAAGAAGCCCATTTGTGTAATAATTTTCATTGTAACAGATTCATTATTGTGGAAATATGAGACAAAGAAGCCCCATACTAAGAGAATCTCTGGTATCCCATTTTGGTGACCCCTCCAGACATCTCACACCAGTTGTGATGTAAAGCCACCATGCTTGTCAAATATGTGACAAAGACGCCCAATATTTAGAAAATCTCTTGTTCACCATTTTGATGACACTTCACATGTCTGACACCAGTTGTGACACAAAGCAACCATTCTTATTATACTTTCCAGCACCCATGTTTTATGTTGGAAGCGCATTCTTGTCAAAAATTGCATTGTAACAGGTGAATATGTGCTGATCGATGAAAAAAATAAATGAAAAAATAAATTGTACCCAATTTTGGTGATCCTTCCAGACCTCTCAGACCAATTGTGATGCAAAACCACCATGCTTATTTTACTGCATCCAATTAAAAAATTAGGACGAGTTAATTGTAATTTACCAACCAAACTAAATCAGAAAATTTTAATCAAATTGTAAACAGCTTGATAGGATAGAAGTCCATGACAATTGATTGCCATCAGATACAAGGTGTCATTATGCAGGATCATTTATTGCGATATAGGAGTTCACTTTTCCGTCAGTCATTCTGTCCGTACGTCAGTCCGTCCACCATTACCCTAGTGGTCGAGTCCAGTTCTCTCAAACTATGATTCCTACAGCCATCAAACTTGGCATAAAGTTTTTGTTGCACATTTTTGTTCCCCGACATAGTCAACGGGACTGTAGTAATGGGTTCTTCCGGCCATCCTTTTGTCCGTCCTTAGATGCAATCTTGTCTGCTCAAATCCTCTTGGAACTGGATTCTTAGTCAAAATTCACGTTCTAGCTGCCCCTTCCCCCACAACCACCACCCCAAAAAAATAATCTCTGGATTTTGATTCTTTGTTAAAATTCACTTAATAGAGAGCTAAAAATTAGAATTGTATGACTTGTACTTTAGAAGCTATTCACTCACGATCATTTTGTTTTAAAATATTCCCTATACTGATATGTCAGAACGGCATCAGTAGTGCATGAGTTATTGCCATTGAATTTACGATTGACAAATTCAGCCATAAATAAGTAGTCAATGAATACAACTCCATGAAACTTATACTAAAGATGCATCTTACTAATGCAGCATTTTAAAATTTTAATATGAAAGGAGTCATACTTCATTCTTTGGTGTAAATTTATTCTTGAACACAGCAAGATGATATTTCGTTTGCTACGAGCTTTCGAAATGACAATAAATTTGGTTCAGTTGGAATTGCGGTATTGAATATGAAAGCTCTAGCTGTTGCACAGACATACACGCCACAACTGCTACCGTCAGTCTGAAATGGATAGTCTTTCATTTGATTAAAGTAAGATATTTTCCAGTCCTGGGTCTTTACTAACTCCCCAGTGTGAATAGCTGACTCATAGCTGATGTATCTCATAAGTTGGAAACAGATCTCAACAGCATATGAATTTGAACTGTATGAGTCACAGAAAACGATAGTTTTATCTTTGACTAAGATAACTAGCAAAATCCAGTGACTATTACTTAAATTTACAGGAATCAGTATTATGTCAAAATCAAACCAAGACTTTTTACTCTCAGTTTTGGTCAAAAGCCATTCAAAATTCTGAGGGCTACCTTTCTTTAACAAGCAGTGACTAAACCAACCACAGTCTACTGTGTGTATGTTTTTGTTGCTATCCTGCTCTAACAAATGCATGTAGACATTAATGTTATCAGATGTTAGCCACATTTTAGGATTGGTGATTGTGCTCATGAATTTCCTGTTAATTTTGACACCATTCATTGTTACCACTCCTAATTGTTTTGTATTAAATTGAAGTTCTTTAACCTTGGGCAGCTCTGTTGCAGTGTTCATTTTAATTTCGATAGTATTAAGGGTTTGTATAAATGTATCGAGGAAAGAGTCAGAAACGGTTTTGTTATAAAATAATAATGCTTCTGACAAGCAAGCCACGTCAATCGGGGTCCCTGTTAGTTTGCTTTTTTCAACTTTGAAAAGTCCATTTCTGGTTTTATATGCGGAAAAAAATGATTTATGATCTTTGCAAACAATGGCTCCTAATTTGAATATTGTACTGTCAGCTGCTACAATATTAAGACTCAGATTACTAAGATCTAGTCTTTCAATAGAACCATTGTTCAAATTTTCACAGTTGTTGATATGAAGTAGAAGATTCCATGGAACAGATGTGACTAAAACTGCACGTGCTTCCCTTTTGCATGAACACTGCCTCAGAACTCTATTGCCTTTGATTTTTTTTATTGAATGACTAAGTGTATGCAGGTCAAGCTCATCAGTTTTAAAGAAAAGATTGTTTTCTGATTCAATGTCCAATAATCCACATGTATCACATTTCCATATGTGCTTAGTACAGAGTTCAAAGTACTCTGCTGACAGAAGAGTTCCAGCAGCAGAATCATGCATAAAGAAGTTTATAAAGGTTTCATAAAATAACTCGATACTTAAAGTTTGCAAATTGAGTTTTAATTCATTTTCTACATAAGGTCCAAAATATGTCAGAAACTCGTTTCTAATGTTGTCTGTAAACCCGTTTTGGACTATTGCTCTGAGGAGATCTGACTTAGTTTTGTTGAGATGTTTAAGTCTGCTATTGCTTACCAGTTCTATAGCACCAATGCTTTTAGAGAATGAGTTTAAAAACGGGTCAACAAATTCAGGAAGTTCTGTTTCTTGTCTGTCATATACAATTACGTATGCAGTTTTTAACATATAATCTCCTTCGACTTTATGTGTATGGAGATCATCACAGCATACATAGCCATTTTCTGTGGATACGACAGCAGTGTAGTGACCACTATATGCTGTTTCACCGTGATGGCAGACTGCACTTTTTAGCGTATATGAAACATTTTCCTGCTGCAAAGGCAGAGTTAATTGTTCATTTACAAGTATGTTATTGTGTAATTTTTTAATATGATTGCCAGACTGCGAGTATCTGCTCAAAATGACAAATAGTGTTCTTGGAAGAACTGATATAGTTCTTTTTAATCCATGAGCATGTTCAGTTTTACAGTGTTCACACGTTTTAGTTCTGTTGTCCGTTAAAAGTAAATTGTCCGCTAGGGTCTGAATTGAAACATTTTCAACTTCAGGAAGAACATTGAGAACTAAAAACTGGCGGTCACACGATTTCTGATCAGTTGTTGTATTACATGAGGAGCATGTTTCTTCAGAAGTAAATTCAATGGTTTCATGCAGGAAATCGGACATGGTGCTGACAATTTCACTGTTAAACTCATGAACATCTTGTTGTTGATTTTGACTGAAACCTGGAATTGCAGCAACTACATTGCGTACTGCAGATTGAAGATTATCTTTTGGAACTCGAGTGCCCTTACCATCAGTTATCATGTATTGTAAGATTTCAGCTACAGATTTGATAGCATGCTCTTTAGCTTCAGCTTCAATGTCAACAGAAATACAGGTTTTTGAAAGTAATTTGTCCACTATTCTCTTCGAAAAATTACTTGCAGCCATGGATTGTAACATTGAATTAAACCAGCAGGTATTACCAAAATTAAGCATGGAACAGAATAGTGTTTTCAGTTTCTTATTATCAGTTTCTTTGCTTACAGGATTAGGATTGTCATTGTATAATTCGTTTATCATTTCTTTTGTCTCAGTTTTATGAACTGTTTTCAGTCTTTTAGAAGCAGGTTCTATATCAATTTGCACTGAGGGAGCTTTTTGGTATTTACCCTGTTTATCTGTTAAATTTTGTGGTTGAGCTTTTCTTTTGCCCCAGTGTTCTACTGTTTCTTCTGTGACTTTTTTGCCAGGTTTTTTGGATGGATTGGGGAACTTGTTTCTGGTTAGTTTGGCTTTGGCTGTATGTTTCAAGCTTTCTAAACAGCTCAGTTTCTGAATGGCTACTGTTTGCTTATGAAGAGCATCAGAAAACTCATCTATTCTATATTGAGATCTATCATTAAGACATATGTGTTTTAATATACGAAATCTATTTTCAACAGTGCTGTTCGTTTTGATGACCTTATGACCGAAAGATGGATCTGTCATTAGTAAAAGAGACCAGAGTGGATATATTGGCATAAGCTTATTTTTCAGGTAGTGTTGAAATTCTGGACAGTACCAGCTGTTTGTAACTGCAATTTTGTCGTCTGTTTTTCCAATTGAATCAGTAACTAATTCTGAAATTTGATTACTCCACTCTCGAAATTTCGATTTATTTCCAGCAGACTGATATTCTTCTTCAGTAAATAAATTGGGATTAGGATTTTGATCAGTGCTAGTTTCAACTGTATTTTCCTCTTTGTCAGTAAACTGTTCCGCAGAAGTGTCAAAATTATTGATCTTCCATTTCAGGCGGTTGTAGTGTTCTTTATTTTTTTCATTAACTGATGGAGACAAAAGCATTACATAGATATCTGTCAGTAATTCTTCAGCATCAAATATTGTTTTACAGTTCATGAGTAACCCTATCATATATAAATACGCATTCTTATTTTTTTTGCCTATCTTTTTCACTATATATTTTTTGCATGCATTCATGAAATGAGATGCACAGAGATGGACTAAAGTTTTATTGCAATTGTGGGAAGAAGAGCCAGTGTTTGCCATACTCCAAGCCCTTTGTAAAAACGTGTCCATGTTTTCCCCATTAAATTCATGCAGAGCCGCTAAGATAAAAACCATAGCCTGATCACTAATTATAAGTTTTGGGGTTGTTAAATTGTTGAAACCGAACTGCTTTTTTTCTGCGTGACGAAAACTTTTTATCCAATCGCAGATTACTGGCAAACTTTGATCAGAGCTTAGCATGGAACTTACTGGAATGCCCATTTTGCCTTTAACCGGATGCCGAATTGCTAACTCATAATATAGCATTTGTTTTCCATCAGCATTGCGTCTGCAGATACTACCGGTAGCATCCCAGAACAAGGCATTTGTTGGCGCTCTTTCATGGTACAAAGTTAGCCCACCTTTTGACCAAAATAAAACATACAGAGGTTGTGCACAGATTTTTTGAATAAAACCTATAGGGCAGCTCTTTTTCATATCTTTCTGCTGGATCATTAAGCTAGATATTATATCATCATCCTTTCTGCCTTCCTGGCGTGACTCACAAGCTATCTGCGCATAAACTCTGGAATTTTTACCAAAGCCATCAACATTACCAGAAACAAGTTCCTCGGCACTGTGTTTTTCTGCCAGCTCTAAATATTTTGTTAATGGTTTTATTCCCCCCTTAAATGTTTCTTTCAGTTCAGCTCTTTCTTCACCCCTAATATACCTACAGTGTTGATTATTTATGTTGTGATTTACGTTACCTGTATATGTAACTACAACTGTCTTTCGATCAAACATTTCTAATTTTGCTTTAACAGGGCAACTTGAAAAGGAGCATTTTGCAGTTGCAAAGAAAATTCTAGAACCTACGTGTTTTCGTTGGTGAGCGGTACTAACATGAGGGTGATCAAAAGCATAAACACAATAAGGGTTAGACTTTTTCATTCCATTTACAAAAAACTCTCCCAGGTACCCCGTTGAAAGTATCTGCCCTTTTTCTTTTCATACAATTTATCAAACGTTTTATCATCTAAATAAAATTCAGCAGAGGACTCTATGTCTTTAGTAATGAAACCTGAATCTGGAATGTTATAACCCAAAACTGAAGATATTGTTGTTTTTGATAACTGATCATTGTTAGAGTTTTCATCATCAAAAGAATCAGAATCATTACCAAAGTCATTTGTTTCTACGAAGCTAATATTGTCCAATTTCTGACTTATGCTTTGTTTTTTTGCTGTATTTACGCTTGCTACTTCCTTTTCTGTTGTAATTTTGGACTCCTGATCTTGTTGCAAAGTGGAATCATCCGACACGTTAAATGCTAAATTTTCTGTGCTGTTGGATATTCCATTACTGACAAAATCTGGTTGTTCTAAATAATTATGTATCAGATCAATAAGAGTTTTTCTTAATTTTCTAATTTTTGTAATACCTTTGCAATCAAGTGCATCTAAGCTCTCAAGCTTCTGAGTTAACATCTCCTCAACATACTTACTCTGTTTCTCTTTTTTAGTTGCCTCCACATTTGGAAGTTGCTTTAACATTTCTATAAGAGATATGCTTTCTTTGTAAATCTTTTTAAATTCATAGTGTAAATTTATATAATCTTGGTCTTCGGAATTAATGTTTTCTAGTTTATTATATCTGGAAATGTTTTCTTCAGAATTACTTGCATCAGTTTCTAAATCATCAGTTGAATTATATCCAGAAAGGATATTTTTTCCAGCATTAATTGTGTCAATTTCTAAATCACCAAGTGAATTATCTGCTATTTTAATTACATCATTAGGGATTTCTTTGTCATCATTTATACTTTTAGCGTGTTGGGCTGGAGTTTTTATATGATTTTCATCTTTTTCTTCAGCATTACTTTCGCCAATTTCTAAATCACCAACTGAATTAGCTGTTATTTTAATTGCATCATTAGGGATTTCTTTGTCATCATTCATACTTTTAGTGTGTTGGCCTGGAGTTTTTATATGATTTTCATCATCATCAAATGTTTTTAACTGACTTGCATTTTTACTTTCATCATTTTCCAAATGAGTACAGGATGTTAATTCATAGATATTAGATTCATATGGTTTAATTCTTATTTTGAACTCTGTATCCCTTTCTGTAGACCTGGATAGGGTCAATGGATTGCTGATATTTTTATCTTTAATTTCGTTCATTGATAATTTTTCATTTGCATTGAACTTCGTATCATTCTTTTTAGTAATTTTGACATCTGTTTGCTCATTTGTTTGCCAGCTGGCATTGGGCACTACGCCTAAACCAAGATTTAACATAAATGCTTCTTGATTAAGAGTATTGGTTGCATTATCATTTGTTAAGCTCTTTGAAGAGTTCTCATTATGCTTAGTTATACCATCTTTGACAGTAGAAATATTTACTTCGCCACATTGCAGTATTGTTGAAGAAGAAGAACAGTTATTCATACCGCAAGTAAACTTTAAGCTACAGTTGTTATCAGGTAGTTCTTGCAGTTTTAGACAGCGATAATGGTACCAATTTTCGCATTTGTCACACTGAATCATATTTCCTTTAAAACTCCAGTTTGTTTTATTAGATTTACAAATACAATATAATTCTTGTTTTTGGGTTAAGTCTTTGCGACCATTATTTTTACGTACATTCTTAGTTTTTCTTGTTTTTATATTTGTGTTTATGGGCCTAGATGCAGACTCTGTAATTTTACTACCCGGCATCGTTTTGGGCTCAGTACTTAGGGATTTTTTATGTACTCTTGGTTCAATTGTGCAACTGCTTACCTCTGTTATTTTGTCTTTTTTATCTTTTTTAGACCTTGTCACAGTACCAGAACTTAGATTTGAGAAGCTATGTTTTCTTTTACGAATTGATGCTGTATTCTCATTCATCTCGCATGCACTTTCGAAAATTGACTGAGTATCAATCCTTACATTTCCCCTATTTTCCCTCCATATTACATATAAACTAAGCCTTTCTTTCTTTGTATTTTCCTGTTTAAGTTCAATTGCTGCCTTCGCATATGGTCCATCCTGACTTATATTATTGCTGTTAGAATCAGATACATACCTACGCAAAGTTTTACCTATTACCTCATACCTGTCTGTGTGTTCATACCTATGTGTATTATCCGGGTCTGCTGTAAAGAAAATGATAGTAAACGGTGAAACGGTGTCAAGAACCACGCTCACAAAACTATTTTGATATCTTCAGTACTATTGTTTTCTTTACAAATTGTGCTGCATATAATGCATAGGTCAAGACCAGTTATAGTCTCTTTCCTCCCAAATGCAGACCGGGTTCCGGGTATTTTGTCACTCTTGGTGTTATGAATAATCAAATTTTGAAAACTGCACTTTTGGCTTGGAAAACTGCATAATAGTTCAGTGTTAATTTAGACCATAATATCACCTGACCAGCAACACCATGTGTTATGCGTGCAGATGGTTAAATTTAAATCAAATACGCCTACAACTGTAGTGAATAAGAATATACGCTATTGCTTACCAGTAATGTTTTAAAGATTTATGGGTACAGTTTTTGTTTCTGCCTTTTAACCAAGGGCAACAACTTTTGTGACTTCCTCATTGCTTCCCCTTCCAAAAAAAGGTCTACTCTTACAGGAAAGAGTATACTTATATTGAAGCTATTTTATCCTTGAAGAGTGGATCGATATGATAAGGAAGGCAAAAGTGAATGTGGTAGAGTTCATTCCCTCTGGAAGTACCCAGTCAACTTCATATTGTAACTTTCCAGATATTTAATATCTTTAGTCTTATAATTTGTATGTATCAACTTTTAGAAGGCCTCATGGAAGATTGGCAAAAGGGAAATCAACCTCTTAAAAAAATCACTTAATTACTTAATGGTAAACTTGTTCCCTCATGTACTTTGAATCAGGCTCCCCACATTTATAAAGCTTTTGAATGCTAAAATCTACTGAACACAATTTTTTTCACTAAACTTAGGAATGCTCATTGAAATGTCTTACATTTGACAATTTTAACCAAAACTACGAAACATTTGCACAGGGTTATTATATATTTCACATCTTTTGTTCATGTACTCAGCAGAGTCGAGCATTCAAATCGTTTTATTGTGGCCAGATCTTAAGACAGCTAAATGGATAATATTTGAATATGCTACTGCAGTGGTCCAGATAAGGGGTAACAGCTAATTTGACCATTTCTGCATAAAAGGTAAGAGCTTATGTTCTATTTCTGCATAAAACATGTTGTAACCACTCAGCAGAACTGCCTTGGCATTAGAAACGTCGCGCCAGAACGGTTTTAAGGAGGGGTCACAACATATAGAGAAATTAAGAAAAATTCTATTTTAACCTAAACCCCTTATCTGGAGCTGTAATGCTGTCCAGCTTAGGCCATCAATTTGGGTCTGTACTTAGCTCACTGCCAACAGCAAAAACTCTAACCGGACTGCATGGCTGAACAAGCTGGTCAGAGGTTTTGCAAAAATCTGAACCGGACTGCATGGCTGAACAAGCTGGTCAGAGGTTTTGCATGCGATCTGTTTTGAGTGTTACAGGTCAGAGGCTGTTAGATTGATTGATTTAAATCAGTGTATTTCAATCATGTATTTTGATACTGTATGATCTGGTAAGTTGCTACTGGTAGATTTAGTAACTAATGCTGTGTATTTTTTAGATTGAGATATCTTTGTCAAGCCGCTACAATTGGCCATTTGGTCTTGGTGCGCCAATCCATCCTGTTTACAGGCATGTCTTGATTGGACCATTGCATTTCTAAAATATCGTAATCAATTCAGCTATAAGACGATATGTATTTATCTTTGGAGTTAATCTTTGCCAGTCTTCGGTAATTCTGCTACCTGATGTATTAGCATATATCATCGGTGATACAATTACATACATACAGTAGAACTTCAATGGCTCGAACAGGCTTTGGAACATGAAAATCAGTTCCAGCCAAGGGTAGTTCTAGCCATCCAGGGTAAATTTCTATATAAAGTGACCTCTGGGGACCCAGAAAGAGTTCAAGTCAGACATGGTTAACAAGCCATCAGAGTTTGAGCCATTGAAGTTCTACTGAATAATAAATCGGCAACAACACATGACATATCTGTTCAGTTAAAATACGTATTTATTCAATTATAAGATGGGAGTTCATTCTTACAAAATTATTTCAAATATATGTTATAAGATGGGAGTTCATTCTTATAACATATATTTGAAATAATTTTGTAAGATGGGAGTTCATTCTTATAACATATATTTGAAATAATTTTGTAAGATGGGAGTTCTTTCTTACAAAATTATTTCAAATATATGTATGTGAATAAGTCTTGTGTTTCTAAAATGTTTTTTTTTGTGTGTGTGTGTGTGTGTTTCTACAAGTTATTTGTTGTTGTTTTTTCCAAAAAAAAAAAAAATCCAAAATTTTTTTTTGGTCTTTTCCCCAAAAAATCCCAAAGGTCTAGATCAGTCTTACAAGTGGTGAGGTGGCTTTGGAAAAGAAATGCTCCATCTTACAACCAAAGAAATACAGTAATAAATGAAACATAATGCCATACAAAAATGTGCTTTTTGTCAAAAATTGGTAATATTAAACCAGATTTTGCAGGATTTGAGCGTTCTGAAGAAGTTGCTGTCTCAGCACACGGAAATCCTGTCCTAGCACACAAAAATCCCTTCTTTGTACAGCTCCTTGATCCCTTGCATAGATGTGTATGATACTTACGTTTCATTTAATCACTTGTTTGATGAACCTTTTTAAACTTTAAAAAAAATAAAGACATGGAAACTTTTTCATGTTTATTATCAGTTATCCAAATACAATTTATGACACATTGCAGTATACTTACGTTGTCCAAGTGCTGGCAGACTTTGTCATTTGGAAGTCAAATCCTATCAGAGTTTTTGCATATAACACTGACACTTTACTGGACAGTGTGTTGAAAATAAAGTAAAGGTTACATGGATGTCTTTTTTTTAAGGTAATTTTATAGCCTTAGACTATAGTGCAGATGTTTGGTCTGATTTTCAAGAATGACATTTTGAAATACCGTAATCGACCCATTTACCGCACATGCCCCTATAACCGCACACCAAGGCCATTTCCGGAAAAACTGCACAAGCGCACACTGCTTTTTCTTTGAAACTCTCACAAAACCCAATAACTAACTGGGAACTCAAGGCTTTCATATCATGAAAAGTATAAACACAAGGTATTTCTAGTCCTACCCATGTTGCGTCTTTCCAGTCACCCTGCATTTCATTGTTCTGAGTGTGCGGTTATTAGATACATTTTAACCACGTCTTTTTGTTGCAATTTTGAAAAAGTTAAGCGCACGGTGCGGTAAATGGGTCGATTACGGTAGTAGGTTTTGACTTCCATTCTAAGGGCAGCACTGTTGCAACTACAAGGCAAACAATAGTTCAGCAATTTCAGCATTTGAACATCTGAGCTGATAAAAGATAAAACAAATGAAATAGTAACAGTGACATGTTTTTTTTTTAACATCAAATGAATGCCTTTTTTTTTTTTTTAAGTAAAATGAATGCCATTTGCTTTTTTATTTTTGGCATTCAACTCTAGCTTGACATCTTGCATCTTTCAAATAAGGGTGAACCATCCCTTTAATGAGGATGTCTTGAATGAGCTGGACAAACTTAAAATGTAGATAATATTGAAGCTTGTGTATTATAACCATGACCATGCAACCTAGATAAATACATGTTAATTCAAATATGAGAGTGGCAAGTATCATCATCCTCACGTGAGAATCTTGCTCACACACACACTGGAAAGATCGCATGTACTCTTCTATGATCTAGCAAAGTTGTGTTAAAATGACTTGGTTTCTTCCTTTATTTTTTGATTAACTTTTTGTCTCCTGCCTTTTCGAATAACTTTTTGTCTCCTGCCTTTTCGAATAAAAGCAAGCGGACAGTATTTAGCTGTCCATGATTCTGTCCACCCTAACCACTAGGTACCTTGTGTGCACAACTGCTCTTACAGTTTTCCTTCCGCTGATTCAAGAAGGGCAGTTGTCAGTTACTGGCGAAAGTATGTGCACTTAGTACTGGTTAACCGCTTAGAAGGTCTAAGCCTGCCCAGGAAAAGTGTGGCTGGGTTAGGAGACAAGTGTATAATCTGGAGGTGGATAAGAACTGATTAAATTTTGGTGACCTTGAACCTATTTCAAGGTCACAGGAGGTCTTAAGTTGGCTGCATTTAGGGAAAATAATACTGCTGGGAAAGCGCAGGTGGGGACATCTGTTTTTGTCCAAAAAAAAAAAAAAATTGTAGTCAGCATCAAAATCACCTTCTGTGCATAACTCCTACAATTTTTCAACAATCATTCTGAAACTTTGCATGCTTCTTTCTTATGGTCTGAAGATGTGCATGTGATTTCTGTCTTGTAGTCAAATAATTTTTTCCGCTTTTTATATGCCCGTTTGTCAAAATACGAGACATTGTTTTTTTTTAAGTTTCAGACTATCAGGTTTGTTCAAATGATGACCTTAGTTTGACCTTTTGGCTCAGGTGAGTGATTCCTGGCCTCTTGGCTCTCTTGTTTATACATACTAATCCTTTATGTTGGATGTTGACAGTGATTTAAACAGTATCTTATTGCCATTGCTGTTTATCTGCTGCTCTGCACCGTGCATTATGGTACAAGGCACTCATCCTTTGATACATATCAAAGCGCCTTGAACAAGAAAATAATGGTCACTGGTGGTGGCAGACTGATAAGAGTGAGTGAGTGAACTCTGGTTTAACGTCCCACCAACAACGAGGTCATATGGAGACGGGGCCTCGGTTTAAAGTCTCATCCGAAAGACCGGAGAAGCGGGGGATCGATCTTGCGACCCCTGGATTGGTAGTCTGGAGTGTTATCCACTACGCTACAGCCGCTCCTGACTGATAAGAGAAAAACTTAAATGTGTAATGTAAACCACTTTTGTGTGTTATATAACCAAACAGTCACTGACATATTGATTTACCAAGGCCTTCAAATGAAACCATCTTGGCCTTGGGGCTTGATGATTGTCCATTTTTAGGAATGGCAAATCAACATGAAATTAATGGATTTGTGTACTATTGCAGATGTCTGTACAGCATTACCTTGTCTTGGTACATGTGAATCTGCAGAAGCCGCTGGTTTATGCCTCTTCCACATCATGCATAGCCTTTTCCGCATAGTCCGACTGTTCGTCAATTTGAGGAAGGTTAAGCACTGACCATACGGTCCATCAGGCTAAGAGAAAGTTATTGCATATACATACCATTAATCATAATCTAAAAACTACATGTACTGATGGAAATTATATGAGCACGCTTATCACTGGCTTTCTGAATTATACCTTGGAAAATTGATCTTGTTGGTATTAGGGCTCATTAAAATGGGAGGGAAATCGAAATGTAGGAAACTAGAGCAAGTGAGCAGGGACTCGCATATACCCCCGACCAGTGCCACCGCCTAATGAAAGCGTGTTTTTGATAAAAAAAACTTCAATACAAATGTTATACATGTACAAAATACAAAGTTTGTGACCTTGACCTTATATCCATATGATGTAAACTCTTATGAAATACACCTAGTCATGCAGCATTAGGATCCATTCAAGTATATTAGAAACAGAAGCAAAAAACTATAACAAATAGCTGAGTCCTGGCCCCACCCACCCAAAAGCCTGACCCAGCAGCTTAGGTAGTCCATATTGAAAACAATGCTACAGAGATATCATGAAGTAAATATGGAAGAAATCTTCTATGCTGTTACAGAGACATGAGCAACCAATAAGGTTTAACACAAAACTTTCACATAATGAAAATGCCTAAGTCCAAAATGTTGACCCCTGGCCCTACCATGGGGCCTGACCCTGACCCAGGGGCTTAGATACTTAACATCGAAGGTAATGCTATAGAGATATCCTAAACGAAATATGAAAAGAATCTGATGTGTGGTTACAGAGATATGAGCTATCAAAAAGGTTTAACGCAAAACTTTGACGTAAAAGTTGACGGACAGACTAACATCCCAACGGACGAACAGACGGAATGACAAAAACTATATACCCCCTGACATAATTCTTATGTTTGGGGTATAAAAAAACATTGTAAAAATTCAGCATATTTACATAATTATAAGCAATGTAGTACTGGAGAAAAGACTTCTAAAGATTCATATTTGCCTATGGTCTCGACCTTTGTCATGTTACCTTAGAAATTATCATGTTACCTCAAAAAGCTGTACAATTCCATCAGAAGCCAGTCCATGTAGGATAGGAAAATCTCGCCCTCAGGGTCGGAATTTCAAACAGGGACTCAGCAAGCCTCGTCCCTGGTTGAAATTCTGAACCCTCGGGTGAGATTTCCCTATCCTACATGGACACTCTTGATTGATTGTTATAGTGTTTTATAATCTGGAAAAATTAGCCATTTCATGTGTTGACTGTTATTTAGTGAAATCTGAGCCTTACCTTTAAGTTTCCAATATTGGCATCTGTACACAGAGCAGTCAAGTATGGTTTTGCGGCTTTCAAAGACAGTTTGAATCTTGTGGTCTCGCCAATTTTTTTTCCGCCTCCATGCTGAGATTTCTGTATGTAAAAAAATGTTTTTTGATAAAATATCATCTACCCATTTAAGCCTTTTTCAATTACTTTGTTCACAGGTTTGTTCTCAAGCCTGTAGACAGCCATAATTAGCTTCAGCAGTTTCTCAGATAATTGGTTCAGAAGCTTGGTCCTCTGTAAGTGCCGAAGCTGAAAAAGGGACATAGCTCAGTATGCTCAATAGTTAAATCAGGTCATTACACCTTGATCTTCAACTATGCTAAATATTCCTCAAATACCTATGCTACATATTGCTCAAATGGTTATTCAAATATGTTTTGTTCACAATGACTTCTAAAACAGGAAATAACTGACTCAAAGGGGAATAACTCAGAAAAGCTGGTGGATATAAACACCAAAAATACTATTAAGTCTTCTTTTTCGTATTCATTCCACATATAAACTACAGTTACAGCCTGGGACATAACTAAAACATAGAGAGGATCTTACACGAGTGGTCATTTCATATGAAATTTATGAAACGAGCCTTTGGCGAGTTTCATAAATTTCATATGAAATGACCACGAGTGTAAGATTCTGTTTGTCAAATGACCCATTAAAATGGGATTTTAACGCTTTTAACTGACCATTATTTCAATAAGAGAACGCTTCGTTGACATGGACATTGTCAAAGATGTTACGTATATGCGCCAAAATGTTATTACACGTGTGGTCATACGATTTTCAGGACACAATGTTATCCACTGAGTAACAGCGAAGTCATACAATAATTTAACATTATAAAATGTAAGAAATGATACTAATGCAGTTGCTAAAAGAAAGGTAAATCTATATTCTAGATTTTACAAATTCTCTACTTACCCGTTGTGGTAGGGACACGCTTGCTGCTTTGATAAACACAGCATTTCTTTCAAAATGCAGCATCATCAAACTGAAAGTGAAGCACATATATACATATTAAATAATATTGCCACACTTTTTGTTTTCTCTGAACTAATAGCTTGTGATAAAATAGAGGTTACATTGTTGTTTATTTATGCATTACTTCAGTAAAATATAGATCAATAAGGGAGTTACATTGACAGACACATTTAAAACCACTGTGTGGATGAAAGCTCAATTTACTGTAAAAATCATATAAATTGGGACACCTATATCAATTACCATAATTGTCATAAAAACACAATGTTTGGTAGTTTTACATTGCTGTAATCTGTCAAAAATATGCAAACAGTGTAGACTCTAATCAGACTGCTCCTTTAGGAACACCGATAAGGGGCTGCAACAGTGTAGACTCTAATCAGACTGCTCCTTTAGGAACACTGATATGGGTCTGCAGTGTTTCCTCAGACATATCTGTCCAAAAACTTAGAATGTAAACGGTATCTCTTGTAGCTGCTATGGTTAGTTTGAAATATACACAGACTTGTAGTTTTATGAATGCACAGAACTGAATGTAAGATTTACAAAAATTTGTAAGTACTTTTTAAAAAGCATCTAGTTCATAAATGGCACATAAAACTGTCTGTCTTGGTAAAACAAAAAGTATACTTTCGAATTTCAGAGGTAACATACAAATATTGACAATCGGACCTAGGCAATGTTATGACGTTGACGCTGTTAGTAGAAAAACTGTGTATAAATGTTTTTCTGCTTCAACTGTAGCCCCTAACGCAATTGTGTAGTCAAATAATAGATAGAAAAGAATGTAAATATAAGCAATGAACTTAATTTTTCTGCTGCTTATCGAAGTATAAGCTACATTGGCTCGCTAGCAAAGTTAACATGAACCCCTTCCGAATACACTTACTTAGCACGCGACCCAATCTAGTTTATACTTCGATAAACATCAGAAAAATGGAATTTGCTCCTGAAATGTTCTTCACACACAAACACAAAATATTTTCATTCTTGATCTATTCAATGAATCACATTCCAATAATTAAACTGAGCCATGCGACGTCACCACTTTAAATGATGTCAAAATAAACCATGGCTCTAAAAGTCGGATTGGATGTCCGCAACGTCCTGATGTCATTGACACTGTTCTGCACTTAGCAGAAAAACTGGGTGTAAATGTTTTACTGCTTCAATTTTAGCACTTATATAATATTTTTCATCAAGGTTTAGATTGAAACAATAGTAAATAGAAGCAATGAACTTAGTTTTTCTGATGTCTATTGAAGTGTAAACTTACAATGGGTCAATAGCCAAGTTCACATGAACCCCTTTGGTGCACATTCACTTTGCAAACGATCCAATATAGTTTACTCTTAAAGAGATCTCAGAAAAATGAAATTCATGCCTCAAGTAATCAAATGGAAAACAATTTAGTCAGTAAGAACTATATTGGTACTTCACAAAAAGATAATAACATGAAACAAGACACAAATGGGCAACCCCTCACTGGGTATTTTGCAACAATGCATCAAACTCTTCTCATGGATGGTCAATTAATGTAAGAAGAAAAGTCCAAGCTTAAATGACTCTGACAATTTGTAGTAATGGCAACCATCTTGTTTCCTGCCTTTCTTAACAAACAATTCATATTCAAACACAACAATGGTGTGTAAGGAAAATGAAAACGGGAACAATATGAAAATTCTCTTCAAGTACATGTATGCATCTATTGAAATATGCTAATGAATAATTTTAGTGGAATGCAAGTCTTGGGATCCTGGTATGATCTGGCTTGATAAGACTTAACATGTATCAGGTTTTCTTACACACCAACAGATTGAGCTGAATAATGAAACATTAAAACAAAATCTGCCTTGGAAACTTGTCCTTTTTATTAAAGGCTGGTGTATTTAACCGGATATCAGCATTGAAAAAAGAACCATCATGTAGCATAAATATAAAAGCGTTTTGATTTAAATCAGACGTTCAAACATCGGATGCAAAAAGTTATCATTCATAACTGAAATGTAATCAATATAAATTGTGCCAAATTTAGTGCCACAAAGAGTCACACAGAAGTAAGTTAGGCTTCTAGAAGCTAGAATTCAGACTAAATTTTAATAACATTTCTGGTAAATCTGTGAGATTTGGTTCCAAGGTTTACTTATTCAGCTGTAAATAAAGTTTACCCTCTCTCATCCATGTCTTTACACAAACTCTTCTCCTGCATTGACAATGGTGAATATTAGGTAGCTAAACCTTAAATTGTTACATTTTAAATATGTCAGTATGTTGTGTATGACATGGATAAAATGCTTCTACTGACTGAATAAACTGTGCTATTACTGACCAATTGAAATTTTAGTTCATACAAACCAACAAATATAAGAGTACATGTATGACTGGAATCAATTTCACCCTTCTTGAGATCTTTCATTGAAGGCTGATGGTGAGTATTAAAATTGCATGTCTCTGAAAATTCCAGAAGAATGATGGATGGCTGACTTCCAGTTTCACAGTCATTTCTAAAGAATGACGGATGGCTGACTTTCCGTTTCATGACCATTTCAACAGTTTTTCAAACTTAACCAGTCGAAGGCTGAAAATGGAAGTCAGTCAGAATATAACAATATAAGCAATGATCTGGAACTGTTACTATCTTATCCAGTTTCCTGTCCTTAGTTTATCCAGTTTACAAAGGAAGGAGTGGTAAACCAACAAACAAATCTCTCCAAGACAGGTGGTCATTCAGCTACCTTAACTGAATTATAAAAGAGTTGTCAGAAGACAGCAAAGCGCACCAACGGGTGCCGGACTCTCACTGTTACATACTTAACCAAAATATGAGGCCATCCAGTGTCACATTGAACGATTTTACCATGTACCATGAATCGACTCCTAAACTGTACCAACCCACTATGCAAAGTATGGCAATCCCTTAAACAGTGTTGGAGAAGCAACTCAAAATCACAAGCCATGCCTACAGATAGTGGGCACTCTTTTGCGGTGTCAGACTGAACCATTACACCAAGTATGATTGATAGATCAACTAAATAGTGCTAAGATATGTTAAAATCACTGGAGCATGACATGTAAGACACCATTATCTATGAATAGTACGAGGGCATTTGCAGTGTCAGACACAGGAGTCTGCACTGCAGCTGCTGCAATTATAGGGCCTAAGGGGTATGCGATCTGACAAAGAATCAACTCTATCCTCTCAAAGGTATTATTAATTTAAACATTTCGCTTTCAAAATATGCCAAACACCAATATCAGTCAACCATAAATGTACATACAGGTCAAGGACACCAAATTCTGTGATACAGCTGCTGCATTGACTTTATCGCAAATCAACATTGGTTAACCTTATAATAGGACTCGCCCTACGGCGCCAAAGCTATGTGCTGAAAATGGCGCTCACATTATAGGTGAATGAAAATACTGATGGAACCCCATTTAGGTATTTTGCATATCTAATGCGGATGCCTTACTATTGGAAATGTCAGCTTGGGACTGGTCCATTCAGTAGGCATGGTGGCTGCATACACGGAAGGTTCAGTCTGAAGAGATAAAAGTGTAATTCTATACAAAGACAGCCCTAGTAGGACTATAGCATAGCTATCTATATATGGAATGGCTAAGCCCCTGGTTAAGGTCCCTGTGCCCATGTTTGGGGCCAGGGACCAATCATTAGGACTTCTAAAGGCATTTGTTATAATTTTTTGCTAATTCTTGAACTGTGCTTTCAAGTTAGAAACGTTACTTAAAGTCATCTGAGGCTGCTACTGACCTTCTGTCAAGGTCACACACTTGGGACTTTGTATAAAAAATGTTAAGTTAGTTTATATCAGGTAGTGGCACTGGCTGGGAATATATGAGAGTCCCTTTGGACTTGCTCTAGTTTTCTGTGCAACTTACAGGCAAGGACTGAAATCTTTCTTCGAGTCTAACAATCACTGTTATCCTCAAGTCGAACAATCACTGCCTTTCAGGAAAAAAACAACAAAAAAACTTCATATTCTGATTCAACGTACACATATGTGCATGTTTTTATGCATGTAATACCCAACAGCAGATGCTCACAACCTGCAGAGAATAACTTGAAATGTGCTGCAAATTTTATAACATCCTTGTCAACTCTGATTTTATACAGACTTAGTTCATTATGTGGCCAGTCAAAATACATGACAGTCAACATGACAGTAATGCTACAAGCAAATTTGCATGGAGAGGTGTGCATAATGCTTCTTGCACTGTTTCTGGAGAAGCATACTTTTGTTACTTAAACCTTGGATTGAAAACTGCTTTACAAACCCTTCATATTCAACACTCAATCACATATACTAAGCATGCATATTGTATAGATAAGCATTTTTCCTCTTCTTTAATCTAATCTTACCTTCTCAGAGCTCACATCTAGCCATCCAAAAGTGACATCTATCTCGCACTTTGGATATGGTAGAATCACAGCCTGTAAATAAACAAGATAAATCGCTCACCTTAGTAAAAAGTCAAACAAGGGTCATCCTTTGAAGTTTTGAACACAACGATAGTTCAAAACTGTCAAAATATGTGATAGGTGTATAGGAGATCTTACACCAGTGGTAAGTTTATATGAAATTTATGAAACAAGCCTTTGGCGATTTTCATAAATTTCATATAAAATGACCACGAGTGTAAGATTCTGTTTATGATATGACCCTTGAAATTGGGATGTATCGCCTTCAAAATTAACATTACTTTATTAAGAAAATGCATTATTGACACCGTTATTGTCAATGACGTTATATTAACACCCCAAAATGTTATTACGTGTGGTCATATGATTTTTATGACACAACGTTAGCCACTTAATAACAGCAATAACAGCAATGTCATTTGATAAAGGCCATTCTGACAAAATTTGTAAGTGCACAACTACATTATGGGGATATATATACATTTGAAATTTTAAAAATATTTGATACTTGGTTACTTAGTTAAGGTTGTGGTTGGATGAAGTCAAAAAGATGGATGGACAAGGCCAAAAGTATATCCCTCCGCCTTTGGATAACAAGATAAACTGGCATCATGTTATGTAATACAATGAATATCTTCACAAACATATTAACAATAAAGCATACATAGCTACAACTATACTTATAGGCATTTGCCTTCTTTAAATTCCTTTTTTAATGCCATATTACCTTGTCACAACTGGGCTCTGTCTGATCAGACCATCCAAATGAAATATCCATCTCACACTTTGGGTAAGGAAAACTCACTCCCTGCCAAAACAAAGCCTTACAAATCTGTAGAACATAAATCACAGTTGTGTGGTTATGCCTGAGCAAGAAATGTAGATTGGTATCAGGCTCTGCACCATTTGCAAATAGTTTTATTAAAAAAAAAAAAAACATGCACTTGGTCTGATTTAGAGATCTGAGTTGGTTCACTTTCAAGGAAAAATATGGTAAAATGTATCTTCTTATGATTATTTAGTCACTGACTCAAAGAGAATGAGACTCAAATGTTTCAGGCAGACCAGCTGAAACAGAAACAGTGGCTTTCTGAGTAATGTTGCGCTGAGGTGAGTTGCAAAATATATTTACTATTGCAACTCACAAGAAACATGGACTTATTACGAAACATATTGTTGTACAAAACTACATGAATATTCATTTTCTTCAATCCCTCCCAACCATTTTTCTGACTACCGGTAATATAAACTGAACCAACAATTTTGACCATAAACTTGTCTGTGCTCAGATGAACAGGCAAGCTGGGATAATCATTATCAGAACACATAATTCTGTGAATGTAGAAAAACAAAATTATACCCCATGTGTATAGCATCATACAGTCTCTTCATTTTTTTAAGATATATGCCAAAATACATAGATAAAACAACTCTGAATCAGTTAAAAGGTGATGCTGATAAGATTTGGTAATCAAGTCAGCAATCCACCTACATATATATTTAGGATAGTTAAACTCTCCCTCTTAGTCGAAATTTTACATAGTGAATCTGCAAGTCTTCTCTGAGGTTTAAATTCGAATGTCCTGGGTGATATTTCCTGATCAAAAGTTATCCTCTATGGACACTCAGTTGGATTCTTATATTCTATTTAATTTCATGTGGTAGATCTCAGCAAAAAACCTAAACATAATTAGATTACCTATAGGTATAGCCCCAAGTATGCACATTATGCACTTGAGTATTAGTTACACGAAGCATGGAAATCGAAAAAGTGCAGAATACATCTGCAGACACCCTGAAATTCACAATTTTCTTGGATATCACCGGGCACCCCATATGAGAGCCCTTTGGGCTACCTATTGAGTCCCTTTTTTTTTTTGGCTTACCTAGTACATTTAATTCTATGGATAGACTCCAGTCAGCTGTCTGAATTCTGTAAATATAGACCCAGTACAAGCAATCTATTATTGATACTATCATAGTATGATACTAGTATAAAATTTCTTACCGAACTTAAGTCTTTCAATGGCAGTGCTGGCCAGTCCTTTTCATCACTAAAGTTGAACACATTTTCCATGTTGAATGAGAAAGACTGAAATAAAAGTACAGGTTTAGGAATTATTAAAATAACAAGGCTGAAATACATGGAAACATTGCGAAGTCAAGTAGTCATTATATGTATAAAGTTAAACATGTTTTAATAACAGACTTAAAAACTTAAAATCTGTTAGAGCATGGCATGCAGACTACCATTTTAAACTACAGTAACTGACAGACAGGATTTCTCTACTATTTAAAGGCGTAATTTAAAATTTATTTAACCCATCTTTTGGCCAGAATACTGTTGCTGTTTGTCCTGTAGTGCTTCTTTAGTCATAATACAGTCTCTGGGCATGAACTTCAAATCTGTAATAGGTGCATCACCTCCGGCGGTGTATGCTACAAGTGTTTTGTGTGCACATGCACAGTTTAGCCAATTTTATGTCTGATCTTGGCCCACACTGTTTGCCTAATTTTTTTTTCTAAAAAAAAAAGTCTAGTTTTGGCTCTTTCATGGTTGTCCAAGAGCAAGTACATTAAAATTTTTCACAATGGGATAAGTACGACAAGCTGGGCATTGTATTTCTACTACCCCCCCCACCCCTCCAACTTGACTACAGTACAAATAGTCCTTCAGATGTGTAAAATTGAATGCGACATCCAACTGTGTCATCACTATGGCAAGCCATTTTACTATTTATTATTGAACGTAGATATCTCATTTATTATATCAGATATCTAATAAATTATATATAAGATATCTGATGTATTATATAAGATATGTTATATGTAAAATTAAATATCTCATTTCCCATATGAGATATCAAATCCTATAGAAGATATCTTAAATGCCATATAAGATATCTTATTTACTATATAAGATATCTAATATAGGTATATAATATACTTACTTGAGTTATCCATAAGACACAACACAATATATAAGATATCTGATATATAAAATATCTCATATAATATCTAATACGCCAATTAAGATATCTTAGGTTATATATAACCTATCTTATATGAAAAATTAAATAATACATCTCATATCCAATATAACATATATCCTATATAAGGTATCTTATATATATACTATATCAGATATCTTATATAGGATGTAAGATAACTTATATGTTATATTAGATATCTTATATGCTATATTAGATATCTTAATAGGCATATTAGATATCTAACATATACATGTATAAGACATCTACTACTATGCCTAATAAATAGTAAAATGGCTTGCCATACATAACTTCTGAAATCAGTTTTGAAAAGGAGAAGAAAATTTGATGAGAAGAAAATTTTGTCACTTCTGAAATACCCAAACCATATTAAAATGGCTTGCCATATACATCACTTCTGAGATCAGTTTTGAAAAGGTGTATGAATTTGATGATAAGAAACTTTGGTCACTCCTGAAATACCCAAACCATATTTATCATATGACGTCGCATCTGAGAGTGTAATAAAGCCATGCATTAAAAACGATAATCCACTTATACTCGACACAGCCTCGCATCTTATCTTTCCCCCAACTCATTTAGTAAATTCAATAATACATGAGCACTCATGTAAGATCCTCTAGAAAACAGAGCACAACAATATAAACAGTGAATAATGTATGAATATGAATAATACTGAAACAGTGCTGGAAACGGCCAGTGGCCCAGTGGCTAAATATGCCTAAATTTTTTCTGGGGCCACCAAAAATCATCAAATTATAAACTTGAGTGGCCCAAATTTTTCTGTCTGGCAATAATAAATGCATTGGATACTTAGCTAGTGGAAAATTTGGCCTGCTAAACTTTTGAGCCACCAAATTAATCTTGGGAGTGTCCATGCATCACTGTGAAAGGTACCTAGGGAACAAGTATTTTACAAAACAAAAATGAATTTGCTGTTTCTGTGAGTCCTCATGTTTGATTTTAATTTCTGTGTTCCTGAGATATTACACTTATGAGTTAGGAATCTTCCACACAAACCAAACAAGTAAGTGTCTGATGCACTGCTGGATGTCCCAAGGCGGCATCCTGCAACACCGGAGTGTACCAAAGTACACCGTCTGTGTCCCCTTCTGATGAATAATTTGAATGCTGTTTAGTATAATAAGCATGGCGGCTTTGCGTCAACACATGTGAGAGGTCAAGAAGGGTCACCAAAATGGGATACCAGAGATTTTCTTAATATTGGGTGTCTTTGTCACATATTCAACAAATCTGAACATGTTACAATGAAAATAATTACACAAATGGGCTTCTTATGAATAATTTGGATGCCGTTAAGTATAATAAGCATGGTGGCTTTGCGTCACAACAGGTGTGAGAGGTCTGGAAGGGTCACCAAAATAGAATACCAGAGATTTTCTTAATTTTCGGGCGTCTTTCTCTCATATTCTACAATTATGAACCTGTTACAATGAAAATTATTACACAAATGGGCTTCTAATGAATAACTTTGGTGCTGTTAAGTATAATAAGCATGGTGGTTTTGCGTCACAATAAGTGGGAGAGGTCTGGAAGGGTCTCCAAAATGGGGTACCAGAGATTTTCTTAATATTGGGCATCTTTGTCACATATTGACCAATTATGAACCTGTTACAATGAAAATTACTACCCAAACAGGCTTCTAATGAATAATTTGGGTGCTGTTAAGTATAACAAGCATGGTGCCTTTATGTCACAATAAGTGTGAGAGGTCTGGAAGGGTCACCAAAATGGGGTACCAGAGATTTTCTTATTATTGGTCGTATTTTGTCACATATTCATCAATTATGAACCTGTTACAATGAAAATTCTTATACAAATAGGTTTCTAATGAATAATCTGGGTGCTGTAAAGTATAACAAGCATGGTGGCTTTGCGTCACAAAAGGTGTGAGAGGTCTGGATGGGTAAGCAAAATGGGTACCATAGATTTTCTTAATATTGGGTGTCTTTGTCACATATTGGACAAATCTGAACCTGTTACAATGAAAATTATTACACAAATGGGCTTCTAATGAATAATTTGGATGCTGTTTAGTATAATAAGCATGGTGGCTTTGCGTCACAACAGGTGTGAGAGGTCTGGATGGGTCACCAAAATGGGATACCGGAGATTTTCTTAGTATGGGGCGTCTTTTTCTCATATTTCGACAATGAACCTGTTACAATGAAAATTATTACACAAATGGGCTTCTTATGAATAACTTGGGTGCTGTTAAGTATAATAAGCATGGTGGTTTTGCGTCACAATAAAAGTGATAGGTCTGGATGGGTCGCCAAAATGGGGTAACAGAGATTTTCTTAATATTGGGAGTCTTGGTCACATATTCGACAAATCTGAACATGTTACAATGAAAATAATTACACAAATCGGCTTCTTATGAATAATTTGGATGCTGTTAAGTATAATAAGCATGGTGGCTTTGCATCACAACAGGTGTAAGAGGTCCGGAAGGGTGAACAAAATAGGATACATGTACCAGAGATTTTCTTAATTTTCAGGCGTCTTCGTCTCATATTCTACAATTATGAACCTGTTACAATGAAAATTATTACACAAATGGGCTTCTAAAGAATAACTTTGGTGCTTTTAAGTATAAAAAGCATGGTGGTTTTGCATCACAATTAGTGTGAGAGGTCTGGAAGGATCTCCAAAATGGGGTACCAGAGATTGTCTTATTATTGGGCGTCTTTGTCACATATTGACCAATTATGAACCTGTTACAATGAAAATTATTACCCAAACAGGCTTCTAATGAATACTTTGGGTGCTGTTAAGTATAACAAGCATGGTGCCTTTGCGTCACAATAAGTGTGAGAGGTCTGGAAGGGTCACCAAAATGGGGTACCGGAGATTTTCTTATCATTAGGGTCTTTTGTCACATATTCATCAATTATGAACCTGTTACAATGAAAATTATTATACAAATAGGTTTCTAATGAATAATCTGGGTGCTGTAAAGTATAACAAGCATGGTGGCTTTGTGTCCCAAAAGGTGTGAGAGGTCTGGATGGGTCACCAAAATGGGGTACCAGAGATTTTCTTAATATTGGGTGTCATTGTCACATATTGGACAAATCTGAACCTGTTACAATGAAAATAATTACACAAATGGGCTTCTAATGAATAATTTGGATGCTGTTTAGTATAATAAGCATGGTGGCTCTGCGTCACAACAGGTGTGAGAGGTCTGGAAGGGTCACCAAAATGGGATACCAGAGATTTTCTAAAGATTGGGTGTCTTTGTCGCATATTCGACAGATCTGAACATGTTACAATGAAAATAATTACACAAATTGGCTTCTAATGAATAATTTGGGTGCTGTTGAGTATAATAAGCATGGTGGCTCTGCGTCACAACAGGTGTGAGAGGTCTGGAAGGGTCACCAAAATGGGATACCAGAGATTTTCTAAAGATTGGGTGTCTTTGTCGCATATTCGACAGATCTGAACATGTTACAATGAAAATAATTACACAAATTGGCTTCTAATGAATAATTTGGGTGCTGTTGAGTATAATAAGCATGGTGGCTTTGCATCACAACAGGTGTGAGACGTCTGGAAGGGTCACCAAAATAGAATACCAGAGATTTTCTTAATTTTCGGGCATCTTTCTCTCATATTCTACAATTATGAACCTGTTACAATGAAAATTATTACACAAATGGTCTTCTAATGAATAACTTTGGTGCTATTAAGTATAATAAGCATGGTGGTTTTGCATCACAATAAGTGTTAGAGGTCTGGAGAATATGGAGTTGGAGTATAATCATGACATTTAGCATCTGGCTGTAAAGCTTATAAATACAAACGCCACTTCAACAAGGGGCTTTCCCTTCTAATTAACTCTGAAAAACACTAACTCCAGTTTCAACACAGCCTGAGCCAGTTAATTGTTGCGCTTCAGTAAGCCGTTGTTGGTAACAGGCTACTGACGGAATACCTTCGCTTCATACTGCATTTCGTAGTCTTATTTATTTTGCTCTGAAACTGGGGGGATGAAAAAAATATTTGCTCGGCTCATACATCTTTATCCCCGATACATGTTTTGCTACATATGAAGTACAAACAGGCTTTGTATACACAATATATACTACCAAGTTTTCTTCTTCGCAACTCGGTTACACAGTTAGAGCAGAACGCAGACGAAAACGAAGATCCGGGCAACCGGTCACTGGCTCCGGTTCGCTGGCTTGTTGTTCGATTCTTATTGTTCGATGACTTGATTTCGGTTACATGTATATCCTTGCTCTATTCATTGTGCATTAAACGCTCGCAGCCAGCAAATCTTAATTGTTTTGTGTGTTTTACTGGTTTTTGATGATAGAAGTATAGTTAAGACCTATATTTTTTAACTTTTAAAGCTTATATTCTTGACTGCATATTGCCATAGCAACGTGATAACTGAAAAACGACTCGCTAACGTCTATTGATTCAGTAATAGAGGCAGCCAGTACGAAGTCTATTTCTTTTTAACCTTAGCGGGAACCATTCTTTTACAGCCGCTATGGCTTGAAGTACACTTTAGTTACGCACCACTTATGAAACGCCGAATTGTAACAACACAATCCATTTTTTTAAACTGCAAGGTAAGGAAGCAAGTATTTGTGCATATATCCTGTAAAAATGGTACCTGTCGGAAACCAAGCAAAATGGTGATCGAAGGAAAAAGAGCGGTACCAACAAATTAGAATTCGCAACGCTACCATGTTAACCTGAATTCGCACCGCGAGGGGATATTTTCAACACTAATAATTCGCACAGTGTTCTATTTTCTATGATATGAAAGACCGCCATATTGCTGTGAATATTGTCATTCTTTTTAATTATCAATATCCGCTTTTTACTTTGCAGTGACACGTTGAAAATGCAATGTTTATTTTTCTTGTTTTCAAAAACCACTGTGACAGTTGATGGTGTTTTGTAAACAGGCGATCGAAATACTTCTACAATAGCTTCCTTGTAACACATGATCTTTGTTAATTTTCATGCAAACATTGTTCAACGTTATGACTTTGACGTTAGTCTTGAGGTCGTTACCCACAGGGTTCAGAGGTGAGCAAATCTTCAATTGTGTTTCAGTTTTATTGACTTTGGTGTTGTCCACGGTATTACGGCCATCACAGTTTGTGATAAAGAAATTTTTTGGTGATCGACACTGGCGTTAAAATGACGTCAAAAGTAAAATAATTTTTCAAAAGTGAACGTGTGCTGTAAAATTGGCTCGCCACTTGAAATCACTACTCCTTAGTTGTTTTGTTTTTTAAAGCGACTATCCCCAAAGATAAAATTCGATGCTAATTCCAGACGAAAAGAACGCCGCGTATGCTGCACGCGATTATTGCCAAAATAAGCTCTCAGCACACTGTGCGGATACACTCCAGCGATTTTGCAAAATTTTGACTAACATCAGTTAGACAAATTATCAATAATTGTATTCTACTAAAAATGTTTATTGTAAGCTGTTATGGACTTAAAAATATGGGCGCGTAACTGAAGTGGCTCAGTGTATACATACACTACATACATACATACATACATGCATACATACATACATACATACATACATACATACATATACTGTAATAAAAAAATTATCGTCAAATTGTACAGTTGTAAATAAAATTTACACGATATGTGAAAAAATATGGTGTCGGAAGGGGAGGAGGAGCCGACAAAAAAAATAAAAAAAATAAAATAAAATAAAAAAGAGGCTCAGAGTATTTTTTTTTCAATGATACATGCATCAGAAACCTGTTATGACATTTATAATTATTTACAATGCGTTCACTGCAACACCGATGAAAATAGTGTCCTCAGAAATCAAACTTTTGTTAAAGTCACCATAGTTCTATCACAAATGAGCCGCGACACGACAAAACCAACAATGTGGTTGTGCGCACAGTGAAGACTCAAATCAGCCTGGGCAGCCGTCCAGTTTGATCAGACTCTTCGTTAAGTGCTCAAAGGGTAGCTATGGGTCTAAGCTACCTTCATGCGGACAGCGAAGACTCTGATCAGACTGGGCGGATGCCCAGGCTGATCTGAGTCTGCGCTGGGCGCCATCCACATTGTTGGTTTTGTCGTGTCGCGGCTCAAATCATTATGATAAACGATTCAACCTAGACGCTTGGTGATCATATGTGGCCTGCTATGCATATGCATGTATCGAGTCTATCACTTATCAAAAAGTGGAGGAAACAGTTTTTTTTTAAATGACAAATCGCTCTAAAAATGCAATTTTTGTTTTCTGGTTTCCCGTCTAGTAATTTAGCTTACCTCTAGACGGGATAGTGAATGGGTCTCCGTTCTGCACATTTTATTTTTACCATTTTATTCATATTTACCAAATCGAAAGCAGGTACCATTAGTAGCCAACTGAAATGATCCAATTCAATTTTCAAACCAATTTTATGTGAAACTCAAAGACATTATATATTGAGTTAAAGTTGGCCAAGCCTGATCTGAGTTTGCGCTGGGCGCACAACCTCTTCGTTGGTTTTGTAGTGTCGCGGCTACTGATCTGTTGTTGAATTCACATATCTGGACATATTGCACATGCATAACCATGCGCGGTCCTCGCACTTCTAAAACTTGTTTTATCTTCGCTATATAAATGTAGTATTAATATGTGTTTCCTCATGTGTCAGCTCTATTTCTTGAGAGAATAAAGTTTTGTCTGTCTGTCTGTCTGTCTGTCTGGTACGGGAAAACCAAAATAGCAGGTTACACATGTGATTAAAATAAAGCAAAATTTAAGTCTCACCAGCGGCTTGTTTCACATCGTTCATATAATTGACCTCGGCACTGAAAGAGTTTTTTTTATCACATGACTGTTTTAAAATATCGGGGTTTTATCGACTTGAAAGGTATTATTTTAATAGAAAATATGACGGCATCACGACGGTACTTGCAACTAACCAAGTCTAACTGTGTTCTAACTAGTAATCCTATTAGCTTTATGGCATGGGCAAGCTACCGAATAACAGAAATGTCATGTACTGTAAAAATTTCCGTACATTTTACCAGTAAAATACCTAGCGTCTGGCTGCCAGTTCATTTACCGTTATTTTCACGGGTGTCTGCCTGTAGAATATTGTTGGAACATGGTATGGTTATTCTAAGTGGTCGCACCCGAAAATACCTTTCTAGTATTGAAAAACTCTAAGCCCGATTTCACGTCAACGAGTTAATTTAGTCAATGACTAACGCTAGTCACCGCCTAACTAATATGTATACTAACTTAGTACGTGTACTATTTTATTCCGATTTCACATGCTGAATTAGTCAATGATATAGGTAAAACGTATATTAGCAGAAAATAGAAAAAAATAAATGGATTTATTTTGAAAAAACAAAATGGTTTGGACCCGACCGTCTGTCAATCTGTCTGCCTGTCCGTCTACAATGTTTTGTGGGCAGCTGTGAAATTAACAGCGGCTTATGCTAGGATCTTGATTTTTGAATGGAATTAGAATAAGCAGACCATTGTTTTTGGCCCCGGGTTTGTTATTCAGATTCTGACATAAGCATTTCCTCAGTATATCATATATTTGACATACAAATACAAATCAAGATACAGATGATCTGACTTATTTGAGTGTATTTTAACTATTTGGGTTATTCTCTTTCTTTCAACTTCAGGAATAAGATTGTGAAAAAAATATTTGAAGAAACCGCTCAGGTTTGGATGTTTGGGTACACGTTAGCAGTTCAAACTGTAAATGTCCAAATAAGTTTTTGAGTTATGTCTTACTGGGTTGAGTTATGCCCCCTTTCCGATCTGGGAAATCTTGTAAACAAAATATCTGTAAAACCGCTTAAAGGATTTTTGAAAGGGTTTTATAAGCACGTTTTCTAGACAACTAATTTTTGCTGTTAAGGCACTAATGCCCGTCAGGAGGAAACTACCCCATAGCCAAAGAAATATACTCATGGTACCAACAGTTGCTGGAGCGGGGTCGCATTATGACCTTATGACCTCTGTCAGCTGTGTCTGTTTATCTATCGACCGTGAAGGGCGTTATCCTTTTCGTTAAAGAATCAAAATCTGCAGCATCTTTGAGGCCCTACCCCCGCACCCCATTTCAAAAAAAAAAAATAAATAACAGTTCCACTCATCAGTAGCGATACGATCCATGCCAGTTATATTTTAGAGCAATTCTTTATACGCTCAATGCCAGTCCGATCAGAGAACTGGCCTGGGCGTTCAAATGATTGATCTTAAACAGTCTGCTATGGATCATATTATGTTGCCATACGATCCATGCAAGTTAACTTTAAAAACAATCCGTCATACACGCAATGCCAGTCCGATCAGCGGTTTGGCAAGGGCAGTTCAAATGATTGCATTCAAACGGACTGGTATGGATCGTATTATGACTGGTGTTGATATGATAGGTTTTATTGGAATATATATATAATTTTTGTATAGTCATTGTCTTCATATTTTGACTGAAATGTGTTTACAAAAAGTCAGTTCTCCGATAACGGCGTACTAAGTTGGAACACCGTTTAGTATGTATTTTAAATTAGTTGACGCACGTGAAATGCATTTTGTATTTTACCTGTGGGAAAACAGTCAAATAAGGCTTAATATGCGTTTTAAATGCGACGTGAAATCGGGCCTAAGACCAATACAACACCTGTTCTTTTCTACCCTACTCTGCTTGATGATTCCTACAAAATTTTACGGGCGCCAGTGAAATAACGGGAAATGGACTGGTAGCTGGTTGCCAGTTATTCTACCGTAAATTCTACCGAAATTGTTTACAGTGTTTCGAAATGCAAAGTGGCGCATCGCTCGGTAGATTCAGGTTGGGGTATACCTGGGTCGATATACAAGCTAATGTGAAACTGCATAGGTATCAAATAGTCTTGATTTTTTTGGAAATTTGAAATAGCGTTACTACTACATGCAACATGTAAACAGAATGTTCATCGTTGGAACAACGTAGTATTAGTGCCATTGCAACGCCAAACCGCTCATCTGATGTTGTTTCAACCTTGTTCAATTGACTCTGGTTATCTCAAACACTGATATGTCAAAGTACCCTTGTATTTCAAAGAATTTAGTTTGTATTTAATTTCAGAGGGCCCATCCATGTATTTCTGGTATTCACGAAGAACACCCTGTGGAATACGCAAGACAATTTTGTGACTTATATACTAGAAACAAACACCATTTCAGCATAAAAACTAGACAGTGGATTGACTCAGTGCGTAGATGTCTGCTGGTGAAACTCGTTCCGTTAGTTCGTCCATTTTTCAATAATGCCAGTTGTCGAGAAATTGAGAGATTTGCCACTGACACACATTTAAAATGTAATTTGGAACCATACCGTGGTGAGCCTTCAGTGTGTGACCTTGATCTGGTAGAGGGGTCCAAGGTATTTTGGACAATCAAAGGAAATCTTACAAAATCTGCCATTGTTGGTTTGCAGAATATGCTGGAGAGCACAAGTAAGTGTCGGGTCAGTATGCTACAAAGTATTCTGGGTGACAATAGTACAAGGATCATCACGAATATCCAGCAGACGGGGATGTTTTTGGTGAAGCTGACCATTACGAGTGACCATGGCAACGACACTGTGACAGAGGTCAAGGACTACGGTGATATGGTGGAGAGCATTTCCAACCAGCTTGCGGTTCAACTCAGATGGAATCAGAATGGTGTACTGTGGTTCGCGTTTGTTAATAACCGCTCCAATGTAAATGAAGTCGGTATCAAAATTCTTCTTGGGTCAAGGTCATTGTATGACGTCACTGCCGTCAGAGTTGAAAACGCCCATGTCGTTGAGGTCCTTGTTGATATGGTTGTCGCTTTACGCAGTGAGAAGATCTCACTGAACATTGATGACCGGTTCAATGTAACAACGTTTAGCGCTTGTCTTGATTTCGGTTGCCTGGAAACGGCATATGATATCGTTCCCAAATTGAAATCGGTTGCCAGTGTTGCCGATTCTCCAACATGCTTATTTAACATTCCACACATTGGTTTGTTTATCATCTTGAACATATTCCTTTAGACGTTGCGCCGTGCCATAGATAAATATTATTGCGACACAAGAAACTAACAAAGCGGTTGGGCGCCCAGCGCAGACTCAACTCAGCCTGGGCATCCGCCCGCTTCTTCACTAAGCGCTTACATGTAACAAGGTAGCTAAGGGTTTAAGCTACCTCCATGAGGACAGAGAAGACTCTGATCAGACTGGGCGGATGCTCAGGCTGCTCTGAGTCTTCACTGGGCGCACAAGCCACTTTGTTGGTTTTCTCGTGTCGCGGCTCATATCTGCTAACATGTGGGACAAACACTGACTCTGATTAAGGTGGACGATCCCGGAAGAACTCTGTTCTTGCTTGTTTAAAAAACAAACAGAGTTATTGTTCATCATCAAATCGACTAACTGTGGAGTATATACAGTTATAATATACACTTTCAATATCTACCGTAAAGATCCTAAGTTTTCGGGCACATAGGTCTGTACAAACAGTGGAAACTGAGATCAGACTGTTCCTTAGGAACCAGAATGATCAAGATCTTCACAGTTTCCATTCCATCTGCGCATTTTTGTCGACATTACTCTGTGGTAGAACCGAATAACAGGAAAATAAATAATAGGGCAAGGACCGGCTGTGCTTGCAGCAGGTGCAGAATTTGGGCAGTCTGTTTTGGGGATATTTTGAACTTAAACATTGTTTTTCTAGGAAACAAAACGGTGAAATGTTTTTTTTTTTTTTGTTTTATTCTTTAACATACGATGTAAGTTTTACTAAAATAATATGCATAAACATGTCCCATCGATTGATGATATTTTTCATGACGTTTTTCATGAAATTCAATTTTCTTGCATTTTTTCAAAGAATGTAAAAATATACTTATTAACAAGAAAACTGCAATTTTTTGTTATCAGTTTGTTTCAAATATCCTATATTACAGATTATATGATTTGCTGAAATGAAAGTGCATTCATGTGCTAGAGATATGAATTTTAATGGAAAATGTGTAAAAAAATATGTAGAAATACAAAATATTGTTTTTTAGGAAAACAAAACGGTGAAAATTGTTTTTTTCTTACCCAAATGTTTTATAGCTCTTTGGGTTATTTAGACGGTATAATGGTTTGAATGCCCCGCCAATATTTCTATTCAGTATTCGTCTACCTTAAATTGTAAAATACACTAGTGCAGACACTGTAAAATTTCTAAAAATTGGGCAGGTAGGTCTGCGCAAACCGTGGCTGCTCCTAAAGCAGCGTCTGATCAGGGTGTACACATTTTGTCATTCCATCTGCATACTTAGGACGCATTACCAGACTGTTCTCTATTTAGACAATGACGGTATTTACCTACGGTGACCTAATTGTAAGAATGTTTACGGTAAACAAAAATGACGACTCCAATCAGACTACGCATACGTGTAGTTGTCAGCGTATTTCCTGTCCACAAAACAATGTCAACAGAGGCTGATCCGACTGCCTTGCCGATCAAGATATACAACGGGCACATGAGGTGGTAATGACGTCGTCCTAAAGTCGTATCGACGTTAGTATGACGTAATTACGACTCCATATGCCTGCTGGGTTAGGCCTCTGCAGACTGACCAGATAATAAGTAGACTAATAGGTTCATAAACCAACTTCTGGTGCCCTGACAATACTATAAATTGACACAAAGACTGGTTGGCTGCTGATAAATTGTTTCAATATCACTTCAAATGAGCCGCGACACGAGAAAACCAACAATGTGGTTGAGCGCCCATCGCAGACTCAGATCATCCTGGGCATCTGCCAAGTCTGAACAGACTCTTCGCTAAGCGCCGAAAGGGTAGCTAAAAGTCTTAATTACCTGCATGCGGATGCCCAGGCTGATCTGAGTCTGCGCTGGGCGCACAACCACTTTGTTGATTTTCTCGTGTTGCGGCTCAAATACGATTCTGTATACTTGATACTTAAGGTCTTTAGTATCGAATAACTCTGTATTGTGATTTTTTTTGTCTTTGTTTTATTCTGTATCATACAATGTAAGTTTTACTAAAACAATATGCAGAAGCTTGCCCTATCGATTGAATATATTTTTCATGACGTTTTTCATGAAATTCAATTTTCTTGCATTTTTTTTTAAAAAAAAAGTATAAATATACTTATTATCAAGATAATTGCCATTTTTCTTACCAGTTTCTTTCAAATATCCTATATTATATTATATGATTTGCAGAAATGAAAGTGCATCCATGTGCTAGAGACATATATTTTAATGGAAAATGTGTAAAAAAAAGTGTGTATAAATACAAAAGTTTATTTTTTAGGAAAACAAAACGGTGATTTTTTTTAAAGTTAAATTTCCAAACGCACTGTATGCAGAAACAATGGCATTTTGCAGAACAATCTAGCAAACAAGATTTATATAAGACTTCATATATCTGTCATTAACGATTTAGTTAAGATTACGATTTTTTTAACAACCCGGTCCTGATCTAGACTTAGTTAATTCCTTTCTGACATTCAATGTAATTAAAGGTATATGAATACACAAATCTGAAGGGATGGCTCTCAGGCCTGGTTGTTCAAAACCGGTGTCGTATTTAACGAGACGTTGGATTTTCAAATGATTGTGCGTGCTATCCCGGTGTAATTCTTGGCGAGTGAGAACGCATTTTAACCAAATTGAATCCGATATAACTATCTCCAGTTTTCAAGAAGTAATTTCGATCGAGAGTATATATATATATATATATATATATATATATCTATATCTTGGTTTTAGTAATTTTACTATCGTGAACGCATAAAAAGAAAATTACCGCAGTGGTCCTCAGACGAGGCGTTAAATGACGTTAGCTGTAATCAAAAGAGATGCCAACATACACCTGACATTTACGAGCCGTTGGAGACTGTGGGAAAACCTGATAAGGACACGAAGTTCTACCGAAATATTTTTTCCGGAATACTAGTCTAGTCTAGTCTATCCAATAACCTTGTTAGGTCTTTTGGGCGCCAAAGATGACTCTTTTACAATCCCTTTCCACCTAGTCCTGTCTTCAGCTGTAAGCAAAATCCATCCTTGTCCTGTCTTTAATATTGTCTTCCAACCTCTTCTTCTGTCAACCTCAGTTTCCTTTTCCTTTCACTGTGCCCTGCACAATTGTCTTTGCTAAACCAGAAGACCTTGAGATGTGGCCAAACCACCTCAATTTCTTTTTCTTTACCAAGATCGAGAGTCCGTCATATTCTCCAATGGCTGCTTGGATATTTCTGCGAACCTCTTCATTCGTTATATGGTCCTTGTACGAACTGTTCTGTAACCTTCGGTAGCATCTCATCTCAAAGGCCTGCGTTCTTTTCTCTAACTATCAAGGTCCATGACGCACAGGCATACAGAAATATGGCCAATGATCGGGGTTCTTGACAAAGGAGGGCATCAGTTTCACCTTTAATCCAAGAGGTATGTTGCTACCTCTCCATATTGGCTTCAGCTTTATTCTGTAGCATTTTGGAATAAGTTTTAGTTACATATACAACTAAACATTGTATACCAGATTGAAAAAAAAATACCACATCAAATTTACCCAAAACGCCTGGTTTAAGCCCAATACCCTGCCCATACAAAGTTTCTTCAGTTAGTTAGCCAAACTATGATAATATTATTAAAATCTTGAGCAAGAAAAGCATATTCAGTAAGCATAGCTATTTTATTCTACCTAAAAGAACTCATAGAAATGTAAAAAAAAAAATAAAAAAAAAAAATAACCTGAAAAGAACCAAACCGAAATTTCGGTTTCCCCTCTTTGAGGGGGCTTTAGTGTGAACTCCACCAAAGTCTATGACTTTGTTCGTACAGTGTAATATCTTTACATAATTATGAGTCGAATTGCATTGACTATTGCAGAAGCTTCAAACTGTCAATTCCATAATTGGGAATGGAATTTCGTGTTTACAAGGCGTGTGAAGGGACTTCTTTACAAGGCGTGTGAAGGGACTTCTAATGCAGTATTTGATATGTATGTTTACCGTTACTGGGCCATAGAGCAAACATTGGACTACCCAAATTAGACGGAATCAGTCCACAATTATTTCCCTTGATTGGTTGAACACTTTCAGGATATACTTTCGCACAAATAGTTCCCTGGTTCATTGGTTTCTAAGAAGGCCAGTTTGACTGAATATCCTGCTTGCTATAGCAAACTGAAAAGAGCCTTGGATACGCTTCTTGAAAATGTATAATTAGTTCAGAATCCCCAGCTCTGGAGGTAACTAGAGGAACCGAATCACACCCTTCATAGGTGCCCCTACAGCGGCAGTTTGTCTCATAAGTTGACGGGTCAATGTTTACCATAGAAACAGCGGAAAGGTTTGCAGGTTTTTTTTCTGTTGAAACTGTTTGAAAATTGTTTGTCATGCCTCAGAGACTTGAGGAAAAGAGAGTTAAAAGTGCCTGAAGTGTTGTGAAAAAAGTTTCATGGAAGGATTGATAATTAAACTGTAAAGTAAAACTAATTGTGGTCTCGTGCCAGACTACATGTACTACTTCAGAGTCGGCACTGTTTACCATTTCGCCTGAAAATTCAAGTTTGGGACAGGTACGATAATTGGTAAATACTTTAAAGGCCATAAATGAAAATAGCTGAATTTGCAAACAGCTTAGATGAGCCGCCTACTCTGTATCTCTTGATTTTGAATTCTCGATATAATATAGCCTGGAAATTTTTATTATTATTACTATTATAATTATTATTATTATGAAATTTGCTAACATAAATTTTGCCGGCTACCCTTTTTGGCACATTACGGATTAATTTTTTTTCCAATATTTTGGGAATTGCGATAAGATGTTGTTGTTGTGTTGTTGCTTTACGTCCCGGTTTAACAGTTATGGTAATGGCGGGACGGTCAATTAACCTAGCTACACTACCCCTGGGCAGGTTTAGACTTCCTAAACGATTAACCAGTGCTAAGTGCACATGCTTTTACCAGTAACCGACCACTGCCCTTCTTGAATCAGTGGAAGGGGAAACGAAAGTAAGGTGCCGGACCGGGTATCGAGCCCGTGACCTCTGGCTCTTGAGTCAGACGCGCTGCGCTGCGATGTATGGCTCGACAAGATAAGAAATCAATCTGCCAATTGTCGCTTCCTGCAGAGACTGTCATATTTGGCGCCCGCAGAGACTGTCCGCGATCTCTTGCTTCCTGTTGAGACTTCTGTACATGATAAATGGCTTCCTGCAGAGACTGTTTGCTCTGATTGCCCTCGGCAGGAAGCAGAATCACGCGGACAGTCTGCAGGAACCCAGTTTTCGAGGACGGTAGTCTCTGCAGGAAGCAAGAGATTGTGGACAGTCTCGGGGGAAGCCAAATAGGATGGCCAGTCTCTGCAGGAAGCGAAAATTGGCGGATTGTATTATACCCTGTGGAAGTGGCTAATGATAAATTTGTATCTGTTTCTGCAAATATTTCTAAAATCACCTTGCTTATCGATGTTTGAATTTTTCTTTAAACAGTCATGCAGACAAGACATACTTCTTAATATAATACATGTTCTTAAAATTCTGATGCATGTACTGATATCTGACTCAAGATCCTCAAGTGGGAGATTAAATTTCATAGACTGTGAAAATAAATCTCCAACTTGAGGATTTTTACGATGACAAATCCAGTTTCTGGATACTTCGTACTGAAACGTGCAAGAACACTAATGTCATTCATACAAATAATTCATAATGGAACGTACAAGGGCACAAATGTCATTCATACAAAGATTTTATACACCCATTTGAACAATTTGAAAAACGGTGTCTCACATCTTTAACTCCTGAATCAGAAGTTCAGCGACTGACCGCTGTAAGCTACCCAGTAGTAGAACCTAATCCCCAGCCTCTGTAAGGTGTGAAGGAACCACTGGGTATCGAAATCGGAACAGTGGCTGGATATTCTAATCTAACATTTCCAGAACTATTCCTTGAGTGGTCTTATGTGTTCTTCTGCACACTTTGTTCTGCACACTGCTCATATTGATAGCTTCCCATTGCACAGGGTATAATCGATTCCGCTAATTTTCGCTTCCTGCAGAGACTGTACATCATATTTGGCTTCCGCCGAGACTGTCCGCGAACTCTTGCTTCCTGCCGAGACTACTGTCCTCGAAAAATGGCTTCCTGCCGAGACTGTCCGCGTGATTATGCTTCCTGCCGAGAGCCTCGGCAGGTAGCAGAATCACGCGGACAGTCTCTGCAGGAAGCCATTTATCATGTACAGAAGTCTCGGCAGGAAGCAAAAGTTCGCGGACAGTCTCGGCGGAAGCCAAATATGACAGACAGTCTCTGCAGGAAGCGAAAATTAGCGGAATCGATTATACCCTGTGCATTGCTGCGACAGCAATATTGAGCCTGTACAAATGTGATAGCAATTTTGAGCTTGAGATCTGGTCATCTTTGTGGCCCGTGGGCCTCTTGTTTACGTTTACAGTAGCGCAGAGGAGTGTTCCATAATTATGTGAGCCGCGACACGAGAAAACAAACAAAATGGTTGTCCGCCCAGCACGGACTCCGATCAGCCCGGGCATCCACCCAGTCTGATCAAAGTCTTCGCTAAGCGCTTAAATGGTAGCTAAGGGTTTATGCTACATGTATCTCCATGCGGACAGCGAAGACTCTGATCAGTCTGGCCTGATGCTCAGGCTGGGCGCACAACCACTATGTTGGTTTTGTCGTTTCGCTTCTCATGTCCTAGAGCATATTTTCCATACTGAAATTCCACCCGCAATAACCTTTTTAGACGAAACTGTTATGGGATAGTTCCCCCCCCCCTATTCCCCACGGAAAAAGATGACTATAAAGTGGAATATCCCCACCTCATAGGGCCAGTGTTCCCCTATATTTTGGTTTCCCCCTACAGGGGTGTATTTGAACTTCCCATTCTCATTATAGCTGAATTCTGTTCCTATAATAGATACACACACACACACACACACATATGACATCACAGACTACCGTTTTGTCTTGCTTGCCAATATCTTTAAAAAAAAACTTAAAAAAAAGACTGGCACCAATTCTTAATCATCTGTTCATTATCATTTCTTCCCAAACAGACGGACGGACAAGCAATACAGACATACGTACGCAACATTGAACTATCCGGCTTACTTTTATTAGACATAAAGTTTTTTTGTGAGGTATCTTCAGCTCTCGATATATAATAGCTATTTATACCATTACATGTTCCAAGCCCACATACATATGCAGAAATAAGCACACACATATATATCCATATGAGCTTGCAAAGCGCGCACAGATTGTACGCGCAGACATATTTTGCAAAGAAAAAGAAAGATATGAATATAAACATATATACACACAAGTATGGGCACAACCACAAACACGCAACTCTTTGCATGACATTCACAGAGAGACAGAATCCCCACAAATAGAACAGACACATGGGTAAAGAGCAAATACTATAATATGTGAGTAGACGCGCTATCATCGGGAAATTTCACTAAACGAGGAAAACAGCTATGCATAAATGCGTATTATTTTCTCCGGGGGAAACTGACTATAGTCATTTTCTGGGGATGGTCGGGGTGGGGGTTCTAATATATAGGAAAATATCCGGGAGTAGGAGAATTGTACTATGAAAAAGATTCATAGCCATTTTTCCCGGGGAGGGGTTACTCTCCGACAGAAACAAGTGGAACTTACATGTCTTGACGCTCAAAACAATTATATGAAAAACAAGGAAAACATTTAGAAAAAAGGTAATCGGCGCAGATTAAATGAAAGTGTGTTTTGTAATATATATCTCCAGGTGAAGAGTTGACAATAACTTTCGTGAATATGACTCGAGTGAGCTATGTCAGTAGGCACCCGCAACCGTAATTTTGACACTGGGTAGCGACAATGACCTCAAAACTGAGCCGTCCAATTTGGAATTCCGAAGCATTCTTGAGATTAACCTGATTTCAAAACAGTTACCGACATGATGCAATGTTTGTTTGTGTGTATTAGACAGAAAGTAGGAATCGAAAGTAGATCTACACTGAAAAAACAAGTTTAGAAATATCTGTGCCTGTTTTCGATAAAATTTCCATTGTAAATTTAAAAACAAGTGAAACATTTTGAATTAACATCTGACAGAGTGCTGGTATTCACGCAGTGCAATACAACGGAGAAAATAAACGAAGATTAAATCATGATTCATTGATCTTGGATATGACTGGCTAAATTTTGACATACGCGTTATTTGACCATTAAATCTTGTGAAATGTGGAACGAAGGTGAAATTATACTGGGCTGCGCCGAGAAAAATCGTTCTTGTCTCTTGTTGCTTTATTCCCGATAAAAGCAATCTACTTGACCTCAGTCGTACGGAAGTAGCAAAAATATCCCCATTCGAGAGAAAATGATTTCTCTGAGAGTGATATTATTTGCTCCTGCCTTTTTTCACATCTTTACATTTCAAGTGTATATTATTCCACACCCAGAGCAAGCGGTTTCAGCAAAGTAAAGCCGGACGTCAGCCATTAAAAAGAGGTGTCTTATAAGACCTGTCTAGATTTTTAAGATTGTTTAGGAAGGGGAAAAACCTCCGTCTTATAACTGAAAACATACGGTAGATAAAGACGATTCCGAAAGGCTTGAGTCACAGGGTATAATCGATTCCGCTAATTTTCGCTTCCTGCAGAGACTGAACATCATATTTGGCTTCCGCCGAGACTGTCCGCGAACTCTTGCTTCCTGCAAAGACTACTGTCCACGTAGAATGGCTTCCTGCCGAGACTGTCCGCGTGATTCTGCTTCCTGCCGAGAGCCTCGGCAGGGAGCAGAATCACGCGGACAGTGTCTGCAGGAAGCCATTTATCATGTACAGAAGTCTCGGCAGGAAGCAAGAGATCGCGGACAGTCTCAGCGGAAGCCAAATATGATGTACAGTCTCTGCAGGAAGCGAAAATTAGCGCAATCGATTATACCCTGTGTGAGTTAGCTCTGAACAGTCTGATATGCAGCCCTGATCTGAATAGCTTGATTTCTTAAATTCATGAACAGTTTCTAAATCCGTTTTACATTAAGGGCGTAACTCCCTTTACGCAAATACGCAGTTGCGTATTGAAATTTTGTCAAACTGACAGAACTCCAAGATGCACAAGCGTACATGTATTTGCGTTCTGAAATATTGTAAATTGAGCAAGATTTCACTGACATGTTATCCAATACCTTAGGGGCTTAAACCTTAGACTCCCGCCCCTCCTCTAGGAGTATCAAACATGTTGCGTTTAAAAAACCCTTAGCTACGCCCCCCGCACACGATAGGCATTCTTCAGAAAGAAAGAAAGAAAGAAAGAAAAAAAAAGGATTAATTTTGTTCATTTTGTATGTTAATCTTGAAATGGTTTTCATTTTCTAAACCCGTATTTAATAGTATGCTACGGCAACATGAGTTTTAAGTGAAACCAGCAAACCTGTAATGACATATTAGATCAAAATACAGATGTACCGTAAGATTTAGTACAGTCTTCCTTAGTTTCTTAGAACGTCATGCGGTCATGCGACTGAGAAATGCAAACCCTACCTTTTTCACATTCTTGCGAAAAATCATGTACCAGGTTTCCTTAAGAATACTTTTATAAGCATAAATCATAAATTCATACTTTAATAAACAATAGAAAATTGACTTCTGCACCTATAATGGTATCGTTCATCGCCATGAGTCTGCCTTCTATACGTATCCAGAGAAACGGCACTAAATAACGTATGGGCAAACAGCGAGGCAACATGACAAACCAAGCATTCGCAGCAACCAGTTCAAAAGCGGTAAACTAGCACAGTGGATCAGTGGACACCTATTGGATCAAAGCAAAAAATTGTACACCCGTTACCCGAATTCATGGGCGTTCTTGTACTATATATCCATGCGTGCGGTATTCTTAACACATTTGTGCCGCGACACGACAAAATCAACAAAGTGGTATATGCGCAGAGTGAATACTGAGATCAGCCTGTGCATTCGTCCAGTCTGATCTGAGTCTTTGCTGTGCGCTTGCTAAGGATCTAGCTACCTCCATGCGGACAGCGAAGACTCTTATCAGACTGGGCTGCTGCCCAGGCTGATCTGAATCTTTGCTGGGCGCACATGCCACTTTGTTGGTTTTGTCGTGTCGCGGCTCATTTATGTCTGGCGTCCCATATAAAAGACATTGGCAAAAAAATGCAGCCTTAGATCTAGACTTTTGTCAGTCCAAGATGTATTCAATCTCACTTGCCTCCCTGATTCCTTTATACCTGCCTTCATCATCTTAGACAGAAGTGAATTTTTAACATGAATAATAACAGGGTGTAATCGATTCCGTTGATTTTCGCTTCCTGCAGAGACTGTCCGTCATATTTGGCTTCCGCCGAGACTGTCCGCGAACTCTTGCTTCCTGCAGGGACTACCGTCTTCGAAAAATGGCTTCCTGCCGAGACTGTCCGCGTGAATCTGCTTCCTGCCGAGAGCCTCGGCAGGAAGCAGAATCACGCGGACACTCTCTGCAGGAAGCCATTTATCATGTACAGAAGTATCGGCAGGAAGCAAGAGTTTGCGGACAGTCTCGACGGAAGACAAATATGACGGACAGTCTCTGCAGGAAGCGAAAATTAGCGAAATCGATTATACCCTGTGATAATGTGGCTAATAGAACTAATATCTTCGACTGAAATCCGTCCACCCCAGATCAGACGCCGCAAAATGTTTGCATAAAATTTACAGCACTTTGTGTTAAAATAAAATAATAATGATAATAATAATAATATTATTAATAATACAAACACCTCTAAAATGATGAATGGACTCATCGACTTATAATAACATGAAAGTCCATGGGCCGTATTCATAAAACGACTTAAGTGGTTGCTATGCTGTTGCTAAGGCTAAATTTCTTTGAAGGAGATTACCTACAACTATGAAATTTGGTCTGGAGGAACAGTCTTACAAAGACTGTTCCTCCAGACCAAATTTCATAGTTGTAGGGAATCTCCTTTATAGATATTTAGCCTTAGCAACCGCATAGCAACGACTTAAGTGGCTTTATGAATACGGCCCCAGAAGGCATTCTCTAAAGCCGTTTCGCTTGGGGCGCCTTTTAGGCGGTTTCGGCTCCCTAGCTTTTACAAAAGACGGACATGGACTTGCTTACTGAGAAACGGAACCAATGCAGGTTTTCTTTACTCTGAGAACTGCCCACTTAATTTTATTTTTGGATTATTACAGAATATATACTGAACATGCTGAACATGTAATAATTTTTGTATTAAAGCAGGTTATAGAAACTGTACATCACTTTGTCTAAGACAATAAGTACATGTAACCAAAGATGGCTGCGTCTTCAAACGAGTTCTATTCTGTTGCATCACCGTAAATATCTTAATTTGAAGCTGCCGAAGTCCGTTATAATAAAGAAAACAGTTTATGAATAATTACAGTTTTGCGATATTCGCATAAAAATATAGGCCTAGTTCCATTTGAAAACCGTAGAACAAAATTCTAAAGATGATGAATGTTAAGTTAAGGGTATTTGTATATGCATTTCTTGCTGAATTCATGCTAACAGAGATTGTGTTCGGCAGTATTTGTGAACCGTTTTATGGCCCGAGCGGACAGTCCGAGTGTTTGTTGTTATATGAGCGTAATAATGGCGAATATCAATGGACAACATGTGTGACCAATGCTTTCGTATTAAGACTATCTAACGGAAAGGAAAAATGTAAAAGAGATTTTTGTTGGTCCGACTGTATGAGAGAAATTCATAATGTACCAACAGGTAGGTATTATAGTTGTTTTTGCAACTTTCTTTAGTCAGCTGCATTATTTAAAAACCTATTGCTCTGCCGGTTGTGTAAAGTATGAAAACGTTTTTTTTCCCCTTCTGATTTAAAATTTTGTTTTTGTACATTTACCATCACTTACGTATGTGTAACATACCGGGTATTAACTTTCAAACTCTGAACGTTTTGTAACTACCCTCCCTCTCTCCCCCCCCCTCTCTCTCTCTCTAATACTATTGAGGATGCGGCGTCTAATCAGTGTATACACTGATTGCATATAAGAATTTCTCTGCAAAAGATTATAAAAAAGAAAACATCTGCCAGAAACCCCTAAAACTAGAAATGGGCTCATCTAAATGATAAGAATAGACAGATGCACTAGTCAAAAAAGGGTTAAGCCAGATATGGTTAGACTACAGTGAAATAATGTTGGCATATCTTTCTCAATTGGTTGATTATATTTTATATGTCCCAAATAATTATTCGCGCCTAATGCATATAAGCTTTACCGGGGTTTGTATGGTCTGTTGTGGCCAAAAACAATCACTATAAATCAACTATGCCGGTAAATGCTGAAAAATATTTTAGGGTCCGTGCGGGATTCGAGCTCACGACCTCGACCCCAAAAGATTGTTCGAGTAACACTGATATAGGCAGCAGATAATGCAGTACACGTCATATATGAGTTCTTCTCACTGAGTCGCACCTATTCCGTTCGCCAATGAAAGCCCGCCGGATCAAGAGGATACAAATGAAATTGGATAAATATTAGGTGTTATAATTTTACACTTAAGTGGTTGCTATGCTGTTGCTAAGGCTAAATTTCTTTGAAGGAGATTCCCTACAACCATGAAATTTGCTCTGGAGGAACAGTCTTACAAAGACTGTTCCTCCAGACCAAATTTCATAGTTGCAGGGCATCTCCTTTATAGATATTTAGCCTTAGCAACCGCATAGCAACGACTTAAGTGGCTTTATGAATACGGCCCCAGTACTTTCGAGCTACATAGGATCGAAACTTATAATATAACATATATAGAATGTTACTTATATTATAGATTCACTAATTTCACATGTGTCCTATGGACGTATGGTCTCGTGCAAAATTAACTTGAATGCCCTTCGGGCGTCACGTACTTTGCACGTGACAAACGTTACACGTATTGGATGGCCTGAGATATTTTATGACTGGCTTGTGATACTCTGTAGAATTTTAAGGTGCTTTGACCCTTCTCAAGTGGTTAATGATATTGAAAGTAGGTCATTTTGGTTACCAACTTACATAGCGTAAATTATTTGTTTTAAGTCTCTATAGTCCTACTAGTGGTAAACCCGTCAAACAACAACAACAACCAAAAAAAGTATGTATATCAAAGCGGGTGAAGGTTCACGTTTGGTGTTAAAATTGAATCATATTACTGGGAAAAAATAGGGGGACCATGTTTATGAAAAATGGCAAATTTCTCCACAAAATACAATTTTCTTTTCTGGTTTCCCGTCGAGCGATACAATGTAAACAAAAACGGGACAGTGAATGGTCTCCCATGCCTGTACATTGTTTTTTTACTATTCTAATGACAATTAAGATATCGAAAGAATGTCATTTTAATTGGCAACAAAAATGACTCAAATCAATTTTCAAACACATTTATGTGAAATTCAAGGCTGTTTTATTTGTTTAAAGTTGGTAAATCACGGTCATTTGCAATGACGAAACTGTAGTGAGAAGCTTGCAGTGATACCTCCCGATAAAATATTTTTTGATTTTTTTTTCACGATAGAGCAAATGGTCCTTTAAAGCTGGTCAATCCTGTTCAGCTGTCAGTGATATCTCAGGACAAATTAATACTCGCTTCACACCACTGGGAGAGCAATGAGACCTTTAAATGACTTCGACCTGCAACAGAAGGACCTTATTGCATACGCAAATGGCAAACAGCAAGACAAAATCCAAACCTTAGCACCTACAAGTAAAGTGTGACCCTAAAGAACAGACTACAGTCAACTCTCAATATCTCAAAGTCGAAGTTCAGTTCATCCGAAACTACTGATATTTCAAAGTAAATTTGCTGGTCCTAGAAAATTTACTTTGAAATATGAGTAGTTTGATATGGGGAATTCGACCGAACTATTTTCTGTGATATAAGAGGTACTTGGGATATCAGTTTTCGAGGTATCAAGACTTTCCTGTAGTAGTAGGTAGAATTCTGCCAGAAGAGAGGTTAGAAGACCCTGATCCACACGAACTTCCTCATTATTCAAACGCTTGATATTTGCTCAGTAGTATAAATACCGATACATTGCGACGGGTTGCGTCTCCAACAATGACTCCGGTGGTAAATATTGGAAAAACTTTCCGCAGTTGCTCGGTAGCTGTGAAATAATAGTAAAATTATCAATAGTTGATGCACAAAAATGGAAAAAAAGGACCAAAATGTTTTTAATTTACATTTTTTTTTTTTTTTAATAAAATATGCCAAATAACGCAGAATCAAAATGTGGATACAATCCCATTAGCGCCTTGATATAATTCTTTCAGATAATCATATAATCATTGTTTGAACACAGAAAAGATCATTCGATACTGACATTCCCACAGAAACAAATAGGAGCTTTGGTAGTGCCTTCAATGTCGAAAAAGAACTGATTTGTCGGAAAAATCAAATATTGAAAAAAATATTTTTTTGAAAAGCTGAAAAATTTCGCTTTTTAAAGCCATAATCGCCTTAACGATAAAACAAGAAAAGTGTTTTATTGGTCACATATTAGTTCCAATGCAAAATAAATTATTGGTTACTCAGATATTCAAAAATACATTGATGCACATGAATGTAAATTTTGAGCATACAAACGTGTAAAATGACATAGTACCCGTTGCGGTTTATAAAATGCATAGAACATGCTACTTTGTCACACACAATTTTACAGGCTGATTCGACATTACATGCCTGTCAAAATGGTTTGATTTTGTAAACTTAACTTTCATCCTGACATCATTCATCATTTGTATTTTCATGACGTAAAGTTGCAATAACATGACATAATAACGTCTCAGCACGTTGAAATATAAGTGACAAGTGATACACATTTAAAAAACTGAAATTTAGGCCAAAAAAACAATAAATGACCTTTATTTAGGTGAATATGCAGCTGTATGACCATGCAAACTTCGCGTCGTTTACTGTATGGTTCCATAAAATTGCATATTCCAAGGGCGTAGCTACCTATACGCAAATACGCAGGTGCGTATTGAAATTTTGTCAACTTGACAAAATTTCAAAACGCACCTGCATATTTGCATGCTGAATATTTATAAAATAGACAAGATTTCAATACCAATTGCCAAAGTGGCTGACATACAAGTTTTCCCGTCAAGAAGTAGAGAATAAAACATTGTTGTGCGTATTATGAAATTACCTCTAGTTACGCCCCTGTATTCATCTCAACAAAGTTTAAGTATTGTATGCTATGATACGTCTAATGCAGTTTTCCTGTCAGAACAGGTAATGAAATATTTTTTCAGAGTTAGAAAGCCAGTATGGATACAACGTCAAAACTTTGGAAATAGATAAGGTCTTTAATATGTTTGAAAGGATAGAAACTAATACTATAGGATAGGCCCCATTACTCTATCAGCATGAAATATTTTTATCGTGAGGTATCGCTGCAAACTTCTCACTACAGTTTCGCCATTGTTTATGATCGTGATTGGCCGGCTTTGAAAAATCAAAACGTCCTTGAGGTTACCATAAAGTAGATTTGAAAAAATAACTAGGTCAATTTAGTTGCCAAATAAAATGACCTACTTTCGATTTCACAAGCTTTATTTCATGGTAAAAACACGAGGTACAGGAGATAAAAATACAAGGTACAGGCGTTTAATAGATGATAAAAATACAATGTAAAAAATGTTAAGCAAGGATCCAATTGATTGTGCCGCTGTTGCATTATTTCATTGATTAACAAGGAACCAGAGACGAAAACCGTATTTTTATGGAGAGACTTATCATTTTTTCCCCAAAATACCTTGTTTATTCTTTTTTGCCACTTATATGATACAAAAAAGCACACCACCTGACATATTTTCATCAATTCTGAAGGTTGTACAGGTTTCATAATGATTTGTATTTTGATGATTTTTACCACAGGTAGGACTAGGGAGACTTTAAGGGTAAATCAAAATTTTCAAAGCGATGCAATTAGATTTCTTCTATTTACTTCCCTTTTCTATTTTACAATATTGGAGCTACATCACGAGAAAACCAACAAAGTCGCATATGCGCCACGTAAAGACTTAGATCAGCCTTGGCATCCACCCAGTCTGCTTAGAGTCTTCGCTGTTGGCATGGAGCTAGCTTATACCCTTAGCTACTCTTCCAGCGCACAGCGAAGACTCCGATCAGACTGGGCGGAATCCCAGGCTGATTTGAGACTTCCCTGAGCGCATATGGCGCTTTGTTGGTTTTCTCGTGTCGCGGCTCATTAACATTTGTGAAGGGGGTTAATTCAGTTATTCATTCCGTTGTTGGAACCGCAGGACCTGTTTCCGATGACTGCGCATGTGATCGAGAGATGGTATCAACAAAATCTGAAACTGATGTCGTAGAGCTTCCAAACTGGTGTCATAGTCCGGATGGAACCATTTGTCACTGGTATACAAAATGCCTGGAGGTAAATATGTATTAAAATTAATGTACTACTACTACTACTTCTACTACTACTAATAATAATGATAATAATTATTTTTATTGTTATTATTATCATCAAATTTATTACTTTATTATTCTATTAACATTATATTAAAAGAAATCCTTAATCGCCATATTGAAAACGCGTTTTAAATGGTTTATCTTTAAAGGTTAAAGTGATATGGTCTGTAACTTTTAGGAATTTATTTTTTGTAGTAATATCTATCATTTTCAAGAAGACAATAATTAATCCCAGATGAACATGATACTATTCTATTCTATTCTATCCCATAGCCTTACTAGGTCGTTAGGGCACCACAGCTGACTTCAAAACAATCCCTTTCCACCTTGTCCTGTCTTCAGCTGCCCTAGTTGAGCTATCAAAATCCATTCCAGTCCACTCCTTGATATTGTCTTCCCACCTCTTCTTCTGTCTACCTCTTCTTCTTTTTCCTTTCACTGTGCCCTGAAGAATTGTCTTTGCCAAACAAGAAGACCTTGAGACGTGGCCAAACCACCTTAGTTTCCGTTTCTTGACCAGCGTCAGGAGTTCATCATATTCTCCAATGGCTGCTTGGATCTTCCTGCGAACCTCCTCATTGGTTATATGGTCCTTGTACGAAATGTTCAGTAACCTTCGGTAGCATCTCATCTCAAAGGCCTGCGTTCTTTTCTCTAACTCTGCTGTCAAGGTCCATGATTCACAGGCATACAGAAATATGGAAATGACAAGGGAGCGCATAAGTGTCACCTTTGATCCAAGAGATGTTGTTATCTCTCCAAATTGGATTCAGCTTGGCAAGAGCTGAAGTGGCTTGTGCTATCCTTGAGAGAACCTCCTGTTTTGAGCCATCATCTGAGACAATTGCTCCAAGGTATTTGAAGCTGCTTACAGTACCCAGCTTCTGCCCCTTTACCTTGATCTCCCTCTGGATGCCATAGGTGGAAAATTTGCACCACTCATTGGTCTGAGGCCTGAAAATTTGCACCACTCATTGGTCCGAGGTTGGAGATACTTTTCACACAGGATTCTAAGGTTGAAGATCTGTTCTGTGGTGCTCCTTCCTGCTCGGAACCCAGCCTGTTCCTCAGCGATTATCTCTTCAGCTTGTGGCTTAAGCCTGTTCAAGATAACTTTCAGCATGACTTTGCTTGAATGACTGATGAGGCCATCTTCTTGATGGTTTGTGAGGGCCAAGGGTGTTTGTCAGTACTAGGCTGTTACAGGTTGCAAACTCTAGAAGTCTGAGACCTCTCTCATTTGTCTCGTCATTGCAGTAGGGTCCACAAACGTTTTCCCAGTCTGCCTGTGCATCCTTTCCAACCTTAGCATTCCAATCCCCTTGTACAACCAGAGTGTCCTTCTTGGGTGTTTGGTCTATGATTTCCTGGAGTTGCTGGTAGAAGTGTTCTACCTCATTGTCGTCATGTCCAGATGTTGGTGCATAAATCTGTATGATGGTGATGTTGAAAGGAGCTGCTCTCAGGCGAATTGAAATCAGTCTGCTGAAGACTGGTCGGCATCCCAAGACAGCACTCACCATGTCCTTATGCACAAGAAATCCAACCCCATACTCATGTTTGTCCTCTTCTCCACTGAAATAAACCTTGTGTCTGTCATTTGCTGACATCTCACCAAAGTTTTTCCAGCGCATCTCACAGAGCCCCAGTATGTTCCAATGATACCTGCCCATTGCATGAGTCAGCTCTTCAAGCTTCCCAGCTGGCCTCAGAGTCCTCACATTCCAGGTGCCAATTGAGAACATGATACACCCATAATAATAACAAACTTAAGCAGATTACTGCTACATAAATAGCAGTAGTTAAGGTTAACTATTAACTGTCTAGAATTACATTCGTCCCGAACAAAATTATTTGAAAGTGAAAGGCTCCTGTTTTCACAGAGGTTATGACCTTTTCAAACATTTATCAGCTGTAACGAATAGGTTTATGATTAGAACTCAATCTTCCTCAACTTTTTACAATTGGTAAAAATAAATATCTAAAAGTTGTCAAAATGATCAAAAGTTACAGACCATATAACTTTAATCGTTGTTGAAGGTCTCTTTGCTCTCCAGTGGTGTACGCGTTCTCACACAAACCATTATTAACTTTGAATCTTCCGTCACGTTTTGATGTCAAGTATACACATTTTGTCATTTTTACAGCAAAAAAATGGGGAATAGGTTTTAGAAAAAGAAAATTCCTATAGGAAATAATGCTTTTGATACAGGTGAGAGAAAGCCAGACATCTGTTTTTACTTTATCTCCGACACACAATTGCTGAATGAAAAACTTTTGAGCCCGATTGTGTTCATGTTTAATAGAGAATTAAATTATTTGAGAATAAATTATAGGTTTGAGAAAATCACGCATTTCCGTTGTATGAATTTCAGGTAGCATCACATTTTTAATTCGAGAGGAGCATGACATACAGTGTATGTTATGCTTTTCTTGAATTTTAAGTGAGATGACGTCATATATGTGTGACCATAGCAACAATGGAATTACCAACTGCTGTGCCAAATACCTTGGTAGAATGACGTTTGGATGACGTCACTTAGCCATACATACGAGGGATGATAAAAAAGTTCCCTGAAGTGCTGTGGTCTCTTTTCTTTTTTACTTTCTTCAATGAAATTTAATACTATCCGTTTTTATTGTATTTGTGATTCATATCATTCAAAACAATTGACTTATGCCTAACCTGTTTCATGCACGCGCCACCAACGTAACGACCGGTAACTTAACCCGGCCCAGCTAACGTCACGTTGCATTTTTATCGGTTCTTATAGCAATTTCCGAACGTTGTTTAGCAGTGAATAATGTATAGAAACGTTAATTAATTCAACTGAACTCAGAAATATATATCTTATCTTGATGCTCATTACAAATTTTGTAAGCTGTTTTGATCTTTTCTGCGAAATGATGTCTAAGTCCAACGTGACCCTTAATAATTAAATGTGTAGGGGTGGGCTTAAATTTCAGACGTAAGAAAAAATTCTTTTGCCAGTTGTTCAGGTGAGCGATTCAAGGCCTCATGACCCTCTTGTATAACCTTTAGATAATGGCGATTCATAAGATATGATGTATGCTTTTTGTCGAACTATTCCAGCAATACGACAACACAACCTGATATCTGCAGCAGCATTAGCTGTTTATTAAAAGTCTTAAATCAACTAGCAGCAAGGCCACATCGGCAGGCTTTGTCAAAATTCAGCTATAGTCTTTTGATTGTTCCTTTTGTATTAGTAGTTGCATGTACCACATTCTTCTAAATGCTACACACAGTATTGAATTTATATGACCTTAATCATGGCAAAGATGGCAGATACATCATTTCTGCTGGGTGAGCTGGACATTTGCTGGAAGCTTATCGTGCTGCCGATTTCAGGATGTGTTGTCTTATTGCTGGAATGGTTGGACTGAAATGCATAAATCATGTATGTTACGAACTGTCACTGTCTATAGTTTATGAAACCTTATTATGACACTTCCGTTTGAGAAGGTAAAGTAAGTTATCTGCCCATGAATTAACCCACCCTCATATTTGCTGATTAAAGGCCACGCTAGACTTAGCCATCATTTCGTAGAAGGAATTCAATCATCTTATAAATTTTGCATTGAACACCAAATTAAGATACATATTTTTAAGTTTATATAAAGTAATTCATGTTAATGTAAACAATTTGTGACTAAGCAACGTTCAAATTGTGCTATTAGAAACGATTAAATTGCAACTTAACGTTAGTTGGGCCGGGTCACGTTACCAGTCGTTACGTTGGTGGCGCGTGCATAAAAGTGGATAGAAATAAGAAATTAATTTTGTATGATGTGAATCACAATTACATTAAAGTTGCCTAGGATGAAATTTTATTGAAGAAAATAAAATAGTAAAGAGACTACAACACTTTTCCGAGAACTTTTTGATTATACCTCATATCTCTAGTTTATGAAACCTTATCATGACGCGTATGGAACGTTATAATGGACATTTTACGGTGTCCACATATAATGCTTTCGATGTCTTATCAGAAGATACATGTTACAATGAACATGAGAGTTATAATGACCAACCCGTTGTCCCTTCCACTGAGTGTGATATCAATAAACCACGTACTTGTGATGCTGAGAGTACATTTTCCATCAGTGACGCTGCTGTACACAGTCTACTGGATGAATCCAATACAGATAAAATTACTGATTTCGTTTTTAACTCAAAAGGTCTTCAAATGCTAATTTAAATATAAGGCATCTTTTGCCAAAACTCGATGAATTACGTATAACAATGGCCAATGAAAAAGGCCCTGACATCTTGGAATCTGTGAAACATTTTTGGGTCAAGATATTTCTTGTAATCAGCTGTCTATTGAAGGTTTTGACCATATACGAAAAAATAGGTCTGAAACGCAAGAAAAACCCATAGGCGGAGTAATCCTTTATGTTCGAGATACCGTTAACTGTAAACGCAGGGCAAAATTTGAAATATCAAAGATAGAAACAATCTTGGCCGATGTCACTTTGCCAAACTCAAAACCTTTTCTCTTATGCACAGCTTACCGTCCACCAAATGTAACGCCAGATTGGATCGATCTATTAGAAGTAGAACTGCCAGCAGCCACAAACCAGCGGTTTGGAGCTAATCTTGATGGGTGACATGAATATTGATTATCGATCATGCTCAAATAACAAGTGGCTTCAGCTGATCCAGCTGTTTGATCTCACACAGCTGGTTACTGATTTCACCAGAATAACCCCATCAACAGCTACCATTATTGATCATATCTATACTTCAAATCCCGAAAATGTTGTCGAATGTTTTGTTCCGTCCTACGCTGTTAGCGACAACTTTCCGAAATGTTTCACTAGAAAGATAAATGGTAAAATCGCCAAAAAAGAACATGTATTAACTACTTACAGATGTTTTAAACAATTTATCGAATCTTCGTTTCTCAGCGATCTGGGATCTGATTTGGAGTCGTTCACTGCTTTTAACAGTCATGTAGATGAGGCTCTTTCATCTTGGTTAACAATTATTCAACGTCACCTAGACAGGCACGCGCCCATTAAAACTAGGAGGGTCAAGTCAAAACGTTTACCAGAGTGGCTTACACCAGATATTCTCAATGCACGTAGAATGAGAGATAATTTTAAGCGTGCTCAAAACTGGCCAGAATATAAAAAGTTTCGTGATGTAACGCGAGATCTGATACGCAAAGCAAAAAGGAAGCATTTCTCTAATTCGATTGCCTCTCAAAAGGACACGAGAACTATTTGGAAACATTTCCGATCGTTTGAAAATAAAACTAATTCCTCTCCAAACACATTACCCGAGGAACTTATAATCAATGATAAATCTGACACTGATTCCAAAGATATTGCATCTAAACTAAACGATTTTTCGCTTCTATATGCGAGCAGTTCAAAGCAGATAGCGACACTGTGAATACTTTCGATCTAACCAAACTAACAGAATATATCAGTTCTAGGGTTCCAACCCATATTTATTTCAATGTTCCGTTCATAAACACTCAACAGGTATCTGAATTTTTACATGCACTTGATCCAAGTAAAGCCACGGGCATTGATTGTCCCTAGGATTCTGAAAATGGCTGCCGATATATTAGCACCTTCTATCACGGCTCTTATAAATAAAAGTATAGATACTGCGACATTCCCGTTTCATCTAAAAGTAGCCAAGATTTTCCCAATATACAAAAGCGGTACCAAATCAGACCCGACAAATTACAGACCAATCTCTATTTTACCTACTATTTCTAAAATATTTGAGAAACATATAAATAAACATTTGATTAGATTTTTAAATAAATATGATTTAATACATGAAAATCAATCGGGCTTCAGATCCAAACATAGCTGCCAATTAATTATAAAATTAATAGACCAATGGATACCCTGTATAGATAAAGGTGATATCATAGGAACATTATTTCTTGACTTTCGCAAAGCTTTCGGCCTAGTCGACCACTCTATCTTATTAAGCAAACTTTCAACTTATAAATTTACAGATGCTGCTCATAAATTACTTGCCTCATATATACAGAACCGTCAGCAAGTTATGGATAGCGGCAAAGGTATATCACAACCAGCAATAATTAAATCAGGAGTTCCTCAAGGATCCAATTGGGACCTACATTATTTTTAATGTTCATTTATGACATGCATTCATATATGGAACATTGTAATACGGATTACTATGCGGACGATACAACGGTTCTTATAAATGGAAAGAATGAAATAACAGTTTAGTTGAGGCTAAATTACAACTCGATGCCAATAATGCAGAACTTTGGAGTAAACACAATAAAATGTATTTAAACTATGACAAAACTACTTGTATGTTAATAGGAATGCGACACAGAACGCAAAACTTTCAATGGCTCAATATTTATATTGATAAAAATGAAATTAAAAGCGTCAACAAACAGACATTGCTTGGCATATGCATAGACGAAAATTTACTCTGGACAGACCAAATAGATTATCTTTGTTATACTATCTCGTCCAAAATCTCACTTCCAAAACAACTTTCTTCTTATATTCCCATTGATGCTCAAAAAATGTACTATCAGGGGTACATTCTCCCGTTAACTGACTACGGCTCCGTCACGTGGGGTACCACATCAAAAAATAATATTGAAAGGCTATTGAAACTTCAAAAGAGAGCAGCACGGATCATTCTAAATGCTGATTACGATACAGCATCTTCCTATATGTTTGCAAAACTAGGTTGGTCAACCATAACTCAACGACATAATTATAACAAGGCCGTTTTGATACACAAATCATTGAATAATCTCACACCATCTTACATATCGGATCTTCTCATTCCAATGTCCCAGCTGCACAATCGCACGCTAAGATCATCTATGGACGGCTCCTTAGCAGTGCCCAGATCAAGAACAGCAATGTTTGATGGTTCATTCTCTTGTTCTGCGCCTAGATTATGGAACAACTTATCCGAGTAAGTCAGAAATGCACCTTCTCTAGTTTTTAAGGATGCAAGATTATAGTGACTAAATGTTTTAGCTTATCATTTTCAGTATAGTTATTGGTAAGCACTATACCTTATAAGAAATGGAACTGTTTAATACGCCCTGATATACTTTTTTTAATCTCATTTTTTTTATTTGTAATTTTATAATAATCTTGTTCTAGTGTTTTAAATCTGAATTGTCAGCTATGCGTATTTTTATGGGCCTTTCAGGGAAGTGAATATCGAGGAACTCGGCGAGAGGTCGTGATGGACCAAGTTTTTCTTGCAACGATTTGAACTACGCATTAGTATTGACAACTCAGTTAAGCACTTGGGGTCAAATACAATCGATTTAAGAAACTGTGATGTGTCTTGAAATTGTTAAAATGTAAAGTTATATGCAACGGCAGTTTCATAATATCTAGATTTTTATTTTTATTGCATGTAATGTATATTGTTTAATGTTTGTATATATGTATATATGTTTCAGAGGGACACATGGTAGACTAGCTATTATAGTTAAATATGCTTCCCTCTTTAAATACTGTATAAATAAATCAAATAAATATAAACTCTTAGTTATTATGGTAACAGATATATGACGTCATTGGTTCCGGAGCAAATAGAATGTGCCAAGCTCCATCAATTCTTCAATGATAATATAAACCGAAATTGTTTCAATAGAAACTTCAGATATTCTCAACTTAAAAATTAGTTTCAAACCATTTAATATCATGTTGTTTATGGCAGGATGTGATGAGCGATTGTGTGTGCTCCTGGTCATTGGTTTCTCATCAGAGCCGTGACACGAAAAAACCAACAGAGTGGAAAGTGCGCCTAGTGAAGACTCAGATCAGGCCGGGCAGGACCCCAGTCTGAGCAGGATCTTCGGTAGCTTAGGGTCTGAGCTAGCTCCATGTGGATAGCGAAACTCTGATCAGACTAGGCGGATGCCCAGGCTGATCGAGTCTTCACTGGGCGCACAAGCCACTTTGTTGATTTTTCCGCGTCGTGGCTAAATTAAACTTTTCATTTCAAATGCACTATAATGCTTCTCGTCAAACCTGAACTACAAACGTTGAATTTGAATAGAATAACTCGAACTGTTCTTCTCAAAGCTGGAATGTCTCACGCTTCTGAAGAAAATTGACATTTTCGACCAGTGAACTTGTCCATCCTTATCGTTTGGAAGGGTCAGTTCTAGTTAAACACAGGATATAAATGATTCCGCTAATTTTTGCTTCCTGCAGAGACTGTACACCATATTTAGCTTCCGCCGAGACTGTCCGCGAACTCTCGCTTCCTGCCGAGACTTCTGTACATGAAAAATGGCTTCCTGCAGAGACTGTCCGCGTGATTCTGCTTCCTGCCGAGGCTCTCGGCAGGAAGCAGAACCACACGGACAGTCTCGGCAGGAAGCCATTTTTAGCCTCGGCAGGAAGCAGAACCACACAGACAGTCTCGGCAGGAAGCCATTTTTCGAGGACAGTAGTCCCAGCAGGAAGCAAGAGTTCGCGGCTCTCGGCAGGAAGCAGAACCACGCGGACAGTCTCGACAGGAAGCCATTTTTCGAGGACAGTAGTCCCAGCAGGAAGCAAGAGTTCGCGGACAGTCTCGGCGGAAGCCAAATATGACGGATATTCTCTGCAGGAAGCGAAAATTGGTGGAATCGATTATACCCTGTGTTTAAGGGGTTTGGTGGTGAATATTGTCACTTTTATAGTATTTTCCATAGAAATTTCTGTAAGCAATCAAGGTTGACCCTGATCAGATGCCGCGTTCTGCGGCATCTGAACTAGGTCCGCAGTGTTTGCTAATGTACCCAAAACGGGTTTCTAGTCTTAAAAGGGTTAAGTTAAAATGCTTTATGACAACGGCCATTCATGAAAATATGACAATAATGTTCTTGCCTTTGCCACCGAGTTTAAATTCAAATCAGAACGAGAGTCTTGGAGATGATCACATGCGTGGTTGGGGAGATCTTCGACTGTCACTATCAAAGAAATGGTTGGCCATGATTATATTCAGAGCATGGTCGACCGACCGTTGACTGCTTGTGTAGGTGGCATTCCACCGGAAAGGGCTGGTAAACTGTAATTCTGACAAATGAGCTAGGCATGTAGAATTCAAATTGAGAAGTAATCTTATTATGTCTTCGACAAAAATGAATTGGTTTGGATACAATGTGGCATTGATGGTAGTGCAACCATTGCTGCGGGGGAGCTTTCAAGAATTGAAATTGGAATATCTTTACCTGTTCCTGTTGCTGCAGCGTCGTTGGAAACTTAATGCAAACCTCAAAGGGGATCATGTTGAAACACAAATAAGCCGCTACACGACAAAACAAACCAAGTGGTATGTGCGACCAGCAAAGTCTCAGATCAGCCTGATAATACTGTTGTTCTTCATGTCAATAGATATAGTTCTGTCTATAGGTCAGAGATTGAAACTTGCCTGAACAAAAATAACAGCAACAGAGCGTACCAGCTGGGAAATGATTTAACTTCAGAGAAACAGGGTAGATCCACAGCTATTCAGGACAGTTCTGGGAAATGTCTTACAGAACAAAAGTTTCTCAGCAGATGGACACAATATTGTTCAGAACTATACAACCATGAAAGTGATGGTGACAATGCGGTTCTGGACTGCAATCAGCCCACAGAAGCCGATCCTTGGTAAGGAAGTTGAGATTGCAGTAGCAGCACTGAAGAAGGAAAGTCTGCCGGACAAGTGAAAATAGAAACGGTCACCTTTTGTAAAGTCTATGTACATTGTCTACAACTTATCTACATAAAGGTTACAGGTCGGCACAATGTGTAGAAAGTGAAATAGAAGAAGGCATGTTTTGAAAAGGCTATCTTATACAGCCTATCTACATAAGGGTACAAATTGGCACACGCCTAACTTTATGTCTTCTGCTAATATTTTACATTGTGCATTACGCAGTGTAATGATATATTTCGAGGTACTGGATAAGAATAGTATCTGTAATCATCAAGTATGTGATTGTGCCGACCTCAAACCTTTATGTAGATAGGTTTTAGACAATGTACATGATCATATGATAGACTTTACAAAAGATGGACGTTTCTTTTTTCTTTTTCAGCAATGTACGCAGTGTACCCACGTATTCTGAGATGCGCAATATAAAATATTAGCAGAAGATATCACCTAGGCATGTTCCAGTTTGTACCCTTATGTAACTTTTATGTAGATAGGTTGTAGACATGTTAATAAGTCAGCTGTAGGAATTATATTGCCTGTACTAGTCTATCATATATAGTCTATTGATTGGCACGTGTGTTATTTTGTACCCATGTAACCATATGTTTATAGCTTACAAAAAAAGTATTGTTAATTTTTGCGCAAAAGTCGTGCAGTAAATGGATAAAAAATATTGTTTTTAGGTTTAGTGTTGTTGTTGGTTTATGTTTTTTTATTCATTTTAGTTCTTTTATTTTTTTATTTATTTATTTTTTTTTTTGCAATAGTTGCAGTACATTTGTTGCTGTTGGAACATAAAGTTGCCATTGACTTTCAGCGGATGCGCCGTGGTCGAGTGGTGAAAGCGACTAGGTTATGGTGAAAGTGTCGCTGGTCCGACTCTGAGTTTGGGCCAACGGGCGTCTGTCAACCCATCAGTAAATGGGTACCTTTTTCTAATCAAAGAAGGTACAGCAGCGAAAGGGAGGGATGACTCAGTCTTTCATATGCTGTGCCCAGGAAGCCCACTGTCCCTACGACCACTTGGCTATGGGAAACATTTAACTTTTATCAACAGTTAAACTGATTGATTGGTTGATTGGTTTGTTGCTTTACGTCGACGGTAAACAGCTATGGTCATGAAGGGACGGTCAGTTAACCTAACCACACTATTCCTGGGCAGGCTTAGACCTCCTAAGCGGTGCACATACTTTCGCCAGTAACTGACAACTGCCCTTCTTGAATCAGCGGAATGAGAAACGAAAGTATGTGGCCAGACCAGGTATCGAACCCACGACCCCTGACTTGTGAGTCAGTGAAAATGTTCTTGGTTTATACGCCTTCCGCAGTGCAGATATTTTGGCATTTAGTTATGAACAAACAGAAATTCTTAATATCTATCAGTCTTACTAAATATCTAAAGTACCGTTTGTTGATCAAGGTTATCAGGGAAGTGATACATTTACGGAGTGTGCTCTTCAACTTAATACGTTTAATTTAATGTTAAATTTCAGACACGCTACCAATGCTCTACCAATCCCGACAACGGACATGCCGTTCAGTATGCCAAAACATTCTGCAACACAAATCTAAAGGGTAAAGGAAATTTCAGTGTTGACGCTCTTCGCTGGATAAACGATGTGCGAAAATGTTTGCTGGTCAAGCTAGTGCCTGTTATTCGTCCTTATGCAAATATGAGTTGTAGTCAAATGATGAAGTTTGCACTTGAGAACCAACAAAATTGTTATTCTGAACCGTATTATGACAGGCCTACTATATGTGACCTAGATCTTACAAACTGGGCAAAAGTTTTTTGGCATTTGACAGAAGAGTTTAATAAGAAAGATGGAGTTTTTTTTAAAAGACATAATACGTGCCAGATATCAGTGTGTGAACGGTGCGTTTGATGATAAAGGACAACTGATGGACTTAGACATTGGACTGATCAGTCTGACGGTTGTGGTTTCTGCAATAGTAGCAAAACTACGGAGCATATAAAGCTAACCGATAGTGTCCCTGCACAACTGGCAGCACAGCTTCAGTGGAATCAGAAGGGTGTAATGTGGTTCCCTTTCATCGGTAATGACCCTGAAATAGACGGATTCAGTATAAACATCCTTTTGGGGTCAAGGTCTGTGTATGACATTAAAGGCATTGACTTCCCAGAAGCAAAGATGATTGATATTATAACTGATATGGCAGCCGCAGTAGCAACGGGAATTATTTTCTTGCACATTAATGATGATTTCAATGTGACAAAGTTCCACGCTTGTCTTGATTTTGGTTGCAAAGGTACATACTACAGTGTCACTCCTATATGGAGAGCTTCAACCGGTTATGCTATTCTTCCAACACCTTTTGAAGCCATTTCATTTTTCATTTTATTGTTTACTCCCAATAGTTTTAGTGGAATATTTTGAATATCAGACCACTTTTCATGCGCCTGTCAAAATTCAGGCTTTGAACAAACGGACGTCATGTACCCGTTGGGAAGAAACATATAACTAAAAACAGAAATTATCTTAAGGTGTATTGGTATTTTTCAGCCCTTTTTAACGGTGACTCATTTTGTGACGTCCTGTTTGATTTCCAAGATGACATAGCCCTTTCCAAAGGGGTCCCATCTGACAGGGAAAGAATTTCTTAAAAAGGAACCAAACGATTCGCTCTCAAAGTTCATCCCCGTTGAAAAGTATGGAAGGGTATCAAGGTCATAATTCCATTTTCTTATTGTGTATTTCTGTTCTGATATAACGGAGTGTGCCTCTCGCTAATATGCATTCTTCTCTTTATAAAATACCTTTTAGTTTAAACATATTTTATTGCCAAATAATCTATACAGCAACTGGGTTGGACCACAAGTTCTTACAACATTAATTACGGTCCTCCCCATACATTTTTATAATACAAAGTTACAGGCAATGACATGAAAAATTAGACATACTATAAGTAAGGTGTAAATTCTATAGAGCTCAAACATACAATAGGAAAGATAGAAAACATGTACAAAGAAAGTAGCAACAACTAATGCAGTAAGCAGCATCCAGTCTGACATCAACAGCAGCCATTATGATATATCAGGCAGGTAAGGAGGGGAGGGGGGGGGGGGAGAATGGGTTGGGGAATGGAAATGGAACTGGTCTTTCTGTACCCTCGAACTGGTTCTTCTATTGTTGGGCAGACTCAGGTTTGGTATAGCTTCATTCACCTGAAAGATATAAATGAATATTAGATTACAGCCTGATCATTAAATATATAAAATGTTTATGAAGGATATCCAGATCGCTAAGCTGATAGTGACAAAACTAAATTTGAGAGCACATTAATTAATAAAACGTTTTGTCTCTTTGATGAACTGGTGCACATGACCGAAGAAGATAAAATTGTCCTTTACAGAAAGTGCATCGGAGCCATATAATATGAAATGAACTCCTAGAGGATGAAATTTTCTGGTTGCTCGAAATAGGATTAGTCGTTCATTGCTATACCTTTCACATCTAAACAAATAATGTTCAGCATCTTCAATACGATTCCCACAGTCGCATATTGGTGAGTCTTTAAGGTGGTTTTGATACAGATCGTTGTTAAGATTACTGCATCTGTTCCTTATTCGACAATGGAATACAGATTCAGTTCTCTTGCCTTGGATAAAGTATTTCGGAATTTGCGGCGAAATATAAATATGCTGTTTTAATTTTAATTTGAATGAGTTAATTGACGTCTCAGATCGAATAGAAAGGGGTAAGTTATTCCACAAAAGTGAACCTGAAGGAATAAAGATTTAGCAAATATTTCAGTTCTTCTGTTCATAATAATTATATCTTCAGCGTTTCGAAGGTTATATACAGTTCTCTCGGTAACAAGAGGAGGCAACATATTACATAAATATTCCGGTGCAGTACCATTAACAATTTTATACATAGTTATCAACTTCTGAAACTGGCGACGATCGGACAAAGGAAGCCATCCTATTTCGGTCATTAAATTATCTAATGAAACAGAACGGGTTAACCCGGTGACTATTCGAGCAGCTTCGTACTGAAATCGTTCGAGTTGTTCCTTTTCATACATTGTGCACCCATCCCATACGACAGAAGCATACTCAACCAAGGGTCTCAAATACGAAAAGTAAAGTTGATTCAGCGTTTTACGATTAAGCTTAAACTTCAAACTTCGAATAACTCCTAACATTTTTGAAGCAGACGTTAATATATTGTTGATATGGGCATGCCACTTTCCATCACGACTAAAAGTGAGTCCTAAATGTTTATGTTCATCTACAAAATTAACAGGAACTTGATCAAAGTACAGGTTTGGATTATTTGCATTATTTATACAGAATTAGATAGCTTCCGTCTTGTTTGGGTTAAAATCTACCAACCACTGTTTTGCCCAAGCCGTGATAATTGTCAAGTCGTGATTCAAGATACCCTCAATGTCCTGTATATTGGGTGATGTAAACGATAATGATGTATCGTCGGCAAAAAGACGACTTATACTAACTAAATGTTCTACAATATCATTAACATAGATTAAAAATAACAAAGGTCCGAGTACAGAACCTTGTGGAACCCCTGCAGATAGTGTCTTAGACTCAGACGTTGATGAACCTACAAACACTTTTTGACTTCTTCCGGAAAGATAGTGTGAGATCCATTTTAAAACATCCCCTTTGATGCCATTTTGTTCTAATTTAAAAAGAAGGCCTTTATGCCATACTCTATCAAAGGCTTTTGATATGTCACAAAACACCATGCATGCATACTGTTTGGAATCAAAACTTTGGCAAATTTGATTATAGATATCAAGAAGTTGGAATACTGTTGAATGACCTGGTAAAAACCCGGACTGCAACTTGTAAATAAGTTTATTACTATGAAAGAAGTTATATAAGTGCTTGTAAACAACTCGTTCCATTAGTTTTCCAACCGTACTAATCAACGAAATCGGTCTATAATTTGAAGGGGTATCGGATGAACCCTTCTTAAAAAGAGGCATTACCATAGCTTTTTTTCCATACGGTTGGAAATGTACATTCAGTAAGAGATCTATTCATTAAAATATGTAACGGTTGAACAACGGTGTCACAGGTCATCTTAAGCATTTTTATGACTAACCAGATCATGGCCACATGCTTTATTTACATCAAGAACTCTAATGATGTCTTTGATTTCCGACTCTTCTATGTGTATACTTTCTAAAGAATTAGCTGTTTTTGGAACAAAATTTGGGAGCTCAGTATTACCTTCATTAACATTGGAGATAGATTCGAAATACTCGTTTAATGTATTAGCTTTTTCAAGATCTGTAAATGAGTAAACTTCTTCCCCAGACTCAGAAACAGTTTTTAGAGGGGGTATAACTTCAGCACCTTTATTTGATTTTATAAAGTATTTGACAAGTTTCCAGTATTGCCTCGGATTGGTATTCTTTGCTTCAATAATAGTTGACTCAATGTTACTATAAAACTGTTCTTTTGCGTGAGTTTTAAGATTATTTACCTTATTTCTAAGTTTTTTATAATTTTGCCAATCTTGATTACTACCTGATTTTGCGGCCTTATTTCGTAACCTATCACGTTTTCTTGAAAAAGTTCTGATCTCAGAGTCGTACCAAGGTTTGTCATTTGGTCTTATGGTAACTTCTTTACAGGGTATACATTCTTTGGCAAGATTAATAAACTTTGATGTGAAATTATCACAAGCATTGTCTAAACTATCATTTTTAAGAAATTCCCAGTCAGTGTATGATATTAATCTATTAAACTTACAAAAATCCCCTTTTTTATATTGCCAAACAACCCGTTTAAAAGCTGCGGAATGATTATAACTAATTGGTAAAAACACGTATGTTGCAGAATGGTCACTTATATCAGCTGGTACACTAAGAATGCCAGAATCTAAAACTTAAGTAGTTTCGGAAAGAATTATTGGATCTAACAGAGTTTGGGAAGTATTTGCTACTCGAGTGGGTACATTAATAACATTAACAAGATTATTTAACATGATTATATCTTTCAAGTTATGAATGCGAGGATTTAGTTGATCTTCATTTAAATCTCCGACTATAATGATGTGTTTGGACATTTCTGATGCTCGTTCGATAGCAATATTAAAACGATGCCAAAAATTCATTGGTGTATTTGGAGGTCTATATATATCACAAAGTAATTATGACTCACCTTTATGTTTAATGTCGATCCATATTGATTCCTCCAAATTAGCTTCCAAGTCGGAAAGTCTAACTGCAAGTAAACCTTCTGAAACATATATTAAGAGGCCCGAAGAGTGGGCCGAAACATCTTTTCTAAAAGGTATTGGTTGAAATCCTTCTAAACAAATATCAGAATTTAAAATATTATCACTTAAGTGAGATTCTGTAAAGCAAAGAACATCAAAGTCTGACAAATTATCCTTAACAAATTCTAATTTATTTCTAATACTGCGGATATTTAAGTGAAGTATTGATAAGTTATAGGTTTGATTGCTCTGATCTAGGTCTGGACCAGGATTTTCACTAACATCACCAGACAGAAGAATTAACTGTAGTATTACATATAAAATATTAGTATTTAAAACAGTAGTAATATCTTTCAGACTATTATCCATTAAGGAAATTACCTATTTTACCATTAGGGAATTCATATTCAGTGATAAGAAGATACTTACCCAAGTGCACAAACCGAGGGTACAGAACTGACCGGAGGGGCAGAAGAAGGGTGGGATGGGGAAGGTTATACAAAAGTGTATAACAAAAGATTAAGAATCCAAGTTCGTACAACATATCTTCCAAATATCGGACAGGATGCATGATTTCCGCACCGACTGAAGCATATTCTTTGGAAATAAATAGAGGATTCTATCTATATACATATACTGGGAACTTCTAATAGAACTTGGGTTTAAAGTAATAATTTTGATACGAAAGGATGACTCACATGGGGCACTGACAATAGCCTTCTATTGCAAATGAATAATCAACACGATATGTACCAGCTCCTGTAGCATTACAATGCTATTTTCATCGAGACATACTTAAAACGCATGTTGCTAAAATACTTCTTTGGTACATTTATAGAGAACCAGCAGTGATCCCACACCACAAGTGCTATATATGCTTGTCAATACATGGCTGACTGTTGTATAACTTAAACAAATATTTAAACAAATTAATAAATAACAGAATTAAGATAATATGAAATGAGCACAACTGTAAGGTTCTCTGAGATAGCGCACTTAATATCCTTATCCAGCGTCGCAACCCGCCACTAGCAAACAACCAGATGCAACGGAACTGCGCGCCTCTCGGCGTCATGAACAAAGTAATAACTAAATTAGCACAGGACGTGAACACAAGAACAACCGTCCTCCAGAGCGGAAAGCGACGCCAGACATGGTAAATCGCCCATAAAATAGTGCCAAAACCTGCCATGCCACAAAAAAGAGACTACAGACTCGTGATCTTTTCACACAAATTCGTATCAACGTGTCAGGGCCACCAGGAGATAGCAGCAACTGAGCCAGATATGGATTCGCCCTACGTATAGAGTTTGCTACTCAGTCTCGCAGTAATTACTTCCCATGATAGTGCCAATAGTGGCAACAGTATAGAAGCAATTATAATTATTTTACCGTTATACAACTAATATATAATAATACAAAGGACGGGTTACACTTTGGCCGTTTTTGTGCCCACGACCGATCTTGATAATATTTATGTAAATAAAAGCTTGGCATTTGGCAGTTTATATGAGCAGACTTTTAAGTTTGCGGTTTCATAATTAATCACGTGACTTCCGGTTTATTGCATATGGGGTGTTGAACGGGGTACACTAAGTACCTGCGGTTTTTCGATATAATCAGCGATTCCGCTGGCATATCAACCCTCCGAACTGACAGATATAATACTTTTGGTTCTTATCCACGGTCTAAAAGAGATATATTCGTTCAAAACATCCAGTAAGGAGAAATTTTATTTGATTTTTTACGAAACCTCAGAACAGTAGATTTTACAAGTGTTTATTAACACAATAATACGCATGTAAAGCGTTTGTTTTGGGGAAAATAATGAAACAAATGAACAGGAAGCCGATTATAACCGACCGATAAGGTTAAACAAATGTATTCTTGGCAAAACGATTTGCACGCTTGTGCTCTGGCAAGTGCATGAAACGGTCATCAACCTTCTCCTATTCTTAAGCATTATTCACTACTTATACATATAATGAAAGCTTCGTCATATCAAATATTAATAAACACGTATGAAATATTACGTATTTGTGGATGCTACACAGGTACAGATGTTTAAAATATTAGACAAAATCAGTGAACCAAGAAATTCAGGTCACAGGGACCTATATGTAGTACCAAATGAGACGCAGCGCTGAAGTGACTTACTATTCCGAGTCCGAGGAAGATTCAATTAAATATTAGTTTTAAATAAAACATTTATTCAATGGATCCTGAAATACAAGTCACAATGACCTACAAATAGTATGACATTATTTGTTATGTCTGACTGAACCATTGTCTTCAGTATGATGCATATATAATGTTGAATATATCAGAAAAGAACAGTGAACTTTTAAATATATGTCACAGTAACCTACAAATAGTATGAGGATATTTTTTGCATCGTTTGACTGACCAACTATTTGTAATTATGTTGCAAATCCAAAAACCGTGTTGAGAAATAAGTGAAAATCCTGGTCCATGCATAAAGTTTAAAGACTCAGTCAGCATGGATGCTTTGCAGTTTCTACATTTAATGGATATGATCTGATCAAATATATGCACTCTTACCCCAATGCAAAGATATCAAAAGAGGTAAGGAAAAAGTTCATCCAAGTAACTTTTCATACAAAGTTAGTGGACAAAAGTTCAAGGTCACAGAATTTTACAATGCATCAGCTTCAGGCAGAGGAATACATCATCTGACCACGTCGCAACATTACACCATCAGAGGTTATATCACAGCATGATGATGGAGCACATTCAGTCTAACGCCTTGCATACGCATATTACGCCATACCGATACGTATGCCCAGCGCTGCCCCCCCCCCCCCCCCACCCACCCCACGCCCCCCCCTCCCACCACACACATACACGGAATCCTTGGTGGGGGGCATTTGAAACACATACTACATAAATGAACACTTTGAGAAAGATGTGTTGTGTCGAATAATGCCACTATTTTCTGTCAGTTACAAAATATACTGCTCCGACTTTGATATAAATCCGTTAGTCCTAGTGTTGGATACACGAAAATTTACCCGAAAAGTTTATTTTTCGTTTACTCCTACCCTCGTAACCACTCTGATATAACCCGATTATGATGAATATGTATATGAGGAATAATTATATATAAAAATTGCAGTGGTTACGAGGGTAGGATGAAGTGAAATTTGGATGCATAGTGGACGTTGGTAGTTCAAATTCCTATAGGCTCAATGTTAACTGCTGCAGACAGTACATGTATTTAACCGCAAAATTAACCTAAAAGGCATTAAAATAGGGGAAAATGAAATCGTACAGAAAAAACTAGAAACATATATCTAACATTTCTGCATGTTTTGTGGTTATCTGCCTACCTTCGAAAATCGGCCTTTTCAGTGGGCACATTGCAATAGTAAAGTGTAACTCGTCCTTTGGGAGCAAGGTCACATCTTTACAGCGCATGTTGTCGCTTTGCAAGCGTAGAAGCGAAAAAAAAAATAAGTTATTATATATTGTTTAAAAAGTAATATTTACTTCCCTTGGTAACTCATTTATGACATTTGTAGCCTTAAATTAAGGTGAATCGATACACATTCGGAGAAAGCAACCCAGCTAATTTTGTTTTGATTGTACCTTCCCTCTCGACGTTTAAAGGAAACGACCTGCGCCTCCGCGCACAAATCCTATCCTTCAAAAGTAGAGCCACTGCTGGAAGGGCTACATAGGGAAGCAAACAGGAAACCAAAAAGTTGATACCCCCGCAAAAATGGCATGAAAATATGGAGGTGTACCCATTCACCTTATGACGATGCTCATTAAACCTGAGTAAGTTCGCTTATATTCATTTAACAAACACTGAAGGCTATCTATTTGATAAGACTATTTCTTGGTCTCTACATGAATAAAGGAGCCCCTCGGCATGCATGAACAGTGAAAACCATAACAAGACTGCATAGCTGTATAGCCCAACCAATAGCCCTTGTTAACAATTCATAGAATAAAAAAGGCAAGTCACATCATCCATCTGGACATGCGTACACATGCCGCAAGGCTCTCCGATTCACGAAAAGAGTTTTAAATTCATTGCCATGAAATTCATTGCCATGAAATAGACTCGTAACTACAGACTTAAAAATTAGAGGCAGCTACTCAAAGTACTAGAAATGTATCAGATAATATCGGTAAATTCTTCAGGTCCTGAAGAGGCTCTAGCACATAAAGTAGCAGGCTGGTCATGGTTACCACCCAGTAGGCACACAACGTCGAATCAGCATCGAATCAACGCCGATTCAACGCTGAGTGCCTAATGGATACTAATCGTCATTTAGTCTCAGATAACGTGTAAATACAAGTGTCAATATCGCCAAATAAGCTCATTTCAGCACAAAACCATTTCATACCGACCAACCGATTCCAAGACGCGGACAATTCCATTGTCCATGCGTGGGATAACTAAAAGACCATTATCGCCCATAAAAACTTAAATCTGGCTGGCCGGGTCGAAGAAATCAACTTATCTGTAACAAATGAACAAATAAAATACCTTTGATCTTGGCAATACTTCTTTTTCGTTTTGTGTTCCTCTTTTCTACCAAAATAGTGTCTTTCAGTAATATGCTTTCTTCAAAATGACTTTTCGCTTTGGTATTCTTTGAATTGATGATGCGTATAAACAAATACAACCCTACGTAAAATCATGTCTTGGTTGTCATTTATCATTTCGCGTTGTGCTTTATTTTATTCCGGTTCATGCTATTCCGCTTTCGAAAATAATGTTTAAGCTGTATTCCAATACGAAAACGACATATCTGCTCCTCTTACCATGACTGAATGTATCTACCGCACCGCACCATAGTGGGTACCGACTTACGGACTACCGGTTAGATTCTTATGTCACGCCGGGTACCTGTTACTGTACGACTGGTGTATGATCGATTCTTACAAAGTGGGGTAAGGTAGGGTTCGGTAGGGTATTACGTATGGTAGGATATTTGCAATCTGATTGGTTGGGTAGGATTTGAAAGAATGGGGTTGGTTGGAGTGTAGTGGTGTAGCATTGGGTGGATAGGGCTGTCATACGCACTCAGCAGAAGAGGTCTGAACTATAGGGTGGGTGGTGATGGGAATGGACAGATAGGGTGTAGTTGGGAGGGATGGTGTCAGGTGGAATGTATAGGATAGGGTGGGTTCGGTGAGGTGAGTTGGCCTATGGGACGGGATGGAGTGAGATGCGTAGGGGTGAGTAGGTATATATACATGTTATAAGCACACAGCGAAAAAGTCTATAATTGTGCTGGTGTGTTTGTATAGAGAAGGGAAGGTGTGGTTGGGTTGGTTGGTATGGAAGTTTGGAAGGTTCAGGGCAGGACAGGTCATATCCCTGTATACCTCTATGTAGGCAGTTTCTCCGGGCTGCTTCTCAGGTGAATCTTATATTTTTTGAGTCCTCAAAATCCTAAACATGTGTAATTATGTCTATATTCTTCTTTTTTTCATAAATCATTCTATCAGCCGCGCGAGTACCTGAAGTAATGATCAGAACTGACCGCCTCAGTTCCAGGAGATAAATAGATAGATAGGATAGATAGGATTGCGATCCCAACTTTTTCGTTTGGCACCGGCAAGTATAAAACCCTTGATCCATTGACCGAGTAAATATACATATCCTTTGGTTAACCAAGTTTTGCCGGCTTGTTGACTTTCGTCCATGTGATTCTTGAAAGATAAAATAAGATATACAATAATACAATAACTAACAAAATACTCGGTAATATTCTGTAAAATTTCGTAAGTGCGGTACTATATTATACCGGGTGCGGTATGGTGCGATGCGGTAGATACATTCGACATTCTTTTTTTTATTATTTATTTATCATTTTACTTTTTAAATGAGCAATTTGAGTTGCGTCATCGGTAAAGAGTAAAACAAAACATGCAAAAAAACGTTAGGAAAAATAGAAAGTTCTGGTTCGTAACAATATATCATCAGGTAACTATAAAGCGAATTGAAGAAAGTGAAACAACGTATTCGAAGAAGCATTTTGAAGAGAGCAGGATGCATATTACTGAAACGCACTCTTTATTATAGGCTATAGCAGAAAGAAGGAACACAGTACGCTAATAGAATTATGACCATGATCCATTTTGTAAAAGCCATTTTGTAGAATGAGGAATTCACATTCGCGAGAACCACACTGTGATATAGTAGAATGCAAATATACACTAGGACAATAGGACTCTGTGATATGGCAAAATATACTATGAAAATGGATTGACCCTTATACCCTTCCATAGAAAAGGGGGTCAAAAATGGAAGTGAGAGTTGCTTCCCCTGAATAGGTACCCGTTCCGCAACCTAAGCCGATGGTTATAACTCTTAATCTCAGCATATCGATTATAAATCTCTGATTTAAGTCACATAAGTACTATAAACTTGAAATCATGTTTTTGTTTTGTTTTTTATACGAGGGGTAATCATTAAATAATGGAAACACCCATACATTTCATTAGCTATGTGTAAGAGCAGTATTCTAGATACATGTATATGAAACCTAAGAGGCGAGTATATGCCATATAATCAAGTTCCAAAGTACTGTTTAGGAATACCGTTGCCATGGTACCGATACCTTAAAATACAGGGGTTTTGTCTCTAGATTTTCTAAACAAAGGGGGGGGGGGGGGGGGCTCCATAAGGGCCATTTACTTGTTACAAATGGATTTTCACCAAAACTCACCAATCTCTACTTGTAAGTGTTGGCTTTTATATGCTGAAATACTGATCTCATCGGAAGTGTATTTTGAGTGAAGCGCAGTGTCAAAGTGGGTGGGGTAATTCCACCCCATACATTACCATGTATCATTTTTTTTCAATTATCTCTATAAGTATTAATGGCTGATTTACCATTATGATTTGAAATAATACAGGCATGTATGCTAATTAATTGGGTTATATAACTTACCACTGTTTGCTTATTCAATACCAATATATCAGCTTATAAGTGGTAGCAGGAATTTTACTTATTTTAGCTTCTCCAACTTTACGAAAAACCACATTTTTTCTTTATTTGTCCAGATATATACTTTTTTGGTTGGTTGATTTGATGCTTAAAGTCCACGGTAAACAACTAAGGTCATGTCGGGACGGTCAGTTAACCTAACCACACTATTCCTGGGCAGGCTTAGACCTCCTAAGCGGTTAACCAGTACTAAGTGCACATACTTTCGCCATTAACTGACAACTGCCCTTCTTGAATCAGCGGAAGTAGAAACGAAAAGGAAACTTTGTAATTATATTGACATGATAGTATGCATTGCAGAATTATGAGAAATCTATCCTAGGCATATCAATACCTGAATTATCTGCCCTTGATTCAAGAAAATATAAGTAATTCAATTTAAAATGAATAAACGAAATTCCACACTGGAAGGTATGTTTTTGATGACTCTTTAGCTAGCTCATGTTTCTAATATTATACTGGTTGTTAAGCTTTAAATTCCATATAGTGCCCATGATATCACACAAGAACTGTAACTGGACAGCAGAGCTCATCCTGTTATGAGCTTATATGTGGTAACAAGAATTTTACTTTATTTTGCTTCTCCAACTTTATGAAAAACCTCAATTTTTCATTATTTGTCCAGATACATAAAGAAAACTTTGTAATTATATCGATATCAATTATATGACAGTGTGCATTACAGAATTATTAGAAAACTATCCTAGGCATATCAAAACATAAATTATCTGCCCTCGATTCACGAAATTATAAGTAATTAAATTAAAAATATAAGACCGAAATTCTACACTGGAAGGTATATTTTTGATTACTCTTTTGCTCATGTTTCTAATATTATACTGATTGTGAGCTTTCAATTCCATATAATGGCCGTGATATTACACAAGAACTGTATCTGAACAGCAGAACTCGTCCTTGTTTATGCCACTTAATTACATAACATTCAAGATGTTAATTTCCGACCAAAGTTTGATTTATGTATTTTAGTTACTGATATATCAAATGTTGTTGAATACCTAAGTTTAGAATTTACAAGTCTCACTGAAAACTTACGACAGAGACAGTGTACTAGACCCTCCTGCCTAACACACGCAATATTTTTTTTATATATCTGACAGTGATCATCCTAATGTTACACATGAACTGCTTGAGGATACTCCCAAAACTCAGATGGCAAGACAGGATAAGGAAGTCCTGAAGAGAGGCAGGGATGCAAAACATATATACCCTTTTGAAACTGGCTCAGCTAAGATGGGCTGGTAATGTCACCAGAACAAATGCAGAGACGAAAGACATTCACAGACTCTGTTGGAGATATGTTTACCAAAGAAAATATTCCGAGGAGAACTTTAGTATGAAAATGTTCATAAAGTTGCCAGAAGAAATGATACAAGAATACCCTTAAAGAAGAGAATCTGTGAAGTTAAGCAAAGGCATAACAAGAGCTTCGCAAGCGGTGAATAATACATCCGTTAAGTTGCGAAATGCCAAAGCCAAACAAGGGAGATAATTCATAAACCATGTAAACTAGAGCTACCGTTCTTGATCCAAGTATAAACCCATGACAATATACACAACACCATTAAGTTGTTTTAAAACATTTTGAACGATTAAGGAGTTACAGAATAAACATGAAGTTTATTCAAGGGCTCATAATTTAGGGATTAAGTAAGCCAGAGTTGTGGTTGTTATTCAGGATACATTGCTTCTTTATATACATTCTCCTAGAAAGTTTCAATACAATATTATAAAGGATTAAGGAGATATGGAGTGAATGGGAATAGAATAAAATACTAATCAAAGGGAAGTTACTCCAAAATTAAGTAAGGGGAAGAAATCATTCTTATGTGCGACGCATTGTCTTGTAATAATGCAGACCACTATAGAGTTTCATCAAGATATTTCAAATAGTTACCAAGCTATTGGTATGCAAAAGGTAAGTATACACAAAAATAGCCTAAAATACTTATCAAAGGGAAGTAACTTTTAAATGAAGTGAGGGAAATTTGAATTTCAAAGTAAGGTATTCAATAACATTCGATATCACAGTAAGTAAAATCAATAAAATCCACAAATCAAACTTTGGGTCGGAAAATGATATCTTGAATGTGATGTAATTAAGTGGCATGTAGCAGGATGAGCTCTGATGTTCAGTTACAGATTTTGTGTAATATCATGGGCGCCATATGGATTTGAAAGCTCAACAATCAGTATAATATTAGAAACATGAGCAAAAGAGTCATCAGACTTATACCTTCCAGTGTAGGATTTCGATCTTACATTTCTAATTTAATAACTTATATTTTCTTAACTCAAGGGCAGATAATTCAGGTTTTGATATGCCTAGGATAGTTTTCTCATAATTCTGCAATGCACACTGTCATATCAATATAATTACAAAGTTTCCTTTATATATCTGGACAAATAAAGAAAAATGTGGTTTTTCGTAAAGTTGGAGAAGCAAAAATAAATAAAATTCTTGTTACCACTTATAAGCTCATATATTGATATTGAAGGCTGAGGATATCGGCACGACCGTCGTGCCGATAAGAATCCTTATCGGCAAGACGGTCGTGCGGATAAGAATCTTTATCGGCAAGACGGTCGTGCGGATAAGAATCCTTATCCGCACGACGGCGATCAGATACTCCATTACAGTTGCTATGGTATTTCTTACAACGGTTTCATACAACACTGTGTCAGCAATTCAAATGGAGGATGTTAAATAACATAAAAATGATATAAAAGCATCTTTTGACCATCTTTTAGTTGTTAAACTGTCTGAGAACCGGCACCCAAATTTACCGTTTACGGGGCCAATCTTATTTTGGGCATATTCCAGTTGATGTGCACAGGTTATATCGCTTATACATATGTATGTAAAATCGTATTCAGTCAGAGTGACAATATGAGTTAGCACTGAAAAAATGGTTTAATTACCATTTTTTAATTTAAAGAAAATTTTTTTTTACTTATGTACAAATCCTGAGAATTAAAAAAATAAATAAATAAACAACAACAACTAATAAGTGCAACTCAACAATTGCTATATGTGACAATATTTATCAGACAAGTAGAACAACTGACCTTGACCTATAAGTTATTAAAAGAAAGTTAGGCATGATTTGTCAGACTAACTGTCTTTAACTTGTCGGTCAAGGTCAAAGATTTATCGCAGTTGTCGGGCAAGGGCAAAGATTTTTTGACTCATTTTTATATCAGTTAAATCTGCTACAACAAAGTTGATTTTGCTCGATAATACAGTTACTTTATGTAATGCTATTTATTAATAGGTTTCGACATTTTCCTAAAAGGGTCTATTAGTCTAGATTTCTTTCAGTAATTTGTCAGTCAATATCAAAGAATAATTTCTATTGCTATTTCAAATCAATGGTTTGTTTCAACACATTTTATATTGGTTACACATATTATAAACTGATAAATTTTAAATGTTTGGAATGAGACGAAATTAGGCCGTAAACAAAATATTGACAAAAACTTTGATGGAAAAAAAATCTGACACAAGTAGGTCACAATCAAATATTTTTTCCTGATTCAGCTTGTCTGTCAAGTTCAAAGAATTGTTTGAAATAACTTTATGTAAGTTATCAAAATAAACTATTAATTGGCAGCAGATGTTTTATGCGACAAATGATTTTTTTATCAAAAAAAAAAAAAAAAAAAAAAAAAAAAATACCATGAGGAGACTTGAACCTGGGTCGCTTGTTTACAAGGCCGCGTACATTGCCACTACACTACCGCCGCTGATGGTCTAGCCGCGTAAATCGGAATTAGTTAATGTCAAATGTTCAATATACAGCTGTTGGCATACCCACATCGGGCTGTGTTTTAACTGTAATAAAAATATTTTACATGTTAACCTGATCATCTGACCCGATAAAAAGTATTCAGCAACTGATGTTGAAATGTATAATTCGCATTTACGCAATTATTAGCCGGCTCTATGTCCGACAGTCAAAAGGCTTCCATGATGAAATATAAGAAAATAATTGAAATTAACATTGTGTTGTGACTCAGATACTTAAGAACAATTATTTACAAACAGAAATGAAATAATATTATTATACGGTAATAATAATAATTCTCAGAACGATTGCAACTTTGTATATAAAATATATGACCGCCGTCGTGCGGATAAGGATTCTTATCGGCACGACCGTCTTGCGGATAAGAATTCTTATCGGCAAGACCGTCGTGCCGATAAGGATTCTTATCCGCAAGACGGTCGTGCCGATAGTCACTCCCGATATTGAATAAGCAAGCAATGGTAAGTTATATAACCCAATTAATTAGCATATATGCCTGTGTTATTTCAAATCATAATGGCAAATCAGCCATTAATACTTATAGAGATAATTGAAAAAAAAAAGATACATGGTAATGTATGGGGTGGAATTACCCCACCCACTTTGACACTGCGCTTCACTCAAAATACACTTTCGATGAGATCAGTATTTCAGTATATGAAAGCCAACACTTACAAGTAGAGATTGGTGAGTTTTGGTGACGATCCATTTGTAACCAGAAAATGGCCCTTATGGAGACCCCCCCCCCCCTCTCCATGTGTATATGCTGCTGAATAGCAACAAAGAATGGATAAAAGTGTGTGATGGTGTGGTGGCTTGATGCACGTCTCAGATACTCAAAAAATATATAGTCATTCATGACTTGCTTTCATACCTGGCTGAAATACAGACCGTTAAATACTTCCGATCGAGCAAAATGTTACATTTTCACTGGTTGTAGGCCTGAGGGACCAACATTGTGACGTTATTGCATGTAAACAGGGAAAGTTTTTGGATAATTGTATAGCAGAAAGAATCAAATCCTGTGCTTGACAACCGATCAATTAATTTCAGCATAATGCTGAGAATTACGGAATACGACCTAAAACGCCACAAAAATTAAGTATTCTAACATCTGTTTTTACTTTAATTCATTATAGATTTCTGAACATTTTCATAAACAATCACTATAGGCCTATGTGTGTTTGTAGAGCAAAGGCCTAACTTAAAAAGAAAAGTTCCTAAATTTTCAGTTTCTCTTTAAATATCCTGCACAATAAGCATAATACGAACATCTCTTTACCAAAATGACGTCAAAATATTCACACGCCGTATCCAGCATGAACGTGATGTCATAGTTTGCTATGGTTACACGTTGAAATTCCAGTTTCAAACATAAATTTGAAAGCTCAAAAGAGACTCTTTGGTGTTACATGAAGTATACTTATTATGTTTACTAATCAACAAAGGTGTTTTCGTTATTTAATGATCCATTCCTCGTATACGCTTATCTAGTCTAGTCTATTTCTAGACTGCCGCCTATGCTATTTTCCCGTCATGATCTTCCAGAGTATCAGACAGAATGTAGAAGAGGGTGGGTGAGAAAAGGAATCCTTGCCTAACTCCAACTGTTATGCTGAATCATTCTCCTTGCTTCATTTCATCTGGACTTCGTTTACAGCCTTGGTGCTCAATGTAGCTAACCAGATTTGCATATATACCTCCGTATGATATCCCACAAGGCTGTATGCCATACCCTGTCAAATGCTTTTTTGAAACCTGTGAAGACATGGTACATATTCAACTGATGACAACAAGGACAACAATTCCTACCAAGAACTCCAGGAAATCATAGACTAAACACCTACTGTAAGAAGGGCATTCTGGTTGTACAAAGGGACTGAAATGCGAAAGTTGGAAGGGCTGCACAGGCAGACTGATGAGATATGTGGACCCTACTGAAATACCGATACAAATGAGAGAGGAGTCAAATTCCTACACTATAACGAAATGTGTTTACATATTAAGCACTCTTTCAGACGCCATTCTTGTCCTGTATTAGTTATGTTGTTTGGCCTGTCTTTTTGGGTGCGAATGTTTTATGTTTTATCCACTTTCGGCCAAGGAATTCTCAAAACCTGTTTGAATAGCTAAACATGTCACGTAAAATGTTTAGATGTCAAACATGTTTAGGACAGGTTATGGTTGAGCACCTAAATATGTTATTTGACAAAACATGTCAATTCTCTGAACATGTTCGACTCACACATACCTTGGCCGAACAGTGAGTAAAACTTTTTATGTACAGTGCCATTTATTTGATTTTGCACACCAAAAAAAACAGGCAAAACATCATCAGGGCCTATGGAATCTCATTCCCTGACTCATCTACAAGCTTGGAAATATTGTCGTCTTTCAATACAACAACCACAGGCGCTTGAAGTTCTATGCTCAAAAAACCCTCAAAACCCATTATACTTGACGCTGTCTATGGGTCATTTCGTAAAATGGCTCATAGCCTAGATGTTTAGCGGCATTGAAATATGTTTCATAGCATAGAACTTCAAGCGCCTGTGCAACAACAAGCCTTGGTGCACCATTTTTCTTCGTCGTCATAGTAATATTGCACGAGGTCACTTCGTCACAGCTCGCGGGAGACTATTTTTCATCGGCAAATGAAGATAATTGCTGCTAATAAGTTCTGTTAAGAAAAGTAAGCGGCAAGGTTAATTACGGTCGTCTCGATATCTCGAACACTGATATCTCAACTTACCGTCTTAATTCAAAGAATATAGTTTGGACACAGGTCCTTTTTTTATTTTCATTTCATTTCCTTTTACCTCAAACTACAAATATCTCAAAATAAATTTTCTGGGACCAGAAAATTTACTTTGAGATATCAGTAGTTTGGGATGAACCTCCACTCTCAGAGCCGGGCCGGGTAGCGCAATCGGTAGGGCACCTGACTCGTAAGTCAGAGGTCCTGGGGGTCGAATCCCGGTCTGGCCACATACTTTCGTTTCTCCTTCCGCTGATTCAAGAAGGGCAGTTGTCAGTTACTTGCGAAAGTATGTGCACTTAGTAATGGTTAACCGCTTAGGAGGTCTAAAAGTAAAAAGTATGCAAAGACCAGGAACTGAAACAATCAAAATCCAAATCCAGCCCTGCCCAGGAATAGTGTGGTTAGGTTAACTGACCGTCCCGACATGACCTTAGTTGTTTACCGTGGACGTTAAGCATCAAATCAACATCAACATCCACTCTCAGATATGGAGAGTTGACTGTAGTAGTCCTCCACTGAATAATCATTATTTTACATACTCGCAGATATATCCGTGCTAGCACAACTGTTGTTTCAATGTTGAGAAAATATTGTAAATAGCTATGATCGCAAATTGCATGCATATTACTCTGCGGACTCCAAAACAGATTTTCACAAAAATCGGCACGAATGTTCGGAGACACAATCCATGTAATTTATATGCACTGTATTAATCAACATGTGAATGACGTTTTGATCGCTATGTTAGTATATGCTGTTTTAGATATCTAAATTATGTTTTTCAGACGACATCATTTTGCGATGCTCGTTGTCTGCCGAAACCTGCCCATCATCCTTTTTTTTTCAAACGTTTTAGAATTTAGCGACAGTGAAGAAATTAAATACAGAAACACGCGTCCGTCGCACTTTTGGTAAAGGTATGTTAATATTTATGCTATGTAAATATTGTATAAGTGTTGTTCAAGACAAAGACTTATACAACATTTGGACAACATTGTGCTTCTATTGTGTCTTCGAAGGATATAAGCAGTAGGATCTTGCTTTATTTATGTTGAAGCATCCAGTGAAACCAGATGAGACAAAGTATCCATTCAATGCACCAGATAAAATATACTTTTTCAAAAGGACGTCTTAACATCCATAATGTTTGTTTCTACTGGCCAAATGCAGAAAGTGGCCAATTTCTCAGCAATTTGAAGTGTGAGCGGTAGAGCACAAAAAGTGATGACGTATAAAGTACTTTCACCTAATTATATCTGTATATCATAAGTACACATATTCACGCTATTTACTCATCCAGATGGAAAGGTAAATGTAATGGTGAGCCGTCTCAAATATCACCAGTCTCGTAGGTTGATTATTAGAAAATATTGTATCTTTACTCAAGTGAAGAAAAATGACACAGTAAAGGAAATTTATATACACAACGAAGTGAACTGTATGGTAAAAACATTTGGAGAGTAATAATGGTGAGTAGATTTTTATATCTATGGGCTGCATCACATGTACATACATGTATACTCACTCATACAAAACAGATTCGCTCAAAAGCTGGTTGATACGAACAGGAAAAACTCAGATGAGAAGACTCAGATCAGACTGCGCTATATGCGCTGTCTGATCTGAGTCTTCTGTGTCTGCTTATGACACTGCTTGTGTGGCACGCAACTTAGTGTCCATGGAAAAATCACCTGGTGAACATGGAAAAAAGCTTTAAGACTTGATCAACCTGTGCATCTGTCAGTATTTTGCGCATGTACAACATGAGAATATTCTAAAGATATATGAACAAAAAATAAATCGGTAAACTAATAACATGTGCACGGTCTGATCACTAATCAGGATTTTCAATTTTAGCTACTTTAGTTTCAAAATTATATGTTTATAGCCATACATATTATCTGAAATATAATCTTAAGTTATTTTCAGAAACTGTTTAATTTAGTAGACAATTACAAAACAGAAGATATAATTTCGAGTCTTTACTTTCGTTTTAAATTATATGAAACTGTTACAAATATTTTACTTCGTCTATGGTAACTTAGTAGGTGTGGTTGGGTCCACTGGGCTCGTATGTTTACATACATGTGATTATTCTAAATCTGCAGTTCATTATAAGCATTTTACATCGAGAAAAAGGCATAGTATGCTTGTTTATCTGTTTTGTTTAGATGCCTATATTTTGATGGTAGGTAAGAGATATACATGTCTATGCAATCTGTGGCAAGCTGTCGGGGGTACTATTTATAACTCAGCTGCTTATCATTCTCACACATGTAGCTCAGTAGAGAATAGAAGAATGTAAACAGTGCTGCTAAGCTAGTTTATTTATGATAGTAAGACAAATCAATTATGATGTTCTACCTGCTTTTGATTGACTACCGTTTCTGCGATTGTTTCATAATAATGGCAGGAACAGAACAGTAATAATCATAAATACTCGACTGTTTGAACCAAGTGTTGTAATTTATTTTTCGGCAACATGTTCTTTTTGCGATCTGCCAGTGTACATGTAGTCCAGTGCCGAAACATCAGCAGTTTAGTAAAGTTTTGCCCCCGCCGAAGGCGGAGAGATATGGTTTTCTCCATGTCCGTCCATCCGTCCGTCCTTCCTTCCGTTCGTCCGTCCGGAGCCATAACTAAGTAACCATTGGACGGAATTTCATGAAACTTAAATATTTTTCACTGTAACCCGCTAACGCACGTGGCTTCAGTAATGCATGAGTTATCGCCCTTTGATTGACTTAAAATCAATAAAATGAAACATAACTAAGTAATTTCATGAAACTTATACTAAATATGTATCACCATAACATATAGTTTCATTAGAATGACATCAGTAGTTCTTGAGTTATTGTCCTTGAATCAATTTAAGATTGCCAAATTGAGCAATAACTAAGTTATCAATGAACAGAATTCTATGAAACTTATAGGCTTATGTAATAATAAACTTATATAACTCATGGGCCCTAATTGGAATAAATCCATTGTCATTGACATTGTCATTGTCATTATAGTAATATTATCACCATATTACATTGGTGCAGCTTAAGTTTTGTCGGAATTGCTTCAGTAAGCAATGAGTTATAGCATTTGAATTGGTTAAACATCAACAAGTTGAGACATAACTAAGTAACCAATGAATGGAATTTCATGAAACTTAAAGTAATTATGTATTTTCATGACACAGCAGTGCACATTAACTTTTGTCACAATCGCTCCAGTAATGCATGATTTATTGCCCTTGGATTGATTTAAAATCCACAGATTAGCCATAACTAAGGTACCGGTGACAAAATTTCTTGTAACTGAATTAAAAATGCAGTGATGATGAGGCAAGTGTTTAAGAAGAACAGATTCAGCTTATGCCTTACTTGTCCCAGAGTTATTGCCCTTCATTTTATGTATAAGCCACAAGTTCAGTCTTAACTAAGTAACCAGTGAACAAAATTATATGAAATTTAAAATAGAATATTAACGAATCAGGAATATAAATTCGCCGAATTTGCTTGTTACATTTGCTATACAGTCATGTTGCAAGAGTCGCATTATTTGCATTAGACTAAATAGCACTTAATTTTGTGGCGATGATTATTTATATATTTATTTATTTATTTATTACCAGCTCACGAATCAAAGTTGATTTAACATTGTGTGTTTGCTGGGGACCCACTGCCGAACATCAGAAAAGTAAAGTTTATTTCACTTATTATAGTAAACTTTTCATGTTTCATTTTCTTCTCATCTTAACCTTCTCCTTTGATCTTTTAGGCAGATAAATTGACAGAAGAACAAATTGCAGGTAAATGCTTTTATCCTCCCTCTTATGTCATTTACGTGTAGGGTCGAGTCGGGTAACTTCGGACAATTCGGACATACCATTGCAAACAGTGGAAATCCAGATGAGATGGCTCATAATGAGCTGTCTCATCAGGATTTTCACTGTGTGCCCAGTTAATTATATTCTAATTTCAAACAACTGACAATTAAAGGAAAAAATGTCACTGTCCGAATTTACCTGCTGTCCGAATTTACCTGACTTGACCCTTACTGTTTTGCGGGGTTTTTTTTTTCTGAAAAAGTAAGAAACAAAGAAATCGATGTTTCACCGCACCTTCCTTTCTGTATAACATTTGTCCTATCTTTCCAATTCTTATAAAGATGTTCTCCGGGAGGCTGAAGGGACAGAATCCATAACTTGCATCTTCAGCGCTCTAACTCAGGATCAGGTTGTCTCCGAGGATTTCATTAATCCGGTTAGTCAGCGTTCAGTGTTGATTCTAGTTCTGTAGCATAAGGGTCACTACTAAAATACTGATTTAAAATAACCTTTTTGACTTAAATCTGGTGAAATTTCTAAACTTTTCTAAATCTAATTTTGTCTTGCCATAGCGACATGAATCTTAGCGGATTTAGGCTTTCATTCTTTGGACTGTTTTAGCTTGTTGCAGGTATTCACTGCATCGAACATACCCTTCCTGATGCCCTAGTCTGTCGCCTTTCTTGGGACGCAGGGGCTGAGGTGGCTTAGTGGCGGACGCTCGCGCCCGCTAGTAAATATAAAGGCGTCTCTGACCTGCTGTCAGCAGCTGTGGTGTCTCGCGGGATGGGTCGGAGAGGATGTTCATTGCCTGCTAAAACCTCTCCATCACGCTTTTCCTTTCAAACGTTTGGGGTTAAGCGATACCGGTGATGTCCATTGCCTACTAAAACTTGCCCATCACCTTTATCCTTTCAAACTTTTGGTGTTTAGCGACACTGAACATGTTCATTGCCTACCAAAACCTGCCCATCACGCTTTTCCTTTCAAACTTTTGTGGTTTTGCGACACTGATGATGTTCATTGCCTGCCAAAACCTGCCCATCACGCTTTTCCTTTCAAACTTTTGGGTTATAGCGCTTCTGAAGAAGTTAAATACAGAAAGACGCGTCTGTCGCTCTGGACTGTAGCCTATGTTTATATATTGTAATGTATTTGTATTTGTTCAGTCTATATATATAAATAAAATTTGCATGTTTATCCTGCGAATCTTTTGGTGGAAAGAAAACACAATAAGACACATAGAGTCGATTACATTAGCAACATTTATGATTGCATTTTTGTCTATTGCTCACCAAAAGATGAGATGAAAAAAGAATGCATCGAGTACAAAGGAATCTTAAGCAGTTATGATAGCAATAAGGATAATTTTTGATGCGCTTTATATCATGAATTGCACGATAGCTTTCGTGCATAACAAGTTGTTGCCAATAATCTAGTTATAATATAGGACGCGTCGAGAAAACTTGGCATGAGGACAGGGACCGTTTGCATATTAAATGTACAAATTCTGACTGATAGGTATCGCGTGAGAAGGTACCCTCCTGCATTTGCTAATAGTGAAGACTCAGATTAGTACTGTACTTACATTACGTACATTGTACATGGTTTCAACAAGGACGTAGCTGCCTACACGCAAATACGAAGGTGCGTATTGAAATTTTGTAAAATTGACAAAATTTCAACACGCACCAGCGTATTTTCATTCTAAAATGTTGTAAGCCGGGCAAAGATTCAATACAAACTAGCAACTGACATTTAAATATGAACTTATAAGGGGCTAAACCCCTTGAGCTCCCCTCGAGGAGTATAAAAACCTGTTAGTGCATATCTGTAATTGCTTCTAACTACGCCCTTTTTTAATGAATTTCGTTTTAACGTTTTTACCACTAACTTTAAAGTCCCCTTCATGCGACGCCATTGTGTTTATTATCTAGGCGAACTGACCATGACTTGCCATATTGTTCTCATGCGAAGTCTAGTTCGAGCTGCGACAAAAAAAATCGTAGGCCATGTATGCATTAATTTTGTAGAATATCTCAATAGTTTGGTTGCTTTTTTTTTTCACGTTTCGAACTTAGTGATTTGTTCAGGCCTAACAATTATGAATGTGCATAGGGTAGGTGCGTTTTGTGCACAGGTTCTCAAAGGATTTTGAATCAGTCATTTTTGAAATTTTCAGATGTTTATGTCATGGTCCGAAATATGCATGTGGTTTGGTATAATTCTCAGAAAAAATACTCCTTTTCCACGTTTACAATATAGTCGTTTTTCGAGTCATTAAGAATTCTTTTCGTTTCGTTAATTGAGCCAAGACACGACAAAACAAACAAAGTTGCATGTGCCCCCTGCGAAGACTCCGATCAGCTTGGCGTGCGCCAAGTCTGATCAGAGTCTTCACTGTCGGCATGAAGGTAACTTAGGCACTTATCTACCCTTTCAGCGGACAGGGAAGACTCTGTTCAGGCTGTGCGGATGTTCAGGCTGATCTGAGTATTTGCTTGATGCACTCGAAACTTAAGTTGGTTTTGTCGTGTCGCGGCTCACACGTGAGAGACATAATTCGTCATTTTTTTTTTTTGTTATTACTGTTTCCAAGTTTTAAATTTTGCATTTTTGTTTCAAGTGCCTTCAATATATACCTTTTGTGTGAAGCTCGTTCTAGAGATTCTGATACCATAATCTAAATAGTTTGCAAGGTTATTTGTTATGATCCAAGAGACTACATGTGATTTGGATATTATGCTCACCTCAGATTTTTTTATTGTGCATTCGTTCGTTTCTTTGAAGCGGGGACACACTTTTTTGACTTTGTTTGTTATAGACTCCATATATACACATCCTTTCTCGTGTTTAAGACTTTCCCATTTTACCGAGCTATAGGATACTTAAAACACTAAGTGCATCGACAGAGTCTACCTAGTGTGTGCAACTTCCCCAAGAGCTGAACACCATTCTGTTAATACTTTACAGGTGTTTTTGTCATAATCCAAGGGCTCACATGTGATTTAGATATTATGCTCTCTTCAGAACTTTGCCTTTTCTCATATGTATTCTGTTGTTTCTTCCAGGGTAGGGGACGTAAATTTGTCGAACTTGTTTGCTATGACTTTTGCTGCGTTTAACACATTTCCATTTTTTTCGGGCACCAATAAGAGTTAAGGGCACAGATAATTTACCCCTTACATGAGCCGCGACCCGAGAAAACCAACAAAGTGGTTGTGCGCCCAGCGCAGACTCAGATCAGCCTGGGCATCCGCCCAGTCTGATCAGAGTCTTCGCTGTCCGCATGAAGGTAGCTTAGACCCTTAGCTACCCTTTAAGCGCGCAGCGATAAGTCTGATCGAAATTGGTGGATGCCAAGGATGATCTGAGTCTGCGCTGGGCCCACAACCACATTGTTGGTTTTCTCGTGTCGCGGCTCACATAATTGTTACACGTATTACGATGGTGATAGACGAACTGCGCATGACTTGGATAGAATCCTCCCTTTTGAACTTTGTGTTCTTTTATGTCTGTATGTGCATCCTTTCGTTTTTCTTCATATACATGTCTGTACATGAAGAGGCGGGGAACATAAATTCGTAGAAGTTGCATATTCATTTAATTTTAATTCTTACTGTGTATTAACAAGATAATCAATGGAAAACACATCCAAATAATTGATTTTTTTTCTGGCGTGAATGTGGCGATGAATTTACCATTTTTCTTCAGAATTTCGAGAAGCATTTGGTCTCTTCGACAGAGATGGTAATGGGGTAATAACCACAACAGAACTTGGAACAGTAATGCGGTCACTGGGACAAAATCCAACAGAAGCCGAATTGAAACATATGATCCAAGAAGTGGATGTTGATGGTAAGAACATGCCGTTTTATAAGGGTAATAAAATTCTTTATTTTTGCATCTAGCATTCATTCTGTGAGCTGTATGTGAAGCTTGAGCCTTTTCTGATGGAAAGGTTAAGATGTTGAGCACAAATGAAGACTGACTATATAAACTGGAAACAGATATTTACTAAGGTATACATAATTTCAGTTCAGTTCAGTTCAATTCTCTTATCGACGTTACCCAAGTGACTCAACGGTACGTAACCATAGTTGCACACACTTGGCGCCGTGTGCCGTCCAAGGTATACATAATAAAACGTTTAGCTTTATATATATCTTAGTAACAGCACCCAGTATCGCCACAAAAGTCTTTGTCCACCGTTAACCAATTAATTTTAAGATAAAAGATATACCTCCATGTATTTTTCTGCCACTTTGAAAGGTGAAAAAGGTTTTGCGACTTCCTCCTGCCCATGAGCCGCAGTGATTATTATATGTATGTAAAATAGTTATTATATATAAATGCTTGACATGTCTAATAAGTGTTGCCTGCCTGCATGTACAATTATATATCCTGGCAAAACATACAAATGTTATAGCCACGCAGTATCTTGCAAGATACTACGTGGCTATGGCATTTGCATGTTTTGTCAGGATATATAATTGTACTTTAGGTTGTCAGATGATGGTAGGCCACGGTGAGCTGTCAGTAACTATTGACGTTTACACTAGATTGTATAAGGATCAACCTCACAGCAATAGATTTTACTTAGCAAGTATCTAATAGTTTATGTGATGAGTCGTATTTCATCAGTAGTCACATTCTTACAAAGACGATATTTCTGAAAAAAGAAAAGCCAAGCGATTTGTAATAAGTAGTTGCTGATGACGGATGGGTTAAAGAAGGATCGAGATTTAACTTGAATCTCTTCGGTTTTTGGCTTGTAAACGCGTCATTCTTTTCCATATTTCCCATTTGGAAATTAAAAAATGCAGGTCCGGCAAATGAATAGCCAAAATATGTATATAAATATATTTTTGCACAGTTTTTGCCTTGAAGTTAAAAAACCCCTAAATGGTCGGGTTATCACAAAACTCCTGAAAGTGACAAAACCGAACTTTCGGTTTGGCCACGTTCAGGTATTGTGAAATAACTCCACCGATTTTTTTTTAAAATCTGACTTTTTTTTATTAATAACTCAATGAATTATGAGTCGAATTTATTGTTGTATTTCGGCTTTTCTTTTGCATAAATTTGATTTTTTAACGAGAAAGTTGTATTTACCAGGCGTTACTTTGGCAATTTACATCTCTCGTTCTTGCAGGAACCGGGACTCTTAACTTTTCGGAATTTTCGTCCATGATGGCCAAAATGATCTGGAAGGTTGACGTAGAAGAGGAGCGTCGACAAGCATTTAGAATATTTGACAGGGACGGAAACGGGTATATAAGTCCCGAGGAGCTGAGAACTGTGATGTGCAATCTCGGAGAGAAGCTTACAGATGATGAAGTCGCGGCCATGATTAAAGAGGCTGACATGGATGGAGACGGTCGGGTTAATTATGAAGGTATATACTGCATATAGTTCCCCCTCCACCTATCGGTGCAGAAAAAATGTTCGTCCATGTTAACTGGGCAACTCATTAGCATCTTCTCTATCTGTATCATTCCGATTATGTCCATAGTAACTAACTGAAACTAGTTTCGTGAGCGGAGATTGAGTTAGACAGCTCTAGAAAGGGATAGTCTTGCCTGATGGGTGGGAAACATGGATCTCGGTTTAGAATTGCAAGGAGAACTGAAACTGGGATGCCTTGTCAGTCAGTCGAGTCACAGCCAGTCTTGATTAGATTAATTCAATATATAAGGTATAACCTGTCATCTCACCGTATGGATCGTGTGTTTATTTGACAGAAGCCGACGATTTAAAAGAGATCTTTTGCATAGTTAAACTGAAACAAGATATTGATACACAGACATCTGATTGAAGGACTCATTCTGAAAACCACATAAAGCTGTCTGTCCTAGTGTAACTTTTTGGGGGTTCTCTTATCCCTAATACCATAGGGGATATAACTCCTTTAAGAGATAACAAGATTGAGTTCCATTTGCATCCTTTATGTACTGTGTGTGACGATAAGTTCAAACCATCAAAATGGTAAACAAAACCACTCTGAAAATACACAATACACAATCATAACTACATATTCATGTACATAAGGCACATGACAAATGGAAAATAGCTAAAAATACCACAAAATAGCACATACCAAATATATCAATGTATATGAATAATATTATAACTCTATGTATTCTAGTGGCTGAAATTTATCTCGGCATGCGCCTTAAAAATCTAGCTATTATTTTATATACACTCAGAGCTAAAAATATAAGCAATTATTTACAATGCACCTACCGATTTATGGAATCAGGTGGACCCTCATTACTCTCTCTCTCTGGCGCTATCTCTCTGTGCTGTCAGTAGTGCTGTAATATGAGAATATTAGGGTGAAAAGCACGAAAGACAGATGGTGATATTAAATAGGCAATAATAGATTAAATATTGCAATTCACTGCCATTTCCAAAAATATGCAAAATTACATAATGCACTCCGGACTGAAATGCACAAAATGCAATGCAATAAATGCAAGGAATGTCATCTCAACCCTCACACAAAAAGCACAAATAGTCATAAAGCCAATACATACCATGAAGAGACAATATGCAGAAAATTAAAACCAAAAATGTCTAAAAACAGAGCTTCAGAAAAACATGTCTGACTTCGAAGGTGGCAAAACGTGAACTGACCGTCAGGTGACTCAATACCCAATAAGCTCTCTCAGTTTGGCGGGAAGAGGTCAAAGGTTGTCCAAAACGAAGACTAATGGTCAAAGGGAGACAATACATTATAGGACATAATCAAAGTAAGGCAGAGGTGACCAAACTTAACCCGGTTACATACTTCCCCTGTCTGGAAAATGACGTCTCGTCATTTGTCTCGTCATTTGTCAATTCTTTGTCCGTCACGAAGAAGCAATATACAAACATCAATATATAATTGAATGTTCTAACTTAAATACTAATCATACATGCAACATCTATCTGCTACACAATACATGACTCATTCTAACTGTTCAATCTTCTACTGCCACCTCTGAAAAAAATGGAATTTTATTTTTTTTAGGTAACATAATTTCTTGAAAGATCATGGTATCTTCTCCCTGTTTCTCCCTGTCAGTCCTGAATAAAAACAAATGACCTGATATGCAAAACAATACAATCGAGTAAGCATATAGTACATCTAGACATACACTAATGTTTCAGAAGTATCTACAATTGACTTTGGTTGCTGTTTCTCTCTAAATACTGTAATAAATGAAACAACTTTATAGTTTCACATTTTAAATATCCATTGTAATTCTACCACAACAGCAATGTCTAATCTAAGGTACTGTTCCTCGTTATCTGAAACATGTATATAAAAATGAGATAAAAACGAATATTTACATTATCAAGATTTCAGGAAGCATTTATTTTAGAAGAATACAAAGTGTATTTTTCGTTCTTATTTTTCATTACTATCTACTTCTTTACTAAATTCAACAAACAGGCGGCCATCTATCTTGTACCTGTAAAGGAAGGAAACAATATGGTTCTCTCATTCGCTTCTACACGCACTAATAACTCACTGTTCTTATCTGTGTAAAAAAACAGTTTTAGAAATTCACTCTCTTATTCCATCTTTTTTTTTTTTTTAGATAGAAAACAGTTTCACTTTTATGAACATCTAGATCTTGCAACTGACTGAAACAGAATTACAGTTTCATTGACTTTCCTCAGCTCTTTCCCCTTTAATAACTTAATAGTTCTCTAGCTATAATCTCTGTTATTCTTGATTCTGTAATAAATTGAAATTATTAGCATTAATTGCCTTGCAACTTATTATATATTTCATCTATAGTAATGATTATGATGTCATTGTTGTCCCTAAAATAAAACATATGAACTTTAACTGAAACTATATACATTTTTCAAGAGTTCTTCATTTCTTCATCACTGCCAAGACCAAGTTGTGCGCAACATCTGAGTCTACTCTGTTTAAAATACCAGATTTCATTAGTTCATCTAATGCCATTAATTTATTATCATATGGTCTTGTTATCATCTGATTCATCTGATACGAGTCGAACCACGCGGGTGGTTTACGTTCCCTCACTGAACGTCTTTCAGGAGGTTTCGGGGGTGGTCTCTGATCTCTTATACTTTCATTACCTTCCCATGGCTGACTTCTTTGGGTATCAATATGTTCTGTTTTTTCTGAATCCTCTATTCTTGTACTGCCTTTGTTTGAAGCCGTACTTCCTCTACTTGTGTCTGATCTATATGTTCCTCCAGTTTCCCTTGTATCTCCAATTTCCTCTCTCTGGTTTGTTACATCTGTTGTATTAGTAGGTCTTGCTTCCAGCTGCTCAGCTGTGTGTACCCTATCCTCTACAACCTTTCTTGTGGTTTCTTCTCCTTGGATCTCTATTTGAGTTCCTGTGGTTTCTGTTTCTATAGTACCCTCTACATCAGTTATTTCTTCTGTACTTCCTACTCTACTGTGTTTCACACTTTGACTTTCAGGATGATGAGCGTCCCCATCTCTACATGTAGGTCTTACATATTGAACACCTGATTCGTCGGAACATTCTGACTCTGTATCTGTTTCTATCTCTTCACCGGGCATTTCTAAAGGTTTTACAGATGTATCACCTTTGCAAATGGATGCATCCTTTCTTTTCTCTGTACCCTGTTGTACTGAAGGCCTTTCTGGTGATTTCAATTTCACTAGGGTTGGACTTTGTACAACATCTTCTTTACCATCTGTATCTCTTCCAGTATCTGATGTATCTACTGGTAACAAATGGTTCCGATGTAAAGTTTTCTCTACTCCTCTCTCTGACTTAATCTTAAACACTGGAATATCCCGTCTTGGCTGAGCTATGACTTCATAGAGATCTTCCTCGAACCTATCTGCAATTTTATGTTTGCCTTCAAATGCTAGTATCTTCACTAGAACCTTATCTCCAACTGTGATCTTTGCTGCATTTGCCTTTTTATCAAATTGGTGTTTCTGTTTCAATCTTGCTTGGTCTGAATGTTGCTTTACCAGCTCCTGTGTTGTTTTCATTCGTTGTTTTAGGTCTTCTATGTATTCCTCTGTTGTTTTCTTATTTGAACTGTCTACGGCTGTCTCAAAACAAGAATCAATAGGTAGCTTTGGCCTTCTTCCAAACATGAGCTCAAAAGGTGAGACTTTGGTTGACTCGTGCCTGGTGCAGTTATATGCATAGACTAGTGACGGAACGTATTTCTTCCAATCTACTTTCTGGGACTGTTCCAAAGTTCCCAGCATGTTAAGAAGGGTTCTGTTGTAGCGCTCTGTACATCCGTTTCCCATAGCGTGATAAACTGAAGTCCTTGTTTTTGTTATTCCCATGATGTTGCATAGTTCTTTGATGATATCCGACTCGAAATTTGCTCCTTGGTCACTGTGCAATTTGGTTGGGATTCCGTAATTTATTATGAAGTTGTTGTAAAATGCCTCTGCAGTTGTTTTGGCGGTTTGATTTCTAGTTGGTATTGCCATTGCATATTTCGTGAAATGATCTGTAATCACAAGGATGTTACCAACTCCTCCCTTTGATTGCTCTAAAGTTAAGTAGTCCAAGCACACTAATTCCAAAGGGTATGATGTTTCTATGTTCACTAGCTCTGTCCTGATGTTAGTAGAGGATTTTCTCCTAAGGCATCGATCACATTTGCCTATCCACTTTTCAACATCTACTGTCATTCCTACCCAGAAATAACGTTCTCTTAATAGTGACAAAGTCCTCTCTCGGCCAGGATGTCCAATGTCGTTATGCAGTCCTATCAAAACACTTTCTCTGTAACACTCGGGTAACACTAATTGCTCTATCGTCGTCTCTTGATCATCCTTCACTTGTCTATAAAGTAACCCTCTTTTCATTTTGAAGCTGTTAAAGTTCTTTTTCATATTCAGATCCTCTCGTGACATGTACATATTCCTGCTTGGCATTCTCTTGTCTATTACAGCTCTGACCCACTTTCCTATCACTCTGTCATCCCTTTGGCTCTTCCTTATCTCTCTCATTTCAATCTGTGCCATGGGTTGTGTAGGGGACTCTGTTGCTTCTACAATATTTATTCCAGCTGCTGGTAAAACTTCAATGTATGGTGGAATGTTGATGACACTGCATATTGCTTTCACTGTTCTGTCTTCGATCCTTATTCTATTTTCATCACTCTCAGGGAGTTTCTCGTGGGGATATCTTGACATTCCGTCTGCGTCTTGATTCTTTATTCCTTGTCTGTATATCAAATCAAAGTTGTACTGTCCCAATGCAGATGCCCATCTCTGTCCTGTTGCATCTAACTTAGCAGTGGTTAATATATAGGTCAACGGGTTATTGTCTGTAATGACTGTAAAGTGTGTCCCAATTAAGTAGTCAGAGAATTTATCTGTCACCGCCCATTTTAGAGCCAGAAACTCTAACTTATGAGCAGAGTAATTTTTTTCAGATTTTGACAAACTTCTTGAAGCAAATGACACTACTTTCTTCTGATTATCTTGAACATTATACAACACTGCTCCTAATCCTGTACCACAAGCATCTATATGCAATTCAAATGGTTTATCAAAGTCAGGATATGCTAGTATAGGTGGTTTGGTGAGAATATCTTTTAAGTTCTCGAATGTTTCCTGTTCCCTTTCTGTCCATTTCCATTCTTTCTGATCATGTTTTTTTCTATTCTTTTTCATCGAAGTAGGTGGTAATAGGTCTGTCAGCGGTTTGGTAATCTTTGAGAAGTCCTTAATGAACCTTCTATAGTATCCCGCAAACATAATGAAGGATCTCAATTCATCAGGATTTGATGGAGCGGGCCAATTCTTCACTTTTGCTATCTTCTCTGGATCCGTCTCCACTCCAAATTCACTAACGATGTGACCCAGAAACTTCACCTTTTTCTTCATAAAGAAGCATTTGTCAGCAGATAGTTTAAGATTAAATTCCTGAAGACGGGTCAAAACAAGATCTAGGCGTTCAAGGTGTTGTTCAATTCCATCACTAAAAATAATTAGGTCATCCAGGTAAATTATGCATATCTTCATGTTATAGTCTCCTAGACATTCCTCCATGAGTCTCTGGTACGTTGCAGGACTATTAGAAAGACCGAATGGCATTTTGTTGTACTCGAAGAATCCTAAGGGTCCTACTGTAAATGCAGTCCGCTCCTTGTGCTCTTCTTCTACTTCAACTTGATGGTATCCACTTTTCATATCAATTACGCTGTACGTATTAGATCCCTTAAGTACATCAAACACTTCCTCTATCCTTGGTAATGCATAGGAGTCCTTTACTGTTCTGTTGTTTAACATTCTGTAGTCAACACACATGCGCAGTTTTCCATTCTTCTTTCTCACTAATACCACATTGGAACTCCATGGACTTTTGGATTTTCTTATAACTCCACTACTTAAAAGCTGCTCCAGGTGTTGTCTAACCTCATCAATCATGTTTGGGGGTATTCTTCTATGAGCTTGCTTAAATGGGACGTTATCCAAGAGGTCAATTCTATGTTTGATCACATTACATTTTCCAATGTCACTGTCATCTTTGGCAAATATATCCTTGTGTTTTCGCAGTAATTCCTTAATTTGGTCCGTCTGATCTTGTGTAAGTGTTGACTCGATAGTTATGTCTTTAAATATTTCATCTGCTTCCTGATTATCTTCTATTCTGTCAAACACGGATTCATCTACTTTTACAGGTTGCAGCTCACATAGTACTGACTTGGGTGTTATTGCAACTGAATTAGTTGTCAAGTTCGTGACATTCACTATCACTTCCTTATTCTTTTTATGTTCATACTGTATCACAGTTGGTGTTATATCTACAAAAGAAGGTAATGCTGACTCAGAACTTTCCTGCAGTATAGCACATGTAGGTTGATGGTCTATTTCTCTATCAGTATAGCCGCTGATATTTTTACTCTCATTTGGTCCAAGAACAACTCTGCCTGCTTCAGCACTTCTAACTATAGCCACTCTATTTTTGTTTCTTGATAATGCTTTCTCTCTAACTGTTATTGCTCTAAAAGCTAGGTACCAGGGGGTATGAATGTTTGCTGTTTGTAAATATCTCTCTCCATGGGCATTTTTACAATCCTGAATTAATTCTTGAAGTATATTTGTTCCTAATATAACAGGTGTATTTGCATTATAAGCCGTATCTGGTGTTACCAAGAAAATACACAACGTTGACTTTGATCCGGGAATTCCTTCAACAGATGTAATGCTGGCTTCAATGTAGCCTAAATAAGGTAAATTATTACCGTCAGCACATTCTACATTCAATATTCCATTAAGTGGCTTAAGATCTACTTTAGCTAAGTTGTTGTCATGAAAAGTTTTAGAAATCACACTCACACAACTGCCTGTGTCTAATAAAGCTTTTGTCTGAATGTCGTTTATATGAATTGTTGCCTCATTCACATCACCAACTAATTTTGGATCTTTGTCAGCCTGCGTGCCACAGGGCGATCCTGTTGCTGTGGCACTTATACTTTTGGGCAATCTCTAGCAATGTGACCTTTCTGATAACACTTGAAGCATGTAGGCTGCATTGTATTTGTTCCAGTTGGTCTTGATGGTCTATAACCTGGCCTGCCTCTGCTGCTTCCTCTTCCTCTATTATAGCTGCTTCCTCTTTGATACTGTCCTCTACCTTGTGCCATACCTCTTGCTCTATAGAAATTCCCATAATCATTTTTGTGTCTTTCTTCTTTCTCTTGTTCTAGTTTTTCTATCCTCCTGTTCATCTGCTGCAGCAACTCTTTAACTTCACTAAGTTCTGATTTCTGTTCTGTCCCCTTGTTGATTGCACTACACTTTGTTTTGTTTGTTTCTTCTTGTTTGGCTAAGTTAAGTTCACTTTCTATTTTACGAACTTCTACCTTAAACCTATCATAGTCATCCACTGTGTCAAATTTGTATGCTGACATCTGCTTAATTGGTTGCTTCAGTCCTTGGAAAAATACTCTTTTCAAAATGGCCTGATTATTTGAAGTATCAACAGCCTTTATTTCAACAGCATGAGCAAAAAGCTCTTCAAGTTTAGCAGTATAAGTTGTCACACTTTCATCTTGGGTCTGTTGGCAAGCATAAAATTTCTTCAAAACCATTTCCTCTGAATCTATATGACCGTAAGTACTCTCAAACTTTTTAAGTATTTCCTCTGCACTAACTCCAGTACCAAGACGCCTCAGGATGTTTGCAGCCTCTCCCTTACATGATCTGCGTATGCCTTGTAGAATCTGCTCTTCCCTATAGACATTTTCCTTTAAAAGGCATTTAACTTCGTATTTCCATGTATAGAAACCAACTTCTCCTTTTCCTGTTTCTCCATAAAATGTTGAAATTTTTGCAAAATGGTGACTGCCACTAGTAGCTCCTGCTGAGGTTGGCTCTTGTTTAACATCCTGATCCTGTTCTAACTGTTTCCCCATGTGCTTAATAAAACTCAACAGATCCTCCGGCTTTTCTATTTTAGGTTGCACAGTTAGTGAATGAAAAGCTTCTAAAAGCTTTTTATCTTCCGCAGAAATTTCTTCAGGGTCCGACATTTTTTTTTTTTTATTTTGCCGTTCACTTTTGTTTAATTTCAATTCACTTGTTTACTCCTCTTCGCATATGGTTAAGTTCACCTTTACCTTTTACAGTAGTTCACTTTCACTTTTTTTTTTTTTACTACACGGGACTATATTTCACTCCACTATATCAATAACTAGGTGACCTATTTAATGCCTCTCTATACTCTATCACCTTTAATGAACAATTGCTTTGATAATCTTCACCTTATTTCATTAAATGCACTCTAATCAAGTTCCAACTCTTCTTATTTCACTTACTCCATAAATTATTTCACTTAACTCCACTAATAATTCTGTTTACTGCTCTAGTGATTCAACTTATTTCACCTCCACTGCAACTCCACTTCAAACGCCCATAAATTCAAAGTTACCTATGATACAACGTCAAATTCACTTTAATTCACCTCAGTTTCACTCTGAATTTACATTTATCTTATTCTACATTTTCACCAAAACCCCACTACTTTCTTTCACTATACCTACATATATATTTTAAGTACATTTAACAACCTTAAAATTTTTCACCTCCACTTCAGACTAATTAAAGTTTCACTTCACTATTACTGTATCACTAATTCACTACTTGATGCATAAATTCAATTCTGTTGAAATTCAGTTCACTTCACAACATTATAATGAATTCAGTGGACGATATTTTTTTTTTTTTAATTAAATTCACAAACCGATTTCACTGAGCAAATTTACTTCTAAGTTCACTTCACTTTACGAATTCAATTCACTTCACATTCAGTTTCGAATTCACTTTATCAGATTCAATTCACTTTTATATTCGTTTCACTGAATTCACTTCATCAGATTCAATTCACTTTTATATTCATTTCACTAACATTTCACATTTTACATTTCATTTCACATCACATTCAGTTTCAAATTCACTTCATTAGATTCAATTCACTTTTAAATTTCACTGACAACAAATTCAATTCACTTTGTAACTTCAGTTTAAATTCACTTTACTTCAACAAATTCACTTCACTTCACAATTCAGTTTTAAATTCACTTCACTTCAGCAAATTCATTTCATTTCACAAATTCAGTTTTAAATTCACTTCACTGACAAATTCAATTCACTAAGTAAATTCACTCTTTCACAAAGGATATACTAAGTCCAATCACAAACTCAAAGTGATGTCTATAAAAATAAACAAGCTGCTATCTAACCTATTTACTAATTTTCGAATGAGTAGTGTTAACATCAACTATGCTTTCTTCTTCTCCTCTTTTTTTTTTAGATACAAAAAAAATCTGTTACATAACGCAAAGTAAGAAATGAAATTAACTATTATTATTTTATTTATTTATTTTTTTTTTTTTTGTGGGGGTGGGTGGGTGGGTAGGGATGTTTATAATGTATAGTAGTAAATAGTAAATGAGACTAAGTGTACATGTAAATGAAATTACGTAAATAAACAAAATGAATTAATCCAGATATCTAACTCAATATAAGAGCTTTCACAGTGATAACTGTAGAATATTTATAGTTTAGACTCCAACTTCAAACCTGTATTTTACAAAGAAAAAAAAATAACTAACGTAAGTTCATTTCAGAAAGACAAAGTATATACCTAAGCTATATTAGTATCTAATCTTATAAGTATTTAATCTAAGTTTTTTATATTTATCTGTAACCTGGAAAATATAAGAAACAATCTGAAACTGTTCAACTATAGTTCAATTCAAACTCCTGGAATATTTCTATTTAAAAATAACTAAAGTTGAAACTTTTGTACCTGTAAATAAATAAACAGAATTATGTTTTTTTTTTTTTTTTTTATTAATTTCCTTTTTAATTTTAACACTATAAGTAATTAAATAAGTATGTCTGCCTTATAAAACCTGTAAATAAAGAAAGCAATAACTAATATTTACAGTTGATGTGTAGTGTCTGAAATGGGAATCCTGGAATGTACAAATCCAAATATAAATAACTGGAATCCTGTAACTAAAAATAACTCAAATGGAATTTTTCTATCTGTGTAAACCTAAATATAGAAACTCCAATAGGGTATTCCTGTTTAACTATATCTATGACATCACAATTCAGTTAGGGAATCCTGTAACTAAAAATAACTGAAATGGAATTTCTCTATCTGTGTAAACCTAAATATAGAAACACCAATAGGGTATTCCTGTATAACTATATCTATGACATCACAATCCAATCATGAACATAAACTTCGGGAATCCTGTAACTAAAAATATCTGAAATGGGATTTTTCAACCTGTGTACATCTAAATATAGAAACTAACGTAGGGTATTCCTGTCCAACTGTATGACGTCACAATCCAGTCATTAATAGTGCAATGTCAAGGTCAAATAGAAATGTAATGCCCTGAGCAGACTGCTCTTCAACCAAAATTATTACATAGACCAAAATCACCAGAAAATATCCAATTTAACCCAGAAAACTATAAATTCAACTAAGGAAAGGGTCTACAGATAGTAATAGCGAAAAAAAAAAACAATTGTTTTCAGATTAGATGACCTACATGTACTTTGAGTTTTGATTGAGATGACCTACATGTATTATCAGTCAGGGATTTCCCAAAACAGCAGTAAATTGCAGGTATATAGATAGAAAATGCAGCTTTTTACATGCTATCAGCTAAGAGTTGCAAGAAAGTATACCTTCACCAAAGCGTTATAATGATATGTGCAAATCTGTCAAACACTTACAATATCACACAATTTACAAAGAAAATACAGTGATCAAACTGTTAATTCTAGATAGGCAGTCACTTCCTTCTAGATATTAAAACAGAGAAAATCTGTTGCTAGCAAAACAATTACACAGCTATGATTACTGTCAATTCTTTGTATTAAATAAAGACTCACCAAATCCGCTTCTTACGTCTCTATGAATAGTGAAAAAATGCCATGACCACTAGAATACTGAACCGTCACCATGTAAGAATTTAGCACAAAGAATCACACAAATCACAGTATCTGTTGAAAAGTAAAGTTACACTTTCAGAGTCTGAAAAATTTAAACGTGCCTCCGCCGATCAACGAAGCAATTTAGTTGTCATGAAGGTGAACGCCAGGCTCCAACAATAATGGCTCCTCTCACAAACTGGCTGGTCCCGAATAGATATCCACATTACCATAACACAGGTACTCTCATAAAAATATATATAAAATCCTGGAGAGATAGCTCCACTGTCTCAGGTGTCACAGAATTTACCATACTGACAGCACAGAATATTGAGAACACTAGATATGTCAAACTGACATCACTGATTACATACAGACATCACTGTGGTATTCAAACCAACATCACTGGGGTAGTCACACTGACATCACTGGGGTAGTCACACTGACATCACTGGGGGCTCCATTGTAACTTTTTGGGGGTTCTCTTATCCCTAATACCATAGGGGATATAACTCCTTTAAGAGATAACAAGATTGAGTTCCATTTGCATCCTTTATGTACTGTGTGTGACGATAAGTTCAAACCATCAAAATGGTAAACAAAACCACTCTGAAAATACACAATACACAATCATAACTACATATTCATGTACATAAGGCACATGACAAATGGAAAATAGCTAAAAATACCACAAAATAGCACATACCAAATATATCAATGTATATGAATAATATTATAACTCTATGTATTCTAGTGGCTGAAATTTATCTCGGCATGCGCCTTAAAAATCTAGCTATTATTTTATATACACTCAGAGCTAAAAATATAAGCAATTATTTACAATGCACCTACCGATTTATGGAATCAGGTGGACCCTCATTACTCTCTCTCTCTGGCGCTATCTCTCTGTGCTGTCAGTAGTGCTGTAATATGAGAATATTAGGGTGAAAAGCACGAAAGACAGATGGTGATATTAAATAGGCAATAATAGATTAAATATTGCAATTCACTGCCATTTCCAAAAATATGCAAAATTACATAATGCACTCCGGACTGAAATGCACAAAATGCAATGCAATAAATGCAAGGAATGTCATCTCAACCCTCACACAAAAAGCACAAATAGTCATAAAGCCAATACATACCATGAAGAGACAATATGCAGAAAATTAAAACCAAAAATGTCTAAAAACAGAGCTTCAGAAAAACATGTCTGACTTCGAAGGTGGCAAAACGTGAACTGACCGTCAGGTGACTCAATACCCAATAAGCTCTCTCAGTTTGGCGGGAAGAGGTCAAAGGTTGTCCAAAACGAAGACTAATGGTCAAAGGGAGACAATACATTATAGGACATAATCAAAGTAAGGCAGAGGTGACCAAACTTAACCCGGTTACACTAGGAGGACTTTATTATATTCAAACTTTCATATGTAAATACTGCATGACTGGGTGAACCCTACAAAACGAACCTAGGGCGTAACTGCCTATACGCAAAATACGTGGGTGCGTATTGAAATTTGGTCAAATTGAAAAAATTCAGTACGCACCAGCGTATTTATTGATGACGGAAGTTTGTAAATTGGACAAGATTTCAAAAGTTACTGCAAACAGATACGACAACATGAAATATCTTTGGAGCTGAACTATTATTCCTGCCCCCCCCCCCCCCCTCCCTTAGCGGTATAAAACATTGTGCGTAACATGTAATTACTCCTAGTTATGCCCCTGCGAACGATGAAATATTCTTATAACAAATTGTGCATGCTTATAATTGTTTTTTTTTCTTTCTTTCAGAATTTTTAAAGATGATGCCATGTTGATAGAATTTATCGACATTGATCTGGTACCCCCGGAGAAAGACTACACATGGTTATGCTTGGCAGATATTACGCAATACTGTTGGCTCATACCAGCTTCAAAGGACCGCAAACTTTCCCCTTAACATACCGGTGTTCGACTGAACAGAAGCTCAAGTACCTAACTAAACTATGTCTACTGCAAATGCAACTTCCATTCTTTTATTTAAAAGGGAGTCAAAAATGAAAATGGCAGAGTTTCTCCCCCCTGAAAATGGCCAATTCACCTTAACGTGCGTTTACGTTTTGTCTTGATTGCTTGTTTTACGTCTCTTCTTCTTTCCACGCTTTTTGTAACCGTGGCATCTCCTGTGTAATAACTGCATTTATATTGTTACATTTGGCATACTTGATCCAGATGCAAGAGGATTTTATTTTCTTCAGAATAAAATATGTTAGTGATTTCATAATATTTGCCACGGCAATGAAACTCGAAAAAAGTACATGTAAGAAACAGCGCCAATGATAATCTTGAAAAAGCAACAACCTTTGACGAGTTCGAAAATTTGAAAATAAAAGCAAAAGCTGCTAGTGAAAAGAGAGTGACCTTTAACCATTCCTATTACCTACACGTACGCTCAACTTCATTCTTCAATTCATCACGATTGTTATTGTTATTTGAGCCGCGACACGCGAAAACCAACAATGTGGCCGTCCGTCCAGCGCAGACTCAGATCAGCCTGTGCATTCACCCAGTCTGATCAGACTCTTTGCTAAGCGCTTAAAGGGTAGCTGAGGGACTAAGCTACCTTCATGCGGTAAGCGAAGACTCTGATCAGACTGGGCGGATGCGCAGGTTGATCTGAGTCTGCGCTGGCCGCACAACCACATTGTTGGTTTTCTCGTGTCGCGGCTCATTTGTGAGTGTAATACCTGTAGAAGAGAAATAGATACATTTGGCTGCCTTTTAGATATGCTTTTGAAACCATCGAAAGTGATGTAGTAATGTTGTCATTATACATATTAACTTGTATCGTAAAGTCTCCAGAGACCTATCGGTGGTAAAACGACTAAACGTAAATACCAAAAGCGGTTCAGCCTACACGTACGGTGATAAAATACGGCTTGCTATGCATATATTGAGTAATTAACCTTGCAAAAAGTAGAGGGAATAAGTTTTATGAAAATGACAAATCACTCCACAAAATACGTCTGTCCTATTCTGGTTTCCAGTTTAGTAATTTTACATAGCTGTAGATGGCATAGTGAATGGGTTTCCAGGCCTGTACATATGTTTACCATTTCATTCATGTTTATGAAATCGAAAGTAGGTCATATTAGTTGGCAACTAAAATGACCCGAATCAGTTTTAAAAACCTTTCTTGTGACTCTCAAGAATATTATATTTGATTAAAGCATGCTTATCACGGTCGTTTACTATGATGAAACTGTTGTGAGAAGCTTACAGCGATACCTCACGATAAAATTTTCTTCACTGATAGAGCAATGGGGCCTTTAAAAAGAACTCAATCGGTCTGCAAAATCGCATAGTCTAAGCAGAGAGGTCTTAGATGTTCTCCTAAACACGCCTGCTAAACAATCATTCCCACTAGAAAATAAAAACTCACATTCTAGCAAATAACTACCCAAATTATAGCAATAATGTATTTGGCTTACATGTGTGTAAAGCATATTCGTGCACGATTTTCGATTTAATGTCATAGCTACACTGGTGGATTTCTCACAAATTTCCTGAAAGTGGCAAAACCGAAATGTTGGTTTAGACAATTTTTAAGAGTTATGCGAAGTTATTTTTTACAAAGCTGGCATTTTCTTACTAATAACTTCACATACATATGGGTTGAAAAGCAATTGCTATATTTTGGCTATACATTTGTAGAAACTTGCAATTTTAATTTCCAGTTGGAATTAAATTGCGCATTAACCAGCCTTAGCCCCTAAACACTGCCTGAGCCGCGACACGACAAAACCAACAAACAAGGTATGTGCGCCCAGCGAAGACTTAGATCAGTCTTGGCATCCGCCTAGTCTGCTCTAGTTTTTGCTGTGCGCTGAGTGAGTAGCTAAGGGTCTAACCTAGCTCCATTTTGATCGGACTGGGCGGAAGCCAATGCTGATCTGAGTCTTGGCTAGGCGCACATGCCACTTTGTTTGTTTTGACGTGTCGCGGCTCATTTATCATGACGGATCAACATGTTGAAACGATACGACTCTGGTTAGACTGTGGAGAGGTGCAGACTGATCGAAGTGAAGTTTTGATAGTAAAGCAAAGTTCAACCTCAATAGCAAAGCAATTCTATTCATGTGTCAATTGTCTGGCTATGAATATTCATCTGCTCACACTTTTCCTGGACTCTTTGGAAAACCTTTATGTTTGTAAATGTATCAAAATTAGGTTATGCTTTTATTTAAGAATAATTTGACTTTTCTGACAAGAAAACTACAATAACAGTCGCTGAAATAAGAATCAGAAATTATTTCAGGACAAAAAAGAACTTTTTGTTAGGTTTGAAAGTCATATCTCGTTTGTATATACTATGTTTGGAATAAAATCTTTTCTACACACCATTTTAAAGGCTTTTTGAACGTTATATCCCTTTGACACAGGTACAGTCTGCTGCCTATCTGGAAGCAAGAGAAACAGATACATTTTCAACTACGAGACAAATGAGCCGCGACACGAGAAAACCAACAATGTGGTCTTCCGCCCAGCGCAGACTCAGATCAGCCTGTGCATTCACCCAGTCTGATCAGACTATTTGCTAAACGCTTAAAGGGTAGCTGAGGGACTAAGCTACCTTCATGCGGAAAGCGAAGACTCTGATCAGACTGGGCTGATGCCCAGGCTGATCTGAGTCTGCGCTGGACGCACGACCACATTGTTGGTTTTGTCACGTCGCGGCTCAAATAGACATGTCCCCGTCTTTGATTCTGTCGAGTCTTCAAGTTTGATTCATCATAGATTTTACCTTGTAATGATTCATTGACGGGTTAGGAAACCTTCACACAGATCACACATCTTACTTTATGTTGTTTCTGTTGACAACCCAGGGATCGCTAGTTGTCGCAATACGTTGTGTCTGTGAGTCCTCGTCTTTTCCCATCTTATTATCTTCATCTTATTTTTAATTCATGATTTTTTTTCGATGATTCATTGATTGGTTGGGAAACTCTCACAAACAGCTAACCCAGCTGAACCCTTACAGAAGCTAAGGGCGAGGGATTAGATCCAGTTAAACTATATAGTTTAAGCCCAAGTAATTTATTACTAATCGTCCCAAGGCAGTACTTCTGTTATGGTTCCTCAATGTTTCCTGTTCTTATGTCCGTTTGTCTGTGACCTTCTAGCAGTATGGTCACCTGTATAGTTGCCCACTTTACTTTCTGTTTTGTGTTGTAATTTGATTAGAAAATAGGTAAAAATCGATGTTAGTGTTAGGGCGCGTTTACAAGAGCAAAGTTTCTATGACAAAGTAGGTTTGTCACAGAAAAAATTGCTCGTGTAAATGCCAAAATATGACAATGTTTCTTTGACAAATATATATGGTAAAGTTACTTCAATAACTTAAATTTGTCCGTGTAAACGGAGAACTTTGCTAAAGATTATGTAACAATGAACTTTGCTATAAGCGTGGAAAATGTGACAAAGATTTTGTTTCATTGCTGCAGGTAACTTTGACGAATAATATTTGGTCATAGAAACTTTGCTCGTGTAAACGCGGCCTTAGGGCGCGTTTACACGAGCAAAGTTTCTATGTCACAGAAACTTTAACAAAGAAAGTATGACAAACATTTTGCGTTTACACGGAGAAAATTATTTGTTAAAGAAAATGTGCCATAGAATCTTTGTCACATAAACTTTGGCAATGAAATATTTGCTGCAGTGTTCACACGACCAAATATTATTCGTCAAAGTTACCTGCAGCAATGAAACAAAATTTTTGTCACATTTTCCACGCTTATAGCAAAGTTCATTGTCATATAATCTTTAGCAAAGTTCTCCGTTTACACGGACAAATTTAATTTATCGAAGTAACTTTACCATATATATTTGACAAAGAAACAGTGTCTTATTTTGGCATTTACTCGAGCAAATTTTTCTGTGACAAACCTACTTTGTCATAGAAACTTTGCTCGTGTAAACGCGCCCTTTGATATTTGTTCGGGTTGTCTGTGTCGGTGCTGTCATTTATCTGTTGTGTGAGTGATGTTTTCAATTGGGATAGGTTAAATGACCGCCTGTCAGGGAAGAAATGTTCATTCGGTTTACCGAGGAGGTATTTTGAGAACTGTTGTCTTTCCCGTTTGGTTTTGAGAGCGGCATGTGGGCCTGATTGATGCCTATCTTTTTTACTATGTTATTATGATTTAATGTGAAGGGGCTCACCGCCATATTTTTCGGCCTTTTCTAAAAGGGGAACATATTTGTGACTCCTGGTTTGCTTCCCTAGACGACGTAGTCATTCCAAAATCATTTTTTCTGATCAGGGGCCGTATTCATAAAACGACTTAAGTGGTTGCTATGCTGTTGCTATGGCTAAATTTCTTTGAAGGAGATTCCCTACAACTATGAAATTTGCTCTGGAGGAACAGTCTTACAAACACTGTTCCTCCAGAGCAAATTTCGTAGTTGTAGGGAATCTCCTTTATAGATATTTACCCTTAGCAACCGTGTAGGAACGAATTAAGTGGCTTTATGAATACGGCCCCCGATTCGTGCCTGTCACGGAATTATGTTCCAAGATCTCTGATAAGAATAAACCGGACAAACAGCAACGGATAAATATGATAGGCTACATAAATCGTTACTTACACAGGAGTTACGTTATCACTGCCAATCTTAAAGAACGTAAACTTCTAGAAACCAAAACGTAAATCTTATGATTGTAGAGTTCTTTATCGAGGCGACAATGGCCTTTTGCGAAATGAAACTGAACATACATCTAGGAATCATGATTCGATATGTTTGCACAAAATATAATTGAGAAAGTAATCACTTTATCTAAGATTTGCATTCACAACCAAAGTGTTAGAATTAGACCCTCTGTTTTCTTATATTTGTTATAAGCCAAGATCATCTGGGCTTACTACAAATATAAGGAAACACATTCGAAGACGTACGAGAGCATGCGAAAAGGCTAACCTTTCAAACTCTGATCATAACTGTAATAAATTCAAGTTTCTTCGAAACATGGTAACAAACATTATTCGCAATTCAACGAAAGCATTCACCGATAATCTTGCATCCAAGCTCGAGTCCGAAACATTTGCGGTAAAAGATTGTGGACTACTCTTAAGCATTTTATCTTCCCGACTACTAGCTCTTTCATACATTTTAAGAGCATGATGGAATCATATTTTCTGATCATATGTTCTAACGATGACAATGCTAATCTCCTCGGTCCAAACACTACCGAATTAAAGTAATGCAGAACACCAAGAATAAGCACATATGTTACTGAAGATATCTCCTTTAGTTCTCAAATCATAAGTCTTTCTGAAATCGAGCTGGTCCTCCAATCATTACCTAAAGGGAACTTCAAGGCTATTGGGCAAGATGGGATAAATAAACGAATCTTACGAGAAATCGCGCATGAATTCTCCGCCTCTTTCTGTTCCTCAGACAGTCTGTCTCTATAGCTTGGACTTCTCGGATCTGTCCGGTCGCTCATGTTGCCCATTTTACAAGAAAGATGATCCATTACCGGCCAATATCTCATTTTACCCATTAATGACGATTTGAATCTACTACCCATATGAAATGGATTAGTCCAGTCATCATTTATGGGTGTCTGGTAAATTTTCACTATCGATTGTTTCTCAGAAATGATTGAATTTTAAGCCAACAGTGAAGATCCTAATCAGACGCCGCATCATGCGGCGTCTGATCTGGATCTGCACTGTTTTCTGTGTCCCATTTAATGGACGCTGGGCATGAATAAAGCAGCGGAACGAATTGTAGTTAACATTTATACAATCAATTTACGACAACACCATCATTACACCACTACAGTCTGAATTTATTCCTAAGGTCTCAACAATTTATCAACTAACATTCTTTCATGAAAATATTTGCCAAGCTCTCGATAACGGAAAAGAGGTCAGGGTAGAATTTTTGCGACAGTAGCATAATTCTTTGAAACCTTGAGGCAGCGGGTGTCTCCGACAATTTACTATCATGGTTCAGTAGTTATCTCCTAAACAGAAGACAAGTAGTGACTCTTTCTGGAGATAAGGCAGATTGGAACTACATCACATATAAGGCAGGAGCTCCTGAAGGCCCTGTATTAGCCCCCCCCCCCCCCCCCCCCCCCCCCCCCGCAAACCTTCCCTTCCCCACCTCCTGCTCTTCTTCTTCTGTATATAAACAACATAGATAACGTAACGACGATGGATCACATATTCGCCTTTTCGATGATGATACTTGTATATATATACAGTAGTTGACTTTGCATCTGAACTTCTTAATGTAGATCTTGAGGAAATTATAACATGGGCTGAACAGTTACTGTAGCTAGTGACATTCAGTCCTTCTAAAATAAAATCTATGTTGATTTCCATTAAACCAGTGCACCCTTCAATCTTTATGAGTAATAGCAGATCACAGAGGTAAATTTTCATAAAAATTCTAGGCATATTCATATCTAACGATTGCACAGGGCATAAACATATCGATTATGTAAAAGAAAAAGCATGTCACGCGTAGGCTGAAATTTTAACCGCACATGACATAAACATATCGATTACATAAAAGAAAAAACATGGAAAAGGACAGATTTCATGCTGAATTTTTACTTGACCGAAAATCTTTGGAAAAATATAAATAAGTTCCATTAGAATTCTCGAGTAAGTAAATGAAATGTGGGCTAATTGCACACCATATAAAAAGAATGAACTTTAAAAGATTCAACTAGAAGCAGCAATATAGCAACTGTTATCAGTAAACAATTTTCAGTCAATAGTTTATATCGCAAAAAAGGGTGGGATACCCTTGATGCAAGGCGAAATAAACAAAAGTGTTGCTGTTTAAAATGTACTACAGTTTGAGCCCTACCCCTAGTTCCTCGCTCTAGTTGGACAAAGTTGTAGATATAATTTAAAAAATGCCGATTACCTTCAAAAAAAAGAGATTGGAACAGTTTCCCTTCTAAAATCAAAGATTCTGACAATGTTCTCGTAGCATTCAATTCTAGTCTAAACAAAGAAAATCTTATCTTCCCTACGCATTTTCCCACTTGCGATCGGCGACTACAGGTATTGCATTTGCGTCTCAGAACAGACTGAGATTCTTTATTTTATCTATTTCTGAGACGCACCTAAACGACTCGCCGCTTTATTGCTGGGGCGATACGGAAAATGCTGATCATTTCTCTTACATGGTCCTGTTTACAAACGACAAATGATCAGATTTACAATTATTATCTCACAACACAGTCCGATTTCTTCTGATCTGCTCTTATTTGGTGGCACGTCTATGCCGCTAGAGATAAATGAACTGGTATTTGAAGTAGTTTAGAAATATATCGCAGATACCAAATGATCTGAAATTAAGATTAACCGACGCCACCTCGTAATCTTTACATTCCGATAAAATAGCTTTCCTCATTCCTCAAATTTAATTATACCAATAAACACAAAAAAACTATATCTTTTCTACTTCTGCTTTTCTATCACAAATACTTTGTAGAAATCAGTAATATGTTTAAGTCCAGCCCTAGGGCACACCTCATGCTCTTGCTCCAAAACATTTTCTTTTGTTTTTATTCCGATCTGTTTCTGAAACTGTTATCATTTTACTGATTTTTTGTCTTAGTTTTCATTTATTATTGTTTTGTTTGGCTACATACGTTATTGCTCGAATTTATTTGTTTAGCTGCTTTTTAGCTCACCTGAGCCTTTAGGCTCATAGGTGAGCTTAAAGTATAGCCAGGCAACCGTTCTATTCTATTCAATCGCCCGTCGTCCGTCGTCAACATTTTCAAACAACTTCTCCTCTGAAACCACCAGGCCGATCGAAGCCATATTTCATAAGGAGCCTACCTAGGTTGGGGGAACAAAAGTTTGTTCGGGGTATCTGGGTCACATGACCAAGATGGCCACCACGCCCATATATGGTAAAAACCCTTCAAAAATCTTCGTCTCCAGAAGCAAAAGGCCGATGACCTTGAAACTTGGTATGAAGCATGCAGGCCCATTATAGTTTGTACAAATGATGACCTTTCAATGACCTTGACCTAATTTATGACATGGTCAACTTAGTACGTTAGGCTTTTATATGTGAAAACGCTGAAACAGTGGATTTCTCAGAAACTATTTAAGTCTAACGAACTATACTTGGAATACATGGTCAGCTAAATGAACAAATGAAGATATTATGTCACTAAAGGTCAAGGTCATTCGGTCCGTCCACCCGTCATCAAAATTTTCAAACATCTTGTCCTCCGAAACCGCTGGGCCGATCAAAGCCAAATTTCATATGGAGCCTCCATGGGTAAAAGGAACGAAAGTTTGTTCATGGTATCTGGGTCACATGACATAGATGGCAGCCACATCCATATATGGTAAAAAACTTTCAAAAAATCTTGTTCTCTAGAGCCCAGACGCCTATGACCTTGAAATTTGGTATGGAGCATAGGGCATGCGGGCCCATCATAGTTTGTACAAATGATGACCTTGCAATGACCTTGACCTAATTTATGACATGGTCAACTTTGGTACGTTAGGCGTTTATATGGGAAAACGCTTAAACAGTGGATTTCTCAGAAACCAGTTAAGTCTAAGGTACAATACTTGGTATAAATGGTCAACTAAGTAAACAAATGAAGATATTATGTCACTAAAGGTCAAATTTTCGGTCCGTCAATCCGTCGTCAAGAATTCAAAGCCGATGGGCCTATCAAAGCCAAATTTTATATGAAGCCTCCTTGGGTTAAAAGAACAAAAAGTTTCTTCTGGGTAAGTAGGTCACGTGGCCAAGCTGGCCACCACACCCATATATGGTAAAAACCTTTTAAACATCTTCTTCTCACGAACCAAACGGCTTATGACCTTGAAACTTGGTATGTAGCATTGAGCGTGCGAGCCCATTATAATTTGTACAAATGATGACCTTGCTATGACCTTGACCTAATTCATGATATTGTCAAGTTTGGTACGTTAGGCTTTTATATGTGAAAATGCATAAACCATGGATTTCTCAGAAACTTTTTAAGTCTAAGGTAAAATTCTTGGTATACATAGACAACTAAATGACTAAATGAAGATATAATGTCACTAAAGGTCAAGGTCATTCGGTCCCTCCATCCGTCGTCAAGATTTTCAAATATCTTCTCCTCTGAAACCACTTAGCCGATCAAAGCCAAATTTTATATGGATCCTCCATGTATTGGGGGAAATGTAGTTTGTTCGGGGTATCTGGTCACATGACCAACATGGCCACCAAGCCCATATATGGTAAAAACCCTTCAAAAATTTTCTTTTCCAGAACCAAAAGGCCTATGACCGTGAAACTAGGTATGTAGCATTGGGCCCTTCAAAAATCTTCTTTTCCAGAACCAAAAGGCCTATGACCTTGAAACTTTGTATGTAGCATCGGGCAAGCCCATTATAGTATATACAAATAACGACCTTGCAATGACATTGACCTAATTTATAACATAGTCAACTTTGGTACGTTAGGCTCTTATATGGGAAAACACTAAACAGTGGATTTCCCAGAAGCTATTTAAGTCTAAGGTACAATACTTGGTATACAAGTTCGACTAAATGAACAAATGAAGATATTATGTCACTAAAGGTCAAGGTCATTCGGTCCGTCCATCCGTCGTCAAGATATTCAAATATCTTCTCCTCTCAAACCAATGGGCCTATCAAAGCCAAATTTTATATGGAGACTACATGGGTCGGGGAAACGAAAGTTTCTTCGGCGTATCTGGGTCACATGACCAAGATGGCAGCCACATCCATATATGGTAAAAACCCTTCAAAAATCTTCTTCTCCAAAACCAAAAGGCATATGACCTTGAAATCTGGTATGTAGCATCGGGCATGCGGGCCCATTATAGTTTGTACAAATGATGACCTTGCGATGACCTTGATCTAATTTATGACAGGGGCAACTTTGGTATGTTTTAGGCTTTTATATGGGAAAACGCTGAAACAGTGGATTTCTCAGAAACCATTTAAGTCTCAGGTACAATACTTGGTATACATTGTCAACTCAATGAACAGATGAAGATATTATGTCACTTACGGTCAAGGTCATTCGGTCCGTCCATCCGTCATCAAGATTTTTAAATATCTTCTCCTCTGAAACCACTATGTAGCATTGAGCGTGCGAGCCCATTATAATTTGTACAAATGATGACCTTGACCTAATTCATGATATTGTCAAGTTTGGTACGTTAGGCTTTTATATGTGAAAATGCATAAACCATGGATTTCTCAGAAACTTTTTAAGTCTAAGGTACAATTCTTGGTATACATAGACAACTAAAAGACTAAATGAAGATATTATGTCACTAAAGGTCAAGGTCATTCGGTCCCTCCATCCGTCGTCAAGATTTTCAAATACCTTCTCCTCCGATTGAAGCCAAATTTATATAGAGTCTCGGTGGGATGGGGGAACGAAAGTTTGTACCCGGGATCTGGGTCACATGAACAAGATGGCCGCCACGCCCATATATGGTAAACACCCTTCAAAAATGTTCTTTTCCAGAGCCAAAAGGCCTATGACCTTGAAACTTGGTATGTAGCATCGGGCATGCGGGATCATTATAGTTTGTACAAATGATGACCTTGCGATGACCTTGATCTAATTTATGGCATGGGCAACTTTGGTATGTTTTAGGCTTTTATATGGGAAAACGCCGAAACTGTGGATTTCTCAGAAACCATTTAAGTCTAAGGAACAATACTTGATATACATTGTCAACTCAATGAACAGATGAAGATATTATGTCACTTACGGTCAAGGTCATTCGGTCCGTCCATCCGTCATCAAGATTTTTAAATATCTTCTCCTCTGAAATCACTGGGCCGATTGAAGCCAAATTTATATGGAGTCTCAGTGGGATGGGGGAGCGAAAGTTTGTACCCGGGGTCTGGGTCACATGAAGAAGATGGCCGCCATGCCCATATATGGTAAAAACCCTTCAAAAATTTTCTTCTCCAGAGCCAAAACGCCTATGACCTTGAAACTTGGTATGTAGCATCGGGCATGCGGGCCCATCATAGTTTGTTATGCTTTTATATGGGAAAATGCTTAAACAGTTGATTCCATGGAAACTTTTTTAGCCTAGATATAATAATTGGAAAATATGGTTAACTAATTGGATACATGAAGATATAAGGTCATCAAAGGTCAAGGTCGTTTTTTTAAACTTTGCTCAAGGTCATTGAGATTTTACTATTAAAATATGCATACCTTATAGGCCACTGGTTTCAAATTTGTAACAAATGAGGGAAATGGCAAACTGTGTCTGTTGACAGAAGGTGTCAGGTGAGCTACAAGACCATTGGTCCTCTGGTTTTCTTTGTTCCAGTTTTCCATTATCTAATTTTCATGAAAGTATATTTATTTGCTCGCTGAATTACAGATCTGAATCTATATTGCCATGTTTTTTATTGTTGTGCTAGTAAGGAGAAACACTAGTATAAGCAGTGACTGTTTCCGTATCCATCTTAAACTTATGTATAATACGTATGCGATCGAAGAAGCGAATAAATATTTTTCAACCAACCATTGCAATTGGTGATGTAACTAGTTGTGACTTCAAAGACAGATCTTGACACGAACGGTCTCAGAGCGATCGTATGTGCGCCACCAAAATGTCAGATTGTAGACAAAGTAGAAAACCGGTCATCTGCCGAAATTATGCCATCCTGAATGAGACCGTAGCTTAGATTAATGTGTTGCCGTGAAATCAGACCTTAGAGTCATATTATGTAGGTGTATTCGCTTTAGTAGATTTCAGTAAAATAAGTAATTGTCGAAGGTGTATAATTTACACACCTATACATACTTCATGTTACACGTATGTTTATTTATAGGTAGGATGTCACTGACCCAATATGGTAAGAATGTCCTTTACTTTATATTTTTTCTACTGTACTTTCGTTCTCTTTCCAAATACTTAATACATATTCTTGCTTAAAGCATTTAATCGTTTTTTGGTTGTCTGTTATAAACTACATTGGACAAAACAATTTAGGGATCACACATTTGATTTGGCATTTCTGGGTCTACTGATAATTATCTAAGTTTTGTTTTATATGCTGACTTAGTATTTTTATTCCACATGGTTATGCCATCAATTTTAAAATTATGCACCGTTTTGTTTAAGCACTGCAGTCCTTCAAATTACACTACCCTTTAAATCAAAGGGGTGCATAAGAAAAAAAATCACTAAAAGTTTCGATTTCGTCAGTTCATGGAATGTTTAGCAAAATTGCTTGATAGTCATCAAATTAACATTTTTAAGGTCAGCATGCTGTAACAAGTTTAAAACACCTTGTCATTTTAAAAGCTATGCCCGACCAAACTGACACACTATCAATTTTCTTTGGGAATTTTAGACCACTTTCATTTTAGGGGTAGTCTGACTTAAAGCCTGGTCTTGGTCAAGACAAAGGCTATAGGTTCAAACTTCAAGTGTTCCGAACTTGCCAAATGAATTATTTTGAAGGTAGACATGATTTATTTTACCAAATATTTGATATGTTCCAGAAGTCGCAGGGTAAAATTTTAATCCCTAAATTTTCTTGCCAAGTATATATTAGGTTTGTATGTAACGAGTTCAGAAAACTAAACGTCAGGAAAAAGTTTTTACGATCCAAATTTCAGCTATAATCATATACAGCTTCACATCATGCCAGCAAAGCCCGTGGCATGGTCACCTTTGCGCTAAGTTCCGAATCTACGGTCAGTTTAAGAAAATATGAAGTGGATCCACTCCGTAATAGCGATAAAATGGGCTTTGTGTTGTTTCTTTCCCACATGGTGTCTTCGATTGGATCTGGGATTGAATTGTGTCAGTTCCTGAGTATTTTCCTCCTATTTTTGAACATCCTAAGTGCATTTTACAAATTATATATGAACTGCCAAGTTATTTATTTATTTATTTATTTTGTCTTTTGCTAAATTAAGTACATGTATACATAAACAAGGCTCATATCTGTCTCACTTTCAGGCAGATCAACTCACAGAAAAAGAAATCGCCGGTAAGCACAAGATGGTCAAGGATAAAAACTTGAAGTCATTCCAACGTCAATGCAAAGAGCAAACATTTCCACCATTTTGAACATCTATTCAGACCCATTAGAGCTTTTCACAACTTTTATGATTAATGGATTTAAGACTCTAATCATTGTGTGTGGATATGCAGGTTGATTCGTGTCTTTCCTTTTCTGCTCTGTATGGACGAAGCAGTACACCTTTTGCTTATATTTTGAGCAGAAAAGAAAGGTAACTGCAGTGTTTGCAATGAAGTTATGACTCTGCTTAGAAATTAATAGTATTTTGATAGACTGCTTAAAATATGTAAAAGGAGCACTGTATCAAAATTTAAGACTCTACATTATAATAATAATTAATGAAACACTGTAGATGGTTTCCATTAGTCTCTATATAAAACTCTACATCATCTAAACTAATGAATACCGTATATATGCGATAATTTTTGCGGCGTTCCATTTTTTATGGTATTTCGCGGTCACTAAGAAACCGCGAATATTAAAACCGCGAAATGATTTCGGGTTTCTTGCAAAGTTTCTTCAGTAGACACATGCTCCATACTTCTTTGTTTCTGTTTGCTTTGGTAAATTCTGGTACTTTTCACTTGAGCCAGTTGTTCCGTTAACCTGCGGCCTGTCGCAGGTTAATGAACGAGCCGGCTCATGTGAAAAAGAAGCAGTTTTACTTTTTGCGCTAGTTGCTAGCCGCGAAATTTAAATAATCGCAAAAATTAATGTGGTTGTTTTACCCCTTAACCGCAAAAATTTGAAAACTCGAAAATTACCGTATATACGGCTGGTAAGGCATCAAAACTAATAAATTGGTCAGGCATCACTCTATTATGATGCCTAACCTATTTATAAGTTTTGATGATCACTTGTAATTTATTGTTTGTTCGAAAGTCTTTGTCAGTCTTTCCTTTTCATGTTGGGGATAGGGTTTGGGATCTGATTAAGTCAGTTCCTGAAGTGTACAATCATTAAATTTATATAGAGACTTATGGAAACTATGTACAGTTTTCCCTTTATTATTTTGAGCAGTGTAGCTCACCAGGATTTCTTAAGGTGGTGATAATCACTGATTTGGGGCAAAGACAAAACTCTGCATAAAACACTCAAAATACCACTGATCTTTCCAAAACTTAGCATATGCCTTCTTTATATTGTTTCTGACAATTCAGACTCCCAAAATGCAGCATTTGTTAATGTTAAAAAGTGATTTATAAGGAAAGATCAAAGGGTAATTTTGTGCGCAATAATCTGAAAAAATATTATTATTGAAAATATACTTAGTGCTGAGAGTTCCTTGTTGCATAATAGAGAGCGAGCTAGCAATTATTTTTTCAAACTCTATCACACTTTATCTGGCTGAGCAGATGAAAAAAGATGCGGTCTGTGTCCAAATTTTTTTGTCAAAACACACAGGTAAAACAGGTGAGACTATTTTAACAAGGTTGAACAATTTCATCTACACACCAGTGATCATGTAAGTAATGTATTATTTATACTGTAGGTGTTACATAGGTATGCTTGCCTACCCTATATTTAATAAATGCATCCAGTGTACATTACCTTGTACATGGTTGAGCATTTGAGAAAAAGCTACCGTTTTCATCTGGTCTACATTACAATTTGAGAAAGAGTTAGAATAAATAATTGATAGGTCGCTCTTCATTATGCAATAACCCACCTTCAGTACTACGTAAATTTTCAATAACGATGTTATTTTTTTTTTTTTTTTTTTTTGATTATTGCGCAGAAAACTACCCTTTGATCTTTCCTTATAAAGACAGTTTTTTAAGTAGCATGTACGTCTATTTTGTATTCTAAACTGTAAAGAACAACAAAAATAAGAAGTGTGCTAACTTTCAGGGAGATACCTTACTATCTTATGGTGTTATGCAGATTTTTACATTTACCACAAATCACCACCTTAAGTAATTGAGTCATTCTGCATGCAGTCAGATCAACTGTAATATAAATTGCGTTTTGAGGAATTAGCAGACACGTTTTTTGTGTTGTTGTTTTTTTCACAGCGCCAAGTATACTTGTTTAAGGAAAACATTACACATTGAAGTCCGGGCACGGATAGAATGCTACAGTGCATCTTTGGAATCGGAAATACCATTATCCCGTTAGCAGTGGTTTCAATACTGTATGACTGAAAATTTGTTACGAGTAGTAGTGAGCTTCATGTACAAAATAGTTTGATCTACTGCTTGTGTTCATTCGAGATTTTCCTGTTTTAGTGAGCATTGGTTTCTGTTTTCTAGATTATAAAGCCGCCTTCAAGATATTTGACAAAGGCGGTGACGGCAAAATCTCAGCAGCGGAACTGGGAACAGTGCTGCGGTCGCTAGGACAGAAGACTACTGAGGCTGAAGTACAAGAACTCATTAAACATTTTGATATCGATGGTAAGTAAGCATGTTTAACCCAGCTGTCCCTAGTGGACTCTTTTACCCTGATATACTGGATGAGTTCATTAGTTTTTTAAAGAGTGTCTCGTTTATTTTATTTTTATTGCTATGTGTTCTGATGTACTGGTTTCATTTATTAGTGATATCCGTTTTGGTTAATTTTTGTTTTCATTTAAAGGGAAGTGCCCAAGTTTCTTGGGGTAACAGTGTAGACCATGATCAGACGCCGCTTCTTACGGCGTCTGATCGGGTCTGAACTGTTTGCTCTGTATCCCTATGTCCCTATTTTGGGACACTAGGCATAAATGGGATAAATTGCCAATGATTACCGTGGAATGCTTCATTTTTATGTTTCGAGTCCATCGCATCTCTAGTATTTGCAAAAAAAAAACAACATGAGAAAGCTAAGACGAACAAATCACTCAGAACCTTCATGTAGTTTTAAAAGAGTTTAGTTAAGCCCCCCCCCCCTTCACCCCCCCCCCCTCCCACACACACACACACAATCAGTAGTTTTATCACTGGCCCTTTGGCCGTCCCTGTTTCCCATGTACATGTAGTTCTTCTTGGTTGTTTTATGTGTTGTTATGTCTGTTATTGAAAAATATTTTGTGATGTAAAGGCTAACCCCGTGACCACCTACATTGGAAATGGCTGTTCAAATGACTGCCGCTGTCCTTGGTGGTGACTAATAATGTGTCGTTTTCGCCCATGGTTTCTTGGATGGGCTCTGGTATTTAATAGTGTCAGTTCCTAGGAGTTTTTCTTCTTATTTTTTATACTAAAGTAGCGTTGTTGCATGGACCCAGTAGAGTTGTTACTCTTACAGACAATAACCATCATACCATGCTGTCTTACCAACATGCACTTATGCCTATGAAACGTCAATTTTTCCTGTAGACAGGCTCCAGTGACTGAATGGTTGGCCATACATCAGAATAAAGACAGCGACATTAAGACTTGTACCGCTTGAGCCGCGACACGAGAAAACCAACAATGTAGTTGTGCGCCCAGCGCAGACTCAGATCAGCCTGGGCATCCGCCCAGTCTGATCAGAGTCTTCGCTGTCCGCATGGAGGTAGCTTAGACCCTTAGCTACCCTTTGAGCACTGAAGGAAGAGTCTGGTAAAATTGTACGGATGCAGGCTGATCTGAGTCTTCGCTGGACGCACAACCACATTGTTGGTTTTCTCGTGTCGCGGCTCATTTAAATTCATATAACCATTTAGTCTGGAAGCCAGGCTATTTTTCCTGTCAAATTGGCATAAAACACCATTCATGTTAACGCGGACAGAAAAGTTATTTGGATAATCTGATATTTTGAGAGGCAATTATTTCATGTTAAAAACGGTATTTCATAAAAATACAATTGAAAATTCTTGCAGACAAAATAAAGTTATTTTATCCATACAGGTAACGGCACAATTGACTTCGAAGAATTCCTCGAAATGATGCACAGAAAAATGATGGAAGCCCATACGGAGGAAGAAATTTCTGAAGCTTTTAAATTTTTCGACAAAGATGGCAATGGTTATATTACTTCGACTGAATTGAAAAATGTGATGACAAATTTAGGTCAGGATATGACGGACGAACAGGTGAACGAAATGATACGAGAAGCCGATACTGACGATGATGGAAGGGTAAACTATGACGGTAGGTGTTATAGACCTATAATCATAGACAAATAGAGTCGAACACCGACAAACATAAGTTTCTATCGTTGAGTGTAGTTTTGTTTCAACGGCTGTTCGTTGAGTAAGCAACTAAGTTAGCAGTGGCATGGCAGCGATATTTGTTGACGATAGAAGTGGTATAGTACAGGTATAAGTTTGTAAGACACCGGTCTGCTGAGAAAAACAACGATCAGAAAAATGCAAATCATGTTTGCATTTTCCTCATTTTGTAATAGTTTGCCGTTCTTTGAAATGCGTTAAATACCCTATAGCATATGATTTTGTAATCTCAGTTTAGCATTTGAATATTGAATTGGCCCCGCACACCAGGCCCCGAGGTTATAAAACTTTTTTCATGCTCAACTCAGCTGAGCATGAAATTTTCTCTGCTGATAAATATGAAAATGCCGACTAATGTTGGTATTTTCATATTCATAAGCAGAGAAAATTTCTCACTCAGCTTAATTGAGCATGAAAATAACTGTATTTATCAGTAATTTGCTATTGATAAGCAGGTAAAATTTCATGCTCAGCTGAGTTGAGAATGAAAAAAGTTTTATAACCTCGGGGCCAGGACACGCGCAATAGATGGCTGCCTCTTCTGCAGAGTCGCTAGGAGCTGTAGCAGGACCGGAGTGCCACTTCGGAGGCAAAGTCTCGAAATGCCTGAAATATTACATGTATTTACATTGACACTAAACAAGAACGCGCTCACTCACTTACGAGCGTAAAAATATACACACTTTAAATATTGATCGCATGTATTCATCAGCTGCAGTATTTTATTTCAAAGAAATTTGAGCCACGACGTGACAAAACCAACAATGTGGTCGTGCGTGCAGCGCAGACTCAGATCAGCCTGGGCATCCGCCCAGTCTGATCAGAGTCTTCGCTTTCCGCATGAAGGTAGCTTAGTCCCTTAGCTACCCTTTAAGCGCTTAGCAAAGAGTCTGATCAGACTGAGTGAATGCCCAGGCTGATCTGAGTCTGCGCTGGGCGCACAACCACTTTGTTGGTTTTCTCGTGTCTCGGCTCATTTAACAAATTACCTGAGTATGATTCACACGAAAACTGACTGTACTTATTCAGTATCCTTCTCGACAGGAGAAATGGATGAGACAGTCAGTCTATCCGGTATCACTGCTAATATGCATATAGTTACGGCCAGTTGTTTACATACATGTATATTGACATTTATCTTTGCTGAACAACTTGGAATTCATTTACGTATCTATATTTTTTTTCAAAGGGAAACAATTGTTGTTGTTTCCTGTTTGCTTTCCTTAGTGATGAAACCTTTCAAAATAGGGTCTACTTTTAATGAAAAACCGTTCCCTTTAAGTGAAGCAACATTTTTCTCATTTAAACTTGGCCCCTGTTAGGAAATACGGCAGAGAAATAACACACGAAGATATGGTAGAACTGCTTCCACCTGTTTGGGAAAGAGCTGCTCTTTCGGTTTACCGTGCGGATCTTTCGTGAACTTGTGTCATTTTTCCGTGTGTGTGTGTGTGTGTGCTTTTTTCCCTATTGATTTGATCGCGGGATGTGTGATTTGATTGTATTAATTCCTGACCATTGCTTATCTTTTTACTTTCCCCTGAAAGTGTACCTGGCCCCAAGATTATAAAACTGTTTGTTTTTGATGCTCAAATCAGCTTAACATGAATATGCGAACCCCTATGAAATTAATCTAGAGCAATATGTTGTTGTTTGTTGTTTTAGTGCTTTACGAGACAAATTTTGTCGGACACGTAGGGCTGTGGGATACCTAGGGACCTTACATACGTCCACGGTAAACAGCTATTGTCATGTCGGGACGGTAAGTTGCCCTAACCACACTATTCCTGGGCAGGCTTAGACCTTCTAAGCGATTAACCAGTACTAAGTGCACATAATTTTGCCAGTTACTGACAACTGCCCTTCTTGAATCAGCGGAAGGAGAAACGAAAGTATGTGGCCGGACGAACCCGGGACCTCTGGCTCTTGAGTTCGACGCGCTATCGACAGCGCTACGCGGTCCGGCCAGTGCAATATGTAGAGATGTTTATTGTTTCCAGTGCTTGCTTTTCTTATTTTTTCTCTTTTTAGAATGCATAAAACAAGTTTGTTTTAGTACATTGATTTGATTCAAAATTGAAATTTGAGCACAATCTCAGCTGAGCATGATAAACATGTTTTATAACCTCGGGGCCTGTTCACCTTAACCTATACCTTTACTTCTGTTTCAGAGTTTGTGAGAATAATGACCAAGAAATGAGTCTTTTTGGAGAGTCAAACTACATTCAACATGAGTTTTGTTTGTGTGATGAGATTTGCTTTCCATAGTTTGTGAAGAAATATTATTTATATTTCTGTGCAGCTGTCCCTCTAGTCAAGAGAAACTGACTGATGTCCCATTGTACAACGGAAAGTAAAGAGCTTTCGCATCTCAGTGGGCAAATGATGAACCTCATATCAACACTGTACGCATAGGGCTACTTTTCTAAATAATTCTGACTTCTGTCGTATTGTGTTGTCGGCCGTAAACTGGTTTCATTCGTCTAAATGAAAAGTTTATAATTTCGCAACAACGTGATTAGCAAGTTATGAGACGCGTTGAGAGAAACTTAGTTTCAAGAAGAAAGAGATGTTGACCATGACGAACATTTTACAGAGCTTCTGCATGCAGTGCTATAAGAAAGGACTGTGATCGACTGGACCCGGTTAAGTTTAAAGGCCCAGGTGACTGATTTCTTCATTTTTCTGTCTAAGGTGTTGATTCCTCTTATAATTATGTTCTGAGACAGCATATAGGGAATAATATGGGGTCCAGTCCTGAGGAGCAGCATGCATAAATTCATGTAATATTATGCGATATAATATTACATAAGCTGTGAACATAGGCACTATGTAGGAAAATGGAAAATAACTAAGACAAATGTGTCTCCTTTATTTTATTTCTTAAATGCATGTTTGCTATATCTCCATAAGCTCATAAGCTGAGGCTTACAAAAATTGACAAACACATTTTTGTGGTTTCCACTTGCTGTCGTTTGCCTTCGTCTTTAACGTACACAGCGATCAGTCAGATTGGCAGCCGGCAAACAATTAACATGGACATTACGGTAAGAAAATTTGACAAACACAATAATGCAAAATAGGCAAATAAGCCGCTTAGTTCCTTTCCAAACACAAGTCAGCTATTTTATTATAAAAATACATAAGTATCAAGAAAACATGTAAAATGTTCATGTTTTGACATTATTATGAAATGAATTTAAAACAGTTCAAACTTGAGCCAATCACCTTGCAAAACTGTTTCAAAACAAATACAAGTTCAAATCTACTTGAAATATTTTATTAGTGACTGTTAGTTCTTGATTATCAGACTGAAATGTAACAGATGACAGAAAAAAGAGAACTATATAAATTTTCAGCTATTTTAAATTTATTTTTATTTTTGTAGAATGAGAAACACGTCAGTAGGTTTGTTTGACTTTGTTCGCAAACATTGCATTGTCCTTCCAACACAAGTACTTCGACCATGATCTTCCTAAAGTGATGTCATCTCAATCACTGAAACCAAATCTTTTGCTATTTGCTACATCTTCGGAATTACTCTACTTTCATGAAATGAGCCGCGACACGACAAAACCAACAATGTGGTTGTGCGCCCAGTGCAGACTCAGATCAGCCCGGACATCCGGCCAGTTTGACCAGAATCTTCGCTAAGTGCTCAAAAAGTAGTTAAGGGTCTAACATACCGCCATGCGGGCAGCGAAGACTCTGATCAGACTGGGCGGATGCCCAGGCTGATCTGGGTCTGCGCTGGGCGCACAACCACATTGTTGGTTTTGTCGCGTCGCAGCACAAGTATCGTATATTTTCTAACAAACGCCCCAGACTTTAAGTGACCAAATGGAATAAGATTGGTTTAGGAAACCTTGCTTCTTGCATTGAAATCGGTTGGTTTATCCATGAAGCATAAATACCCCTGCAATTAGATTCTGAACACATCGCATAACTAACCTGGCAACTGAAATGCGTGCTTGCACTTTTTCTGTCCGATCAAAGATTGGTATCTGGTTCCTTCTGTGGGTACATGCATTCATAGAAACAACTTCAAGCGATTATAAAGCAAAGGCTAATCTCGTTATCCCAACCACTGATATCTCAAAGTACCCGTTTATATCAAAGGATACAGTGTTGACACATTTCCTATTTTTCTTTACATTGCAACTCGTGTTTTCTCATACAACTGGTACTCAAAGAAAATTTTCTGGGATTAGAAAATGTACTTTGAGATGTCACTAGATTGAGATATGAACTTCAGCTTTGAGATATCGAGAGTTGACTGTCAATGAATAAAACAATTAGATTTTGACTATATGTAATTAACTCAACTATACGTGTTTGTTGTTTTTCTTCTTTTTTTGTATTTTGTATCGCCCCTATTGTGATGTCTCTCCTTGTAAACAGGTACAGGGAATCATGCTTTATTGTATTTTATGAAGTTGCCGTCGAATACAGCTACTGGGCAAGCTGTATTCGTTCGAATATAGCTACTATATCCGTCGACAAGTATGTGTGATGGTTTTAGTACCGGAGGAGACAATAGGTTAGCCTCCATCCTTCTGGAAAAACTGGATCATACCATCTCGAATAAAGCCAAAGGTAAACTAATAAAACTTATTTATAAAACTTTGTATGTGGATGAAAGTTGATAAGGATAGAGCCGCGAGACGACAAAACCAACAATGTGTTTTTGCGGCCAGCGCAGACTCAGATCAGCCTGGGCATCCGCCCAGTCTGATCAGAGTCTTCGCTGTCCGCACGGAGGTAGCTTAGACCCTTAGCTACCCTTTAAGTGCTTAGTGAAGTGTCTGATCAGACTAGGCGGATGGCCAGGCTGATCTGAGTCTGCGCTGTGCGCACAACCACATTGTTGGTTTTCTCGTGTCGCTGCTCAGTCATAATGAATCTTCTACCAGCGAAAAATTCTAGTTTCTGTGGTAACAAAAGAGAAATTATGCCCTGTGATAACTATTTTAGCTAGGCTTATGTGACTTAGGCACATACTTGGAATGTCTGATATACGATACCAAAGCTTGAAAATATTATGATTAATTTAAGATTTAACAAACTTCAACAGATATTTTGGCCCTGGATCATTTACTGATGCAAATACGTCCGAAAAAATGTAAAGTAGAAAAATAAAGAACGACCCAACGAGCGACTAGGATTTGAACCAACGCAGACTGCGGCAACAAAATTCACGAAATACACGCACGGCAACCAAATGAGCAGCTCTTTCTTAAACAGGTGGTCATTCCGTTTCCCTATCTAAAAACAGCAGCAATATCTATTTTTTACCTATTTTATATTTCAAATTAAAACAAATAAGGAAACAGAATGTGCAGAGAGCTAAAGACCATAGACAAGCGGATATAACAACATGTACTACAGAGGCACCACAACAGAAGTACCGCATAAGAAGGGTTAGAAAAGGAATACTGGGGGATGGTGTACTTGTTTTACTGGATCCAAACCTCGCCCTCTGCTTCTGCTTTTTACATATTGGCACGTACATAAGAGGATATTCACGCCCACTGTTTATGAAGGCCAGGGCATATCGCTTCCGAAGTCTCTAGCTTTGCAACAAATGCAGAAGAAAGGTGCAGAAAGCATTTTGATCGTTTCTTTATCATTTCTTCCTAGACAGACCGTGGCAAACACACACGTACACTAACAGACGCATGGAAATATGTATTAATCTAGAAATTTAACCGTTTCTTTGTGATTTCTCGCCATCGCTATATACATGACTAATTATGTACGTGCCAATATGTAATCGTGCATGTATTTGTTTATGTATGTGTTTGTGTGTGTATTCAGCTGTGATTATAATGTAAAATCCTACTATTTTCCAAATTTTTGTCATGGTCGATTTTCCGGTAGGAGGAAAAGGACCTTGGGGGGAAATGTGGCCCTTTGAGGTCCGGACAATCATATATATAGTCGTCCTTCGTATAGCTTTGTTTTCCGGGACAAACGGGGGTAAAACTTCTTCTGACAGATTCTACTTTGAGTTAATAGTGTTTCAGCAATATCCTTACAAGAAAAAATGTTAAGGCGAGTCTAGTACGCTTTAAATACGTTTAACTACGATTTACTTCGTATTACCCGGCTATCGAACGGCATAGTGACACGCTTTCAGAAGGAACGAGGACAGATTACTTAACTACTCTCTTGTTGACCCACTCCAGCAAGTGGTTTTTCGAAGTTTATACTTAAAGGATAAAGAAACAGCAAATTCCTGTTACATGGTTCAATTAACTACCATTTCTCGTAGTCAGATTTGTCCAGTAGAGTTTTTGAAATTCATTGGCATGTTCTCAAACTTGGAAAGTAATCTCTTGCAATATATTTTTTTCAGTTTCAAAATGGCGGCCTCAAGATGACCATTATTGCTGTAGGGGTGGCCTGTTTCAAGCACATTCTTGAAAATTACCACTTAATATAAAACTAACATGAAATCAGTTCAGAAGAATTAATTCTTATATCTTATAGCAGTTATTTTCGTAAGTAATATCTTTTTGGAAAACAAAAAGCTGACACTGCTAGCAACCCTTTACTGAAGTGATCCATATTCCAAAACAGAGCAGGTGATTAGTGATGACATCATTTCTGTTGTGATGTCATAATGGGTGGTTCCCAGCTTAATTAAAATTAAAATGAACATCATCAAAGGCTGGAAACCAGAAGGAATATTTTAACTATTGGAAAACCCAATTCCAAACAAAAAATGTTAAAAATAGGCAAAAGAGGTCATGCAATATGCTGCAAGTCAGTATTTAGCTACGAAATATGGTTTTGTGTATGTTAAACCTAAACTTTTGATATTTAAGCATCTTTAAAGAAAAAAATTCTACTAAAAACCACTTGCTGTATTGCTTGGTTTAAACATATTTATTTCAAAAATTGACATACATGTACAAAATATACAAACTGTTACAAATAATGGGATCAGAGCGAAAGCAACAGCTTATTTAGTTCTTCTCCCGTACCAATTCTTCTTGTAATCAGTCAATCATGGCACACACAGTATTTAAATAACATTAAATCAAATCACTTAAAGTGATATTTATGTATTTTGTTGTTGACTAGTGAACATGGTAAAGCTTTATCAAAAGAAGGACTAACGAAAACGAGGAGAGAGAGAGAGAGAGAGAGAGAGAGAGAGAGAGAGAGAGAGAGAGAGAGAGGGGGGGACTGAGGCTCAGGGATGGAGAGAACAAGTGGCGCTCTCAGCTATTTCTATCGGTACGTACTTCCCAATCTCAAAACCACTGAAAGTGGTCCTTATAATGAGGCATTTACATAAAACCTCTCTTAAAAACGTTTACTTAAAAGTATAAACTTTTGCACGGCTTCAAAGATTGCAATATTGCTATCTATGGAAAGTGTGTCTTTACCGTTAAGTAGTACAGGCAGAGATATTGTGCAATAAAGCGAAACAGTTTGTAGAAGTTCAGCACGATGCTCTCGATATAAATGACACCTAAGAAGAAAATGTTCAGCATTCTCAATTTCACCACGTCCACAAGCGCATAAAGGTGAATCATTGATGTTCTTCAAGAAGAGGTCATAATTAAGTGAACTGCACTTTGTTCTCAGTCTTGTATGTAACATTTGAGGTTTTCTGGATCCCGTGTAAAAATAGCTTGGAATAGCTACGCGACTTTGACTTAAACGTTTTTTAAAAGACTCAGTTGTATCAACATTTTTATCATCGTCCGATAAACTGTTCCAGTCTCGTATTACCGACGGCAAGAATGAATTAAAATACTGACTGGTATGCGCATTAATAGTTTGAATATCTGTGGCATTCCTCAAATTATAATTTGAAACAGCTTGTACTTGTGGTGGGACGAGAGAAGAGAGATACACCGGTGAGATATTGTGAAACATTTTGTAGAACAGAATTAATTTATGATTCCTTCTCCGAACTTCTAGTTGTTCCCACCCAGTTTCGTCATACAAATTTTGAATTGATATCAGCTTTGTAGTTCCTGTTGCGATTCGTGCTGCCTCTAACTGTATTTTTTCCAGATCATGTTTTTCTTGTTGAGTGCAGTTGTTCCAAAGGACATCTGCATATTCAAGAATGGGTCGGATAAATGATATGTATATAGTTTCTAATGATTTTCTATCTAATTCATATTTGAGCTTTCTCATAATATTTATTCTGATCCATGCTTTTTCCTTGATGTACTCTATGTATTGCTTCAACAAGAGAGTACTATAATTCCGTTACTTTTACTACTGACTACCAAGTAGTGCCCCGTATAACTACCTAGTCAAAATGACGTTTGAGTAGGTATCGCAAAACCTACCAATTCGTAATAAAACACAGAACAAAACGTCACAAAACGTATTTAGACGTGGGAAACCGTATATAATGCGTAGTAGTACGTTGAGGACCTTCACGCATGATTACGTATTCAAAACGTTTCATCTACGTTATAGTACGTTTTGACTACGTTACAATACGTTTTACTACGCATATAGTAAGTATTTTGAAATGCTACGTTTAATCAAATTTTGAATTCAAACGTAGCTAGGCCACGTATGTAGCTTGAAATGCTACGTTTCATTAAATTTTCAATTCAGACGTAGCTAGGCCACGTATGTAGCTGTATATATCCGTATATATATACGTATTCACTACGTTTTAATACGCATATTCCCGTGTTGCTACGTTTTAGATACGTAGAAAAACCTAGTCCTAAATACGTGACAGTGGAGGTGTAAGGGCCCAGTCTCACTGTGACAGTTTGAAGGCTTATGTTGTACTACGTTTCCTGCCCTATATTTTGCATAAAATGTACCCCGTTTTGTAGGTATTTAGGTGTCACTACGTTTCTAGTACGTGTCCAATTCGTTTAACAAAGAGTTACTTCGTATTACCCGGTTATAAAACGGCTTAGTGCCACGCTTTCAGAAGAGATGAGAATATTTTACTTACATACTACGATTCCGTATGTTTTACTAGGGACTACTAGGTATTTTCCCGGATAACTACCTAGTGAAAGTGATGTTTGAGTAGGTAGCGCAGAACATACAAAATTGTAAGTAGAATAAAACGTTACAAAACGTACTTAGACGTGAGAAAGCGTGTATAATGCGTAGTAGTACGTTGAGGACCTTCACGTATGACTACGTATTCAAAACATTTCATCTATGTTATAGTACGTTTTGACTACGTTTCAATACGTTTTTAATACGCATACGGTAAGGGCCCAGTCTCACTGTGACATTTTGAAAGCTATGTTGTACTACGTTTCCTGCCTGCCCTATATTTTGCATAAAATATACCCCGTTTTGTAGGTATTTAGGTGTCACTGCGTTTCTAGTACGTGTCAAATTCCTTTAACTAAAAGTTACTTCGTATTACCCGGTTATAAATCGGCTTAGTGCCACGCTTTCAGAAGAGATGAGAATATTTTACTTACATACTACGATGTTTTATTAGGGACTACTAGGTATTTTCCCGGATAACTACCTAGTGAAAGCGATGTTTGAGTAGGTAGCGCAGAACATACAAAATTGTAAGTAGAATAAAACGTTACAAAACGTACTTAGACGTGAGAAAGCGTGTATAATGCGTAGTAGTATGTTGAGGACCTTCACGTATGACAACGTATTCAAAACGTTTCGTCTACGTTATAGTACGTTTTGATTATGTTTCAATACGTTTTTAATACGCATACGGTAAGTTTTTCGAAATACTACGTTTAAGCTGAATTTTCAATTCAAACGTAGCTAGGCCACGTATGTAGCTGTATTTATCCGCATAGAATACGTACTCACTACGTTTTAATACGCATATTCCCATTTTGGTACGTTTTGAATACGGAGAAAAACCTAGTCCTCAATACGTGACAGTAAGATTGAGGCTTAAAGGGCCTCTACGTGATTTTTGTTACGTTTTTGTACATATTAAATGCGTTTCGGCTGCGTTTTAGTACGTTTCGGCTGGTTTTAGTACGTTTTGACCACGTTTTACTAGGTATACGCTGCGTATATCAAAATGCCATGTTTGAGTTAACCATTCTAAATCAAACGTAACTTAGCCATGTATTAAGCTACATGTATATCTATATACTTATTCATTAAGTTTTACAACCTGAACTGCCGTGCTTATCGCCTGTAATTTATTGTTTGTTGGGGTGTCTTTGTCAATCTTTCCCTTTGATGTTGGGGATAGGGTTTGGGATCTGATTCAGTCAGTTCCTGAAGAGTAGTTACTCTTAAAATTTGCCACGTTTTGAAAACATAGTAAAACGTAGTCCTCAATACGTGACAATGAGACTGTGGCTTAAGGAAATGAATTATCGTTGCGTGGGAAAAATAGTAATGTGTTGGAAGGAATATTATTCGGAGGGAAAGACATGTTAAATGGAGGGAAGATAAATAAGCTTCAGGAGATGAACTAAATAAGCCTTTGGCTTCCGCTCAGATCCTTTTGGTATTGTATATTATTTGTAACTTGTATATAACTTGTATAAAAGTGAAATAAAATATGTTTATACTAAATTGAGAGAATGACAAAGTAATGCGTGGGAACGAAATATTATTCTGAGGGAACAAAATATTATTTTGAGCGAACGCAATAAATTATTGTAAAACGTGGGAATGGAATATTATCTTGAGGAAGCGAAATCAGTGCTATTTTTAGGGAACAAAAAAAAGCGTGAGAACGGAATATCATTTTGAGGGAACGAAAGTTTAAACTGAAGAAATGAAAAAGTAATGCATGGGTACGAATTGCATTTCGTGGATGGGAACGAAATCAGTAGGTGTATTGGTATGTCCCATCCCGGGCTCCGTATTATAGAGTTTTTCCTATTTTGTCGAATTACAAGGACATCTCTATAATCGATAATATCATATGATTTGTATAAAAATAATATGTGTACAGAAATAAACTCCATTATAATAAATTAAGAATCATTTGTGTCTATTAACTCTAAACAATAATAACAATAATAATGACGGTAAAATCGCTGACCGAGTGACAAACATTGAGCACTGATGAGACTGCTCTGACTGGGGTCTGCTTCCTTGGTCTGCCCTTCTGCAGAGAGTACTTGGGGTGATCGCGATAGGCATTCCGCCCATATGTTTCATTTGAAAGCTTAACTCTTTTGGAATTATATATCTAAGAGTCAACTTTGAATCGTTGTTGATTCAACGTCATACAATTGAAGCAACGTTAATTCAACGTTTTGTGCCCACAAGGGTATTTCATTAAATAATATGGTATCTATGTTGTAGCAGTTTTAATGACATATTTCTGCCACCGTTTAGTAGGTGATAACGAAATTTATGTAGGCATTTGCTGAGAAGTAGAGCGCTAAAATTAAGCTAACGTCTTCACTTTTGAATGATTTTCATGAATCTTAGCATCTATGACCCATACGAACTCACGCAAGGAAGTTCAGACTTTTTTTCCTTTTACATAAACAGTTACTTCATTAGTTGTTACCATTTTCCTTTGCTGTTGAATTACATTTTCCTTTGCTGTTGAACGCCAGGTAAAGATAACAATACAACAAGCCAGGCCCCGAGGTTATAAAACTTTTTTCATGCTCAACTCAGCTGAGCATGAAATTTTTTCTGCTCATAAATTTTAAAATGCCAACAATTGTTGGCATTTTAATATTTATGAGCAGAAAAAATAGCCTTCTTGGCTTGTCTGAGCCTGAAAAATGCTGAATTTCTTGGTATTTTTATATTAATGGGCATTTTAAATTTCATGCTCAGCTGAGTTGAGCACGAAAAAAGTTTTATAACCTCGGGGCCTGGCCGCGTAGCGCAGTCGATAGGGCGTATGACTTATAAGCCAAAGGTCCTGGGTTCGATACTCTGTCCGGCCATTTACTTTCATTTCTCCTTCCGCTGATTCAAGAAGGGCAGTTGTCAGTTACTGGTGAAAGTAGGTGCACTCAGTACTGGTTAACCGCTTAGGAGGTCTAGGCCTGCCCACGAATAGTGTGGTTGGGTTAATTGACATGACCTTAGCTGTTTACCGTGGACGTTAAACAATAACACAACAGCATAAAATACAACGGCAGTTGTAAAGACTACAGTTACTGAATTTATTGGCTCGGTAAAGTTAGCAGAACGAAAATTCTGCAGAAAATTCTGCAGAAGATTCTGCAGAATTTTCTGCAGAATTTTCTGCAGAAAAAGTGGTAAAGTTAGCGAAATAAATATTCTGCAGAATTTTCTGCAGAATTTTCTGCAGAAAAAGTGGTAAAGTAAGCGAAATAAACATTCTGCAGAATTTTCTGCAGACTTTTCTGCAGAAAAAGTGCTAAGGATAGCGAATTGAAAATTCTGCAAAATTTAGCAGTTTTTATTTCTTTGTTCTGTCATCTATAGGCCACAAAATGTGAGTGCGCACCGTTTACTGCACTACTCTATCTCATGTGTGGACCGAGATATTCACAAAAATCGCATATTTTCTTCTGCTGGAAAGTAGCAGAACGAAATTTCAGAAACCTTTTATTTGAAAAGTTTAATGTCTATGTTCTGTCATCTGGATGCCACAAAATGTGAGTGAGCGCCGTTTACCGCACTACTCTATCTCATAAGTGGACCGAGATATTCACAAAAATCGCATATTTTCTTCTGCTAGAGAGTAGCAGAATGAAATTTCAGAAATCCTTTGTTAGCAATGTTTGATTTCTATGTTCTGTCATCTGGAGGCCACAAAATGTGAGTGAGCGCCGTTTACCGCATTACTCTATCTCATAAGTGGACCGAGATATTCACAAAAATCGCATATTTTCTTCTGCTGGAAAGTAGCAGAACGAAATTTCAGAAACCCTTTGTTTGCAAAGTTTGATTTCTATGTTCTGTCATCTGGAGGCCACAAAATGTGAGTGAGCGCCGTTTACCGCACTACTCTATCTCATAAGTGGACCGAGATATTCACAACAATCGCATATTTTCTTCTGCTAGAGAGTAGCAGAACGAAATTTCAAAAACCCTTTGTAAGCAAAGTTTGATTTCTATGTTCTGTCATCTGGAGGCCACAAAAAGTGAGTGAGCGCCGTTTACCGCACTACTCTATCTCATAAGTGGACCGAGATATTCACAAAAATCGCATATTTTCTTCTGCTAGAGAGTAGCAGAACGCGTTTTCAGAAACCCTTTGTTAGCAAAGTTTGATTTCTAAGTTCTGTCATCTGGAGGCCATAAAATGTGAGTGAGCGCCGTTTACCGCACCTCTCTATCTCATTAGGGGACCGAGATATTCACAAAAATCGCATATTTTCTTCTGCTGGAAAGTAGCAGAACGAAATTTAAGAAACACTTTGTTTACAAAGTTTGATTTCTATGTTCTGTCATCTGGAGGCCACAAATTGTGAGTGAGCGCCGTTTACCGCACTACTCTATCTCATAAGTGGACCGGGATATTCACAAAAATCGCATATTTTCTTCTGCTGGAAAGTAGCAGAACGAAATTAAAGAATTCGTTTGTTAGCAATGTTTGATTTCTATGTTCTTTCATCTGGAGGCCACAAATGTAAGTGAGCACCATTTACCGCACTACTCAGTATCTCATAAGTGGACCGAGATATTCACAAAAATCGCATATTTTCTTCTGCTGGAAAATAGCAGAACGAAATTTCAGAAACCCTTTGTTAGCAAAGTTTGATTTCTATGTTCTGTCATCTGGAGGCCATAAAATGTGAGTGAGCACCGTTTGCCGCACTACACTATCTCATAAGTGGACCGAGATATTCACAAAAATCGCATATTTTCTTCTGCTAGAGAGTAGCAGAACGAAATTTCAGAAACCCTTTGTTAGCAAAGTTTGATTTCTATGTTCTGTCATCTGGAGGCCACAAAATGTGAGTGAGCGCCGTTTACCGCACTACTCTATCTCATATGTGGACCGAGATATTCACAAAAATCGCATATTTTATTCTGCTAGAGAGTAGCAGAACGAAATTTCAGAAACCCTTTGTAAGCAAAGTTTGATTTCTATGTTCTGTCATCTGGAGGCCACAAAAAGTGAGTGAGCGCAGTTTACCGCACTACTCTATCTCATAAGTGGACCGAGATATTCACAAAAATCGCATATTTTCTTCTGCTGGAAAGTAGCAGAACGAAATTTCAGAGACTCTTTGTTAGCAAAGTTTGATTTCTATGTTCTGTCATATAGAGGCCATAAAATGTGAGTGAGCGCCGTTTACCGCACTACTCTATCTCATAAGTGGACCGAGATATTCACAAAAATCGCATATTCTCTTCTGCTGGAAAGTAGCAGAACGAAATTTCAGAAACACTTTGTTTGCAAAGTTTGATTTCTATGCTCTGTCATCTGGAGGCCACAAAATGTGAGTGAGCGCCGTTTACCGCACTACTCTATCTCATAAGTGGACCGAGATATTCACAAAAATCGCATATTTTCTTCTGCTAGAGAGTAGCAGAATGAAATTTCAGAAATCCTTTGTTAGCAATGTTTGATTTCTATGTTCTGTCATCTGGAGGCCACAAAATGTGAGTGAGCGCCGTTTACCGCATTACTCTATCTCATAAGTGGACCGAGATATTCACAAAAATCGCATATTTTCTTCTGCTGGAAAGTAGCAGAACGAAATTTCAGAAACCCTTTGTTTGCAAAGTTTGATTTCTATGTTCTGTCATCTGGAGGCCACAAAAAGTGAGTGAGCGCAGTTTACCGCACTACTCTATCTCATAAGTGGACCGAGATATTCACAAAAATCGCATATTCTCTTCTGCTGGAAAGTAGCAGAACGAAATTTCAGAAACACTTTGTTAGCAATGTTTGATTTCTATGTTCTGTCATCTGGAGGCCACAAAATGTGAGTGAGCGCCGTTTACCGCATTACTCTATCTCATAAGTGGACCGAGATATTCACAAAAATCGCATATTTTCTTCTGCTGGAAAGTAGCAGAACGAAATTTCAGAAACCCTTTGTTTGCAAAGTTTGATTTCTATGTTCTGTCATCTGGAGGCCACAAAATGTGAGTGAGCGCCGTTTACCGCACTACTCTATCTCATAAGTGGACCGAGATATTCACAACAATCGCATATTTTCTTCTGCTAGAGAGTAGCAGAACGAAATTTCAAAAACCCTTTGTAAGCAAAGTTTGATTTCTATGTTCTGTCATCTGGAGGCCACAAAAAGTGAGTGAGCGCCGTTTACCGCACTACTCTATCTCATAAGTGGACCGAGATATTCACAAAAATCGCATATTTTCTTCTGCTAGAGAGTAGCAGAACGCGTTTTCAGAAACCCTTTGTTAGCAAAGTTTGATTTCTAAGTTCTGTCATCTGGAGGCCATAAAATGTGAGTGAGCGCCGTTTACCGCACCTCTCTATCTCATTAGGGGACCGAGATATTCACAAAAATCGCATATTTTCTTCTGCTGGAAAGTAGCAGAACGAAATTTAAGAAACACTTTGTTTACAAAGTTTGATTTCTATGTTCTGTCATCTGGAGGCCACAAATTGTGAGTGAGCGCCGTTTACCGCACTACTCTATCTCATAAGTGGACCGGGATATTCACAAAAATCGCATATTTTCTTCTGCTGGAAAGTAGCAGAACGAAATTAAAGAATTCGTTTGTTAGCAATGTTTGATTTCTATGTTCTTTCATCTAGAGGCCACAAATGTAAGTGAGCACCATTTACCGCACTACTCAGTATCTCATAAGTGGACCGAGATATTCACAAAAATCGCATATTTTCTTCTGCTGGAAAATAGCAGAACGAAATTTCAGAAACCCTTTGTTAGCAAAGTTTGATTTCTATGTTCTGTCATCTGGAGGCCATAAAATGTGAGTGAGCACCGTTTGCCGCACTACACTATCTCATAAGTGGACCGAGATATTCACAAAAATCGCATATTTTCTTCTGCTAGAGAGTAGCAGAACGAAATTTCAGAAACCCTTTGTTAGCAAAGTTTGATTTCTATGTTCTGTCATCTGGAGGCCACAAAATGTGAGTGAGCGCCGTTTACCGCACTACTCTATCTCATATGTGGACCGAGATATTCACAAAAATCGCATATTTTATTCTGCTAGAGAGTAGCAGAACGAAATTTCAGAAACCCTTTGTAAGCAAAGTTTGATTTCTATGTTCTGTCATCTGGAGGCCACAAAAAGTGAGTGAGCGCAGTTTACCGCACTACTCTATCTCATAAGTGGACCGAGATATTCACAAAAATCGCATATTTTCTTCTGCTGGAAAGTAGCAGAACGAAATTTCAGAGACTCTTTGTTAGCAAAGTTTGATTTCTATGTTCTGTCATATAGAGGCCATAAAATGTGAGTGAGCGCCGTTTACCGCACTACTCTATCTCATAAGTGGACCGAGATATTCACAAAAATCGCATATTCTCTTCTGCTGGAAAGTAGCAGAACGAAATTTCAGAAACACTTTGTTTGCAAAGTTTGATTTCTATGCTCTGTCATCTGGAGGCCACAAAATGTGAGTGAGCGCCGTTTACCGCACTACTCTATCTCATAAGTGGACCGAGATATTCACAAAAATCGCATATTTTCTTCTGCTAGAGAATAGCAGAACGAATTTTCAGAAACCGTTTGTAAGCAAAGTTTGATTTCTATGTTCTGTCATCTGGAGGCCACAAAAAGTGAGTGAGCGCCGTTTACCGCACTACTCTATCTCATAAGTGGACCGGGATATTCACAAAAATCGCATAGTTTCTTCTGCTGGAAAGTAGCAGAACGAAATTAAAGAATTCGTTTGTTAGCAATGTTTGATTTCTATGTTCTTTCATCTGGAGGCCACAAATGTAAGTGAGCACCATTTACCGCACTACTCAGTATCTCATAAGTGGACCGAGATATTCACAAAAATCGCATATTTTCTTCTGCTGGAAAATAGCAGAACGAAATTTCAGAAACCCTTTGTTAGCAAAGTTTGATTTCTATGTTCTGTCATCTGGAGGCCATAAAATGTGAGTGAGCACCGTTTGCCGCACTACACTATCTCATAAGTGGACCGAGATATTCACAAAAATCGCATATTTTCTTCTGCTAGAGAGTAGCAGAACGAAATTTCAGAAACCCTTTGTTAGCAAAGTTTGATTTCTATGTTCTTTCATCTGGAGGCCTCAAAATGTGAGTGAGCGCCGTTTACCGCACTACTCTATCTCATAAGTGGACCGAGATATTTACAAATATAGCATATTTTCTTCTGCTGGAAAGTAGCAGAACGAAATTTCAGAAACCCTTTGTTAGCAAAGTTTGATTTCTATGTTCTGTCATCTGGAGGCCACAAAATGTGAGTGAGCGCCGTTTACCGCACTACTCTATCTCATATGTGGACCGAGATATTCACAAAAATCGCATATTTTATTCTGCTAGAGAGTAGCAGAACGAAATTTCAGAAACCCTTTGTAAGCAAAGTTTGATTTCTATGTTCTATCATCTGGAGGCCACAAAATGTGAGTGAGCGCCGTTTACCGCACTACTCTATCCCATATGTGGACCGAGATATTCACAAAAATCGCATATTTTCTTCTGCTAGAGAGTAGCAGAACGAAATTTCAGAAACCCTTTGTAAGCAAAGTTTGATTTTTATGTTCTTTCATATGGAGGCCACAAAATGTGAGTGAGCGCAGTTTACCGCACTACTCTATCTCATAAGTGGACCGAGATATTCACAAAAATCGCATATTTTCTTCTGCTAGAGAGTAGCAGAACGAAATTTCAGAAACCCTTTGTTAGCAAAGTTTGATTTCTAAGTTCTGTCATATTGAGGCCATAAAATGTGAGTGAGCGCCGTTTACCGCACCTCTCTATCTCATAAGTGGACCGAGATATTCACAAAAATCGCATATTTTCTTCTGCTGGAAAGTAGCAGAACGAAATTTCAGAAACCCTTTGTTTGCAAAGTTTGATTTCTATGTTCTGTCATCTGGAGGCCATAAAATGTGAGTGAGCACCGTTTGCCGCACTACTCTATCTCATAAGTGGACCGAGATATTCACAAAAATCGCATATTTTCTTCTGCTAGAGAGTAGCAGAACGAAATTTGAGAAAGCCTTTGTTAGCAAAGTTTGATTTCTAAGTTCTGTCATATAGAGTACATAAAATGTGAGTGAGCGCCGTTTACCGCACCTCTCTATCTCATAAGGGGACCGAGATATTCACAAAAATCGCATATTTTCTTCTGCTGGAAAGTAGCAGAACGAAATTTCAGAAACACTTTGTTTGCAAAGTTTGATTTCTATGCTCTGTCATCTGAAGGCCACAATATGTGAGTGAGCGCCGTTTACCGCACTACTCTATCTCATAAGTGGACCGAGATATTCACAAAAATCGCATATTTTCTTCTGCTAGAGAGTAGCAGAACGAATTTTCAGAAAACGTTTGTAAGCAAAGTTTGATTTCTATGTTCTGTCATCTGGAGGCCACAAAAAGTGAGTGAGCGCCGTTTACCGCACTACTCTATCTCATAAGTGGACCGGGATATTCACAAAAATCGCATATTTTCTTCTGCTGGAAAGTAGCAGAACGAAATTAAAGAATTCCTTTGTTAGCAATGTTTGATTTCTATGTTCTGTCAGTTGGAGGCCACAAAATGTAAGTGAGCGCCGTTTACCGCACTACTCTATCTCATAAGTGGACCGAGATATTCACAAAAATCGCATATTTTCTTCTGCTGGAAAGTAGCAGAACGAAATTTCAGAATTCCTTTGTTAGCAATGTTTGATTTCTATGTTCTGTCAGTTGGAGGCCACAAAATGTAAGTGAGCGCCGTTTACCGCACTACTCTATCTCATCAGTGGACCGAGATATTCACAAAAATCGCATATTTTCTTCTGCTAGAGAGTAGCAGAACGAAATTTCAGAGACTCTTTGTTAGCAAAGTTTGATTTCTATGTTCTGTCATATAAAGGCCATAAAATGTGAGTGAGCACCGTTTACCGCACCTCTCTATCTCATAAGTGGACCGAGATATTCACAAAAATCGCATATTTTCTTCTGCTGGAAAGTAGCAGAACGAAATTTCAGAAACCCTTTGTTTGCAAAGTTTGATTTCTATGTTCTGTCATCTGGAGGCCACAAAAAGTGAGTGAGCGCCGTTTACCGCACTACTCTATCTCATAAGTGGACCGAGATATTCACAAAAATCGCATATTTTCTTCTGCTGGAAAGTAGCGAACGAAATTTCAGAAACCCTTTGTTAGCAAAGTTTGATTTCTATGTTCTGTCATCTGGAGGCCACAAAATGTGAGTGAGCGCCGTTTACTGCACTACTCTATCTCATAAGTGGACCGAGATATTCACAAAAATCGCATATTTTCTTCTGCTAGAGAGTAGCAGAACGAAATTTCAGAAACCCTTTGTTAGCAAAGTTTGATTTCTATGTTCCGTCATATAGAGGTCATAAAATGTGAGTGAGCACGTTTGCCGCACCTCTTTATCTCATAAGTGGTCCGAGATATTCACAAAAATCGCATATTTTCTTCTGCTGGAAAGTAGCAGAACGAAATTTCAGAAACCCTTTGTTTGCAAAGTTTGATTTCTATGTTCTGTCATCTGGAGGCCACAAAATGTGAGTGAGCGCCGTTAACCGCAATACTCTATCTCATAAGTGGACCGAGATATTCACAAAAATCGCTATGCATACATTTTTTAGGTCACCTGGCCCAAAGGGCCATAGTGAGCTATTGTCATACCAATGCGTCCGGCGTGCGTCGTGCGTCGTGACGGAATGTGTCCGTCAACACCTAAAAACAAATATTCAAACATCTTCTTCTGTAAAACTACTGGTCCCATGGTTCTCAAATTTCACATGGAGCATGACCTGACTACAGGGTCTCAGAATTGTAAAATTGGGTCAGGTTAAAAATCCAAGATGGCCGCCGTTACTAAAAATAGCAAAAACAACAAAATAAACTTCTTCTGCAGAACCACTGGGTATATTTGTCTGAATTTTGGCATGGAACATCAATGAAACCTTGGTATTCAAAATTGTAAAAATGAAAAAAATCTGTAGCGGAGTTTTGTCACAGTGACCTACTTTCTGTTTACGAGTGTAATTTTGCTCAAATGCCAATGTCAAAAAACGACATATTCAAACGACTTCAAACAACTTCTTCTCTAAAACCACTGCACCCATGGGTTTCAAATTTCACATGGAGCATGACCAGACTGCAGGGTTTCACAATTGTAAAATTGGGTCAGGTCAAGAATCCAAGATGGCCGCCGTTGCTAAAAGTAGCAAAAACAACAAAATCAACTTCTTCTCCAGAACCATTTGGTATATTTGGCCGAAAGTTTGCGTGGAACATTAATGGGACCTTGGGATTATAAAATTGTAAAAATGAAAAAAATCTATAGCGGAATTAGGTCACAGTGACCTACTTAGCGTTTACAAGACCGATTTTGCTCAAATGTCAGTATCTCAAGAAAACGAAATCGATTGTGGTCAGATTTGGTCAGCAATTGTCCTTAAAAGGACTTATTTCAATTTTGTGCCAGTTGACTATCCAAGATGGCCACCATTGGGGCCGTTACTAAAAATAGCACAAACATAAAAATGACAATAACTCAAGAACCCATGAATGGAATTCGACCAATTTTGTGTCAGAATGTTCCTTGCATAAAGCCATTTCGATTAATTACAATTTGGCTTTCCAAGATGGCCGACATCTGCCGTTACTAAAAATAGCATAATCATAAAAATGACAATTACTCAAGAACCCTTGAATGGAATTCGACCAATTTTGTGTCAGAATGTTCCTTGCATGAAGCCGTTTCGATTAATTGCAATTAGGCTTCCAAGATGGCCGACATCTGCCGTTACTACAAATAACACAAAACATGAAAATGACAATTACTCAAGAACCCTTGAATGGAATTGGACCAATTTTGTGTCAGATTTTCCTTACATGAAGCCATTTCGATTAATTGCAATTTGGCATTCCAAGATGGCCACCACCTGCCGTTACTAAAAATAGCACAAAACATGAAAATGACAATATCTCAGTAACCGCTGAATAGATTTTGACGAAATTTGTGTCAAAATGATTTTTGCATTGAGATGTTTCAAAAGTCACTAAATATAGACAAGTCATAATGGCCTTTGTTACTAAAAATAGAAAAATCTGAAAATAAGAAAATCTCAGTGGAATTGGACTAATTTTCTGTCAGAATGATCATTTCAATATGCTTTTTCGATTTTCTGCATTTTGGCATTCCAAGATGGCCGCCATCTGCCGTTACTAAAAATAGCAAAAAACATGAAAATGACAACATCTCATTAACCGCTGAAGCGATTGAGACGAAATTTGTGGCAAAATGATTCTTGCTTTTATGTGTTTCACGAATTAACAAATATTGACCCGTCAAGTTGGCCTCTGTTACTTAAAATAGCAAAATTTGAAAATTAGAAAATTACAATGGAAGTGGACCAATTTTGTGTCAAAATGGTCCTTGCATGAAAGCTTTTCAATTTTTTGCATTTTGGCATTCTAAGATGGCCGCCATCTGCCGTTACTAAAAATAGCACAAAACATGAAACTGACAATATCTCAGTAACTGATGAAATTTGTGGCAAAATGATTCTTGGCTTGAGGTGTTTCAAAAGTAAATATATAAAGACCAGACAAATTGGCCTCTGTTACTAAAAGTAGCAAAATGTGAAATTGAGAAAATCTCTGGAATTGGACCAATTTTGTATCAGAATGGGGACCATTCGGATACAAAAGCCAGGTGAGCGATATCAGGCCCATTTGGGCCTCTTGTTTTGCATAATATCAGTACATGTATGGTAACCTTGATTTTTATATGAAAGACTATTCTTTGGTGCAGCTTCGCCTAGCCATGTATAGTTTGTCCACATCTTAAGACAGATTTTCTCTTCAGCAAGCGCATAGAGTCAACATACGTATGTTATCAGGTATTACAGTAAAAATTGAATTGGTAATTTAGGTATTCATGAATAGATCCATTGCCAAAGGTATAATAAAAGAATCTTCAAGTTTATGTATTGTTTTTGTGTGTCTGAATTTAATTCTTCACCTATAACCTTTACAGGCTTCCAGGCCGCAAGCATTTTGTCCTGGACGAAAAAGAGATACATGGGATATAAATGGCCATATGAGTACAATGAAAGCCTGCTAAGCAAAATGTTTTCTTGAAATTAGAGAGGACAGGGGAGATTTAAACTGCGGATTTGGTCCCTTGAACCTCCTGGGGAACATCTTATGACAATTGGACAAAACAAAGAGCAAGCCTGCTCACTAAGTTAACTTATAGGGCATTTCTGCCTAGTAAAAGCATTGCTCTTTTGGTTGGACATATTTTTTGAAGAGGTCAATGCCTTGATTATATTTTGGTGACCCTGCCGTCTAGGTCTGATGAATTTATGTAGAAATTTGAGCAAATTGGACTGACAAACTAGAAAAGATACAGTTCTACACATAAAGCTCTACAGTCAACATAGTTAAAAATATGGTTAAAGGATAAAGCAGTCAAACAATCGAAGACACCAGCTGAAGAAAATATTTATTACCATGTCTGATGATTATAGGTGGCAAAGCTAGTGAGAATTGGACTTAAATGCTCTTTTTCATATCATGGATATCAGGCTGATACAAAGTCAACAGGGCTTGATATATAGGTCAAGGGTACAAATAATAGCAGCCAGGTTAGATGATTACACCCACTGTAATTAAAGAGAATGGACTCAAACCCTAAGGTTGACACAGTTTTGGATGTGAAATTTTACAAAATCAGTAGCTCATGAAAAATAGATCAAGGGTTGAAACAAGTCCATTTATACCAGGTTTATTGGTTCTAGATACAATAGACTGAGAGACTGGACTTAAACGATAGGGTGATGTAATTGTTTAAGTACAATTTTAAAAAGTCAGCAGAGCATGAAATATTGGTCAAATATCAAAATAAGTGCAACATTCCTCTAGATCAACCTTAGTAGAAACTTTATACTAGGTTTGATGACTGTAGGTATCATAGACAGAGAAATAGATCAGTATGCTAGGGTTGGCGTAATTGTTGACGTAAAATTTTACTAAGTCAACTGAGCATAAAATATAGGTCAAAAATCAAAAAAAGGCAAGGATCCCCTAGACTATTCTAAGAAAAAACATTATACCAAGTTTGATCATTGCAGGTATCATATATGGAAAGAAATGGACTTGAACACTAGGGTCGACATAATTTCTTACATAAAATTTTAGAGCATGAAAAATAGGCCAAAATAAGTGCAAGGTTCCTCGAGACCATTCTAAGACGAAACTATATACCAGGTTTGATGAGCGTAGGTATCATAGATTGAGAATAATGGACACGAATGTTAGGGTCGACATAATTGTGGACGGACGGAATGACTGATGGACAGAAAAGTGAACTATATCGCACCTTCTTAAAGCAGGTGCGACCAAAACCAGTACTATACAAAGAAAGGCCAAAAGGAAAAGAAAAGGACAAATCGCTGCACATCCACGCAGACTGATCCGAGTTTTTTTTCTGCTCACAGGATTGACATAAATAGGAAGAGAGTTCAGTAAAAGTTTAATCATTGACAAAAAATGTTAAAGATTAACACCCTCAATATTTCTATTAACTTCTAAATTTCTCACAAAACATTATATCCTAGGCATGATAATGATTGCTATTTAAAATTACATTTATCTGCCAAATTTATGATTTGTGATGGTCACTGAAAATAGGAGAATTTAAGAAAATACACAAAAAGCGGCCATAGCGGACCGCCATTCCCGCCAAAAATGAAGACTGGATACGCCCAATCATAGTTAATCAGGATAAAGTTATACCATGAATAATTTTAAGCCCTTTCTTTAATCGACTTCTGACAGTTATTGGCTGAAAAAACTCGCGTGCACAGATTAGAGGTTAATGCTTTTGTAAAGTTATTTACTCCACCAATCATAAAATTCAAAACATGCTTGCAGAAACGCGTGTGGAAGTCAGTCAATTTATGACTACAAAATATTCGTGAATATTCAAGAAGGGTACGCATTGATATATCGTCTCTGCCTCCGTAACAAAGATGTTTTCGTTGAAGATTTTTTGAACAAATCTTAATTATGTTGCATACAACTAACCAGAATCATAATTTTGTGATTATTTTGTAAAGAAATACGAGGGAGTTTACCTTTAAATAAACATATTTTTAGTCGTGCACAAACAACACAAAACATTACCAATCCAACACCTACTGCAAGCAGAGGCAGGCCCTTGCCCTCCATCAGGATGACGTGGTTCTACGACCTTGTCAACTCAAGGTAAGTTGTGTCGAGTTATGGAAGGTTGATAATGAAAGATATACTGTTCACAAAAAGTAGGGGATATTAAGTCATTAAAAATTGTATAAATTCATCTGAAACGGCAAGTATCCATCAGACAAATATTCGATAAGACATTTTGCATTACAATTTAGATGGTGTAACCTGTCACGTGACCTGCGTGTCATTCGTTTTAGACGGGGGGGGGGTCAACACCCGAATTTCACACGAATCTCGTGTCGAAACATTGTTTTTAGATTACAAAATTGACAGAGAAACACTTGTCATGCTTCATTTAACAAACTAAAAATTGGGTTTACACACTCTTTCCTCAAAATAATGAGTGCAAGCCATAAACGTCTAAATATTTCGGTAACTCGATGCACCTGTACGAATTTTGTTTTCTGGTTTTCTTCCCAACATAACAGTTTTGAAGAAGAAAAAAATCTTTTAGCATACAAAACTTAAAAGTGCATAAAACGGTTAGCTTAGTTGAAGAATTTGAATAAATTTTTGTTCGAATTTACCACATTTTAGTCCTGACCCCCTGTATGAAACAAATTGCATGCAGATCACGTGACAGGATATATTGTCTAAACCTTCATGAAAAGTGTCTTAACAGATAGTTATCTTATCAATATTTAGCGTTTCATATGAATATCACATTTGTTGTAGATGCTACAATTTTTCATACCTGAAAATCCCCTACTTTTTGTGAACAGTATATGATTGAAATACTGATTTAACCGCATGCCAACTTAAATATTTCTTCAGATTCCAAAAGGCTATCTCTATACAAAATGCTTAAGTCAGATGTTTTTCACGCCGTATTCATAAAGCCACTTTTGTCGTTGCTATGCGATTGCTAAGGCTAAATATCTATAAAGGAGGTTCCCTACAACTATGAAATTTGCTCTGGAGGAACAGTCTTTGTAAGACTGTTCCTCCAGAGCAAATTTTCTTAGTTGTAGGGAATCTCCTTCAAAGAAATTTAGCCTTAGCAACAGCATAGCAACCACTTAAGTCGTTTTATGAATACGGCCCAAGGCCCCTTGAGAAGACGAATACGGGACTGCAAATTCATTCCATATATAAGAATTTCAATATCCTCGTATCAGCCGTTTTTTGAGATTCGCAGCTACCAGAGCATGTTACGGACGGACAGACTAGAGACAGGCGAACAGACCAGCAAACCAAAATGCTTTTTAACCAAACCAGTTTGCCCGTTAACGGTTGGGCAGCTGGGGACATAATAAATGAGTCAGTAAAAACGAGTGAGGCTCGAGGGAGGTGTACACTTCACTCGACCATCACTCAATTCTCAACACGCAAGACTAAGTGAGATTTAAGAATACGAAACTTCTGAGTCGCTCAATTAATGAGTGAATTCAGGGATTACATCAGGAGTGTGAGTAACGTTCTAGAATACAGGCGTTAAAATTGTAATGTGTTGTGGTCACACTGACAAACATCATTAATGCCTTACTGACATTGGAATGACTGGATTTCAAACTCGTCCGAGATTTTATAACTATATTTTCCATCTTGGGTATCCATATATAAGCGCATGTTTCCCATAGATCCTCTTAAAGAAAAAAAAAACAAAACAAAACAAAAAAAAAACCGAAGATGTATGTGCTACATGTATCTTGTTTGCACGAGCAAATAGGGGGTCTTTTCCATAGATATTGATTAAACTTGGCCATATTGTGGTCGACGGATGGACAACCGTTGTTCTAACTTTCATTATGAAGCCAAATGCGTTCCGTCATCAACACCAATGCTTAGCTTTGTAAAACATCAAATTTAAATTAATTTGAGTAAGCAATACACAGAGCAAGCAGAGAAATCAATGCCCCAAAATTCACATTTTCGAGAGAAAATAATGCTTCTTTTAATGATTATAAAAGCAATAGTTTCGTATTCGCCAAAACATTAAACTTAAATTGGTGAACATGTAATTGGTGTAACAGAAATACTGACAGCAGATCATAATGTTTTTTTTTTCTTATCAAAATGTGTTTTTCACACACATGCACGTTTGTGCTGGCTTTGTGCAGTTGTTACTCAAATTTAAATTAAACTGGTAAATTTCATGCTGACCAATCAGGACAGAATACATTAACTTCCACAAAAAGTTAGAATTCAGTTGTTATTATCTCCAATGATCTTGTTACATTTGCTTTTTCAGCACGCTTAACCTTTGGCGAGGAACGTATATATAAATGTCAGACGAAACAGTGCACGAAATTGGACTATTTTGCTCAGAGAATATATGCCTTGTTAAAAAATTAACCAATTCTTCCATATTAATATAACAGAATGAAAAGTAATCTCACACATCCTTGCAAGGGTTGTGGGGTGGAGGGGGGGGGGGGGGGGGGGGGGGGGGCTTTCGAATTTACTAACACTGCTGGGATCAAACATCAAATGTGGCCACCACTTTAAAAACAGAAAATGAAATCCATAAAGAATCTTTGAAATTGTTATTTGAGCAACATGACAAAACCAACAAAGTGGCATGTGCGTCCAGCGAAGACTCAGATCAGCCTGGGCATCCGCACAGTCTGATTTGACTCTTCTTTATGCGCGTAAAGGTTAGCTAAGCTTGCTCCAAGCGCACAGCGAAGACTCTGATCAGACTGGGCGGATGCCCAGGCTGACCTGAGTCTTGGCTGCGCGCACATGCCACTTTGTTGGTTTTGTCGTGTAGCGGCTCATTTGTTTTCATCATGGCAGACCTTTCACCCTTTTTCCAGTTGCAAGTTTCTGTAAATGTCAAACATTATACTGGAATTATTTGCAGACGCAATGATATCTGCATAATAGAACATGAAAACTAGGGCATGCTAACACGTGTGTCTTCACCAATCGTTGAAGCATTTTCATGAAAGTGATTTGTGTGACGCCACTAGAAAAGGCTGGCTAGGTGTTTTACCACCTGTGCAGATCAGCCATCAGCTCATCCGACTAGCTTTGAGGCCTTACTAACACCTTCGTAGGAGATAATAAGTCCTACGTAGCACTTACTAACACCTACTTAGGACTTATCTTATTAGTTAATAAGTCCTTCGTAGGAGTTAGTAAGTCCTATGTAGGAGTTAATAAGTCCTACATAGAAGTTACTAAGTCCTATGTAGAAGCTAGTCTAGCGTAGGAGTTAGTAAGCCCTTCGTAGGCATTAATAAGTCCTACATAGGATAACAATATTGAACATATACCAATTTGACATGTGTGATCACCACATCCACTTTAAAGTGCTTATTTCTCAGAAAATAGATGCCTCCCCATCAAACGGCATATGCTGTGATAAAGTAGACTCATGATGCAACTTATCAGTAAAGAAATAGCCACTTTGATAGGGGTCAGGAAACATGCTTTATTAAGACTCCCCCTTTGGTGGCCAAGGTTTCTGAATTTTCATTCTGCTACTGTTCAGCAGAATATGCGATTTTTGTGAATATCTCGGTCCACTAATGAGATAGAGTGGTGCAGTGCAGTAAACGGTGCTCACTGACATTTTGTGGCCTCCAGATGACAGAACAAAGAAATAAAACTTTGCTAACAAAGGGTTTCTGAAATTTCGTTCTGCTACTCTCCAGCAGAAGAAAATATGCGATTTTTGTGAATATCTCGGTCCACTTATGAGATAGCGTAGTGCGGTAAACGGCGCTCACTTACTTTTTGTGGCATCCAGATGACAGAACATAGAAATCAAACTTTGCAAACAAAGGGTATCTGAAATTTCGTTCTGCTACTTTCTAGCAGAACAAAATATGCGATTTTTGTGAATATCTCGGTCCACTTATGAGATAGAAAGGTGCGGTAAACGGTGCTCACTCACATTTTATGGCCTCTTTATGATAGAACACAGAAATCAAACTTTGCTAACAAAGGGTTTCTGAAATTCCGTTCTGCTGCTTTCTAGCAGAAGAAAATATGCGATTTTTGTGAATTTCAAGGTCCACTTATGAGATAGAGTAGTGCGGTAAACGGCGCTCACTCACTTTTTGTGGCCCCAAGATGACAGAACATAGAAATCAAACTTTGCTAACAAAGGGTTTCTGAAATTTCGTTCTGCTCCACTCTAGCAGAAGAAAATACGCGAATTTTGTGACTATCTCGGTCCACTTATGAGATAGAGAGGTGCGGTAAACGGCGCTCACTCACTTTTTGTGGCCTCCAGATGACAGAACATAGAAATCAATCTTTGCAAACAAAGGGTGTCTGACATTTCGTTCTGCTACTTTCCAGCAGAAGAAAATATGCGATTTTTGTGAATATGTCGGTCCACTTATGAGATAGAGTAGTGCGGTAAACGGCGCTCACTCACATTTTGTGGCCTCCAGATGACAGAACATAGAAATCAAACTTTGCAAACAAATGGTTTCTGAATTTTCGTTCTGCTACTTTCCAGCAGAAGAAAATATGCGATTTTTGTGAATATCTCGGTCCACTTATGAGATCGAGAGGTGCGGTAAACGGTGCTCACTCACATTCTATGGCCTCTATATGACAGAACATAGAAATCAAACTTTGCTAACAAAGGGTTTCTGAAATTTCGTTCTGCTACTCTCTAGCAGAAGAAAATACGCGATTTTTGTGAATATCTCGGTCCACTTATGAGAAAGTGTAGTGCGGTAAACGGCGCTCACTCACTTTTTGTGGCCTCCAGATGACAGAACATAGAAATCAAACTTTGCAAACAAAGGGTTTCTTAAATTTTGTTCTGCTACTTTCCAGCAGAAGAAAATATGCTATTTTTGTGAATATCTCGGTCCACTAATGAGATAGAGAGGTGCGGTAAACGGTGCTCACTCACATTTTATGGCCTCTTTATGATAGAACACAGTAATCAAACCTTGCTAACAAAGGGTTTCTGAAATTTCGTTCTGCTGCTTTCTAGCAGAAGAAAATATGCGATTTTTGTGAATATCTCGGTCCACTTATGAGATAGAGAGGTGCGGTAAACGGTGCTCCCTCACATTTTATGGCCTCCAGATGACAGAACATAGAAATCAAACTTTGCTTACAAAGGCTTTCTGAAATTTCGTTCTGCTACTCTCTAGCAGAAGAAAATATGCGATTTTTGTGAATATCTCGGTCCGCTTATGAGATAGAGTAGTGCGGTAAACGGCGCTCACTCACTTTTTGTGGCCTCCAGATGACAGAACATAGAAATCAAACTTTGCAAACAAAGGGTTTCTGAAATTTCGTTCTGCTACTTTCCAGCAGAAGAAAATATGCGATTTTTGTGAATATCTCGGTCCACTTATGAGATAGAAAGGTGCAGTAAACGGCGCTCACTCACTTTTTGTGGCCTCCAGATGACAGAACATAGAAATCAAACTTTGCAAACAAAGGGTTTCTGAAATTTCGTTCTGCTCCTTTCCAGCAGAAGAAAATATCCGATTTTTGTGAATATCTCGGTCCACTTATGAGATAGAGTAGCGCGGTAAACGGCGCTCACTCACATTTTGTGGCCTCCAGATGACAGAACATAGAAATCAAACTTTGCAAACAAAGGGTTTCTGAAATTTCGTTCTGCTACTTTCCAGCGGAAGAAAATATGCGATTTTTGTGAATATCTCGGTCCACATATGAGATAGAGAGGTGCGGTAAACGGTGCTCACTCACATTTTATGGCCTCTATATGACAGAACAGAAATCAAAATTTGCTAACAAAGTGTTTCTGAAAATATGCGATTTTTGTGAATATCTTGGTCCACTACTGAGATAGAGTAGTGCGGTAAACGGCGCTCACTCACTTTTTGTGGCCTCCAGATGACAGAACATAGAAATCAAACTTTGCTAACAAAGGGTTTCTGAAATTTCGTTCTGCTACTTTCCAGCAGAAGAAAATATGCGATTTTTGTGAATATGTCGGTCCACTTATGAGATAGAGTAGTGCGGTAAACGGCGCTGACTCACATTTTGTGGCCTCCAGATGACAGAACATAGAAATCAAACTTTGCAAACAAATGGTTTCTGAAATTTCGTTCTGCTACTTTCCAGCAGAAGAAAATATGCGATTTTTGTGAATATCTCGGTCCACTTATGAGATAGAGAGGTGCGGTAAACGGTGCTCACTCACATTTTATGGCCTCTATATGACAGAACATAGAAATCAAACTTTGCTAACAAAGGGTTTCTGAAATTTCGTTCTGCTACTCTCTAGCAGAAGAAAATATGCGATTTTTGTGAATATCTCGGTCCACATATGAGATAGAGTAGTGCGGTAAACGGCGCCTACTCACATTTTGTGGCCTCCAGATGACAGAACATAGAAATTAAACTTTTCAAATAAAGGGTTTCTGAAATGTCGTTCTGCTACTTTCCAGCAGAAGAAAATATGCGATTTTTGTGAATATCTCGGTCCACTTATGAGATAGAGAGGTGCGGCAAACGGTGCTCACTCACATTTTATGGCCTCTATATGACAGAACATAGAAATCAAACTTTGCTAACAAAGGGTTTCTGAATTTCGTTCTACTACTTTCTAGCAGAAGAAAATATGCGATTTTGGTGAATATCTCGGTCCACTTATGAGATAGAGTAGTGCGGTAAACGGCGCTCACTCACTTTTTGTAGCCTCCAGATGATAGAACATAGAAATCAAATTTTGCTAACAAAGGGTTTCTGAAATTTCGTTCTGCTACTTTCCAGCAGAAGAAAAGATGCGATTTTTGTGAATATCTCGGTCTACTTATGAGATAGAGTAGTGCGGTAAACGGCGCTCACTCACTTTTTGTGGCCTCCAGATGACAGAACATAGAAATCAAACTTTGCAAACAAAGGGTTTCTGAAATTTCGTTCTGCTACTTTCCAGCAGAACAAAATATGCGATTTTTGTGAATATCTCGGTCCACTTATGTGATAGAAAGGTGCGGTAAACGGTGCTTACTCACATTTTATGACCTCTATATGACAGAACATAGAAATCAAACTTTGCTAACAAAGGGTTTCTGAAATTTCGTTCTGCTACTCTCTAGCAGAAGAAAATAGGCGATTTTTGTGACTATCTCGGTCCACTTATGAGATAGAGTAGTGCGGTAATTGGCGCTCACTCACTTTTTGTGGCCTCCAGATGACAGAACATAGAAATCAATCTTTGCAAACAAAGGGTTTCTAAAATTTCGTTCTGCTACTTTCCAGCAGAAGAAAATATGCGATTTTTGTGAATATCTCGGTCCACTTATGAGATAGAGTAGTGCGGTAAACGTCGCTCACTCACTTTCTGTGGCCTCCAGATGACAGAACATAGAAATCAAACTTTGCTAACAAAGGCTTTCTGAAATTTCGTTCTGCTACTTTCCAGCAGAAGAAAATATGCGATTTTTATGAAAATCTCGGTCCACTTATGAGATAGAGTAGTGCGGTCAACGGCGCTCACTCACTTTTTGTGGCCTCCAGATGACAGAACATAGAAATCAAACTTTGCTAACAAAGGGTTTCTGAAATTTCGTTCTGCTACTCTCTAGCAGAAGAAAATACGCGATTTTTGTGAATATCTCGGTCCACTTATGAGATAGAGTAGTGCAGTAAACGGCGCTCACTCACTTTTTCTGGCCTCCAGATGACAGAACATAGAAATCAACTTTGCAAACAAAGGGTTTCTGAAATTTTGTTCTGCTACTTTCCAGCAGAAGAAAATATCCGATTTTTGTGAATATCTCGGTCCACTTATGAGATAGAGTAGCGCAGTAAACGGCGCTCACTCACATTTTGTGGCCTCCAGATGACAGAACATAGAAATCAAACTTTTGCAAACAAAGGTTTTCTGAAATTTCGTTCTGCTACTTTCCAGCAGAAGAAAATATCCGATTTTTGTGAATATCTCGGTCCACTTATGAGATAGAGAGGTGCGGTAAACGGTGCTCACTCACATTTTATGGCTTCTAGATTGCAGAACATAGAAATCAAACTTTGCTTACAAAGGGTTTCTGAAATTTGTACTGCTCCTTTCCAGCAGAAGAAAATATGCGATTTTTGTGAATATCTCGGTCCACTTATGAGATAGAGTAGCGCAGTAAACGGCGCTCACTCACATTTTGTGGCCTCCAGATGACAGAACATAGAAATCAAACTTTTGCAAACAAAGGTTTTCTGAAATTTCGTTCTGCTACTTTCCAGCAGAAGAAAATATAATTTTTGTGAATATCTCGGTCCACTTATGAGATAGAGAGGTGCGGTAAACGGTGCTCACTCACATTTTATGGCCTCTTTATGATACAACACAGAAATCAAACTTTGCTAACAAAGGGTTTCTGAAATTCCGTTCTGCTGCTTTCTAGCAGAAGAAAATATGCGATTTTTGTGAATATCTCGGTCCACTTATGAGATAGAGTAGTGCGGTAAACGGCGCTCACTCACTTTTTGTGGCCTCCAGATGACAGAACATAGAAATCAAACTTTGCAAACAAAGGGTATCTGAAATTTCGTTCTGCTACTTTCCAGCAGAACAAAATATGCGATTTTTGTGAATATCTCGGTCCACTTATGAGATAGAAAGGTGCGGTAAACGGTGCTCACTCACTTTTTGTGGCCTCCAGATGACAGAACATAGAAATCAAACTTTGCAAACAAAGGGTTTCTGAAATTTCGTTCTGTTCCTTTCCAGCAGAAGAAAATATGCGATTTTTGTGAATATCTCGGTCCACTTATGAGATAGAGTAGCGCGATAAACGGCGCTCACTCACATTTTGTGGCCTCCAGATGACAGAACATAGAAAACAAACTTTTGCAAACAAAGGGTTTCTGAAATGTCGTTCTGCTACTTTCCAGCAGAAGAAAATATGCGATTTTTGTGAATATCTCGGTCCACTTATGAGATAAAGAGGTGCGGTAAACGGTGCTCACTCACATTTTATGGCCTCTATATGGCAGAACAGAAATCAAACTTTGCTAACAAAGTGTTTCTGAAATTTCGTTCTGCTACTCTCTAGCAGAAGAAAATATGCGATTTTTGTGAATATCTCGGTCCACTAATGAGATAGAGTAGTGCGGTAAACGGCGCTCACTCACTTTTTGTGGCCTCCAGATGACAGAACATAGAAATCAAACTATGATTACAAAGGGTTTCTGAAATTTCGTTCTGCTACTTTCCAGCAGAAGAAAATATGCGATTTTCGTGAATATCTCGGTCCACTTATGAGATAGAGTAGTGCGGTAAACGGCGCTCTCTCACATTTTGTGGCCTCCAGATGACAGAACATAGAAATCAAACTTTGCAAACAAAGGGTTTCTGAAATTTCGTTCTGCTACTTTCCAGCAGAAGAAAATACGCGATTTTTGTGAATATCTCGGTCCACTTATGAGATAGAGAGGTGCGGTAAACGGTGCTCACTCACATTTTATGGCCTCCAGATGACAGAACATAGAAATCAAACTTTGCTAACAAAGGGTTTCTGAAATTTCGTTCTGCTACTCTCTAGCAGAAGAAATATGCAAGTTTTGTGAATATCTCGGTCCACTTATGAGATAGAGTAGTGCGGTAAACGTCGCTCACTCACTTTCTGTGGCCTCCAGATGACAGAACATAGAAATCAAACTTTGCTAACAAAGGCTTTCTGAAATTTCGTTCTGCTACTTTCCAGCAGAAGAAAATATGCGATTTTTATGAAAATCTCGGTCCACTTATGAGATAGAGTAGTGCGGTAAACGGCGCTCACTCACTTTTTGTGGCCTCCAGATGACAGAACATAGAAATCAACTTTGCAAACAAAGGGTTTCTGAAATTTCGTTCTGCTCCTTTCCAGCAGAAGAAAATATGCGATTTTTGTGAATATCTCGGTCCACTTATGAGATAGAGAGGTGCGGTAAACGGTGCTCACTCACATTTTATGGCCTCTATATGACAGAACATAGAAATCAAACTTTGCTAACAAAGGGTTTCTGAAATTTCGTTCTGCTACTCTCTAGCAGAAGAAAATATGCGATTTTTGTGAATATCTCGGTCCACTTATGAGATAGAGTAGTGCGGTAAACGGCGCTCACTCACATTTTGTGGCCTCCAGATGACAGAACATAGAAATTAAACTTTTCAAATAAAGGGTTTCTGAAATGTCGTTCTGCTACTTTCCAGCAGAAGAAAATATGCGATTTTTGTGAATATCTCGGTCCACATATGAGATAGAGTAGTGCGGTAAACGGTGCGCACTCACATTTTGTGGCCTATAGATGACAGAACATAGAAATAAAACTGCTTAATTTTGCAGAATTGTCAATTTGTTATCCTTACCACTTTTTCTGCAAAAAATTCTGCAGAAAATTCTGCAGAATATTAATTTCGCTAACTTTACCACTTTTTCTGCAGAAAATTCTGCAGAATATTTATTTCGCTAACTTTACCACTTTTTCTGCAGAAAATTCTGCAGAATCTTCTGCAGAATTTTCTGCAGAATTTTCGTTCTGCTAACTTGACCGAGCTGAATTTATTCACAAATAACTAGTACGTGGTTAAATAAAATGAGCCAATTACTGAAAAGGACTTTATCATATGACGTCGCATCTGAGAGTGTAATAAAGCCATGCATTAAAAACGATAATCCACTAGTAGATTAAATATGCAAATTACGTCGTAATGTTATGCATTGACGTCCATAAAACGTCGCATTTTAATGGCGAAATCGTGATGTTTTAGTGCAAAATTTGCTAATAAAATGTGATTTTAGTGTCATATGATAAATAGAATCTTGCATTCGTGCTCCTGTATTATTGAATTTATAAAACTCGTTGGTGAAAACTATCTATTTCCCCAACTCGTTTAATAAATTCAATAATACATGAGCACTCATGTAAGATCTTCTATTTCTAAAATCATGCTCCTTAACATGTGAGCCGCGACATGACAAAACCAACAAAGTGGTTGTGCGCCCAGCGCAGACTCAGATCAGCCTGGGCATCCGCCAAGTCTGATCAGAGCCATCGCTGTCCGCATGAAGGTAGCTTAGACCCTTAGCTACACTTTAAGCGCTTAGCAAAGAGTCTGATCAGACTGGGTAGATGTGCAGGCTGATCTGAGTCTGCGCTGGGCGCACAACCACATTGTTGGTTTTCTCACGTCGCGGCTCATGAGCAGACAAGAGATGTTTCCTGACAGTCTATACAATATTAGCTGTTGCAAAGAATGAACAAATCAGAAAAAATATTAGAATCATTTTTACAAGTACTTGGTCTGCATTATTTTTATTCAAAGTCCAAAAATTCTGTATTTCTGCATGAGTTCGTATGGGCAATAGAATTAGGTTCGCAAAGTTTTAAGACAATTCAATGAGTAGTAATGAAATTGGACAAAAGTTAAGTTATGCTGTCCATTTTTCAGCAAACGGCCCATATCGACTTACATTTTTATCATTCAAAGCCTTAAATTTACCAAAAAAATCGATTATTGTAAAACAGTTCCTTTTGTTAAAGACTATACACATTCATGAATTTTATTCAGTATTCGGTATATTTACAATGTAGACGTATATGTAAACAAAGCGAAAGAGACTCCAACTTTTAAATTCAGTAATGGTGAGTACGTTTACTTTGATTTTATGATAACTTTATGGTTTTCTCAGCCAAAATATAAAGTAACCCCACAGTGTAAAATTGATTTCATTTAATAAAGTTTATAACAAAATATATTCAATTTTATAATTTGAATTTCTGAAACTCATTTGAGAGGTTTTTGACAGGTATTTATCGGCATTTTCAAAAATATTTCACTTATGTCGAGTAGAACGTTAAGCAGAATTTGGCGAAAGCATAGGTTGACCTATCGGCAAAAACACCTGAACTCTCATAAGCAGGACTTGGCTTTCCCACTTGTTAACCAAGTGAGTTTCCGGAACCCAGAGTGGTGAGAGACCTAATGTTGAAGAAGCAGCACTCTTAACCCCTAGGCCACGAAGGCCCATATCTTTAAAGTGAATTTGTAAACTTTCAGAACAGAACAGAACAGTTCTGTACTTTCAGGTAAAGTAACTCTGCCATTTTCATTTCTTTCTCATGATCAGTTTGAGGTCAACTTTAAAAGAAAAGAGTTTGCTCATAGAGAAGTTGATAGAGTACCAAAATTTTTCCTTTAAGATTAAGACCTTGTCATCAGGGAACTAAAAAGGATGTCATGAAGTTCTTTTACTCTGTAAAAATGGTAGAAAACATGGATGTGAACCCAATCACTTTAAAGTGATAATAATATTGAAGTAGCAAATAAAAAAGCTATTCTATTCAATTCTACCCCAGAACTGTGCGAGATCTGTAGGGCACAACAATCCCTTTCCACGTAGTCTATTTCAGCTGCCCTAGTTTTGTTAGCCAAGTTCATTCCTGTTCACTGTTTTCATCTGTATACCATTTGAGCCGCGACACGACAAAACCAACAATGTGCTTGTGCGCCCAGCGCAGACTCAGATCAGCCTGGGCATCCGCCCAGTCTGATCAGAGTGTTCGCTGTCCGCATGGAGGTAGCTTAATCCTTTAGCTACCCTTCGAGCACTTAACGAAGGGTCTGATCAAACTGGGTGGATGCCCAGGCTGATCTGAGTCTGCGTAGGGCGCACAACCACATTGTTTGTTTTCTCGTGTCGCGGCTCATTTCTTCTTTTTCTCTCAAGAGGCACGGTAGCTTAGTTAAGCGCTGGCCTGCTGATCTAGCGGTTCAGTGTTCGATCCCCGCTTGAGAAGATAATATATCTAAACGTAACACGGGGCTCCGTTGCACGCAGCCTTTCATTATCAACCTCCCATTGTCCTAATTTGACTGAAATACTGTTGAAAAGGACGTAAAATCGCAAGCCATCCAGCCAACTGTTTTCTTTCGCTATGCCCTGCGTACCAGATGACCTCGAGTTGTGGCCCTACTACCTTGACCATGGTCGAGAGTTCGTCAATTACAGGTAGGATCTTTTTGTAAATATCAATTGAGCCGCGACGCGAGAAAACCAACAATGTGGTTGTGCGCCCAGTGCAGTCTCAGATCAGCCTGGGCATCCACCCAATCTGATCAGACTCTTCGTAAAGTACTCAAGGCGTAGCTGAAGATTGAAGCTACCTCAATGCGGACAGGGAAGACTCTGATCAGACTGGGCGGATGCCCAGGCTGATCTGAGTCTGCGATGTGCGCACAACCACTTTGTTGGTTTTGTCGTGTCGCGGCTCAATTAGTTACATGGTCAGTAGATGTGCATTTACCTTTGGTCTACGTTCTTTTCTCCTCTGGAAGCAATTCTTTTCTCTAAGAGTAAATCCCATTTTTATTATATACCTATCAATGATACATCCTTCGAACTGCCTGTTTTCTGGCTATCTGATGCAAAAAGCCGTATCAAACTGACGTTTTCTGAATCCGTATCACTATCACTTAAAACAAGGCTAATCCTGAGTCCCAGCTTCAGGCGCGCGTCGTCTTTTAATGTGCATCATAGAAACGAGAACCAGAGAAACGGGACTAGTGACGTAACGTCAACAAACACGAAAACGGGGCGCCTCGATATCTCGGTCGGTAGCATTTGTCTCACGACTAGCTTATATACCTGTGCCGCGCAGGTTCGAATCCGGGTCGATACATAAGCGCTGGTTAGTATGAATTATTGGCTGTTCCCTAAGGTATATAATAAACAAATTATTACACGTATAAAAGTAACTTAATCTGGCGTACTGTATCAAGTCTCGTGGATGAGCTAATACCGTCGGATCACCCTCAACACAAGCGTCAGGAGCTCATCCACTTGACGTGATCCAGTATGTCAGATCAAATTACTATAACAATAATGTGTATAGGCTAAGCTCTCAAGGGAAGCAAACAGGGAGTCAAGAAAGCTGTTCCCCGTTGTAAAAAATGGTAGAGAAACGCGGAGATGTACATAGACCTTAGATTTGAATGACTTACATGTACCTTTTACTTTCAGGCACACACAGCACCTGAAAAGGGATCACGAAGGTCAACAAGACCTGAATTGGGAGCGAGCTCATCCACAAGACCTGAACTGGGATCATTCAAATCAACGAGACCTGAACTGGGATCATCTATATCCACGAGACCTAAAGTGGGATCAAGCCGCTCCACAATACCTGAATTAGGCTCTAAAAAGCAGGCGGTAAGGCTGCTTGCAAGGTTAGACTGACAGATATTATTATGAGTGAGCTTTACCATTTAATTCTTAAAGTGCCGGGAACGAAAATTAAATTTCCAAACAACACAGATCCAGATGAAGCGGCTCATCAGTATAAGCCGCCTCATCTGGTGGGTATTATTTTTTATCCTCTAGTTTTAAATTATCAACTTTTAGTATGATATTGCTTGGACGAAACACCTTTGAAATTTTGCTGACGAAATTTCATCAATTTTTTATTTTGGAGGGGAGGGGGTGCGCTTTAAGGTTTGAAGAAAAAATGTTATTGTCACACAATGCGCAGTGCTTGAGATAGAAAATTCTCAGGTCTCAACACTCTGTCAAAGAATAACCAGAATAACAATACCTGCTGACCAGATTTGGTCTGAAATATCCTCTGCCAGTGCATGTGCACTATCCAAATTTATGCAATTGACCATCTAAGATGGCTGCCATTCACTATTACTAAGTAAATGTAGCGAAACAAAATTCAACGGACAATGTCTTATGAACCACTGACCGCGTTTTCAGCGAATTTGTTTTCAAATTGATGATTGTATGAAGTTTTTTATGTGACAACGCATATCGGGTGCGAATAACATCCACGGAATTCTGGCAGTGGGCGATGTGGGGAAATATCAAGGAATGACTATCTTATAATATGACTATCCCTCTTATAGTAGTTGCAGGCGGAGTTAACTGATGCGTGGAGGGAGGATACACAGTCTGACCTCTTGTTAGCGTTTCTTCAAATTCTAATACAAACAGTCACCGTATGGGTTACTTAACATCACTGCTAGAATTCAATTGGTTTATTTATTTTTATGTATGAACTTGTTATCCCCTAGCAAATCGAAGATGCGGGGAGATACAGGATTTGTCATGCACACACGAATCTACCTTTAGTTGTTATTGCTCTAGCGGCCTCACTTGTTAACCGATTGTTCTAGATATTCAAACAAATCCGCATTTCAATGGTCAAGGTCAAGTTCAGTTTTGCTGCTTTTAGAAATTCACATCGCTCTAGTGTCCCCATTTATGGATCAATTTTAATACCTTCATAAAAATGCCGCATAAGTCAAAACCATGTACAATCTTTAGTTTCAGAGTGTTAGAGTCAATGTCAATGTAGCTGTTTCTATTTATAGGGCAACTTCGTCATCCATCTTGTACCTCGTTTACAGACGGATTTATGTATGCCTTTGCTCAAGTATTTAGTGCGACAATATGTTTCATAAATTTGCGTTTCAGAATGCTGGGATCAAAGACAAGGCTGCTGTCATTATTTGTGGAAAAACTCAGATGTCAGGGTGCCAAGACCAAGTTCAAGGCATTAATTATTATGTTTGGAATCAAAACATGCACTGTAAAAAATCCATAAATTTGCGGTAGAATAACTGACAACCAGCTGCAAGTCCTTTTCCTGTTATTTTTACGGGCGCCCGTAAACATTTAAAGGAATTATAGCCAGAGTAGGGTAGAATAGGACAGGTATGGTTTTGTGCATATAGCCCTTCAACACTAACATAACCCTACCATATCGTGAAAAATAACGGTAAATGAACTGGCAGTCAAATACAAGGTATTTTTCCGTAAAATCTACGGAATTTTTACAGTGTGTCATTGCATGATTTATGATAACTTTATGATATTTGCTTTTTGGTACTCATCAACACAAAGATGAGGTGTGAGTAATTCAGCATCGCCGTGCGGCAGTTTCTGTCACTACGTTACGTAATGACGTCGAACATTCCAATTGATAAAAACAAAATGGTGCCAACGTTACTGTGATCACTTCATGGTCTGCTCACAAAATGCAAGGAGGCTTAGCGCTGGCCGAAATTTAAAGGAAGTAGAAAGTGCCGTAGAGGAGAAACTGAAAAAAAGATAGTTTTTCGTGCGGAAGACTACTTGCGGGATTGCTGTTAACAATTTATTACACTGTAAAAATCGCGCTTAGCTATAAAAAACAAGTGGTTTCATGTTTAGGTGTCAACATGTTTAGGAATATGTCATATAGCTAAACATGTACGCCTTTTCTGTTATTCTGCCAAACACGTTTTATTCTGTTACGCGTTTCGGATGAATCCATTCTCTCTTTTCCCCGTTGAAGAACGAAAAAAAAAAAGAGACGAAAATGTTGACAGAGGAAATTTTCAAAATAAAAGGTAGATATAACCAGTTTTGTACACGTTTTATATCTAAACATGAACCTAAACATGTTGCAAATTGAACATGTTACGATTTAAACACATAAAAAATCGGACTGCATTTTTTGCATTGATTCTAAACACATCTTTTTACAGTGTAGACGGAGTTCGCAGCTTTTGAGTTGCAATAACTTTATTACAAATTTCTTACGACAAGAAACGGGAATAGAAAGTGCCGTAGAGAAGAAACTGAAAAAACATATAGCTAGGTTTCCGTGGAAAGAACATGTTATCATACCTACCACACTTAAATACTAATCAGCAAAAGCTATGCCAAATTTCAGTTATAGAAAAAATTCTTAGACTGTCCCTAGCATTTGAACAACGTCAGGCAGCCTTAGCAACGTCGACGCAATGTCGTCAGAATCTGTTATCGACGTTGATACGATAATTTAACGATCTGTTCTGTCAATAAGCTAAAAACAATGTGGCGTTTCCTTTTCCTTCCCTTTCTTTCTGTTTTTCATTTCTTATTTCTGTTTCAAGTGTGTATCAAAGTATCTCCTGGACGCTAAAGTGAATCAAAGCTGCCAATCATTTTTACAGAGAGAGAGAGAGAGAGAGAGAGAGAGAGTCGACGAAGTCCAGTCGTTGGAACGCTAGGTTATAGTGCAGAATATTATAGGCTCTTTCTATGGTCGGGTTAGGATCTGGAAAACTTGACTCGCTTACACTGTACAAAAGCCAAGTGGACAAGGGAATTGTTCTAATATCATAGCACGTGGGAGCCTGCCCCAACTCGAGTGCCCGTCAACTGAATGGGAGGGCATAATGGCAATGCTTTCGATTTTTTAGAATTAAAAATACTTAGTTAAGACGGCTTATGCAGAGATTGAAAGACACATATCAATCTGCCTTCATCCTGCACTTTCCAAACAATGACAATCATGAGTGATGAAAGTTCCCGACAAATTTTGCCAGTAACCTACAAAAAGCGATAGTTGATACGTGGCGCAAAAAGTTAAGTAACGTTAACGGCACCGTTCGCAACGTCAACATTTCAGTGTAAAGAAACGGCATGCCGGGAATTTAATGCACTTTAACTCGAAAGTTAAGTTGCCGACCTACTATTTTTATTGTTTTAATTTAAACTTCTATCATTGTGCCATACTGTGTTAGTTTTCGAAGAAAAAACTATGTTTTATTTTCTAAGAATGAATTTTTTTATCCAAGAGTTACGAGCAAAAAAGTGTATTTTCCATAGAGCGCCATTATAACGTCGGGTCGAAAAAGTGGAAAATGTACGTATTCGAGGTCAGATATCTTGAAAACGACATCGGCGACCCCCCTTTTTTTATTACATTTTCTGAAAGAGGGACTGAAAATATACAATATAAGGAAGTATGAATAAAATCATGTGTTTTACCCCTTACTCCCACCTCACCTTAAATGGGTCGCGACACGAGAAAACCAAACAGTGGTTGTGCGCCCAGCGCAGATTCAGATCAGCCTGGCATCAGTCCATTCTGATCAGAGTTTTTGCTGTCCACATGGAGGAAGCTTTGACCCTTAGCTACCCTTAAAGCGCAAAGCAAAGACTCTGATCAAATTTAGCGAAAGACTAGGCTGGGCCAAGTATGCACTTTGCGCACAACCACTTTGTTGGTTTTCTCGTGTCGCGGCTTATTAATATGACAGTACCTTGAGCCATCTTAGGCTGCTTGAGTCAAGGTAACAGTTTTAGACAAAAAAAATAAATAAAAGCTATTACGCTCAAGCGCTCAACTCTCCGTTTTGCATTGTTTTAAACACAACTTCACATAAATGTCAGTATGCTACACCTCATATAGTTTCAACTACGTTGAAAATGACACCGTTCCAACATTCCTAGCATGCACACAACACAGAATCAACATCGAATCAACGTTGATTTTCCGTGGTGAGTCAAGGTTGTAAGCGCACTGGGACTGTTGCCAATTTATTTGAAATAATAAATTCTACATGATTTCAGTTAATGAAAGCTATTCATATTTGTTTACTTCAGATTAATACATCAGAGCTATCAGATGAACGAAAAGAAGGTAAAGTATACGTATTCCTGCTATTGCTTTTCTGCAAGCCTAGTCTTATTTAGTCTATCTCATAACCTTGCAAGGTCTTTGGGGAATTACTGACAACTTTACAGCAATCCCTTTCCACCTAGCCCTGTCATCAGCTACCGTAGGGGAGGTGCAAAGTCCATCCCTGCTCATTCTTTAATATTGTTTTCCCACTTCTTATCTATCTACCTCTTCTTACTTTTCCTTTACCTGTACCCTATAGGGTCGACTTTGCTGAGCCAAATAATCAGGAACCTTCGGTAGGCGCCCGACTCAAAGACTTGCGTTCTTTCTCTAACTCTGCTGTCAATGTCCATGAGTCAAATACAGAAGTATGGATATGACAAGGTAGCGCATCAGTTTCACCTTTGATTCAAGACATGTGTTGGTATCTCTCCAAATTGGCTTCAGCTCTGCCAGAGCTGCAGCGGATTATGCAGTCAGTAAGAGAACTTCCAGCTTTGAGCCATCATCTGTTAAAATGACTCCAAGATACTTGAAGCGCGTTACAATCCCTAGGTCATGTTATTTTACCTTGATCTCCATCTGTATCCTTTGCGCTGGTTTTCATCAGTTTGGTCTTCTAAGCGCTTGTGTATGCTTTGTCTAGACCTTCAACTAGAATTTCTAGTTCCTGCTCTTCCCTAGCAAGAACATCACTGTCGTTGGCAATCCGTTGATAGTTCTGCCGCCTATACTGAGCTTACCATCATATTCTAGCAGGACTTCAGTCATAAAACATGTTGAAGAGGGTGGCTGAGAGAATGCATCCTTGCCTAACTCCAACTGTTGTTTTGAACCATTCTCCCGATCCGAACTGCATTTTTAGATTTGTCACATACAGGATTCAGTGGCGTAAACTAGATTTACATTGACATTGTACCATCACATGATGACCCATTAGATGGCATGTCATATTCTGCCAAATGCCGTTTTGAAATCCATGTAGACATCGTACAGATTTTGCTGATATTTGAGGTTTTTTTAACACAGGATCCTAAGGCTGAAAATCAGTTCTACGGTGCTCCTTCCGTGTCTAAACTCAACCTGTTTTTTCGGAGATTATCTCTTCAGCTTTGGGTTTAAGCTTGTTCAAGATTACTTTCAGCATAACTTTGCTTGGATGAATGTTGAGGTTGATTTTTCTATATTTCTGGCAGAGCTGAAATCTGTCAGACTGAAACATAACGTTAGCGTACGCTATAGAAACATTATAAATACAAGAATTCCACGGAATGCTATGTCGCGCCTGTATTGCACTTCCACAGTTTCAGATGATATGACCCTCTGATGTTCCATGCAATATTCCAACCAAATTTACTAATTGATTCTGGAATAGATGCTGATTTTGTTGTTTCAGATATTTTTAGTTATGGCGGCTAGCCTGGATTCTCGTATATTGTATAAAAAGTGATTTGCGTGAGACCATGGACTTTCTCAATCATCTGCCTGATAATGACAGTGTAAATACATTAATCCAATATACTTAAATATACCGCATGATATCTGGCCCGAAAGCCATTAAAGTCTGTCTTCAAAAACACCTTGATAATTATAACACGATCTAACATTTTAAAAAAATAACCTACTTCAATTAATTGGAAATCATTCATGGAGGACAGAGGTCATGTAATGCAGTGGGAACAATGTTTGCACTGGTGAATGCTACTCTGGTAATCGATAAAATCTGATGACGAAAGCCAGAGAAAAGCATACTTTAATAGGGCAGTCGATTTAATGACTGATTAGTATTTAAATAGGTCCAAATGATAAAAGAGTGATGATCTAACCAATCAAAAATTTCTAATTACTCGGATTATGATCTCAAAGGACAAACAAAATATAAGCTGCACTATGGATGATGTAAGGGGAGAATTTTACGGCCGCCACATGGCACAACACTGGCTGCAGTGGAGTCAAATTAAAACCTTAAAGAGTTCCTTTAAGAGCAGGGAACATATTCAAAAGAAGGATCATGGGCCGTAACTCGACAATTCGGCTACTCAAAACCTCATCAGAGATCCTGACAAAATCTGGTGACAAAAGCCATCGAAAAGCGTACTATAATTTCTTGATTTTAATAAGGCAATCGATTCAATGATGATAAGTATCTAAATGGGTCCAAATGATTAAACTGTGATGATCTAGAAAAAATGTCTAAGCCAGTCCAAAAAATTCTGATTTCTCAGAATATGTCTGCTCGAAAGACAAAACAAAATATAATCTGCACTTTTAATTGCTGTACGGGGAGACGATTTACGATCACTACACGCCACAATACAGACTGCAGTTGAGTCAAGTTAAAATCTAAAAGAATTTTTTTAGAAGCATTTAAGAGAGATTTCTTTTAAAAGAAGGAACATGTGTCATACTTTGAAGATTCGGCTTCACAAGCCTCATCAGTGACCCTGACAAAATCTGGTGACGAAAGTCAGAGAAAAGCGTACTGTAATTTCTTGATTTTAATAAGTCAGTCGATTCAATGACTGATAGGTATCAAAATGGGTCAAAACGATAAAAAGTGATGATCAAGAAAGAGAGTCTAAGCAAATTAAAAATTTCTTATTTATCAGAATATAATTCTGAACTCAAAAGACAAAATAAAAAAGTAATAATCTGCACTTTGAATCTTGTACGGGGAGACGTTTAGAGGCCGCCACATGCACCAAACAGGCTGCAGTAAAGTCAAATTAAAATCTTTAGGTGTTCCATAGAATAGCGCACTTTAGTTTATTGAAAATCATTGATGGAAATTAGAAGCCAGGAACTGCAGTAGGAACAATGTTTGCACTGAGCATGGGCCATACTTTGAAATTTCGGCTACACAAGCCTCATCAGTGGCCCTGACAAAATCTGGTGTCGAAAGCCAGAGAAAACCATATTGGTTTCAACTGTTAAAAAAGTGATGACCTAGAAAAGAGGTCTAAACCATAATAAATATATGTTTTGATCTCAAAGGTATGTACGAAAAGCTACTAAACTGTGGTCATCGCAATTTAGAACTTTTGTTTCGCCCTACACAAGGTTCCGCCCTTCGGATCGAAAGATAAAAATAACAGGGAAGACTTATCAGACCGCACGGCGCAGTTAAAAGTGTAAATACACAGTTTCTGGTCTGAGCTTTGACTCTTTGCGAATTGGATGCCGCACCGTTTAACTATAGCATACCCATTTTTCAGAGATTAAATAGGCCTTCTCCATGTTTGACTATGACGGTCATGGAACCATAACAACAGAATATTTAGGATCTGCGATGAGGTGTCTCGGTGTGAATCCCACTTCGGCTGAGTTACAAGATATAATCAGTGAAGTTGATGCGGATGGTATGATTTTTTAATGTCACATTTGCCCGTCACCAATGAGCAATATTACCCATAACAATCAACTACATTATGGTTTTCTAAAGAGACAATTCAGAAGCGTCAGGTAAACAAATCATGATAGAAACGTGTCATACGCCCTCATCAGTGTAAAACGTCTACATTACGGAATGTTTCGTGCTTAAAGCTTGTGCTCCTTTGCAAAGTTGGTAGAACATCTATTTACATTACACACGCGTAAGGGCCCAGTCTCACTGTCACGTTTTGAGGGCAAGGTTGTACTACGTTTACCGCCCTACGTTTGGCAAACAATATACTCCGTTTTGTAAGTATTTGGGTGTTACTACGTTTTGAGTACGTTTTAAATACGTTTAACTACGATTTACTTCGTATCGACCGGTTATCATACGGCTTAGTTCCACGCTTTCAGAACGGACGAGAACAGTTTACTTACCTCCTACGTTTCTGTACGTTTTACTAGGGACTACTAGGTAGTGTCGGGTATAACTACCTAGTCAAAGTGACGTTTGATTAGATACCGCAAAAAATACCAAATCATTATAAAACGCAGTATAAAGCGTCTTAAAACGTACTAAGACGTGGGAAAGCTTATATACTGCGTAGTAGTACTTAGAAGACCTTTACGTATGGCTACGTATTTAAAACGTTTCACCTACCTTCTGGTACGTTTAGACTACGTTTCAATACGTTTTTGAAATGCTACGTTTAAGTTGATTTTTTTTATATTTAAACGTAGATAGGCCACGAATGTAGCAGTATATCTCCATATATAATACGTACTCACTACGTGTCAATACGCTTATTGCCGTTTTGGCACGTTTTAAATACGTAGAAAAACCAAGTTCTCAATACGTGACAGTGAGACTGAGGCTTAGATGACCTCTAGATTCTTCTTCTTACGTTTTTGTACATATTTAATGCGTTTTGGCAACGTTTTACATGTAGTACGATTTGACCACGTTTTACTACGAGTTGCTGCAATTTACTAGGTATATCGTACGTATACCAAAATGCCATGTTTGAGTTAGGAATTCTAAATCAAATGTAACTTGGCCATGTAGTTAGCTATACCTATATACGTTTTTACTACGTTTTACATCGTATACTGCCGTTTTATCACGTTTCAAAACGTAGTTAAACCTAGCCCTCAATACGTGACAGTGAGACTGTGGCTTAAAGAATCGAATTTTACTGTCATGTAAATTTCTGTTGCGTTTGGGATCTTTTTCACTATTATCCCCAGTCTCAATGTCACATATGGATGATTATGTTTTACCACGTGGCCAAAAGTTTGCCCTGTTTTGAAAATATTTAGGTGTTACTACAATGGTCACTGTCACGCAATGAGCGCTAGGTTGTTCTACGTTCGATTTAGTTCGTATTATCCGGTTATCAAACGGCTTAGTGCTACGCTCTCACGAGGAATGAGAACAGTTTACTTTCCTACATCTATTACGATTCAGTACGCTTTACTAGGGACTAGTAGTCAGTGTCCAGAATAACTACCTAGTCAAAGTAACGTTTTAGTAAATATCGAACAACATACCAAAACGTAATAATTCCAACAACCTCCCTTTGGCACATGATCCAAACAAATGCCTGGCTGACAACATCTACAGTGAGGCGTTTATACATCGATAAATCCTGTTCACTTTATATCCACACGCTGCGTTCTCTTCTGATAAAGTTTTTTTCCACACTTTTCCGTACCAATTCAGCAATTTAGCATTTTCTAATAATTATTGTAATCCAGACGGAAGAACAAAATTTGTCTGTAGACGACCAAAGCGAGCGCGTGGATGACGTTATTTATGACATAACGTCAGCGTCACAACAAACGTCACCTGGTGACGTTTTCAAAATGGCGGCGCCCTCGACAGTGTTATGGTTGAATCATTGACTATTTTGAAGTGTTTCCGAAGGAAACGGGTTAAAAATGAAAGCGTAGGAAAAGCGTTTGTAATTTCACGTAGAGTTCGTAATTTCAAGGGAATTTTGCTTGAAATGCTTATAGGGGCCTATCTCTGACTTTGTCAAATGCTGTTCGCCTAAACCATTCAATGTAGTTAACCGATGGGCAATGCAGCAGAAGGAAAAGTTTAGGATAGACAAAGTTGGGATTATAAGAAATGAATTACCTTTTTGGGGATTTCATCGATGTGTAAACACCGGCGAATCGCTCACAAACTTAACATAAAGCCCACAAGTTTGTAAGGAATTCGCCGGGGTTTACATACCGATAAAATCCAAAATTAAGAAAACTCATTTCTATGATAAACTATGACTAAAATGTCGCAAAACGTACTAAGACGTGGATAATGCGTAGAAATACTAATAAGACCTTCACATATGGCTACATATTTTCAAACCTGTCATCTACGTTCTAGTACGTTTAGACCGCGTTTCAATACGTTTTTACTGCGCATACAGTAAGCAATTCGAAAGTCTACGTTTTAGTTGAAATTTCAACTCAAAAGTAGCAAGGCAACGTATGTTGCTCTATATATCCGTATGTAATACGTATTCACTACGTTGTTATACGCATATTGCCGTGTTGGTATGCTTTAAATACGTAGAAAAACCTAGTCCTCAATTATGTGACAGTGAGACCGAGGCTAGGAGGACCTCTAGGTTATTCTTGAGGCACTTTTGTACGTATTTTATGCCATTCGCCTACGTTTTGGTACTTTTTGAACACGTAATTAAGTACGTTTACTACGTTTTACAACGTATACGATACGATTCATTCAAAATCAAACGTAGCTAGGCCTTGTATTTGGGTGTATCTATATACGTATTCACTGCGTTTTAGAACGTATACTGCCATTTTGCCACATTTTAAAACCGTAGTTAAACCTAGTCATCAGTAGATATGCAGATGGACAAGGTGAGAAACTCTGGTTTGAAATGTATAGAGAAACGTTCACTTGTTTTTCCGTCGTAAAATATGAAGCATACAAAGAAAATGTTGTAATGTGTGACCAAGCATGCAGCAGAATGATCCCTCTTATCGATAATGCCGTTTTATTATGCCCCCAACTTCGAAGAAGTTGAGGGGGCATATTGCTTTTGGCTTGTCCGTCCGGAACGTCCGTTCGTACCACTTTAAGTATGCTTCGTAACTTAGGAACTGTAAAGGCTGGGGTCTTGATATTTTATAGGTGGATAGATTATAAAAAATTAGTGAACCGTATTTTTTTCTTTTCCGTCAGCCATGTACTTTCAGAGTTATGCCCCTTTTTCGAAAAATAAATGTAAGTTTGTTAGCAAATTTTTGGAAAAAGTATTTAATCTAGGTTGTTTATATTTGGCATACTGGCAGGGCTTATGGTGTAGATCACCTGATTAACTTTTGGGCTAATTTCGTGAAAAATTGACTGAATTATGCCCCTTTTTTAACTTTGGCATTTTTCCAACTTTTGAACTGTTTGACCTAGAGACCTGATTTTTGGTGTACTTATAGAATCTGATGTGTCAATCATTTTGATGATAATTACATTGTGTTGAGTTTATTATTGACAGAGTTATGCCCCTTTATCTTATTTTTGCAAAACATCATAGGTACGATCCATTACTCAAGAATTGTCACTGCTGGAGCCTTGATATTCCATAGGTGGATAGACCATTAAAAATAACCAGACCCATATTTTTTTTTCTTTTCCATCGACCATGTAGTTTTAGAGTTATGGTCCTTTTTTCGAAAAATTAAATGTAAGTTTGTTAGCAAAATTTTGGTAACAGTATTTGAGCTAGGTTGATCATGTTTAGCATAATGGTAGGATTTATGGTGTAGATCATCTGATTAACTTTTTGGCTAATTTCGTGAAAAATTGACTGAATTATGCTCCTTTTTAGCTCACCTGAGCCGAAGGCTCAAAGGTGAGCTTTTAGTATGGCAATGCTCCGTAGTCCGTCCGTCGTCCGTCGTCCGTCCGTCCACCATTTTCAAAGGTATTCTTTTCCAAAACCGCTGGGCCGATCAAAGCCGAATTTTATGTGGAGCCTCCATGGGTTGGGGGAACGAAAGTTTGTTCGGGGTATCTGGGTCACATGACCAAGATGGCCGCCAAGCCCATATATGGTAAAAACCCTTCAAAAATCTTCTTCTCCAGAACCAAAAGGCCTATGACCTTGAAACTTGGTATGTAGCATCGGGCATGCCAGCCCATCATAGTTGTACAAATCATGACCTTCGTTGACCTTGACCTAATTTACGGCATGGTCAACTTTGGTACGTTAGGCTTTTATATGGGAAAACGCTTAAACAGTGGATTTTACAGAAACTATTTAAGTCTAAGGTACAATACTTGGTATACATGGTCGACTAAATGACCAGATGAAGATATTATGTCACTAAAGGTCATTCCATCGGACCATCCGGACCATCCGTCGTCAAAATTTTCAAACATCTTCTCCTCTGAAACCACTGAGCCGATTGAAGCCAAATTTCATATGGAGTCTCAGTGGGATGGGGGAACGTAAGTTAGTACCCGGGGTGTGGGTCACATGACAAAGAAGGCCGCCATGCCCATATATAGTAAAAACCCTTCAAAAATCTTATTCTCCAGAATCAAAAGGCCTATGACCTTGAAACTTGGTATGTAGCATTGGGCTTGCGAGCCCAATATAGTTTGTACAAATGATGAACTTGCGTTGACCTTGACCTAATTTACGGCATGGTCAACTTTGGTATGTTAGGTTTTTAGATGGAAAAACGCTTAAACAGTGGGTTTCTCTGAATCTATTTAAGTCTAAGGTACAATATGTTGTATACATGGTCGACTAAATGACCAGATGGAGATATCATGTCTATAAAGGCCAAGGTCATTCCGTCGGACCATCCGTCGACAAGATTTTCAAACATCTTCTCCTCTGAAACCACTGGGGATATTGAAGCCAAATTTCGTATGGAGTCTCAGTGGGATAGGTGAACGAAAGTTTGTACCCGGGGTCTGGGTCACATGACCAAGATGGCCGCCATGCCCATATATGGTTTAAAACTTTCAAAAATCTTTTTCTCAAGAACCAAAAGGCCTATGACCTTGAAACTTGGTATGTAGCATCGGGCATGCCAGCCCATCATAGTTGTACAAATCATGACCTTCGTTGACCTTGACCTAATTTACGGCATGGTCAACTTTGGTACGTTAGGCTTTTATATGGGAAAACGCTTAAACATTGGATTTCTCAGAAACTATTTAAGTCTTAGGTACAATATGTGGTATATATGGTCAACTAAATGACCAGATGAAGATATTATGTCACTGAATGTCAAGGTCATTTTGTTGGTCTGTCCGTCATCAAGATTTTCAAACATCTTCTCCTCTGAAACCACTGGGGAGATTGAAGCCCAATTCATATGGTATCTGAGTGGGATAGGGAAACAAAAGTTTATACCTGGGGTCTGGGTCACATGACCAAGATGGCCGCCATGCCCACATATGGTAAAACCCTTCAAAAATCTTTTTCTCCAGAACCAAAAGGCCTATGACCTTGAAACTTTGTATGCAGCATTGGGCATGCGGGCCCATTATAGTTTATACAAACGATGACCTTGCGTTGACCTTGACCTAATTTACGACATGGTCAACTTTGGTATGTTAGGCTTTTATATGCGAAAACGCTTATACAGTGGATTTCGCAGAAACTATTTAAGTCTAAGGTACAATGCGTGGTATATATGGTCAACTAAATGACCAGATGAAGATATTATGTCACTGAAGGTCAAGGTAATTTTGTCGGTCTGTCCGTCATCAAGATTTTCAAAACATCTTCTCCTTTGAAACCACATGTCTGGTTGAAGCAAAATTTCATATGGAGTCTAAGTGTGATCGAGGAATAAAAGTTATTTCTCGGGGTCTTGACCAAGATGGCCGCCATGCCCGTCTTGGTAAAAACCCTTCAAAATCTTCTTCTCCAGAACCAAAAGGTGTATGACCTTGAAACTTGGTATATAGCTTTGGGCACTCAGGCCTATCATAGTTTATACAAATGATCCTGCGTTGATCTTGACCTAATTTATGATACTGTCAACTTTGGTACATTATGTAGGCTTTTATATGGGGAAATGGTTAAACAGTGGATTTTTTAGAAACTATTTAAGTCTAAGGTGCAATATTTGGTATATATGGTTGACTAAATGACCAGATGGAAGATATTTTGTCGTTAAAGGTCAAGATCATTCTTTGACTTTTGTACAAGGTCATTGAGATTCTGTCACCCGTCAGCATTTTAAAACATCTTCTCAGATGCCACTAGGGTCAATTGAAGCCATATTTCATATGGAGCTTTACCGGCTTAAAGGAACCATAGTTTGTTCAGATGGTCTTGGTCACTTGACCAAGATGGCCACCATGCCCATATATGGTAAAAACTCTTCAAACATCTTTTTCTCGAGAACCGAAAGGCCTATAACCTTGAAACTTGGTACCGGTATGTAGCTTTGGGCACTCAGGCCCATCATAGTTTATACAAATGATTACTGTATTTCATATGGAGCTTTAATACTGGGTCAAAGGAATCAAAGTTTGTTCAGATGGTCATGGTCACATGAACATGGTGGCTGCCATGCCCATATATGATAAAAACCCTTCAGAAATCTTTGTTTAGAACTAAAGGCCCAGTGACCTTGTGGCTTGGTATATAGAATTGGGACTCAACATTAATCCCCAAGGGAGGGGGTTATCTGCCCCTGCCCTGGTGCTATATACATGTATAAAAGCATTGAAATATATACCAGGATCAAGTGTCAGGTGAGCTACAGGACCATTGGTCCTCTGGTTTAATTTCGTGAAAAGTTGACTGAATTATGCCCCTTTTTTAACTTTGGCATTTTTCCAACTTTTGAACTGTTTGAACTAGAGACCTGATTTTAGGTATCCTTACAGTACCTGAGGTGTCAATCATTTTGATGATAATTACATTGTGTTATAGTTTAGTTTAAGCATATTTTATTGCTATAAGTGATAAGCAATGGGGTTGGGCCACAAGTTCTCACAACATTAGTTTCGGCCCGCCCCCTACATCATACATTAACAGATATAAATAAGCATAATAATGACAGCAAGCGAACATATTCATAACATAACTATAAACAGTACCAAATAAGAAAAAAAAAACTAGCTATACAAAGGAGTCTTGTCAGGTGATGCGGGCCAAATCTTGGTGGGAATTGAAAACGATGGTGGCAAAGAGTATACATATACATGTATGCATATACCAGCCGACTATATATATATAGCTGTAACTAGTCTAAAACCGCTTTGTAGACTTAATAAAATTATGGCTAGCCTTAAAAAGAATTATGTTGTTTTCAGTACCCAATTCTGGTTTACCAAATAGTACAGTGTCAGTACTGAGAGGGTGAAAATTTCTTGTAGCGTTAAATAACAATAGCCTCTCCATAGTGTATTTTGGGCATCGAAAGAAGTAATGTTCAGCATCTTCTATTTCATTTGAACAGGAACAGGTAGGATCAAGTGTTAAGTAGTTTGTAAAGAGATCGAAATTCAGATTGCTACATTTGTTACGTAGTCTAGCATGCAATACAGATATGTATCTACAGCCATACGAATAATAACTTGGAGTTGCAGAAGCATTCGTGTATATTTTCTTAGTATTCGATTTAAAACTTGTAAATGTGTTTATTTCTCTCAGATTGTTGTCGATCGAGTTCCATAGTGAAATTGACGAGGGAATACATGATTTTCGTGAGATTTCTGTACGGGTATAAGGTACAGAATAATTATTTTGATTTCTAAGCTGATAATTAGAAACATTTCTAACTAGTGGTGGGATAAGGTCAATGATATAAGAAGGGGCTAGATTATTATGGACTTTATACATAAAATTTAATTTCTGTAGACGCCTCCTTTCTTCTAATGAGACCCAACCACATTCACGAAAAAGGAATGCTATTGATACAGATCTAGTTAAGCCCGTTACAATGCGCGCGGCTTCATTTTGAATTTTGTCTAATAGATATGAGTTCTGGGCTGAGCAGCCATCCCAAACAATGGAAGCATATTCTAATATAGGCAGTAGATAAGAGGTATATATCTGATTAAGTGCTTTTCGACTAAAAGTGTATTTAAGTTTACGCATTATTCCAAGGACTTTTGAAGCTGAAGTTATAATATTATCAATATGAACAGTCCATTTACCATCGCTGCTAAGAGTTAAACCAAGGTGTTTATGGTTTTCAACAAATTTTATTTGAGTATTGCCAAACGTTAGACGGGGCAGTGTATCAAAACGTCTTAAGGTGAATAAAACTGCTTCGGTTTTGTTAGGATTAAATGTAACTAGCCACTGGCTAGCCCATGCAGATAGCAAACTGAGGTCATGATTTATAATACCGTCAATATCATGCAGGCTAGTGGCTGAGTAATAAAGAGAACTATCATCGGCAAACAATCTTGTTAAACTAAGGAGGGACTCAGAAATATCATTTACATATATCAAAAATAATAGAGGGCCCAGTACAGATCCTTGTGGAACACCAGCGTTTAATATTTTAGGAGAAGAACTACTTGCTTTAAGCACAACCTTTTGTTTTCTGTTGTCGAGGTAATTAGATATCCAGTGTAATAAGCTTCCGTATACACCATGTTCTTTTAATTTAAACAATAAACCTTTGTGCCAGACCCTATCAAAAGCTTTGGAAATGTCGCAGAAAACCATACATGAGAACTGATGATTGTCAAAGGTCTGACATATACTATGGTAAATATCAATAAGCTGGAATACTGTTGAATGGTTAGGGAGAAAACCAGACTGATATTTATATAACAAATTATTTGCATAAAGATAATTATATAAGTTTTTAAAGACAATACGTTCTTGCAATTTACTGACATTACTCAATAAAGCAACTGGCCTGTAATTCGACGGCGATGTTTTATCACCTTTTTTGGGAATCGGGATTACATTCGCTTCCTTCCAGGGATCTGGAAATATACCTTCGGAAAAAGATCGATTAAATAGTAAAGCTAAAGGTTTAGATATAGTTTTGGATACTCCTCTCAACATTCTATTACTTATACCATCATTTCCATTCGCCTTATTTGGATTAAGATTTTCGATTAATAGTTCAATTTCGCTTTCAGAGCAACTAACAGTAGAAATATTTTGAGGTGTCTTGCTTTGAAAAATAGGTAGCTGAGAGTTTTGGTCATTCACACTAGATATTGAGACAAAGTAATCGTTTAAACACTCGGCTTTTTCTGTATCAGTATAATAATAATTTGAATCACCGGTGTCTGATAATGTACATAAAGGCGGAATAGATGAAGACGTATTATTATTTTTAACAAAGTGACGAACTACTTTCCAGAATTTTCTTTTATCATTATTTTGAAAGTCGCAAACTAATAATTCTAAATTATTGTAAAAGTTTTCTTTTGCATATTTTATTTGATTATTAACTTTGTTTCGTGCTTTTTTATATTTATTCCAATCTGAGGAGTTTCCAGATTTCGCTGCTTTTGTTTTAAGTCTATCTCTAGTCCTAGATGTGCTTCTTATTACGGAATCGTACCACGGCTTGTCATCTCATTATTGATCCATAATTGATCTCATTATTGACATAGTTATGCCCCTTTATCTTTTTGTTTTGCAAAACATCTCAGATATGATCCATTACTCAAGAACTGTAACTGCTGGAGCGTTGATATTTCACAGGTGGATAGACCATAAAAAATAAGCAGAAGATATTTTTTTTTTCTTTTCCATCGATCATGTAGTTTTAGAGTTATGGCCCCTTTTTGAAAAATTGAATGTAAGTTTGTTAGCAAAATTTTGGAAAAGTTATTTGAGATAGGTTGTTCAATTTTAGCATACTACTAGGGCTTTAGTAGTAGATCACCTGATTAATTTGTGGGCTACTTTCGTAAAAAAAATGACTGAATTATGCCCCTTTGTTTACCTTGGCATTTTTCCAACTTTTGAACCGTTTGACCTAGAGACCTGATTTTTGATGTTGTTATAGTATTTGGTGTGTTGATCATTTTGATGATAATCAAGTTATGTTGAGTTCATTATTGACAGAGTTCAGCCCCTTCTTGAAAAATTTAGTGTAAGTTTGTTAGCAAAATTTTGGAAAAAGCATTTGAGCTAGGTTGTTCATATTCGGCAGTTTGCTAGGGTCTAAGGTGTAGATCACCTGATTAGCTTTTGAGCTAATTTTGTAAATATTAACTGAATGATGGCCCTTGATTAACTTTGGCAGTTTTTCAACTTTTGAACTGTTTGACCTAGACATTTCATTTTTGGTATATGAGTAGTATTTGTTATGTCGATCAATCTGATGATGGTTACGTTATGTTGCATTGATGATTGACAGCGTAACGTCCCTTTTCATGTCTGTTCATAATAGCAAGCACTCGCAGGCGCATAGCCCCTGCAATTGAAAGAGCTTTGAAAGAGTGGGAGCTCTTATAATAATGCTAGAGGATTGGTAAAGCATATTTTTGCCTTTCAATTACATTACCTTCAATGGAATTTCTTTCGTAGGGACACCAAACGGAGTTTGGCATACAGTTGCTCTTTTAATAATGCTAGAGGATTGGTAAAGCATATTTTTGCCTTTAAATTACATTACCGTCAATGGAATTTCTTTCGTAGGGACACCAAACGGAGTCAGGCATACAATTGGGGGCATAGTGTTTTACAAACACATTTTCTAGTTTCAATTATTTGCTGAACGGCATTTATTTGCTGGCTTCAAACTTAATCGAAATTCAGAAATCCACAGTAACGCGACACAGGATTTTCTTTTCAATTTATTTTGTGCTAACTGCAACAAATTTAATTTAAGGGAAAACTCTTTCTCGCATCCTTCAAAATTTGAGTTCCCTAAAAAAAGAGTGGCTAATACGTTTCTGGCGCTTGTGTATAATGTATGGGTTTCCAGCCGTTGATCATGAGAAACGACTGAGAAGCTTGCCTTGTAGCGCAGAGGAGAGGCGAAATCGCAGCTCGTAAGTTAACGGCACAAAGTACTTTTCAAGAACTGCGCTATGATACTGTAAATGCCAGAAGACTGCTGGAGGCCTGTTTATTAAGCAACTGATTTATGTTCTTATATACAAAAAAGGGTCTCATATGCGTAAAAGCTACATTTAACTTGCTTACTCGTTCTGATGACGTAACGTTATGACGCTAATAACTTTGCGATGCAAACGTCTCGTCGTCATAGTAAGTAAAATTTATACAAATAAAACTCTTGAAATGATGAAAATAACGAACTAAAGGTTTTTAGATACACTGTTGGCTGTAAATGGAATTAAAATTAACGTTGGTATCATGACGATGTACTATTGTTCATAAAAACAGTGCGCTTTCCAGTTTTGCTTGAAAGAAGTGCAAAATAGACAAAGCTCGAATCACGTTACTGTGGAGTTTTCAGGTTGTGTGCATTTTGAAGGCAGCGGATGAATGTCCTTCGATCGTCTTGGATGCAGCGGATGATTTCGTTTAGAACACGTATTCTGCTACACATATACCAATTATTATAATGATTTCACGGTTTGAATACTAATTTTTACAAGCAAAACAAGGTTACCCACGAATTTCTCCCCTTGCCTATATGTATATACAATCTGTATTATTTTACCCAATCCAAATGATTTAAGCCCTTATGGTTTCAACAACAGGAAGTGGCATGATAAGATTCTCACAATTCCTTACAATGATGGCTGGAAGAAAGGAAAATACTGATGGTGAAGAAGAGATGCTTGAAGCATTCCGCGCATTTGATAGAGATGGAAATGGGTTCATTAGTGCCACTGAACTCAAACATGTGCTGGCAAATAAAGGTGACTTCACAACTGAAGAATTTGATGCATTAATTAGAGAAGCGGACATCGACGTCGATGGTCCAATAAACTATGAAGGTATGTCATACCACCTTGAAACTCCACGTTTGTGCTATTTGCATCTCTGCCAGTATATTAAGATTTTGTCGGTTTATAACTAGGAAATTCGGGGTGAATATGGTCTATTTGAGAACATGGTCTACCCGGAAAAAATGAGAATCATTAATTCCCAAATGGTACTTAATGGTAAAGTATTTAGATAAAATATTGATGTACCATCACTTTTATGGATCAATAATGACATTAAAACCCGTATAGTAGCAAAAAGAACTTTTCTTCGCGGTTTTAAGTAAGACATAGACTGACATTTTTATAATTATTTATTATTGAGAAAACAGATTCATATTAATAGCATTAATTTTATATACGTATGCTTCGTAATTGCTTTGATTTTGACACCGTTTTCATATAATTAGCAAAACAATCCCACTCATTATAGATATAAAGAGACATTAGTTTGGATAGTAAACGGGAATTCCATATTTGGGGTAATATGGTCTATCCAAAATTAATACAATGTAAAAACTTATTTGGGTTGACGAAATCAAAGCTAAAACTTATTATATGAGACTATAGGAGATAACGGCAATCCCCGGAGTGACATCATCCGATGATCACTTGGGTAGATAAAGATAGGGACAGACAGTGGTCTAATATGGGATTTTGCTGAAATTTACTGCAAAAGTGCGTAAAATATACTTTGGAAGGCTTCGAGTACATAAAGCCCATGATACACGGTAAACCAAGTAACATGTTCCTTGTAGTATGAAACTTTTGTTTCTTATTCCTTGTGCTGATACACGGTGCAGCTTGAAACATATTCCCAGGTAATGCCTTGGCATAAGGCCCTTTGTAACTGTCTTTTCACTTGTTAATCTATTAAAGGTGACTGGACTGCATGATATATGATGTCACGTGAATTATACAGGGATTTGAATAACTCTTGGAGGGGTCAAACACTTTGGAAAAGACAAAATCAAAAAGAATCAGACCTATCATATTTAATGTAAATGCTGAACATGGTGGTTTCATAAATACCCTTTTTGTTTTTATTAAATTCACATTACTGTTGCTTTGTGACCCTGTGACCTGACTTCTGATTGGCTGTATGGAAGAAGGAACATATTACAGGTTGTATGGAATAGAACAAGTTCTAGCCCAAAATGTGTAGTATATTACTCCAAAAAGTAGAATGATACAGAGAATAAGCACTGTATAGACGATAAACCTTGTAACATGTTTCAAGGAATACATTACTTGGTTTACCGTGTATCATGGGCTTAACACAACCGATAAAACCATTAAACCGATAAAACCATTGCAAATTTGTCATAATCGCCTGTCGCGCGAAAAAAAAATCACGTCAATTTATCTAATTACTCGGCCTGGCCATACATGGACTAGCTCCGGAACCGGACTGTTTCTCCTAATAATTTCGACTGAAAAATAAATAAAATAGTACTGAAGATCAGTATTTTAACCTTTGCGACGATCATTGTGATTTGTAAATATAACATGGGGTAATACGAAATGACAGACAATAAAATATAGAAACTTGTATCAAACGAGAACTAATGCAAAAGTAACAAAAAACGCTGATTTGATCTAGGGATAAGAGCATTTAATATATAAGGAAGCAAATGAATAAATATTCATGATTACGATTCGAAAAAAGATATACTCAGAGGCACTAATTAGTATACAGTATTTTATTTTGAATTCTGGGCTTCGTGTAAATACCTGCATAGACATATTAATAATGCAATTTTGGCAAACGCCTAGCTCTGCAAAACACAAACACAAATTGTTTTGCAGTCATTAATAATTGAGTAATGGCCCTTAATTCAAAATCAGTAGTCCCAATCAAAACTCGTTTTGCACATGGCAGATGGCATTTTGCACTCCATGAACACCTAGCACTAATGTCTGTGAGTAAAACCACATCTTCATTTAATCTGAAACTCCCACCAAACGTCTTCAACCATAGAAAGAAATGCTACATCTATCAAATTATCTCCCTTTGAATTAAAATTATTGGGAATCAAATGTTTCTCTATTTTACCTGGAGTTAGAAGTTTCCACTTGAAATTTTCAGAAAATTGTTGTTTTGATTCTTGTCTTTGTGCACACTTGAAATGAACTTCATAGACTTGTTTATTTGAAAGAAAATTGAAATAAACTTCCCATAGGAACTCAATGCCTATTCAATACATATTACCAGAAGACGCCAAAAACATTATTTCTTGGTACAAAAATTTGATACTTTACCCCGATTTTTTATACCAGTGTGCGACATGTCCTTACAAATCTTTCATCCCTTTTTAATGTAATATATAAAAATGCATAAAATCAATCTCCATTGTCCAAAGTGAATGTTTAAAGGGGAGCTACTCCAGCCACAATGCTGATTCAGACCCCTGGCTTGTTTAAAACCATGTCATTTTCTTATCCTTTGACCGATTTTACTGAAAATTGTCGCAAATTGTGCAAAAATGATTATCTTTATCTAGAGTGCCAAGGTATTATGCAGATATGCAGACATCTGTACGAACGTCGAGACTGCGTTACCTGTATACTTTCTTTTGCCTCTGAGTATATTATAAAACGCTAAGGATAATATCAAAAAGAGAACCTTCTGTATTGTGAAATAGCTATCAGCAATTTAAGATTTAGTCCGAGCTCATGACATTTAGACAGCAATCCTTCTCTCTCTCTCTCTCTCTCTCTCTCTCTCTCTCTCTCTCTTTCGAATTGTTTGCCCGTGATATCATATGAAGGGACAAGCATATTAATATCATAGATGGTAATTATCGAGTTTTGTTTGATGTGTAAATTAGCCAAACCGCCAAAACAATTTGTTTATTAAATTTGAAATTGGTACTACAGGACACCGGCGGCGTTCTTTGAAATATGATAATAAAAGACATCCCTTATCAAAACATCCGCTGGATACCGGTTACATTCATTTACAAACAATAAACAACCGGTTTCACTTCAGAAAATGTACACCAGATACAGACACAAATAATTTTCATTTACGTATACATGATAACGCACTTTATGTGGAACAAAATATAAATTAATTATGAGAGATAATAGAACAATATTTCACATTGAGATACCTACACTTCTCAGCGTCATTATATATAAAAATATTCATCATCATGCGCAAATTACAAGGCATGATTAATTACATATTTTAACATCGATCAGTATATAACGTTCAATATAGCGTGATGGACTATCGACTTTTTGCCAATCAGCAGTGGGGAATGCCCTGCAATCCTTATCGTTTACGTCACCGAGTTATCTCCAATAAATTCCTGTTTGTCAGAAATACTTACTAAATTGCTAACATTACAGAATTTACGAAGCTTTCAAAATAATATCTACTTCATAAATCCAGACAGCTCTACCCAACCACTATACGCTTACTGCATACCATCAAAAAACCTAACCTCGTAATCGTATTACATGCACATAGCCCATGCTGATAGGAGCTAGAATGTCTAACCTACTTCGAGGCTAGACTACATGCCGACATCAGCACAGTCATGCTAGTATATCAAGCATACTGCAAACTGTAAAAAAAAGGTTTATTCTATTGTTTGAAAGTACTCAAGTGTCCCAAATGATGATGGGGGCTAGCGCTATAGTCCAACCTATCATGTTACCTCTCCGCTTTATTTACCTCTATGACAATATTTTCATTATGCTCCCGTGATGATAGTCAGGAGAGCATTAAGATTTGGTCCAGTCATACTTACAAAATTTGTGTATTGAACACTTTCCACAGTTTTCAATGGATCTTTTTCAAACTTCTTGAATATGTTGTGGACATTATGGAAACATGCATGTGGCTTTTTGATAGAGGTAAAATTGATTTTGACAGAATTACAGCCTTTTGAACTTAGTCATTTTGGTCAGCTTTTTACACTATAGGGTATGGAGCTTGTTTATTTATATGTGTAGAGCATCGGCGAAAAAATGTTCATATACTCGTAATGCAAACGTGCATACGGCTTACATAGTACTTGTTGATCATGACAATTTTGTAATATGCATTGCCCTGTGACAGGCACAGTACGGGAAATCATTCATGTCTTACAGACTCAGTTTTCTAATTTATTTCCATATACACTGCATTTAGCTTCATAAATGTTTATTTTTATTTTGTTTTGTTTTTGCGCTGTTGAAAATTACCGGTATCATATCTATTATTGGCCTCTACGTCAGGTTTTGGGATGTCACTGCCTTTGCAATTTAGTGTAGTTTGACAGGAAACACACTTATTCATCTAACCTTTCTTTCTTTTCAGAACTTGTGAAAATGATGATGGCGAAGTAATCCACTTTAACCGTTCCATGATCGTCAGTTTACATGCAGCAACCAAAACATTTCAAAGTAGGACATTTGCTATCAACAAAGAATCGCGTCAGTCCATTCATGCATGCTTAATGCCATTTACCATATAATTTATATAAACTGGATGAAACAAAACAGTCTTCATAAAAAGAAGCTTGGCGGTATTTATTTTGCTGTCATTTCTTGGGTTTGAGAAAACAAACATATGGTTTATGCCAGTATATTGCTGCTGAATATGTGCATTATTTGCACTTATTTTCAATTCGACTGAACTTGTAAAATCCAATGTTTGCTACATTTACATGTTTTCGCATGTTCTGCACGTGCGAAGCATTGCTAGCAGATTGCTACGTAGACACTCTACACTGATAGCAAAAGTTGGTTGGGCTGGTTAGTTGATTTGAGCCGCGACACGAGAAAACCAACAAAGTGGTTGTGCGCCCAGCGCAGACTCAGATCAGCATCGGCATCCGCCTAGTCTGCGCAGAGTCTTTCCTAAGCGCTTAAAGGGTAGCTAAGGGTCTCAGCTACCCTCATGCGGACAGCGAAGACTCTGATCAGACTGGGCGGATGCCCAGGCTGATCTGAGTCTGCGCTGGGCGCACAACCACATTGTTGGTTTTCTCGCGTCGCGGCTCATTTCGGTTTAACGGCTCTTTGAGAGTATTTCAGTCTATATCGGGCCGTAAAAGCAAATGTAAATTCCTGCACAAATTTTATTATCATAATGTTATACTTCTCTGAGAATAAGACAAATACTGAAATTTTAATCGTGTACACTACCGTTAACATTGCCAAATACGCAGGACGTCCGATCGCAGTCGCTAGATAACCTTTTAACCGTTTGCTGACAGCCAGAGACTTTAAATCGTTGCATTAAAACAACCAAACACAGATTACAGACCCTTAACGTGCATGATGTATATTTAACGCTACATCAAAATCAGACGTCAACGTCACAGTTTGATAAATATTATGTAAAAATTTTCATTTGTTGTACTTTACTGCTTTTAAGATAAAATTTGTAAATTAACTGTCAAGTCAAAATTTATGTTCTAAATTTTGCCGGTTTCTGAAAATTGACCCCTGCCCTTTCTGGAACAAATTTTAGAGTTTCCAGTCATTTAACTCCCCTTATTATTTACCAGAACGGAAAAGAAGAATATTTGATCAGTTTCAAATCACAAAACGGCTGTGAGTCAAAAATTTCCAAAATTATTGGAGTTCTAAAAACAATGACAAGATTTCAACCGTCAAATTTCTAATTTTACTGACCTAAAATTGAATATTGTGGTTTATCAGTGCAATAAAGTATCTAAAAGATGCAGAGGGAACGGCAAACAGTGTAAAACCTGATCAGACTGCTCTTTCAGGAGCAGTCTGATCAGGGTCTGCACCGTTTGTTTTAGACCATCCTGTCCAAAGTTTAGGATGTTTACAGTGTTCCAAGTCGTCACGTATGTCATGTTCACCTTTGATGATCTATGCAAAGGACAGGCACTTACACTGCGATGCGGCTGCGTGATCTGGGTCTTCACTATTTCAGCTAAGAATCTCGCCATAAATATTCCCAAGCTGATACACAAAATCAATGTTATTATGTAGAATTAATCGACGCTTTATGCCTGCTGGGCCTAGTCGTGCTCATTTACTTCAGGGATATCAAATAGATTTTGCATTTCTCTTGTCTTGTTTTGCTTTGTATGCCATGTTTTTCCCTTTCTCATTTGGTGTTCAGGACAGGATATGGTTAACAGTTGTTTCTGTTCCTTATTATTGCTTTCGCATCTGCTTTAAAGGTTATTTTTAACAAGGCGAATAAGTATCGTTTCTTGGGAAGCAATTTTATTTATTTTCTTCCACTGCGCTTCTCAATGAAAGTTAATTTTTAAAGAAACGAAATTGTTCCACTGAGGGCAAATTCTTTACTACCAGAGCAGACTTCCGATTAATAATACGTAGAAATTAATAACTGAAAGCATACTATCGATTCGCTTCTATCAAAGGCCGCCATTTTCTTCGGTGCCTAGACGTTAGAATTACGAAATCTGGACATCGTATTTGCTGCCTGCGTTGACTGCCAGACCAGTGAGGTATTGTAATCAAGCATTGAAAAAATAAAAACAAACTGAAAAAAGAAGAAAAACGAACAAGCATGGAGGGTGCTTTCCTGAACTCTATATTTCACAAAAGGCATCCTGGAGGCCAGGTTGTTACCAGGTTAGGACTACATTATCTGCTCAAGAGATCCTGGAGACCAGATTGGTACCAGGTTAGGCCTACATATTCCTCTCAAGGCAGCACGGGGGGCAGGTTGGTACCAAGGTTAGGCCTACATACTCCGCTCATGGCAGCATGGGTGCCAGCTTGGTTCCAGGTTAGGTCTACATACTCCGCTCATGGCAGTATGGGGGCCAGGTTAGTACCAGGTAATGCCTACATACTCCGCTCAAGGTAGCATGGGGGCCAGTTGGAACTAGGTTAGGCCTACATACTCCGTTTAAGGCAGCATGGAGGCCCGGTTGGTACCAGGCTAGCGTCAGCAATGGAAAGACGATGTGAGCATGTAACTTACTTCAGAAAGTGTGAAGTAGAACAGCAGACTTGGTTTAATTGAGTCTGGTCATGCATAGTAATGTAATGTTGCAACACTGCAACTGACTTACCTCCCTAGCACCAGATTCAGTACTATGATATTATGGTGATAACACCCATAACTACAAAACGTGTCCAGAGTAAATCATTATAAGTATTACGTAATCTTCAACAATGACTTAGCTTTTGTTCTTGTTCTTAACTAATAGTCACCACCACCGCGTACTTATATGCAAACATAAATTTATGCGACTGTACCTGAATTTGTCCTACACTTGCGCGACTTTCTATTGTATACGATTGTGCGACTTTTATACCGAACATACTCCTACGTTTGCCCGATTTCTACTTCAGCCCGTTGACAGGTTGGAATCTTCAGTCGACCCGCGACACGAGAAAACCAACAAAGTGGTTGTGCGCCTAGCGCAGACTCAGATCAGCCTAGGAAGCTGCCCAGTTTGATCAGTATCTTTGCTAACCGCTTAAAGGGTAGCTAAGAGTCTAAGCTACCTCCATGCGGACAGCAAAGACTCTGATCAGACTGGGCGGCTGCCCAGGCTGATCTGTGTCTGCGCTGGGCACACAACCACTTTTATCTACTGCTCACAAAAAGTAAGGAATATTAAGACATTAACATATATTGAATGACGAAAAATGAAATGATGAACATTAAACTGTCATACATAATAAAGCAAATATTTACAAAGACATTCAGTATAAATTTTGATAATTTCAATCCTGTCATGTGACCTAGAGTAAATTTGTATTAGACAGAGGGTCGACACCCGGATTTCGCACGAATCCAGCACAATAACGATCAATCATTTTTATGCACATTTCATAATGCAAGACATAGGCATCACTTTACATTACTTGTCTGCACTGAGGGCTTAAGGCTTAGCGTTTTCTGGTTTAACTGTATTGTGACAGAGTGTGGACAGGCCAGACAAGGCATTCTTGCACACCGGATAGAAAATTCCATTCTTTTCACTTGGGAAAGAAAATCTTTTCTTGAACACCAGATAAGGATATCCGCGTGCTTCACCTGTACCTACAAATCTCATCTCATCCATGTCATCTCACCCAGGACCGGATAAAAATATCGAGCTGTCAATGCATTGATTGTATTGGAGCTCACGTACCTGCGTCGTCAAGTGACATAGGCTTTTTAGATAATGACGTAACGAAGACGGCAAAAATGACGTCAGTTTGTGCACGCAAGTCGTTGATGTAAAATGCCGAATGGCGACGCCTTCTTATAAACCTCTCAAGCGCTAAAATTAAGCATTTTTACAAGTATAAATGTTAAAAAAGTTATTAAGTCAAAACAAAACGTGGTGTCCAAGAAAAAGTATCTTCCACAGATGTGAGGCGTGGAAAGAAAAATCCGTCACTCGGGATCACTGTTCGCCATCGCTCGGCAAGCCCCGTGATGCCGAACAGTGATTCTTGTGACGCCTTTTTCTATCCATACCTCACACCCGTGGAAGAAAGTTATAATCTTACCCTGGTGTTCTGACCCAGGACCGGAAAAAACATCACGAGCTGTCAATGCGTTGGTTGTTTAGGAGCTAACGTATCTGCGTCGTCAAGTGACGTTGGCATTTAAGATGATGACGTCACAAAGACGGTAAAAGTGACGTCAGTTTATGCACGCCAGTCGTTGACGTAAAGAGCCGAATGGCGATCGTTGAAAGCAGCGCCTTCTGAAACCTCTCAAGCACTAGAATTACGCATTTTAACAAGTTCTGAAGTTAAAACAAAACGTGGTGTGCAAACGGGGTGTGATAGAAAAATCGTCACTTGGGATCATTGTACGGCATCAGTCGGCTAGCCTCGTGATGCCGAACAGTGACCCACGTGACGGATTTTTCTATCCACACCTCACACCCATGATAGATACTTATATACTTCAGAGTTCTTGTCTTAAGGTGGTGATAATCACTGATTTGGGACAAAGACAAAAATCTGCATAGAATACTCAAAATACAACTGATCTTTCCAAAACTTAGCATATGCCTTCTTTATGTTGTTTTTCATAATTTAGAATCCCAAAATGCAGCATTTGTTAATGTTAAAAAGTGTTATTATAAGAAAAGATCAAAGGGTAATTTTCTGCGAATAAATCTGAAAAAATAATATCATTATTGAAAATATGCTTAGTGCTTAGAGTACCTTGTTGCATAATGGAGAGCGTCCTACAATTATTTTTTCAAAATCTTATACACATTATTACACATTATCCAAATTTTTTGTCAAAACACACAGGTGAGACTATTTTAACAAGGCTGAACAATTTCATCTACACACCACTGATCATGTCAGTAATGTATTGTTTATAATGTAGGTGTTAACATAGGTAGGCTTGCCTATCCTATATTTAAGAAATGCGTCCAGTGTACATTTACTTTGTACATGGTTGAACATTTGAGAAAAAGCTACCGTTTTCATCTGGTCTACATAACAATTTGAGAAACAGTTGGAATAAAAATTTGCTAGGACGTTAGTCATTATGCGATAATGCACCTTCAGCACTAAGTAAATTTTCAATAACAATATAATTTTTTCAGATTCATTCGCAGAAAATTACCCTTTGATCTTTCCTTTTAACACACTTTTTAAGCAGCATGTACGTCTATTTTGTATTCTAAACTGTAAAGAACAACAAAAATAAGAAGTCTGCTAACTTGCAGGGAAATACGTTACTTTTCTATGGTTTTATGCAGATTTTTACATTTACCATAAATCACCACCTTAATATGTGTGTTAACTCAGATTGCTTAGTTTCTTGGTAATATGTTGTAAATATATAAATGAGAGGGCCTCATGGAAGATAAATGTTTTGCTAAATGTGTCACCCTCTATAAATAAAGTCGATTATTATTTTGTTATTATTATTATTATCATGCTTCAAATTACAAGATACATATGCTGTTTTCATGTCGTTTATAAAAGAAGCAAACGACAGGCTCAAAATTGAGCCGCGACACGGAAAAACCAACAAAGTGGTTGTGCGCACTGCGCAGAATCAGATCAGCCCGGGCATTCGCCCGGTCTAATCAGAGTCCTCGCCCTCCGCGGATACCCAAGCTGATCTGAGTATGCATTTGGCGCACAACTACTTTGTTGGTTTTCTCTAGTCGCGGCTCAAATGTTGCTGTTATATTTCACTCATGATGTCATTTGCATGGGACCTACGCCTTCAGAACTGCATTGAGGTCTACCAAAGAGTGTGTTCTCAGTTTAGAAAAATAGGAATAATTAATTTTTAAGTTTCAATAGTATTTATTGTACATGTACTTGCTTCTTTGTCAAAATATCCCCGACTTTATGTGAGCAGTACCAAATAACATTTGAAAAGGCACCTTTTACTTTTGATTTTATTTTCACTAACAAAGTCAAACCTAGGCCCAGTGCCCAGGTTCACAATCGTTCTTAAATTTCAGGACAGCCTTAACTTTAAAGTGGACAATTTCACTCTTACAAAATCAATATTTCGATTATATTGAAAACCACATGTTCGCATGATTATGGAGCTTTTATTCACATACCAAATAAAAACTTAAGACAGCTTTTCACTATAATACAACTTTTATGATTAAAAGATTTGAGCCGCGACGCGACAAAATCGTCCGAGAAGACTCATATCAGCCTAACATCCGCCCATTCTGATCAGAGTCTTCGCTGCCTGCCTGGAGGTAGCTTAGACCTTTAGCTACTCTTTAAGCGTACGACAAAGATGCCCATGCTGATTTGAATCTTCACTTTACGCACATTTTGTCGGTCGCGGCTCATTTGTGACTCTGATCATTGTGTGTGGATTTACAGGTTGGTCCGAGCCTTTCTTTTTCTGCTCTGCATGGTCGAAGCTGTATACCTTATGCATATGTTTTGAAGTTCATGTATATATTTAAAACTCTTCATCGTCTAAACTAACCAATAGGTGAGGCATCAATGTCAACTGGTAAGTAACCAGTCGGTGAGGCGTCAATGTCTACTTGTAACTAGCAAATAGATGAGGCATCAATGTCTACTAGTAACTTACCAATAGGTAAAGGACCAATGTTTACTCGATACTAACCAATAGGTGAGGCATCAATGTCAACAGGTAACTAACAAATAGGTGAAGCATCAATATCAACTGGTAACTAATCAATAGGTGAGGCATCATTGTTTACTAGGAACTAACAAATAGGTGAGGCATCAATGTTTACTGGGACCTAACCAATAGGTGAGGCATCAATGTCTACCTGTAACTAACAAACAGATGAGGCATCAATGTCTACTTGTCACTAACAAATAGGTGAGGCATCAATGTTTACTTGTAATCAACCAATTGTTGAGGCATACATGTTTACTGGTAAATAGCAAATAGGTAAGGCATCAATGTCAACTGGTAACTTACCAATAGGTGAGTTATCAATGCCTTCTTGTAACTAACCAATAGGTGAGTCATGAATGTCTGCTTTTAACTAACAAGTAGGTGAGGCATCAATGTCTACTTGTCACTGTCAAATAGTTGAGGCTTCAATGACTGCTTGTAACTGACAAACAGGTGATACATCAATGTCTGCCTGTAACTGACAAAATAGGTTAGGAATCTATGTCTGCTTGTAACTGACAAATAGGTGAAGTATTAATATCTACTTGTAACTGACGAATAGGTGAGGCATCAATGTCTACTTTTTACTAGCAAATAGGTGAGGCATTAATATCTTCCTGTAACTAACAAATAGATGAGACATCAAGGTTTTCTTGTTACTAACAAAAAGATGAGGCATCAATGTCTACTTGTAACTAACAAATAGGTGAGGCATCAATATCTACTGGTAACTAACAAATAGATGAGGCATCAATGTCTACTTGTAACTAACAAATACATGAGGCATCCATGTCTACATGTTACTAACAAATAGATGAGGAATCACCGTCTACTTGTAACTAACAAATAGGTGAGGCATCAATATCTACTTGTCAATAACAATTGGATGAAGCATTAATGTCAACTGTTGACTAACAAATAGGTGAGGCATCAATGTTTATTGGAAACTATCAAATAGGTGAGACATCAATTGTTACCGGAACCTAACAAATAGTTGAGGCATCAATGTCTACTTGTAACTAACAAATAGATGAGGCACCAATGTTTACTTTTAACTAATAAATAGATGAGGCATCAATGTCTACTTGTAACTAACAAATAGATGAGGCATCAATGTCTACAGGTAACCTATAAATAGGTGAGGCATCAATGTCAACTTGTAATTAACCAATAGGTGAGGCATCCATGTTTACAGGTCACTAGCAAATAGGTGAGGCATCAATGTCAACTGGTAACTTACCAATAGGTGAGTCATCAATGCCTACTTGTAACTTACCAATAGGTGAGTCATGAATGTCTGCCTTTTACTAACCAGTAGGTGAGGCATCAATATTAACTTGTAATTAAGAAATAGGTGAGATATCAATTTCTACTTGTAACTAGCGAATAGATGAGGTATCAATATCTACTTGTAACTAACAAATAGGTGAGGCATCAATGTCTACTTGTAACTAACAAATTCATAAGGAATCATTGTCTACTTGTTACTAACAAAAAGGTGAGGCATCAATGTCTACTTGTCACTAACAAATGGATCAAGCATCAATGTCTACTTGTAAATAACATATTGGTGATGCATCAATATCTACTTTATAGACATAAATGCATCTCCTATCTATAAGCTTTGATGTTGGTGCGTTCTATGAGGAGACAAATATTTTGAGCAGTGCAGTTACCCAAGATTAATCAAGATTTCTGAGGTAACTGAGTTCTTCTTCATGCAGTCAGATCAATTGTAATAAATCGCGTTACGAGGAATTAGGAGATATTTCTTTTTTCTTTTTTTTTCCGTTTCTCAATCACGGCGCAAAGTACACTTGTTTTGTAGGGGAAATAATATTACTCAAGGAAGTCAGAGCACGGATAGAATGGTACAGTCTTATTTCCTACAGTTATACGACACTTTTTGCAACCAAAATCTTTAATTACAGAGATGTGCTGCGGCGCTTAAACCTCGGAGACGTGGGTGATCTTCCTGCTTGCACCCGTACCTCCTCTAAGTACTGTTACCAACCAGCAGGTCACACTATCACTGGTGATCTTGGCATCGTTAAGCATAACAACTTAAGGGAGTCACTCTCCAAAGGCCCTAGGTATAGGGAGGCTTAGTCGTTTAGTTGGAAACAGAATTCAACATTAATGACGGATTCTGTTGAAAACTATGCTAGACGCTGGGCTAAGCAGGGGAATTTGAAGTTGACACACTATCTGAGTGGGTCAAATCGATAGCGTCTTTGGTCAACAGATTTCTATCTTAAGCGCGACCATGTCTGCCGATGTAAATCAGTCTTACTGACACTCCTGACGTCGCTGCTGAGCTAGCTGATCTCCATAATAAATATGTAGAAGTTGCAACAGAAAAAGCATCTAACAATATTGTGTGTGTTTGTAAGACACACTGCATCAACTGCTTGAGAGAGAGCTTGCTTTGAACACTTCGGTAAGAAACCCTACATAAACATGCACTTCGTTGTCCAAAGAGGAAATTCTATGAAACCACATGACGGTTCTACTTTTCTATGGGTTTTCCGCAGCAGAGGAATATCTTGATCTTCTAAAACTGTATTGGATCCCCAAGTTACATAAAGATCCATATAAGCAACGATATATTGCGGGTTCGGCTAAGTGTTCAACCTAGTCTCTCTCTCTTAGTCTTAGGGCTGTTAGGGATGGTCTTCAGTAATATTGTGATCTATCTTACGCAAGAAGTGGCGTAAATCAGATGTGGATCCTAAAAAATTCTAAAGATCTTTTGGAAAGTTTAAAAGCCCAAGCACTGTTTGAAGTAGATAGCATAAAAACCTTTGATGTCTCTACGCTTTATACGACAATACCACATGACAAATTAAAATCTAAATTAAAAGAAATTGTTAACAATCGTCTCTTTCACACAAACGGAAATCGTCGGTATGAAGACACATATTTCGTTAAGGACCACTCAAATGTTCATAAAAAACATTCTGAAGATGATGTCATTGAAATGCTGGAATTTCTTATCGACAATATTTACGTGGAGTTTAGCGGACAGATTTTTCAACAGACAGATGGCATTCCAATGGGCACTAACTGCTCCCCCTTACGTGCTGACTTGTTTCTTGGGGTATGGGGCCGCGTTTATACAAGGACTCTTTAAAGAAGGTAATAAACGCCTTGCACAGATATTCAACTTCACTTACAGGTACATAGATATTGTTCTGTCTCTGAATAATCCAAAGATTTCGGAGTTTATTGACCTCGTCTATCCACGTGAACTTGAAATTAAAGATACCACAGATTCCAGTTCTTCTACCTCATACGTAAATTGTTATCTCCATATTGACAATGGAACTTGTTACTAAGCTTTATTACAAGAGGACGACTTCAATTTTCCCATAGTTAACTTTCCGTTTTTGAGTAGTAATATCCCTTCGGGACCTGCATATGGAGTTTATGTTTCTCAGCAAGCCCGCTATACTAGGACCTGTTTCAAATATCAAGACTTTGTTGAAAGAGGGAAGCTACTCACTAATAAACTGTTGAAGAAGGGTTTTTATAAAGTAAAGCTTGTGTCGACAGTTAAAAAGTTTTATGGGAGACACAATGACCTTGTTGATTCCAACAATGTGGCCGTTTCTAAACTACATTCCGACCTGATGTCCTCAGCCGAAGCTTAGTTAAGCTTTCAAATACCAGACTTTCAGTTTCACTGCCTTTTCCCACAGATACAGAGATATGGCGGGTGTATTATAATAAGCAGGTGATGCTTACTACCCGCGGGCACACCTCTCTTTTGGGGTCCATGTATATGTATCTACAGTATTCCGGAATTGTCTATGTTTAAATGAACTATGAGTTCGGACTTATGATTTGGGTACTTCTACCACTTACATGTATATCAACGTCGCACAGCAACGTCAACAGATTCTATTACGGGAGAAATGTAATGTTTCTGCGGATAACGATCCTCTTAAATGTACAGCTTCCTTCTCTGTGCGGATGGGCGAGCTAATCTGCATCTTTGTTGTTTGGAAAGTCAGTACATGTTGGCCTCAGTCAACAAATGAATATTTTACGCAAACGTTACTGCTTAGTTTTGACGTGGTTGACACGAACGTAAAGACGTCATTTTCATCATGTTTGTTTCAAGTTTTCTCTCGTAAGAGACGTTTTGACCAAAATTAGGACAAACAAAATATTGTAAATACATGGAAACAGTGGTTCAACGACATTGGTTATATCTAAAAGAGTAACTGAATGATTTCGCTGATGTGTGATTTTCAAAGCGTACAAGCACATGTTCAACTATGGCGCAGCACAGTAAACCGGAAACTGGACACCGTAATGGCGACGAGGTTTTGTGGCAAATTTTGAATTCAGAATTACAGCAAAAATGACAGCTGTAATGAAAGAAAGCAAAGTATAATACACTGACAACCCCCTAAAAGGCCCTCGTGGAAATGCTCGCAGATTACCATATCATGATATGGCCTTTATAAAACTTTAGCAAATTCAGTGCAGAAAAGGGTTTTGCTTTGGAAATAACAAGCAAATACAAAAGGTAAAAAAGATGATCCAATGTAGCAATGTAACATGCAGCATTGCCCGCGCCCACCAACACCTGTTTCTGTGTAACTCAATAAAGTATTCTGAAACAGACAAGTCCGTGTGGTGATGACCATGCAAAAAAAAGCCATGATAAGTAAATTCTGAAAGGATAAGTTCTTTGGAAACACAGGAATAAACGCAGTTAAGTAGAATAGAAGCGAAAAAGCGGAATAGGTTTAGGTGAGCCTATGTTTCGCAAGACTGCCCATCTCCATTACTTCCACCATTCATCGCTTCCCCCAACCCCTCGCCCCTCCTCCCTACCCACCTCCTCCCCGACACACATACACATGTAGGATTGCGCTAAAATGACATCAAATAGCAAGCCCACTATGTTACTTTTATCCATTCTAGATTCCCACCACTCCCTCCTACACACACACATATACACACTCATATGTACAATGACTCTAAAGACATCAAATCGCAAACCCACTATTACTCTATTCTGAAATGAGCTCCATGATAGCCGATCATACATGACACATTTTATTGTTGTTATTATTATCTATTTCACATTTTTCAATTTATTATTTTCTTTATTTTCTCATCTTTGTTCAGATTTTCATCCATTCCTAAATAAAATAGATTTATAATGATAAAGGGGAAAAAAATATATTTTTTATTTGCTTCAAGTGGGACGGGTCTTTTGCGAGAGGTTCGGAAGACTGGGTGCGGAAATGGACGAAACCGCTGAACCGCGCAGTTTGTAGTTTGATGATGTTTTAGGAAAGACTTTGAGAGTAAAATAGCAGTAGTTATTTACATTTATTGCGGCCTAATAATGTTTGCTCTTTAAAATTTCTTTTAACTGCAATATCTGTCTATTCATCTATCAAGCCATCAGTCCATTTAACTATCTATCTGTCGCGCGTCTGCATTGCTTACCCCATCCCGCAGGTGTGCACCCGATATCAATTAATCAGCGACATGTGATCATCGATTATCGATATACACGATAATTTAGGTGTTGTTACCCATTATTAATAAACAATGTAAGACAAGGCGTCTTTAATTTGAAAATCATAACTGTCTGGTCAAATCACGCACCGACTAGTAGTAGTATTTCAATTCTCATATCGACGTTACCCCCGCACCTCAGCGGAACGAATCCATAGCCGCAGTAACGGGGCGCCGAGCGTCCGTCCATGTACGCACCGACTACGGATAGAAGAATATTTATATCTAACAAGAGTTAAAACCTGGATCCAAAAGTATTAATTAATTGTTTGCGGTGCGTGAAAAAAGGACCATACGCCAGTTGCGCAATTTTAGGTACTTAAATCAGTCTGCCCATTAGTTCAGACTGATCAGAGTTTTCCTTTTCGTTTTAGGTTCTTCATAAATCAAAGATTGTTTTGTGTGTGTGTGTATGTGTTTTTTTTGTTTTTTTTGCCAAGATGGAAGGCCTAACTAGATTGCACAATAGACGTTGAGACGTGGCCAAACTACCTTGTTTTCCGTTTCTTGTCCAGTGTCAGGAGTTCATCATGCTCACCAATGGCTGCTTGGACCTTTTCTGCGAACCTCCTCATTAGTTATATGGTCCTTGTACGAAACGTTCAGTAACCTTTGGTACCACCTCATCTCAAAAGCCTGCGTTCTTTTCTCTAACTCTGCCGTCAGTGTCCACAATTCAAAGGCATTTAGAAATATGGAAATGACAAGGGAGCGCATAAGTTTCACCTTTGAACCAAGAGATATGTTGTTATCTGTCCAAATCGGTTTCAGCTTGGTAACAGCTGAAGAGACTTGTGCAATACTTGAGAGAACCTCATGTTTTGGTTTTGAGCCATCATCTGAGACAGTTGCTCCAAGGGGGTAAAACTTTAATATAGTGGACTCATGTGGATTCCTCCCTTATAAGAAGGAGAACCACAGCAAATCAGGTACCAACAGAAAGTTCAGTATCTCTTCCTTATTTCCATACCTAAGATTTAATGCCCAGGCTGATACAGAACTTGTCAGGGTTTAACAAACCAAGGCAGTGCCTGACTTTTTTTGGCTTGACGATCGCCATTTTTAATTTCTTTCACCGAGGGTACCAATGTATTTTCCACTATTTGCAGGACTTGGCAGGAATATTTATCCATGACATGTTCGCAATCTTACACTTAACACTTGTCAGTAATGGTAAAACATTTGTTCACTAACCTACAATCCTTTAAAATATGGATTTGTCAATCATAAAATAAAATTTAGTCTCGCGTTTGTAGGAAAGCTGCAAGCGTCCTTCAACTTAGATCAAGGTAGTAAAACAACCAGTCTATGGTTAAAAACTGCGCTGTAAACATTCTGAAATTTAAGTTGTCAACCTCGTGGCAAGCAGTCCCCCTATTGAGAGGAGCAGTGTCATTCTAATAGATTCGGTTTATTCCGTATAAATAAGTAGACAATGCATTATGTTTCTGCACAGGAATGTACTCACATTTTTGGAACCAGGACATTTTATTGTTTTCCTTCAAAATGTGGATACATCCTTATATAAAGATGAATCCACACTTTGAAGAAAAACAATAAAATGCCTTGGCTAAAAAAATGTGGATACATCTCTATATACGGACGAAAATGTGGATACATCCTTATACATCCTTGTATAGAGATGTATCCACATTTTGAAGAAAATTATGCCCTGGCTGAAAAAATGTCGATACACTCCTGGATCTATAGAGAGACAATGTGGAAACCCCCATTAAAGAGACGAATCCATATTTTCAAGGAAAACAATAATATGCCTTGACCAAAAAAAATAAGAATTCATTTCATTCCTGTAGGTAAGAAAATGTGGATACATCCTAATATACAGATGCATCCACATAATGAAAGAAAACACCAATATGCCTTGGCCAAAAACAAATTGAGCAATTCTTTCCCCTTATATTAAACGGAATAAACTGCATCACTGTTGTTTTGATTATTCATAGTGGCGGGCAAAAAAATCGGTCGGGTAGCATAGCCGTTCAAGGATAACAAAAGGTGCGCCGAAAAGTCAACGGCGGAACTTTCAAATCAACAACAACAACAAACAATGCGATTTATTCCGTAAAATTTATCAAACGGAATAAACTGCAAGTGTTTTTAAACGTTTTGTATTTCTTATAATCATTTGTTCACGCTGCACCTCACTGATTAAACAGGAAAAAATAATAAAAAGAAAGAAAAAATACGCTCTCGATATGCAAATTTGTCACACACCGCTGTAATCATTCTAAAAGTAGTACACTATCGTCCTTCATTCGTTTGTTTCAAAACCATGAATGTCATGTGTATTCATCGGGGAAAAATATATTACGCATGTTTTCTGCTTTTTTAATTTATTTTTTCCTTAACAAATAATGTGACAAGCAATCCGTGGTCTGTACAACACTGAATAAACAAATATGTTGGATAGAGCGAAGAACAAAAAAGATCGTCTTGCAACAGTTGCGACCCTTGCATATGACACGCATATGACGTCACGTTGATGCAGACTGGTTTTCATTGTCTTCTAAGCGCTTTCATCGTGTGCTAGCGAAACAACAAGGAATGGCCGATCGTCTACAAATGTACAGACATCGAGGATTTTAGCACTGGCTTGTGCAATAACATTCCATTAAATATCATCAAAAACAGGTTTATTACAAACTATAACATTTCTCCGTTATTTGCATAGTCGATTTTTCCTTGTTAATGTCTGATAAAGTTTGTATGAGTAGTGTAAAGCTTCTTCCATGTGTTGCAAACGGGCGCGTAAAAGTCTATCGACACCAATGTGCTTGAAACGGTCAGCGAAAACTCAAGGTTGGCTCTACACGGTCATATATGGTCTCAATTTGTAGATTAGATGTGCAGCTTTACTTTGATACCAAATTTGCCTCAGTTCGGCTGCTTTAAAGGCTTTGAATCCACATGAGTCCACTATATTAAAGTTTTGCCGGTATTTGAAGCTTGTTACGGTACCCAATTTCTGCCCTTTTACCTTGATCTCCCTCGATGCCGTCTGCGCTTTCATCATCAGTTTGGTCTTCTTAGCACTGATCTCCATTTTATACCTTGTGCATGTTTGGTCGAGTTTTTCAACCAGATCTTCTAGTTCCTGCTCTTATTCAGCTAAAGCGCATTTGTTATCGGCAGACCGCAGATTGGTAATGTTTCTGCCGCCTATGCTAACCTTTCCGTCATGTTCATCCAGAGCATCAAACATGATCCGTTCGAGAAAAATGTTGAAGAGGATGGGTGACAAAAGACATTCTTGTCTTACTCCAACTGTTGTTCTGAACCATTCTCCTGTGCTGCCATTTACCAGGACTGCACTTGTAGCCTTTTCCTATGGCTGCTAAATGGTGCGAACTAGATTTGCAACGATATTGCACTTCCGCATTGTGGCCCATAAGGCTGCATGCCATGCCCTGTCAGAGGCTTTTTTAAATCAATGAAGACATGGTACAGATAATGCTGATGTTGGAGATACATTTCACACAGGATTCTAAGGTTGAAGATCTGTTCTATGGTGCTCCTTCCAGCTCAGAACCCAGCCTGTTCCTCAGCGATTATCTCTTCGGCTTGTGATTTAAGCCTGTTCAAGATGACTTCCAGCATGCCTTTGCTTGAATGACTGATGAGGCTGATGGTTCTGTAGTTCTGGCAGAGCTGTAGGTTGCCCTTTTTAGGGAGTGCAATAATCAGCGACTGAGTCCATGGGGTAGGTCATTCTCCTGTTCTCCAGATCATGTTACAGATATCTGTTAAAACATCAATCATGATCTCCCCCGCCAGCTTGAACAAGTTCTGCTCGTATATTATTAACTCCGGCATACTTCCCCTTCTTTAGTGCTGCTACTGCAATCTCAGCTTCCTCACGAAGGTTGTATAGTTCTGAGCAATATTCTGTCCATCTGCTGAGAATCACTTGTTCCTCTGTAAGGCATTTTCCCAGACCTATCTCTTGTGTTGTTGCTTTTCTCAAAATCCCGAATTTACTTCTAAAGGCACTTGTATCATTGATCCGATAATGTTTTTATTGTTCAAGCCTTATAGATGATAAAACTGGCTGTATAGCTCAGTAGGTCGACCGTCCCGCTAGTGTGGGGAGGGTCGTGGGTTCGAACCTCGTTGTGACCCTTTTTTATCACACCTAGGTGGCATAACTGATAACACAGACATAATTCTACTGCTTATTTAATTGTAAAAGCCCAAACGTGTATTGTCGTGTTTTAATGTCACATGCTGATCTACTGTGAATAGTATAACGCTTATAATGAGTCATTCAGCGACAGTCTCTTATTTCTTTGCATTGCGAATGCTACAGACTAAGACAATCTGTAAGATATTCGACATGTAGTCTCTATTTAGCGTCTGCACGCTTGAAGAAGTTAAACACAAGAGATAGTGCTGAAACTGGTGAGTGTCAAACAATAAGGACCCTGATGAGACACCATGCCAGAGACGCATTGCTAGATTGTTTGGAATTCGATATATTGACATTCGTGCAATATCACGATTCAAGCCTCACAGCTCCAAAACATCTCCTGTCAAAAGGCCTGTATTCTCTAATACTGTTGTCAAGGTCAACGACTCGCAGGCATAAAACATAGGACTATGACAAGGGAGCGTACGATAGTTTCTATTTCGATTCGAGAAATATCGTTTATCTCTCAATATTGGCTTCGGCTCTGTCAGTGTTGCAGTGGCTTATGTAATCCATGAGGAGACATCCAGTTGTGAGCCCTCTTCTGAGACAAATGTTCCAAGGTACTTGAAGTTTGTAACCGTTCCCAGCTGCTGCATGTCCTTTTAACTTTATCTCCCTCTGGATGCCACTGACGCTGTCTGCCATCAGTTAACGCTTCTTTGAATTTATCTTCATTTGAGACATTGTGTAGGCGATTTCGAAACTTTCAGCTAGTGCTTCCAGTTCTGTTTTTCCTCGGCAAGATTGTCATGTCTTCGGCAAACCGGAGATTCGTAATGGTTCTGCTGGCTATGTGGTCCTTTCCACCATGTTCTTTATAGGCATCAGACATAGTTCTTTCGAGTATTGAGAATACTGAAAAGGCTGGGTGAAAGAAGGCGTCCTAGCCTAACCCCAACTGTGGCAGTGGACTATTCTCCCGTGCTGTCGTTCACCTGAACTCAAATGGTCTTTAAATAAAGTTATGATTCCAGTTTCAGAGGCGGACAAAGGAACCAGCAAGCATATGAACAACAAAACATGCTCATGCAACTATTCAATGTGTTTTCCTCCATATGAAGCTACCCTTGGCTCGGTAATCGGAATACCTTGCAAGTTAAAAGTAGAGCTTTGATTAAATTTTAAAATTTGAATGAAGTGTTTCTGAATAAAAAAAATGACGATTTGAATGTCGATGCAATGTTTCTTGTACAGTTGTAAAATATATGTTTGTAAAATGATATCTTACTGAGTCCATTCAGCGGGGACAAAACATTCAACAACATTGAATCAATGTGACGGAACCATCGTTGGTTCCATTTAAACTTAATATTGTTTCAAAGTTTCTGTTTTTGGTGTGTGTTTTGCAGTGCTTTGCCCAGGCAAGTCTTATGGGATCGTTATTAACTAAAATTTTGGTCATTCGTTCCTTCATTTTTCAGTTTTATTTATTTATTCATTTTATTTATTTATTTATTTATTGTTTATTTATTGTTTTACTTATTTATTTATTTATTGTTTATTTATTGTTTTATTTAGATATATTTATTTATTGCATATACGATTATCTCCAAAATTTTGTATATTATGAAGCCCTGAAATTCTAAAAATGATAAAAAATAGTTTTCGAGTGTTTTCTTTTTGTGTAGAATTTCAAGGATCTCTATAATCGATCATAGCATAAAACCAGTAAAGAAAAACTACGTGTGAATAAGAAAAAATAACCTCTATTATGATTTTCATATTCATATAATAAACTTTGAACGATTGGGTCTATGAACTCTAAAAACTAATAATAATAAATAATAATAAAAATAATAATAATATTGTTATTATTTTTATTAATCATCATAATGATAACAATTATAATAATAATAATGATAAAAGTATTATAATTGGTTTCATTTCTAAAAGTGGCTAGCGTAATGACAAACACTGAGCACTTATGAAACTGTTCTGACAGGGGTCTGACGAGAGTACTCGGGGTTTTTGCGAAAGGCATTCCGTCCATATTTTTCATTTGAAATTTTAAACCTCTGGCATTATGTATCGTTGATTCAACATTTACTGTACGTTGATTCAATGTCAGAACTGAATATTTCTGCCACAGTTTCCAGCAGGTACAGAAAGTTGAATCAACTTTGAATCAACCTTGATTCAACGTCATGACGTACAATCAAGGTAGAATCAATGGGAATTGTGTAGCAAATTAAATAATTTATACAGGCCGTTTGCCGAAAATCAAGAGCAAAAGAAAGAGTAAAGTTCATGGAAAAAATTATGAAACTTGGCAAACTTTAAAGATTGTCTCCTTCGTTTAATTCATGTTTTTAGAAACAAATATTTTAACAAAATGTCGTTAGACATTATGTTATAGTCTCACAAAAACCGTCCAAGTTTTGACAAAATGCATGTTTTTCGATAAATGTGAAATGAAAACCAATCTTCAAATTAAAATTCAAATTACCTATTTCCTCACGGCCTGTACGAATATCGATTTTGACCACGTCTGTCGTGTGATCATATACAGGTATTGTTTTTATTCGTGCACGTGATTGCGACGTATGAATAAATTATTTTTGTCCAATAATGCGATTTCGAGCGTGGTCCGCAATCGTTTAAAAAATATCTTATTTTTTGTTTAAAGTCACTGTAATCAAATATTATTATCTAAACTCTATTTCAAATGTATTGTTAGACCATCTCGGAGTTATTGCATGAAATGTGCCATTTTGTTATTATTATAAAGGGAGTAAATCTCTGACCCATGCGAACTCAAGCAAGGAATTTCTGATGTTTTTATTTCTTTTTTTTTTCTTTCTGATGAAAAGTTTCTTGATTAGTTATTATTTTGTTGTTTCAATTCTCATTACAATGTTTTTTACCATTTTCATTCTCTACTTAATGCCTTTTACACTGACCTGAACTACTTGGTTACACGGAAGGTGTCAGCCACTGGACGTTCTTATATTATGTGCCTTAAAATGGAGTTTATACTTGAACGACCTTTTAAATATTGACAATCTTTATTTTGAAGAATGGTTAGTCAAATTTATCCTGCTGAATTGCAGTTAAACAAAGCAAATACTTCTGCTACCGAGGCCCCATTTTTGGATTTTACATTTATCAGTTTTAGATGGATTTGTTTCATCTAAAATTTATTACAAACACGATGATTTTGATTTCGACATTGTTAATTTTCCGTTTTTGGATGGTGATGTTCCCCGCACCACTTCTTATGGTGTTTACCTTTCTCAGCTTATTCGCTTCGCTAGGGTGTCTAGTCATTTGGTTGATTTCCATGCTCGTAATAAAAGTTTGACTGCCAAGCTTTTACAGCAGGGGTATCGGTATCATAAACTTCGGAAAGCTTTTTCTAAATTTTATCGTAGACACTTTGAACTGGTTTCTGAATATAATACAGGGTTAAGGTCACTTTTGCAACAAGGCCTATAGGAACCTGAATTTTATCGTGACTTAGTACATATAATTACGCAAAATCGTAGGGAAAACAGAATTTCCTGAACAATTTAAGAAAATTATCATACGATTTAAACGCATTGGATATAACATAGATGTAATGCGACAGTCTGCATGCTTAGTGGTTAACCCAATCACGGTTGACAACTTTGCTGTCCTCTTTAATTGCACGCCGGTGGGTCGGGGTTCAGACTCTATGATAGCCCCTACATAAAGCTATATATTAGTTGGTTGGGGCCGGATGTTTGTCTGTTTCTTGGCCCACCGGGGTTCAACTGGTGGTCTTCTTTTGCTCCAGTGCTCCAGTGGTGTTGCTGACGCCCCAGGGATCTCCAGGTGTCTCAACACGTTTCGGCTGTCGAGTCCTCATCCTTGCTTCATAACGGTCTTTTCTTGATTTTAATTGTTGACCGTAATGACTCTCTGATGAGTTAGGGACCTCCATACGAACCAAACTACCAACTAATTGTGTGCACCGCGGCGGAGGGTGAGGGTGAAGGTTTGGGCCCAGTAAAACCGGTTTACACCCCCAGTAGTTATTACTGACCGTCCCAAGGCAGTACTTTCGTTGCGGTTGCATTTGTTTTATGTTCGGTGCTGTTTCATTTATTGTGTTCTCATTTTAACCCTTCTATAATAAAAATAGAAAATAGGTAAAAATAATTGTTAAATGTTTCCGTATAATTTGCTTAGTCTGCTGTAACCCATCTGTTGGTCTAAATCATTTAGTTCAATAAAGATAGCTGAGTTGCCACCTATGTGGGAAAGAGCTGCTGACTCGGCTTATCACTTGTAATTTATTGTTTAGTTTGTCAATCTTTCCCTTTGATGCTGGGGATAGGGTTTGGGATCTGATTCAGTCAGTTCCTGAAGTGTAGTTACTCTTAAATTTATAATCAAATAAAAGATGCATATTTATATTCAATACAATATCGGCTGTTGCAATATATGCACTAACCGTAAAGGTTCAAATATTAGAAGCTTGATCTGACGTATTTTTATTAAAAAAATCTGTGTTCCTTACACGAGTTCGTTTTGGTAATAGAAAAAAGTACACAATTCGCTGAGTGAATCGAATTATAAAATATAAATGCAAAGTTTTACCCTCCACTTTTCAGTACACGGTCAATATCGCCAAACATTTTTTTATTTAAAGCCATAAATTCTTCCAAAGGATCGATTATTGTAAAATAAAGTAGTCTATTGTTAAAAACTATACACATTTATGTTGTTCATTCAGTATATTTAGAGTACATGTAAACAAAGCAGAGGAGACACCTAGATTTCAATCCGTAATGGTGAGCATGTTTACTTTGATTTGATGATAATTTATGGTATTCTCGGCAAAAGTAAAAGGTAACCCCACTGTATAAAATTGATTTAATTTAATAAAGTTTATAACAAATTATATTTATTTTTATAATTGAATTTCTCAAACTCATTTGAGTGTTTTTGACACGATTTCACGACCCTTTCAAGAATTTGTACTTATGCCGAGCCGAACGTTAATCAAAGGTGGGCGAAAAGGGTTGATCCTGGGGTCAACTGGGGCGACCTTCATGAGCAGAACTGTGCGCCGAGCGAGTATCGAACCCAGAACGGTGAGAAACCTCACATGAAGGAGTCAGCACTCTTAACCACAATGTTTCGGAGATCATTTCACTTTAAGTGAATTGGTAAACTTTCAGAACAGAACAAAACAGTTCTGTACTTTCGGGTAAAGTAACTTTACCATTTTTATTTTGCTTTCCTTGAAGAAAAGATTTTGCTCAAAGAGAAGTTCCTAGTTTAAAAAAATCTTTGTCGTCTAGACTTTGTAGTCTAGGGAACTAAACAGGATGTCATGAAGTTTTCTTCCTTATACCCCCTTCACACCAATTCGTTCGCACTACGTTCTGGAAAATTTTGCCAAACTGGCTCAAACTGTGTGCGAACTGAGTGGACGTAGTAGCAGCGTTTTAAGGTCTGTTTGCAAACCTCATGGACGGACTCGGACGGGTTCGGACGGGAAGGGTGCTCCAGAACGTCGAGCATGTTTAAAATCTTCTGACGACTATCCCGTTCTGGAATTAGACTGAGTGGCAACGTTCTTAAAACGAGATGGACGTGCTAGGAATGGAATTGCCGTACTTCGATCCCACTAGGACGTATTACGGTCGGACACTATTGGCAGTGCGTGTGTACGCTGACCTGTCCGTTGTAGCTCGTTCTTCCGATTTACAGACGGAACAAACTCGACCAGGGTATGCAGCACCCTTTTTCTCTTGACTCCCAGACTCAGGAAAAGGCACAGGAGACTCTGCAACTTGAGGATGTGCTGAATGGGCTTCAGAAAGACGCAGCTTTGGGATCTAACAGTAGCTGCTTTAGTATGGCCCGTCTGTCTAGCTCCGCTCTTTTTTGGAGGCATGATACTCACAAAGATGCAATGTTCTGCACAGCTCGAAAGGACGAACACGAATGAGAGCTGGGTAGAACGCAGTGGTTTTTGTATCTGTTGGACCAGGACGTGATTGCAATTACGTTTTGCACGCATTAGGGACGAGATGAGGACGTAGTCAGAACGAGAAGAACTGCTTTCGAACGAGGTAGTCGAGGTACGAACTAGTTTGGGACTTAGGAGAAAAAGGTACGAACGGGGTTGAACTGACCACGGACGTGCTTGGCCTGCTTGGAAACGGTCTCTGCACGAGGTGAAGGGAAAACCTGACCCGATATGAACTTAATACGAACGGACTGCGGACGGGATACAGACGAGATGGACGCATTGAACACTTTTTATGAACGAACTAGAATCGTATTACAGACATTTTAGGCCAAAAGTTACACGTTCTATCACGACCGCAGCCCGTTTCACGATATCATGTGGACGGGATAGGACGTGTTGAGAACTAGTTTGGTGTGACAACGGCCTTAGTTAAAAAATGGCGGAAAGACATATGGGTATACTCATTCACCTTAAAGTAATCTTGATATAGAAGTAGTGTAAACGCTATTTTATTCTATGCTATTTTATAACTTTGCATGATCTTTAGGGAACAACAAAAGACTTACCAACAATTCCTTTTCACGCACTGTTTTACGTACTGCCCATGGTCAAGATGTCGTCAATTGCTGGTAGGATCTTTCTGAAAATATTTAGTTACATGGTCAATAGATGTTCATTAACCTTTGACCTGCGTTCTTTTATCCCCTTGGAGCATCTTTTCTCTAAGTGTAGATTCCATTTTAGGCTAGGTTCTAAACGTAAACGGAAGCAAACTGGGAGTCAAGAAAGCTGTTCCCTGTTGTAAAAATGGTGGGGATATATACATACGTGGGGTGATCATTAAGTAATTGAAACACCTTTATAGATTAGTTGAATTTATACAGAAATAAGTATCCTTCATGTAACACCAAAAAGTGTCTTTTGAGCTTTCGAATCCAAGATCGAAATTTTAACGTATTACCATAGCAACACAAGACGTAACGTTCATACCTGGTACCACGTGCGATTTTTTTTCGACGTCATTTTGGTAATGAAGGGTTTTTATTATGCTTATTATGTACGATATGTAAAAAGATATAGAAAATTTAGGAACACCTTCCATTATAGTTAGGTTTTGACTTTAGAAACACACATATAATTATTGTTAATGAAAATGTTCTGAAATCTGGCGTGAATTAAAGATAAAGCAGGGGTTAAAATAATTGATATTCAGGGAATTTGACATTTTATTCTGTAATTTCCAGTATTATGATAAAGCTAATTGATCGTTTATCAAGTACAGGATAAATTTGGTTCTTTCTGCAATACAATTCTCCCAAGACTCTGCTTGTTAAAGTGCAATGACGTCATAATTCTGGTCCATCTGGATTAAAATCTGCAAAAAACGTCAAATTTTACTCGATCAAAAGTCTTTCACGGTCTGTATTTCTGCCAGTTTCGAGTGCAAGGCATGAATAACTATACATTTCTTTAAGTCATGGAGACTTGCATCAAGCCATCACACCATTACAAACCTTTATCCATTTTTTGTTATTTATCAGTAGCAAATATACATGGAAATATGCCAAAAATTAGAGACTAGACCCTTAGAAGTTTCAAGCATTGTCGCCATGGCAACCTTTAGGACTTAATTATATATTATATTCTTGCTTCTTAGGTTTAATATATATGGAGTGCTGTTTTTATACATAGCTAATGACAAAATAAATGCTATTTTCTATGATTTAATGATCACCCCTAGTAGTCCTTAGAGTTTTGGGCTTACATGAACTTTTACTTTCAGGCACACACAGCACCTGAAAAGGGATCACGAAGGTCAACAAGACCTGAATTGGGAGCGAGTTCATCTACCAGACCTGAACTGGGCTCATCCACATCAACGAGACCTGAACTGGGATCATCTACATCCACGAGACCTGAAGTGGGGTCAAGCCGCTCCACAATACCTGAATTAGGGTCTAAAAAGGAGGAGGTAAGGCTGCTTAGAAGGTCAAACTGACATAAACTATTATGATGAGTTTTACCATTTAATTCTTAAAGTGCCAGGAACGAAAATTGAATTTGCAAACAGCATAGATCCAGACGAAGCGGTTTTAATAAGCGGACTCATCTGGTGGGACTTATTTTTGACCCTCTAGTTTGTCGATGTTCAATATAATATTGCTTGGACGAAACACTTTTAAAATTTTTTGCAGACGTAATTTTTGTCTTTACTATTTTCTTTTTTTTTTTTTTTTTTTTTTTTGGGGGGGGGGGGGGGGGTAGCGCTTTCAGGTTGAAAAAAAAATGTATTTTTTTTCAAAGAATAACCAGAATAACAATATCTGGTGACCAGATTTGGTTAGAAATATCCTTTGCTAGTGCATGTACATTATGTACATTATTCAAATGTTTGCTATTCGCCATCTAAGATGCCTGCCATTCACTAATTCGAAATAAATGTAGGAAAAAAATGAAACTGGTAGTATCCTATGAAGCACTGAACGCATTTTGAGCAATTCTGTTTTCAAAATGATGCTTTTATGGAGTTCTTTATGTGACAATGCAAGAAATGGTTATCTCCCCCCCCCCCCCCCACACACACATTTCAGTACATACAGGATATGGGTTGGGGTAGATTGCCACTAAACACCACTGCTAGAAGTCCATTGGTTTACTTATTCGTATATATGAACTTGTTGTCCCCTAGCACATCGAAGATGCGGGGAGATACAGGATTTGTCACGCACAAACGAATATACATTTATTTGTCATCACTCTAGCGGCCTCACTTGTGAACCGATTGAACTAAAAATTCTTACAAATTTGCATTTCAGTAGCCAAGGCCAAGTTCAAATTTGCCGTTTTTAAAACTTCTCATCGCTCCAGTGTCCCTATTTATTTATCGATTTAATATCTTCATAAAAATACCGCATAAGACGAAACCATGTACAGTCTTTAGTTTCTGAGTGTTAGATTCAATGTCAAGGTAGCTATTTCTATTTAAAGGGCAGCTTCGTCATCCGTCTTCAACCTCGTTTACGGACGGATTTCAGTTTACCTTTGCTCAAATATTAGGTCCGGCAATATGTTTCATAAATTTGCGTTTCAGAATGCTGGTATCAGAGTCAAGGCTGCTATCACTATTTGTGGAGAACTTCAAATGTCAGGGTGCCAATACCAAGGTCAAGGCATTCACTGCTATGTTTGGAATCAAAACATGCACTGTAAAAAATCCATAACTTTGCGGTAGAATAATTACGGGCGCCCGTAAACGTATGAAGGAATCATCGCGCAGAGTAGGGTAGAATAGGACAGGTATGGTTTTGTGCATATAGCCCTTCAACACTCACATAACCTTACCATATCGCGATTTCTACAAATTTAGACAGACGCCCGTAAAAATTACGGTAAACGAAATGGCAGCCAGATGCCGGGTATTTTACCGTAAAATCTACAAACATTTTTACAGTGTGACATTGCATAATTCATGGATAGATTTCGATACATATAAACACAAAACTTAAATGAACCGCGACACGAGAAAACCAACAAAGTGGTTGTGCGCTCAGATTAGCCTGGGCATCCACCCAATCTGATCAGAGTATTCGCTGTCCGCATTGAGGTAGCTTAGACCCTTAGCTACCCTTTAAGCGCTTAGCAAAAAGCCTGATCAGACTGGGCAGACGCCCAAGCTGATCTGTCTGCGCTTGGTTTTCCTGTGTCGCGGCTCAAATATGACAGTACCTTGGACCATTTCATGTCTTAGACTGCTTGAGTCAAGGTCACAGAAGTCAGACAAGAAAAAAAAAACAAAAAAAGAAAACATGTATTACGGTCTAGCGCTCAAATCTCCGTTTTGCATTGTTTTAAACATGACTTCGCATAAATGTCGGCATGCTACACCTCATAGTTCCAGCTACATGTACAGCGACGTTAAAAATAACGCCGTTCCAGCATTCCTAGCATGCACATAGCACTGATTCAACATCGAATCAACGTTGTTTCAGTGTTGAGTCAATGGTGTGAGCGCAGTGGCATGCTGGTAACTGCCGATTTATTTTTAATGATAAAGGACCTCTATGCATGCATATCACAATACAAAGCAATGATTTTCTTCTAGTTACGCCTGATTAGCATATAAACTTGCAAACTATAGTTATACTTCCGGTTCAAGCGGCCAAAAGAGAACTCCTCACTATAACTGAAATACAAGTATCCCCCGGTGACCCAGCATTTCCTTTTTTGGTACTAATCAGTCTTTGAATGGACTGTCCAATAAAGATAAAGAAATTACAGTTCGCTTTTCTCTGGTTTCATCACCAGATATTGTCAGGGTCACTGAAGAGGCTTAATTAGCCGAAACTATGTAGTCTGGCCCATGTTTCTTCTTGTGAATGTATTCTCTGCTCTTGAAGGAACTCTTTCAGATTTTAATTATGCATGGCAAGTACGCAATATATATGAGTGGGAAGCTGGGTCACCGGGGTTGGGACGATACTCAGTAAGCCAAAGAAGACTAGAAACATGGTAACTAATAGGGCCCCGCCTTTATGAACTTGTTGATGACATTTAAGTCATATGTGCCCAACCAGAAATAACAATACCAGCTTTCTATTATCATGTTGTTCCTTCATATTCAATATGCTGTTTGAAATTAAGCCTCTGGTAGTGTCATTAAGATATGGGCAAAATACACAATCATGATTGATTAAAACATGGGCAACAACTCTGTGAAGTAGGAAACTGATGTTACCATTCTTGCATTCTGCACACCTTCAGATCATCTAATGATGATTCATATTTGTACCAAGTTTCATAAAAAATATCTTCAAAGGCTTTAAAGTTATACAGCGGACAAGATCTTCATACCTAAAATAGCAGAGGGAAGGTGTAGTTATGGTTCCTTTTCTCTGCACATTGTCTGATGATGTTTATATTTGTACCAAGTTTTGTGAAAATATCTTAAACAGTTTTAAACTTAGAGAGCAAACACGTTTTCTAGACTGTAAACTACCAAGGGGAAATTTAGATGAAGTTACAGTTCTTATTCACTACTCACTGTCTGATGATGCTTTATATTATGTACAAGTTTTATGAAAATATCTTTGATGGTTTTAAAGCTATAGAGCGGACATGATTTATATATTTAAAATTACAAAGGGGCATAGTTCAGTAAAAAATGTAGGCAGAGTTTGGATTCTTGTTCTCTGCACATCACCTGATGATGCTTTACATCTATACCAAGTCTCGTGAAAATATCTTTAAGGGCTTCAGAGTTATGAAAATTACAAAGGGGCATAATTCAGTTAATACTGTAGGCAGAGTTATGGTTCTTGTTCTCTGCAAGACTTGTACCAAGTCTTGTGAAAATATCTCTAATGGTTTCAGAGTTAAAGAGCTGACACGATTTCTGTACTCAAAATTTCAAAGGGGCATAAGTAAGTAAATAATGTAGGCAGAGTTATGTTTTTTGTTCTCTGCATATTGACTGATAATGCTTGACATTTTTACCAAGTCACATGAAAATACCTCTTAACGGTTTCAGATTTATGAAGCGGACATGAGTACTCAAAATAACAAAGGGGTATAATTCAGTAAATAATAAAGGGGGTATAATTCAGTAAATAATGTAGGCAGAGTTATGGTTCTTGTTCTCTGCACATCGTCTGACGATGCTTTACATTTGTACCAAGTCTTGTGAAAATATCTTTATTGGTTTCAGAGTAAAAGAGCAGACATAATTTCTGCACTCAAAATTTCAAAGGGGCATCATTCAGTAAACAATGTAGGCAGAGTTATGGTTCTTGTTCTCTGCACATTGTCTGATGATGCTTTACATTTGTGCCAAGTCTCGTGAAAATATCTTTATCTGTTTCAGAGTTACGGAGCAAACACTTATTCAGTTAATACTGTAGGCAGAGTTATGGTTCTTGTTCTCTGCACATCGTCTGATGATGTTTTACATTTGTACCAAGTCTTGTGAAAATATCTTTAACGGTTTCAGAGTTATAGAGCGGACACGATTTCTGTACTCAAAATTTCAAAGGGGCATTATTCAGTAAATACTGTAGGCAGAGTTATGGTTCTTGTTCTCTGCACATCGTTTGATGATGCTTTACATCTATACCAAGTCTCGTGAAAATATCTTTAAGGGCTTCAGAGTTATGGAGCGGACACGATTTCTGTACTCAAAATTACAAAGGGGCATAATTCAGTTAATACTGTAGGCAGAGTTATGGTTCTTGTTCTCTGCACATCGTCTGATAATGCTTTACATCTATACCAAGTCTCGTGAAAATATCTTTATCGGTTTCAGAGTTATTGAGCGGACACGAAATGATGACGCCCGGACAGACGGACGGACAGACGGACGGACAAGGTGATTACTATAGGGCCTCCGCAGACTTCGTCTGGCGGGGCCCTAAAGAATAGTCAAGAGTAGCACTGTAATTTTGACGGAGAAAATTGTGTACAATGACCTTGAAATGCGCTCAAGGTCACATACGTATAGTCAAAACTATCCAGTGTTGTCTGTAATGTAAGTAATGTAAGTAAAAAAGTGTGAAATGTATACAATAAATTATTACTTCAACCACAACCATCAGATTGAGGATAATTTAGAATTAAACTCAACAATGACGTCAACGTCAACGTATTTTAACGTAGTAACACAGACACAAACACTTGAAAATTAATTTGTCATGCAAGTTACATGTGATAGTCATAAATGCAAAGCACAGGTCAGTGATCCGTATAAATATTTAGTTATGGGGAAAATTCCCACCTTAAGCATAGAAGTCCTTTTACATGATATCAGTTAATGAAAGCTATTCATAATTGTTTACTTCAGACTAATACATCGGGACTATCAGGAGAACAAATAGAAGGTAAGGTATACGTATTCCTGCTGTTGCTTTTCCTCAAGTCTTGTCTTGTTTAGTCTATTCAATAACCTTGCAAGGTCTTTGGGGAATTACAGACGAACTTATAGCAACCCTTTCTTTCTAGTCTTTTCGTCAGCTGCTGTAGTTGGGGTGCAAAGTACATCCCTGTCAATTCTTTAATACTGCTTTCCCACTTCTACTCTTACTTTTTCTTTCCCAGTGCCCTGTAGGATCGACTTAAATGGCCATTAAAGGGCTGTCTTCAGAAACAACTAGATGATGATAACACGATCTAATAAAAAAAATAACGCACTTTGTTTTATTGGAAATCATTGATGGAAGGCAGTGGGAACAATGTTTGCACTGGTGTATGCTACTCTGGTAATTGACAAAATCTGGGACCGTATTCATAAAACGACTTAAGTCGTTGCTATGCTGTTGCTAAGGCTAAATTTCTTTGAAGGAGATTCCCTACAACAATGAAATTTGCTCTGGAGGAACAGTCTTTATTAGACTGTTCCTCCAGAGCAAATTTCATAGTTGTAGGGAATCTCCTTCATACAGTTTTAGCCCTAACAACAGCATAGCAACCACTTAAGTCGTTTTATGAATACGGCCCCTGGTGACGAAAGCCAGAGAAAACCATACTGTAATAGAGCAGTCAATTCAATGACTGATAAGTATCTATACAGAACAAAAAAAGAAACGTTACATGTACATTCATTGTATGTTATCCTCAAATTGAATTAAAATTTTGCCAATTTTATTTCATGTCTAACGGACAAAAAGTATCCGCAGTTCAGAAAATGAATATCACAACAAAAACTGCGAGATTAGTGCCTTCAGATCAGTTTTGAGTCAATGAGGGGTCAGAATTTGAAAGTGCAACTTTGGAGTGCCTTTTGAAGACTCGTATTTCACTCAAAGTGTCCGCCCATGTGAGCTATTCATTTCTGAGACGTTTATCAGACACTAGTTGGTATGAAAACGGTCCAATCGCCGCTTCCAAAGGGTTGATCAGTGAAACACAGCTTGGAATACCGCTTTTCAGTACCATTGACTCTGACTTTCATGTTATGCACTGTTACTCCCATAGACAATGCAAGGTGATATACCATGGACAATTAACCAGTTTGATCAAAGTTTTTCATCATGAACCATGAAGCTGGAATAAGATCCAATGATTAAACTTGAAATTTTTATCAAAACGTACTGGATAATTAGAAAAAATGATTTGCTATGCATTTAATTGCAAGGGAGACAATTTCAAAGACACAAAATCTTTAACATCTTATTTCGTTGAACTGCTGGTTAAGTGTCTTGAGGTTCGTAGAGTGTCTTATTGGTGGTTATGAGGCGAATCCGAAAGGATAAAAATTTAAGGGCTTGCGCATGCGCATTAAGCGTTTCACATTGTTTGTAGTGTTTCCAGTCAAAGTGGAATAATTCTGTAACAATTGATACATATCGAAAACCGATTGATTCATAAGGTTGTCTGACATCTGGCATGTAAGAGAATAAATTAGCAATATTTGGAAATATTGTTCTGAAGCTTAAAATTCATTAACAATCTATGTAACGTTTCTTTTTTTGTTCAGTATAAATGGTTCCAAATGATTAAAACGTGATGAACTAGCCAATCAAAAATTTCTGATTATTCAGATTATAATCTCAAAGGACAAAACAAAATATAATCTGCACTATGGATAATGTACGGGGAGATATTTGACGGCCGCCAAACTGCACAACAGAGAAAAGCGTACTGTAATTTCTCGATTTTAATAAGTCAGTCGATTCAATGACTGATAAGTATCAAAATGGGCCCAAACGATAAAAGGGCGATGGTCGAGAAAAAGAGTCTAAACCAGTCAAAAATTCCTGATCACTCAGAATATAATTTCTGATCTCAAAGGATAAAATAGAATATAATCTGCACTATGATTAATGTACGGAGATACGTTTAACGGCCGCAACACGGCACAACACAGGCTGCGGTGAAGTCAAATTAAAATCTTTAGGAGTTCCATAAAAAAGGAACGCACTTTATTTCATTGGCAAAACAGAAGACAGGAAATGCAGTGGGAACAATTTTTGCACTGGTGAGCCTGACAAAATCTGTTGACTCTCTGCAAAGTCAAAGTTATGTTTATCCACTCAATCCATTAAACAATGGCAACATGAGGAACGTTGCATGCAAACTATGTATACGAGGCGCGACATAACACTAACTCATATATAACATCCCGCAATCAAGAAAACAAAGTATCAGTAATTCCTTAGCCGTTTGCAAACAGTAACTGTATAATATGTGAGTGCTATACACTCAATGACATTACTACACTATAAATCTCCTAACATCAACCTGAACAAAGCATTATAAGTCTCAACGGGAGGGTATTACATAGTGTTAAATATCTGTTTTATAAAAAGACAATTTTCTTAGCTGGCTAATATTTCTACTATTAATCAATTTACCGAATTTATAAGTGTTGGGACGAGAAAGATAATAGGAATCTAAATATTGTCTGCGTAAACTACTGACTTTTCTACAAGAAAGAATATAATGAAACTCGTCCCCTATATTCTGACTGCAAAGATGACATTTACTATCTCATCTTGGGATTCTTCTCTAGCGTTTTGTCTCCACAGGTAATCTATGGTTGCGTGTTCGTATTTTTATCAAACTTTTTCTAAATTTGAATGGTACCTCATTGAGATAATTTTTAAATCTAAAACTTGTTTTATACATATAACAGGATATTTTATTATCATATGCGTTATTCCATTCATTAATGTACAAATCCGTTAATTTTTGTTTAGTTGATTCAAGTAACCAATTTTTATTTGGAAAATCTAAAATATTCCCAAACCCAATATTTCCACAAGATATCAATATTTTTCTAATTTCTTCAAACCATTTTAAACAAGTCTTCTGATTATAGTCATCGATATATGTTTAAGCAATAAAATATAGTTTCGTAGATAAGTTACTTGTTAATGGACAAACTAACTTGGACCAATAGCCAACCATTCTACTCTGAATGTCCACCTTCAGTGGTAGTTCACCAGTTTCACCATATACAATAGAATTCGGAGTACTTTTCTTAACGTTAAATATGTGTCTAAGAAATTTCAACTGCACTTGCTCTAAAACATTTGAATTGCAAAATCCCAAAACCCCAACCCCCATATAGATGTATTGGCTTTATCGTCATTTGAAATAATTCTATTTGTATGTTTAATGACAACAGAAGTGACCTAGCTTTTTTCAAAAAGATTAATCATGGCTCGCGATGCCTGATTTGCAATATACTTTTTAGCAGCTAGAAAAGATCCACTCCGATTAAACAACTATATACTTATAGTCCGTAGCGACTATTAGTTGTACCTCAATTATCATAAAATTATATACTCAGAGGCAATAAAAAGTATACAGTTTTTTATTTTGAATACTTAGCCTTGTGTAAATAGCTGCGTAGACATATCAATAATGCCATTTTGGCAAACGTCTAGCTCTGTAAAACACAAACACAAATTGTTTTGCAGTCATCAGTAATGGAACTATGGCCCTTTATTCAAAATCAGTAGTTTCAATCCAAACTCGCTTTGCACATGGCAGATGGCATTTTGCACTTCATGAACATCTAGCACCAATGTCTGTGAGTAAAACCACATCTTCATTTAATCTGAAACTCCCACCAAACGTCTTCAACCACAGAAAGAAACGCTACATGTCTCAAATTATCTCCCTTTGAATTAAACCTATAGAGAATCAAATGTTTCTCTATCCTACCTGGAGTTAAAAGTTGTCACTTGAAATTTTTGGACAATTGTTGGTTGGCTTCTCGCTTTTGTGCACACTTGAAAAGAGCTTCATAGCCTTGTTTATTTGACAGAAAATTGCAAATAAACCTCCCATAAGAACTCAATGCCTATTCAATACATGTTACCAGAAGACGATAAAAACATTATTTCTTGGTACAAAAAAATGATACTTTACCAGATGTTTTATATGAGTATGCGACATGTCCTTACAAGCCTTTCATACCTTTTTAGTGTTATGCATAACAATGCATAAAATCAACCTCTATTGTCCAAAGTGAATGTTGAAAGGGGGGCTACTCCAGCGACAAAAATGACTCAGACCCCTAGCCTGTTTAAAACCATGTCATTTCCTTATCGTTAGACCGATTGTACTGAAAATTGTCGCAAATTGTGCGACATCAATTGTTTAAATACACATTGCAAAGATAATATGCAGATATACAGACATCTGTAGAGACATCGCGACTGCGTTACCGGTATACTTTCTTTTGCCTCTGAGTATAGATCCTTTAGAGAAAACCATAATTTTAGTTTTGTCACTGTTAATATCCAGTTTCGAAAGCTTACAATATGACGCATATGAATTTAAAGCAGTCTGCAGGTCATCAGAAGATCCGCCAATATTACCGTGTCATCGGCATATAATAATTCAAACAATTCTAAAAATGTAAAAATATTATTTTCCGTAGCTTTACTAAAACAGTCAGTTCCATTCGTTTTGCTACTACAGCCTAAAAAAGTTTAGAGACCATTAAAAAACTGAGAAAAGAAAGGGGGATAAGTTTTCGCCCTGACGTTACCCAATATAACTCGGGAAAATGTAGACATTACGCCATTTATCGATACGCACGATTTTATACCCTCATACATGCCTTTAATCAAGTTATAGCACTTACCAGTTATATCATTTTTTTTATTTTAAAAAGTAAACCGCTCCTCAATACCGAACCAAAAGCGCGCTTCAGAGCGAAGAATCCACAAAATAACTTTTTCTTACAACGATGTAAAAGATTGACAGTAGTATGTAATGCAAAAACCCGCCTGGTATTCGCTCATTTTCCCGTATTTTCTGCACAACTTTGTAATCTGTTGTTTATCACAGCGGTAAATAATATGCGCGTGCAACTAAACAAAGTAATGGTATAATTTGAAGGATCTGTGTTTTGTCCTTTTTGCTTATGTATTGGAATTATTTTGTCAATCCGCCATTATTCTGGAAAAATACCCTTATCAAACACTTAATTAAACAAGTGCATATATATCTCTTGCATATGCGAAGGTTCGGTGGAATATTTGATTTATTTAAATGTATCTTTTCAGCATTTTCCGGACGACTGGGAGTCTCATTATTAATAAAATTTGTATCGCTATCATTAGTATCCGCGGAAAATTAATTTTGCTAAAATGTTCAAATGCTACATCTACTGATAAATTAATGTTCGGCTTTTTGCGATTACGATATTTACATGTATGTCCTTGCAGTTTTACATTCGTATTAGAATATATTTTCTGATCGCAAGGTATGTTCAAAAAGCAAAGATACTGTGATCAACACAATTTAGAACTTTTGTTTAGCCCTACATAAAGTTCCGCCCTACAAAGAAATCTTCGGATCGAAAGATAACAATATCAGGGGGGACTCTGATCAGACCGCACGGCGCAGTGAAAAGTGGGTATACTCATTTCTGGTCTGAGTCTTCACTCTTTGCGAATTTGATGCACATTTTCACTATAGCATTACCATTTTTCAGAGATTAAAGAGGCCTTCAGTTTGTTTGACCGAGACGGTGATGGAACCATAACAACAAAAGAATTAGGAACTGCGATGAGGTCTCTCGGTGTGAATCCCACTCCAGCTGAGTTACAAGCCTTAATCAGCGAAGTTGATGCAGATGGTATGATTTTCCAATGTCAAATTTGTCCGTCACGTATAAGAAATATTGCCAATAACAGTTAACTACATTGTTTTCCAGAGAGATAATTCACGAGCGTAAGGTAAACAAATCATGGTATAATAGTGTCATACACCCTCATCAGTGTAGAAATTGCACATTACGAAATGTTTCGTGCTTAAAGCTTGTGTTCTATTGCAAGGGTGGTAGAACCTTTGTTTATATGACACACGCGTGAAGTATTAGATTTTACTTTTATGTAAATTTCTGTTGCATTTAGGGATCTTTTTCACTATAATCCCCAGTCTTAATGTCACGTATGGGTGGTTATGTTTTACTACGTTTCCCATCCCTACGTTTGGCCAAAATTTTGCCCCGTTTTGTAGATATTCACGTGTTGCTACAAATTCACTGTCATGTTTTGAGGGCTGGGTTTTACTACGCTTCCCGCCCCAACGTTTGGCAAAAAATGTACCCCGTGTTGTAGGTACAACGTTTCTATTAAGTTTCCAATACGTTTAACTATGATTTACTTTGTATTATCCGGTTATCAAACGGCTCAGTGCCACGCTTTCACAAGGAATAAGAACAGGTTACTTACCTACTACGATCCAGTACGTTTTACTAGGAACTAGTAGTCAGTGTCCGGAATAACTACCTAATCAAAGTGACATTTTAGTAGATATCGAACAACATACCAAAACGTAATAAAACGCGGGATAAAACGTCGCAAAACGTACTAAGACGTAAGAAAGCGTATATAATGCGTAGAAATACTAATAAGACCTTCACGTATGGCTACGTATTTTAAGACCTTTCATCTACGTTCTTGTATGTTTAGACCGTGTTTCAACACGTTTTACTACGCATACAGTAAGTATTTCGACAATCTACGTACATCATCCATAGTGCAGATTATATTTTATTTTCGTCCTTTGAGATCAGAGGATATATTCTGAGATATCTGAATTTTAGATTGGTTTATACTCATATTCTAAACCATTGTTTGATACATTCTTTGGACCCTTTTTGAAACTAATCAGTCTTTGAATCGACTGTCCAATTATGATTAAGAAATTAAAGTATGCTTTTCTGTGGTTTCGTCACCAGATATTGTCAGGGTCACTGAAGAGGCTTTTTTTAGCCGAAACTAGTCTGTCCCATGTTCCTTCTTGTGAACGTATTCTCTGCTCTTGAAGGAACTCTTTAAGATTTTAACTAGACCTCCTAAGCGGTTAACCAGTACTAAGTGCACATACTTTCGCCGGTAACTGACATCCGCCCTTCTTGAATTAGCGGAAGGAGAAACGAAAGTATGTGGCCGGACCGGGTATCGAACCCGTGACCTGCGGCTCTTGAGTCAGATGCTCTACCGACTGCACTACACGGCCCGGCATGGTTATACGTACATACTACGTTTCATTAGGTTGTTATACATATTTTGTACGTTCCCTTTACGTTTTAGTATGCTTAGACTAGGTTTTACACGGTATACAGTGTATGCTATGTAATCGAAGTGCCACGTTTGAGTTGAGCATTCAAACACAGACTCAGCTGCATGGAAGATTCCTAGCTCATTAGAGAAATATCTCAGAAACATAGAAATCAAAATTAAAACTAAGATAAAACAAACATGAGGACTCACAGAAATAGCAACACTGAAATACAGGAGCAGAAGAAACCAACCAGATAAACAAAGATGGAATCTTCCATGCAAACGTATAGCATACGTCTATATAGGGTCTACAAGGAAACCAGCCCTTAGTACGTGACAGTAGAATTGGAACGTAATCCTACTCCACCTGAAGTAAATTATTTCTGACATTGGTTAGAAATGCAAGTAAAAAATGTCAAGACTATTTCGCCTTAACTTGATAACATGTCTTCTGCTCTGGGATGACATTTTAGCGGTAAATCGCACAAACCTTAAACATGTTGACCTTATTTCATTATAGCTTCTTAAATTGTTATTGCCATGCTCATGGCATGCCATATGCATATGCACATAAGCCTTTATTCATCGTTTTAGAAACTTTTGGGGTGAAAAATTATTGGGGAAAAAACGGTTTTCCTTATTATTTTAAGAATATAATAATTCGATCCTAAACTGCTTGGTGGTTAACCCAATCAAGGCTAACAGCTTTGCTTACCTCTTCGATTGCACGACGGTGGACCAGGCCTTGGACTTTATGAAGGCGCCAACCTAACATAATAGTAACACGTACGGAGGGCTGCTGAAACCCGTACTGGGACGTCTTGGGTTGGGCCCACTGTGGTTTAACTGGTTGGTTTCTTCTGCTCCGGTATTTCAATGTTGCTATTTCTGTGAGTCCTCATGTTTGTTTAATCTTAGTTTTAATTTTGATTTTTATGTTTCTGAGATATGTCACTAATGAGCTAGGAATCTTCCGTGCAAACCGAAAAACTAAATGTCTGATGAACCAAAGCAGAACCAAAGGCGGGGGTTGGACGCTACCGCAAACCGGTTAAACCCCCTCGTTATTTCATTACTGGCCGTCCAAAGGCGGCTCTCCTGTTTCGGTTCTTCTTGGTTGTTTTATGTGATGTTTGTTGCTATGTCTGTTATTGATATATTGTTTGTTATGTTAAGGCTAGCCTCAAGGCCTATTACACGGGAAATGGCTGTTCACATGGCTGCCACTAGTGATGTCCTTGGTGGTGACTAATTTGGAGTTGTCTCTTTCCCACTTGGTGTCTTGGATGGGATCTGGGATTCAATTGTGTCAGTTCCTGAGAATTTTCCTTCTTACATTTTCACTTGAACTTTAGTTTACAGGTTTTAGTTCTAGGTTTTAATATTTTCAAAGCCAAGTGTTTGAAAAATTACTTTCGTAAACTAGGATTTACATTGTCACACCTAAGTTTCATAACGTCACCCCTTAATTCAAGACCTGAGTAAAAATTTCAAACAAGTGCTTATTTTGAATCACTTTGAAAGGAACTGTAGGACATTTCGGCCACAGACGTATTGGCCTAGGACATTTCGGCAAAGGATAGTTTGGCCAAGGACGTTTCGGCCACGGACATTTCGGCAAATTTTAACAAAAAAGGTGCACGACGGATTATATTACATCAGCCACATTTTTGCATATTAAGGTATTATAAACATCACACGGTGGATTTCGAGGAAGTGGATGTGGTTTTGGCGGCGCAAATGTCTGACTATGCTCAAAATAACCTTATAAGTGTTTCGGCCGTAAACTACCCAAAATTCTACACCAACTACCTGTTCCATAGATCAAGTGCTTGTTCAAAAATATGATACACTGTAGGCATCTCATGATTTATAATGGTCACAATGGCTTAAAATGACGTGTTTAAGGGTCATATCCCTAACAGAACACCAAATCAAATATTATACAGGGCTAACTAAAGAAGTTAAAATAATTGTTGAAAGCGTTTTCATGTGGAATAATGCCTACAGATGCTCAAAAATTACTTAGATATGTTGAAGGACTATAAAACACCATGACAACAACAAAACAATGGCGTTTATTAAGACCAGCTTTATGTGACTCAAATGACTACTTAATCTAATAATAAAAGGTAATTTTTGGATAAAGAACTAGGCCAAAATGTCCGTGGCCGAAATGTCCAAGCACCTTTAAAAGCTTTTACTCTGTGGTTAAAGACTGCTAGGGAGTGGTTAATTTGAATTGTGTAGTATGAAGGTTACACTGTGGTAAACGGAAAACATATTATAAGTCTTTGTTTTGAAATTTTAAAACCTAGGATCTAAAACCTGAATTATAAAACTGAATATTTCGAGCTTTGGTTTGAATCGAAAAGGTGATAAGCCTTAGTATACATTTGGATTCCGATTCCATGATAAGAAGTTATTGTCATCATCATATAGTTTCTACCGCAGGGGCTTGAATCATATTGTTTTAGGTAAAGCACATAAGGGTATTGGACAAGGGGAGAAACTCTGATTTAAAATGTTTACAGTAACGTTATTCTGGTGTAAAATATGATACCTACAAAAAAATGTTGTAATCTTTGATCAAGCATGCAGCAGAATGGTTCCTCTTGTTGATAATGCCTGTATTATTTTAATTCTACACAGAGGCAAAAGAAAGTATACACTTTTTGAATGACTATATTTTCCTTTTTTTTCACTGCTCGGGGGTCTGAAAGGGGGGGGGGGTCTCCATAGGGGCCATTTTCTGGTTACAAATGGATTTTCACCAAACCTCACCAATCTCTACTTGTAAGTGAAGGCTTTCATATACTGAAATACTGATCTCATCGAAAGCGCATTTTGAGTGGAGCGCAGTGTCAAAGTGGGTGGGGTAATTCCACCCCATACCTTACAATAAATCTTTTTTTTTCAATTATCTCCGTAAGGGATAATGTCTGATTTACCTTATGATTTGAAATAATATAGGTATATATGTTAATCAATTGGGTTTAATAACTTACTATTTTTTGCTTATTCAATACCAGTATATGAGTAACAGGAATTTTACTTAGTTTTGCTTCTCCAACTTTACGAAAAAAACACAATTTTTCTTTATTTGTCCAGATATATAAATAACATTTTGTAATTATATTGACATGATAGTATGCATAGCAGAATTATGAGAAAACTTTCCTAGGCGTATCAATACCTGAATTATCTGCTCTTGATTCAACAAAATATAAGTGATTAAATTGAAAATGTTAGATCGAAATTCAACAATGGTAGGTATGTGATATTTTTGATGACTCTTTTGCTCATGTTTCTAATATTATACTGATTATTTAGCTTTCAATTCCATATAGTGCCCGTGATATCACACAAGAACTCTAACTGGACAGCAGAGCTCATCCTGTTATGAGCTTATATATGGTAAAAGGAATCTTACTTATTTTTGCTTCTCCAACTTTACGAAAAAACACAATTTTTCATTATTTGTCCAGATACTTTGTAAATATTAGCTCGCCTGAATGAAGTTCAGGAAGAGCTATTGTACTATTCCCGGCGTCGGCTTTAGCGTTGGCGGCTGCGTCGACGTTAGCAAAATGTTAAAGTTTTACGTTAAAGTTTTTTATGTGATGGACAAGGCGCTGTCAGGCAAGCTATCTTGGCCTGTGACAGGTCTTGTATTGATATGATAGTGTGCATTACAGAATTATTAGAAAATTATCAAAACCTGTATTATCTGCCCTTGATTCAAGAAAATATAAGTATTTAAATTGAAAATGTAAGATCGAAATTTTACAATGGAAGGTATATATCTTTTGATGGGTACTCGGACAAAACGGACCATGAACAAAACGGACCAGACAAAACGGACCACGGTTAGGACAAAACGGGCCACTTTCAGGACAAAACGGACCACGTTTAAGGACAAAACGGGCCATGTTTCAGGACACAACGGACCACGTTTCAGGATCAGATGGACCTCGCTAGAAGACAAACCAGACCACTAATTGGCGCCGATTAAAAGATCAAAGAGTATATAATTTCCAAAGACACTTTTAAATGGTCTCAATTACTTGACTCCAGTTCATGATCTCAACTGTCTTTGATTGTCGCAACTATCTGATCCCAGCTCCTGACTTTAATTAAAAATAGCAACCAAGTGAATGCTTATATCTTTAAATCTCAGTAATTATTTTTAAAAAAAATGAGTTGTGTTTAGATAATTGTGACTTTTAAAGGCATGTCATCTGTGTAAAACATACAAGCAAGAAAACATGTTTGAATTAGCAAAATAACAAATTTAAACAGTAGAAGATAATATAAAATATACATTTAAAACTGGATTAATAGGTAAGGTTTTTATCTTATAACTATGCAAGTTGTTTTTTTAGTGTTGCAACTTAAATAAAACATGCTTTCTCAAGGTTAATGGAAGGTCTTTAACGTAATTTCAATTCAATTGTTTAATGTATAAGATGTTCTGGTATGTCTAAAACATGGTCCGTTATATCCCGAAACGTGGTCCGTTTTGTCCGTAAACGTGGTCCGTTTCGTCCTGAACGTGGTCCGTTTTGTCCTGAACATGGTCCGTTTTGTCCTAAGCATGGTCCGTTTTGTCCGTGGTCCGTTATGTCCCTAATTCCTTTTGATGACTCTTTTGCTCATGCTTCTAATATTGTACTGATTGTTGAGCTTTCAATTTCATATAGAGCCCGTGATATTACACAAGAACTGTAAGTTGTTCAGCAGAGCTCATCCTGTTATACGCCACTGAATTGCATCATATTCTCAATATCATTTTCCGAGCCAAAGTTTGATTAATAGATTTTAGTTACTGGTATATCAATCTTAGTTTGGAATTTAAAAGTCTCACTGAAAACTAATGACAGAGACAGTGTACTAGACCCTCCCCTCCAACACACATGCAGTATTGTCATATCTGACAGTGATCACCCTAATCTTACTTTTTGCAGTACTACTAGGTGATGCATGCTTTCTGTGTTAGCACATTTTATGTCTTTGCTTATCTTCACAGATTCTCTCCTTTAAGAGTGTTCTTGTTCATTTCTTCTGACAACCTTATGGAAATTTTCACACCTAAGTTCTCCTCAGAATATTTTCTTTGATAACCGAATTTCAGACAGCGTCTGTGAATGTCTTTCATCTATGCACTTGTTCTGGTGACATGGCCAGCCCATCTTAGCTGAGCCAGTTTCAGAAGGTAATATATGCTTTGCATCCCTTCCCTCTAAAGGACTTTCATAACCTGTCTTGCCACCTGAGTTTTAGGAATGTCCTCAAACAGTTTGTGTGTAAGATTAGAGTCATCGCTGTCATATATAAAAAATACAGTGTGTGTGTTGGGCAGGGGGGGGGGGGGGGGGTCTAGTACACTGTCTCTGTCATTAGTTTTCAGTGAGACTTTTAAATTCTAAACTAAGGTGTTCCATAACATTTGATATACCAGTAATTAAAATCCATAAATCAAACTTTGGGGTGGAAAATGATATTGAGAATATGATGCAATTAAGTGGCATATAACAGGACGAGCTCTGCTGTTCAGTTACAGTTCCTGTGTAATATCACGGGCACCATATTGAATTGAAAGCTCAACAATCAGTATAATATTAGAAATTTGAGCAAAAGAGTCACCAAAAATATACCTCCCAGTATAGAAGGACCTCTGACAGTATCAATGCATATTTGCCCATTTTTCGACAAATTACTGCACCTTCCTCGGGCAGCAAAAGTTGAAACATTTGACATTAATATGTAGCCTTGTGTACTATAAAGACATTTTAACAGTGATTTTGAAAAATTATCATACCTCTAGATTAACATAGACCAGTTTTATCAAGAGGGGTATGTGAATTTTTCAGTCTCTGAAAATAGGTTCATTTATTTGGTTTTCTAAGATATCGAAATCTTAATTGATAACTATGCTAAAACTGACATACACACTACTGCTACTGATATTATGCAATATTTTTCCAGTACTAAGGACTTTAGCCTATTTTTAGATATAAAGGGTGTAAGTACCCCACCCACTTTTTCAGTTTTTCAGCTGTAGACTATCTTTTTACCCCCGTGCCTCAGCAAGCCACTCACATATAATGTGTATTATGATAGTACACACATACATGCAAAGTGGCTAGCTGAGGCACGGGGGGGGGGGGGGGGAAAGTATCTTTAAAAAACTTTCCCTGTTTCCATTACGTTTAATTATAAAATTTGGCTTTTTCCACCAAAAATTGAAGCCTATGTGCAAAATAATCAGAAAGTACATTCATGGCCAGTTAGGGGCAGTTGAGAGCAACAAATTTCAAGAGAAATTCTTGGGTATATCAAAAATTTAATTTTGACTATTTTTATAGGCAAATTAACATTACAACCGTCAGAGGTCCTTTCGATCTTACAATTTTAATTTAATTACTCATATTTTCTTGAATCAAGGGCAGATAATACAGATTTTGATATGCCTAGGATGATGTTTTCATAAGTCTGCAATGAACTTTATCATATCATTATAATTACAAAGTTTCCATTATACATCTGGACAAACAATGAAAAAAAGTGTTTTTTCGTAAAGTTGGAGAAGCAAAAATAAGTAAGATTCTTGTTACCATATATAACCGCATTACAGGATGAGCTCTGCTGTCCAGTTACAGTTCTTGTGTGATATCATGGACACTACATCAATTGAAAGCTAAATAATCAGTATAGTATTAGAAACATGAGCATAAGATACATCAAAAAAATACCTTCCAGTGTAGAATTTCGATCCTACATTTTCAATTTAATCACTTATATTCTTTTGAATCAAGGGCAGAAAATTCAGGTATTGATATGCCTAGAAAAGTTTTCTCAAAAATCTGCAATGCATACTTTAATGTCAATATAATAACAAAATTACTTGTATATATCTGGACAAATAAAGAAAAAATGTGTTTTTTCGTAAAGTTAGAAAAGCAAAAATAAGTAAAATTCCTGTTACCATTTATAAGCTCATATATTGGTATTGAATAAGCAAACAATGGTAAGTTATATAACCCAGTTAATTTGCATATGTGCCTGTATTAATTCAAAACATAATGGTAAATCTGACATAATTACTTATTGAGATAATTGAAAAAAATTATACATGGTAAGGTATGGGGTGGAATTACCCCACCCACTTTGACACTGCGCTCCATTCAAAATGCGCTTTCGATGAGATCAGTATTTCAGTATATGAAAGCCAACACTTACAAGAAGAAATTGGTGAGGTTTGGTGAAAATCCATTTGTAACCAGAAAATGGGCCTTATGGAGACTCCCCCTGTGGCTTGATTTACTTTTACTCAAGGTAAATTAATGTGGTATACAAAAATAATGATTGAAACCCTTGACTAGCGACACTATATGTACATGCCGGTTTTCCACGTGCAGCAGAATGGACAATAAAATTTTGCTGTTAATCTGCATAGGAATTTGAGGTGTTGTTCTAAACAAACCACAACAATTGCATTTCATTTGCACGATGACAAGGCTCTCTGTGGCAAGCAGAAATCATACACCCAGAGGCAAAAGAAAGTATACATTTTAAATGCCCGTATTTGTCTTATTATTCTCTGCTCAGGTCTGAAATTCTGCATGTATTATCTTTCCTTAAAGTACAATAATGTGTTTTCGTAAGGTTAATTAATGACTTTCCTGACTAGCGACACTATACCTACATGTTGATTTTGCCCTTTTGGCGCGTGCATCATATACTCGAAAAAAGATTAAAGAGTCAAACTTTTACCCTGCGATTTCTGGAACATTTCAAACATTTGGTAAAATATATCATTTTTACAGTAACGTGACACAAGATTTTTTTTCACTTTTATGCTAACTGCAAGAGATTTAATTAAAGGGAAAACTCTTTCCCGCGTCTTTAAGGGTAGAGCTCCCCTCAAAAAAGTTGTCTAATTCGCCAGTTTCTGACGATTTTGCATAATTTATCGTTTTCCAGCCGTTAATTATAAAAAAACGTCTTTGAGAAGCTTGCTTTGTATCGCAGATGTGGGGCAAATACGCCGCTCGTCAGTGTTTGGCTGAAAGTATCTTTTAAAGAACTGCGCTACGATACTTAAAATGCCAGAAGACTGCCGGAGGTCTGTTAATTAAGCAACTGAGTTTATGCTTTTATATAAAAGGGGGCCTCATATGTGGTATATCTACAATTAACTTGTATACTCGTGCTGATGACGTTACGTTATTGCGCGATGCAAGCGTCCGTTTTTATAGAAAGTAAAATGTATCCAAATTAAAACTCTTGAAATGATAAAATAACGATCTTAAGGGTTTTAAATACACTGTCGACTGAAAATAGAATTAAAATGAACATATGGTATCATGACAATGTACTGCAGTTCATAAAAGTAGTGCGCTCTCCAGTATTGCTTGAAAGAAGTGCGAAAAAGACAAAAACATAGACAAAAAACTAGAATCAAGTTACTTTGGAGCTTTAAGGTTGTGTGCATTTTGAAGGCAGCGGATGAATGTCCTTCAATCGTCTCAGATGCAGCAGATGTTTTCGTTTGGAAGATGTATTCCGCTACACACTTACCAATAATTACAATGATTTCATGGTCGGAATATTAATTTTTACTGGTAAAAACAAGGTAACCCCACATGTTATAACCCAATGTTTCTCCCCTTGTTTATGTGTATATACAATCTGTATTCTTTTACCAAATCCAAATGATTTAGGCGTTTATTCTTTCAACAACAGGAAGTGGCATGATAAGTTTCACAGAATTCCTTACAATGATGGCTAGAAGAATGCAAACTACTGATGATGAAGAAGAAATGATTGAAGCATTCCGCGTATTTGATAGAGATGGAAATGGTCTTATTAGTGCAGCTGAACTCAAGCATGTGATGGCAAATTTAGGTGAAGACTTAACAGTTGAAGAAGTTGATGAAATGATTAGCGGAGCTGACATCGACGGCGATGGTCAAATAAACTATGAAGGTATGTCATACCATCTTGAAACTCAACGTTTGTGCTATTTGTATCTCTGTAAGTCTATTAAGATTTTGTCGGTTTATAACTAGGAGTTCCGGGTTGAATAAGGTCTTTTGAAAAAAACATGTTCAACACGGGAAAAAATGAGAATCATTAATTCCCAAATTGCACTTAATTCTAAAGTATATAGATAAAATATTGATTTATCGTATCTTTTATGGATCATTAATTATATTAAAACCCGTAGCAAAGAAGAACTTTTCTTCGCGATTTTAAGTAAGACCTAGACTGACATTTTTATAAACATTCTCATTGTAAGAAAACAGATTCAGATAAATAGCATTAATTTTATATAGTTGCTTTGATTTTGACACCATATAATCGTATAATTAGAAAAAAATCCACCTCCTTGTATATTTATAAAGAGTCATTAGTTTGAATAGTAAACTTTGGGATCATATGGTCTACCCAATATTAATACAATGTAAAAGCTTATTTGGGGTGACGAAATCAAAGCTAAAACTTATTATGTGAGACTTTAAATTCTTGTTAGTCAGAAACATGCTGAATTGCTAGCATTACAGATTATTACAAAGCTTTAGAAATGATATCTACTTTTTTTAAATCCAGACAGCTCTACATCAACAGAGAGTCATATATACACACCCAACTACTATATGCTTACTGCATACCATCGAAAAACCTAACCTCGTAATCGTGCACATAACCCATACTAAAGGGAGCTAGAATGTCTAGCTTCCTTCGAGGCCAGACTAGATGTCGACATCAGCATAGTCATGCTAGTATATCAAGCATACTGCAAACTGTTAATAAGGCTTATTTTATTTTTAGAAAGTACTCAGATGTCCCAAATGATAATGGGGGTTAGCGCTATAGTCCGACCTTTCATATTACCTCTCCGCTACATTTACATGTATGCCAATAGTTTTGTTTTGTTCCCCTGATGATAGTCAGGGGAGCATTGAGATTTGGTCCAGTCCGTCCGTCTGTTCGATAAACTTATAAAATATGTGTATTGAACTCTTCCCACAGATATCAATGGATCTTTTTCAAAATTCTTGCATGTGTTGTAGACATTATGCAAACATGCATGTTGCTTTTTGATAGAGATGAAATTAATTTTGACAGAATTACAGCCTTTTGAACTTAGTCATTTTGGTCAGCTTTTTGCACTATAGGGTATGGAGCTTGTCTATTCCACTCCTTTCCTTTCACAAATTTCAACAGAATGTTTAGAGCATCGGTGCAAAAATTGTAGACATAATGCAAATATGCATGTAGTTTTCATAGTATTTGTTGAAGATGACAATTTTGAGATGTGCATTGCCCTGTGACAGGCACAGCACGGGAAAATCATTCATGTCTTACAGACTCAGTTTTCTAATTTATTTCCATATATTTATGTACATAAATGTTTATTTTCATTTTGTTTTGTTTTGTGCTGGTGGACAATCTCACTGTCGCGTATTGAGGGCTAGGTTTTACTACGTTTTTAAAACGTGGCAAAAACCGCAGTATACGCTGTAAATCGTAGTAACTTCGTATATACATATAGCTAAATACGGGGCCTAGTTACCTTTCATTTAGAATGTTTAACTCAAACATGGCATTTTGATAAACGTAGCGTATACCTTATAAAACGTAGCAACACGAAGTAAAACGTGGTATAAACGTACTGAAATGTGGTCTAAACGTACTAAACCGTAGCTGAAACCCATTAAGTACGTACGAAAAACGTAACAAGAATAACCTAGAGGTCCTCTACACCTCAGTCTCACTCTCACGTATTTAGGACTAGGTTTTTCTACGTATTTAGAAGGTACTAAAACGGGAATATGCGTATTAAAACATAGTGAATACGTATTATATGCGGATATATACAGCTACATAGGTGGCTTAGCTATGATTGAATTGAAAATTCAACTGAAACGTAGCATTTCAAAATACTTAACTGTATACGTAGTAAATACGTACTGAAGCGTAGTCTAAAGGTACTTGAACGTAGATGAACGTTTTACATACGTAGCCATACGTGAAGGTCCTATTCGTACTTCTACGCATTTCATACGCTTTCACACGTCTTAGTACGGTCTGTGGCGATTTATTCTGCGTTTAATTACGATTTGATATGTTTTGCGATACCTACTCATACGTCACGTTGACTAGGAAGTTATCCCGGACACTACCTAGTAGTCCCTGGTAAAACGTACGAAATCGTAGTAGGTGGGTAAACTGTTCTCGTCCTTTCTGGAAGCATGGCACAAAGCCGTTTGATAACCGGGTTTTACGAAGTAAATCGTGGTTAAACGTATTGGATACATATTTGTATTACATAAATACCTGCTAAACGGGGGGCGCAAATTTTTGCCAAACGTAGTACAACCTAGCCCTAAAAACGTGACAGTGAGACTTGGCCATTACCGGTATCACGTTTATTATTGGCCTCTAGGTCAGTTCTTGAGATGTCACTGCCTTTGCAATGTAATGCTAACTTGACAGGAAACACACTTATTCATCTAACCTTTCTTTCTTTTCAGAATTTGTGGGAATGATGATGGCAAAATAATCCACTTCAACGTTTCCATGATCGTCAGTTTACATGCAGCAACCAAAACATATCACAGTAGGACATTTGCTATTAGCAAAGAATCGCGTCAGTCCATGCATATATGTTGAATGCTATCTTCCATAAAATTATATAAATTGGGTAAAACAAAATATTTTTCATAAAAAAGAAACTTGACGGTTTTCACTTGGGTTTGGAGAAAGTAGGCATATGGTATATGCCAGTATATTAATCTTGAATATGTGCATCATTTCACTTATTTTCCACTCGACTGAACTTGTAAAATCCAATGTTTGCTACATTTACATATTTTTGCATGTTCTGCCTGTGTGAAGTTGTGCATTAGTAACTTTGCTAGCAGATTGCTACGTAGACACTCTTCACTGATGGCAAAAGAAAATTACTGAACATTTTTTTTATTTCTGCATTACTATTATAATGTTATATTTCTCTGAAAATTAGACGAATTCTAAAATTTGAATTCTGTACACTACCGTTAACGTTGCCAAATACGCAGAACGTTCGATTGCAGTTGCTAGATAACCTTTAATTTCAGAAACCTTTTTTATCAGCCAGAGACTTTGAATCTAGCGATAACAGAGCATTTCTTAAAATTGCGATTTTTCCAAAAATAAAAACAGTATGAGAAAGTTCAATTCATTAGAAAAATAAAGATGTTTAAATTTTCAAAATCCGTATAGAAATAAAAAAGTTATGTTATGTCAAACTACATAACCCCTCAAGTTTTGTCTGACAATTTTATCGATCGATCAATTTAATTTACACATCGCTCAGTTAAGTATTTTTATGTTTTACCTGTCGCGGTGTATCAGATTTTCTGTCGCGCCATTGCCGACTGTGTAAACAGTGGGTGTGTTTTAATGCTTTGCGCACAGATGCGCTAATGTTTACACTTCTAAAATTAACTCCAGTTTGTAGAGGAAACCCTCAGCTTCATTAGGGTACCTTTCGTTTGCTTTCTTATGCATAAATAGCGAAGATATTCGCTTCTGAAAATTGACCAATCTTTGCAGCCCATTTTTTCACGGAAATATACGGAAATTCTAAAAATAAAAATAACCATGAGATTCATTGATCAATTCTACGTCATACTGAATAAATTAAAATATTTGTAATTTGATTGGTTATGCAAATGAGCTACGTCAAAACAACAAGGGGTCATGACATGACTGAACCAATCAAATTGGAAAAAAAAAATGGCTGACGCTATGCGGTAAAATTTCACATATAGGTACTCGCTTTGAATATTTGTTTCTCCGCTGTTCGATTATACTTCATTTAACAAATATGGAATAATGAAGGACAAAGGTTATATTTACATCAAAATAATTTTCTTTTTTTGAAAATAACAAAATTTCATGAGAAAATGTTAAATTGTAAATGACCGATTTTGCACTGTTGTCAGAAGGGAAGCTGTAAATTTGCCGATACTCTGTTATCGCTATTGAATCGTTGCATGAACACAACTAAACACAGATAACAGATCCTTTACGTTAACATCTGAACACAGATTGCAGACCATTGACGTGCATAATGTATATTTAACGCAACGTCAGAATCAGTCGTCAAGGTCACAGTTTAAATAAATATGATGTTAACATTCTCATCTGTTGTACACTACTGCTTTTAAGATAAAATTTGTACGTTTCCTGTCAAGTCAAAATTCTTGTTCTGAATTTTGCCTGTTTCTGAAAATTGACCCCTGCCATTTATAGAACGTTTTAAAATTTCTGGCCATTTAAGCCCCCAAATTATTTACCAGAATTAAAACAAACGACAATTTGGTCACTTTTAAATCACAAAATATTTGTGTGAGTCTGAGATTTACAAAAATATTGGAGTTCTAAAAACAGTGACCAGATTTCAACCGTGAAATTTCTATTGACCTAAACTATAAGTGTTGTTTATCAGTGCAGTAAAGTATCTAACAGATGCAGAGGGAATGGCAAACAGTGTAGAACCAGATCAGACTGCTCCTTCTGTTCAGGGTCTGCACTGTTTGTTTAGACCTACCTTCCTATTCTTTAGGATTTTTACAGTGTTCAAAGTTGTCATGATGTCATGTTCACCTTGGATGGTCTATGAATAGTATTTGCATACACTGTGATGCTGCTGCGTGATCTGGGTCTTCACTATTTCAATGAAGACTCTCGCCATATATATTCCCAAGCTGATACACACAATCAATGTTATTATGTAAAATCAATGTTGATAGACTGTTGTATCGACGTTTTATGCCTGCTGGGCATGGTCTTGCTCATTTACTTCAGGGATATCAAATACATTTTGCATTTCTCTTGTCTTGTTTTTCTTTGTGTGCCTTTTTTCCTTTCCCATTTGGTGTTCAGGACAGGATGTGGTTAACAGTTGTTCTGTTCCTTATTATTGCTTTCTCATGTGCTTTAAAGGTTATTTTTAACTAGGCGAATAAGTATCGTTTCTTGGGAAGCAATTTTATTTATTTTCTTACCCTTCGCCTCTCAACGAAAGTTAATTCTTAAAGGAACGAATTTGTTCCACTGAGGGCAAATTCTATACTACCAGAGCAGACTTCCGATTTATAATACGTCGAAATTAATAAGTGAAAGTGAAAGCATACTATCCGATTTGCTTCTATCAAAGGCCGCCATTTTCTTCGTGCCTAGACGTTAGAATTAGGACCCCTGGACGTTGTATTCGTTGCCTGCGTTGACTGCCAGATTAGTGAGGTATTGTAGTCGCGCATTGAACAAGTAAAACAAATAAAAAACAAGGGTAAGAAAAAAGAAGAAAAACGAACAGGCATAGAGGGTGCTTTCCTGGCCTACAAATTCCGCTCAAGGCATCCTGGAGGCCAGGTTCGTACCAGATTAGGCCTATATAATCCGCTTAAGACATACTGGAGGCCAGGTTGGTACCAGGTTAGGCCTGCATACTCCGCTCAAGGCATCCTGGAGGCCAGGTTCGTACCAGATTAGGCGTAAATATTCCGCTCAAGGCGTCCTGGAGGCCAGGTTCGAACCAGATTAGACCTATATAATCCGCTCAAGACATACTGGAGGCCAGGTTGGTACCAGGTTAGACCTACATACTCCGCTCAAGGCAGCATAAGGGCCAAATTGGTACCACGTTAGGCCTACATACTCGGCTCAAGGCACATGGGGGCCAGGTTGGTACCAGGTTAGGCCTACATACTCCGCTAGAGGTATCCTTGGGGCCAGGTTGGTACCAGGTTAGGTCTACATTCTCCGCTCAAGGCAGCCTGGAGGCCAAGTTGGTACCGAGTGAGGCATATCAAGGCAGCTAGGGGCCAGTTGGTATCAGGTAAGGCTTAAATCCTCGGCTTAAGGCAGCACGGAGATCTGGTTGGTACCAGGCTATCTTCAGCAATGGAAACAAGAAGTAGAACAGTAGACTTGGTTTAATGGCGTCTGTTCGTGCATAGTAATGCAAAGTTGCAACACTGCAACTGACTAGCACCCGATTCAGTACTGTGGGATTATGGTGATAATGACCCATAAATACAAAACGTGTCCAGAGTAAATCATCAAAAGTAGTTGGTAATCTTCAACAATGACCTAGCTTTTGTTCTAGTCTTTAACTAAAATAGTCACCACCACCGCGTACTTATATGCAAACACATAAATTTGTGCGACTGTACCTGATTTGTCCTACATTTGCACGAATTTCTATTGCATGCGTTTATGCGACTTTTTCCCTGAACATATTCCTACGTTTGCCTGACTTCTACGTCAGTCCGCGGACAGGTTGTAATCTTCATTTGTCTACTGCTCACAATAAGTAAAGGATATAAAACACTAATATAGAGATAGAATGAAGAAAATTGGAGGATGAACATTCAACTGTCATACATATACAAAGACATTCAGTATAAATTTTGATACCTTCAAACCTGTCACACGACCTAGAGTGAATTTGTTTTTAGACAGAGGCTCGGACACCCAAATTTCGTACGAATCCAGCACAGCAACGACTAATCATTTTTTATGCATATTTCATAAAGACAGACTTATAATGCTTTAAATTACAAGATACAGATACTGTTTTCATGCTGTTTTATAAAAGAAGGAAACGACAGGCTTAAATGAGCCGCGACATGGGAAAACCAACAAAGCGGTTGTGCGCCCTGCGCAGACACAGATCGACCTGGGCATCTGCCCAGTCTGAGCAGATTCCTCGCTGTCCACATGGAGATTTCTTAGTCCCTAGCTACCCTTTAAGCGCTTAGCGAGGAGTCTGATCAGGCTTGGCGGATGCGCAGGCTGATCTGAGTCTGCGCTGGGTGCACAACCCTTCGTTGGTTTTCTCATGTCCCGGCTTCAATGTTGCTGTTATGTCTCATTCATGATGATATTTGCATGGAACCTACACCTTCATAACTTATGCCAACCCAGAGATAACTGGTATGGTTGATATTATTAGCATTAATTTATTATTATTATTATTATTATTAATATCATTATTATTTTGATCATATAGAAATAATAGAGTTGTTTTATAATCCTCCAGGAAAAAGATATGGATCTTTTTATTAAATTGCAAGTATTTTTTCACAGGGTTTGCCTTTCATGGTAAGGTCGTTAAAAATATTGACAGAATTTCAGTTTGTAAGGTTCTTGATAGGACAAATTTGTCAGAATAGGTCGTTAATAGAACAACAAATATCAAATAGACTGATAAAATGTACAGGGATAAAGTTTTTGGTGTGGTTTGTGTTGATTTGGGGCACAGTGATTTGGGGGTGGTTTGTGGTGGTTTGCGGTAGTTTGCGGTGGTTTGCCGTATTTCAATGGACCGGGCTTTTCTCCTGCCCTACGACAAAATGTTTTATTTTCAGCTGATGATTACCCAATAGTATCTGATGTACTGAACCAATAGTGGTTAACCGTAAGCGTTACTTTTGCAATAACTGGATTGTAAAAGTGGGTGAGCATGAACCAGGGTAGTGGTATTCTAAGCTATATATCTCCTTCAAATTTTACGGTAGGAGCTCCGTAGCTCAGTCGGTTTAGCATTGGCCAGCTGATCTAGCGGTCCCGAGTTTAATCCCCGCTTGAGGCAAGCATCTTTTCGAACGTAAACGTTACACAAAGCCTTTCATTATCAAGGTCTAAATATTCACTTGTAAATAAAAGCTTACAAAAACTACATGTATTTCATTTTGCTTTCGTATTACATTTCATTGACAATTGTCAGTAGGATGATGCAAACACTGTGATTTTCAATATGATTCAAATAGAGTTTATTAGTTTATTAGAGTCTCATCCTGGTGTACAACATCACATACATATATACATGTTACAAAATAAAATACACCAAGCCATTCAATATAGAATTATAAGAGACTTATCACAGTAGTACTTATTTACAAGCATCATCATTATAAAATTTACTGAAAGATATATACTATCTATCACACGCTCAACTCAGCAGGGAAGCAATCCGATCGAAGAAACTCGTGGCACGCCACCACACACACAAAAGGAGCCAAAAGACCGATCCTGTGAGCCATCACGTACTGACTCATCAAGGAACTGGTACCAGAGCGTCAAGTACTTCTCCGCGTACCACACCCGCATCTCGAGGAACATTGTGCCCAGAGCAAACGGGGGTCCTAGAGTGTGCCTAGTGGATGTACAACGGCTACTTCCCTGCTAGTTGAACTTTGAAGTTTCCCAGCAATTACTTGCATACTTAAATGAGGGGAAAAAAGATAAAAAAGAAAAAAAAGATAACCAAGACATACCACGGTTAAAATAACATTTACGCAACACTGGTCGTTTAAGCACGTAAAGCTAAGAGATACATATAAATACAAAATAAATAAATTAAAAACGAAAAGACCAGTAAATAAAAACTTGATATTTATTCCCGACTGTCAGTTGTATGCGCTGTATTTATGAAAACTACCCAAAGCCACTGCATGCACGCACGATACATGCATCACCGGAGAAGGAACACCGTCCTAGGCAGGGGGATGTGGCGGAGCCAATGTCCAAACAGCATTACACCCTACCTAATGTCCAATCTCCGGCCCGCACATCGTGTGATCGATTTAAAACAAGCGTCATACAGGAAAGCTGACAGACTCAGTATCCATTAAAAAATAATACACGGGAGAAAAAAAACTACTATTTGTAAAAATACGCGTGACGGAATTGCAGTTTTTTTAAAACAGGTTTTGGCACATATTCGAATCATATCTGTATGACTGAATAAAAAAATCATTTTTTCGCGAAGATTAAGATCAATAAAAGTTGGCAACAATGACATAGCCTTTATGAATAAAACATCTCTAAGATCATTATAAGCAGAACATTCCAGTATCACGTGCATCTCGTCTTCAATTACATTACAAAAATGACACAGCCGCTGGGTGACATCAATATTTTCGAACCTTCCCGTTTCTATTCTGATCGGGGCTACACCGCATCTAAACTTTGCAAAAGCTGCTCTATGACAAGCGGGCATAAGCAATTTGCAATAATTTTCAGGTTTATACTCCGATTTAAATAACCTATACGTACGTAGTTTATTGCGCCCGGTCCCTGATTTTCCAGACTCGCTATTTACTAGAGTATGCCATTCTGAGACGTAATTAGCCATCAAAGACTTTACTATATCAGAGTTTACTATATCAGACGTAAATATGGAGTTTCCAAGGCAGAATTTTTCCGACTTAAGGTGGTCCTTAACTTTAAAAATGATTGTGAACGTTGGTCCTCGGTCCTCGGTCCAACCTTTCAATCATTTTTAAAGTAAAGTACAATCTTAAATGTAATGTTGAAAATTTCACTCTCAGAAAATCTTTTATTTAAATCATATTGAGAATCAAAATGTTTGCATGATCCTACTGACAAGGTTCATGCAGTTGTAATGAGACAAAACAAATCAAATAACCTTATACTTACACATGAAATTTCTAACCCTTAATCCAAGGGCGGCCTTAAGTGTAAGGTCTGATTGTGAACCTAAGCCCATAAAATCGCCGATCTAAATGCAGTGGGATGCCATCATAAGAGCATGTTTGAGCCGCGACAAAAGAGCTTGTACGCCCAGCGAAGACTCAGATCAGCCTGGGTATCTGCCCAGTATGATCAGACTCTTCCCTTAGCGCTGAAAGGGTAGCTATGGGTCTAAGCTACCTCTATGCAGACAGCAAAGACTCTGATCAGACTGGACGGATGCCCAGGCTGATCTGAGTCTTCGCTGGGCCACATGCCACTCTGGTGGTTTTCTTGTGTTGTGGCTCATTTATAATTTATTTCACCTAAAATTTATTTCTTCAGTGAAAAGCAGGCAGAGAACTCAGTACATGTCGTTGTTAAATAATCCTATCAACAGACAGCAAGTGGGGACGCTAGCAAAGTGGATATACAAGACACACTGTTTGCTATCGGACAGGATTTCCACCGGAAGCCGCTTTCACTGTACGTCGATATTTGGTTAGCTGAACACTGTTCTTGCAGGTAGTCGGAAAGTCACCCGAGCGATAAGCCCAAAACAAAAAGGCAGTTATCTGTTTAATGCACAAAATACATAATTAAAAAAGTATACATACTTCATCAAGAATGGTCGCTCTAACTTTTTACATAAAATAAAAATATTTCCAATGCCTTTGGGGTCAGAATAATCTTCTCTTTTTTTTTTCCTTTTTGTCAGATCGAGTAGTCCCGAAGGAAACAAATCAGCAGTGAATTTTATCATTTTTTCAGAAATCGCTAATTCAAGTATCAACACAGTGCAGGTATAGAAAGAAACTGATGTCAATGCGCCCTGTGAACACTCAGATCAGCGTGTGCATTTGCCCAGTCTGATCTAGGTCTTCGCTGTCCGCATAGAGGTAGATAGAGGTAGCTTAGACCATTGGCTGTCCTGGAAGCGCACAGGGAAGATTTTGATCAGTATGAGCGGCTGCCAAGGCTGATCTGAGATTCGCAGGGTGCTATGGCACCGCGTTCGTTTTGTTGCGACGCGGCTCAGATTACTGTTGTATACAAAAATAATAATCAGAATGACGTTCTTTAATACATATCGGATTAAATATCGATTTCTGACCTTCATTGCCGTTGGCAGGACTGGTGTTAATTTTAAAATTGCATTGTTTTGACATGACATGTGACCGAATTTGTTTCCACACCTTCCGACCGGCGGTGTGTCTCCTCAGTCGATGACTTTAGTAACAATTAAATGAGCCGCGAAAAAGATGCATGTACGCACAGCGAAGTCTCAGATCAGCCTGCGCATCCGCCTTATCTGATCAGAGGTTTCGCTATCGGCATGGACGTAGTTTAGAGTCTTAGCTACCCTTTAAGCGCACAGCAAAGACTCTGATCAGACTGGGTGAATGCCTAGGCCGGTCCACTTTGTTCGTTTTATCGTATCGCGGCTTATATGAGGAAAATTCTGAACAATGACCAGAAAAAAGTGACCTGGGCTTGGCCAGACCAGCCGGACCGCTGACGAGTGCCTTGTATCTTTTAAGTGTTCTTTCTGTATTGCTCACTGTTTTTAATTGTATCTCAATATATTACCACATGAGAAGAGTTTGTCAATTTTAAATGGTTTCCGCACAGGAAAAGCCTGATTTGATTACACATCTTCGAAATATTTTGATCAGAAATTCGAATCAGTTTGGTCTGTGCAGAAACACGGGTCAAGTTATGTACAAACTCAAAGTAAAGTAAAATTGACAAATAATTAACTGATCATAGACTAAGACCAGTGTTTCGCAAGTGCATAAGCTGGTCTGAGTCAGTTTGCATATTGATATATTGTGTAAACTAAAATGTATATAGTAAGTCATGCCAGAAACTCATAATTACTAATTTCATAAATTCTCTGCATATATCTTTATTCATATGGTGATGACTTTATAACAAACTTGAACGGTTTGACAATAACGATAAATGTTATGAGGTAATATCGGATTTTTATAATCTCTAATCGATTAATCCTCATGTAATAAACATGTTACTTAAATTGTATATTATAGCGTATTGTCAACAAATTCCGATCAGCTTGCGCAAACTGATCAGACACTGTTCAGTCTTATCAGTTTGCACATATCAGAGGCTGCTAAGTTTATGCAGATGCACAGGTTTATTATCGTAAGTACTCATATGAGCATAATTGCAGCAAATAGCACAAAAAATTATCTTTCAATATTTTTTTCTAGCTTTACTTAAAGGGACAAACTTTCATTATGAACAGAAATATTAAAACTAAAGTTAAGGATGAAAAATGTTTTTATAGCCTTGCAAGAAAAATGTTTCATAGCAACTTTTTCTCCATAGCGATTAATCCTTACACAACGTTACGAGGAAATCTTCACCATGATTTAGTTTCTTACAGTCATTTTTTTTTTTCAACACTAATATCTTAAGAACGCAATACAGTGTATGTTTCTTCTTGTTTCCTTAATCTGTCTTTCTATAATACGATCTGTGGATTTTAAGATTCTACCCTGGGATAGACAAAACATATTTCGGTTTCTTTGATAAATACGCCCCACCACACTCAAATAAATTTCAATCAAAACTGTTAGCACAAACATTAGCAATTATATAGAGGATTTTACATGAGTGCTCTTGTATTATTGAATTTATTAAACGAGTTGGATAAAAGGATAAGATGCGAGGCTTTGCCGAGCATCTTATCGGTTTTCCCCAACGAGTTTAATAAATTCAATAATACAGGATTATGAATGCAAGATTCTATTTATCATATGACACAAAAAAATCGCATTTTATTAGCACAATTTGCACTAAAAACGTCACGATTTTGCCATTAGAAAACGCGACGTTTTATGGATGACAACGTATAACGTTACGACGTAATGAGCATATTTAATCCACTAGTGGATTATCGTTTTCAGTGCATGGCTTTATTACACTCTCAGATGCGACGCCATATGATGAATAATAATTAATAGATTGGTTTAAACATATTTTATTTTCAAGAATATACATAACAACATATAAACAACATACATACACAATGAAAACAGATCAGAACGGAAGCTGATAGCTTATCGAGCTCTTCTCCTGACTAATAAATAGATTGAACGAACATTACCATAAAATATGTAATTCTTTGTTTACAAAGTTTTTTTTAGCTTATTAATGGATTTTTTTAAACAACAAGTAGTCGAATAAATGTCTGTACATTTTCGATGGTCACGTGTAGGAGTTACGTGACTTCTTTCTCTTTTTTCCTTTCTTGAGCTCGTTCGTTTATTTGTACTTTATTTCCTTCTGTCTTTCTAAATCAGACTAAATAGCTATTCTTCTTTTCTTAATTAGATCATAGAAGCACACATGAAATACAAAAACAAAACACGAATACCTAGAAATGATGTGCTGTAAGCCTTTGCGCAGTATAGACGGATTTGGACTTAGACAGTAGACTATCTAAGACATGATTATGAGCGAGGTTGTTTCGAAACGCGAATTTCTGTATGTATAGAGACCAATGGAAGAAATTTATAGTATACTTATTTTATAATAAATTACATCAATGTAAACCTTGTACAAATCTCTCGATGGTGATTACTTATAATAGTTTTATAGAAAATCTGATCATTTCCACATTTTAGGCTGAACATAGCCTCTTAAGCATTTTCGACAGTATTCTTATATAATTTCATGTGATTGAAGCTTCAAACTTCAAAAGCCGATGGAAGAATCTAAACACGAATTTAATTTTGTATATTTTATACCATATTAACGGACAAAGACTGAAGTTTATGATCATAACTTATAAAAATTTGTCGTAATATCATATATGTATCTAATTTTACATTTTACATTATATTCCAATGCAATTGCATATAACACTCGACAGGATTTGAACAGGTAAGCTCTCGGATAAACCCGTAAGTCGCTATCGGTAGTGTCCGACATACTGAAGCATTAAGTTCTCTATGGCGGCACATCTTTTATTCTTCAGGTTACTTTAAGCTTCACTTTAAATAAAACGCGTCAGCCACCGTTTGTATGGAACGCCTTTACTTCCTCCATATGTCTGTTTTAGTGTTATTTTGTCAGCCCATCACTATGGTCATATATTATTATATTGGGTGCAATTGTTATGTTGGTATCCGCAGATACCAATATACAATGTTTCGTAATTCAGCTAACCGATTATCGACGTACAGTAACAGCAGCTTCCGATTGGTAATCCTGTCCGGTAGTACACGGTGAGACATATGACACGATTTGAACACACTTTAAAATCACATGTGCACGCTTTATGATGGACTTAAATACAAATGCATGTACCACAGACAACAAAAGGTTTTAAATTGATTTATTTTTCAAAGGGATAAACAGATTCGGACTATTATTCGTATCAGCTCGACATGGATAAAAACAAAGACCAGGCCCGGATCCAGGAATTTTGGATACGGGGCTCAAATTAGATGAGTGGGTTTCGATTTGTGTAGTTTGACCATTTTTTCCTGAAAGTCCCCATGAAATGAAATAATCTAGTCTAAAGGGGTTCGTTTGAACCCCCTTACCCCGATTCACTTCTGAAGACTACCTAGACGCACGCACAAGCTGATCTTTCCTCTTTTTTCGGATATTTCCAAACTGGCTAGACGATTTATTATTTCTTAACATTTCATTTTCCTATCTCTTTAGTACGCATGCGCTTCATGTTAAGCATACAAATGAAGCTCATATAAAATTTCCTTTCAAAAGGAAGGCTTGCCCAGCTAAGACAGTGAAATTTTCATGAGTTGCTATTGAAGTGAACCCGATTGTTAGTGCACTTTCATTTGCTAACTTTTATTTAGCAAAGTATTTACTTTCTAATTTATTGAATGGTGACATTATCCACGGGTGTAAGGTAAAAACAAGTGTAGAATTTGTTTGAAAAACAAATTGAAAAATATTTAAACACACACACACACACACACACACACACACACACACACACAACAACAACAACAAACAACAGTTTTCCAACGTTTTGGCCGCCCGTTTTAGGCATGTCTCAAGGAAAATAACTATATGGACCTATTTCAAGTATTTTCTTCACGGCTGTTGAGTCACATTTAGTCTGAATCAAAATTTTAGGAAAGACTGTTTCAAACCCATGTCTATGGAATCATGGCACATCTGAACTTGGCATCAAAAGAAGACAATAAATCTATATTTACTGAAGCTTATTTTTGGTTTAAGTGGCATCAGTGGCAGTGACTGGAACAAAATTTTGACACGGAGAAGAAAATGCATGCTGCTGTTGTTTGGGACGATAACTTGCTTTACACCATTTGGGAACAACAAAGTACGGAACCCATTGCGTTCGTATTTCCATGAACTCCCGACAAATGAAATTTATCTCTTTTCAGTAAATGTGATAAGGGAAGCAAATCGTCAAAAGCGCTTGTTTCTATATTTAAACAATAAAATTGAACTCTGCTCTTTCAGATTTTACACTGATACACAGCCCACTCCGGCATAAGCGCAGTCTGATCAGTCTAGCCTCAGCATGAAAGATGAAGAATATATATATGCCGAAACAGACTGATCAGATCCAACGAATGTATTGGCGCTGGACAGTGTGCCGGCTGCTCTGACTAGTCAGATTATGCGATGCCCTAAGGCCTAGTTTTCGTGACGCCGCTGCATGATATTTTGGAAAAGCTAATGCTTTGCGCTAAGCTATATATAAACACTGTTTCTTACACAAGTTTGGTATATTTCATAGGATGCAAAGCCAAATACTTTGCATTGCATTCAGAGTTTCATTTTTTATGCAATCAGTTTATAAAAAGCAAACGAAATGTGACCTAGTTCAAGGTAAAAGAAAAACGTGCTTTTTAACGGAAATATTAAAAAAAAAAAAAAAAAAAAAAAAAAAGTACATGAACTATCAAAAATAGAATAAAGTTTCCATCGTTATTTTTAGCAGATGAGGCAAATCGGATGTGGATAAAAATAGACAAAATCGGAGGAGGTATTTGTTTGTTATGTCTGTGAAGAAAATAATGAAGAAATGCTGTCTCAAACCGGAACGAACTTTCCGATCTCTTTGGCTTAATTGCGGCCCTAAAAAAAGTTTAGAACGAATCGTTGCAGTACACACTCACTGGTATTTTCCGACTAAGCGTGACGTATCATTTCTTCCCAAAATAACTCGGTATCACTAAACCACTTGAATACTGGTTTGCGCTCGAAAGCGCAAGCCAATAATTACCCATTTTTTATATGGAATAAATTTGGTTTGGGAGTAATAAATGAATAAAGAAATATACAAATAAATATATAGATAAATAAATGATGCATGTCAAAATAAATGACTTGTGCGTCTACCGACAATTCTGCCAGACCATCTTGCTATAGATGTTTTCCTGTGCGTTCAAAGGGAACAATGTCTCTGCGTATGGACAGCGAAGACTCTGAGCAGACTGGGTGGCTGAGACTTCGCTAGGTTCACATTATTCATAACAATAACAAATTACATGTATTCATAGACGGCATTACAGTGCATAGTCATCAGGGGTCATTTTAGAGTCTGCTTAGTGCACCATAATAGTCAGCAACCGGGACCAACTTAGAGGCTGGTCTGGACCAAAATAGTTACCAGGACCAGAACAGATGCAACACCACTTTAGATTATGTACATACGTTCTGTTAACAGTAATGTATAAATTGAGCAGCTTCACAGAAGGGTATCCTATGCTTGTTAGAACGGCTTTATGATGTAAAGTCGTTGTTTACAGCAGCAGTTGTCACGGATATGTATAAAATAATACAAATGTATTTAGCTACTCGCACGCTTAACATGTGACGTTTCATAACGTATGGCATTACTGGTCTTGTGATATTATGTTGTAATGAAACATTGAACTCTTGCATAGTATTTCGAGCAAAACGTGTACTTTCAAAATTCGATTACAATCTATACGAAAAACAATTTGGAATGAGAAATCAATTAACCATTTATATTTTCATCAATTAACCATTTATATTTTCTTCAAAAGATATTTTATATTGTGCACATGCTTTAATACGTTAAAGTAAACTGGAGTTCCATCGAAGCAGCTCCTCTCCTATTGGGAAAGGGAATGACACGGATAAACTCAGAGCCAGGAGGTGCACCTTCCGGATTAGATCCGCTGAACCTCCTAGGGCCGTATTTATAAAACGACTTAAGTCGTTGCTATGCTTCTAAGGCTAAATTTCTATGAAGGTGATTCCCTAAAACTATGAAATTTGCTCTGGAGGAACAGAGAGCCTCGGCAGGAAGTAGAATCACGCGAACAGTGCCTCGGCAGGAAGCAGAATCACGCGGACAGTCCCTTCAGGAAGCCATTTATCATATACAGAAGTTTCAGCAGGAAGCAAGAGAGCGCGGACAGTCTCTGCAGGAAGCGAAAATTGGCGGACTGGTTTATTGATTGATTGATGGTTTTGGATTTAACGGCCCTTTGAGACAGTATTTCAGTCTAAATCGGGCCGTCTCCCAGAGAGGGAGAAAGAGAAGAAATGATAGACGAGAGAAAAAAATGTCCAAACAACCCCCCACCCGCACCTACTGCAAGCACAGCAGGCCCTTGTCCTACAATGTTCCAAATCAGTAGGACGCCCCGGCACTGGAAGTTACACACAGCACCATCGCACCACCCAACCAACCCCGCGGACTTGTTTATACCCTGTGGCTATGGGAATTGGAATGAATGTTTAAGTTATCTATAGACGCTCAACCCTGGTAAGGGCATATAGAGTCTAAATGGGAATTGGAACATCATCAGAAGTTTCCAACAGACATGATTTTTTCCCTATAAATAAGGTGCGAAAATGACACTTTTTATGTCCTTATTTTTAGAAAATATGTTTTGTATATCTACAGTCTCAGTGCATTTATTGAAAAGCCCTATGGTAAACCATTGGAACGTAATTTAGTTTATACTTCAATAACTACATCCGTTCACGCTAGGTTACATGAGGCTAATTGACGTCAGAATAAACCATGGTTCTCTCCAATCTGATTGGACGTAAGCAACGTTATGGCGGCGGTCACGCTGTTCTGTTATTAGTAGAAAAGTGTGTATAAATGCTTTTTTTGCTTCAACTGTAGCCCCTAACGCAAATTTGTGATCAATGAATAGCTAGAAAAGAATGTAAATATAAGCAATGAACTTATTATTTTTTTGTTTTTATCGAATCATAAACTCCATTGGGTCGCTAGCAAAGTTTACTTGAACCCCCCTCGGGGTTCACTTACTTTGCACGCGACCAATGAAGCTATACTTCGATAAACCCCAGAAAAATGAAATTCATTCTTTAAATAAAGCCTTACATTTTTGAGAAAAAAAAATACGATTTGGCTATGTAAATGATAAAATATTGAGACCCCGTTTGCATTTTGGAGCAAACGGATTATACATTATAGTATGTATATGATAGTTTGTTACCTTGCTCAGTTGTTTCTTCGTATATCGGTGGTCGAAGGTCCTTTGAGGGCATAGTCATTAACTCGCTGTGCTAGTCGACTACGGAAGCCGATATGGGACATTTTGACTTAAAATGTTAACAATCATTCTTACCTCTCCTCTAACCCAGCCAGACTGTCACATACGTTCAAATACTGATTTTCGTGTCGCTGCCCAATAAAACGGACTTCTATAGAGGAGAGTCGGGTAATTTCGGACAGGGGGATGAATTCGGACAGCCATTGCAAACAGTGAAATCCAGATGAGACGGCTCATAGTGAGCCGTCTCATCAGGATTTTCACTGTTTGGCCAGTTATTTTTGTTTTAGCTCTACATTTAAACAACTGACATATAAAGGAAAGAATGTCACTGTCCGAATTTACCCGCTGTCCGAAATTACCCGACTCTCTCTTAATTAGTTTTATCCTAAAACTTACAAGGCAGAAACCCTGTTTAAGGTGTATGGGTACACCTCCATGTTTTCTGGCTATTTTCACGAAGGAAAATAACTTTTTATGAATTCCCTCTTGCCGACAAAATCCTTGCAAAAGGGATAATTTTTAGAGAAAAATGCTGTCCTCTAATAATTGACGCTTATTGAGTAGGAAGACAAAACAGAAAATGGCGAAGTTGCTTCCCCACATTCGTACCTGTGTTTATATATCACTTTGAGGGAAAATCCAAGAATATGCATGTACATGGTAAAAAGTAAAATGAATAAGATGAAGAGGGAAAGATATCAGAATCCAAGTATATCTATGCAAAGAGATATATTAGTATGCAGCAGTTGTGGGAAGCTTAAAAACTGCCGTAATGAAAGCCAGTCAAGAATGTCTTAGATTTTGAAAACTGTTTTTAGGACCTTCAGTATTGCTTATATGCCCTTTATTCAAGGTTTCTGAATATCTGTTTTTAGGTCTAGTTCCCACAAGTATCTAGGTTTAGTTAAGAAACCAGTTCAGATATGTATTTCAACAGCAGAGTATTAGCATTCGAATTATGAATTTCAGAATTTGGCCTTTACATGCTTTCATTTTAAGGAATCATGGGATGGCTTCTGAGCATGTATTTACTTACGCACAACTAGCCAGGTAAGAGATTTTGAACAGTGCACTGATTGCACATGCATAATATGCTGAATCATACAGGTGTGACATCCCTTACTTACCACCACTGAACTAGAAAGTGTAAACAGTTTTTAAAATTCGTAGAAGAGCTGTAGTATGTATGAATGACACGTCATCGAAAGGTGAATGGGTAAACGTACAAGGGGAGCCACTCTGCCATTTTTATTAGCCTCCCTTCTAAATGGGCGTTATTTCTTTAAGGAAAGTCTGCCCCCAAAAAGAAAATTCTTTCCTTTAAGAATATACCCTTAGTTGGAAGGCGGCATGGTGCAGGGAGGCAAATAGGCAGTCACAAAGTTGTCTCCCTTTGAAAAAAGACGGGTAAAACATGAAGGTATACCAATACACCTTAATAAAACTGTTTGAATTTAATGATAATTATAGTTATTGGCTTGGTAAATAGATTATTGTAAATATTTGTATTTAACGTACCAACAACATGTCAATGTCAAACGAAACTATGTCATTTTTTGTGTACTGATGGGGGTTTATGAGTTTATAAATAAGAAAATAATAATAATCGCCGCAAAGCGTCAGAAAATCACTCAGTCATGTGTGGTATGTCCCACTTTATTAAGCACAACAATAACACAGGGATACAATATACTTCAGGGACTATTTTATTTTGTTATGGTGAGAAATTATATATAATATGCATGTAGCACTATTTTCTTATTACTGCACTTGCCAGTATTAAACACACAGGGCTCGGTTGTTCAAGAAATCAATTTTTTCGAACTTACTGTAAGCAAAAACAATGCAATTCTTGCCGAAAAATGTGATGAGCTTTTGCAGTGCACTGCAAAAGTTTATCACATGTTTTCAGCAAAAGTATGAGCAACATTTATCACGGGTGTAATACCAATTTGCCTAACTGTGCTTTCGACCGTGTCAGTCAATTACCATAGATGCAAAAATGGCTGTCGACCGAGACAATCAAAAGCAGTATCGGCTCCGTAGACAGCCGTTAACAATAATACCATTTGCCGTTATTGGTAATGCTTACGATCGTATTCTTGGTCGAACGCCACTTTGTATAGTACAGACTCGGTCGAAAGCACAGGAGCCAAATTGGTAGTACCCCCGTGTATCAAAAGATTAATAACAAATCATTGACAAACGACGTTGTGAACACGGGACCCTGACATGGAAAATCATCTTTCCTCGAGATTAAATGTCTGTTCGGATGTACATGTAAAAAGACACGTCCAACACCTTTTTCAGTACATTAATGGGGTCCATGCCAGTCCGATTACCGAAAGTGCATGGATCACAGAAAATGGTTGTTATTAAAACGGACAAATGCATGGCATTTGTTTACATGCGAATTTATGCTGGCTCCCATGTCGTAGAAAATGGCAGATATTCTACTTTGTGGAATTATTATTTCTTGTAAATGAAAACAACTATGAAATTGTGTACTGAACTCATTTATTAATTTTTCATCTTTATTCCTTAAAGGTTTTGGCTTAACTGGGACCAGTTCAGTCATAGGCCCATAAGTCCCAGTTCAGACTGTGCACCAGTGTTATTTAACATGGGCCTGACACTGGGAACGCTGTACTGAACCAGGGGGGATATATCCTTCATTAGCTGCAGACAGAACATTTCATTTGCTCACAACATGGTATTAGCTCTGATCGATAGCATGTTGCTCAGCGCAAATACCATGTTGACGAAACTTGCATTTACAGTATATCAGTGAGTGCTGCTTCAGAGTTATAGTCCAGTCAGCCGTAGTGACTGGTCCTCTGGCCCTGCTGCTCAGCCGTAGTGAGCAGCTACATGATCAGCCGTAGTGACCAAGTGCTCAGTCAGCCGTAGTGACTGAGTGTGACTGCAGCAGTATAGTTGTCAACTGTAGTAATGCTGCTTCAGAGTTATAGTCCAGTCAGCCGTAGTGACTGGTCCTCTGGCCCTGCTACTCAGCCGTAGTGAGCAGCTACTCGGTCAGCCGTAGTGACCAAGTGCTCAGTCAGCCGTAGTGACTGAGTGTGACTGCAGCAGTATAGTTGTCAACAGTAGTGATAAAGACATATGTAAATGCAATTTATCCACAGTCAGCTAACAGCCAATGAAAAAATTGTGTAAATGTCAGGCTGCTGTTGCCTGGTACTTGGGGATAATTGATAAAATTTTCATTTAAATTGATTTAATTCCCCAAAAGTGAAGGAATGGATAATATAGTATGACTGAATGGTCCCCAAGTAAACGGAATAGAGAGAAAAATGCCACCAAAACAACCACCAATCACCTGGAGAATCTCAGTATGTAACATGACTACATATGTTGACTGGTTTATTTATACATAAGAAACAACAGAATGGTCAATTTGAGCCAAGTCCCATAAATACCATGAGGACTTACAAGATAAAGGTAATTGATAAGCTCTCAAGCCCCAGTCACACACACACATTACGGATAAGGCGGATAGTTGCGGATAAAATCCTCAGTTTATCCGCAGAATTTGTGGGCGTGGCTTAATTTTGTTTAATGAATTTACGGATATAGTTACCAATAGATGCGTATGGATACGGAAAGACACGAACTACTAACCTTCCGTTACCTTCTGTAACCTTTAGATGCGGATAAATACCTTCAGATGCGGACTGTTGCGCATGTCTAGCGGATAGAAGACTAGAAAAGATTTACTGCAACGTACACATCTGTGTCTACTCCTTGTATGCTCCAGTCACACACACAAATACGGATTGTGCGGATACTACGGATGGCCCGTCCGTATCTATCCGTTTTATCCATAATAGATCCGTATCAGATCCGCGGAGTCCGTAACTGTCCGTATCATATCCGCAGAGTCCGCAGGATCCGCGTCGAAATTTTGAAAAGTTTCAAAATTCGGGCGCGGATGAGTAAACCGTAATGGTGCGTTACTAAAAGCATATATCCGCATCTATCCGTATCTAATCCGTGTCGCATACGTATCTATTCCGTATGTTATCCGTTATTGAACCTATCATTCCGCAGTCCCACTCCAAGTAGAGGACCGATACGGTTTCAAGCGGATCGTTACCTTTCGTTACGGAAGTTACGGGTCTCGTTCGGCGTACTGTAACGGACTGTTTTCTACAGTAACGTTTCAATACAAAAAGGTTGCGTTCCAATACTGACAGATACCTACAGGATGGTTTGGAGAGGCGGCTGTACGGCAACAACACCAGTAGGGGGGGGCAAAGAGACAGAGACTGTATCTCAAGGACTACTACAACAGAGAGGCCGGGTCGGTGCAATGGCAGTGACGTATGGTGCAGTTATGGTGCGATGTTATGTTTCTTATTTGTAACAGCCTGGTGGTATCATCTTTTCATGAACATGCCAATAGCAAAAGTAGGGCCATCATTTCATAAACTTATTTGACTTTTATCAATTTGAATTAGTTGTCCAATATAGGACAAAGTAATTTTTTTATTAATTACAATTAGTTGTCCAATATAGGACAAAGGTTAATGGTGAAATGAAGCAATAAATATCTACTAGTCAGGCTTGAGTAGCCGAAACTTCGAAGATGGCCCATGTTCCTTCATTCGAATGTGTTCTGTGCTCTTGAATGAACTCTTTTAGATTTCTATTTTACTTCAGTGCCACTAGTTTCGTGCCGTGCGGCGACCGTAAACCGTCTTCCCGTACGTCACCTATAGTGCAATTTATATATATATATTTTTTTTTTCCTTTGAGGTCAAGAAAATATTCTGAGAAATCAGAAACTTTCGTTTGGTCAAGATTTATAGTCTAGATTATTGCATTTTTTTCCTTTCAGATCTTTTATGGTACTTATCAGTCTTTGAATTTAGTGCCTGATCAAAATTAGGAAATTACATTATGCTTTCTCTGGTTTCGTAACCAAATCATATCGGGGTCACTGATGCGGTATGGTTTAAACATATTTTATTTCATCAATAATTTCACATTACAACATATAGACAACATAACTAAACAGAATGAAAGGGATTAGAACGAAAGCTAATAGCTTATAGAGCTCTTCTCCTTAACAGCTATAAATTGTATACTATAGGCGGAATAAATAGTATTCAATAAGACATCAAAATATTGTAATTGTTTAAACACAAGCAATTCGTATCATAAGGATACACTGACACAGAAAAAGGGCAATTATGAAACTTAAACTACTATGATTGTAATCATGTTCCTGGTGAATAAAGGTCCGAGAATTATTAATCTGTATAACACATTATCAAACACGGTCAGTTACGAACATCTCGAACATTGACACACCAAAACACCACTACAACGACAGCAGTTAGATACTACATGAGAAAGAAAAGAACAAAAAAATGTAGATAAACAAAATCGCAAACACACATAAAAAGAGACAGGAAAAAAAAATGAACAAAAATGAACACTTCAGTTTTAGGTGATAAAAGAAAGATGGATGGATGGGGGCGCAGCAATCTGGGGCACTCAGATGTTGATAAATAACTGTGTAGATTAGTCGCGTGTGTTAAGACTCCAAAAATATCATTAATCAGAAACGATGTGTGTTTATAATATATTTGTGCACATTTTCAAATATTATCTTATTTGTTTCATGGGATAAGGATAAGTCACCGTACAATAGTAGATTGAGAGAAGGATTCAAGTATAGAGAAACTGCGTTTATTAGCTCTGTGCGTTGTACCTCATAGTATCTGCAATGAAAAAAGAAGTGTTGTGCATTTTCAATACTGCCACAGCGACACAAAGGCGATTCTGAAATATTCTTTAGAAAAAGGTCGAGATTCAATGAACTACAGTTCGTTCGTAATCGAGTATGGAGAATCTGTGACCGTCTGCTACCAATATAAAAGTGATAAGGTACTGATGTTTTATCTTTACTGAGGTAACGTTTAAAGGAATTGACAGAATCAGATCGTTTGGCCTCTATACACAAACTATTCCAGTCTCTGGTTGTTGACGGCAAGAATGATTGGTAGTATTGTTGAGTTCTAGCATCTACACTTTGAAGGTCATTAGCATTACGTAAATTGTAACGAGATATACTGCTAACTGATTGAGGAATTAAGCTGGATAGGTATAAGGGTGTAAGATTATGCATCATTTTATAAAATAAGATAAGTCTATGATTTTTCCGCCTCTTTTCAAGTGGATCCCAACACACTTCGTTATATAAAGCATTTATTGAAATAAGTTTTGTTGCTCCCGTAGCAATTCTTGCTGCTTCGTTTTGTATTTTATCTAGTTCATTTTTTTCATATTCCGCACAATTACTCCATATGACATCACCATATTCTAGTAACGGTCTAATAAAAACTGTATAAATTGTTTCCAGTGATTTTCTATCTAATTTATATTTCAATTTACGCATTGTGTTGATCCTAAACCAAGCCTTTTCTGTAATGTAATTTATGTGTTGATGCCAAGTACAATCATTCGAAAGATATATGCCAAGATGTTTATGACAGGTGACTTCTGAAATTGGATGATTTTGCATATATAATGTGGGATGATGAGGTTTAATTAATTTACGGGAGACAAGAAGTGATTCAGTTTTAGAAGGATTGAATGAGACCAACCAAGTTGCAGCCCATCTTGAAATTTTATCGAGATCCATATTTAAGCAGCCCGCTGCTGTTATCGGGTCATCAACAACTATGAAGAGACTTGTATCGTCCGCAAACAGTCGAACACTAGAACCAATATCAATTACAATATCATTGATATATAAAAGGAAGAGCAAAGGTCCTAGTATAGATCCTTGAGGAACCCCAGCTCTAATAAAGGTCCAGTCAGACACAGCACCAGGGAGGACAACGCGTTGTTTTCTATCAGAAAGATAGTTTTTAAACCAGTCAAGAATTTCCCCTGTGACACCAGCTGCTTTGAGTTTGTGCAGGAGACCAGCGTGCCACACACGATCAAATGCTTTGCTGATGTCACAGAAGACAGCCCTGACCTCTTTGCCGGAATCAAGAGCTTGGCAGAAGGTATTGTAAAGAAATGTTAACTGATTTACGGTTGAATCGCCCGGAATAAAACCAGACTGAAAAGAAGATAGTAAATTATTATCACAAAGATGATTGTATAGATATTTGAATATAAGCCTCTCAAAAACTTTGACCTCAGCATTTAGCAAGGATATGGGTCTGTAATTGGAGACAACAGACGCGTCTCCTTTCTTTGGGATTGGACATACATTGGCTTCTTTATAGAAGACTGGTAAGTTAGCTGTTCGTATTGATTGATTAAAGAGAGAACAGAAAGGGATGGAAAGTTCCGATGAGAGTTCTTTAAGAACACGATTATTGAGCCCATTTGGGCCAGAAGCCTTGCCAACAGTTAAGGTTTTAAGTACCGATTCAACTTCAAGTGGAGTAAGAACAATAGTATTTAATTCTGAATTAATAACGGAAGGTATTAAGTCTGGAAGGACAGCATTAGTTTCATCTAATATTGTTTGACTTTGAAAATATTTGTTAAAGATATTGGCTTTATCCGTTTCGTCTGCGTAAATGTTATTATTGTATTCAAGTGGCGGAATTGATGAATTAAAATTTGGAGTTATAAATGTCTTAAGAGTTGACCACCAGTCTTTGGTTGAAAGCGTATTTGATTTTAGTTTTTCTGCAATTTTTTCATAATACGTTCTTTTTGATTCGCGAATCATGGTAACAACCCTATTTCGTAAGTTCTTGAAATATTTCCAGTGTGATTCCTTATTAGTTTTCTTGGCCTTTCTGTAAGCCCTTTTACGTTTACGTATATGTCTTTTAAGAAAAGTAGTTATCCAAGGGGGCTCTAATGGCTTAATTTTTATTTGTCTGTTTGGAATGCATTCGGAAGCTAGTGAATCAATTGCAATATTTATATTATTGGCATAGACATTTATATCATTGTCCTGAAAAGACTGCCAGTCAATTACTGAGGCTTTATCATGTAATAAATTAAAATCTCCCCTGTCATAGTACCATATATGTCGTAAAATTGATTTGATCTTAGGTTTGGAAAATCTGAAAATACCATAGATGGGACAATGATATCGTATATCTTGAGAGAGAAAAGGATCACCGACACCACTAAGTAGTAGATTATCTTTATTACTAACAAGGAGAATGTCAATCAAAGACGAAGAGTTCTCGGTAAAGTGAGTTGGTTGATTGATAGACTGATAGAGAGAAAATTGAGTGCAAAGAGATTCTATTTTCCTCGAAGTTCGAGCATTAAGTATATTTAAATTAAGGTCACCTGTAACAATAATGTCAGCTGTATCTGTGTCAATTGCCAAGGCTAAAGAGTCTTCAATATTTGAAAGGTAATTTGCGTCAGAATTTGGAGGTCGATAAAAAATTCCGAAAAGAATACGCTTATGATTATTAATTATCTCAATCCATATGCTTTCAATTCCTCTAATTTCTAAATCAGCACGACGCTTGTAAAGTATGGTTTCTTTAACATATAATATGACACCACCATGATTGTCGCCAACTCGATCTTTACGCTCAGGTCTCTTGAATGACTGAAGCACTAAATCGTCTGTGTCTATGGAAGGACTGAGCCAAGTTTCGGTGAAAGCTAATATATCAAAATGAAACAATTCTGCATGCAAAAGTTCAAGTTTAGACGAAATGCTTTGGATGTTGTAGTGGACAAAAGACAAATTATGACTGAAACTAATAGAATCGAATATTGATGTCGACATACAAGTATTAGATGATAAGCTTGAGACACTGTCTGATGTAGAGGATGAAAAAGGACCTGGGTTCGGATGAACATCACCGGAACAAAGCATGATAATGTTAAGCCAAGTACCAGATATAAAACAAGAGAAGCAGATCAGAATTATGAAAGTAAACCTTGTATTAGCTCTAACTGGCTTACCTGGAATTATAACTTTGCCGGGAATATTTGTCTTATGAGCCAAGTACTCACTTTCTTGCAACAGTGTCAGTGTTGAATACGTATGTATGACATGTTTATGCATTGCAATAAATATAAGCAAGTGCAAAAAGAGATTATATTTACACACACGACAATATGTTGGCATGACAGCAAACTTATGTCGACCTAGTAAATGCATCATGTAATTGTAGTAATTGATGCGGTTTGAGTAGCCGAATTCTCGAAGTATGGTCCATGTACCTTCCTTCGAATGTGTGCAGTGTTCTTGAAGGATTAGAATAGTATCTACTTTATCAACTGCCGACTGAATATCTATGTCAACCAAGCAGTAAATGGGTACCTTTTTCAAATCAGGGAAGGACAAGGCAGCGAAAGGAGAGAGATGCGCTTCGCCGTTCATATGCTATGCCCAAGATACATTGACCCTGACCACCTACCCCTACCCCTCCTCCCCCAAGCCACCGCCCCTATAGGAAACCTTTACCTTTACCCAATTTATAGTTTGAATCCAGGTATACAAATTTAAATAAAAATCTAATCCTTCATGAGCACAGAACACAAAATACATTCGAAAGAAGGAGCATGTGCCATACTTCGAGGTTACGATTTTTAGAGCCTCATCAATGACCCTGACATGACCCATTACTTCCGTAACTAAAGGTAAAGCTCCGTATGAAACCATATCAGTCCTCAACTTGGGACTGCAAAATGATGGGTTCAGTTACGGATAAGATACGGAATAGATACGGATGAGAAACGGATTAGATACGGATAGATGCAGATAAATGCGTTCAGTTGCGGACGTTTACGGTTTACTCATCCGCTCCCGAATTTTGAACCTTTTCAAAATTTCTGCGGACCCTGCGGATATGATACGAACAGAAACGGACTCTGCGGATGCGATACGGATCCATTACGGATTAAATGGATAGATACGAATAGATTCGGACGGGCCATCCGTAGTATCCGCAGAATCCGTTATGTGTGTGTGACTGGGGCATCACAGGTAACTGGTAAACAATCAGCCTTCTATGCAGTATAAATGTTAATTGATATAATCAGGTTGTGTATCTAATGCACTGTTGCAGTAAAGTTGCTCAGAATGCATCTTTACCGTAGTTCCTGTAAAAGTGCACACTGAGCATCTTTAATGACTTTGGCTGGAGTATGAATGTATGTTTTGTAGCAATCCGATGACCATCTTCCTAATGTCTTAATTATATGGTCTTCTAATCGCGCTGAAGCCCCTGATGTAGTCAGGTATCTGTTTGAATTAATGAATGTTAAAGGCAAGTTAGGCCACAACATTCTCCCCCATATAATATGGTGAAGGCATGGTGGCCTCGTCATGACCACAAGGCACAAGAGCATATACCTATTGCTCAATATTAATAAATTTAAAGAGTAACTACACTTCAGGAACTGACTGAATCAGATCCCAAACCCTATCTCCAACAAGACTGTTCAAGCGCCTGTAATTATGCAACATAAAACTATGGCCTGAACTATACTTTAGTCATCATAAATCTGTTAATTTATTTTATTTTGCTGGCATGCACACTGAACAGAGCAAGATTAATCATGTACAGGGAAATTAAAACAACTTTAATATAGCAGAATTACATGTATGTTGTAAATGAATTGTTGCCTGGCACAACTAACATTTTCCTGCCGTTGGAAACTGAAAGAATGCTCCGCTACTCCCTTGGGTATTTTACGCCCCTTCAAGTATACTAGCCGGTCACGAAAACCAGAGAAAAAACCTTTTAGGAAAAAATGCTCTGGAACGTGAGTCGAAGCCATGCTAAAGCATACCTCAGGACAGGACGTCGACCTCATCCAAAAAATACCTCATCTGTATATTGTGCCAAACAGTATTCATTACAACTCTATTCATAACAAGTAATGGTTCGGAACACTTCGCACGAATTAATGGTTGGTTGGTTGATTTGATGCTTAACATCCACGGTAAACAACTAAGGTCATGTTGGGACGGTCAGTTAACCTGTCCACACTATTCCTGGGCAGGCTTAGACCTCCTAAGCGGTTAACCAGTACTAAGTGCACATACTTTCCTCAGTAACTGACAACTGGCCTTCTTGAATCAGCGGAAGGAGAAACGAAAGTATGTGGCCAGACCGGGATTCGAACCCAGGACCTCTGACTTACGAGTCAGGTGCCCTACCGATTGCGCTACCCGGCCCGACGAATTAATGGACCACGGAGTAAAATGATTCAGTCACCTGACACAAAAACAGCTGACCATATGATGAATTTTCTTACCGTAAAGACAACAGTAAATTCTAGCTATACTATATAATGCAGACATATGATTCTGTACGGTGTACCCTCTTTACCATGAAGGCATTTGTTCCCAAACATCCTGATATTAATAGAATTACTGTTATAGAGAATACCAGCTCTGCACACAACAGCCATCCCAAGCATAACAAAATGACATTATAAGCATTTGCTGTTGTAAAGGCGGTTATAAAGAGGGTTGACTGTACTAATAGATACAAGTTATTGACAGTTAGCGCAGAACACAGCTTTCTAATATGTACCATTCAAAATGGTGACAACTATAAGTAGTAAACTTCTTTCTGTAAGTTCACATTTTAATGCACATTGAAGGAAAAATTTAAAAGTTCAGTAGCAGAGAAAAGCTGCTTATAGTCACTGAAGGCTATAGACCTTACAACTGAAAAAAGCAAGTTTCCATAGCATCTTCAGCTCTTGGAAAAACATTTGCATTTATAGTCCTATGCCTCATAGATTGTGGTGTGCACTTGAAGAGGCCGACACAAATCAGGTCGAAAAGTGAATGTCTGAGAGGATGACAGTGGACCCCATACAACGAGTCACAGAAGTAAATTCAGGAAAGTAAACTTTGATAACAGGGATAAGCCTCTGGAGTTTCCCTGTCTGAAATGGTAGAATACACACCTAGACTTATTTGATAATGTCACTGTTCTTATCACAGGTTAAAACAAAACAATGTCAATGACAAGTTTCTTTCCTAAGCAGTAGAGTCTAGGCTGATTTATGATTGATTGTGCCCCACAATCAGTTTTAGTTTTGATGTGACAGAATTATGCACCATGCACCATGGGAAGTTTCCACTTGTATGATTGTCATGTTAAACACATTTTATAGCAGTCTAATTCCTTCCTGCACCTTATTTCTTGAGTTAAATGTACATGCTGAATTGTCAGGTTCCATCTGAATATGTTTTGAACATCAGAATGGGTGTTTGAATACTTGTTAAAACACAAAGTATTTCCTGAAAGTATCTGAAGTTGTATGTAATACCTGTCATTCAGTTTTATAAATGCACTCCATCTCAAAGATTCCTAGATTGTCCACCATTGGTCGTTGGCAGGCTATCAGGAGAAGATGTTCACTAACATATATGTATAAAACATCCACAGTTATATAGTATTGTAAGTGTAGCACAAGCTAATGAGCTAAACTGAGTTTGAATACACTGCAGGCACTGAGGATACATGCAGCTTACACAACTGCTGAAGAAGCAGTATGCACTCCAAAGGATGAATATAAACTTGGACACTATTTTATTCAAGTTTATATGATACATTATTCCAGATCAAAGCATGTCAAAACCTCTGAAAATAATATATGTCAGTAGGATTTGTCGGTGGCTTTGAAACAAGTTTGATCTTGAACGTATTCCTAATGTAAATTAAAGCTTGAACACAATTCATTCAAATTAATGTGATATATTATTCCAGATTATTCATTCTAATTATGTGATATGTTATTCCAGATTGAAGAAAGTACACATGTTCAACAACCTCTGTATACACTGTATGTCAGTATAATTTGAGTTAAGGATTTGTGAAAGATTTAGCAACTTCTATGATGGCATCACATGACAGTAAACAATATGTCTTTCCTCAGACACTGATTTATTTCACCTTTTTAGCGGATCAAAGTCTAAAGCATTTATTCCATAATTTTACATATTCCTCTCAGAAACGTGGTCACGCTCTGCAATAGAAAAAAGACACTTCTCGGCCTCCACATCACTAGTGTGATGGGAAGACGAAAAACAAATTCTTTGACAAATCACCATAGTGTATATAATGATCTGGCAAAGAAAAATCAGACATCTGCTGAAACATCCATGACTGAGAACTAGTTCCATACAGGATGCAGTAAGAGTAAAATAAACAACTAAAATACTCGTGGATTCCAATAATAATAGCTAAGAAAAATCATGTGCATCCAACAATTATCAAGTCAGGATTGACCATGTCATATGGATGATGGCGCCTTTGCTTGGAAGATGACATATTAACTGTAGTTCACTGTACTCTATATGTCAAGATGTTACTAGAACTTGCCAGGAATAAACTCCTTAATTAATGTAACAAAATATCCACAAAGAAATTGTAGATCACTGTAGTCTACATGTTAAAATGTCTACATGTTAAAATGTTAATAGAAATTGTAAGAATAACTCCTTGATTAATGTAACCAAATGTCCACAAGAAAATGTTCAAGGTCAAGTGATATATTTTAATATTAGCTAAATCAGAATGATGTAGTCCTTCCAAGCACAGAAACAAAACTGCAATTGCTAGCCAGTGTTGACCTACTTCTGGTCACCTAATTAATGTCAGTTCATAGAAACCATATGGCTGGTTATAATCAACTGTAAGATGCACTGGGCAGAGATAATACACAATTATATCAATACACAATGGACCTCTTCAAGGCTTATCAGCAGGGGAGTATACATACTGGTCTTTCATAATATTGGATGGTAGCCAGGTCAGCTTGCTTCTACTTTTTGTATACCATATTTCCCATATTGGCAATGACCAAGATTGATCAAAGACATAATTAACCTACAGAAAAAACTTTATTGAAATTCTGTTCAGTTCACCAGCATAAACCAAAATTTATCCTCTAAATTTCAAATATATGATAGGGTTCGTGTGGTACTGAAGAAATGGGCGATAACAAGGGTCGCCCGATTGAACATTTACTATGAGGGTACCATGTCAAACAGAATAAGCGTTTGAACATAATGCACTTTTGTACTCTATATTTTTTTACACTTAATGATGAAATGTTATTTTATGTGAACCGTATTTTCCCTAATAAAGGCAACACCCCGTATAAGGGAGTCCCCTACATTTTGCCCTCAACTAGTTTCCATATCAGTATTATGAATACCAATATGAAGCGAAATAATAATTGAGCCGCGACACGACAAAACCAACAATGTGGTTGTGCGCCCAGTGCAGACTCAGATCAGCCTGGGCATCCGCCCAGTCTGATCAGAGTCTTCACTGTCCGCATGGAGATAGCTTAGACCCTTAGCTACAATTTGAGTACGTAATGAAGAATCTGATCTAACTTGATGGATGCTTAGGCTGATCTGAGTCTGCGCAGGGGGCACAACCACATTGTTGCTTTTCTCGTTTCACGGCTCAATTATAACTTTAGTAAACAATTTTTCCTTTCAGAATGTACATGTACCCTGTTTTGGAAGGAGTTCGTTGCGAAGGGAAGCAAACCAAAGTTTTAAAAGTTGTCCCCCTTCGAAAAAAGAGAGACTGAAGAACATGGTAGTATGCCCATACACCTTAAAAACTTACAAATTGTCGCTCAGAATTATGCCGAAATTGACTTTAATAAAGCCGCACCCTTAACCCAATTACCACGCCGATCTCCCTTATTCCATTCCATTCGGGATACCCCTTTAAGGGTATCTGGGCAAACAGTTTAGATCCAGATCAGGTCCTAAAACGTGTGGCCTGATCTGAGATGCCTAGACATTATTTCTACCAAGAGTTAGACCAATATTGTCAAAATGGTCTTGATTTTTTATGCAGACGACAATTTCAGCAAACGACATAAAATACCCAGAATGCAATGGGTTATAATGCACAATACGAGCTTTATTGCATCATACATCCACTAATGATTTCTCTTAAATTTCAAGGAAGAAGACATTGCGGAGGACCATATTACTGGTATGTTTGCCAACATTTGTATCATTTCGTAGCTCTATTTAACGTATTATTGTGAATATTTGGACATTGACCATTTTTTATTATTGTATGGGCTCTGCCATCTACATTTTCGAAACAGTCCATTAATAAGTTTGTATTATCAGGACTTATTTGGGAAACTGGTGCACTGCTTTATCAGATTGCCCATGTGGCAACCTGATAAAGTGGAGCACAGGTATACTCTGTTTCTACATTCGTTTCTCGGCAAATAGTCATGGTAAATGTAGTAAGCCAACCTTTTGTAGGAGAAATCTTTGTTTTTCTTATAAATGTTTGTTGTATAGACTTAAAGGAATCGTCTCGTTGAGACAGCATTATATCGAACTGTCAAAACACCAATATGAAGTTTTAGCACATTTTTTGTTCATCTTGAAGTCAGAATTTGCCATCATGATTAGTTGGAGTGGCTATAGCATTTTTCATGTTTGTGAATTTATTTTTCGCTTAAGCCGACCCTGCTGCTTGTTTGCACATTGTTTCTAAGACTCTCCCTTGTCTAGGTTTTCAAAGTTTGCTCAGGAACCATCGTCCAATTAATTTGGTAATAATGGAATGCTTTTTGTTTCAACATTACATATGAGTTAATTCCCACGTGCAGCAAAAATATAGAATCATCAAATGTATTCCCAACATATTTGTAAGCTATTTTATGTAAAGTCATACCGGCCTTAAAGTCAGTAGAAACACTGACCTTGAGGCAGCCATGGCTTTCTATAAATTTTATTTTTCATTTATAGAATACAAAGAGGCCTTTAGTCTTTTCGACAGAGACGGTGATGGGACGATTACAATTGAGGAGCTAGGCGCAGTTATGAGATCGTTAGGACAACATCCGACTGAATCCGAATTGCGAGATATGATAAATGAAGTAGACACTGATGGTAAGAATCATCCCAAGTTTTGAACAGACTGTCTAAGTAAACCACTCAACTTTTAAAGAGAGAAAACAAAATCATCATGGCCATATAAAGCGATACTCCCGTTATGCCACGTCACGAAAAGATAAAGAAAAAAAAGGCATACCTAATAACATTTTTGAAATTTAGAGTCTCGCGCCGTTCTCTAGTTTCACAGTGAATGAGAACTGAAGGATATTTTGTTAAGTTTTTCATAAATTTAATTATAATCATGGTTTATTTTATATCTTTTCCTCAGCAAATGGATCATTTTAATATTTATCATAATTTGCGTCATCCCAATCAAGAAGATGAATGTACAAACCGCGTGCACAGCAGAACAATTTTGTTTCAATACATGTATATGGAAATGATAAACTGCAAGTGTTTTACGATTTTGTTTAAATATATGAAACTGATAAATTACAAGTGCTTTACGATGGGCAAAACAATCGAAAGATAAAAAAAAATCTTTACAGAAGAAATATTTTACTTGCACAATTCTCATACTGAGCACCATCAGTTATATAGACGAGCCACAGACAGTTAAAGAGCATCTACAAGCCATCCGCGAGCAGAAACTGCAAAGCACCTGTGCATCATCGTGATCTGATCAGATCATATGGGTAAATGAGGACACCTACAAGCTTTTCCCACCGGTTTTACAAATGAATACAAAGTTTCGCCTTCCTGTTTGTCCTCCATGAGGATTAAGTCCTTCCAAAAAGTGATCTACTCTTAAAGAAAAGAATTTGCTCCACGAGGAGCAAATTATTTCCTTTTAGAGTCGACCTCCATTGATAAGGAGGTTCAAAATGGGAAAATGGAAGAGATGCTGCCCCTGAAAGTGTACCCATTTACCTTATTAGATCTTTGGAATCTATATGACCTAATCAGACTGAGCTGATGCGTAGGCTGCCTTAGTCTTCGAAGGTCAACCATCGCAGGGTATAATCGATTCCGCTAATTTATCTTCCTGCAGAGACTGTACAACATATTTGGCTTCCGCCGAGACTGTCCGCGAACTCTTGCTTCCTGCCGAGACTTCTGTATATGATAAATGGCTTCCTGCAGAGACTGTCCGCGAGGCTCTCGACAGGAAGCAGAGTCACGCGGACTGTCTCGACAGGAAGCCATTTTTCGAGGACAGTTTCGGCGGAAGCCAAATATGACGGACGGTCTCTGCAGGAAGCGAACATTGGCGGAATCGATTATACCCTGTGACCATGTCCATCTCAGCTGGCATAAAACGTTGAAATTGTATTGAATTTACCCTGCATCGATAATTATTGAGCCGCAACACGACAAAAGCAACAAAGTGGTTGTGCACAAAGCGCAGACTCAGATCAGCATGGGCATCCGCCCAGTCTGATCAGACTCTGCCCTAAGCGCTTAAAGGGTAGTTAAGGGTCTAAGCTAAGCTAGCTCCATGGGGGGAAGCAAAGACTCTGGTCAGACTGGACAGATGCCAAGGCTGATCTGAGTCTTCGCTGGGCGTACATGCCACTTTCTTGGTTTTGTCGTGACGCGGCCCAATTATTCTATGTTGCTTCAAAATTGTGTTCCGAGGGGTATATTCATGTTACTTGTCGTTGTCTCATTCTTCAGGAAATGGCACTGTTGACTTTTCGGAATTCCTGGAAATGATGGGAAAGACTCCGGCAGAAGGAGATAAAGAGGAGGCGGAAATCCGGGAAGCGTTCAAAGTGTTTGATAAAGATAACAATGGGTTTATTAGTCCAGCTGAATTAAGACATGTTATGAGAAATTTAGGGGAGGAGATGACTGATGACGAAGTTGATGAAATGATTAAAGAAGGGGATATTGATGGTGATGGACAGGTAAATTATGAAGGTACGTCAGGTTTATTTAAGGTGCATGGACATACCTCTATGTTGTTGTTTTTTACCATTTTTCAAAGAGAGACAACTTTTATGACTCCATGTTTGCTTCCCTTTCAAAAAAGGGGTCTGCTCCTACAAGCAAATTCTTTCCTTTTAGAGTTGACCCATATTGAGAAGGGAGCCAAAAATAAAGATGACAGCGTTGCTTCCCATGTGAGGTATGCTCAACTCCATATATATACGTAATTAGCTAGGAACATGTATTAATTGCTAATTAAATACATAGGCTGCTTTTTATACCTATAAGTAATCTGTCTTTAACTATACACAGACCTCTAGTGAAGGCCAAAAGTCACCAACGCAGTGTTGATGACACACGTCAATCGAGTTTCGGAAGTCACACCACAAGTTTGAAGTCAAAAAGGTTCATATCGGCTTCCGTAGTTGACAGTCAGATTTCAACAAGAACAAAGAGTAAAAAGTAGTAGCATGCATACTATGTATATCTTGTGTTTATTTGTCTTTTGCATTTATGTTTCATGATTTATTTCAGAGTTTCTGAAGATGATGACTGCAAAGTAACAGTGCAATTTCCAATATTTAATCCTCGCCACGGGATGGTGCGCCTAAGCGCACGCGCGACCAAAGAAGACTTGGATTCCCCAACGTTCCTGTGTAGACTGGTCTGTCCTTTATGCCACAGTTTCACTGTCACGTTTTAGGGCTGGGTTTTACTTCGTTTTAAAACGTGGAAAAGCGGCAGTATACGTTGTAAAACGTAGTGAATACGTATAAATGTAGCTAAATACGTGGCCTAGTTACGTTTTATTTAGAATGTTTAACTCAAAAAGGCATTTTGATGTACGTAGCGTATACCTAGTAAAACGTAGCAACACGTAGTTAAACGTGGTCAAAATGTACTAAAACCATTGGTAGCCAAAACGCATTCAAAACGAATAACGTAGGGATCCTCTAAGCCTTAGTCTCACTGTCACGTATTGAGGACTAGTTTTTTCTACGTATTCAAAACGTACCAAAACGGGAATATGTATATAAAAACGTAGTGAACACGTGTTACACACGGATAAATACAGCTACATATACGTGGCCTAGCTACGTTTAAATTGAAAATTCAACTTAAATGTAGCATTTCGAAATACTTACTGTATGCGTAATAAAAACGTATTGCAACGTAGGTCTGAACGTACAAGAACGTAGATGAAACGTTACAAATACGTGTAAATACGTACCCATACGTGAAGGTCCTCTACGTACCTCTACGCATTATGTAGGCTTTTCCCACGCCTTAGTACGTTTTCTGACGTTAAAGTATCCAAAGGCCTATTAGTGGTAAAACGTCTAAACTCAAATCATTGTAAAAAGCGGTGCAACCTTCGCGTTTGGTAATCAAATGTGGGTTGACATGCATATATTGAGTCATATAACTGGCGAAAAGAAGAGAAAACAAGTTATTGAAAAATAACAATTCACTCCACAAAATAAAATTTCTTGGTCTGGCTTCCCGTCTAGCAATGCTATTTAAACATAGGCGGCATAGCAATTGGGGCTGCATTGTGCATTGTATTTTTACCATTTTATTTAACTTTTTGAAATCGAAAGTAGGTCATTTTAGTTGCCAACTAAAATGACCCAAATAAGTTTTCAAACCCTTTTTCTGTGAGACTCAAGGATGTTTTATTTGTTTAAGCTGGCTAATCACGGTCATTTACAATGACGAAACTATAGCGAGAAGCTTGCAGCGATGCCTCATGATAAAATTTTTCATGCTAATAGAGCAATGGGGCCTTTAATTCTGCGTTTTATTACGATTTGGTATGTTTTCCGATACCTGCTCAAACCTCACTTTCACTAGGCAGTGGGTCTAACACTACCTAATAGTCCTTAGTAAAACATACGGAATCGTAGTAGGTAAGTTAACTGTTCTCATCCCTTCTGAAAGCGTGGCACTAAGCAGTTTGGTAACCGGGTAATCATGGTAATACGAAGTAAATCGTAGTTGGACGTATTAGAAACGTACTAGACACGTAGTAACACCTAAATACCTACAAAAAGGGGTGCCGGGCCGGGTAGTGCAATCGGTAGGGCACCTGACTCGTAAGTCAGAGGTCCTGGGTTCGAATCCCGGTCTGGCCACATACTTTCGTTTCTCCTTCCGCTGATTCAAGAAGGGCAGTTGTCAGTTACTGGCGAAAGTATGTGCACTTAGTACTGGTTAACCGCTTAGGAGGTCTAAGCCTGCCCAGGAATAGTGTGGTTAGGTTAACTGACCGTCCCGACATGACCTTAGTTGTTTACCGTGGACGTTAAGCATCAAATCAACCAACCAACCAACAAAAAGGGGTAAATTTTTGCCAACTGTAGGGGGAAACGCAGAACAACCTAGCCCTCAAAACGTGACATTGAGACTGGGCCCTTAGATTCGTAAAGGTAGACTTTGGAGAGACTGATCTCAGATGATCTTTTATTGCTGTTGTTCAATGATGTTTGTATGCGATTGGCGGCATTTATTTGCCATTTCGGAATTTATAAAACATATATGAGCCGCGACACGAGAAAACCAACAATGTGGTCGTGCGTCCAGCGCACTCAGATCAGCCTGGGCATCCGCCCAGTCTGATCAGAGTCTTCGCAGTCCACATGGAGGTAGCTTAGACCCTAAGCTATCCTTTGAGCTCTTAACGAAGAGTCTGATCAAATTGGGCAGATGCCAAGGCTGATCCGAGTCTGCGCTTGGCGCACAACCACATTGTTGGTTTTCTCGTGTCGCGGCTTATATACCAGTACACAATACATTAACCCTGTTTAGACCAGTGGACTTGTCTATCTTTATTACTGGGATTTAGACTGTGGATGCGAACATGAAAGAGTCTGATCTGAGATTTTTGTTTTGTTTTTTTTTTGTTGTTTTACGATGTTTGATTGTAATTGGCGTCATGTGTTTGCCATTTTTGAATTCAATAAACCATAGGCCTATATACCAGTACATAGTTGTTTAATTCATTAACCCTATTTCGACCAGTGGACTAGTTCATTTTTATTATTTGGATGAGTCCATTTCTAGTTTTATGTGTTTCTGGTGAACGTTTTCACTTTTATTGTATTTGCATATAAATTCTTGTAAGCAAACAGTGTTGACCCTGATCAGACGCCGCGTTTTGTGGCGTCTGAAATGGGTCTGCAGTGTTTGCATATGCCCCCAAAAACGGGTTCCAGTCGAAAAAAGATAAACGATTTTCTGACTCATAAATATTTGTAATGTAAATATTTGATTCTCATTTTTTCTATGTTTTGCTGCCCATTATATTTCTGTACTTATATATATTATACATAGAGAAGCAATTGCAGTGCCTACTATTAACATCTTTTTATAAATAAATGTATATAGTCACGCTTTTAAAGGATGAATCTATTGAGAACTAGAAAATGTGTTTATGAAGCACCATGCCCCCATCCGCATACTTGTCTCTAAATGTATGTCAGAAGGGGATATAACTCAACCCAGTATTTATAAAATTGGCTAAAAAGCTAATCAGGTCATCTACACTTTGGCTTTTAACTGTATGCCAAATATAAAGATCATAGATTAAGGGGTTCTTTATATATTTTGTTCAAAATCTTATTCCTCTACAAAATGCATATGTCCGAAAAATGGGGACTAACTCAGTTGGAAAATTTATGAAAAGGACTCAAAAGCTGAAAAATTCATCTACACTTTCATCCAAGCCTGCATATTAAATATAAAGATCCTAGCTTATGTGGTTCTTCAGATATTTTGCTTACAAGCTTGTTCCTATACAAGTGCCTATGTCCAAAAAGGGCATAACTTAATTGCAAATTTACGAAATATGCTCAAAAGTTAATCAGTTCATTCACATTTTAGTCTGTAACTGTATGCCAATTATAAACATGTTAGCATAAGGGGTTCTCCAGATATTTTGTTCATAAGGTTATTCCTATATAAAATGCCTTTGTCTGTACATGTAAATGGGGAATAGCTCAACCGAAAACTTATGAAAAATGCTCAGAAGTTAATCACTTCATCTTCACCTTAGTCAAAACCTGCATGCCATATACCAGGATCCTAGCTTATAAAGGTTTTCAGATATTTTGTTCACATGCCTGTTCCTATACAAAATGCCTATGTCCGAAAAAGGGGAATAATTCAATTGGAAATTTATGAAATATGCTAAAAAATCAGTTAATCAGTGCATTTACATCTTCATCTGTAAGTGTATGCCAAATATAAACATGCTAGCATAAGGGGTATTCCAGATAGTTTGTTCACAAGGTTATTTCTATATTAAAGGTCTACGTCCGATAAAAGGGAATAACTCCACCAAAAATTAAGAAATAGGCTCAAAGGTCAATCAGTCCTTTAACACCTTAGTTTGTAACTGTATGCCAAATATCAGGATCCAAGATGAAGAGGTTCTCCAGATATTTTGTTCACAAGGTTGTTCCTTTATGAAATGACAAAGTCGAAAAAAGAGCTTAACTCCTGAACGACAAGACTGGCTGAGTAAAAAAGAAAAATAGGAATCCGCTTATTTTTCATGTACGCCACATATGAAATTTCAAGATCCTAGCATAAGCGGTTCTTGAGTTTCCCAGCTGCCAAAAAAAGCGTTACGGATGGACAGACGGACGGAGAGGCCCAAACCAATATGCCCCCTCAACTTCTCCGAAAGTGGGGGCATAATTATGAAAGTAAATTCCATGTCAAATGACAATAATTATGTATGAATAAATGTCTGTGTGTATATGTACCTTTTTTTAAATAACAAAATAGTCTACATTATTGCTTATTGTTGAATTTGCAAATAGTGTAGATCCAGATGAGGTGGCTCATTATGAGCCACCTCATCTGGATCAACAATGTTTGCACTATAGTCTTTGAATTCTCAAAATGATATAGCTTTGACAAAACATTTTTTTTAATTTCTGTAGACGTAAATTTTGTCGTCTGCTTTTTGGCGCATAAAGGGTTAAATATTTGTGGTATTTAAACAGCAAAATAATTCATTCACCTACTGGCATACCTATTACCTGATAATCGCAAGGTATAAACCAGTCCGCCAATTTTCGCTTCCTGCAGAGACTGTCCATCATATTTGGCTTCCGCCAAGACTGTCCAAGTTCTCTTGCTTGCTGCTGAGACTTCTGTACATGATAAATGGCTTCTTGCAAAGACTGTCCGCGTGATTCTGCTTCCTGCCGAGGCTCTCGGCAGGAAGTAGAGACTCACGGACAGTCTCTGCAGGAAGTCATTTGTCGAGGACAGTAGTCCCTGCAGGAAGCAAGAGATCGCGGACAGTCTCAGCGGAAGCTAAATATAATGGATAGTCTCTGCAGGAAGCGAAAATTGGCGGACTGGTTTATACCCTGTGATAATCAATGAGCAGTTTTTAAACGTCAGTGTTTTGTCATACGAAGTGAATTTCTTGCAGGTTATTTACAAAAAAAAATACGTTTTAATGTCGGCCAAAGAATTTGTAGAGGAATGGATATACTTCTTTTACGTGGTTAATATTATTCTTTATGAATGCCTGTTAACTTCTCTGTCAGTTTGAAGCTCTACAAAGAGGGGATGAGGGTCTAAACCTCAAGATCTTCTACATAATGATAACGTTTTCAGTGAAAGGGGGAGGGTGCGGGGTCAACATGAGGAGCTGTCGTGATTTTAATATTATGTAAATGAGATTCAGAAAAACAGTTGTTATTTGTCTTACGCAAATTTATAGCACCATTCTGAGAAAAACTTTGTATATCGAATAGTTTCTATATCGCCAGTTCCTTATCACACCTTATGTTTGGCACAGGAATTTATATTTATTCATTCAAAACATTTTGACATATACATATATGCCTACATACAAACATACATACATACATACATACATACATACATACATACATACACGGGCTAAAGGATTTGACAATAGGGCACAGGAATTTTATGTCAGCCTGAATGGTTACATCGTAGACCCAGATGTAGCTTAATCTGCTCCTGTATAGGCAGTCTGAGTTTGGTCATCACTGTTTGCTCCGATTTGTCTGCCTCAATGCTTGACATAAAGGGGTACACTGCTTTTTAACCCATTCCATTCGGGATACCGCTTTAGGGGTATCTGGGCAAACAGTTTGGATCCAGATCAGGCCCCAAAAACGTGGGGCCTGATATGAAATCCAAACTGTATGCTGCCTAGACATCATTTCTACAAGAGTGAGTTAGACCAATATTGAGTTTTGATGGAGACGACAATTTCAGCAGGCGACAAAAAAAAAATACACAGAATGCAATGGGTTAACGCAGGGGAAGATGCTTTTGCAACCCTGGGAAACGAAGCCCTTCCAAAGTTAGATCTACTCTAACTTAGACCAAAGAATTTTCTCTTAGAGATGCAAATGCTTTTCTTTGATCCCCATTACTCACTCACCTTCAGATTTGTACTGCATATTGTAAAGGCAAAATATGAATACTGTAAAGCGGGAATAACTCATGAAATTTCATTTTCATGACACTAAAACAACATTGAAACGTATGGACCATATCAATCCAAAATTATGAAAAAAAACGCGAATTTAACACTCAGCGAATATTTCACTGCACACGAAAAAAGGTAGCCTGTGGGAGAAAATGAGGATTCGCGAGAATGTGTGTTGTTCTCAGCGGAAGGTATGTGAGCACACAAGGTTGAATTAAAATTGAATCAAAGTTGATGCAACGTCATGACGTTGAATCATGGTAGATTCAATATTGATTCAACCATGTACACCGTAAAATGTCGGTGGGCAGGTACACCGACATTTTATACACGATTATCTTTAAGGAATAAAACTTTGTTGACATACTGTTTGACGTAACATTCAAATCAGGGGCTATTCTTTCTACTCATGGAGGGAACTTTTAAGAATTGACCCCAATTGAGAAGGGTTACAGAATGAAAATAGTAGAGTTTTTTCTCCAGAGTGTGAAAATGTGAACTCATCTGCATTAAGAGTCGTACTAATTCGTTTTTTCGTAATAGAATATAAGGAAAATCAGTCCAAAAACAGAAACAGTTTTTATTTCATTTTAAATAATCTGTTTGATTTTCTTCCAAAGCAGCATGTATGCACATTCACTGGGTTCGGCAAATATTTTTGTATGGGCTGATTTAATTGTTTAATTGTTATGCTTTACAGTCTTTTATTCAAGGAATGTGCTTGCCTAACCATATTTATGGTTCTTCAACCTTTTACGAACCAAAATAAGTCAATTATAAAATTCCACAGTCTGCCAATTTAGTCTTGTCGTTTGAATGAATAGTTTGGCGTTCAATGCTTGTTGTGTGAAATGCGAAATATTCGATAATGAATTTTGCGCAGTTTAAAGTTTTGGCACTTGTTTAGAACAAATATATAGTGCTGTTGAAGTATTGCCACCGGCTCGGAAAGTAAATGATTACTGCCCCGAGGGTATTATCACCCAAGCGGCAGGGTTACTGTCCTCTGATATTTTTCTCACAATAGTTAACAATGCATTAACATTTTTCAATTTAAGTAGCATTTTCACGAATAATCGGAGACCCTCTAGCTCAGTGCTGGCCTGCTGGGGCCGTATTCATAAAGCCACTTAAGTCGTTGCTATGCTGTTGCTAAGGCTAAATATCTATAAAGGAGATTCCATACAACTATGAAATTTGTTCTGGAGGAACAGTCTTTGTAAGACTGTTCCTCCAGAGCAAATTTCATAGTTGTAGGGAATCTCCTTCTGAGAAATTTAGCCTTAGCAACAGCATAGCAACGACTTAAGTTGTTTTATGAATACGGCCCCTGATCTATTGACCACTAGTTCGATTCCTGCTGCAGGCGGAAATCCATTCAATCATAAACGGGGTTCCATTGCTTCACTGTATCACACTCCTATCGTCCGGATATGACTGAAATACTTTTGATATGGGAGTAAAATTACAAATCATCCATCCATCTATAGAACTGGTCATAAGTGACGTGATAGAACCAATTCTGTTGCAATTCTCCTAAAAGAAAGCATTCCTGTTGTATGCACTATGCAGTTCAACTGTTTCCATTCCATGGAAAACCAGTAATGAATTTTTTAGCCAAAATTGGCGTTTTATTATAAATCTTAACACTATGACAGCCAACATAAAGAAGGCATCTGTTTAGTTTGGGGAAGCATTGTTCTGTTTCCAAAAGGGCAACAACCTACGTCATCCGGCGCGTCACAAATTGATCAGAGAACAGCTATTCGGACAAGCATCTATTCGGAATATCAACAAATCCTTTTATGCGTTCAAGCTTTCGATGAAAGATTGCATGCACCAAATTAATGTTCTTCGTGAAACTGACCTCCTGAAATTTACAAGCGCTTTGATTAAAAACATTCCAATATCAGAAAAAAAACAGGTTTGGTCTAAGTGTTAGTGTTTGCAAAATTAACAAACTTTCGGAGGCTGATTTCAATCTTGTAAGATTTTCCTTTTATTAAAATATCTACTGCACCAAGTGACTTTCGGGAAACTTTGAAATGTACACGATTATAGTAAAATTCCGAACATCGGCACATACGCAATAGTGTAACTTGGAGAAAACTTCACTTGTCAAGGGCGTAGCTACCTATACGGCAAATTCGCAAAAGCGTATTGAAATTTTGTCAAAATTGACAAAATTTCAAAACGCACCTGCGTATTTGCATGCTGAAAATTTATAACTTAGACAAGATTTCGATACCAATTACCAAAGTGGCTGAAATACTAGCTTTCCCTTCAAGAAGTAGAGAATAAAACATGGTTGTGCGTATTATGAAATTGCCCCTAGTTACGCCCCTGCTTGTGATGAAGTAGGTTGTCAGGGGTGCAATGTATGCAGAATTTTTTATTCGCTCCATTTTCCCATATACATGTAAAAGCATAACGTACTAAAGTTGACCTTGCCATAAATGAGGTCAAGGCCAATGCACGGTAGTGATTTGTATAAACTATGATGGGTCCAAGTCCCAAATGCTACATACTTAGCCACAAGATCAGTGGGCCTTTGATTCTGGAGAATAATATTTTAGAAGGGTTTTAGCATATATGGGCGTGGCGGCCAGCTGGGTCAAGAAACCAAAACCATCTGAACAAACTTTGGTCTGTATGACCCAGTAAAGCTCCATAATAAATACGGCTTCAATAGGCTTAGTGGCTTTAGAGTAGAAAATATTTGAAAATGTTGACGGGCAATAGAATCTCAGTGACCTTGAACAAAGGTCAAAAAATGAACTTGACCTATATCTTCATTTGCTCATTTAGTCAACCATATATACCAAATATTAAAACATAGACTTAAATCCACTGTTTAAGCATTTTCAAATATAAAAGCATAACGCACCAAAACTGACCTTGCCATAAATACTGTCAAGGTCAACGCATGGTCATGACTTGAAGAAATTATGATGGGCTTGTGTCCTCAATACTACATACCATGCCAAAAGGTCATGGGGCCTTTTTGCTCTGGAAAAGAAGCTTTTTGGAGGGTTTTACCATTTATGGGCGTGGCGGCTACCTTGGTCATGTGACCGAGACAATCTGAACAAACTTTGGTTTCTTTGAGCCAGTAAAGCTCTATATGAAATATGGTTTTAACCAACTCAGTGGCTTCAGAGGAGAAGATGTTTGAAAATGTTGACGGGCGATAGAAATCTAAGTAACCTTGAACAAAGGTCAAGAATAAATTTGACCGTTAGCAACATACATGTAATATCTTCATTCACTTATTTAGCTAACTGTATGTATACCAAATATTAAACTTTAGATTCATATAGTTTCTGAGAAATCCACTGCTTAATCATTTTCTCATATAAAAGCATAACGTACCAGGTTGACCTTGCCATAAATTAAGTAAAGGTCAACGCGCGGTCATGCTTTGTAGAAATTATAATGAGCCCAAATCTTTGATACTACATACCAAGCCACAAGGTCACTAGGTCCCTTGTTCTGGAGAAGAAGAGTCTTAAATAGTTTTTTACCATATACAGGCATTGCGGCCATCTTGGTCATGTGAGAAAAACCATCTAAAAATAGTTCTTTTGACCCAGTAAAGATCCATATAAAATATGGTTTTAATCGGCCTAGTGGTTTCAGAGGAGAACTTTTTTGAAAATGTTGTCGGTTGACAGAATCTCAGTGACCTTGAACAAAGATCAAAGAATGACCTTGACCTTGAGCTAATATCTTCATCTGGTCATTTAGGTTACCATATAAACCAGATAGTATACCTTAGACTTAAACAGTTTCTGAAAAGTCCACTGTTTCAGCATTTTCCCCATATAAAAGCATAACCTTCCAAAGTCGACCGTGTCTGCTACATACCAAGTTTCAAGGTTATAGACCTTTCGGCTCTGGAGAAAAAGATTTTTGAAGGGTTTTTATCATATATGGGCGTGGCGGCCATCTTGGTCATGTAACCATGACCCCGCGAACAAAATTTAATTCCCCAGTCGTAGGTAGGCTTCATATGAAAATTGACTTCAATCGGCCCAGTGGATTTAGAGGAGGATATGTTTGAAAATATTGACGACTGACGACGATATGACGACGGACGGACAACGGACCGACGACGGATGCCTGGCTATAGTATAAGCTCATTTATGAGCCTAAAGGCTCAGGTGAGCTAAACAACCAGTGGCTATAGAAGAATAGTATTTTAATTTTAAAAACTTCGGTAACTTCGAGCTAAGGTCAAAGAATGACCTTGACCTTTCGTTACCTTATGTATTCATTTACCTTACCATATTTTCAAATTATGATATCTATGCATAAATATTTTCGACAAAATGCACTGTTTAGGCATATAATGTAGCATAAGATTGTTGTTGTTGTTGTTTTATTGTTTTACGTCCGCGGTAAACAGCTATGGTCATGTCGGGACGGTCAGTTACCCTAACACACTATTCCTGGGCAGACTTAGACCTCCTAAGCGGTTAACCAGTACTAAGTGCACATACTTTCGCCAGTAACTGACAACTGCCCTTCTTGAACAAGCTGTAGCATAGGGAGCCAAAGTTGACTTGCCCATAAATTAG